>JAECXX010000120.1:2302500-4702500 GCA_018153305.1 Drosophila kurseongensis
TGACAATATCAATGAATCCTTGCAAGCCTTGAAAAATATTGGAATAAAAACAGATACATGGGATCCAGTCCTTCTGTTCCATATGACAAGAAAACTAGATCGGCTTACACACACACTGTATGAGCAAACTATTGTAGATACCAGGGAAATTCAAACAATAAAGGAATTCCTTGGGTTTCTAGAACAACGTTTTCTCGCACTTGAAGCCATCGGCGGAAAAATGCATAAAGAAAAACAAAAAACAAGTGCTTCAGCAACAACAAGTTCATTGGCATGCCTGTTTTGTCAAAAGGGGCATAGCATATACAAATGCGAGAAATTTAAGGAGTCAACTCCTGCTGAAAGGCTGACCTGGGTTCAGCGAAAAAGGCTGTGCGTCAATTGTCTTAAGGCAGACCACATGACCAAGCAATGCATGTCTAAATATACATGCATCAAATGTAACAAAAAACACAACACATTGCTACATTTAGGTAACGGAAAACCAAATACCGAACCTAAAACGTCCGCTTCTGCTGCTACGAAAAACAGTTGTGAGAACAAATACACACTGTTAGCAACGGCTAGAGTCATAGTGCAAGGACTTAATAATCAAGAAGGAGATTTTCGCGCACTACTCGATTCCGGATCACAAATAAATCTGATTTCAGAAAGACTGGTTAAGCGTTTATCGTTGCAACTACAACCAACAAACCTTCGCATTGAGGGAGTTGGAGGTCAGCCGCGAATAAGTAAAGGACGCGTTAGTGTTTTAATTAAATCAAAACATAGCGATTTTGAAACAAGAGTTGAAGCCTTTGTTCTTCCTCATATTGTGGCCGATCAGCCTACGGAACAAATAAAAGTAGCTGATTTAAAAATCTCAAAAAATATCCGGCTCGCTGATCCACATTTCGCGAAACCAGGAAAAATTGATATATTGCTTGGCGCAGAACATCACTTTTCCGTTATAAAACCTGAACAAATTAGGTCTTATTTAGACCAACCTATTCTCCAGAACACCGAATTTGGTTGGATAATTGCTGGGCAAGTAAACATGAGTGCAAAAATGCCACAAAATTGCATGGTAGTTTCCTCAGCCGAGGAAGCCAAATCATCGTTGGAAAAATTCTGGAAACTAGACAACATGGAACCGATAAGGAAATACCGGACGCCAGAGGAAAGACATTGCGAGAAGCATTTTTTGGAAAATCTTCAGCACGCACAAGATGGAAGGTTAATTGTCAGATTACCTTATTCTGAAGATCCCTCAGCCCTGGGGAAGTCTTGCGATATTGCGACAAGGCGTTTTCTTTCGTTGGAACGAAGAACCAGCCCAGACATTAAAATATTATATAATGATTTTATGGCCGAATACGAAAAACTAGGTCATATGAAGCAAGTATTACCTAGTCAAATACCAAAGGAACATTATTTTATTCCTCACCACTGTGTTCTGAAACCAGAAAGCACTACAACAAAATTAAGAGTAGTCTTTGATGCTTCCTGTAAGACATCTACAGGAAAATCATTAAATGATTTACTTTATCCAGGACCAGTTGTTCAAAGTGATCTGTTTGCGATTCTATTGAGATTCAGAGTTCACAAATATGTTTTTACGGCAGATATAGAAAAAATGTATCGGCAAGTTTGGATGAATCCAAAAGATCAATTTAACCAAATGATTGTTTGGCGCTACAATCCGTCCGAGGAAATAAAATATTACCGGCTAAAAACTGTAACTTATGGCACAACGTCAGCTCCATTTCTTGCCACAAAATGCTTGGAGCATTTGGCCAATAAAAATTTGGAAAAATGGCCATTAGGATCAAATGCATTGAAAAATGATTTCTATGTTGATGACTGCCTAACTGGAGCAGATACAATTATAGATGCTGCAAGGATTCAAGAAGAACTTAACAAAATCTTGCTACCTTGCGGATTTAAACTAAGAAAATGGTGCTCTAATTCACACCATCTGCTAAAGGAATTTTCACCAGATGATATTGCTAGCAACATAAATCTTGGCACTGCATTGGAACACACCAGTGTAAAGACTTTGGGAATTGTCTGGAGCCCTAAGGATGACAATTTGTGCGGAAAGGCTCAAGAACATAACACTCAAACAATTACAAAAAGAGTGGTAGCCTCTGAGTTGGGTCAAATTTTTGACCCACTTGGTCTTTTTGCTCCAGTCATAATCAGAGCAAAAATATTTCTACAAAATCTGTCAGTCCTTAAACTAGATTGGGACACAGAGATATCAGATTCCCTAAAGGAAAGGTGGGAGGCCTTCAGACAAGACTTGCTGTGTTTAAATAAAATGACTATTCCGCGACACATTTATGATGGTAAGATACCTCAAAAACAAGAACTCCATATATTTGTGGATGCTTCTGAAAAAGCGTTTGGTGCTGTGGCTTATATAAGAGCCATATATAAGAACAAACAAACGACTGTGCGCCTATTATGCGCAAAATCAAAAGTAGCACCTCTTGAAAAGCAAACCCTACCACGACTAGAGTTATGTGCAGCTGTGTTAGGTGCAGAGCTTGCTGAAAAGGTGAAAAAGGATCTTAAATCAGAATCCATTAAATGTCATTACTGGACAGATTCCACCATCGTCTTATGTTGGATAAATGCAAAAGCATCGAATTTCCATACATTCGTTGCAAATAGGTTGTCGAAAATACAAGATACAACCTGTCCAAATCAATGGAGACATGTGTCATCAAGTCTCAACGCTGCAGATGTACTCTCTAGAGGGATATCTGCATCTCAATTAAGTGCACATACATTGTGGTTATACGGACCACTGTTTCTTCATGGACAAGAAGAGAAATGGCCAGCTCTATTTAAAGCTCCAAAGGACAGCACTATTTCTTTGGAACGGAAAACAAAAATTGTTACTTTGGCAACAGTTTCGCTTGGAGAAGAAATATATGGCATTAAACACGGAAATTCATTCAATCGCTAAAAATAGAAAACAAACCGTCTTACTAGAGCTTGACGAATTAGAACAAGCTAGGCGGATTATAATACGTTGTATACAACAGGCTGATTTCATAAATGAATTTAAACACCTTCGACGTCATCCCGAACGCCCATTACCCAATAGCAGCAAGGTCGCTTCTCTTCATCTTCATTTGGACGAAAACTCTATTATAAGAGTAGGAACAAGGGTGGAAAATGCCCCAATTTCCCGGGATGCAATGAATCCCTACTTACTCCCATACAATGACAACATCGTAAAAATGCTGTTACATAAACTTCATGAGGAAAATATGCACTGTGGTCAAAATACTTTAAAAGGTATTGCACGACAACAGTATCACATCATCAAAATCACTTCCATGGTTAGAAACGTAATTATGAAATGCGTGCCATGTACCAGGTTTCGTCCAAAATTACTTTCTCAAATAATGGGAAAACTACCTGAGCATAGAGTCTCACAAAACAGACCATTTTTAAATACCGGAGTTGATTATTGCGGACCCTTCTGGATACATCACAAAATCCGAGGCAAGCGACCTGATAAGGCATACATAGCAGTATTTGTTTGTTTCTCCACAAAGGCTGTCCATCTGGAACTTGTCGGAGATTTAACGACTGCAGCATTCCTTGGAGCATTACAGCGATTTATAAGTCGTCGTGGGAAGTGTCAGACCCTATACTGCGACAATGCAACAAATTTCGTTGGCGCCAGCAACCAATTGAAGGAGTTAAAGGAAACAATCCACTCACAGCAGGCTAAGAACTCCATACTTCAGCTGTGCAATACGAAGGGTGTTCACTTTAAATTTATTCCACCAAGATCCCCTCACTTTGGTGGATTGTGGGAAGCTGCAGTAAAGTCAGCAAAGACGTTGTTATTAAAAAATGTGTCCACTGCAAACCTCACCTTTGAGCAGTTGAGCACTGTCATAACAAATGTCGAGGCAGTATTAAATTCTCGGCCACTTACTCCAATGTCAAATGATCCTAATGACTTTACAGTTCTTACACCAGGTCATTTATTGATTGGAGAAGCACTAGTCGCTCAACCAGACCCAGAACCACTTAGAATAAAATCACTACCTGAACAATGGGAACTGGTGCAGCGACTCAAGCACACATTCTGGACGCAATGGTCCAGAGAATATTTAACAAGCCTGCAACAACACTCAAAATGGAAACAGGCCCATAAAAATGTAAGAGAAGGCATGATGGTTATTGTCAAGGAAGACAATGTGCCTATGCTTCAATGGCCTATAGGACGAATAATAAAAATTTATCCAGGTCAAGATGGATATGTGCGAGTTGCAGACGTAAAAACTGCAACAGGAGTTTTTAAAAGAGCAATCCATAAGCTTGCTCCACTATTCCGTCAAGAAGATCCAGGAGAAAAACGCAAGGAAATTAATGAAGAAGATGCTGAAGAAGAAACAAAGGAAGATCAAGAGCCAAAAAGACGAAAGAGCCCATCCTTACCAATGATATCGATGCCATTATTAATTTTGCTGCTGCTATTACCATTAGCCATCGCCGGTCCGATTAACATAACCAGGTTTGGTTCTAGGCCAGGCATTTATTACGAAAAAATTGGATCTACTCGACTAGCAACTGCAGACTGGACAATCATAGCTTATTATGATTTAAAGCCGTATCTCGAAGATGTAAAGACATTTTACACGGGGACACTTAAGGTTGGTCAAATGTGTTCACATATACAACCAGTTCAAGCATGTGCTGCTGTATATAACCATTTTCAACACGTTTACGAAGAAATAAAAACTGAAAATGATTTACTCCACATGTCAAGAATACGTCGTTCTCCTTTGGACATAGTGGGAAATATTGCCAACAGCTTATTTGGCGTATTAGACACAGAGTATGCCAAGAAGATGTCATCAACTATTCAAAAGGTGAAATCGAATGAAGATTACATTTTAGAATTAGTTAAGAATCAGACTTCAATAATTGATTCTACGATAAACATCATGAAACGAGATGAAGCTACCATCGATAAAAGGATTAAAATAATGACTCAGCAAATGGAGGATATAGCCAATGCTCGTCTAGATTCGCTAAAAGCCTTTCAATGGTATATTGCATTGACAAATCAATTATCCATATTGGCGGCAAATCTTCAAAGAATTCAGACAGAGATTTCACATGTTCTGACAAACGTCCATCACAATGAAATTAGCCCACTGCTCGTTTCTCCCAAGCAACTTCGACAACATTTAAACAAACTAAAAATTCACATGCCTCAAGGAAAAATGCTCCCTCTCATCAACGATGATATACTTCAATTATATAAGTTAATGAGGGCAGAAGCAAAGGTGGTAAAGGATTATGTAATCTTTAAATTAACACTGCCATTATTATCAACACAGTTATTTGAAATATATAACTTGATTCCAATACCGGTAATCATCAACAATAAAATGATTTCCCTTGATATTGACTTTCCAATCATGGCTGTGAATCAACATCGAGATCAATTCATAACTATGTCATCAAGTGAATTTGATCTTTGTAATTCAATTAATGACGAAGAGTATATTTGCTCAGATAAGCAATCCATGTTTTCTATTGAAAATCATTGCGAGTTTCAAATGTTTAATAACAAATCTTCGTCATTGTGCCAAACAAAAAGTTCGACGAAATCATTCTCATGGCAAAGATTAAGAACAAAAAATCAATGGATATTTTCAATTAAATCACCAATGGAGTTATCAGCAGTATGTGATGATCAATTATCAACAATTACAATTGATAATATCGGACTCTTATCCTTGGATCCGAAGTGCACTCTAAGAAATCCTTTTCTGAGCGTAATTGGTCATCAGGTAACCTCTACTGGAACATTGAAGTTATCGTATGCTCGATTTGGCAGTCTGAATGAATCTTTAACACCGCTTCCTAAAGTTTCACACCCAAATAATTCATTGAAGTTAAGTTATAATGAATTAAATGAGCTCAGTAAAGAATTGATTCCGAGAATAAAAATAAAAATGCCAAACGAGATCGTCGATCTACAACATCACCACATAAGTTCATATGTCGCCCTAATTTTATCACTTGGGGTGATAATATTTTATGTATGGAGACATTTCCAAAAGAAATCACATCATTTAACTTCGCCATCATCAAAGGACATTGACTTACCAGAGAGACCAGCGTTAACCAACTCCCCAAGAAGACATCACCAGACACCTGTATCCGACGCCTTTGAGATCAACATTGGATGATGTTGAACACCTGTTCAACGGCCGGGAGTATGTTAGCGTACCACTTGAGTCGCTAAGCCACTTGATGCCCACTTACAGCACCAGCTCTGCCTGAGCTACCTTTTCTATTTTTACTAACTCTAGCCTATTAACTCCTTGTATGGGAGACAATTATGATGACTCTGTACCTTTGTATATCTTAGAACATAAGCAATGCAATGTATTTTTAACTAACAACCCCATACCATTTCTTTGCTATGGTGCCCCCCCTTGACTCTGAAAACGTGTATATAAACCCGACCTTTTGCCCTAATAAAGTCAGTACTCAAGCAATACTTGTGTATTCAATTACTCTGCGTTCTACGAGTGAGCATCGCTGTGTCTTTGGCCCTCATACGCATGATCCCTCCGAGTTAAACCAATTTAAGTGTTGGTTTAGCAACCTATCGTCACTAGATTATGTTCTAGGGGCAACCATTCCTATAAATAATAAAAAATAAAACTACAAACATTTTGATTTTTCTTCTTGTCCATGAAGAAACAGTGGTCCGTATAACCACAATGTATGTGCACTTAATTGAGATGCAGATATCCCTCTAGAGAGTACATCTGCAGCGTTGAGACTTGATGACACATGTCTCCATTGATTTGGACAGGTTGTATCTTTTTTTTTCAAAAACCTTTTTAAAAAAAAAATAAAAAAAAAAAATTTTTTTATTTTATAAAAAAAAAAAAAAGGAGAAAAATCTGTTTTTTAATGACATTTAATGGATTCTGATTTTAGATCCTTACTATGATCAGCGCAAACAAGTGGCCCTTACGACACCAAGCAGTACTTGTTACGCGCGGAGCCCTATAGGCGTATAAACGAGATCGCGAGAAGTGAAAAAGGACAATATAGAAGCGGACAGACTAAGTTAGAAATACGTACAAGACTAATACTAATACTAATTTTGCGCTTAGTAAGATAAAATTGATGCTTTTAGACTCTAAACGGTTCATGCATATCATAGTTAGATCTACTAATATTTAAAGTAAGAGGAACATAGTTTCTGGTTATTCTATTTGGCACGGAGAAGTTTATGCGACCCAGTAACTCGGGACTCTCCACATCCCCGTGAATAAGTTTATAAATAAAAGTTGTGGCAAGCATCGTTCTACGGTTTAATAAAGATGTTAAATTAATTAGGAGAAGTCTACTACAGTAGTATGATAAGGCTTGCATTCCAGTTAAGGCCCCGTAAAGCAAATAATAAAAAGTTCTTTTGCACAGACTCTATCCGGTCTATATGTACACCATACTGAGGACCCCAAACTGCGGAACAGTACTCCAGAATTGGACGGACTAGTGAAACGTACGGAGTCTTTGTCGAATTCCTTTGACCACCTTTTAATAAATTCAAGTACTCCCCTGGCCTTATTCACCATAGAAGTAATATGGTCACAAAACTTAAGTTTTGGGTCAAGAAGGACGCCAAGGTCATCAACATGCGTAATTCTAGACAACGCACAGCCACCCAGCGTATACGTGGCATATTGTGGGTTCACCCTACAAAATGTCATTACACTTAGCGCCATTTAAATCCAAAAGATTTTCACAACACCATGTTTGAAAAGCATTTAGGTCCGATTGTAAGTCTGAACTGCTGGAAATTTCGTTATATTGCAGGCATAACTTAAGGTCATCTGCGTACATAAGGACACGCGACCTTCTTAAGATTAGAGGGAGATCGTTTATAAATAATGTAAAAAGAAGTGGACCAAGGTGGCTTCCTTGTGGGACGCCTGAAGTAACTCGGATCAAATTAGAGACCGAGTTTTTAAAGAGCACTCGTTGAGTCCTACCACTTAGATAACTTAAGATCCATGTTAAAAGATCACATGGAAACCCTAATGAGTCTATCTTTAATACAAGAAGCGAGTGATTTCCTGAATCAAACGCTTTACTGAAATCAGTGTAAACTGCGTCAGTCTGCATGTTCTTTCTGAAGCCATTTATTACAAAAGACGTTAGCTCCAAGAGGTTTGTCGTCGTAGATCTTCGCCTTATAAATCCATGTTGACATGGAGATATAATTGATCTACAAAGATGTGGCAAGTGGGGTGTAATAATGTTTTCGAAAAGCTTTGGGATGGCGGATAATTTGGATATGCCTCTGTAATTACTTGTATTCGATTTATTTCCTTTCTTATGAAGGGGAATAACAAATGACTCCTCCAAATAAGTGGGAAATGAGAAGTTTTCAAAGACAAGGTAAACAATTTGTGCAGAGGTCTACACAGAGTTTCAGCACAGTATCTAAGCACGCAGCCTGTAACTCCGCCGGGACCCGGTGAATAAAAGCCCCCTTAAGCTTTCGCTTAACGTCGGACAAAAAATTAGGTTTGACTTGGATATTGGCATTTGAATAAGACGGATTTAGACGGGACGAAATAGAATATGTTGTCTGTAAAAACTGGCCAAATAGATCGGCAATTGCCTGATCGGTATTTGCCGTAGAATTTTCAAATGATAGCGATGCTGGGTAACAGGCTGATTTACGCTTAGTGTTAACAAAATTATAAAACTGTTTTGGATCTTGTGAAAATGTATGCTCCTAAGTTTTTCGATAGAGAGTAGATGAACATAGTTTCTGAAAACCACGTTCTTATCTGCCAAACATCTCAAGCCGGCCAGACGTATGGGTACGGGTACGCCCCATCCAGACTGGTAACGTAACTTCAAGTCGGCTTATAGGCCTTGAAAAAAACCCAGGCCAAGCCAGCGGCACTGCCCTATTTTTTTCGCTTTAAAATATAATTTTAAGTATGTTTTATAAAACCTTTATAATGAAGTCCGAATAAGAAGATTTTTTATTTTTTAGTTAGTACCGATATGAGGCAATGACCTAGCTGTTATACTACCGTAAGGGATCGCCAAATAAAACTACAATATATAATTAAATTTTGGCGCCCGACGTGCCCGATCCGGCAGGCCCGAATTAAACAATAGACAAAAAACGGTCATACACATCCGATTCGTTAGTTTAGTTAGTGTCGATTTTTCTTGTAGTTTATTGTTAGTCTTTATTCCAGAATTGAGGAGTATATAAAAGCGTTATAACCTAGTTCAAAATTCTAGCGCCTGATACGCGGATCTATTACAAATAGATCACGTCCGTCTTATAATAGTGAGTCTGTAAACAAATACTTTACGGCTAAGAAAATTTGGCTGGTTATACCCGTTACTCGTAGAGTAAAAGGGTATATTGTATTCGTGCAAAAGTATGTAACAGGTAGAGTTCTAGGAGTTCCTACGCAGCGCAAGTTTGTTTCAAAAAGGTGCCACGCCCCTTAAACGCCCACAATCGCTTATATACGATTTTAAAAATTGAAATATTTCGGAAAAGTAAAAATGCAGTTTTATTGTGTTTATCAATACCTATCGAAATGTAGAAGAAATTTTTCAAATCGGACCATTCGTTAAAAAGTTATGCGTGATCAAAGTTTCTATCTCCATCTCCCTCGCACTCCCTTTACCTGAGTAACGGGTATCTGATAGTCGGGGCACCCGACTATAGCGTTCTCTCTTGTTTTAGGTTGTGGTATATTCAAGCTGCGGCCTACCGCTCTTTTGGTTCTGGTCATAAAGCACCCCGATTAGGACTGAGAAAATACGAATTTTTTTATTCGTATCCCTATCCGTACGGATCCCATATTTTCTAATTATGAATTTAATGGAGAGTTAGTTATACTTTATATCTTTCTGGACTTATTTAAACTGTAATCAAAACCAGAGTAGAAAATCTGTTAAGTTTCTTTTGTGTTGTGCTGTTTAATCTTTGGTATCTAATGACCAGTTAAAAAAAAAAAAAAACTAAATCCAACGAGTATTTCAAGTAATCAAATTTTCTTTTATTTAGTATCTTATTTAGTTAAATTAAAAAAAAAAAGCATTGCCAATAGAAGTATTTCATGATTCCTGAACATTGTTTGAAATATATTTTTTGGATTTTTGTCAGCTTTCAGTTAAATTGTAGCTAATTTTAGTAAGTCGAAAGTAAAGTTTTGACGTTTGAAAATTTTGTGCTCATATATAGTATGAGTTTCATGCGGAAAGGTTAATATGGAAAGTAACTTACCTAGAGATATTCAGTGCTACCTCTGCCTTAAAGATATGGAATATTCTGCGCAGTTATTATCCACAAATTGCAATCACACATTTCATTGGGTCTGCTTCAACACCAAAGTCGCAAATAGAGACTTCTGCCCTGTTTGCAGATCACAATTAGATACCTGACAGAATTCAACAGTATCCATACAACAAGCGATCGCCAATGGTATGGCAGAGTCAACTATGCGACAAACCGAATTAATGACTCAAGCTATAACCGCAGGGTTAAAAAACATGTTATAAGAAATCAATAAAAGAGTAGATCCGCCCACAAGCAGTGGCCAGAAATCCAATTTCAATGGCAATTCTCAGTTAAGTGGACAGAATTCCAATTTGAATTTAAATAATCAGTTAGGCGCTCAAAATTCCAATACAAGTGGAAATAATCATTTAGGGAGATCAGACAGCGATCTCCACCCGCCATCACCTAGTTTCATGCCAAGGAGTTCGGAGTTACGTCCGGATCGCATTAGCCAGATTATAGGCAACTGGAAAATCAAATTTTCAGGTAGGTCGTCGATGGGCGTAGATCATTTTCTATTTCGTACTCTAATTAAACGTAAGACAGCAAGCTAGATCTTCTGACTGCCCACATAAGAATGGTATTGGCGATACCATAAGAGCAGCAGTTACCCTCGGCGGTTCCCCACCGAAATCCCTACGGCAGCGCAACATCTAACAGCCAAAGTACCGCCTCAGCAAATACCTCGGCGGTACCCCACCGAATTCCCACGGCAGCCAAACATCTAGTAACCAAATACCCCGTTGGCAATAAAGTTGCCAACCAAACACAAACATCGGGACCACTACGGATCCAAGCCCCACTTATGCATCCGTTCCAATTTCAATTCCATTCCGCTAGGTCAGCACAATTAAAGGCGAACATTTAAGACGAATAATTAAATACAGAATTCAGTTTGAGATTTATTGTTAAAGAAACCACAACTTATATTGTTAATTATTGGGAAGCTCCCCGAACCAAATTGGAACACCTTTCCTTTAGTTAACTCGCGCAGTCGGTAGCCCTTCGCCCAAGAACGGATTCTACCCTAGGACTTGGGGAAGGATCTGAGACGACGAAGGATGACACGGATATATAGCATTATCTGTATCATTATTATGTAAGAGTGTGTAGAGTGAAGTGGGTGCAATGAAGTGGAAAATAAATTAAATGAAGAAAATAATAAATAAAAAATAATAAAGTACAACAGCAATAAGAAATGAAAAAAATAATAAATAAAAAATAATAAAGTACAACAGCATAAGAAATGAAAGAAAAATTATTAATAAAAATATACAACCAAAGAGTATTATAATCAGTGCAAATAAAGGCAATAATGCGAACCGCAGACAGAGAAATGTGAAAGGAGAATAGGGCAAGTGAAGAGTGTCCGAAGCTGAACAACAGCAGGGTGCAATAGATTAATAAGAAGATATTCACATAGAACATGTTTAATAATTTGAAGAGTTAAGTTGGAATTTAAATTAATAGTGGTCGTGTTTATGGCTCGTAGTCGAACGTCGGCGAACGGCCAAGAGCATCGACGGTTCGAGGGTGCGTCGAGCAGTCCGAAAGAAAAAAGTCAAGAAAGGGAGAAAATACCCAAATGGCAATGACTGTCCGCATTTAGCTGTGATGCTGTATCGCACAAGAACAATAAATAAACAGTAAATAAATAAGTTAATTATTAAATAGGATGGTAGGAGTCGGAAGTAAGAATAACAGGAGGAAAAAAATATCGAATACAAAACTTTAAGAGACTATAATAAGACCCATTGTTGCAAATTTTTTTTTATCAATCTCAGAGATGAAGTACTTATTTTGAAATTAATTCCAGAACTCCATTTCACCACAAGGAAACTCGCGGACCCATACACTAAAAACAAGAAGAAACAAAAAACAAAACTAAAAATACACTAAATTAAGCACATAATATATACTTAAGTACACTACAAAAACAAACAATTGCACAAATAAAAGAGTTACGAGAGAAGTAAGAGAAAGAGACAGTTCAAGCTCTGTAACGACCTTGTTTTGGGAGGCGGTATAGCTCGCCGTGGTCAGGGTTCGTGACAGATATTTATATTTATTCCTCTATAGATCGGTTTACCTCCCTTTCCCCAATAATGACACAGATGGGTAAAACTAGAGACGTGTATTTCAGAGTAATCGTATAATCGTGTAGTGGTGTGTAGATGCGTCGGGACTGCTTGTTCTGTCGATTCGGCGCTTCGGAAAAGCCGAGATGAACTGCTTGCTGTCGTGATCCGGTGTGCGAATGTCGGCGCTGCGAATGGGCCGAGTGATGAACTGCTTGCTGCGGGTGTCGGCGCTGCGGATGGGCCGAGTTATGAACTGCTTGCTGCGAGTGTCGGCGCTGCGGATGGGCCGAGTGATGAACTGCTTGCTGCGAGTGTCGGCGCTGCGGATGGGCCGAGTGATGAACTGTTTGCTGCGAGTGTCGGCGCTGCGGATGGGCCGAGTGATCGCTTTGTCGTGCGTACGTCGGGTCGAAGTGTTCTGGGTCGTTGGGAGAGATCTACTTGGTTTCTTGTTGCTGATGTTTCCTCGAAGATCGTCGGAACGCAAGTGACTCATCTGGGGTCTTGCCTCTGCTTATATAGGCCCCGTTGAGTGTGCCCAGAGTGGTCGATGACGATAATCCCGATCTCGATAACTCGTTATCGGGTCACGAAATATAGCGATGGTAGTCGACTATCGGTATATTAGTGTGACCGATTTAATGTTTTTGGGCGCGCGTTTTAAAAGTGCGCGATTTTGGCGTGTGTTTTGAATGTGGTGTAGCGTAGGGAGAATTAAAGATCATTGTGTGTTGTTTTTGGAATGTTCTTTTATTATTTGTGACGTTGGGTCGTCACACCCCCTCCCCCCGCTTAGGACGTTGGTGTCTCCCCGGTGTTTTTTTGGATGTGTCCACTTCCCCCGATCCGGATTCGGGTCGTGAGGTTGTCCGAGACCACCAGTCTAGATCTTCTGTTTCCTCTGCGCCAGGTTGCCTTTAGGCGTGTGACCGCCTCTTCCACCCTTTTCATGTGATTGTCGTATCCCCGCGGTTTTGGTTCCCAGTCCTCTTCACTTTCTTCTGATGGTTTGAACCGCTTTGTTCCGGGATGGTCGAGTGAAGAGAGCCGCCGCGGGGTTACCCATTTTGTTTGTGGTCCTTGGAAATCAGCCAGCTCGTTCCATTTTGTTCCTGTTGTTGTCCTGGGCGTGAGGGGTCGTGCTTCGTTGTCCGTTGTTTGCCGTGTCGTTTCCTTGGTTGTTGTTGTTGTTGGCGTGGTCGTTTTCCTGGTTGTTGGTGTTGTTACCGTTTGCCGTGTTGTTGCCGTGGTCGTTTTCCTGGTTGTTGGTGTCGCCATCGTTTGCCGTGTTGTTGCCGTGTTGTTGCCGTGTTGTTGCCGTGGTTGGTGTAGGAATTGGTTTCCTGGCTGGCGCTTGTCTGCCTACCGGAGCGGCCTGGGTTGTCTTCCTGCAGCCAGCTGGACCTGCCACGTCCACGGCTCCGAGTGTAATTACTCTTCGCCGCTGCTGGTTGAGCTTTTGGAGGTTCTCTCGGTATTTGGAGAGCGAGTTTTTCAGTTTGTTGTTCATTCTGAAAAATGTGCGTATAGTTTTAGCTGTTTTTTTTTTTTTTTTTTTTTTTTGGGTTGGTCGTGTTTGTTAGTCGAGGTTTTCTACATGGGGTTTTAGTTCGTTTATGTAGGCTCTGTGCATCTTCCCGGTCACCGTGTGTTTTATTGTTGCAATCACCGCTGATATGAAGCCTGTTACTTTGAATGGACCTTCGTATTTTGGTGCTAGCTTGGCCGCGAATCCGGTTGCTGCTTTTGACAAGGGGTGTTGTCTTTCCCATACTAGCTCTCCTATTTTGGGTTTCCAGTCCCTTTTCCGGAGGTTGTATGATCTAGCTTGATCCTGTGCTGCCTTTCCCATGTTTAGGTGTGCTAGTTTCCTTGTATCCATTATACTTTCCCATCGTGCCTCTACGGTCTCCTCTATGATTCCGGATCCTTGAGTGTTTTCGGCAAACAGGCTTCCTGGTAGTCTGATTTCCCGTCCGTATCGTAGATATGCCGGGCTATACCCTGTTGATTCCGATCTGCTACTGTTGATTGCTAGCGAGATTTCAGGTAGCCAGTCGTCCCATCTTGTGTGCTCTGTTCCTAAGAATTGGGCTATCATTGTTTTTATCGTGCGGTTTGCCCTTTCTGCTGGGTTTTCCTGAGGGGTGTATGGGGCTGTTAGTTGGTGAGCAATCCCCCATTTCTGTAGTTGTGCCTTGAACTTGTTGCTTGTGAATTGTACTCCATTGTCTGAGATTAGGTTTTTTGGAGTTCCAAACCGTGATATGATTTGTTCCCTGAGGACCTTTAATACGATTTCCGTGGTCGCTTTCCGGACGGCTGCTATCTCCACCCACTTCGTGAATTTATCGAACATTACTAATAACATGTTATTACCGTGGCTAGTCCGCGGTAGTGGCCCCACAAAGTCTATGCACAAGGTTTCACAGGGTGTTTTCGCGATCTGTGACAACATTTTCCCAGCTGCTTGTTGTTGTGATGTCTTATACCGTTGACATGTTTCGCAGCTTCGTACGTGCTGCTGTATGTCTCTGTGCATCCCTTGCCAGTAGTATGTTGCCATTATCCGGTGTTTTGTTTTTCTGACGCCTAGGTGTCCTGCTGTTGCTTCGCTGTGGTTTTCTCGTAGTACTCGTGCTCTTTGACTCCTCGCCACGCATAGTTTCCATGGCTGTGTGTCCTCGTCTGCATATATATATAAACGTTTTCCCAAAATCCGGGCAAGTCAGTACCGGTGCTTCCGTTAGTGCTTTTTTTAGGTTTTGCATTGCTTTCTCTGTCTCTTCGCTCCACTTAAACTTTGTGTCTTTTTTGACTAAGTTGTACAATGGTTGTGCCAGTTCCGTGAAGTTCGGGACGAACCTTCTGTACCATGACGCTACTCCCAGAAAGCTGTGTACTTGCTTTGTTGTTTGTGGGTTTGGCATGTCTAGGATTGCGGCTATCTTTCCCGGGTCAGTGTGTATCCCCCTTGCGCTCACAACATGGTCTAGGTAGTTTAGTTCTTCCTTGAAGAAGTGGCATTTCTCTGTGTTTATCCTCAAGTTTGCCTTGCGTAGTCTGTTCATTACTTCCTGTAGTTTTTCTAGGTGTTCCCTTTTGGTGCGCCCGATGACCACTATATCATCAAGGTATGCGAATGCAAAGGGTTCCATCTCCGGTCCTATGACTGAGTCCAGGGCTCTTTGAAACGTGGCTGGTGCTGTGTGTAGGCCGAAAGGCATTACCTTCCACTGAAACAGTCCGCGACCTGGCACGGTGAAAGCGGTGTACTGTTTGCTCCCTTTATCCATTGGTATTTGCCAGTAGCCACTTTTTAAGTCGAGTGTACTTATATACTTGGCCTCCCGTAGTTGGTTGAGTATGTGATCCATTCGGGGTACCGGGTATGCGTCTCGTTCTGAGTGTTCGTTCAGCTGCCTGTAGTCTATGCAAAGTCTCCATTCTTTGTTTTTCTTTTCTACGATTACTACTGGCGAGCTGTAAGCGGAATGTGAGGGTTCGATGAGATCCTGAGATAGGAGGTCGTCCACTTGTTTGTTTATTATTGCTTGCATGGCCGGGTTTCGAGGGTAATACCTCTGTTTAATTGGGCGATCGTGCTTCATAAAGATCTTACGCGTGGCAATGTGGCTGACTCCCTTGATTTGACTCATCATATCCAATTCCTTTTTGAGGGTTTCTTGGATCTCTGCGTCTGTTAAATCGCCTGTCGCTAGTGATCCGATGCCGTGACTCTTCCGTTTTCTGTTTTTTGTTTCTTTTTTCCTGTGCATTCTTGCTGTGATGCCTCCGCATTGTAGTGTCGCGTTACATTGTTCCAAGAAGTCTATCCCCAGTAGTAGGTCGCCGATTACTTCTTCGTGGATTAGCAGCGTCATCGTGCTTGTTTGGTTCCCGAGATGTATTGGTACTTCCAGTGCCTCTGTGACCGTTCTGTGTGTCCCGTCTGCTAGTCTAATGGCTTCGGTTACTTGCTTCCTTATCCCATGCCTTGCAATGTTGTTGGCTAGCTTCTTGGCGATGAAACTTCTTGTTGCTCCCGTGTCTATGGCCCCGCGAACTCTTGTGTTGCCTATAATCAGTGCAATCAGTCGTCGGCCGTTGAAGTTTATTGCTGTTGCGGGTGTGGTGTTTGCCCTGGGTGCCCGCTCTGATCCCATGGGCCTTTGGCGTTTCCCGCCGTTTCATTCCGTCGACAGCAATGGATTGTGCGTATTCCATCATGTCCGCATATCCAGCAATATATTTTTGGTGTGTTGTTGCACTGCTGTCCTATGTGTCCTTCTTCTTTGCACCTTGAACATCTATTATTCATGCTGAATGATCTTGTGATTCCTCGGTTCAGTGTTTGTGGTTGTTCCTGGGGTCTCCATTGGTTTCTTGTTTGTCTCCCGAAATTTCCTGGTCGCTGCTGTTGTGTCCAGAGATTCTCCGGTGTTTGTTGTGTTGTGCGTTCCTGTGGCTGGAGGGCCTCGAATTCCTTTGCTAACTGCAGGTATTCTGCTAGGGTTCGGCATTCTCCCCGTTTAGCATACTTTTTAAATTCCACACGACTGTTCCGGTAGACCCACTCTAGTTTTTTTCCTTCCGTGAGTGTGGTAAATCTCATAATCTTCCGTAGTTCCCGCGCGTAGTCTTTTGCTGGCTCGTTTGAACCCTGGTGTCTGCGTGTTATGTTTTCCATCGCTCTCTCTTCGTGGTCCGTTGGTCTGTAGTATCCCAGGAATTCCTTTTTAAAGTTTTCCCACGATGGCATTGCGGTAGGATGGGTGTGCCACCAGTCCAGGGCACAGTCTCTGAGCAAAATTACCATAGCTCCTGCTGCGTGGTCGAGCTCTATCCCATAGGCCTTTGCCAGCTCTTCCATTCTAGAAATGAATTCTGTCGGGTCGCCCGTGCCGTCGTAAAATTCTCCCCAGCTTCGTATTACTCCCGTTGTGGCCACTTTGTCGGTCTTTCTGGGCCCGGGTGCAAGTTTTCCGTTGCTTGTCTCTTGTTTGTCTGGTATCTGTAACAAGTTCTGGTTTTTCTCCATTCCGTCGGGTGCTGGTGATGGGGTTCTCGCGTGCTTCTGTGCTAGGTCTTGGAGACGTTTGGTGGTTTCTTCGCTGTGTGCACCGCTCTTGATTAACTCCGACATTTGTTTCCGCATGTCCTCGCACCGCGTTTCTGGCTTGATGTCGAATTCCATCAGATAGATTTCCAGTTGGGCCTTGTTGCAATTGCTGATCCAGCTTCGAGTCAGCTTGTCTTCCATGTTGCTGTGTTGCTGTGTTGAGGAAGAGGGTAAACGATCTTTGTTGGTATTTTGAGGTTTCTATCTGTTTGTTTTTAATCTGCTCGGGCGCCACTGTAACGACCCTGTTTTGGGAGGCGGTATAGCTCGCCGTAGTCAGGGTTCGTGACAGATATTTATATTTATTCCTCTATAGATCGGTTTACCTCCCATTCCCCAATAATGACACAGATGGGTAAAACTACAGACGTGTATTTCAGAGTAATCGTATAATCGTGTAGTGGTGTGTAGATGCGTCGGGACTGCTTGTTCTGTCGATTCGGCGCTTCGGAAAAGCCGAGATGAACTGCTTGCTGTCGTGATCCGGTGTGCGAATGTCGGCGCTGCGAATGGGCCGAGTGATGAACTGCTTGCTGCGGGTGTCGGCGCTGCGATTGGGCCGAGTTATGAACTGCTTGCTGCGAGTGTCGGCGCTGCGGATGGGCCGAGTGATGAACTGCTTGCTGCGAGTGTCGGCGCTGCGGATGGGCCGAGTGATGAACTGTTTGCTGCGAGTGTCGGCGCTGCGGATGGGCCGAGTGATCGCTTTGTCGTGCGTACGTCGGGTCGAAGTGTTCTGGGTCGTTGGGAGAGATCTACTTGGTTTCTTGTTGCTGATGTTTCCTCGAAGATCGTCGGAACGCAAGTGACTCATCTGGGGTCTTGCCTCTGCTTATATAGGCCCCGTTGAGTGTGCCCAGAGTGGTCGATGACGATAATCCCGATCTCGATAACTCGTTATCGGGTCACGAAATATAGCGATGGTAGTCGACTATCGGTATATTAGTGTGACCGATTTAATGTTTTTGGGCGCGCGTTTTAAAAGTGCGCGATTTTGGCGTGTGTTTTGAATGTGGTGTAGCGTAGGGAGAATTAAAGATCATTGTGTGTTGTTTTTGGAATGTTCTTTTATTATTTGTGACGTTGGGTCGTCACAGCTCATTAAACCTAGATCTGTTATGACAGAGGAGAGTAGGCCTACAGCAATGGCGACTACAAGTGTTTTAGAAGCTATCAAGGTAATAGACCTGGTAGAAATTATTCCGAAGTACTAAGGAGACTCGGCTAAATTAGATGGATTTATAGAAGCGGTAGAACAGGTGCTAGGCTGGAGGAGATGAGAGATCAAACGTAGGAGTAATCGCACTTAGAGCGGTAAGGAGTAAGATTATAGGAGCAGAGGATAAAGTCCTAGATTTAGATGAGTCGGAGTTAAATTGGGATCAGATAAAGAGAGTATTGATTTCCCATTTCAAAGACTAAAGATCTGAGCAGGATTTGATTATGGAATTGACCCACATTAAAGAAAAGAAGTTAGATTTGGAGGCTTTATACACCAAAGTTATGACCCTGAAGAAAGCCCTAGTGAGTTTGGCCAAGTCCAGCGAACAAGGCATTTAATCGAGATAGGCAGTGGTATGGCAACAACAATTATAGCAACAACAAACCTAGAGAGGGTCAGCTAGCAATCCAGGCGACTGAAGATGCAGAAGGCAGTGGCCAGACAAGGATGTCTAGAAATTCAAACTACTCCGAACTGGCTCAATCACAATACGTGAAAGACCTACAAGACCCAATTGCGATCAAGACAATTACATAATCTCATAAAATTTATAAGGAAGCATACTTACCAACGTTCAAAGAACTGGGAGGAGTAGGGAAGATTAGGATGCTACTTTTCAGATTCCACCAGTTTTTTGAAGGGTTAATCGGGATAGTTCTATTACAACAGTTAAAGGCCGTGATCGACATAGAAAATGGTTGCTTCCGCACGGTGGAGGAGAAGTTACAGATTCAGTTCGCTAAATATAGACCAAGTTAAGTTCACACAATAGAAGCATAATCAAAAAGAGTAATCTCTATTCCGGTACAAGTAACCGATGGGGATTTCTTGTTAAGTAAAACAACAGTAAAGGA
The DNA here is from genome assembly GCA_018153305.1 of Drosophila kurseongensis. Lineage (NCBI taxonomy): Eukaryota > Metazoa > Arthropoda > Insecta > Diptera > Drosophilidae > Drosophila > Drosophila kurseongensis. Next base: position 2,322,149 of record JAECXX010000120.1, read on the forward strand.
AGATATGCTCATTTCAGAAGGAATTTACAGGGCAGTGGCTGGACAGAGCCTGGTAGAAGTAACAAACTATGCAGAAATAGACCAGCAGTTGTTTTGTAAAGAACCACTTAATGTTGCAGAATTCAAAACCGAGCAACATTTCGAACTCAATAATATAGAAGAGGCAGGGAACAAAGATAAAAACATACCGTTTCACAAGATCAGGACAGATCATTTAAATAGCGAGGAGCTTAAAAAGCTTCAGAGAATTTGCAGGAAGTACCCGAATGTATTTCATAAGGAAGGCGATAATTTGTCTTTTACTAATGCGGTCAAACATAAAATCAGAACAAATGATGACATACCAGTTTACCAGACCCTACAGATATGCATTCAAAGAGAGACAGGAAGTTAGAAAACAGCTACAGAAGCTATTAGATCAGAAGATCATTAGACATAGCCACTCTCCATGGAGTGCGCCGGTGTGGCTGGAGCCCAAAAAGAAGGATGCCTCTGGAGAAAGGAAATGGAGAATGGTGGTAGATTATAGGAAATTAAATGAGAAAGTAATTAAAGACAGATACCCCCTACCAATAATAAACAATGTAATGGATAACTTGGGGAAAGCCAAATATTTCTCAACCTTAGATTTAGCGAGTGGATACCACCAAATCAAGGTAAAAGACGAAGATATCCCGAAAACAGCTTTTTCGCCCGAAGGAGGGCATTTCGAGTATGTACGAATGCCTTTCGGTTTGAATAACGCTCCCGCAACCTTTCAAAGGTTAATGTATAACATTTTCGGAGAATTGCTAGGCAAATGTTGTCTCATATACATTGACGACATTATGGTGTTCTCAACGTCGTTGATGGAACACATCACAGATTTAGACAGTTGGACAAGACAGAATTTTTGAGAAAAGAGGTAGAATATTTAGGGCACGTAGTACCCCAACAGGGTATTAAACCAAACCCAGGGAAAATTAAATCAATAAAAAGATTCGAGATTCGCAAGACTAGGAAGCAGATTAAATCATTCCTAGGTCTGTTGGGGTACTATAGGAAATTTATACGAGATTTCGCGGCCATAACAAAGCCAATGACGAGGCAATTAAAAGGAAAAAAGGATGTACAGATGGATCAAGAATACTGTTCGCGCCAAAGCGGCGCTTCCAGTTTTGGGTGAACCGGCCCTGGAATCCTAACAGTCGAGAAAACAGTTTTTTCCAGATCTTCGTATCTCGTTCTCTCGCACTGTTAAGTGTCTCCACTCCGCTCTCCAAGCGGCTCTTGTAACATCCACCCCGTAGCTTTAAGTTAGTTCTAAATTACAAGTGTGTCAAGAAGGAAGTGAAGTTCAAAGTTGTAAAACAAAGTGAAAGAAAATATAAAATATATATTTCCCTGGACTTCTAATTTACCCCGTTGGAAAGCCGCCCCTCGCCATTTCATGATCCATCGACCGGATAATTCCAGAAGAAGATAAAAAGTTCCAAGCACCAGCGTTCAACCGGCGGATTTTCAATAATTTCCAAGTTCAAGATAAGTACGACCCTTCTTTCTTATTCTTATTTCTGCCGACCAGCCAGATATTTTAATTTTTCCAATCCAATTTCTTATATCTGTCTGATCGGCCATTCCATTGTGCATACGATCGCCATATTCCGGCTTCCTTTTCGTATTGCTATTTCCATCTTCATACGGTCGCCATTTTCCGGCTTCTTTCTTCATATTTTCCCATTTCCATATTCTTGTTCATACGGACATATAATCCAGATGCACACTCTTTAATGTACGTACATAACGTACGTAAGGAAACATACACGTACCTCCATTCGCGGTACACCCTACAAAAATTCCTACAGCGACATTTACCATACAGTCCACATTATCTCAAATTTCCAAATTTATTACAAATTAAAATTTTAAATTACAATTTATACACATACACTACCGAGTTCCGACAAACACACATATCCATACGCCCATACATACACACATATAACCCTAATGCATGCTTATCCATTTCAACATATAGCCTAGTATCCAGATCGACAAACGATTACGCTAGCGTAAAAACTTTAATCTTTCCAGAGTGACCAAAGTTTCGAGAGCTTATCAGATTTAAGCGTGCTACGGTCGTACTGTCAATCAGCTGGGTTTGTTGACAAGCAGTTAAAATTCAAATATCGTAATTTTAACATTTTGCTCTGACAAGAGCAATTTTGTCCTCACATGTAAACACATGCAATCGACTTTTGTGAGTTTTTTGAGTTTTTCCCTCCATTTCTTCTAATGTTTAGTGAGAAGCGCACGCCAAAAGATTACATTTTTTAATCTTTTCGCTAGGGTTCCCCAAAGTTTATTTCCGCAGACTGGCAACGCTATGGAATTTTCTGGTATTTTTTTCGTCGATCAGGGGACCGACGTGAAAAAAAGGCCCGACGAAAAGTGAACGCCAGCTGTTTGCCTCTCGCTCTCTCTCATGACTGGCGTTCGGTTTTCGTCGATCTGGATACTAGGCTTATGCAAAGACCAATATAATCTCTAAGATGCGTAACGCCATACGATTTTTTTGCACACACATTTTTTGTGCTGGCTTTTCAACTGGCTTTTCGCTCTCTTGCCCAAAAGCCAGCGAGAGAGCGCTCTAGAGCCAGCCGCTCTCTCGCTGGCTTTTGGGCAAGAGAGCGAAAAGCCAGTTGTATTCACAAGCGAATAATTTCGCTGCAGCGCGCTGTCGAAATACACTCTTTATTTTAACATTATTAAAAATACTTATTTTGTATTGCCTATATATGATAATTATTCAAATGTAGAATATTTTTTAGTAATGACCAAATATATCTACGTATATAAAGATACATAATTTATTACATACATGACTTCAAATTGGAATAATTGTCATTAGGGTATTCAGCGACCGACGTGTGAACGATTTTTAGGGGCCTCAGAAATTTTGCGATTGAAATAAATATAAATATAAATATATGGATTTAAAAATATGTGGTATTTTTTATATTATCGTATTATAATAACATAAAAACATAATAACAAAACATAACATAAAATTATTATCATAATATAAATTAAATTTATATATGTAAGTATTTGTATATTAACTACTTTAGTTATTTAGAAATTACCCATTTGTAGTATTTATATTATACGTAATATTAAATATAAATAGGATTAAATATTTATTAGGTATACAAAAAAAATGGATAAAAAAAAATTCATATCTGCATATTAAATAAAATGTTTCGTTTTATATTTTTAAATTAAATTTAAAAACATACCTTTTAACACAAAACATATAAAACTGCTTGATTTAATATGAAAATATTTAAATGCAGGTTGATAACATTAGATATGATGTTACTCGTATTTACTTTGAATATTTTAAGTCATTAAATCAAAGTTTAATATATATGTGAATAAAAATTAAATTTAATATTTCCATTTTAAAGTTAATAAAAAACAGCCATGGATAAAAAATAAAGCGAAATATATTTAATTAAATATCCTGTAAATATATTCAATTTAAATATACTTTTTTTTATACTTCAATTCGGCTGCGTGCAGACGTGTTTTATTAACGCTCCGGAAAACAATTAGCCAATCAGTCGAAAACGTTCGAAAAAATTAATAAGCGCGAGGTTTTGCTAAACTAAAATCTTAATTAATTTAATAATTAATCTTTACGCACTAACTATAAACAAATGAGTAAGAACGTGGATCAGCGCACTCAACGACAAAAACAACAAGACGAAGCCCGTGAAAAAATTCAGAGAGAACAAGACAAACGTCGTCTCTCTTTGGCCCGTAACAACGCCTATTTTACGGTGACGAGTAATACTCTAGAACCGAAAGTGCTTGAAGGTGCAAGTTTACTGACCGCCGAAAACCAGACAGCTAACTCTTGCTCTCCCGCCCTGCTCTTCACCGCTCGAACGCCATGGAGTGTGCAATGCAAGACTCCAACAGAGCTTGCCTAGCGCAACAACAACAGCAACTACTACGACTACTACAACGGTCTCTGTCGCCAACAATGCAATAACGACTCCACCCTCTTCTTGTGCTGCGGGTAAAGCAACAACACAACCAAGTGCAAAAATCGGTGCAAACGGCAAAAACAAAGCTACGGTAGAAGAAATGACAATTCTGCAAGCGGGTTCGACCATGCAGACAGGCATGGATCGCTACATTAATATCTCCAAGCGCAAGCTAACACCCCCAAAAAACTCGGACGGCAATAAGCCCAAAATAAATCGTTCCAACAAAGGCCCTGTAAATCCCGGGCCATTAGATGAAAATAGATTTTCCATTCTGGCGGAGCCTGAAACAGAGTCTGAACAATTAGCCCCAAGGAAACTAAAGCCCCCACCTATTTTTATTCGGGAGAAGATCTCGAATGCCCTAGTCAACAAAGTAGTTGAGCTTGTCGGAAAAGATAACTTTCATGTTATTCCGCTTATGAACGGGAATATAAGCGAAACTAAACTCCAAACCAAAACCGAAGACGATTTCCGAGCAGTCTCGAAGTACTTAAACGATGCCAAAAAGAATTACTACACGTACCAGCTGAAAAGTTGCAAGGTTTTCAAGTTGTGCTTAAGGGAATAGAACCCGATGTGACCCCCTGCGAAATTACAGAGGCCTTAAAAGAAACGGTTTTTGCCCAAAAAATGTTATAAACATAATGAACAAAAACAAGAAGCCGCAACCACTCTTCAAGGTCGAGCTGGAGCCAGACAGCAGAACTTTGAAAAAAAACGCAGTGCACCCGATCTACAAGTTGCAGTACCTTCTGCACCGTAGGATCACAGTGGAAGAGCCGCACAAACGGACCGGGCCAGTGCAATGCACAAACTGCCAGGAATACGGTCATACCAGGGCTTACTGCACCCTCAGGTCAGTATGTGTAGCTTGTGGAAACTGTCACGGCTCCGAACCCTGCCCTGCCAACAAGGAAGACTCTCTCACTAAAAAGTGTGTAAACTGCCAAGGAAACGACACAGCTAACTACAGAGGCTGTCCAGTCTACAAGGCGATGAAAAATCGGATGCAACGAGCAACAACGGCACGCTCCCTGAACACACAAAACACTTACATGAGATCACAAACGACACCGGAAGTTTTCTTCGCAAAAGCAGCCAGATCATCATTTGGCCCTTCAATTACCACCAACGGAATTTCTTACGCCAGTGCTCTAAGATCAGGCACAGCTCACATAGTGCCGAAAATTGATAACATCCAGCAGGCCATGGGACAGCCACAAAGTAACATGGAATCTATGATGATTACTTTGCAACAAAATATGATGGAATTTATGTCCTTCATGAAAACCACCATGCAAACCCTTATGCAAAACCAAAATATCTTACTACAAATGCTTGCAGCTCAGCAGTCCAAATAAACCATGCCTAGCCTTCGAATAACTCTGTGGAACGCCAACGGTGTTTCACGGCATAAACCTGAAATAACTCAATTTCTGAACGAAAACCACATCGACGTTATGTGCTGGCAGAAACGCATCTCACCAGCAAATATAACTTTCAAATACGGGGTTACACGTTCTATGGCACCGATCATCCAGATGGTAAAGCGCATGGCGGAACTGGAATCTTAATAAGAGACCGCGTCAAACACCACTTTCACCAACGGTTTCCTAAAAATCATCTGCAAGCTACATCGATAAAATTACAGATGGGCAACTGAAACCTTGCCATTGCCGCTGTCTACTGCCCACCCCGCTTTACAGTCTCCGAAGACCAATTCATGGACTTCTACAATTCGCTTGGAGAGCGATTCATAGCAGCAGGAGATTACAACGCCAAGCACACGCACTGGGGATCCCGCCTTGTGACCCCCAAAGGAAGGCAACTATATAATGCACTCATTAAAACATGCAACAAACTGGACTACGTTTCACCAGGCAGCCCTACATACTGGCCTACAGATCCTAGAAAACTACCTGATTTAATTGATTTTGCTGTGGCAAAAAACATCTCTCGCAATCTAATATCTGCAAAATCGCTTTTGGATCTATCATCGGACCACTCACCAGTGCTAATAACTCTTCTTCAAAGCCCGGAATTAATCGAGCACCCTCGCAGGCTGACGTCGCATCGAACCAACTTGCTGAAGTTAAAAAAGTACGTAAGTTCCCACATTGAACTAACTCCACAGCTCAACATCAAGGAGGACATCGACTGCTACGCCGATGCACTGGAGTCTGTACTCGTCGCAGCAGCCAAAGTCTCAACACTGCAAGGGAGGGATGAGCACACACACCAACACAAAACTAACCATGAAATCGAACAGCTTGTTCTGGAGAAAAGACGTTTGACGCCAGTACATTGAGAAACTTTCACCCACCAGCACTAAGCATCCCTTGTGGAGGGCCCACCCAAATCTACGTGCGCCGGCCGAACAGTAATCCCCATAAGAGACTCTTCAGGCAGCTGAACCAGAAGCGACAAAGACAGAGCTTGTACATTTGCTTTACACCTTCGAAATGTTTTTCAGCCAAACCCTGCAACTAATTCATTCGCACTACCGTCGCCGTCAATTCGAATTGAATCTGAGACGGAGCCAATTCTGTTTCAACCAAATGAAATTGCAAAAGTAATCAGCGAGCAATTGAAACCAAAAAAGGCCCCCAAACTGTGCAGTTGAGGTTATTTGTAAACTCTTCAACGGGATTACACGACTTGGCTATTTCCCAAAAAAATGGAAAAAATCGGTAATCATAATGATCCCAAAGCCAGGGAAAGATCACACAATACCAGCTTCGTACAGACCGATAAGTTTACTCTCGTGTCTGTCAAAACTGCTCGCAAAATGCCTTTTGACGCGCATCATTCCATATCTGAAAGAGCACAACTTTATTCCAGCACATCAATTTGGCTTTCGAGAAAGCTATGGAACAATAGAGCAAGTCAACAGATTAACAACAGAAATAAGGACTGCATTCGAGCTTCGGGAATACTGCAGTGCGGTATTCCTTGACGTTGCACAGGCTTTCGACCGAGTCTGGCTTGATGGCCTTATCCATAAAATCAGAACGATCCTGCCGGGAAACACTCACAGGATACTTGAATCGTACCTTTACAACAGAGCCTTCGCCGTGAGATGCAACACTACAACATCCGATGACTACGCTATAGAGGCTGGAGTTCCCCAAGGTAGCGCCCTTGGTCCAACTCTATTTCTCCTCTGCACCGCAGATATTCCCACGAACGAGCGGCTAACTACTTCTACATTCGCAGACGATACCGCGATCATAAGTCGGTCCAAATGCCCAACTCAGGCAACAGCACTACTAGCTGATCATCTCGTTGTAGTGGAGAGGTGGTTATCAGACTGGCGTATAAAAATAAATGCGCAAAAGTGTAAACACATAACGTTTACTCTTAACAGACAAACGTGTCCCTCGCTAACTCTGAATAACACGCCACTTCTACAAGCTGACGTTGTAACGTATCTTGGCACACCAAGCTAACTTCTCATCCGAACCAGCTCGCCAGGGGCCTAGCCAGGGCTTCCATCCGGACCCGATTGCAACGCAATGACCTTCCAGCTCAGCAATAGTTATTAGAGCCCCTACATTTTCGCGCCAGTCACCTTGACTGTCAGATAGTTTTTTAATTTAAGATTCTATATACTTATTGTTAGTCTCAATTCAGAGAAGATCCAATAAATAAAATGCAAATGTTCAAAAACAAAAAAAAAAAAATATTTACTTAGCTTTGTTTTTGTTTAACAATCATAGTATATTTAAATATATTAAACTTTATTGAAATATTTTCAATAATATTCAATCATAGAAGTTCTTTTGACACACAATTAGTTTCTTAGTCCAGAAATGATTTCTGGACGAAAATCGTCTTTTCGAACAAATACGCACACATACGCACTTCTTTATTCGTGCAATTCTATTTTTAGATTTTTACGCTCTCAACTTTGTGAGAGCGGAGAGAGCGGAATTTTCTTCGCCACCAAAAAACGAGCGGCATATTGCAAAACTAATGTATGGGCGTTACGCATCTTAGAGATTATATTGGTCTTTGGCTTATGCACATAAGGGGAAAAGTCGTAGCGTAACTTAAGGCAACGTAAGCACGATAACCCTTATACGTTCTTTCGCGGTACACCCTACAAACATTTGGAAGTCGACATTTACAATACAGTCCACATTATTTATAATTTCCAAATTTATACACACATATAATCCTGATGCATGCTGATTAAGATACATATATTAATATATGCATAATTATATATTATACATATTACCAAAAATAACTCGATCACCACGACACGCCTTTCCAGAATTTGCATGATATTTATTTCAGCAGCGTTAATTCGCACACACCGTCGGCTCACATCCATTAAAATAAAAATAAATAAATACATTTTTTTTGTGTGCAAGCCGTGACGGTGCGCAATATATATATATTTTTTCCAGTTCCAACTGCTCATTTTCGCAGCACAGCAACCCACTGCAAATATCTTGCAGAATATTTTTTCAAAATCATCATTATTTTCCTCGTACACAAAAAATAGTTGTTCTGAAAACTTTGAAATTTGTACTAGTGTTCCGTTTCCACATATTCCAAAAATAGACCGGAGATGCAACACTAATAGCAAACACAAGCGGAACGCTTGCAATCTATACCTAAGAAACTAAGTAGCCACTGCGATATATTAATTTTATTTTGGTTTTTTTTTTAAACAAAATCAAATTAATTCCATACGATTTTTGTCGCGTCGCTCCACTATACATTGACATTGTCGACATTCCGCTATTAGGATTTTCGAAATTTTGGGGCCGCCCCTGTATCTTCCGAAAGTATCGATTTCGTCGTTCCTTTCTTTTCGAATCCAACCCGGTGATCCGCAATAGCGTGACCACATTCCAGAACAGACTTTTCCGGGCGGGTTTAATTTTTACAATGCCAGACAGGTTTGCCCAGTTAATCTGATTTCCGTCTGCAAATAAAACGAGATCACTATCCGCATCTCCTCGCGCGCGCACCTCAAGCCCACTAGCCCCAAAATCAATAACGAAGGCAAAGAGCGAAACTTCATTAGCCACCCAAGAAGGCGACAAGAAGTTGTCTGTTCCTACGAGCAATCAGAAACGACTGTCTCCGAGTCCGCTCACGCCTAAAGTTAGGTCACAAATCCAGACCAAGTCCACAAAGTCGCTAGCAACTCGTTCTCAGGCAAAAATGAGCAACGAAATTACAATTGCAGCCCTCGCGCGGTTCATCACGGTCTCCGACCGTATGAGCCATTTCAGAGTGACGATTGAATCTCCAGGGCCGTCACCTCCGTCTGACCACACCTGCAAAGTCCGTAAGGAGCAAGTCCGCTCGCTATGGGACCAAGCCGAGAAATAATTCGAAGCGTGTTTAGACACGATCTCCAGTATTACGACTAGAGGGGCGGAGGATATTTTGGCAACTCTGCACCGCAAATATGAATATTCAGTGTACTAAGAGCTGGCGGTTCAGCTCAGCGAGTTAATTGACCGAGCCAGTTCACAGCAACCGATGTCGAGCACCGACAATCAGTCCGCGTACATTCCGTCTGGGTGCCGGTTGCCTCCATGTGATACAGAAGTATTCGAGGGAGACTATCTCAAATGGCCAACATTCAGACCCTTTTCACTGCCGTCTACGTCAACAACACACGGTTGACGCCGGTCGAGAAGTTATTCCATCTCAACGCGAAGACGAGCGGTGAGGCAATGGCAATTGTTTCCAAGTCCCCGCTCACTAATGATGGTTTCGCTTCCGCTTGGGAGGCGCTTCGAGACCGTTTCGAAAATAAAAGACTTTTAGTGAACAGCCAACTCAAGCTCCTATTTAACTTAAGTTCCGTTAATTCCGAAACTGGCCACTCCATAAAAGAGCTTCAGAGCAGCATCCAAAATATCAACAGAAAATTGGGATTGCTTGCTGGTATACCTGTGCGCCAGTAAGTTGCCCAGGTTGACCTTTTCCTTGTGGGAACAATTCCTTACATCAAAGTCCGATATTCCTACATGGGATGATATGAACGCGTTCCTTAGCGATAGGTATAGAACCTTAGAAGCCATTGAGGATATGAAGCAGAGTCTTGGTGGTCCGTCAACTTCCAAAAATCCCCAGGTTACGAGAAAGCTTCACTCCTTTGAAGCCAAAGTGAGTGTCAAACCAAAGAGCTGCGATTTGTGCTCTAAAGAGAGTCATCCAGTGCGGTTGTGCCCTCGTTTCATTCAGATGGCAATCGAGGCGCGGGAAAGCTATTGAATTGCTTCGCGAGAGGCCATCAGCTCCGGGATTGTTCCAGTACGCACAGCTGTTTCGTATGCCGAGGGAGACATCACAGTCCCTCTGGGAATGCGAGACCTAGAGCCTATCATCCGGCGGGAGACTCAGACATTCCCGATGAACATTCAAATGTACAAGTCTGTTTTGCCTCAGGCTTAAAGGCAGTTCTTTTGGGCACGGCAATGATTGATATCTGCCACCTCGGTTCCCACTTCCGAGCACGCGCTCTGATCGACTCGGGATCTGAAGCGACGTTTATTACGGAGCGTCTTTTCAAGTTGGTCAATCTACCGTTCCGCCCCATTCAAGCTCAAGTGTCTGGTTTAAATCAGACAGTTTCTGCCCAGTCAACACGGCTTTGCCATTTCGCCATCCGGTCTCCTACTAAGCCGGGCCTGCAGTTAGACACCGCAGCGTATGTTCTGCCAGAATTAGCAGGCAGATTACCCTCACATTCCATTTCACAAGATGTCCTGAGAGATTTGCCAAACCTTCAATGGGCAGATCCCACATTTCTCCAGAGTTCCCAGATAGACGTTCTTATCGGAGCTGATATCCTTCCATCCGTGCTGCTGAGCGGCACAGAGACCAACATCTGCGGATCTCTTTTTGGGCAAGAGGCCATCTTCGGGTGGGTGCTCACTGGTCCAGTGTCTATGTCCACAAGCAACCGAGTCTCAGCCTTTACGGCTCAAGTTACAAAGCCAACTGAGGCGTCCTTAGACAAACTTCTTACTAAGTTTTGGGAAGAGGAAAATTTACCATCAAAAATGGTAAAAGAGTCCGATTCCGTCTGTGAAAGTAATTTTCTACAAACCACAACTAGAGTCGCGAGCGGGAAGTACGTAGTGACGTTACCGTTCTGCGAGCTCGATCATTGTGGATCTGAGTTGGGATACTCAAGGTCTATAGCACTTGCTCAGTTCCTGAGAAACGAGAATCGTTTACGAATAGACACTCCATTAAATGAGCAGTACAACTCCGTGATCCAAGAATATTTGGATTTAGGCCATATGAGAGAAACTACTACCTCCCACATCATGCGGTAATAAAACCCGAAAGCACCACCACGAAACTGCGGGTGGTATTCAACGCTTCCAGCCCTTCAGCAAATGGGACTAGCTTGAACGATGTGCTTCATGCCGGTCCAGTCCTCCAATCTGACTTAACGATTCAGATTTTAAGGTGGCGCTATTTCAAGTATGTCTTTAGTGCGGACATCACAAAAATGTATAGGTAGATCTGGGTCGATCCAAAGCACACGCCCTTTCAAAGGATTCTATTCCGAAACAAGGAAGGTGACATTCGAGATTACGAGCTGAAAACCGTAACATTCGGTGTCAATTGCGCGCCCTATCTCGCCATTCGAGTGCTGCAACAGCTGGCTGATGACGTAGATCAGCAGTTTCCGAAAGCCAGTCACATAATCCGCAACTTCATGTATGTTGATCACGTTTTAGCAGGATCGAATTCTCAACAAGAAGCTCAACTTACCATCCAGGAGTTAGTAACCGCTTTGAATTCTGCCGGTTTTCCGTTTAGAAAGTGGACTTCCAACCACAAAGGGGTTTTAAAGGACATTCCAAATGAGCATCTTCTCCATGCTGAGTTCCTGTATATTGATGCCGAAAGCACAGCCAAAACTCTCGGCGTTCGCTGGAGAGCAACCACCGACGAGTTCTACTTCGTGCCCCCAGAAATATCCGTCAAATCCTCCTATACAAAAAGAGAAGTTCTCTCCCAGATCGCAAAGCTATTCGATCCCGCTGGATGGCTTGCCCCGTTCATCGTCCGGGCCAAAATTTTTATGCAGGAGATCTGGCTGCAAGAGTTAGGCTGGGATGACAACCTTCCCGCCGAAATGAGCCATAAATGGCAAATGTTCCTGCAAAGTTATTCCGATCTCGATCAAATCCGTATTCCGAGATGGGTCGGTTACCAGCCCCAGGTAAAAATCGAGCTTCACGGTTTCTGTGACGCTTCCCAAAAGGCCTATGGGCTGCGCTGTATGTCAGGGATGAAGTCGGTCAGCAGATATTGACTAATCTGCTTACGGCAAAGACCCGGGTTGCCCCTGTGAAAACTGTATCCCTCCCCGACTCGAGCTATGTGGTGCCCTATTGCTGGCAGATATGGCATCCACGATCCTTCCAAATATGTTGTCAGACAGATCTGAGATTTTCTGCTGGACAGATTCCACCATATTCCTGGCATGATTAAAAAAACCAGCCTGCTCCTGTACCACATTGGTAGCCAACCGCGTAACCAAAATAGCTCAAGCTACAAAGATTGAGAATTGTCGCGGCGTGTCCCTGCAAGAGTTGGGCGATAGCACCCTCTGGTGGCATGGGCCCCAATGGTTACAACTGCCCAAACTTGAATGGCCAGAAACTTCGGATCCACACCCAGTCACTGAGTTAGAGCAGCGCGCGGTGAAGGTTAATTTCGTAAAGCTCCCCGCTGATGATTTCTTTTAACGTTTCTCCAGACTAGACAAAGCATTACGAGTCCTAGCTTACGTCCAAAGGTTCCTAAATCGCTGTCGGAAGGCTCCGGTAAGTCCGGATAGGCAGCTCAGTAATCGGGAAATCCGGGAAGCTGAGAAAACCTACATAATACTTGCCCAGCGTGAAGAGTACGCGCTCAAGCTTCGATTGTTGCGAAGTAAAAGTTCCATACCCGAATCAAGCCAAATTTCTAATTTATTTCCATTTATAGACCAACATGGCCTCTTAAGAGCATGTGGTCGCTTAACTGCCTCCAAGGTCCTACAGTATGACGAGCGCCACCCTGTAATACTCCCGTACAGCTGTCGGCTATCTCGTCTGCTTGAATAGAATATGTATACTCCTGTGCTACAGGAGCGAGGTCACGGATGGGGATTACACTTCATGGTGGCAACCAATTGATAGTGCGCTTGGTGCGATCCAAATATTGGATTCCTAAAGTCAAGAATCTGGTAAAGGGAGTGGTGAATTCATGCAAGGTGTGCAGCATTTATAAAAAAAAGACTGCAAACCCAATTGATGGGCGATTCTCCGACTGAAGTTAAAAACTACACAGGGAGAGTATGTCTCATCACTAAGGGATATGTTTGTGTGTTTGTGTGTTTTTCTACGAAGGCCATTTGGAACCCAACTCCGACCTTACAACTGAGAAGTTTCTAGCAGCGTTTGCGCGTTTTGTAGCTAGTCGAGGTTGTCCTCAGCGGGTCCATTCCGACAACGGCAAAACCTTTGTTGGCGCCTCAAGTCTTCTTTTCCTGACTGATGCGTATAGCCATCAGGGACTCGTGTGGCGTTTCATACCCCCAGGAGCTCCTCATATGGGAGGCCTGTGGGAGGCAGGAGTAAAGAGTTTTAAAACTCTGTTTTACAAATCCACGTCCGCTCGCAAGTATACCTTCGAAGAGCTTTCCACGCTTCTTGCCAAGATTGAAGCCTGCCTTAATTCCAGACCGCTTTCTCCAATGTCCGAAGACCCGACAGACTTGCTGGCACTGACGCCAGGCCATTTTCTGATCGGGGGTCCGTTGCTTTCCACGGCGGAGCCCGAAATCAAAGGCGAAGCCAAGTCGATTATAAATCGATGGCAACATCTCAAGGCCCAGCATCAACAATTTAGTTCGCAATTTAGTTCGCTAAAGGAACCCCACAAGCGCAACAAGTGGCTAAGGCCATTCAGAAATCTGCAAGTCGACGATATGGTAGTCGTTAAGGACGATAACTTGCCATCAAATGACTGGCGGCTCGGCAGAATCGTAGCTGCTATCCCAGGAGCTGATACTAGAGTACGCGTCGTAGATATTATTACTTCTCGTGGAACCATCCGACGTCCGGCCCACAAAGTAGTTCTCCTTCCTATGGAGGCTAAGGCAACCTCTAAATCTCCACAATAATGCCTTCTGTTCCCGCTGCCCACCCCGTAAACATCACTAAAGCGACTCCTTTTCTGATTTGTTTGTTGTTTTGCTTTCTCTTCCAAGTAAAGGTTCAGAAAGGCTCCTCGTCCTCGCCCAGGCACTTCCCAGACCCTTGTCAGCAGATGTTCTCGAGGTATAAAATCCTACCGCTGCCGAGTCTGCCAGGGTATACATCCGCTACGGAAATGCAACCGATTCCTGAGGCTCAGTTCAGAGAAGCGTCTCCGAGCAGTACTGGTGAACAAGTACTGCCACAATTGTTTGGCTCATCAGCACTCCGGAGGGAAATGTCGCAGTGGCGACGTTTGCAAAAAATGTGGACAGGATCATCACACCTTGCTCCACATGCACGAGATGCCCGCGATAACTCGCCGATCGGCTTTCCAGCAACGTCGGCAGTCGCCTTTCCCGCAACGCCACCAGTCGCCGGCCCCGCAACGTCGCCATTCTCCGTCCCCGATTCGTCAGCAGTCACCACAGCAGCAGGCATCCACATCGCAGTATCGATCGTCTGCCCCACCGTCTATTGTGGCCCCATCCGTGACCTCGCTCCTGTAGCACAGGAGTATACATATTCTGCCGACGGCCCGTGTACCCCCGTGAGCAGTATCGAAAGCTCGCTGGCAGAAGCTTTTCGGCTGCCGACCACGCATGTTGGAGACGAACGAGTCTGCTCAACGACCATCCGGTCGAGGTCGGGCGATTTTAACATGGATATGGTCCTGAAGATCGACAACAGTCTGCGGATCCGAACACCGATTCGTGCGCTGAGCGATGAGGTTCGGGCCAAGTTCGATACCATCCGACTAGCCGATGACCAGTTCCATTGTCCAGCCACCATCTCCCTGGTGATGGGATCCGACGTGTACCCGAAAGTGATCCAACCCGGGTTTCTAAACCTTCAAGATGGGCTGCCCGTCGCTCCCGTGTCGGGAGCCTGCCGTCAGTCCTGATGTCCAGCTTCAAGGAACTCTCCCGCAGGGGGGGGGGAGAATGTTTGCGCCCGCTTTGGCGCTTCCAGTTTCGGGTGAACCGGCCCTGGAATCCTAGCAGTCGAGAGAACAGTTTTCCAGATCTTCGCATCGCGTTCTCTCGCACTATTAAGTGTCTCCACTCCGCTCTCCAAGCGGCTCTTGTAACATCCACCCCGTAGCTTTAAGTTAGTTCTAAATTACAAGTGTGTCAAGAAGGAAGTGAAGTTCAAAGTTGTAAAACAAAGTGAAAGAAAATATAAAATATAAATTTCCCTGGACTTCCAATTTACCCCGTTGGATAGCCGCCCCTCGCCATTTCAAATACAAAGAAGCATTTGAGATATGCAAAACCTTATTATGCAACAACAACAAAAACAACTTTGATGACGAAACAATTGCCCGAGGGCTAAAATAAATTCTAAAGCCTAAAAGAAAGCCTAAAAGCGTTGTTGATTCCGGAAAACTTGGTGATAACAATCCAAGACGTATATTGCAAATACTTTGACTATAGTAAGTTGTATAGGGCAATAAGATTGCCAGATATAACTGGAAAAATAAACAGTAACAAATCATTAAAGAGTATCACGAAAAGAGCAATCATAGAGGAATATATGAAACTGTAGCTCACCTCAAAAGAAAAGTGTTTTTCCTACACATGAAACAGGCAATTACACAAACAATAAATAATTGTGACAGTTGCCAAATTCAGAAATATGATAGGAAACCAAAAAAGATAATGTACAGTCTGACAGAGACACCAGAGAGATCCATGGGAATAGTACATATAGACTTGTATTTTGTGAACAAGAAAAATGTACTAACCATAATAGACAAATTCTCGAGGTACGCTTGGGGATTAACGATTCCAGCAAAGGAAAGCGTAAATATAGTAAAGGCAATAAAAAATGTCATGCCTCTTTTCGGAGTACCCAAAAAGATAGTTTGCGATCAGGGAGAAGAATTCTCGTCCAACCTCTTCAAAGATTTTTGTAGGCAGTACGATTTGGAACTGCACACAACGTCTTTTCAGCAGTCGTCGAGCAATTCCACGGTTGAAAGACTGCATTCCACGATTACGGAAATAAAAAAGGCTTTTAAGCGAAACTAAGAAAACAAATAAATTGGATATAAGACATGAGGAAGTACTGGACGAAGCGTTTATAACATATAATAACGCTATTCATTCAGCTACCAAGTTAACAACGCAGGAACTATTCACTGGAAGAACACATAATTTCTTAAATAACGTGTCTTTTAATAATGAACACGATTATTTACAAAAGATCAATGCGTTTCAGGCAGAATTATACCCAAAAATCAAAGAAAGGGTAGAGCAACACATAGTAAGGCTACAAGAATACCAAGAAGCAGTAGAGGGCATAGAGCAAACGCTCAGAGACATAGTTGAAGATACAGAAACAAAGGACCTGGTAAGAACACTGCAGAACAAATTACAAATGATGAAGACAAGACTGGAAGCTATATGTTCAAAGAGTAGGAAAAAGAGAGGATTGATAAACGGATTAGGTTCAGTCGTCAAATCGATAACAGGGAATATAGATGCAGAAGATGCAGAAAGGCTAGAAGCAAAGATAAGGAGAATGCAGGATGAAGAAAAGGGATTAAGCTCTCAGGAAAAGACAAGTAGCAAGATCAGTATAATGTTCAAAAATCTAACAAAATACATCAATAAAGAACAAACCTGAGTAACCATGTTCATAAACCATTATAAGAACGGAATAAGCAAGACGTTCCTAGAGTAAGACAAAAGGATTTATAGGTTAGAGTACATAGACAGGATTTCCGTAACGATAGATATGTTAGGATTAAATCTAAATGATATAGCAGAAAGCATGTTGCTAGCTAAGATGGGCCTAATCTCGAAATTTTTATTTGACAAACAGGAAGCAATGAAATGTGTGCAAGAATTAGAAGGACAAGGTATACAAATAATGTACGAAGAACATATGTACGAATTTTTAGAATTAAAGGTAATATTGAATAGGACAGACGTAATATTTTCCATAAAATTACCGGTTTTTAAAAAGGGAACGTTTTCTTTGCAAAGAATTATAGCGTTACCCATGAATAAAACAGAATTTGTAATAACACCGGAATATGTAGTAAACAACAAGGAGGAAATATATTACTATAAGAATAAATGTCAGAAAATTAGAAATTTGTATACATGTAAGAATGATGAAATTGTAAACCAGGTTAACGAGAATTGTATTATTGAATTAGCAGTTACCCTCGGCGGTTCCCCACCGAAACTCCCACTGCTGCCCAACATCTAACAGCCAAAGTACCAAACACCCCGTTGGCAATAAAGTTGCCAACCAAACACAAACATCGGGACTACTACGGATCCAAGCCCCACTTATGTATCCGTTCCAATTTCAATTCCATTCCGCTAGGTCAGCACAATTAGAGGCGAACATTTAAGCATTGAAAGACGAATAATTAAATAAAGAATTCAGTTTGAGATTTATTGTCAAAGAAACCACAACTTATATTGTTAATTATTGGGAAGCTCCCCGAACCAAATTGGAACACCTTTCCTTTAGTTAACTCGTGCCACAAGTAATACGGTCTGAATTGTGTGAGGCCTTACGAGCCCAGTTCAAGAAAGAACGGACTGATGTCAATATTCGAGCAGCCATTAATTGTCGAAAACAAAGAGAAGGCGAATCTTTCGACGAATTTTACACGGGGTTCACTCATTTATCCGACCAGTTGTCCATTCCATTAAAGGGCTTGTCTTTATTAAAGCCTGATCGATCTAATTTACTGTGGTGTGGCATGAATGGCTTGAACAAGCTTCGAATTTTTTACTACGGTTGTGGAAAAGCCGATACCTATCGTCCCTCGTGTCCTCAATGCAGTGGGTCAAAAAAGTATCAACCTCGTGCACCAGTGAAAAGTGCACGCAGACAAGTAGCTTCGAAGGCGACCAGCACAGACTAAAAGAAAATACCCCTTTTATTCAAAACTCACCGGACTTGAAAAATTGTCCTGAAATTCCCTATTTTAATCCGATCTTATCTTCCAAAACTCCTTCTGAGAGCCCCAGAAGAAAAAGTCAAACTCGTTCTGCCATGCGCATAAAAGCATACTATAATGAACACCAAAAAGAGAAGAAATTCTTATTGTCTGCCATCATCGCCACCGATGTTCGCCCATATGCAAAATATGTGTATTAGGTCGCTCTGTAGTAGGACTGATGGACACAGGTGCGTCTATCATTTGCATCGGCGGATCATTTGCAGCATAAATTGTACAAGAAAATATTCCTCACAAATCGATATGTTCCTCTTAGAACTGAAGTCGAATACAAAGTTGGTAAGAAATGTATAACCTTTAACATAGCTCCTTCCTTAGTTCAGCCCTTATAAATACTTAGGAATCGATTTCTGGACCAAGTTTCTGTTACTTCCTTTTGAAATTTTAAAACTCAGCAGCGAGAAAAGTCCAGCATTTATGCACGTAGACCTATTTCGGTCCCTCTCGAATGTGCAACGATTACAACTTGATGAATTTATTCAGAGTTTCCCTTCATTCACTGAAAAAGGTTTGGGAAAGACGATGTTACTCTCTCATACAATTGATGTTGGCGACGCAAAGCCGATTAAACAACGCTACTATCCCGTGTCCCCGGCTATAGAAAAGCTTATGTTTGATGAACTCGATCGTATGTTGGCATTAGGAGTAATTGAGGAATCTGAAAGTGCCTGGTCTTCGCCCGTCGTATTAGTTCGTAAGCCAGGAAAAGTGCGTTTATGCGTGGATACCCGAAGGGTTAATGAAGTTACCCGCAATGACGCTTCCAAAAGCGGAATTTATAACTGGCCTTGATTTAAAGGACGGCTATTGGCAAATTCCACTCGATCACGTGATAAAACCGCTTTTACAGTACCCGGTAGAGCCCTTTACCAATTTACGGTTATGCCATTTGGGTTAACTAACGCTCCCTCAACTATGTCAAAACTAATGGATCGAATTATCCCAGTGTCTTTGAAAAACGAAGTTTTTATATATTTAGACGATTTTTTGATCGTTTCGGCTACATTTGAGGGTCATATAGTTGTCCTGAAAGAAATAGCGTCTTGTGTGGCCAAAGCCGGTCTAATTATCAACGTAGAAAAGAGTAAAATCTGCATAAAAGAGGTGAGATATTTAGGCCATGTAGTAGGCAATGGGACCATTCCAATGTATGCAGACAAAATAACTATGATCTCGAATTACCCAGCTCCTTGCTCAGTCAAGCAATTACGTCGATTTCTCGGAATGACTCGTAGGTATCGAAAATTTATCTGCAATTTTGCCTCACTGGCGGCTCCCTTGACTGATGCGTTACAACATACCAAGCGATTTGAGTGGTCCAAAGCAGCAGAACAAGCGCTTTAAGCGCTTAAGAGCGAGCTATGTAAGGCACCCGTTTTGCATACCCCGAATTTTTAAAGTCCTTTCTATGTGCACTGCGATGACAGCAATTCAGGTGTAGGTGGAGTTTTGATGCAGAAGAACAGTGAAGCTAATGAAGTCCCCATCTCTTTAATTGTCTCGTAAGCTCAATAAATGTCCGCGCAACTACTCTCTGACAGAGAAAGAATGCTTAGCAGCCATACTAAGCATTAAGAAATTTCGAGCATATATCGAGGGGCATCCATTCATTCTAATAACCGGACATGCTTCGTTAAAATGGTTGATGAGCCAAACTGACTTAAGTAGTAGACTAGCTCGATGGGCATTAAAGTTACAAGATGTAACGACCTGAATCTTTGTTTTATGCTCGCTAGGAAAACGTAGGGCTAGCTCAGAAAGGTTGTGAGTTTGTTCCACCAAATTTGTATTGAGTGACTGCCCGTGACCAAAGGATAACGCCAGAAAGGATTAGGTTGGTACTGTTTTTAATTCTCAAAATGTAGCCTTATTGCTAATGCTCTGCTGCCCCTTGTCGCTGTCCTCTGCTGCGTCGCTCCTCGCTGCTGCTACTGTGTCGCTCCTGTCTTGCTGCTGCGTTGCTCCTGACTTCCTGCTGTGTCGCTCCAGTCTTGCTGCTGCGTCGCTTCGGCTTGTTGCTTCGGGTGACTGAGATCTGGACGGCTCCACCAAAACCCCGGATGTTATGCAAACTTCACTACCGGGTCCGGCAAGGTGTATCGCCTAGCAGGTGAAACGAAGTTTCGCCTTATCGCCGCGTAAGGACTCCCTAAGTTTGATTTGACCACGACCCAGCACCGTTGGATCTCAGCGTTGTAGCCTCAGCCTTGTAGACTTGTCGTCGTTCAGCGTCTCGACTTTGGATCTTGATCCTTGGGCACTTCGGTTTCGATTTACTTATTTCGCGTTCACGCACTCGCTCTGATTCTCGCACTCGCACTGTCCCGAGCTGCGCTTGCGCCGTCCTTTTACAGGCGCTGCAGATGCCGTTATTTCCCTTGCCGAGCTCGGGTCCACTGAAGTACCGTTGATTCACGGTGTGTCCTCTTTACGCGGGTCCGAAGTCCGCCAATTAACCATATGACCTCGTTGCCCTTGCCGGGCGTGGGTCCAAGGTCAATCGAGGTACCGTTAATTCACGGTGTGTCCTCTTTAGGCGGGTCCGAAGTCCGCCAATTTACTGTAAGACCTCGAGGGTCTAAGTTCCAAATGTTTCCCGTTTGACCTTCATTTCTCCGGCATTCCCGCCTCTTTCGCTGTTGCTAGGCCGATCTCCTGCGTCGGGATTTGTGGGGAAATTAAGACTCCACTTTCTAACCATTTTTGTTAACCCATCGATCGCAACTATCGATTGACCGCCTGACTCGGCGCCCCCGTCCCTATTGCCTTTGTCCGGCAACCCATTATTCGCATATGTAAATAAACAAACGACTTTGTCCGTACAACTCCGCCCGCCGCCCGGATGCGGTAGCGGATACCATCGGCGAGGATCTGCTTTGCCCATCTGCTGCTCCGGGACCTCTGCAATTGCCTGCTGGCCTCGCACGCCGCCCTCGGTGGCCATCTTCACTCGGCGGTGGTGGCGAAGACTGTGGTGGCGGGGGCGGCGGCGGTGGCGACTGTGCTGGCGGTGGAACCGACTGAGGCGGAGGCGACTGCGGTGGCGGCGGTGTTGACTGCGGAGACAACTGCGGGGGCGGCGGCGATAACTTCTGCTGTGGGGCCGGCTGCGCCCATAAGAAGGCCTCTTCGGCCTCTGCCTGGTCCAGCCGCTTCTGCCAGTCTCTGGCCGCGGCTGCTGCGGGGATCGCGACACCAGCGGGGACGCCAGCAGCTGGAGTACCGAACCGGAGTCCCGCCTCCATTTCGCTGGCTGTTGCCCGGTGCCGCTTCCCCTCACCTCTCCCCTTGATGACTTGCTGCTGCTGCTTGCGTGCATGATGGCAACTATATTTGAATAATCCCGTCTTGTGCCGCTCGCGCGCTGACGAAGCCTCGGTTTCCATGCCTCCTTGGTTCCGTTGTCCGCGGCGGCCTTTGGACTCTCCCTTGCTACGGGGCTCCGACGGATCCTCTCTTCTGTGTGCGTTACCCGGTAACGGTATCCGCATCTTATGACCCTCTCTCTCCCGCTCTCGCGCTCCTAATGCATCTGTGTGCGTTCGATACCGCGTATCGTCCTCTCCCTCTCTTTGGATGAGGGTCTGGCCACCAATGCTTTGCGGTTTTAACTGGCTAATGTGGGCGATTTTTTCCTTGCCTGTATTTACATGCCGCAACTTGCATATCACCCGCGATTTAAAATTTAGTATTTTAAGCGGCCCCTCGTATTTTGTTGCCAATTTCGCCGCGAATCCTTCTGCTGCCTTGGTGAGATGGTGTTTCTTGGCCCAGACTGTGCCCCGATATTCGGTTTCCATGGGCTGCTTTTTCTATGTTCCGCCGCACCAGCTCGAAGATTACGTTCAGCTTCTGTGCGTTTTCGGCCGGAGTCTGGGCTCTCTTCCTTGGGTGACGAAAGCTGGCGAATATCCCGTGAACTCTGCCACGCTCGTACTCACGGCCAACTGCAATTCCGGCCACTTTTCGTCCCAAGTCCTCTGGTCTGCCCCGGTGAACTGGGCGATCATTGTTTTCACCGTCCTGTTGGCTCTCTCCGACGGGTTTTCTTGGGGCGTGTATGGGGCCGTGAACTGGTGTCGGACGCCTAACTCACCCAGGAATTTTTCTTCCGGTTGGGATCTCGATGCTATTCAGCTACTTCAGTGCCATGTGATCCGGTATTACTTTGAAGTGGTAGCCCTCCAAGTACGGCTTTAACTTCCGTATGGCCCGTACGATTGCCAGGCATTCCTTCTCAGTCGCTGAGAAATTTCTCTCTGATCCATTCAGGGACCGGATGGAATACGAGATCACCCTCTCGCCTTGGTCGGAATTCTGTGTGAGAATAGCACCGAGCCCGTAATCGCTGGCGTCGGTCTGCAGCACAAACGTCTTTGTAAAATCGGGGCACGCTAAAGCCTGTTGATGGTCATCTGTCCACTCCCATTTTGGGCTCTTTCGGAGCAGGCTGTTCAACAGATGCACCAACGTTGCAAAATCTGGCACATAACGCCTGTACCACGACGCCACTCCAAATTATTGTCGCAGCTCCTTAACGTTGGCCGGGGGTTTTATTAATGCAATTGCCGATACATTTTCTGGGTCTGTTCCGATGCCTTGGTCTGTTATGCGATGCCCCAAGAATTGCAGATCCTTTGTGAAAAACTTGCACTTTTCAGCGTTTACTTTTAGGTTGGCAGCCCGTAGTCTCCTGAACACTTCCTTCAGGTTTTCCATGTGCTCTTCTAGCGTCCGTCCGATGACGATAATGTCGTCCTGATACGCGAAAGCGTGCGGCATCATTTCCAGTCCAATGAACTGACCCAATGCCCGGTGGAATGTTGCCGTCGCGGAATGTAGACCAAATGGCATCACCTTCCATTAGAAAAGGTCTTTCCCTGGTACAGTAAAAGCCGTGTACTGCCTGCTGTCTGCCTCCAAAGGTATCCACCAGTAACCGTCCTTTAAGTCGAGACTGCTGATGTACTTCGCCTCCCGCAGTTGGTTTAGAATGTAGTTTATCATCGGCATTGGGTATGCGTCCTTCACGGACCTCGCGTTTATTTGTCGGAAATCTACACACAGCCTCCACCTCCCAGTCTTCTTCCTCACCATGACTATTGGCGAGCTGTAGGGACTCCTAGACGGCTCGATGCATCCTTTTCCAGCAGCTCGTCTACCTTGGCATTGATTTCGCCCTTCATTTTTGGGTTTTTAGGGTAGTACCGCTGTTTGACTGGTTGGTCATTCTTCATGGTGATCCTATGTACGGCCGCTATCCTTTGCCGGTATCGACGCGCTGTGTCCTACGCACTTGACTTCGGCCCCGATTCTGGTGAGGAAATTCCATCCCAACACCTGGGCGTCACCTGACCAGGTGAAATCAGCAGCTCCATTGACACTGTTCTCCTGCCAAGTCCGATGTTGGTCTCTAGCTGCGCTTTTATTTTCCCGCAACGTCCGTCTGCCATCCGTACTTGCCTTCTCGTGGGTCCGCCACTTCCTGTCGCCTGCAGCCTGTCCGCCAGCTCTTCGCTGATGAAGCTGGCCGTGGCACCGGTATCCACCGTGGCCTTAATTTTCATTTCACCTATGAGCACCGAGGCGGACAGTTGCATTTCTTCCGCCTGCAGGTCGCCCATTAATTTCGAGGAGCAGCACCTTGCGATCCCTGGCCGCCCCTCGGAGGCTGGGGTCGCTGGGCGTTTTCCGACCCGGAACAGCACTGAACCGTCCGAACTCCTATCTTTCCGCATCGCCAGCAGAACGTAAGCCGTTGGTTTCGGCATTCCTTAGCCCAGTGATCTAGACCTCCGCATCTACGGCAGGCCTGGGTAGGATTCGCTACGTATCCGGCGCGATTGTTTGCTGGTTCGTGGCCGCGCGGCGTATTTCTTGGTTGTGTGTGCGGGTCCTCCTGGCACCGCCTGCACACCGCACCCTGGTCTGTTCTTGGCCTTGGTACTGCATGGCTCTGCACTTGCTGCTTACGGGGATTGTTTTCCAGCTCGAACTTCTCCCGTTGCTGGTCGAGTTCCTCAAACTCGTCTGCCAGCGCCATCAAGGTGTCCAAATGTCGACATTCGTACGGGCGGATGAACATCCGGAGTGCCGGTGTGCTGTTTTCTTTTATCCTTTCCAGAGATTCCTTGGCCGACAGTGGTCGCATCAGGGACTGCATGTCCACCATGAAATCTTTAAAGTTTTCTCCGTAGGCTTGCTTCCTTTGTCTGACCTGGTCCGCCAGCTTCGCCTTGTATCCTCGGGGAAGGAAGTAGTTTTGGAAGCTGTAGATAAAGTCTCCCCAGGTCTCCCAGTGCCCATTGTTGGCAATGAACCACTTCAAGACTCTGCCTTGTAGCAGCTCCGGCATTGCTCGTGGGATCTGGTTTATGTCGAAACCGTAAGTCACGACTGACCACTCTACTTGCTTCAAAAATTCCAGGGGCTTGTCGTTTCCGTAGTAGCGGAAATTCCACTCCCGGACCTGCCTGGCCACCTTCGCGTAGTCCTGCGTGTGCGTCCTGGAACTCTCCTTCCTTTCCCGGCTACTCTCCCGCCGGCCGTTGCTTGCGATGCTCAACACATCCAAGCTCGCTATCAGGCCCTTGGCACTCGGGGTTGTGAGTTTGAATTTTGGAGTGGGCAGTTTCCGTAATTTGTTCTCCAGGCCCGATACCAAGTCGGCAATGTCCGGCTCCTCTGCCGTCTGGTCGACGAAGTCTCCCACAGTCTTCCTCATCGACTCGACTGAGCCCTCCAGTTCTACTCTCAGAACTTGGCTCACCTCGTCGAAGTTCTCCTTCCTGAGATTATAAGTCCAGGACTTCCCCATCTCGGAACTTTTGTTTCCTTGGTCAGGACAATCACTCTTGGGCGCTAGATGTAACGACCTGATTCATTGTTTTATGCTCGCTACGAAAACGTGGGGCTGGCTCAGAGAGGTTGTGAGTTTGTTCCACCAAATTTGTATGGAGTGACTGCCCGTGACCAAAGGATACCCCCAGAAAAAAATTATGTTGGTACTGTTTGTTAATTCTCAAAATGTAGCCTTATTGCTACTGCTCTGCTGCCCCTTGTCGCTGTCCTCTGCTGCGTCGCTCCTCGCTGCTGCTACTGTGTCGCTCCTGTCTTGCTGCTGCGTTACTCCGGGCTTGCTGCTGCGTCGCTCCTGGCTTGCTGCTGCGTCGCTTCGGCTTGCTGCTACGTCGCTCCTGGCCTGCTACTGCGTTGCTTCGGCTTGCTGCTTCGGGTGACTAAGATCGGGACGGCTCCACCAAAACCCCGGATGTTATGCGAACTTCCTTCCGGGGCCGGCAAGGTGTATCGCCTAGCAGGTGAAACGAAGTTTCGCCTTATCGCCTAGCCACCTTTATCGACTGGCACCCAGAGTTCAGCCGGGACTTTGTCGGCAAGGTGTATCGCCTAGCAGGTAGAACAAAGTTCTCCCTTATCGCCTAGCCACCTTTATCGCCTGATACCGCGCAAGGACTCCCTAATTTTGATTTGACCACGACCTAGCACCGTTGGATCTCAGCGTTGTAGCCTCAGCATTGTAGACTTGTCGTCGTTCAGCGTCTCGACTTTGCGATCTTGATCCTTGGGCACTTCGGTTTCGATTTACTTATTTCGCGTTCACGCACTCGCTCTGATTCTCGCACTCGTACTGTCCCGAGCTGCGCTTGCGCCGTCCATTTATAGGCGCTGTAGGTGCCGTTATTTCTCTCGCCGAGCTCAGGTCCAAGGTCCATTGAAGTACCGTTGATTCATAGTGTGTCCTCTTTACGCGGGTCCGAAGTCCGCCAATTAACTGTATGACCTCGTTGCCCTTGCCGGGCGTGGGTCCAAGGTCGATCGAGGTACCGTTAATTCACGGTGTGTCCTCTTTAGTAGATTGAGAGATTGATAAGTTTATCGACCTAAAATCTCCACACTTTATGTCTCCGCCCTACATTGAGTTGCCAAATTGAGAGAGGCCAAACCCAAATCGCCGATGTAAAGGTTGTTGCCGGGCTTATTTACCGCCGAACCGAACACGATCGGAAGCTTTAGAGTTGGTTCATGACGACCCGCTTTCATCACACCATATCTGCGATCTAAAGCAGGGCATATAGGAATTTTGATAGTTGTTGACCATTTCACGAAATTTCCCTTCCCAAAAGCAGTGAAGAAATTTACAGTGGATGCATTTCTTCCGTTTATAGAAGAGGATATTTTTCAATGTTGTGGAGTACCCGAAACCGTTGTGTCTAATAACGGCGTGCAATTTAAGTCCCACGCATTTAAAAATTGAATGGCGAAGTACGGCATAAACCACGCCTACACAGCCGTGCACGCTCCTTAAAGTAATGCGTCCGAACGCATAAATCGCTCGGTACTGTCCGCAATCAAAGCATACAGACATCCAAATCAGGCCAATTGGGATAAAAAATTAAGTAAAATTTGTTGTTCTCTCAGATCCAGTTTCCACTCCGCTGTTCATAACACGCCACGTATGAACTACTTCGGCGCTTAAACCTGCTCGAAGATCGGTCAATTCGTTTCAGCCAGGAAGACTCCTTAGACATACTCGTAATGAAAATGTCTACAATCTAAGAAGTCGAGAAGTTTCTTATGCTGTAGGACATGAAATTTTTCGTCGTAAAAGTTGTTTTATTAAAGGCTTGAATGCTAAGTTGGCTCCAACTTTTTTTAAAGGAAGAATAAGAAGAAGACTTGGATCAGCTTATAACGAGGATATAGAGGATATGCAGGAAAACCTCATGGCAAATATCACGCTAAGGATATTAAACAATAGCTATTCATGGTTCCAAGCCAAGTGTGATTTCGGTCGGGGGGATTTGAAATAGCGCTTGTAACCGATATTAATCTCACCACTTAGGTAGCTAATGCATGAACCCATTTATCCAATGCAGCCGATCGAGAGTAGATGAACATAGTTTCTGAAAACCACGTTCTTTTCTGCCAAACATCTCAAGCAGGCCAGACGTAAGGTCACGCCCCATGCAGACTGATAACGCAACCTCAAGTCGGCTCATAAGCCTCGTGACTTGAAAAAAAAAGCAGGCCAAGCCAGCGGCACTGCCCTATTAAAAAAAAACGAAACTGCAATTGCAGATCAATGAATAGTGGAAGGCCAAAAATAAATCAGTTTAGACAAACAAAAGAAAATCATCAGGTGCCAGCAACCCAAAGGGTAATTATTTCCTTACTATATATGTATCCAGGCCCCACTGATTCCCCTTGTTTTTTTACATGAGGGTCTGGCCCCTTATAAAACCTTATATCGCAGTATCCTACTCGCATTTTCTTTGCTATACTTTAGCCATAGCCAAATAGCCCCCAACCAGCAATCTAACAGAGACTCCAAAAACCCTCCCATTTTAAGGATTATAAACGTAATGAATAAGGCAAAAAGGCAAATGTAAAAAGACAGCATAAAATAAAGTCCAAACATAACCTCTAAATTAATTCTTAGTTGCCCAGCACGTGAACCTGCCCATGTAGGCATAAGAAAATAATAATGTATAAAAATATTACTAATAAGTGCCAAATAACCATAAGTGTGCGAGTATCCCATGTAGCCATAAGAAAATAAAAATGTATAAAAATATTAATAATAAGTGCTAAATATAAAAATGAACAAGTTATTCAAGTTCGGTTAAATTAAGCTAAAACGCTTTACCTAATTTTTTTTATTAAAAGACCTAGCATGCAAAAAGTGACAAGATAATGTGGTCCTATACCCAATATTTCTGCCACGAGTGTTATTTTTTCCCTCTTTTTTCTTTGCTGAAACCCAATAAGAATAAATAAATAAAACACTAGAAAGAACCAGTAAAGTCAAATAACAAACACATTTACCGATTAATCTAACATAATTATTTTTGATCAGCTGTCGATCTTGCGCAGTTGGATTGACGACCATGTATAGTAAGTGAACAACAAAAATAAAATTAAGCCCTCCAAGTTATATTGTTTGGTTAAAAGTGAATTTGACAATGCCCTTCAGGCATATCGGTAAAGAGTGAAAGAGACAGAACAACGCTAAACCCTGTCTCTCGCTTTCATCTCTTCCAGAGGAGCAATTTTTTTGTTGGGCCTATGCAGTTTTCTAGAACGGTTGCTCTCTCTTTCTAACGCATGCAGCCCCGCATCGAAAGGCGATAGGAGCTTTGCGATCTTTGTGTTTACATTTTGATATTCGTTGCCCTACATATTACGCTGCCTGCTGAGCCTTGACATATGTAATTTAATTTTTGTAAGGTGCTGAGACAGTAGCGGCTCAACATAATGTGTATGGCTAAGCTTTATTTAGTTTTAGCAATATGAATGCGATTCAAACTTAATAATATTTAAATATGTAAATATCTATAACTACTCATGGCAAACTATTGACACTTATTTCATTTATTATTTATATATAATTATTATTGTACATTCTATGATAAATATTTAATCCTCTTATTTCAGCCACCTTACCTCACTCACTTTGCAAGTAGATTGACTAGGGAATTAAGAAAATGAAATGTAAATAATGCAGTCGAATAACTCATGAAATTTTTTATTCCTTATCTTTATTTATAATTTTTTTTTTCGCTATAAAATATAATTTTAAGTATGTTTTATAAAATCTTTATAATAAAGACCGAATAAGAAGATTTTTTAGTTCGGGAATCATGCTGTACCGATATGAGGCAATGACCAAATGATCGGCAAATAAAACTATAAGATGCAACGCACCCGGCGATCATTGGAAGTGTGGGGATACGGCCGCTCACAGACATCTGAGCTGGGCCAACAGGTAGTGTGGGAGGTTATACACTTCGATTGCAATTCTATCTCTTTTTCTTTCTCTGTTCTGTCCCGTCGAAGCTAACTAATGGGTAAACATAGCAAGTAGACTAGCGGTACTGATTAAGCAACCCCGACCCATTTGGCCGACTAAACTGAGCCGGAATACTAGCGTGTGCTTCGCAGAATAGGACTACGATTGCATCAGCTCGAATTACATGTAAAGAATTCTTCGTTGTATGCTACAAGTATAAAATTTGAAGGGCTCTAACTGTTCTCTTCTAGTTTTGTCTGTCACCTCCTTTCCTTCTTCCTTATTAATAAAATCCCTGTCTCTCTCTTCAGATTCTCCCACTTTCCCATTCTATATCCTGAATTCCTTAAATATTGTCTCTAATTATGCGATTGAATTCAAGCTTGCATGGTGGCTAGCCATCAATATACATTTTTAAATCTCCTGTTTATAATTTTTATTATTTACATATGCTATTTTCAACCGCTTTACTAATGACATTTTCATATTTTCTACCTAGCCATAAGCTTGAGACCAATATGGAGGGGTTGTAATGAGGTCAATTCCATTCTCTTACAATATTTTTTAGACTCTACACTCACATATTGCCGGCCATTGTCTGTTTTTAACTTTTTTTGGTACCCCATTCTACTGCAAATTTCGAACACCTTTTCCATTCTATCGATTGTAACGAACTGATTTTTGATGTCTGCTCGCTACGAGTGTCGTGCGGCTAGCTCAGAAGATGTGTGTTTCTCGTCCCATCAAATTTATATAAACGTGACCGTCTGATTTTCTAGTGAGATCGCACAGAATATTATGATGTATTTTCTATGATTTTTATTCGCCGACTTGGCCCTCGGCCCGGGACTAATGGTGACAAATTGGTGTCTCAACGTTGCTCGCTGCTCCGGAACGCCTCCGTTGTCTTTGGCTTAGGGGTTGTGAGGTTCTAGGGATGCGTTACCGTTTCCAGACTAGGGTGAACATGCACTGGGCTCTCAAGGCATACGCCTTTCGCAGCCACAGCCTCCTGTCCCTGAATCTGTCCCGGCCGGTCACACCAGACGCCTACACAGCTTCTACCTAACGGTTCTGACGTACGCTGGTTCACGACGAACGCTTTCGCCCTCGCCTCTTAGCCGTAGACTGACTACGTTGGAGTATCGTTTGCTTGCTGCTGGGCCTTGCTCACGGCGCGATATCCTGGTTCTGCTGTCTGCGTGTTTTTGCAGGACTAGGTGCAGCGGGTGTTTGGCTCTTGGGATTCGGTCAGCTGCCTTTCTAGGACTCTGGGGGTGAACTACTGTGCCTTTGACGCATACGCCTTCGAGACACTCGTGGTTCAGACGCGCGTCCTTCTTGGCTAGTCGCACCAGGGCCTCCTCAATTCTCACCTGATTCTAACGTAGGCCGGAATTTGTCGAGGCAATCGTTTTCGCACGCCACCTGGTTCTAGACAACTTCCCTTTCGAGCCCACAGTTCTTGGTCGAAGGATTTTTTTTGTTCAATGCTGCCGGACTCGCCAAGCAATACGCCAAGCTCAAATCGCGACAAGAACAAAGCGCCTGGACTTAGCCGCGTGATGCCTTGAGGACCTCAGCTACGTGTTTCTCAGTTCGGAGACTTTAACTCTAAGTCCCGAACGTCTCGATGTAGCGATCTTGCTCCTTGTTGACTCGGCGCGGCTCTGCCTGCTCATGATGTTGATTTGACTTGTTTTGTTCACTAACTTGACTTGAAGTGTGCTGTTAACTCGTGTTCTGCTGCTAGTTTACTGATCTTGGCGGATTGACTCCTTGTGATCGACTGATCCAGATTCCAGCGCTGGACTCGCTTATATAGGACTCTTGGTACCGTTAATCCTCGGCTTCTCCTTTTTCATCTTTGCGCACGGCACTATAATAGGGTCCGAAGTCCGCCGTCTTCTACCGTTATCCCTTCTCTCCAAACTCTCTCTCCCCGTACTTTCCAAACTCTCTGTTCTTGTACTCTGCAAACTCTTTGTCCTCGTACTCTCGAATGTAGTATGTACACATATAATCAATACCCACTGTACCAAGAGTACTTAAGGGATACGCACTGTAAAACTTTGTTGCATGTGTTTATATAAACACAAGGCATGGTTCGAGTTGACCGTAACACGATCTGCCAAGCTTTGCCTCGAAGACCATAAGTGCATAAGTCAGCAGATTCCCATGCCTTGACTGCACATATACCACCAGTACATACTACCTCTCTCGAGCTAGCCGCTGTCAGCAGCGAGCAGCATATTTATATATAAGAAATACATAAATGCGGCCGCTCCGCTGCCGGCATTCCCAGCAGCGCAGTTTCGCGGCCTTAGCTTTAAAGTACATTGTTAGATATAAGTCAATTCAATTGAATAAAGACAGCTCAAAACTACACATCTCAAAAATGTATAATTTAATACTACCACCGAACACCTCATGGCGACCGTGACAGTTGTCTGTTTCAAATTGTAAAAAAAAGTGGAGTAGAATATAAAGTGCCGAAAACGAAAGAATTCTGTAAAAACAAAACAGAAATACCAACAAATAAACAAAACAAAAACAAAAAAAAAACGAGAAGAAACAGAAGCAGAGTTAAATTTGATTTCCGTGAAACACAATGAAAAGCTGTGCGATGACCGGCCTGAGCCCATAGGCCCCGGACAGCAGCAGCAGAGAAGACCTAAGTGTGGAAGGCATGGCAAATCCTTCTACATTATCGAGGGAAACAAAGTGTGGTATGCAAACTGCCGACTGCACCAACGCGGGAGATATATGAGTGCGGAAGGCAATCGGTCCTCTTCACCGTCTGCTCCTGTTGAGCAAAGGGACGCGCCGAGCCTACAAGAAGCCCTGCAGTTGTGTCCCAACGATGGACGTTGCCCCCTCACAATAGCTGAGTACAGGGCACGACAAGAGCGGAACAAGCCGATCCAAAAAAGGAAAAGGAGCGGAAAAAGAGTAAAGCTCCTCCAGCAGCGACGGCTAATAAAGGACTATATAAAAATAGCCAAGACCCCGCAGGAGAAGGAAGCCCACGAGGAAAACATCAAAATCTTAGAAAACGGACTTTGCAAACAAGCAAAGTAACGCAAGGGCCTAAGTTGCCTTTAATTTTAAACAATTTTAAACAACCTCTAACTCAAGCCGATGCGCGAAAGTGCTGCTTGAAAAATACTAACCACTGATAGGCTGTATACTAAAAACATGTAATTGATATTGATTAATATAGAGCAAACCATTGTAAATCAGTTACATGTAAAACAATAACAGCCCTTTTAACAAATTTCCTTTAATTTGAAAAAAAAGCAACAATTTATGCGATTATATTACCAGATTTCAAAATTTAATATTCCGATTAAAAAAAAAAAAAAATTCCATAAAATATATTTCTTATATAAAGATATAGAATTGGAACTGCCTAAAAATGGGTTGGTTCGGCTCAGATGATAGCCAAACAAAAGACAATACGGCCAATGTGGTCAATAACGTAAAAATCGTAGATCACACCGAGAAACTCGAAACCATAACGTTATTGCTCCTCATATTGACGATAGCTAGCTAGTCGCTCAATTCCTACTTACCTTGTATGTGAAACACGACAAGATAATTAAGAATAGATATATTAGCAGAGCAGACAATTTGGAACGACTCGGTTAAATGCGAAAAATAATAACTTAAAATTTAATACCATCATTTTTATTTTTTCTTTAAGCCTAGTATCCAGATCGACAAACGATTACGCTAGCGTAAAAACTTTAATCTTAATAAATTTGGAGAGTTCATCATATTTAAGCGTGCTACGGTCGTACTGTCAATCAGCTGGGTTGGTTGACAAGCAGTTAAAATTCAAATATCGTATTTGCGGGAAAAAGCCTTTAAAAGATATTATCAAATACCTTGGCAAGACAAGTCTGCCGCTGTACAAAGAAATTAATAAACAATACAATTTAAATTTAACAGTTGTTTCTTTTAATTTACTGATAATTATTTGCTAATTTAAAGTTCATAGCTGCACTTTTATTGTGTTTTTTCGTACATTCTTGACCTAAAAACATTTTGCTCTGACAAGAGTATTAATGTTATTTTGTCCTCACATGTAAGCTCTTTTGACTTTTGCGAGTTTTTTGAGTTTTTGCCTACATTTCTTATAATGTTCAGTGAGAAGCGCACGCCAAAAGATTAAATTTCTTAATCTTTTCGCTAGGGATCACCCAAAGTTCATTTCCGCAGACTGGCAACGCTATGCAATTTTCTGGTATTTTTTTCGTCGATCTGAGGACCGACGTGAAAAAAAGGCCCGACAAAAAGTGAACGCCAGCTGTTTGCCTCTCGCTCTCTCTCATGACTGGCGTACGGTTTTCGTCGATCTGGATACTAGGCTTTAATGTCTAAAATAGCCATTATGAGTACCCAGGAAATAATTCAGAAAGTTTATCAGGGGGATCCTTTTTTTATGGAACGTGTCCAAACACTTGTCTCCACCGTTCCAATTAGCATTTATGAATTAGAAAATAAATATATGGGCACTTTTAATGTGGACATTTCACCCCTGATACATTGCTCAGCTACGCAAAAGTCGATTGTAGTAAGCACTATACCGGGCGTTCTGGTGAAATCAGTAATAGAGGAACACGCAACATTAGGTAGGAAACTAGTAATGGTAGCATATAGAAAAAATTCATATCCATACAATAATGGAATGGAGTGAATAATATAAGGAATTAAATATCTTAAAAAGTGACTTCGAAAAATCGTATAAGTCGCTAACACAAAATCGGCCAATACAACGAGCCATATTAAGTAAACACGCCGAAATATTAGAGACCCGCTTTAATGCAGCACGTACGCTAATATACGGCAACAGAGAAAAATTAGATAAAGACCATTGGACTCAAGTATCTAAGTTTCTAAACAGACAGCGATCGAGTTTAATAACAATAAAGCAAAGGTACAACTTAACAATTTCTGTACCGACCATCCAAAATTCTCCTTCGACTTTAGAATCTGAAGACGATCCAGCAGACAGCTTACAAATATTTGAACCAAATATTGTGACCTATTCGGTCTAGATACCGAATCGATAACAACAAACAATTTTTATAAGCAAAATTGAGATTGAAGGACGATGAACCAGTATATATAAGAAATTATAGAAGTCCTCATAGCCAAAAGGACGAAATTCAAGCCCAAGTACACAAATTAATTAATGACAACATAGTGGAACCATCTGTATCTGCTAATAATAGCCCACTCTTGTTGGTACCAAAGAAGTCACTTCCGAATTGACTATTGTCAGATTAAAAAAAACTTTTGTCCGATAAATTCCAACTCCCTAGAATTGATGACATTTTGGATCAACTAGGTAGATCAAAATATTTTTTATGCCTCGACTTATGGTCAGGTTTTCACCAAATCGAGCTTGAAAAAAGCTCTAAAGACATAACGTCCTTCTTAACAAACAATGGTTCATATCGCATACATTTTTCTAATTTTTACCTTCTTAATTTTTTAAATTTTCCTAATTTTTACCCAATATATATATCATACATATAAAATATATAAGAACGAAAAAAAAAAAAATGTTAATTATAAATAATAAAAACATTTTTAAAAAATTTTCCAAATATTCCAATTTTAATAACTTTATTTTATTACCTTATTTTTTAAAAGGAGGGAGATGTAGTATGTACACATGTAACCAATACCCTCTGTACCTCTCTCGAGCTAGCCGCTGTCAGCAGCGAGCTGCATATTTATATATAAGAAATACATAAATGCGGCCGCTCCGCTGCCGGCATTCCCTGCAGCGCAGTTGCGCGAACTTAGCTTTAAAGTACATTGTTAGATATAAGTCAATTCAATTGAATAAAGACAGCTCAAAACTACACATCTCAAAAATGAATAATTTAATACAACCACCGAGCACTACACCAAACTCTCTCCAGCTGTATTCTCTAAACTCTCTTTTCCCACAGTGCCGTTACTACGCGCATTCACCGCGTATCTAGCAACTGACAGGCTTCCGTATTCTCGATCTTCGCTTTTATTTGTTGTAACGAACTGATTTGCTTTGTCTGCTCGCTCAGAAGATTGTGTGTTCGATTGTATGTCGTGACTGCCCGCAGATCAATGAGAAAACATAGGATTCAAATGGTAACCGTTGGTTTATTCTTGTGCTCGTTAGTACAGCGGGTATGTGGGTTTTGGCTGGTCCTGGTTTTGTCCCGCGTTGATTCCACTGGCCACTTGTATCGTTTGTCCTGGACTGCTAACGCGTTGACCTGGTGACCCCGGGCTCTTTTTTGTGTCTCGGGAATGCTCGTCGCGATTCGCCTCCGCTCGCTTGTCGATGCGTTTACTCGAGGTCGCTTGTCGCGCCTTGGACTCGCAGAGAGTTCAGCCTTGCGGGCTTAGGGAACCGTCACCGTTCTCAAACTAGGGTGAACAGGCCTTGCTCTCCAAGACTACGTCTTTCGAGACAATGTCGCCTGTCCCTTGCTCAGTCCCTGACGATCCCACAAGGATTTCGTTCAGTTCGCGCTGACAGTCCGGGCTAACGCCAGGAGGCTGCCTAGCAGTTCACTTCACTTTACGCCTAGCGTGGAGCCTAACGTTCCACCCAGCCTCACCCTATTGCTTGTCGTCCGTGACGTTCCTGCGCTCCCCTAATGAGCTCCGCGCTGCGATCGTATCGGGGCTGCCTTTGACGTCTGCTATCTTTGATATCGATGTCCTCTGCTTTGCTTCTATGACGACCGCCGTTCCGAGACTTTCTGAACCGTTGGGATCCTCCAGGACAAACTCCTCTTGAATACCTCAACGGACGAATGCTCGCCCTTCCCGGCTGGTAGTGAGGTACTCTGGCACTCGGGGTGTTGGTAGGTAGTGGTCTTCGGGACTTCGTCGGTAACCGCCGGGTTCTCCAGGACAACGCCTCTTGAAACCTTTAATAGATCGACCGCTCGCCTTTCGCGCCAGATCCGGCTCAGTCGAGCACGCCACACTGGGTCTTAAACAACCTTCCTCCCCGAGCTCACGGCTTCTAGTCGCAGGACTCTGTTGCTCTACTCTGACAGACCTGCCGGGCAATACGCCAGGGTGTGGTCGTGTCAAAGTTAAAAGCAAATCGCCTTGACTTAGCCGTGTGATGCCTTCCGGACCTCAGCTGCCTGTGTCTCAATTCGGAGATTCCTGGTGTCCCAATTCCGAACTTCTCGATCTTGCTCCTGGTAGGCTTCCCACGGCGCTACTTCCGACAATGGTATCTGCTGTTGCTGTCTTGCTGGTGCTGCCACTAGTTGACTTGGTTCTTTGACTTTCGTAATTCACTGATCTTGGTGGATTGAATCCTTGCTGCGCTCGGCCTGCTTATATAGGCCGGCGTATCCCGTTACTTCTCGGCTTCTCCTTTTTCGTTTTCGAGCACGGCACTATACCAGGGTCCAAAGTCCACCGTCTTCTACCGTTATTCCTTCTCTCCAAACTCTCTCCAGCTGTATTCTCTAAACTGTCTCCAGCTGTATTCTCCAAACTCTCTCCAGCTGTATTCTCCAATCTCTCTCCAGTTGTACTCTCCAAACTCTCTCTAGCTGTACTCTCCAAACTCTCTCCAGCTGTATTCTCCAAACTCTCTCCAGCTGTACTCTCCATACTCTCTTTTATTTGTTTCGAGTTATATAACTCCTCACATTGTGCGGAGTTTCTTCGGGAACGAAATAAGACTTGCACCTCTTCTCCGGCTGTTATCCTTGAGTTCTCTCTATCCTCTGTTCCGGTTCGCTGATGACGGTCCTCCTTCCCTCGACGTCGCTTCTTCTCGTTCAAAACAGTTCCGGCCCCTAGATGTTTCCCCCATAGAATTGATTTTCTTCTTCTCTCCAGCTGTTATCCTTGTAAATCCTTGTAGCCTTCGAGTCCTCTTGATCTTTGATGGTTTCCTCGACGCTCACACTCGTAACTGAGTTCCACAGTGCCGATCTTCCATTTTTTTTCCCCTCCAAGATGTTTTCCCCAAGACGTTTTGCGTTCTTGGTATCTCCTTCCTTCTTGAATTTCCCGCCCAAGATGTTTCCCCCATGACTTTTCGCGTTCTCGGTATCTCCTTTCCTCCGTTGTCTGGTCACTCTAAGCTTTCCCAATCGGTTTTCCAGCCGATCTCGATAATTAGAAGTGGCTCAGCGTTGCCATCCGGCGGTAGCAATGTTCTGTAATGTGACCCTTCCTGTGCCGACATTTCCAGTATTCTTTGCCCATCGATCGACACTATCGTCAAGTGCCAATCGACCGCTTATTGATCGAAGCGCACAATATTATTCCGCCACAACAATTTGGCTTCCGTCAAAGACATGGTACTATCGAACAAGTTAACAGAATAACCAAGCAACAACACAACTAGCCAATCACCTCATTGAATAGTACTCCGTTTCCCCAAGTCAACGAAGTAACGTATCTCGACGTCCACCTAGACAGACGACTTACCTGGAGAAGACATATCGAATGCAAGAAGCTACATCTAAAACTAAAAGACAGCAGCTTCCACTGGATTTGAAACATTCGATCTTCCCTGCGTCCGGACTACAAGGTCCTGCTCTACAACTCTACTCTCAAGCCTATCTGGACATATGGTTCCCAGCTATAGGGGAACGCGAGCAGCAGCAACATGGACATCTTACAGCGCAAACAATCGAAAATCCTGAGGACTATCACTGGGACACCGTAGTATATTCACAACCAAAACATCCACGTTCACGTTGGCGAGCTTAAGCAGCAACAAACAGCAGTGCCAAACGAGCAGACGGCGGACACATCGGAGGACTAGGACAAGGAGTTCACATTGATGCGGACTGCGAGGAAACAAGGATAAGACACAAGGACATGAATGGAAAAGGATGCTAGGGACCCCGACTACGAGGCAGACGGACGGCGTCGGGCATAAGCCCGATTCATCTATCGATACGCCGCGTAGATAAGGTGTAAACAATAAGAAAAAAGGACCCATACAACGAGGCAGTCGGATTCAGCGTCGGGCATACGCCCGAGTCATCCGCCTATACGCCGCGTAGATAGGGTACTCAAGGAAAAGAAAGTTTGCATAAGAACCCCGACGAGGCAGTCGGATTCAGCATCCGCCTATACGCTGCGTGTAATAGGTTTATACAAGACGAGCAGCAACTCAAAACCCGTAGCGTCGGTAGACTCTATACGGAGTAGATCAGGCTGAATCTTCTAAATGCCGAAGAAAGGGGTAAGACGGCACAGCAGAGCTGCACCATGGGTCTCGATGCGATGCGGGTGTCACGCCACACATCTGGAGGGATGGGAGCGTTTCGATCAATAAGCGGTCGATTGGCACTTGACGATAGTGTCGATCGATAGGCAAAGAATACTCGAAATGTCGGCACAGAAACCACTTCTAATTATCGAGATCGGCTGAAAAACCGATTGGGAAAGCTGTAGAGTGACCAGACAACGGAAGAAAGGAGATACCGAGAACGCGAAAAGTCATGGGGGAAACATCTTGGGCGGGAAATTCAAGAAGGAAGGAGATACCAAGTACGCGAAACGTCTTGGGGAAAACATCTTGGAGGGGAAAAAAATGGAAGATCGGCGCTGTGGAACTCAGTTACGAGCTGTGAGCGTCGAGGAAACCATCAAAGATCAAGAGGACTCGAAGGCTACAAGGATTTACAAGGATAACAGCTGGAGAGAAGAAGAAAATCAATTCTATGGGGCCGGAACTGTTTTAAACGAGAAGAAGCGACGTCGAGGGAAGGAGGACCGTCATCAGCGAACCGGAACAGAGGATAGAGAGAACTCAAGGACAAACAGCCGGAGAAGAGGTGCAAGTCTCATTTCGTTCCCGAAGAAACTCCGCACAATGTGAGGAGTTATATAACTCGAAACAAATAAAAGAGAGTTTGGAGAGTACAGCTGGAGAGAGTTTGGAGAATACAGCTGGAGAGAGTTTGAAGAGTACAGCTAGAGAGAGTTTGGAGAGTACAACTGGAGAGAGATTGGAGAGTACAGCTGGACAGAGTTTGGAGAATACAGCTGGAGACAGTTTGGAGAATACAGCTGGAGAGAGTTTGGAGAATACATCTGGAGAGAGTTTGGAGAGAAGGAATAACGGTAGAAGACGGTGGACTTTGGACCCTATTATAGTGCCGTGCTCGAAAACGAAAAAGGAGAAGCCGAGAAGTAACGGGATACGCCGGCCTATATAAGCAGGCCGAGCGCAGAAAGCTGGATCAATCGATCGCAAGGATTCAATCCACCAAGATCAGTGAATTACGAAAGTCAAAGAACCAAGTCAACTAGTGGCAGCACCAGCAAGACAGCAACAGCAGATACCATTGTCGGAAGTAGCGCCGTGGGAAGCCTACCAGGAGCAAGATCGAGTAGTTCGGGATTGGGACACCAGGAATCTCCGAATTGAGACACAGGCAGTTAAGATCCGGAAGGCATCACAAGGCTAAGTCAAGGCGATTTGCTTTTAACTTCGACACGACCACACCCTGGCGTATTGCCCGGCAGGTCTGTCAGAGTAGAGCAACAGAGTCCGACTAGAAACCGTGAGCTCGGGGAAGAAGGTTGTTTAAGACCCAGTGTGCCGTGCTCGACTGAGCCGGATCTGGCGCGAAAGGCGAGCGGTCGATCGATTAAAGGTTTCAAGAGGCGTTGCCCTGGAGAGCCCGGCAGTTACCGACGAAGTCCCGAAGACCACTACCTACCAACACCCCGAGTGCCAGAGTACCTCACTACCAGCCGGGAAGGGCGAGCATTCGTCCGTTGAGGTATTCAAGAGGAGTTTGTCCTGGAGGATCCCAACGGTTCAGAAAGTCCCGGAACGGCGGTCGTCATAGAAGCAAAGCAAAGGACATCGATATCAAAGATAGCAGACGTCAAAGACAGCCCCGATACGATCGCAGCGTGGAGCTCATTAGGGGAGCGCAGGAACGTCACGGACGACAAGCAATAGGGTGAGACTGGGTGGAACGTTCGTCCACGCTAGGCGTAAAGTGAAGTGAACTGCTAGGCAGCCTCCTGGCGTTAGCCCGGACTGTCAGCGCGAACTGAGCGAAATCCTAGTGGGACCGTCCGGGACAGAGCAAGGGAGAGGCGACATTGTCTCGAAAGACGTAGTCTTGGAGAGCAAGGCCTGTTCACCCTAGTCTGAGAACGGTGAAGCTTCCCTAAGCCCGCAAGGCGCGATAAGCGACCTCGAGTAAACGCATCGACAAGCGAGCGGAGGCGAATCGCGACGAGCATTCCCGAGACACAAAAAAGAGCCCGGGGTCACCAGGTCAACGCGTCAGCAGTCCAGGACAAACGATACAAGTGGCCAGTGGAATCAACGCGGGACAAAACCTGGACCAGCCCAAACCCACATACCCGCTGTACTAACGAACACAAGAATAAACCAACGGTTACCATTTGAATCCTATGTTTTCTCATTGATCTGCGGGCAGTCACGACATACAATCGAACACACAATCTTCTGAGCGAGCAGACAAAGCAAATCAGTTCGTTACAACAAATAAAAGCGAAGATCGAGAATACGGAAGCCTGTCAGTTGCAAGATACGCGGTGAATGCGCGTAGTAACGGCACTGTGGGAAAAGAGAGTTTAGAGAATACAGCTGGAGAGAGTTTGGTGTAGTGCTCGGTGGTTGTATTAAATTATTCATTTTTGAGTTGTGTAGTTTTGAGCTGTCTTTATTCAATTGAATTGACTTATATCTAACAATGTACTTTAAAGCAACTGCGCTGCAGGGAATATATTTCTTATATATAAATATGCTGCTCGCTGCTGACAGCGGCTAGCTCGAGAGAGGTAGTATGTACTGGTATATGTGCAGTCAAGGCATGGGAATCTGCTGACTTATGCACTTATGGTCTTCGAGGCACAGCTTGTCAGATCGTGTTACGGTCAACTCGAACCATGCCTTGTGTTTATGTAAACACATGCAACAAAGTGTTACAGTGCGTATCCCTTAAGTACTCGTGGTACAGTGGGTATTGGTTATATGTGTACAAACTACATCTCCCTCCTTTTAAAAAATAACGTAATAAAATGAAGTTATTTTAAAGTTTATAAAATTGGAATATTTGGAAAATTTTTTAAAAATGTTTTTATTATTTTATTAATTTTTTTTTTTTTTTTTTTGGTTCTTATATATTAGATGTGTATAATATATATATATTAGGTAAAAATTAGGAAAACTTTAAAAAATTAAGAACGTAAAAATTATAAATATTTATGCGATTATTAATAATTTTTTTTTTTGTTAGTTGAAGAATTTGTTTTTTAATATTCTTTTTTTTATTTATATGTATTCATATATTTATTATTTAAGTTATAGTAAAGGAAATAAATTGTAAACATTTTTTTTGGATTTATTATTATTTTTTCTTTTTATGTATGTATGGCCATACTACAAATATCTATTCTTCAAAAAGTTTTACTCTATTCTTATGAAAAGTTTGTTTTTTATTTCTGCTGCTAGTAATCGTAATATTTTCTTTTTCCCCTATATCCGTAACTGTGTATAGTGGAGGGCATGTTTGACACGGTTCCACCGTGGGCTTTACCATCTGGATGATCTGTGCGGTAGAAGGTGTAGCCTCTTATTTGAAAATTTTATTTGTTTGTGAGGTGCGTCTCTATCAGTAGCATAATGTCGATATGATTTTCATTCAGGAACTGTGTTATTTCATGTTTGTGCCGGGAAACGCCATTAGCGATCCACTATTATTTGGCTTTA
Source organism: Drosophila kurseongensis (assembly GCA_018153305.1). Classification (NCBI taxonomy): domain Eukaryota; kingdom Metazoa; phylum Arthropoda; class Insecta; order Diptera; family Drosophilidae; genus Drosophila; species Drosophila kurseongensis. The sequence goes on from JAECXX010000120.1 coordinate 2,363,979, forward strand.
TTAACCATGGACGAAATATGATTGGAAAATTTTTGTTTTGGGTCCAAGAGAACGCCAAGATCGTTTACAAGAGTTATTCTATCCAAAGAGCTGCCACTTAACGTGAAAGTCGCGTATATCGGATTGGCCCGATAAAAAGTTAACAGCTTGCATTTGGAACCGTTTAAATTTAGTAAATTATCTCCTCACCAGTTTTGAAAATTATCTAGATCGGATTGTAAGTCTAAATGTCAGGAAATATCCTTATACTGCAGGCATAATTTAACATCATCTGCGTACATAAGTACGCGAGAATAACTTATAATTGATGGAAGATCGTTAATAAATAATGTAAAAAGTAACGGACCCAGATGGCTCCCTTGTGGGACACCGGAGGTAACACGGAGAACTTTAGAAATTGAATTTTTAACAAGGACCCTTTGTGACCTGCCATTCAGATAACTTGAGATCCATCTAAGAAGATCAACTGGAAAACCTAACACGTCTAATTTTTGAACTAGAAGTAAGTGATTTACAGAGTCAAATGCTTTACTAAAGTCAGTGTAAATGACGTCTGTTTGAAAACTACTATTGAAGCCCTTTATAACAAATGTAGTAAGCTCTAGAAGGTTTGTGATTGTGGATCTACGTTTAATAAATCCGTGTTGACACGGAGAAATGATTGATCTAAAAGGTGCTGCAAATGAGGAGTAATGATTTTTTCAAAAAGCTTAGGAATAGCTGACAACTTAGAAATACCTCTGTAGTTACAGGCTTCTAACATGTTACCTTTTTTGAAAAGAGGAATAACAAATGATTCCTTCCAAATATTTGGGAATTGGGAAGTTTCTAGAGATAAGGTAAACAACTTGTGAAGAGGTTTGCACAGGGCCTTAGCGCAATACCTAAGCACGCACCCAGGAATACCATCGGGCTCTGGCGAATAAACAGGCTTAATACGAAAAAGATTCAAAAGAAGAGAGCTTTCTGTTAAAGTGGGACAAAATATGAGGTTTGTCTTGGACATGGTGTAAGAATAAGGCTGTTATGAATAATCTAAAGTAGAGTAGGTCGTTTGAAAAAATTGGGCAAATAAATCGGCTATTCCTGATCTGTGGTTGCCTTCATGTTTTCGAACGACAGCGAGGAAGGAAAATAATTAGATTTACGCTTGGTGTTAACGAAATTATAAAAGTGTTTCGGGTCATGAGAGAACTGGACCTTACAACGGTGTAAGTAACTATTATAACACTGAGCATTAAGCACGGTAAATCTTGACCGAGTACTTAAATATCTAGTAAAAACAGATTGAGAACCGGTATTTTTATATTTCCTAAAAAGTCTGGACTTTACATTTACATTTCTTAAGTGTGTTAACTCTTTGCTAAACCAAGGTGATTTGACGGTTAGTAGGAATTAAACAATGAGTTTATTGCAAATAAATTCAATGGTATAAACTCCTCAATAAATAACTCCTCTGACGGACGGTTTGAATCAACTCCAATTAAGACTTCACCTCCCCGTCTAGAGGGACGGTCATACCAAAGACCAATATAATCTCTAAGATGCGTAACGCCCATACATTGGTTTTGCAATATGCAGCTCGTTTTTTGGTGGCGACGAAAATTCCGCTCTCCCCGCTCTCACAAAGTTGAGAGCGTAAAAATCTAAAAATATAATTGCACGAATAAAGAAGTGCGTATGTGTGCGTATTTGTTCGAGAAGACGATTTTCGTCCAGAAATCATTTCTGGACTAAGAAACTAATTGTGTGTCAAAAGAACTTCAATGATTGAATATTATTGAAAATATTTCAATAAAGTTTCATATATTTAAATATACTATGATTGTTAAGCAAAAACAAAGCGAAGTATATTTAAATTGAATATATTTAAAGGATATTTAATTAAATATATTTCGATTTATTTTTTATCCATGGCTGTTTTTTATTAACTTTAAAATGGAAATATTAAATTTAATTTTTATTCACATATAAGTCACGTATACGCAAATACCCTAGCTACCAAACCCAACTTACAACCTGTATATGCAGAGATACCCATTATTCCAATTGTCAATAACATAAGCCCAGAGCCTACTATTGCAGTTATTCAAATCAATCCGACATAAACATTTAACAATTGTCAATAACATAAGTCCAGAGCCTACTATTACAGTTATTCAAATCAATCCGACATAAACATTTAACCCCTCAGGCATCCGAATTATAAACACTTCACACGCCTTTATCGACGACGGCAGACATAAACAATATTCAGACCTTTAAACAAAAGGTCCAGCCTGAGAACCCATTCGTCAGCATAAAAGCTTTGGCCAATCCAAATTAATTAAACAAAAGATGCAGCCTAGAAACCATCCCATCAGGCCACAGTTTTGACCAATCAAAATTATCTAATCAAAGTCCACTTTCGCTGCTCGCGCGCTGTCACCGGTAAAAGCCATAGTTATAAGAATAATGCATTTTGTAAAATCAGTTTAAGATTGGGGATCTAACTTGAAAGAACTTTACCAATAAAGACTCCGCTATATATTAAAATAAAAATCGCTTTTTTTTAATATATTCCGAACCGAAAAACATAATTTATATATTAAACTTTGATTTAATGACTTAAAATATTTAAAGTAAATACGAGTAACATCATATCTAATGTTATCAACCTGTGAAGAAATTGGGGCGTCGCGGGTGTTCGTCGATGGAAGGCAGCTTCGTCGGGCGTTGCGGCTGTTGAACGTAGCCGGGAGGCAAGCTGTGGAATAGACTGGTAAAACACTCGACGATCGTGAGAAAGGAACAAAAAAGACTCGGTGAACTTTTTTCGTAGGATAGCGCGGACCGGCCGGGCGATGTATTTCAATATCGTGACAATGAAAGACTAACTTAAACCTAATTGAGCGCTGCGTTTCAAAGCGCAGTGGAGAGATTCCGGGAGTGGGAAGGCGGGAGAGCCTGGAGTCGCGAGCTTCCAGTGCGGGCGAGTAGGCATTCGCTACGAGGGAAGCGCGGGCAGTTTAAAAGAGGGGAGAGCGGCGTAAACATTCCGCCCCCCTTGCAATCGCTAGCGTTGCAAAAGAAAAAACAAGCCCACTCCTGTCGTCTAGGCTTGACTGCAGGCGCCGGACAGGATCCACCCGAATGCCGTCCTCTGGGCCACTGGAAGTCCCTCGTCGACCAAATGGAAGCCCGGTCGGATGACCTTGGGACAGACATCCGCACCCAGGACTACAGAGATGGTTGCCGGCAAGTAGAAGCGTTTGTCGGCCAACGGGAGGTCCCCGTATCTGCCGACCACGGTGTCCGAGTGCGGATGCGGACGTTCGGCTCCACTTTCAAGACCACCTCTAGCTTGAAGCCGTTGTCGCACTTCGACCGAATTGTCGCCGTGCAGATGCTCTCGTCGCCGACGGTCGTAGTCGGCAAGCGGAACGCGGACGCCAATGATGCGTCGATGCAGCTCGTCGGCGTACACGGGTCGATGAGGGCGGGCGTGTCGAAGGTCTTCAGCCCGGTCTCCAACGTAACCATGGCCGTCGGCAGGACATTGACGCTGTGCCGTTGAAGGATGGACGCAAGTGACGGAGCCGGTGCCGAGGAGGCTGAGCGCGGCGGAGAGGCAAGCGCTCTGCGAGTTGGCGGATCTTGCCGGCGCGAGCGCTGCTGAGAGGCGGCGGATGCCGAGCGCCTTGCCGGGGCCAGCGCTTGGCGAGTTGGCGGATTCTGCCGGCGCGAACGCTGTTGAGTTGCCGACGGCAGGGGACGCTCGTGCATATGGAGGAGCGTGTGGTGCTTCCCGTTGCACGTTTTGCATTTGTCGCCACTGCGACAACTCCCGTCGGAGTGCTCGTGGGCGAGACAATTTGAGCAGTACTTATTAATAAGCACTGCCCGAAGCCGCTTCTCTGCGCTCAGCTTTAGGAACCTCTGGCACTTTCGAAGCGGATGGATTCCACGGCAGACTCGGCATCGGTAGGAATGTATACCTCGAGTGCGTCTGCTTTCCAATGCCTGAGCGCTGCGTGGACGAGGAACCATGATGTGATCTGGTAGGGAGTAATGGATAAAAAAAGATGATTTGAAACTGCTTAGATGGCGAGGATTGTTGGGGAATTATGTAGAGGATGTTGGTTGAGGAAGACGGTTGGAGTGTTCTCCTGGCAGAAGAACCACCTTGGTCACGGGACGCTTGATAATCCTGCGTGCCGTGAGAATGCTGACGACACGGACATTGCCGTCAGCCCCGGAAAGACAGAGTCGATTCTGCCAAGGCGCCACTCATTCGAGGGCAGATTGTCCTCCTTGACGACTACCATGTCGCCAACGCGGAGTTTTGCGGTCGGGGACTGCCACTTGTTACGCTTGTGGAGCTCTTTGAGATACTCCTCTTTCCATCGAGCTTGGAATTGTTGATGGAGCGCCTTTAAGTGTTGCCACCGATTCACAATGGACTTGGATTCCCCTTTTAATTCGGGTTCCACTATGGACAAAAGAGGTCCGCCGACTAGAAAATGCCCTGGTGTCAATGCTAAGAGATCAGTGGGATCTTCAGACATAGGAGATAGCGGTCTGGAATTTAGACAAGCTTCAATTTTCGCTAGGAGGGTTGAAAGTTCTTCAAAAGTGTACTTTCGAGTAGCGGTGGACTTGTAAAACAAGGTTTTGAAGCTTTTGACACCCGCTTCCCACAGGCCTCCCATATGGGGTGCCCCCGGAGGAATGAATTGCCAGTTGAGCTGCTGATGACTATACGCATCAGTCACAGACTCTTTTACGGCTTGTAGAAAATCTCGGGAGAGCAGGGTGGCAGCGCCGACAAAGGTTTTCCCATTGTCGGACTGCACTTGACGGGGACAACCTCTTCTGGATACGAACCGAGCGAAAGCGGCGAGAAATTTCTCGGTCGTCAAATCGGATGTAGGCTCTAGATGGATGGCCTTTGTAGAGAAACCCACGAAAACCAACACATACCCTTTTGTGATTAGGCAAGCTCTACCTGTGTAATTTTTTATGTCGAAAGGGCCAGCGTAGTCCATCCCTGTGTACGTGAATGGCCGGGAAGAAGAAACTCGCTCTTTCGGAAAACTTCCCATCATCTGAACTTGCAATCGCTTCTTATGGATAACGCAGACCTTGCAGGAGTTAATAACGGCCTTTACCAAGTTCTTTATTTTCGGAACCCAATATCTTGACCGGGTGAGACGTACGACTAACTGGTTACCTCCGTGCAACGTTATGAGATGCGTAAAGTTTACCAGTAGTCGAGAGAGTGCACATTCGTACGGGAGGATTATAGGATGTCGTTCATCATAGCGCAAATTTTCGGAGGCCGTTATTCGGCCGCACGCCCTTATAAGCCCTTTCTCATCTAGAAAGGGGTTCAAGGAGAGGATGGAACTTGTCGCGGACACAGGACGCTTTTGACTCAAGCAGCGATATTCGTTAGCAAAATATCTGCGCTGAGTGCTAATGACCATGAGCCGTTCAGCGGCGACAAGTTCTTGGGCTTCTAGATGGACTTCCGGAATCGGCGACTGTTTCCTACATCGCTGGACAAAACGGTGGACATACGCAAGGACCCGTAAAGCTCTATTTAACTTGGAAAAGCGATCAAGGATGTCTTCTGTCGGACTGGACAAAACAAGGGCCTTGACAGGACGCCTTTCCACTTCGGTCACCTGTAAATCGGTGCTTTGGGCAGGCCACTGATCTCGTGGCTTTTGCAACCAAGTGGGCCCATGCCACCAAAGGGAGTTGTCGACCAGTTCTTGTAATGGCACGCCCCGACTGGCCAAGTCAGCTGGATTGTGTTCGGATTGAACATGCGACCAATTGGCTGCCTCTGTGGACTGGGTGATCTTTGTTACCCGATTGGCAACGAACGTTGTCCACTGGCATGCTGGTTTGGCTAGCCATGCAAGCACAATCGGGGAATCGGTCCAACAATGGAGTTTCGAGGACAGCATCGGCATGGGGGAGGATGGATTCGGCCATCTCGGATAGCAATAGAGCTCCACACAGCTCTAGTCTGGGAAGCGACACAGTTTTTACTGGCGCCACGCGCGTCTTGGCCGTGAGAAGATGCACTAGCATCGTGTGCCCCATCTCGACGCGCACATAGATCGCAGCACCGTACGCCTTTTGAGAGGCATCACAGAATCCGTGATGTTCCACTCGGAATTCTGGGCGGAAGGAAACCCATCTGGGAATTCGGACTTGATCAAGGACTGAGTAGCTTTTAAGGAAATCATGCCACTTTTGGCACAGTTCAATTGGAAGTTCATCATCCCACCCTAGATCACGCAGCCAGATCTCCTGCATGAAAATCTTGGCACAGACCACGAAAGGAGCGAGCCAGCCTGCTGGATCAAACAGCTTCGCAATTTGGGAGAGAACATGCCGTTTTGTGAGTGTAGCTTCGGTGGATAGGTCGGGGAGGGCGAAGAAAAACTCATCGGATGTTGCTTTCCAACGGACTCCGAGAGTTTTCGCCGTGCTTTCCGTATCTATTTCGAGGAAATCGGCATTTAAAAGATGATCGGTTCCGATATGAGCCAGAACTTCTTTGTGGTTGGAGGTCCATTTCCTCAATGGAAAACCAGCCGAATCGAGGGCACTCTGCAACTCGCGAATGGTGAGGTGAGCCTCTTCTGCAGAGTCAGCTCCCGAAAGGACATCATCGACATACATGCAACTACGAATAACTTTACTCGCCCTCGGATGGGTTAGTTGCACGTCGGTCGCCAGCTGTTGCAGTACCCGAATTGCCAGGAACGGTGCACAATTGACCCCAAACGTAACAGTTTTTAGCTCAAAATCTCGAATGTATCCTTCCCTATCGCGGAATAAGATACTTTGGAACGCTGTCTGCTTCGGATCTACCCAGATCTGCCGGTACATTTTCTCGATGTCAGCACTATACACAAATCGGAAATATCGCCACTTCAGGATCTGGATGGTTAGATCGGACTGTAGGACCGGGCCAGCATGAAGGATATCATTTAAGCTGACCCCATTGTCTGAAGGGCTGGAGGCGTTGAATACCACTCGAAGTTTGGTGGTCGTACTCTCCGGTTTTAACACTGCGTGGTGTGGCAGGTAGTAACATGCTGAATCGTGGGTAGGAAGGACTTCTCTCATGTGATTGAGGTCGAGATATTCTTGAATAACTGAGTCGTACTTGGATTTTAACGTACTGTCCCTTTTTAGCCGCTGCTCGTTTCTTAAGAATTGAGCCAGCGCCTGGGATCTGGAATGTCCTAGGGAGCAATTAATGTTCTCAGGATCTCGAAAAGGAAGACTGGTCCGAAGAAAATTGTCCTCACAAATTACGTCGGATTCTTTTGCCACTTTTACTGGTAGATCCTCCACCTCCCAGAATTTGGTGAGGAGTTTATCGAGAGACGCTTCATACGTGTGTGTAACTTGCGTGGAAAAGGATGATATTTGATCATGCCTCGGAACAGGTACTGGTCCTGTTAGAATCCAGCCGAAAATGATCTCTTGACCGAGAAGCGAGCCACAGATGTTCGCTCGGGTACCGCTTAGTAGAATGGATGGAAGTATATCGGCCCCGATTAGAATATCTATTTATGCGCTCTCATAAAACTTTGGATCCGCTAGCGGAAGTTCGGGAAGGTCTCGCAGGAAATGTTGCGGAAGCGGTCATGAAGGAAGATTTCCGGCTATTTGTGGTGTTTAACTGCAAGCTAGGCCGGGTCGGAGAACGGATCGTGAATTGACAGATCCTTTTGGTCTCAGCGGAGACCGTTTGATTAAGTCCTGAGACCTGTGCTCGGATAACATGGAACGGCAGTTTAATCAGGTTGAAAAGGCGCTCTGTGATGAAGGTCGCCTCAGATCGGGAGTCTATTAAGGCTCGCGCTTGGAAATTGGAACCTCGATGGCATATATTAATTATAGCGGTGCCTCGGAGGACTGACCTAGTGCCTGCCGCAAAATAATTCTGAAGCGTTGACTGCGTGCCACTGGCAGCCGAGGGACCGAGAGTATTTGGTCTGGATCTGGGCGTTGGCGTTGGATTTGCGCGCGCTGGGGATGGGCTGCCTCGGTGTAGGAGCGTGTGATGGCGGCCGCGGCACGTGAAGCAGTTATGTGCGCTTTCGCAGTCGCGCAACTGATGTGTCCGCGCAAAGCAGTTTAAACACAGCTGTTTTCTTTTATATATGCGATGCGTTGGTCGACCGTCATCTGGAGAAATTTGGCGCATGTGCGTACAGGATGGTTCTCTCTATTACAGAGATCGCACCCTCTAGGTTGCCTTGGTGCTACCCTTGTCTCGTATGAATTTATTCTTCGAGACGCCGAGTTGAAAGTGGATGCCCTGGGCTGAGTCTGACTAGAACCTGATGGTCGAACATCATCTATGGCTTCTAGTGTCCTGTGACGCTCCGTTAGGAAAACGTTCAGCTCGTGCCACGTAGGGATCTCGGCTTTGTTATGGAGGGACTGCTCCCATAGGGAAAGCGTAAGCTTTGGGAGTTTGGACGAGCACATATATACCAAGAGGCAATCCCAAGTTTCGACCTGAATACCGGACATTTCTAGTGCAGTAAGGCAACCCTGGATGGTACTTTGAAGTTCTTTCAAAGCTGACCCAGACTCCTGTGTGACGGACGGTACATTGAAAAGTATCTTTAATTGACTGTTTACTAACAATCGCTTGTTTTCGAAACGCTCAGTGAGGTTATCCCACGCTGATCGAAAGCCATCATTAGTAAGGGGTGAATTTGAAACTATATTGTGAGCGTCGCCACTCGTTTTAGCATTAAGGTGAAATAATTTTTCGACAAGAGTGAGTCTGGGATTGTTGATATAAATTGCCGTGAATAGATCCCTAAAGGTTGGCCAACGAAGATAGTCGCCGGTAAAAACTTCGGTATCGCACGGCGGAAGCCGGCAGCCTGACGGAATGTATGTCTGAGCAGGATCAGCTGGCGTTGGGGAAGGTTGCGGAAGTTGCGGAGTTTGCGCTATCATATCTGCTATCTGGGCGCCGCACCTTTCGTACGCGCTGTAGCAATACCCGTACTTAGCCTTGAGGACTGGCAAGCTGTCAGCTGCACCTTCTCCGGCTGCTACAAGGCATGCGGTACAGGCATCGTATTCTTTTTTGATGCGGACCCATACCTCTCGGATTTCGTCTCGGCGAATATTGAGGACGGATAACGTAGGAGGAACCGCCGAGGGAATATTTATTCGTGATTCCAATTCGGACAGTCGATCCGAGACTTCAATAAACTGGCTCATAGCGAGGTTCTTTCGATGGAAGAAGGAGCCATTTTGGGAGGTGGCGTCTTGATCTTTTTAGGTGTGGACGTCCTTACCGTGATTTTTGGTATTTTCGGTGATGGAACAGGGGATAGTTTGTTGGAACTTTCCCTGGACATACCACACTATGGACCGGTGGAAATAGGGTATCGACTAGCTCAAAAAATAGTCGATATGCGTGGCTGAATTATTGTTAAAATATTCGCCAGGCTTTTGGTGGAACAAAGGAGCAAGAATGGAAAAAAATACCAAAAAAAAATACCACAAAATAAAAATACTGAAAAAATACTGGATTGGATGAGGTATTTGTCGTTTAAGCCTAGTATCCAGATCGACAAACGATTACGCTAGCGTAAAAACTTTAATCTTTCCAGTGTGACCAACATTTTGAGAGTTCATCAGATTTAAGCGTGCTACGGTCGTACTGTCAATCAGCTGGGTTTGTTGACAAGCAGTTAAAATTCAAATATCGTATTTGCGGGAAAAAGCCTATAAATGATATTACCAAATACCTTGGCAAGACAAGTCTGCCGCTGTACAAAGATATTAAAAAACAATACAATTTAAATTTAACAGTTGTTTTTTTTAATTTACTGATAATTATTTGCTAATTTAAAGTTCATAGCTGCACTTTTATTGTGTTTTTTCGCACATTCTGGACCTAAAAAACATTTTGCTCAGACAAGAGGCACCCCAGATAGTATTAATGTTATTTTGTCCTCACATGTAAACACCTGCAATCGACTTTTGTGAGTTTTTTGAGTTTTTCCCTCCATTTCTTATAATGTTCAGTGAGAAGCGCACGCCAAAAGATTAAATTTTTTAATCTTTTCGCTAGGGTTCACCCAAAGACAGACTGGCAACGCTATGGAATTTTCTGGTATTTTTTTCGTCGATCAGGGGACCGACGTGAAAAAAAGGCCCGACGAAAAGTGAACGCCAGCTGTTTTCCTCTCGCTCTCTCTCATGACTGGCGTACGGTTTTCGTCGATCTGGATACTAGGCTTTAGTATTTTATAGTGGGTGGTTGGCTGAATTAGGATGGGATTGGATGTCCCCGGCAGTGTTTGGAGTTTATTGGTTTTGTTTGAATTTATTTAAAAAAAAAAATATTCGGAGAAAAAAAAAATACCTTGCAGTGGAATGCGGGTGGTATTTTTTCCAATTTTTTTTCTTTTTTATCCCCAAAAGAAAAAATTGAGTCTCGATATATATGTAGATTTTCCAAGCTCAATAAATAAGAAAAAATATACTGGAATGGGCGTTTTTTTTGGAAAAAATGTGAAACCGAAGAAACAAATTAATAAATCAATAAATTAATAAATTGATTCCACTAGTTCCGCGATGGCGACAGTATTTTATATTTCTCCCCTTTTTTTTTTTTTTTTTTTTTTTGGAACTGGCAGTAATTCTTAGTGTTTGTTTAATTTTATTGGAGTTGAACTTGGTGTTTATTAATTTTGTTGGAATTTATTAATTGGATGATTGAAAAACAACTGCCCGAACTTTTTGCGGGCTGTGTATTGGTGAAGCTGGAATGCGCGGGATTATCGAGCTTTTTGCGGTACTGCAATTCGCGTGTATGTGTAGATGTATGGATGGATAGTGCCCAAAATATGTAAATAAGAAAAACACACTGAGACACAAAAGTTATTTCACGTCGGCTTTAGGAATTTATTTAATATATATTTATTGGATGGCCGACGGAAATACTTGAGCTTTCGGAATTGGGGTGTAGTTATGTAGAAAAATATGTATAAATGTATGTATATGTATATGGAATATTACTTATGTAATATGGATGTAATATACAGTCAGCACAAAATTTATTCGGACACTGTCTATTATCAAGTTTAACAGTTTATTTGCCGGAATTTTCGTAACTTTAGCAGGTTTTTTTGTACGTATCATAGAAACAGTGATTTTCAGAAGACATTACAGAAAAAAAATGTAATTTTTTATATTAGCCTTAAAAATATTGAAAGAAAAGCAAAAAAATTTCTAAAATTTTGCACAAAAATTATTCGTACATTTCTCATTTATTGTGTTTATTTCTGAACTCAGCGGTAATCGGCGATTCTTTTTAAAGTAGTTTAGTTGAAATTACTTCGGAGTAATTTTCGGCGGTTTTTTTTTTTGTTTTTTGTTAATTTTTATGTGTTTTTTTTATACGATTGGTCAAAATGGAAGGAGTTCAAGATTTGTCACTAGATTTGCGAAAATCTATCCTAAATTTATTTTTGGAAAATCGTAGCTATCGCGAAATTGGTCGTATTAATGGAAAATCATCTTCCACAATACATAGTGTAATCCAAAAATACTTAAAAACGGAATCATGAGCTGCAAATCACAAGAAAGCTAGAAGGTCTAAGATTCTGTATTCAAGTGAGAGACGAAAATTTATGTCTACAGTCCTGAAAAATCCGAAAACAACATCTACAACAATTCGGAAGAATGTAGAGCAAGCGAAAAAAAAAAAGTTTGGGCCCAAACCATCCGAAACTACCTGTACAAGGCTGGTTTACATGGTAGGGTTGTTCGTCGAAAGCAATTCATTTCTGCCATCAACAAAAAAAAGCGTTTGGAGTTTGGAAAACTGCATATAAACCAGCCGGAATCGTTTTGGGAGAACGTAGTTTTTAGCGACGAACCCAAATTTTACATATTTGGACACTATTGGCCCTCGAAAGTGTGGAGGAAACCAAATGAAGCCATGAATGAGAAGAACTTAATTCCAACTGTTAAGCATGGTGGCGGGAATGTAATGATTTGGGGGTGTGTATCGGCAGGAGGAGTCGGTCGAATGGTCTTTATTGACGACAAAATTAATAAGAATATGTACAAAAACACTTTAAGTGAAAATTTGATATCCAGTGATATAAAACTTGGTCTAGATCCGAAGACATTGTTTTTTCAACAAGACAACATTCTTCGTCTTTGGTGCAAGAGTGGCTTTTATATCACTGCAAGCAGCTGAAAACACCTCACCAGTCACCTGATTTAAGTCTCAAAGAACATATGTGAGATATTCTTGAGAAAAGGATTCGGAAGCCATCATTTCGTCCAGGGAGTCCTTGAAAACTGAATTGATGGCTAAATGGGGTCAAATTAGCGCTAATGAGACAAGCATCTTGGTAAAAAGCATGGGTCGACGCTTACAAGCTGTCATTGATGCTAGGGGAGGACCTACCAAATATTAAAAATATTAAAACATCAAGAAATATGTTTTTCTTTTAATATTATATGAAGTGTACGAATAATTTCTGTGCGTAAAATTATGACTTTTCAAGTTCATTTAAGAAAATATCTAATTTTACTGTTGAAAGTTCCTTATTTTTTTGTTAAAATATATTCTTAGAATGTTAACCTTTACGATGAAATATAAATTGTTTGTTTTCGTTATGTTTTTGTTGAGTTATTAATGAATCAAGTTGAAAATCACGAGTGTCCGAATAAATATTGTGTTGACTGTATGTAATATGGATGTAATATATGTAATATGGATGTAATATATGTAATATGGATGTAATATATGTAATATGGATGTAATATATGTAATCAATATGGCGGAAAATTTTATTGTAAATTTTGCCGGCGGGTATGTGTTGTAAATTTTCGATTTATTGTGGACTGTATTTGGATTTTTAATGATGTAAGCAAATATTGTCACAGCGGATGTACAATAAAAAATTAATATCAAAAAATTTTTGGGCCGAAATTGGCGGAACACTTAATTTTTGTTTCACTTTTTTGTGGAAAATTAATTTGAACTCAATTTTTAAATTGATTTATTTTTCACTGTTCACTGAATTTTTTTTGAAATTAATTTTTTTTTCACTGTACGCTTGACTTTTTATTTGCACACTTTAATTTGGATTTATACTTTTTATTTTTCTTCGATTTGATGTTGGATGTATATTTAGTGGATGTACGGCCAAATGCGAATATGAAACTTGTACATCAATATGCACACGAAAAGGAATTAGAAAATAGGCAATATGGCCGCACGTTAAAAGAGAACGAAGAAATAAAAGACGGAATTGGAATTGTAATTTACTAACTGCCGTCGTCGGATTAAATCGGACTTGGATTTTAGACAAATCGTACAGAAAGTCAAACGAATTATGTTATTATTATTATTATAAAAAAATTAATAAATTGGCACTTATCTGGCTCGAATGGACCAAAAAATGAAGAGTTGGGGCGTCGCGGGTGTTCGTCGATGGAAGGCAGCTTCGTCGGGCGTTGCGGCTGTTGAACGTAGCCGGGTGGCAAGCTGTGGAATAGACTGGTAAAACACTCGACGATCGCGAGAAAGGAACAAAAAAGACTCGGTGAACTTTTTTCGTAGGATAGCGCGGACCGGCCGGGCGATGTATTTCAATATCGTGACAATGAAAGACTAACTTAAACCTAATTGAGCGCTGCGTTTCAAAGCGCAGTGGAGAGATTCCGGGAGTGGGAAGGCGGGAGAGCCTGGAATCGCAAGCGTCCAGTGCGGGAGAGCGGGAGAGCCTGGAGTCGCGAGCATCCAGTGCGGGCGAGTAGGCATTCGCTACGAGGGAAGCGCGGGCAGTTTAAAAGAGGGGAGAGCGGCGTAAACAACCTGCATTTAAATATTTTCATATTAAATCAAGCAGTTTTATATGTTTTGTGTTAAAATGTATGTTTTTAAATTTAATTTAAAAATATAAAACGAAACATTTAATTTAATATGCAGATATTAATTTTTTTTTATCCTTTTTTTTGTATACCTAATAAATATTTAATCCTACTTATATTTAATATTACGTACATACATACATATTTATAACTTTTTTCCAAGTTGTTGAAAGCGTTTTGTTATATTTTTCAGAATGTTTTTTTGATGCCATTTTTTTAAAATTTTTCAGTTAAATATTATTTATTTTTCACCCAAAAGCGCACGACTTGCAAATCAAATTAAAAGGCACAAAATCATTAAACCAAATTTCATTTTCATAAGAAATACTAAAAATGGGTAATTTCTAAATAACTAAAGTAGTTAATATACAAATACTTTCATATATAAATTTAATTTATATTATGATAATACTTTTATGTTATGTTTTGTTATTATGTTTTTATGTTATTATAATACGTATAATATAAAAATACCACATATTTTTAAATCCATATATTTAAAAGACAATAAATATCAAAATATTCATCCAGTTCAATCTCAAAATTTCTGAGGCTCCTAAAAATCGTTCACACGTCGGTCGCTGAATACCCTAATGACAATTATTCCAATTTGAAGTCATGTATGTAATAAATTATGTATCTTTATATACGTAGATATATTTGGTCATTACTAAAAAATATTCTACATTTGAATAATTATCATATAAAGGCAATACAAAATAAGTATTTTTAATAATGTTAGAATTTTAAAATAAAGAGTGTATTTCGACAGCGCGCTGCAGCGAATTTCTTCGCTTGTGAATACAACTGGCTTTTCGCTCTCTTGCCCAAAAGCCTGCGAGAGAGCGGCTGGCTCTAGAGCGCTCTCTCGCTGGCTTTTGGGCAAGAGAGCGAAAAGCCAGTTGAAAAGCCAGCACAAAAAATTTGTGTGCAAAAAAATCGTATGGCGTTACGCATCTTAGAGATTACATTGGTCTTTGGTCATACCTGTATATTGTGTACTTACCTGGAAAAACTTCGGAGCTAAAGATCTCCGGCTTTAACCAGGTTTCTGTAAACACAATAATATGAGAAGCAAAGAAAAGGCTATCAGAATACAATTTAGTGAGCTTGCTATGCAAGCCTCTTGCATTCTGATAGGAAAGAAGGAGGTTAGAAGTTAGTTTTTTGAAATTGGTACACTGGTTTGGCCTCGACAAGGAAGTTTTACTCCCACGGGCCCCTTTTTCTTTATCTTAGCCTCGAACTCTTTTACCACCATATTATCCGGCCAAAAGTCGCCCGAACATATGGCTTCAAAAAGCTCGTTAGGGACAGTTAAAACAAACTCTAGCATCAGAAAACTTAAACTTTTCCACCTTTACACTATTACAATCGGCTTTAGTTCTAAGACAATACATCAGAAGATGTTTGATCAGGGGAAAGCCGAGAAACGAAAATTTGTTTCTTTAGTGGAACCACTGAAAGGGATTTTGGAGGAGCAGACATTGTTTATGCAAAACCAACTTGAGCCGGCTCTGATGTCTGCGTGTTTTTGGAGGACTAGGTGCAGCGGGTCTTTGGCTCTTGGGATTCGGTCAGCTGGCTTTCTAGGACTCTGGGGGTGAACTACTGGCTTTTGACGCATACGCGTCCTTCTTGGCTAGTCGCACCAGGGTCTCCTCATTTCTCAAGTGATTCTCGCGTACACCGGAATTCGTCAAGGCAATCGTTTTCGCACGGCAGCTGGTTCTAGACAACTTCCTTTCCGAGGCCACGGTTCTTTGTCGAAGGATTCTTTGTGTTCAATTCTGCCGGACTCGCCGAGCAATACGCCAAGCTCAAATCGAGCCAAGAATAGCCGCGTGATGCCTTGAGGACCACAGCTACCTGTTTCTCAGTTCGGAGACTTAGAGTTAAGTCCCGAACGTCTCGATGTAGCGATCTTGCTCCTTGTTGATTCGGGGCGGCTCTGCCTGCTCCTGATGTTGATTTGTGTTGTTCACTGACTTGACTTGGTGTGTGCTGTTAACTCGCGTTCTGCTACTTGTTTACTGATCTTTACGGATTGACTCCTTCTGATCGACTGATCCAGATTCCAGCGCTGGACCCGCTTATATAGGACTCTTGGTACCGTTAATCCTCCGCTTCTCCTTGTTCATCTTTGCGCTCGTCACTATACTAGGGTCCGAAGTCCGCCGTCTTCTACTGTTATCCCTTCTCTCCAAACTCTCTCTCCCCATACTTTCCAAACTCTTTGTTCTTGTACTCTCCAGCTGTATTCTCTAAACTCTCTTTTCCCACAGTGCCGTTACTACGCGCTTTCACCGCTTATCTAGCAACTGACAGGCTTCCGTATTCTCGATCTTCGCTTTTATTTGTTTTAACGAACTGATTTGCTTTGTCTGCTCGCTACGAGATTCGTGCGGCTAGCTCAGAAGATTGTGTGTTCGTCCCACCAAATTTATATGCCGTGACAGCCCGCAGATCAATGAGAAAACATAGGATTCAAATGGTAACCGTTGGTTTATTCTTGTGCTCCTGGTCCTGGTTTTGTCTCGCGTTGATGTACCACTGGCCACTTGTATCGTTTGTCCTGGACTGCTGACGCGTTAACCTGGTGAACCCTCTTCTTTGTGTCTCGGGAATGTTCGTCGCGATTCGGCTCTTTACGCCTAGCGTAGACGAACGTTCCACCCAGCCTCACCCTATTGCTTGTCGTTCGTGACGTTCCTGCGCTCCCTTAATGAGCTCCGCGCTGCGATCATATCGGGGCTGCCTTTAACGTCTGCTATCTTTGATATCGATGTCCTCTGCTTTGCTTCTATGACGACCGTCGTTTCGGGACTTTCTGAACCTATGGGATCCTCCAGGTCAAACGCCTCTTGAATACCTCAACGGACGAATGCTCGCCCTTCCCGGCTGGTAGTGAGGTACTCTGGCACTCGGGGTGTTGGTAGGTAGTGGTCTTCGGGACTTCGTCGGTAGCCGCCGGGTTCTCCAGGACAACGCCTCTTGAAACCTTTTATCGATCGACCGCTCGTCTTTCGCGCCAGTTCCGGCTCAGTCGAGCACGGCACACTGGGTCTTAAACAACCTTCTTCCCCGAACTCACGGTTTCTAGTCGGACTCTGTTGCTCTACTCTGACAGACCTGCCGGGCAATACGCCAGGGTGTGGTCGTGTCAAAGTTGAAAGCAAATCGCCTTGACTTAGCCGTGTGATGCCTTCCGGACCTCAGCTACCTATGTCTCAATTCAGAGATTCCTGGTGTCCCAATCCCGAAATTCTCGACGTAGCGATCTTGCTCCTGGTAGGCTTCCCACGGCGCTCCTTCTGACGATTGTAAGTGCTGTTGCTGTTTTGCTGGTGTTGCTACTGGTTGACTTTCGTAATTCACTGATCTTGATGGATTGTCTCCTTGTGGTCGACTGATTCCAGCTCGGGACCAGTTTATATAAGACTCTTTGTACCGTTAACCCTCGGCTTCTCCTTAAACATCTTTGCGCAAGGCACTATACTAGGGTCCGAAGTCCGCCGTCTTCTACCGTTATCCCTTCTCTCCAAACTCTCTCTCCAAACTCTCCCTCCACGTACTTTCCAAACTCTCTGTTCTCGTACCCTCCAAACTCTCTGTTCTCGTACTATCCAAACTTTTTTTTATGCGGAGTTATTTACCTCCTCACACGATTTATAACATTTACTTCTATTTATCTAGTAATCGATGAAAACCAACAAGTGTTCATTATTTGGCAACTGTATGCCTGTAGACGTTGGTTTAAAAATCGTTTCAAATGGCTTATGGTCAGTCACCAACTCGAATTCTAAGCCAGCAACATAATAATGCAAATTTTTCATTCTCCACACAGGACTTTCCTTTCCCGTTTGCGAATATCGTTTCTCAAAATCAGAAATAAGATATGATAAATGGATTATTGTATTGTATTAAGACCGCTTCCAGCGCTACTGAACTGCTATCAGTAATTCAAAAATTTTTTAACTGAACGTTAACGTTAAAATATGCCAACTCTGGAACTCTAGAAACTCCAATTTTTAATTTCGAATGCTTGCTGTTTTAGTTGGTTCCACATAAATTTTTCATCCGTCTTGAGTAACTTTCTTAACGGTTCCGTTGTATCTGCCAAATCTGGCAACAACCTTCCCACGTAAGTGATCATGCCTAAGAAACTTTGTTCTTTGTCGGCCTGAATGCCGTAATTACTTCAACTTTCTCTGAATCAGCAGAAATGCCTGTGTCAGATAATATATGCCCGAGAAACTGAAGTCGTTGTGCTTTCCATGCACATATATCTTTCTTGAGAATGATATTGTTTTCCTTTAGATTTGGATCCGGATTCAATGACCATGGTATTTGTAAGCCAACAACTCGGCTAAAAATTACTTCGCCTATGTCAAAATCATTCGCAACTCGGAAACAGGAATTGTGAAATTCTTGACCGCCACTCACTGCTCGGACCGGTACCTCATATACTTAGCTCCGCTTTGTATCTCCTCGATGATTTCCCCCTGATCTCGTCACAGTAGAACGACTTCTCTTATTTCAAATTGTTCGCTGGACAAAATAAACTATTTGAATCATTATCATTTCGACACATCTGCCGCACTTCACGGAGCATCCATTTAATGATGTTGATGACATTGATTTTGTTTGCTTGCTCACCTGTTCCTCAATTAGGCAAACGGATATGACTCCATCCAAGGACTGTGCAGTTGACAGAAACTTTTTCTTCAGTTCAGCCGGTGCCCAAGAATCAATTAGTTTAACCTTGAGACAGATATTTTCTATTTCACTTACTGATGCAATCATTCTTTTTAGTTTTGCTAAGGCTGTATCGAAGCGGCCACCATTAGGCTACATTTAAGTGGCCACACTTTATATTTTATTTATTGTCCGTATTTTGTTAGGCGGTGTTGACCAAACTATTTTTTTTGGTATTTCTTAGGCTACACTAAAGTGGCCAAACCTTTTTTTTTTTTACGATGTATGAACCAAAATAACATTCATACATCCGAAATGAATTCAATTCTTTATCGGTATTTTTTTTCGGTCGTTAATGTAATGACCTGTAAACAGCCCAATATTAAAGATAATAACTGCACGCGATTTTTCAAATATACAAACCAAATTTTTATTTTTTCTTCAGTGTGACCTGCACTCTACAAGAGAATATATACGACTGACTTAATGAGTGCAAGAACGCACTCCGCTCTCATTAATGCTCGAGTTACCATGCCCCATTTCTCCGTCCACAGGGAAACAACGCAGAACCGACAATAACAAAAATCGCCAACATGCAAGAATTCTCACATTCTCGTACACTCATACATGTACTCGCACATACTTATTTGTAATAAATATTCATTCTTATTTTGTACTCCAAGAAATCAAAAGAACAACAGAGCATTCCGGCGGATCAGCAGCCGATTTCAGCAAACCCTCAAATGTTGCTAAGATCGGCAGCTAAAAAAGATTCGGTATCCGAACAATCCGTTACTGAATGCATGCAACCAGGGACTTCTAAGAATTCCGATTTGTCCGTAGTGGTTTCACAATTAGTGGATCCACCTATCTCTCAGAATGTAGCATCACCACCACAAGGGACTACTGAGTCCGGACAACCGGCTCAAGTTGGTTTGGCAGAGGCAATGTCTGCTCCACCAAAATCCCTTTCAGTGGTTCCACTCAAGAAACAAATTTTCGTTTCTCGGCTTTCCCCTGATCAAACATCTTCTGATGTATTGTCTTATATACAAGACAAAACTAAAGCCGATTGTAATAGTGTAAAGGTGGAAAAGTTTAAGTTTTCTTATGCTAGAGACATTTCATCTTTCAAGATAACTGTCCCTAACGAGCTTTTTGAAGCCATATGCTCGGGCGACTTTTGGCCGGATAATATGGTTGTAAAAGAGTTCGAGGCTAAGATAAAGAAGAAGGGGCCCGTAGGAGTAAAACTTCCTAGTCGAGGCCAAACCAGTGTACCAATTTCAAAAAACTAACTTCTAACCTCCTTCTTTCCTATCAGAATGCAAGAGGTTTGCGTAGCAAACTCACTAAATTGTATTCTGATAGCCTTTCCTTTGCATTTGAATTTATTTGTGTAAAGTTATCGCTTCCTGGTAACTTTATATACATAACATGCTCTTATATTCCGCCGTTGTCTGAACTTCCTGATTATTTAAATCACCTATCCGTTATTAAGTCCGTTGCAAAAAAGCTTTCCGATAGGGATCAGTTGATAGTTCTAGGTGATTTTAATATACCTGGAGTTACTTGGTCCACTGAGGATGGATCGAATGTCTTACTACCTATAGCACAACATGATTTTATTGATGGCCTGCTTGACATATCTCTATCTCAAGTAAACCATGTTCGAAATTCATTAGGTCGCCTACTTGATTTGTGTTTTGTATCGAATCCTGAAGGTGTGTTTCTGTCCAGAGTAGCACCACTCACGCAACCTGAAGATCCATATCACCCAACAATCGAACTTTCATTTGATACGGGTAGAGTTATAGAAGAAAAATCAGAAAATTCCAACCGAATACATTGTTTTCGCAAGGCAGACTTTCTGAGGCTTAATAATTTTATTTCTGGCTTTAATTGGTCTATCTGATCTTTACCTATGCAATAATATGTCCGATGCAGTTAATGTTTTTTATACTGCAATAAACTCATTTTTTAATTCCTGTGTTCCGTGGTACTATCCGTCAACTTCCAATAAATCACCTTGGTTTAGCAAAGAGTTGACACACTTAAGAAATGTAAAGTCCAGACTTTTTAGGAAATATAATAATACCGGTTCTCAATCTGTTTTTACTAGATATCTAAGTGCTCGGTCAAGATTCACCGTGTTAATGCTCAGTGTTATAATAGTTACTTAAACCGTTGTAAGGTCCAGTTCTCTCAGGACCCGAAACAGTTTTATAATTTTGTTAACACCAAGCGTAAATCTAATTCTATTCCTTCCTCGCTGTCGTTCGAAAACATGACGGGAACCACAGATCAGGCAATAGCCGATATATTTGCCCAATTTTTTCAAACGACTTACTCTACTTTAGATTATTCATCTCAGCCTTATTCTTACACCATGCCCAAGTCAAACCTCATATTCTGTCCCACTTTAACAGAAAGCTCTCTTCTTTTGGATCTTCTTCGTATTAAGCCTGTTTATTCGCCAGGGCCCGATGGTATTCCTGGGTGCGTGCTTAGGTATTGCGCTAAGGCCCTGTGCAAACCTCTTCACAAGTTGTTTACCTTATCTCTAGAAACGTTCCAATTCCCAAATATTTGGAAGGAATCATTTGTTATTCCTCTTTTCAAAAAAGGTAACAGGTTAGAAGCCAGTAACTACAGAGGTATTTCTAAGTTGTCAGCTATTCCTAAGCTTTTTGAAAAAATTATTACTCCTCATTTGCAGCACTTTTGCAGATCAATTATTTCTCCGTGTCAACACGGATTTATTAAACGTAGATCCACAATTACAAACCTTCTAGAGCTCACTACATTTGTGATAAAAGGCTTCAATAGTAGTTTTCAAACAGATGTCATTTACACTGACTTTAGTAAAGCATTTGACTCTGTAAATCACTTACTTCTTATTCATAAACTTGACCTTTTAGGTTTTCCAGTTGATCTGCTAAAATGGATTTCAAGTTATCTAAATGGCAGGTCACAAAGGGTCCTTTTTAAAAATTCAATTTCTGAAATTCTCCGTGTTACCTCCGGTGTCCCACAAGGGAGCCATCTGGGTCCGTTCCTTTTTACATTATTTATTAACGATCTTCCCTCAATTATAAGTCATTCTCGCGTACTTATGTACGCAGATGATGTTAAGTTGTGCCTGCAGTATAAGGACATTTCCTGCCATTTAGACTTGCAATCCGATCTAGATCATTTTCAAAACTGGTGCCGAGATAATTTACTAAATTTAAACGGTTCCAAGTGCAAGCTGATGACTTTTTATCGGGCCAATCCGATATACGTGACTTACATGTTAAGTGGCAGCTCTTTGGATAGAATAACTCTTGTAAACGATCTTGGCGTTCTCTTGGACCCTAAACTAAAATTTTCTAATCACATTTCGTCCATGGTTAATAAAGCCAGAGGAGTGCTTGGATTTATTAAAAGGTGGTCAAAAGAATTCGATGATCCTTATTTGACTAAAACTTTATTTATTTCGCTAGTCCGTCCGATTCTGGAGTATGGGTCTCCCGTCTGGAGTCCACAATACGGAATACATATTGGTCGTATTGAATCTGTACAAAAAAACTTCCTTCTTTTTGCTTTACGGCGCCTAAACTGGGATGCAAATCTTATCTTACCTTCTTATTCTAGTAGACTTCTTTTGATTAATTTACCATCCCTAGCCAACCGTAGAACGATGCTTGGTACTATCTTTATTTATAACCTTATACATGGTGATATTGACTGCCCCGACTTGTTAAGTCGGCTAAACTTTTCTGTGCCAAGTAGATTAACTAGAAATTATATTCCCCTAATTTTAAATCATTGTAGATCTAACTATGCCTTGCATGAGCCTTTCAGAGTATTATGTTCTGACTATAATAGACTTTTTCCTGTAATATCAAATCTTGACTCTCTGCCGCTCCTAAAACGATTAATACTTGCTTCATTGGCACAAGATTGATCTAACTATTACTTTTTTCCCCGGACCTTTACCTTTATTTTCCTATCTCGCGTCTATCCTATCGCGAATCGTGCCGTACGATACACGGCTGCGCCCCTCGGTCGGTTGGGCGGGTAAGTGGGCCGTGGGACTCCGCGCGAAAAAAAAAAAAAAAAAAAAAAAACACAGTCGTTTTGATGGCAAGCTTCTTTCCAGCATTTTCTAAAGTCATACTCGCAAATGAGACCTCCTCTACTTCCTTGGTCACAGAACTGTAACTGTCGCAGCCGAACTACAAGGGATTAACCATGCCCACTACGCTTATCGTTCTAATTTCCTTGTAGGCTGAGGTGAGTGAACAGGTGACAACGGTGGTTGTGGAAATTTTAGTAGTAAGTGGTGATAATAATAATACATACTTAAAAGAGAGAGCAACTGCAAAGGAAAATAAAACATAATGACGTGCAAGTGCAAATGGGAGTTTAAAAGGAAAGGCACAGAAAGCAGAGAGGCCGATTCACAAAATTGGGTGACACACAAAAATGTAAATACGTATCCGCACAAAAAAAAAAAAAACGAAACAAACAAAATCAATTGAAATTAAAACAAATTCTAATTTCCACGCAAGCGACCGTATATGTGTATATCAACCGCTGATAAGGCACCGAAATCGCTTGTGCGGGATAATTTACAACAATTATTCCAGCAAGTTGCTGTGTGTAATAAGCGTATCGCTGATAAGGCACCGGGGTCATCCATACACAACAACTCATAAAAAGAAACCAACGAAAAAATGGTAAAGAAATCAAAAATTTGACATCTCAAACTGCTCTGTGTGGTGACCGTGTGTGTGTGTCGTAGAGCACTTGGTGTGCGTATGTGAGAGTGTATGGGTATGCTTTTTGGGTATTTCATCAAAATAGGAATTTCATCAAAATAGGAATTTCATCACTATAGTAATGGGGTATTGTGATTTGTTGTTGTGGTTTTTGAAGTTTTAAGGACAACCGTGTGTTTTGTAGTTTTGAGTAAAACCATTTTGTCGCGGCGATAGCCTAAGAACATTAGAGTTTCTTGTGACCAAAACTCGCTGCGCAAGAAGCGAATAATAATAACAACGTGCCCTTAAATATCACCGACGCGTCAACATCAATCGCCGACAAAGCGCCGGGACCATCCGCACACAGTGGTTTACAAAGATTAATGTAAGTTGCTGTTAAGGCACCGGGATCGTTTCCATTTATCACTAGCAAAATCTCCCCTCACTCAAACCGGCCACATTCGGGCTATTATAAACAAATGACCCTTTCCAATCTTAGCAACCGCTGGAAATTCTAGCTTCGTTAACACAATCTCCCCTCACTCAAACCGAGCCCTGTGAGAACCACATCCGGCCTACTTTAAACAAATGACCCCAGTCATAAACAAAGCTTCCAAATTTTCCACTTAGGGTCCGATCTAGTCCGAGCCAGTTGCTAACCAAATTTTTGTCAAATAATCAATTTATTGAGTTTCAATTACTTCTCAATTATTTCATCAGCCAATTGTCCTACTCTCTTAACTTTGCCTAATCTCTTTTAATCTCTTCTGAGCAAGATTCTCTTAAGCCGAGGTTTCATGATTAATATTTTATCAAACTAAGGGCAGTTCTTTTTTGGAGACGACTCGATCGGTCGTGAAAATCAAATTGTAAATATAATAATATGTTAAGTGACTTGTGAAAGTAAATTTAATAAAATAAAAGGTGAACATCAAAATAAAAATAAAAAATTAATTTTTTTATAAAAAATTATCAAGTAATAAATTTAATTGGCGCCCAACGTGGGGCCGCGTCTTCAAATTAAAAATACAAAAAAAAACGGAACTCGCGCGGTCAAACAACTCGAATATTTTGTGGAAAAACAAACCGTCCGCAACCGACACAAACCCTAAGTGATTGTGATCGTTAAAACATTTAAGTGGAAAATAATAAATAAAAAATTGTAAGGACTTTTCTTAGGCTGGGATAGACTTCAGTCCGGCCAGAGTCCTCTACAGTTAAATTTGTAGAAACACAGGAGACGAAACGGGACTGGGAGTTGCCGCCGGGATTTTGTTTACGGGTCTGGGTCTGCACCTCTACGCAGCGTAGATCGCTCGGAGGCGTAATGTCAACTGGCCGACACCAATTAGCACCCGGGGTTAGCTTTTCCGGTCCGGCAAGCGTCCGTATTGCACAGAGAAAACCTCGGAAGCGCAATACGGGGACTTGTCCGACGCGAAGGAGCATGCGTACAGCCTCGTCGTCCGTGTTGCGTAGAGAAAAGTACCTCGGAAACGCAACACGAAAAACAGGGCCGCCTCAACTGGTAAACGTTCGTATTGCGCAGAGAAAACAAACCTCTGAAACGCAATACGAGAACTTGCCCGACCTGGAGTAGCACGTGGGTAGCTTTGGTATCCGCGTTGCGAAGAGATAATAAACCTCGGAAACGCAATACGGCAACCTAGCCGACCCGGAAAAACACTCAGCGAAGTTCACTAAATTTAAGTAGCCAGGCTTGGGGTTTGAGTTTCACAACTTTATGTGTATTTTATTCACTTGGTCTTTCTCCCTAACCTTCGCACTCAGTATCTGGGTTTCTAACCTCTGCCTTTTGTCTTACTCTAAGCCTTTGATATGGCGTTGCCTTCCGCGGGAGTCTCTGCTGCTGGTGTGGTCCTTGTGGTCTGCGCTGCTTGGCTGCCGGAAAAGAATGAGGCCGATCCAAGTCGATCGCGGTTCCACGTCGACACGCTTTTTCCCTTTACAGCACGCGTTTTATTATTAACAGCACGAAGCTTGTCCTTAGTCACACGCTTTGCGCTTAACAGCCCGCGCGCTTATTCACGGGTGATTTGCGATAACTTATCGTTACTGTTGGCCATTCGCCCCGACTAGTCAGCGGACTGATCTTGCTGATCAATACTGGTGACCTCGCGCGCGCCTATTTGAAACTTAGGTTTTAGACTTAAATATATATATTTTAGAAACTTAATAACTAATAACTAATAACTAAGATATGGCCTCCAATGGCTGAGATTAGGGTTTTGGCCTCCAATGGCTGAGATAAGTTGGTTTTTGGCCTCCAAGGGCTGAGATTATATAAGTTTTGAGAGGCGCCTTTAAGCGTCCTCACACCCCCCCTTTACTTCGGGGTGGTTATTGAGACGGGCGGAGGGTCACGGTGACTTCGCCTCGTGCGGTCACGCTGACTCGGAATTTGGCCCCGTCGAAGTGGCGTAGATACCGAACGCGTCGGCGATCCTGATCCTGAATGGACGCGACGAGGATGGGGGGCAGACGGCGATCCGGAGTGTCTACCCTCCAGTCCGCTGGGGCCTCGATCCAGTGGGCGTCTCCCCTGACTGGGTCCTCTGCTGGGTCCTCCTGGAGGGCCTGAAGCACCTCATGTTGCTCTCCGCCGGTGAGGAACAGCTGCAGGTCCAGCTCTTCGTCTCCGCTTTGGGACGGCGCCTGCGTCGAGGGTCTTAGGAACAGGTCCATGACCGCATGGGGGATGGATCGGCCGGGTGTGGGTGGTGCTTCCCGCTGAGAGGGTCCGAGGCCAGGTGACAGCGCGGGCGACGTCAGCTCCAGGCGCGGACGTACCGCGTTGGTGGGGTCCGCGGGGACTCCGTTTGGCAGCGTCTCGGTGTGGACGGGGGTTGGAGTGTGCTGGAGTTCCGGGTGGAGTTTGGTCCTGCGGGTTCTCGGCTATAGCGGGAACGTGCTCCTCGGGTACGGCCAAGTCGGGGCCGACCTCCCTTGCGTGGATGTCCAGCACATCCTCTCCCTCGTCGTCGCTGTCCCCCTGGCTGGAGCAGAGGCCACTCTCAGGCTCGGATCCCTCCGGAGCTGGTGCGATGTCGCCAGCGTAGCCGTCCCAGGCCCGGTTCGCCTCGGCTATGGCGCGCTCGACCTGGGCTTGCGGGCGGTCCCTCCAAAATCGCCCGTCGACTCCAACGTCCGAGTCGTCGGTGGACGTTGGGCTCACTGGGGAACTCCGGTGGGCCTCCCAGAGGCATCGTTGCAGGTGTCCAGGAGCGAAGGCGTGATGGTCCTGACCTTGCAGCCATGCGCCTACCAGGATGTGGGTGGTCGATGCCCCGGGCTCGTCCTCGTCGTTCACCTGTAGCCGGGCCAGGCGTGAAATCGTGGGGGTGGTTGGCTCCTCCTCCTCGTCGTCTCCGGGTAGGGGCTCAAACACTTCCGGCACGTCTCCGCTGATGACCATGCTGACGTCTGGAGACCGAACCTCGGTCGACACGGAGTCGGCGTTGCCCGGTGGATTAAGACTCGCGGGTCCTTCGGGCGATCTCATGCCCTGCCATGGGCTGAACGGGGGTGGAGTCGGGCTGTGGGTGGATAACACCGAGTCGCCGCCTTGGGACTCTCCGCTATTGCTGGCCGTAGAGCCTCCTCGGTGGTCGACGGGTCTGTACTCTCCCTCCACCTGATAGGGATCCATTTGTTGCACGCTGTTGTCTTTTTTTTCTGAAAGGTGTCCAAATAGTTAGTCTAGTACTACGTTTTCCTAACTTGCCTAACCTGAGTGCGAAGATCAACTATCGTTAATTAGCCTATTCGATACAATTTTTTTCCCCGCTTAAAATAACTTGTTGGCGAGTACGCCACTTATGTTTACCCTTGCAGTGGTGTGACGAGCACGTCATCAGGTGCGTGGTGCGAATCGCTCCTTCTGGGGCTTTCTGAAGAGTCGTCTAGTTGTTCTTCTCGCTGATGATACTCTTTTAGATCGCCTATGCCAGCTGTACGCTTTTTCCGGCCGTCTATCTGTTGTAGCCGCACGACGTTTGATGATAGAAATTTCACCACCTTAAACGGGCCCGCGTACTTTGGCGCAAGTTTTGCGTTAAAGCCCTCGCTGGCTTTGGACAGATGGTGAAGGCGGACTAGCACCTGTGAGCCTAGTTGGGGTCGCCACTCACGTCGCCTCAGGTTGTAGTGTCGACTTTGTTCCTGAGAAGCTATCTGGTTGGTTTCTAGGGCGGTGCGGAACGCTTCTTGAAGCCTTCTGGCTCGTTCCGTTGGATCCAATGGCGAGGCCTGTAAGTCGGGTGCGACCGCATCGAAGAGGGCACCTGGCAACCTAGGCTCCCGACCCTGTACTAGGTAAGCCGGACTAAACCCCGTGCTATCTGAGATGCTAGTGTTGATGGCGAGGGAGATCTCGGGCAGTAGCTGGTCCCACGACCGGTGAACCTGGTTCACATATTGTGCTATCATGGTCTTGATAGTGCGGTTGGCGCGTTCCGTCGGATTTTGCTGGGGAGAGTACGGCGCGGTGTATTCCAGTTGAATGCCGTTGTTCCTGCAGAACACCCGGAAGCTTCGGCTGGTGAACTGCGTGCCATTGTCGCAAATCAACCTTCTGGGGGCTCCAAAGCGAAAGAGGATCCTTTCTCGGAATCCGAACTCCAGTTGGGCGGAGGTGGCTTTCCTCAATGGGATGAGCTCTACCCACTTGGAGAATACATCTATGAAAACCAAGAGCATGGTGTTTCCTCGCCGGGTCCGGGGAAGGGGTCCAACGAAGTCGGCTCCGACGAGCGCGAACGGCTCTGTAGGTCGGCGAGTGAGCATCTTGCCGGCTGGTTTATACTGACTAACCTTGTATTGTTGGCAGGTCAGACAGCTAGTAACGTAGCGTACCACGTCCCGATGGAGTCCAGGCCAGAAGTAACGCTGGGCGATCCTCATGAGCGTCTTCCGGATGCCTAGGTGTCCGGCGGCGGGGTGGTCGTGGCATTCTCCCAGCACGCGTTGACGCTGTTCTCGCGGCACGCACAGCTTCCAGGGGTTGCCTACTCTGATGCCTGCGGGATGCCCTATGCGTTTATAGAGCTGTCCATTATCCAGGGAGTAATCCGGAAACTTCTCGGGGTGTCTTTGGACCTGCTCCTGCATCTTTCGTACCCATTTGTAGTGGCACTTAAGTTCTGCGAGTAACTGGAGTCTTCCAAGTGGTTGCCGGGAGAGGGCGTCGGCGATCACGTTGTATTTGCCCTTCCGGTAGAGTACGTCGAACTGGTACTGCTGGAGCTCCAGTGCCCACCGTGCTATACGTCCCGTGGGGTTGTTAATGGAGTTCAACCATTTAAGGGCCAGGTGATCCGTGATAACGTCGAACTTGTAACCCTCCAGGTAGCAACGTAGCTTTCGGGTGGCCCACACAATGGCGAGGCACTCCTTTTCAGTGGCCGAGTAATTCTCCTCCGCCCGCTCGAGTCGACGGCTCACGTAGGCGATTACCCGTTCGTCGCCCTCAATATTCTGGGTGAGGACCGCGCCGAGTCCTTTGTCGCTGGCGTCCGTCTGAAGTTGGAACTTATACTCGAAGTTTGGGCAGGCCAATACAGGAGCGGACGTCAGTCGAGCCTTAAGCGAATCAAACGCCTGCTGTTGGGGTTCTTCCCAGGTCCATTTTACTCCCTTCCTCAGGAGTCGTGACATTGGTTGTACGAGTGAGGCAAAGTCTGGGACAAAACGTCTGTACCAGGATGCGATTCCGAGTTGGCGGCGAAGTTCCTTGACATTAGTCGGGGGATGTAGCCCCTGGATGGCCGCTATTTTGTCGGGGTCTGTTCTGATGCCTTCCCCGCTGATCAGGTGACCCAAATACACTAGTTTTCTTTGGAAGAACTTGCACTTACCCCGATTTAAGCGTAGATTCGCTTCTCGAAGGCGCCGGAAGACTTCCCTCAGATTGCGCGCATGGTCCTCCCACGTTGCCCCGATGACGATGATGTCGTCTAAATAGGCGAAGGCGTGGGGTTCCATATCGGGGCCGATGACGCTGTCCAGAGCTCGTTGGAAAGTCGCTGGGGCGGAGTGGAGCCCAAACGGCATGACCTTCCAGTGGAAGAGTCCACGTCCGGGGACAGTAAATGCGGTGCATTCTCGACTGCCTTCTGCCATGGGAATCTGCCAATACCCGTTTTTAAGGTCCAACGTGGAGATGAACCGGGCATTCCGTAGGCGTTCCAGGATATGGTTGATGCGTGGAAGCGGGTACGCGTCGGGTATGGAGTGTGCGTTGAGTTGACGATAGTCAACGCACATTCGCATGTCCCCCGTCTTCTTTCGGACTAGCACCAGCGGTGCGCTGTGCGGACTTCGAGAGGGTTCGATTCGTCCATCCCGCAGCAGTTCGTCCACCTGCTCGTTGATGATACGCTGCATGGCCGGGTTCTTGGGATAATACCGCTGTTTCAGCGGTTTATCTCCCCGAAGGTTGATGGTGTGCTCGGCTATATCCGTCGTTCCTTGCAGCTGGTCGAAATACTTAAGCTCCTCTTGAAGGAACCGGAGGGTTACTGCGTCGAGAGGTTCCTCAGACACTAGCGATCCCGGCGGGGATTCCGCGACTGTGGCCAGGTGTCCGTGAGGGCAATGCCTCCGGAACGGATTGCGCCTCTGAGCGTCCTTTGTATCCGGCTGGGCGAGTAACTGGCACTTCCCGATTCTTATCGGGCTTCCCGGGGAAGAACGTGGCGTATCCGGGTCGTCGGGGGACGTTCCTGTTGTTGTACTGGCTAAACGGTCCTGACCCGCGAGATACCTCCGAAAAGGGCTCCTTTTCTTGGCCACGGCGGCATCCGGTAGTGGCTGGAGGCTGTACCTGCCTTCCTTGACGGTGACATCGGCCTTCGTGATTCCCGTGGTAGTGGCGGGAGGAATCGGTGGTGGCGAGCGTTCCGATGGAACTGGAGCTGGGTTCCGTCCCGCGGTGATGCGCTGCCTTGGGGCGGGTATGGGACCCGTTGTGGCCTCCTTGTTGGTCCTTGTTGTCCGCCGGGTAGGAGTCGGTGGGTCCGAAAGGTGGACGACCGCCGCTGTTGGCGCCGCTCGGGTGGCTGGGCCTGGTTCGGCTCTTCGTGTGGTGGGCGGAGCTAGTTGGAGACACACCTGGCCGCAGATTAGGGTTGCCCGGATGCCACAGAGAAAGTCGATCCCGAGGATCACCTCGTCCAAGATCGTTGGCAGGACCAGGAGGGTCATGCGGACATGTTGTTGGTCCAGGCGCACTTGTGCGTGCAGGGCCTTGGTGACTTCCTTCGGGGATCCGTCCGCCAGGGATATTTGGGTGTGAGCCTCTTTGATGTTTCGACCCGAATCGAGCCGGTTGGCCAGCGCTTCGCTGACAAAGCTTCTGGAGGCCCCCGTGTCGATGGTTGCCGCGAAGAGTTGCCCCTCGATGGTAACCGTGGCGACGATCCGGCCTCCCGTCAAGCGGAGCGGTGGATTTAATGATGGGGGAGCGCTGAGTGGGTCGCCGCCTGCTCCCTGTGTGTGCGAGGACCCCGGTTGTTTCCCGACTGCCGGCAGCAGTCAATGGTGCGAGTACCACGTTTCCCGCAGTCCCAGCAGTATAGGACTGGCGGATTCTGGCATTCTCGAACGAAGTGTCCCACCTCAGCGCAGCGACTACAAGCTCGGGTCACGTCGACAGGTGCTTCGGCCTCCTGGGAAATCATCCGGTTTGTAATCGCTGGATTCGATGTGCCGAAAGGCGTCGCCGCTGGTCGTATGGGCTCTCGTCGGCGAGGGCCGGGCGGAGGGCTGCTCCTCGTAGTGTAGTTTCCACTGGCGGGTGGAACTAGTGCTGCTTGTCGGACTGGGTCTCGGTCCCGAGCAATTTCGAAAGCGGTGGCTAGTTGTGTCAACCCTTCCAGCGAGGAGAATTCGTGACGCCTTATGAAGAGGTGATACTCCGGTAGCAGATTCTCGTAAATCCTTTCGAGCTCCTGTTCGAACGAGTAATTTGCCCGCTGCATCATCAGGCGTAGTTCTACCACATAGAACTTGAAAGGCTCGCCACCTTGTTGGTGTCGGGTCCTGATCGCATCCTCCAGGCGCTGGTAGTACCGTGGAGGTAGAAAAAATTCCAAGAACTCCCGCTTGAAAGTTTCCCAGGGCACGGCGTGCATCTGGTAGGCTCGGTACCAGCCTTCGGCGCGGCCCGACAGTAATCCGGCGATGGCTCGTGGGATGTCGCTGTTCCGTACGCTGTATGACGTGGCGCCTTCCTCGACTCGTTCCATGAAGTGCAGGGGGTCGGCTTGTCCATCGAAATGGACGCCCCATCCCCGAAGCTTCTCGGCGAATGCGGCTGCGGACATGTGCTGGGATGGCGATTGGGCAGCGGGGTGGGAGCCTTGGACTCCACGTACTGGGCTCGTGTGACGGTGTTCTGGAGGTGGCACGGAGAGAAGGGTGTCCCCTGCGCCGGGCATCGGTGAGGTGGACCGGTTGGTCACTACCTTTGATGTGGGAGCCTCTGGGTAGATGGCCTCCAATGCGGCAAAGCGTTCCCGGAGCGCCGGACTGTGGTTGGACCCTCCGATGAACGATGCAAGCCTGGGTCGCAGTTCGTCCACCTGGCCCTGGGTGTTCAAACCGAACTCCTTGAGGATAGCTTGGAGTTCGTCCTTCCGCCGGTAGGAAATCCACCTGACTCCCATGGCTCGGGTCGTGGGTGCGTCGTCGGATTCGGAGAAGCTCCCCTCCTCGATCTGTCTGGCGGCTGATGTAGCGGGTTTTTGTTCGGCGTCATCCGACGCTTTCTGTTCCCGGTTCGTTTTCATCGGTCGACCCGGTGAACGGTGTGGCTGGGTGCCCGCTGCTGTTGGGCCTCTGAGTGGGCGTCACGCGGATGCTGATGTAGGAGTGGCTGGGTCTCCCGACTAGCGAATGGTGGTGGCGCAGGAGCGACTCTCCTGGCGGCGAGTGATCCGGGGTCCACGGTGAGCGTGGCGACTGTTTTCCTCGTCGCGGTGCGTGCTGTAGTCGGCACGGTAGGTGACGCTGCTGGGGGGCGCAAGCCGGGCGACGAAGCGGTCTCTAGGGTCGTTCCCGAAGGCGAGCGCGGCTGATCGCTGGGCTGCTCGTGGTGTGGCTCTGCTGAGCTTTGGACTCGTTCCTGATGTGAGCGGCCTCTGGGAGTGCTCTCGGTAGGCGGCGCGGGTGGCCCACTGGGATGCTGGAGGGCCCTCAGCCGGCGGCGCTCAGGCGGCGGCGCGGATGGACTCCAGAGTGCTCCTGATGTGAGCGGGCTGGGTAGGCGCTCGTTGCGGAGTAGATCGGCGTTGTCGTAAGTGACAGTACAGATTCCCCTATTTGCTCTCTAACTAGGCTTTTTTTTTTTTTTAAAACTTGGGTGTTCCTAATCGAAAAAAAATTTCCCACGGCTGGGCATGGGTCTTTAGGCCATGCGGTTGATACTGAAAACCCAACTCCTACAGGATACCTAGGTCGTCCCTGAGTCGTCCCTGTTCGGGCGCCAAACTGTAAGGACTTTTCTTAGGCTGGGATAGACTTCAGTCCGGCCAGAGTCCTCTACAGTTAAATTTGTAGAAACACAGGAGACGAAACGGGACTGGGAGTTGCCGCCGTGATTTTGTTTACGGGTCTGGGTCTGCACCTCTACGCAGCGTAATCGCTCGGAGGCGTAATGTCAACTGGCCGACACCAATTAGCACCCGGGGTTAGCTTTTCCGGTCCGGCAAGCGTCCGTATTGCACAGAGAAAACCTCGGAAGCGCAATACGGGGACTTGTCCGACGCGAAGGAGCATGCGTACAGCCTCGTCGTCCGTGTTGCGTAGAGAAAAGTACCTCGGAAACGCAACACGAAAAACAGGGCCGCCTCAACTTAACTCGAGAGGGATTTTGACTGGGCCTGAGCGTGGGCGATCGGCGATAGCTTTTCCAGTCCGGCAAGCGTCCGTGTTGCACAGAGCAAACCTCGGAAGTGCAATACGGGAACTTGTCCGACACGAAAGAGCAAGCGGACAGCTTCGTCGTCCGTGTTGCGAAGAGAGAAAACAAACCTCGTAAACGCAACACGAAAACGGGGCCGCCACTAATTAACTCGAGAGGGATTTTGACTGGGCCTGAGCGTGGGCGATCGGCGATAGCTTTTCCAGTCCGGAAAAGCGCAGAGAAAGCCTCGGAAGCGCAAGACGGCAACTTGTCCGGCGTAAATTGGCACGCGGGCAGCTTTGGCGTCCGCGTTGCGCAGAGAAAATAAACCTCGGAAAACGCAACTCGGAAGCCTCACTGACCCGAAAGCCCCTCCGCGAAATGCACTAAATCTTATTAGCCTCTCCCTAACCTGAACGTGTGCAGAAAAGGCCGGCGATAGTTTCCCGCGCTTTCTCTAGTCTGGTAAACGTTCGTATTGCGCAGAGAAAACAAACCTCTGAAACGCAATACGAGAACTTGCCCGACCTGGAGTAGCACGTGGGTAGCTTTGGTATCCGCGTTGCGAAGAGATAATAAACCTCGGAAACGCAATACGGCAACCTAGCCGACCCGGAAAAACACTCAGCGAAGTTCACTAAATTTTAGTAGCCAGGCTTGGGGTTTGAGTTTCACAACTTTATGTGTATTTTATTCACTTGGTCTTTCTCCCTAACCTTCGCACTCAGTATCTGGGTTTCTAACCTCTGCCTTTTGTCTTACTCTAAGCCTTTGATATGGCGTTGCCTTCCGCGGGAGTCTCTGCTGCTGGTGTGGTCCTTGTGGTCTGCGCTGCTTGGCTGCCGGAAAAGAATGAGGCCGATCCAAGTCGATCGCGGTTCCACGTCGACACGCTTTTTCCCTTTACAGCACGCGTTTTATTATTAACAGCACGAAGCTTGTCCTTAGTCACACGCTTTGCGCTTAACAGCCCGCGCGCTTATTCACGGGTGATTTGCGATAACTTATCGTTACTGTTGGCCATTCGCCCCGACTAGTCAGCGGACTGATCTTGCTGATCAATACTGGTGACCTCGCGCGCGCCTATTTGAAACTTAGGTTTTAGACTTAAATATATATATTTTAGAAACTTAATAACTAATAACTAATAACTAAGATATGGCCTCCAATGGCTGAGATTAGGGTTTTGGCCTCCAATGGCTGAGATAAGTTGGTTTTTGGCCTCCAAGGGCTGAGATTATATAAGTTTTGAGAGGCGCATTTAAGCGTCCTCACAAAATAATCCAGTTAAAAAAAATAAAAGTTGATAAAAAGGTGTACCTAAATTTAAATTCACTAAAAAGCAAGAACACAAAAAATAAAATAAAGAACTCAAATAAAGGAAAAACTCAAGTAATAAAAAACACATAAATTAAAATATATATAAAAATAAATAAACCAACACACAAAAAAACCGCAAAAGAAGGAAAGAAGGGCTGAGGGCATTCCCTCGCCACAGAGCTACACTAAAAAAAAATCTATTCACTGTCAGGAAGGAAGGGCTGAAGGGCAATCCCTCGCCACAAGCTACACCGGAAAAGTTTTAATTTTTTACCTCAGGAGAAAACAACAATTAACCACGACCAACGGATCAAAACCTGACGACGATAAACAGGAAGCAGCAAATCGTGAGGAATTGAAAATTAATTATTTTTTTTTTTTGTACATATATAACTATATCATATAAAGTTAGCCCATAGTTGATAATCTTGAATACTTATTGAACCTCTGTGAATCGAAAAACAATCTGGAAAATTTATTAAAAAACTTTGGAAATTTAAATTTGAATATGGCAACCGGTGGGACAGGTCAAAGTGGAAGACTATAAGCTTCAAGTAATTGACCCCACAGTTAGGTGCGATACAACCCTAGAAGTAGTAAAAGCTGTGCCAAAATTTTATGGAGAACAATCCCAGTATGTCGGATGAAGGGAGGCCGCAGAAACATCTATGAGCCTATACAAAATTAATAGTGAACAGTATTTTATTGCCCTAACTATTTTACGGAACAAAATCATGGGAGCGGCGCACGACGCCTTAACTAACCATGGTACCGTATTAAATTTCAAGGCCATACTTTCGAGACTGGATTTTATCTACAATGATAGAAGACCAATCCACGTCCTCGAGTCAGATAAAGCATTTTGAGACAGGGTAAATTGACAATTACGGACTTTTATAACGAGGTAAACAAGAAAATGACAATGCTTATCAACAAAACCATAATGACCTATGAAAAAGAAAACGAAATTACCAGGGAGACTACAAGAACAATAAGAGGCAACGCCTTAAGAGTTTTCATTTCTGGACTGAATGGTCCAGTCTCCGAAACCCTATTCTCTCTAAACCCACCAGACTTACCGAACGCTTTAGCGAAGGTACAAGAACTACAATCGAACAACTTCCGAGCTCAGTTCGCAAATAAATACTATGGATTTCAGCACGAGACCAAGAAACAGGGAAACAATTATCTAAGATTCAACCAGGTGCAGCCCAAGCTAAATTTCAACCCTAAAACGGGAAATAATTGGTATCTATTGGATATGTGAGTGCTTTATTAGAAAGAACAAAAGAGGAGGAACGCGTCCGTTCGTTGTGAAATTACAGGCGAGAGAGTGACATAGGATTTATATCGATATATATATGGAGTTGCTCGCAGGCAACTATCGCAATCGGCTGACAGACGGCGTTGCCAAATAGTTACATATTTCTAACACTCCTTCTCAACGCTGTTTGTCATTTTACAGGATAATTAGAATACATTATTTACAGCAAGCCCATCATATTAATACATTTCATGTGCTTAATCTTACTTAGATTCTTAGTTAACACATCTGCCATCATGTTTTCTGTTGATACATATTTTAAATCTATAATCTTTTCTTTAAACATATCTCTTACATGATGATACTTAATATCTATATGTTTGCTGCGCGCGTGATATACAGGATTCTTTACAAGATACTGCGCGCTTTGATTATCGCTGTGTATTATAATCGGCTGTACTTCACCAAGACCTATCTCACTCCACAGTTTACGAATATACACTGCCTCCTTTGCAGCTGAAGAAAGTGCAATGTACTCTGCTTCTGTTGTGCTGAGAGCTACCACGTGTTGCTTCTTGGACTCCCAGCTGATCGCTGCTCCTGCCACCAAAAATGTCCAGCCGGTGAAGGATTTCCTGTCGCTGTCGTCTCCAGCCCAGTCGGCGTCAACATAACAATAGACAGCCTGTCCAGTTTGCTGATAATATAACTGGAACGTCTTCGTACCCTGCAGGTACCTTAAAATTCGCTTGGCACACACCATGTGCTCTTGGTGTGGATCTGAGTTCCGTTGAGCAAGCTTCACCACGGAGTGGAGTATATCTGGCCTTGTCGTTATAGCCAAATACATAAGGGAGCCTATCAGGGACTGGTATTCAACCTGATTTGCTCTCAAACACTCCTTCTTGCTGCATCGAACCTGGTAACCAGCTTCGAGGGGTAGAATGGATGCCTTACAGTTCTGCATCCCGTAATCTTCCAATAAGGCCTCTATATACTGCTTATGGCCCACTCGAACACTGCCAACTTCGCCATCTCGATCAATTTCCATTCCTAGGAAATGTTTCAGGATACCGCCATCTACAACATCGTACCTTTTTGAAATGAGGTACTTGATCTCATCCAGCTCAGCTTTCGATTTGCTCGCCACTATGATGTCATCTACGTAGACTACGATGAAACTCATGTGGTCACCTTGACCCCGTTTGTAGATGCAGGGTTCGCTCGGACATGCTGAGAACCCTAACTTCAGAATGGTCTCGTCCAGGTTGCTGTTCCACTCTCGGCCACTTTGTTTTAACTTCAAACGTTCCACATTGCCATGTTTATCTCGCTTGACCGCGTAGACCCACTTGCATCCAATGGCCTTCTCTCCCCCAGGCAGCTCGACAAGTGTCCAAGTCTTCCTCTCTTTTAGACTATCAACTTCTTGTTGCATAGAATTCGTCCAGTCCTCTGCATGTCTGGAACTTAGTGCATCTTTGAAACTTGCTGGAACCTCAACATCACTTTTGGTTATGACATTGACAGTTTGGTACTCCTTTCGAGGTCTCCCACGCCGCCCAGAACGAACAAGTTTTGGCCTCCCAGGGCCCCGTTTATCGCTTAGCAGCACCTCTGCTTCTGGCAGCAGCTCTGCTTCTGGCAGCAAATCTTCATCTGGAAACACCTCGGCTCCTGGTAGTACTTCTGCTTCTGGTGGTTGCTCTTCTTTGCTCTCCTCGCTGGCATATACATCGGGCTCATTTTCGTCATAAGCTCCGATCTCTTCAATTTGTGGAGCGAAATTACTTTCATTATATTTTTGCTTCTGAAAATGCTCCAAAAATATGACGTCACGTGACTCTGTGAGTTTTCCTGTACATGGATTATACAAACGGTAAGCAGCAGCCGTATCTGAATACCCTACAAAAACATATTCGATTCCTTTCGGTTTGAATTTACGGAAATGCTTCTTATCCAAGCCGATCGCTTTAACTCCGAATACCTTGAGATGAGCAACACTCGGTTTCCGTCCGAACCAAGCTTCGAACGGCGTCATATCCTCCAGTGCTGATGACTCCGATCTGTTTCGCAAGTATGCTGCAGCAGCTACGGCTTCCGCCCAAAATGCTTCGTCCATATTAGCATACTGCAACATGCTCCGAGCCATCTCAACCAGCGTCCTGTTAGCTCTTTCCGCCACACCGTTTTGTTGAGGTGTATACGGTACAGTAAGCTCTCTCTTTATTCCATTGCTTACCAAGAACTGCGTAAACTCTCCACTCAAATACTCCCGTCCGTTATCGCTGCGCAGGATTTTGAGCCTTTCTCCTGTTTGTTTTTCCACCAGTGCTTTAAACTCCGTGAACTTTCCGAAAACTTCATCACGCGTCTTCAGAAAATATACATGCATATATCGCGATTTATCGTCTATAAATGTCACGAAATACCGAGATCCGCCATTTGATTTTTTGCTCATCGGTCCGCAAATGTCTGTGTGAACACGTTGCAAAATATTATTCGCCCGATTTTCTGCAACCTTAGGAAATGGCTTTACAGTTATTTTACATTTAGCACACGTTTCGCACACATGATCCCGCATGTCACACTGGCTCGCTTTTAGTCCACGCACTAAGTTATTTTTAATCATTTTATTTAGGCTTCCAAAATTTAAATGACCAAGCCTGCGATGCCACTTTATTATTACTGAGTCTTTCGCTTCTGCCGCAAAACACAAATTTTTCTTTGTTTCTACTAAGAACAAGTCGTTTTTCTTATCGGCACTCAACACAACAGTTCCATTTTTATTTATTATTTGGGCACTATTTCCAGAAAACTCTGCACGAAATCCGTTTTCAAGTGCTCTCGATACGGATAGAAAGTTACACTGTAAATCTTTTACATACAGTACATCCACGAGATCGATCGTACTTTTCTTCCATTTTATGCGTACATTTCCACGGCCTTCCGCCATGATGCTATTACTGCCGGCCAATATTATTTTTTCTCTATGTTCCTTCATACTTGTAAAACTAGAGCGATTGCAACACAAATGCGTCGTGGCGCCACTGTCTAAGCACCCAACGCTCTCTCGGCGCTCTCCGAACTCACTTGGCCCATAAGAGAAAACAGAATAATTACGACTGTTCTCCTTCTTCTCTCCGTCTTTCCTTTCGGGTTTACCCTTTTCGCGACAATTCACAGCAATATGCCCTTGACGACCGCATGCCCAACACGCTCTCTTGTTCTTGTCTTTGTTCTTCCATTCGGTTTTGGCAGACACTTTCTCACTTCGCGACGCAAACATTCTTGTCTCTTTCTCATGAACCGTTTCGTCGTTCTTTCGTCTCTCTCCTTCTTCCAGCAATTTGATTTTTAGCACATGCAACGACGGCAATCTGTCGCGCGTCTCGACAGCAACAACAAAATTCTCAAATGCATCACTTAGGCCAGACAACAACAAAATAACTGTAACTTCTTCGGGTAGCGTTACCCCGACTTCGTTCAGTTTCTCCAGAGTATCAGAAAATTTGCATATATGCGATCCAATGTTGTTTTCTTCTGCCATTTTCATTCGAAGCAATTGCCTAAGCAGAAATACACGCCGCGCCGGTCCTGTTGGCCTATGTATTCCTAAAAGCCTGTCCCATGCTTCCGCTGCACTAACACAATATTTTACATGATTTATTTGAGACGGTTTTATATGTAACATTATGCTCGCAAGAGCTTTCTCATCTTTTGTATCAAATGCAGCCTTGACTTCTTCACTGTCATTTTCATTCTTTACAACACGACGGCAAACCACTGCCCACAAATCTGCGTATATTAAAACGCTTTTCATTTGCACAGCCCATGCGCTGTAATTTTCATCATCGAGTCTTTCTATGAAGTTCATACTTGGATTCATTTTTCCGTGTTTAATTGCGAAGCCACTAACTTAGCCTGAAGTCCAGAACTTTCCACGCAGGGACAAGCTCACTTTTTACCGCAAATGACTACACACACACAACCGTAACCGTCTTTTAACGCGAAGCCCTCTACTGAGCCTTAAGTCCAGAACTTTCCACGCAGGGACAAGCTCACTTTTTACCGCAATGACTACACACACACAACCGTAACCGTGTTTTAACGCGAAGCCCTCTACTGAGCCTTAAGTCCAGAACTTTCCTCGCAGGGACAAGTTCACTTTTTACCGCGATTACCAAACACGATCA
Organism: Drosophila kurseongensis; assembly: GCA_018153305.1. NCBI lineage: Eukaryota > Metazoa > Arthropoda > Insecta > Diptera > Drosophilidae > Drosophila > Drosophila kurseongensis. Next base: position 2,404,074 of record JAECXX010000120.1, read on the forward strand.
CCAGCAACTCTTTTTAATACTTTCGCAGTGTAAAGTCACTCTGGGCCCATAACCTATTGGATATGTGAGTGCTTTATTAGAAAGAACAAAAGAGGAGGAACGCGTCCGTTCGTTGTGAAATTACAGGCGAGAGAGTGACATAGGATTTATATCGATATATATATGGAGTTGCTCGCAGGCAACTATCGCAATCGGCTGACAGACGGCGTTGCCAAATAGTTACATATTTCTAACAGTATCAAAATAGAAATTATGATCAAAACAATTTTCACCAAAAACAAGCAGTAACATAGAACCAATGGAAGTTGATCCATCAAATCAAATTAAACCCTTTAAAAATTGGCAGGGACATAATGAAAGACAGGGGAATTACAATTATTATAATTCCAACAAAAACTTCAACCAACCGTATTCAAGCCGTCCGAACTATTACCAACAAAATAGTAACGAGCCTAAACAAACCAACTAACACTATAAATCAGCCCCAAAATAAAACCATGCGAATTAACAACATCGAAGAGAATCATTTTTTAGACCAGGAACAAAAGTAGGGTTACCCTACTTGACGAGGATAGATAGGCAATCAAAGCAAAAACTAAAAATATTAATTGACACAGGAGCAACATCCTGCTATATAAAAAAGGGAATCTATTCAAACAAAAGTGAACTCCCCATATACAAAATAGTATCCACTGTAAATGGATACTCAATAATAAAACATTACCACGTAATAACTATTTTTAATACAAAACAAATATTTTACGAAATTGAATGGTTAGACGCCGATTTGTTAGTAGGATTTAACCTACTCAAAAAAATAGGTGCCATAATTGACACAAATATAGGCGTCATGAAATATCACGGAAAGGAAAAAAAATTAGTTTTTCATAATAAAGTGAGCGGAAATAAAGCATCCCCCACCGAGGAAAAAATTAATCTTCCCCTAAGTGAATTCATTATAAAACAAGAGAGAACGCTATAGTCGAGTGCCCCGACTATCAGATACCCGTTACTCAGGTAAAGGGAGTGCGAGGGAGATGGAGATAGAAACTTTGATCACGCATAACTTTTTAACGAATGGTCCGATTTAGAAAATTTCTTCTACATTTCGATAGGTATTGATAAACACAATAAAACTGCATTTTTACTTTTCCGAAATATTTAAATTTTTAAAATCGTATACAAGCGATTGTGGGCGTTAAAGGGGGCGTGGCACCTTTTTGAAACAAACTTGCGCTGCGTAGGAACTCCTAGAATCTGCATGCAAAATGCCAATCTTCTAGCTTTTATAGTTTCCGAGATCTCAGCGTTCATACGGACGGACAGACGGACAGACAGACAGACGGACAGACGGACAGACGGACAGACGGACATGGCTAGATCGACTCGGCTAGTGATCCTGAACAAGAATATATATACTTTATAGGGTCGGAAACGCTTCCTTCTACCTGTTACATACTTTTGCACGAATACAATATACCCTTTTACTCTACGAGTAACGGGTATAAAAATACTTCAATGAATTAGCATTAAATAAAACCAAAAGGGACAAAATGAAGACGGAAGCCCTAAGTTAAGATTAGTAATTGACTATAAAAAACTTAACGAGAATACCGTTCCAGATAGATATCCGATGATGCAGGATCCATCAGTGATCTTAGCAAATTTAGGGAAGGCAAAAGTATTTTCAACAATCGACTTAGAGTCCGGTTTTCATCAAATCTTGATGAAAGGCTCCGACGTTGAAAAAACGTCATTTTCCATAAATCATGGGAAGTACGAATTTTTAAGAATGCCATTTGGTCTAACGAACGCTCCTCGAATTTTCAGAGAGCTATGGACGACATATTAAGGGAACAAGTCGGGAAAATTTGTCACGTCTATATGGACGATATAATTATATTCTCCGACTCAATTCAACAGCATTACCAAGACTTGCTGAAAATAATAAATATTTTATTCAAAGCAAACATGAAAGTGTCTCTAGAAAAATCCAAATTCTTCATGAAAGAAACCAGTTTCTTAGGGTACGTAGTATCCTACAATATCATTAAAACAGACCCCGAAAAAATTTCAACAATACTTAAATATCCGCAACCCAAAAATATTAAAGAACTCAGAAGCTTCCTTGGATTAACAGGTTATTATAGAAAGTTTGTAAAGAACTACGCACTAATAGCGAAACCTCTTACCAAATATTTAGGAGGGGAAAATGGTAAAATATCCAAAACAATGTCTAAAAAAACTTTCATACAGCTGGATGAACCTGCTGTAAAAGCTTTAACGAGACTTTACTACTGGCCGAAATTATTTTTAAAACTTAAAGAATATATTAAGAACTGTACAATTTGCAACGAAAACAAATACTGTAGACACCCTGCAGAAATTCCGATTGGGGAAGCCCCTTTACCATCAAAGGAGGGAGAAAATCTACACTTAGACATTTTTTACGCTGATAAAAAAATATTTTTAACCTGTATTGACGCATATTCCAAATTTTTAGTAGTAAAAGAAATTGAGAATAAATTAAATATTGAAAACAAGGTCTTAGAAATTTTACAACAATACCCACTGGCCAAAACACTTATGACGGACAACGAGCCAAGTTTCACTTCGGCACAATTTAGAGCATTTATAAATAGATGCGGACTTACAATACATTACGCTGACCCTAGACATAGTTCTTCGAACGGACAAATCGAAAGAGCACATTCCACACTGACAGAAATTGCTAGATGTATTAAAGACGAATTTAATCTTACTGACCACTCAGAAATAATTATTAGATCTGCCCAAAGGTATAACCAAAGCATTCATTCTGTAACAAATGAAAAACCAATAGACTTCTATACAATAAAATAAAACATGAAAAAGTCCCTGAAATACTTAAGGTAGCGCAATTAAAAATGCTTAAATCACATAACCAAAACAAAAAAGCAAAAGAATATCATGTAGGACAAGTAATATATGAAAAAAAGTACGGGGAACGAAATAAATTAAAACCAAGATACAAAAAACAGGTAGTTAAAGAAAACAAAGCTAATAAAGTAATAATAAATAATAGAAATAGAATTATCCATAAAGATAATATTAAATATTAAAATATTTTTAACTTACAGATAATGAATACCATAATTTATATGTAGGATTGGCAGCCCTATTTTATAACAGATCAGTTGTTCTGTTACATAACATTTTCTTTAGTGTTAAAAAAAGCGTAAAAAGAGCTCGAGAAGGAGTAGAGATTGAGCATCAGCAGAGGAAGGTCGCGTGTGTCTCAGAAATAGTAATGTGTAAACTCAAACATAAAACTGTATAAAAGAACTGAAATGAACAAAGAATAAAACGTGTATTATTAGTTAATAAATTAACGAAGCCAACGGAAGCCTTTCTCTACAATTTTGGGGGCTCGCCCGGGATGAATTGACAAACGTGCAAATTGAGTGTGATAGGCGGCCAAACATCCATCAAGTTTTTGTGCCAAAAATCCATCGATCGCAGTTAATTAGCAAAACTAAACGGAGAAACTAAAAAGTTATAAAATTGAAGTGATTATGAGAAAGAGAGACTAAAAAACCATCCAGAAGGGCTGAGAATTTTCATGTTGCGCAAATCCACCAAGTTTTGCAAAATATTGTGAAATTCTGAAACTACAAAGCTACAAAATTTATTGCGCAGTTTGCTAGATTGGCAAAATTTGCAAAATTGGTTCTGTGGGAATTCTGAAAGGAAGGCGACGAAACGCGTTCATACAATCCGTTGTCGCAGAGAGCGACAATAATGGCTGAAGCGACTACTTGACCAGGAGAAGAACTGGAGAAGAAGATCACGACGAAGCAGAGATCCAGATTAGGTGATTGAGACGAGGAGGCAAAGTGACGCCACTGGAATTGAAGGTGCAATTGAGGCGCGATTGAAGGCGATTGAAGGCGATTGAAGAGGCAGTTGAAAAGCAGTGCCAAATATCAGAGTTGACCAACAAAATACGAGAGACGGCAAGCGGTTCGCAAGTATAATTTAATTAAAATACCGAATTTTACATTTTTTTTTTGCAACGTAACAATATTATTATAATATTATTCCCATTTAAATTGTTTTGATTAATTTAAGAGAAAAGTAAAAAGTACATATTTGTTTGGTTAAAGAAATAAAATAAGTTATGTAAGTTTAGAAAATATGAATGTTGAAGAGATCACACGATTTTCTGTTGCAGAGCTTAAAGACAAGTTAAAAGAATTAAGATTACCAAGTTCAGGCCTAAAAACAGTATTACAGGAAAGACTCATCTCCTATTTTGAAGGGCAAAATATAGACCATCAGGAAAACGCAGAAGGTTCAGAGGAGTCAGTGTACGAGGAAACTGACGACGTAGGGGCAAATTCTTCTGGTACTCAACCCTTCGTCATGGCTTTCACACTAAGAGATATTGAAGATTCGCTTTCTGCATTCACTGGAAATGGTTCTCCAGATATTGATGAGTGGCTTGCAGATTTTGAGCTTAATTCTATTACAGTTGGGTGGACTGATCTTCAAAAATTCATTTACGGCAGACAGTTGGTAAAGGGAGCTGCAAAATTATTCTTGGGTAGCCAACGAGGAATAAATGATTGGGATGCACTAAAAGAAGCTCTAAAAAATGAATTTGGAGAAAAGCTTACCGCAAAACAGGTGCACAAGTTGCTCGAAAATAAAAAGAAAACCCAGAAAGAGAGTCTGATAGAATACTTCTACAGTATGACTGCGTTGGCAAATCAGTCGAATTTGGACGAAGAAAGTATTATAGAATACATAGTGGAGGGTATACCGGACTCGAAGCAAAATAAAAGTTGTTTGTACCAGGCGTCCAGTCTCAAGGAGTTTCGTGAGAAACTTAAGGTTTACGAGAAGATTTGCGCGAGTCAGGGTTTTAAACCGAAGCCGAAGTTTGACAGTTCTTTAGTTAAAACTAACGAAGATGGCAGACGTTGTTTTAAGTGTGGTGGCAGCAATCATATCGCAAAGGATTGTAAGGAAGTAGGTATAAAATGTTTTAAATGCAATCAGTTTGGTCACAAGGCAAATCAATGCGGTACCAAGGAAGCTCATAAGAAAGTGAAAAATGAAAACTCAAACATTCAGCAGCTGTCACAAATAACTTTCAACAGAGCGTTTAAAAACATTCACATTGGTAACAACCAGATTACGGCGTTATTCGATTCTGGCAGCGATATTTGTACCATATGCGAGACAGCTTACACTCGCATCTACCCTGATATTCTCAAACCTGATATTAAGGAGCTAATTGGAATAGGTGGCAAGAAGATATACACTCTGGGTTCGTTCACAGTTGCGACAAAGTTAGATGATGCTGACGTTGATATGTGCTTTCATGTAGTGCGTGACAAGGATACCCTTTATGAAGGTGTTATCGGTAGCGATGTCCTTAATACAGTAACCGCAACAGTTGGAGCAAAAGGAGTCGTTTTCCACGCAGTTCATCCAGTAGATATTGGCCATATGTCTGATCACACCTTAGGTAGAGATAAAAATACTCCAAACCATGATAAAGATCTCACTCAATATAGTGACAATCAAAATTTGGCTGTGGATGCGTCTTCCACAGGCATTTCAGACTTGGTAGGAACTTTCCATCAGTTAATGGCATCAAACTTCATTGAAAACAATGTTCCAGATTTAGATCTGCTTCACTTGAGCAACGACATAAGATCAGTAGTAGTTGGGTTAATTCAAAATTACAAGCCATTAAAGCCAGAGTCAAGCCCAGTAGAAATGAAAATACTCCTCACAGATGAAGTCCCAGTCTATCAGAGACCTAGGCGTTTACCGTTCGAAGAAACTGAGAAAGTTGACAAGCAGATCAGGGATTGGCTTAAGGAAGGAATCATTCGCCAAAGTGTTTCCGAATACGCCTCACCCATAGTGTTGGTTGCTAAAAAGGATGGTACCAAAAGACTCTGTTGCGACTACCGCAAATTGAATCAGAAAATAATTCGCGATAATTTCCCTATGGCCTTGATCGACGATGTTTTACATAAGCTTCAGAAGGGAAAAGTATTTACAACGTTGGACTTATCAAACGGATTTTTCCATGTCCCCGTGCAGGAAAGCTCTCGAAAACACACCGCGTTCGTCACCCAAAGTGGTCAGTACGAGTTCTCCTTCGTACCATTCGGAATTTCCAATTTCCCTGCAGTGTTTATGCGATACATTTTTGCAGTGTTCAGGCCATTGATTGAAGACGGTACACTAATCCTGTACATGGATGATTTGATTATTCCATCAAAAGACGAACAGGAAGGCTTGGAGAAATTAAAGAAAGTTTTAGATGTCGCAACGTGTTCAGGTCTGCGTATAAAGTGGGAAAAGTGTCAGATTTTACAGAAGAGGGTCCAATTCCTGGGCTATATAGTCGAAAACAAAACTATCCAACCATCAGCAGAGAAGACTTGTGCAGTCGAAAATTTCCCAGTCCCGCGAGACAAAAAAGGAGTTCAACGGTATCTTGGCCTAACATCCTATTTCCGAAGGTTTGTGAAAGACTTCGCCATTATTGCCAGACCTTTGTCGAACTTGCTTAGGAAGAACACTTCCTTTAAGATGGGAGAGGAAGAGTTGGCATCGTTTAATCAATTAAAATTATCCTTGTCTAGTTCGCCTGTACTGAAATTATTCGATCAAAAGAGTACTACAGAAGTCCATTGTGATGCAAGCATGTACGGATATGGAGCAGTTCTTCTTCAAAAGGATTCAGCTGATCAAGAATTTCACCCAGTAGAGTACATGAGCCGCAAGACAACAGATGCCGAGGAGAAATATCCTTCTTATGAGCTAGAAGTACTCGCTATAGTACAGGCTCTAAAGAAGTGGAGGATCTACTTGCTGGGAAGAAAGATTAAGATCGTCACAGACTGCAATGCGTTTGCTATGACCATGCGGAAGAATGATGTCCCAGTGAAAGTATCTCGTTGGGCCATGTTTTTACAAGATTTTGAGTACGTAATAGAGCATCGGCCAGGAACAAGGATGAAACATGTCGACGCTTTAAGCCGCGTACATACCTTGTTGCTCCAAGATTCAGTTAGACATCGAATTCTACAGGCTCAACGTCAGGATGAATGGATAAAAGCCATTTGTAAGGTCCTGGAAAAAAATACCTATGACGACTTTTATCTGAAGCATGAAGTTCTTCACAAGAATCCTATAAAAGAGCTTATAGTAATCCCATCAGCCATGGAGAACGAAATAATCAACACAGCTCACCGACAAGGACACTTTGGCGTCAAAAGGACAATCGACTTGGTGCAGCGCGATTATTACATCCCAGATTTAGAGAAGAAGGCTCAAACTATTGTGAAGTCCTGTATCGAGTGCATAGTTGGCGAGGCTAAGTATGGGAAAAAAGAGGGCTTCTTAAACGCGATAAATAAGGCAGACAACCCGTTACAGACCTATCATATTGACCACATCGGCCCCATGGATATGACAAAAAAACAGTACAATCATGTTTTAGTAGTCGTCGACGCTTTCTCTAAATTTGTGTGGCTTTACCCCACTAAAAGTACTGGCGCTGACGAGGTAGTGGATAGATTAGTAAGGCAGTCTGAAGTTTTCGGTAATCCAAGTCGTATAATCACGGATCGTGGAACGGCATTCACAGCCAATGTTTTTCAGGAATACTGTAAGGATCACAATATCCAGCATTTGTTGGTAGCCACCGGGGTGCCACGTGGCAACGGTCAAGTGGAGCGCATCAACAGGATTGTCATCACTATATTGACGAAACTTTGTGCGGAAGACCCGAAAGCTTGGTACAAGCATGTAGGCAGGGTTCAACAGTATATCAATTCCTCTCCACCTAGAAGTACGAAGATACCCCCATTCAAGATTCTTACTGGGATAAATATGAAGACCAAGTATGATAAGGAGTTAGTCAAGCTGTTAGAGGAAGATTTGTTAAATGAGTTGCAGGAAGAGAAGGAGAAAATTCGATTGGAAGCTAAAGAGAACGTCGCAAAGATTCAGGACGAGAATCGCAAGTCATTCAACAAATCAAGGAAGCCAGAGTCTGAGTACAAACTCGGAGATTTAGTAGCTATTAAAAGAACGCAGTTTGGTGCAGGGTTGAAGTTGAAAAAGAGGTTCTTAGGACCTTACGCCGTGACTCGTAAGTTGAGACATGGTCGATACCTTGTCGAAAAAGTAGGAGATGATGAAGGTCCAAATAAAACAAACACTGTCGCTGAATATATGAAGTTGTGGTCATCCTCATTCGGGTCGAATGAATTGTCAGGATAGCCGAATGTAGGATTGGCAGCCCTATTTTATAACAGATCAGTTGTTCTGTTACATAACATTTTCTTTAGTGTTAAAAAAGCGTAAAAAGAGCTCGAGAAGGAGTAGAGATTGAGCATCAGCAGAGGAAGGTCGCGTGTGTCTCAGAAATAGTAATGTGTAAACTCAAACATAAAACTGTATAAAAAGAACTGAAATGAACAAAGAATAAAACGTGTATTATTAGTTAATAAATTAACGAAGCCAACGGAAGCCTTTCTCTACATATATAGTTTTGATACTCGCAACAACTAATTCTGAGATAATCGACTATTCAAACCACGACTTTTTCATCTACAAAGACAACAAGGACATCCTGACTTATGATTCATACGCAGAACTTTTTCATATCACTAATATAAGCTTTTACAAAGAAATTATTAAGGAAGAATCAGAAAGCTTAGAAGAATTCAGAAATGATCAGTTCCATTGGGAGTTGACTTACAACCTAAAAACCATCGACTTAACTTTATCACAATTAACTCCATCAAGAAATAAAAGAAGCATTAACGAATTAGGCACCATTTTAAAATGGATAATTGGAACACCGGATCATGATGATTTTACAACAATTCAAGAAAAAATTAACGATTTAATTGAAAATAATAATAAACAACAGATAATAAATTCCAAATTGTTTGACGAAGTTAAGAAATTATCTACCACATTAGATTTAGTTTTCACCCACCAAGAAATACCTTTAAGAAAACACCGCTTACGCCTAATAACTTTTGATTTACAAAACTTAATTGACACCATTACTTTAGCGAAAATTGATGTTTTTAACACAAAAATACTAAACCATGACGATCTTCAAGAAATTTATAAGCATGAAGAAAAACCTGTCATGATCACAGATCTAATGGATATTTCCGAATTTAAAATTGCACTACACAAAGAAATATTTGTAATTTATATTCGGTATCCAGTCATTCAAAATCAATGCGATACATATTTCGCCAGGGCTATCTCTCAAAATGATGGCAAATTAATTTTAAGCAACCAAGTTGCAAAATGCAACAACACATTTTACGAAATTTATAATTTTAAGAAAGAATTATTCAACAACTATTGTACTCTAAATAAAAACCAATCATGTTTTACTCGTTTATTGAATGGAGAAAAATCCTACTGCATTAAAATAAAAGAAAAAAATAAACAAATAGATGTTATACAAGACGGTGCAGTGCTGATAAGCGGAAATAATATTGTAAACGATACCTATTTAAAAGGAACATATTTAATTTTATTTAATGGCACTACCGTAATAAACAATATATCCTACACAAACATAGATAATAAGATGCTCGAATTTATTACAGCCCACAATTACATTAATTTTGAAATATCCGAATATATATTATCCAATAATTCGGAACTATCCTTTGACAATATCAAAATTCTAAACCCATTTGTTCAAATCAGAAAAACAAAAATACCCCTAACACTTATTGTAATATCAATAGTTTTAGTATATATAATTTTGTTGTCAATCTTTAAAATCAAAAAATATCTGTTAATCATCAAACCACGGCAAAAAAATATTATAAAAAATAACAATATTCAAAATAATTCCCAAGAAGAAAATGTTGTAGCAGATTTAGCAGCTCAACTAAACGCCATCTCACCAACGTCATTTGAATCGGGACGCTTCAATTTAGAAGGGGGAGTGTTATCCAACCCATAAATATTCATAGCTTATGAGTTTCATAAACAAATTTCCAATCGTAGCAACCGCTGAAAAATCTAAGCTTCGCTAGCAAAATCTCCCCTCACTCAAACCGGCCACATTCGGGCTATTATAAACAAATGACCCTTTCCAATCTTAGCAACCGCTGGAAATTCTAGCTTCGTTAACAGAATCTCCCCTCACTCAAGCTGAGCCCTGTGAGAACCACATCCGGCCTACTGTAAACAAATGACCCCAGTCATAAACAAAGCTTCCAAATTTTCCACTTAGGGTCCGATCTAGTCCGAGCCAGTTGCTAACCAAATTTTTGTCAAATAATCAATTTATTGAGTTTCAATTACTTCTCAATTATTTCATCAGCCAATTGTCCTACTCTCTTAACTTTGCCTAATCTCTTTTAATCTCTTCTGAGCAAGATTCTCTTAAGCCGAGGTTTCATGATTAATATTTTATCAAACTAAGGGCAGTTCTTTTTTGGAGACGACTCGATCGGTCGTGAAAATCAAATTGTAAATATAATAATATGTTAAGTGACTTGTGAAAGTGAATTTAATAAAATAAAAGGTGAACATCAAAATAAAAATAAAAAATTAATTTTTTTATAAAAAAATTATCAACTAATAAGTTTAATTTGTATGTGTTTGTGTTACGCCGCTTATAAAATTCTTTCTGGGTCACTGTGGATTGGCTGCCTCCGAGAGCGCTGACGACGCGTCAAAATGGCGGAGCGACACTTGATGCCGCGTTGCCTTATACACTGGTGAATTTCTATGCACACTACGCACTACAAAAATAAAACCACATCAGAAAAATAAAATCAATAAAATGAACTAAAGAAAAAAGTTATACATTATATGATAATAATATAATAATAAAATATGTTCACTAGCCTTTAAAATACACTCTATTGAATATTTACTAAATCACATACAAACAGTTGAAGTCGATAACATCCATTAAAAAACAACCAAGGTGGAAGAAAACACAGCAGCCCTACACGAATGACTTACAACTAACACTAAAAACAGGGAAGAATGGAAAACATACAGGTTTTCTTTTACTTTGGAAAGAATAAATACGTAATATGCTGTATATTATATAATAACAGATTCGGGATTTAACACTTTGAAAAAAATATAATTTTTATTTATCAAAATAGTGTAAACGCGAACTGGGAGAGATAGGTCTACTCCTTACAAGATTCAACTTAAAACTCAAACTTAAAAACTAAGCTGGCGCTTATCAAACCTTCGATTGGGAGAAAGAACTTTATTGATAAATTGAGAGTGTCCAAAATGAGAGCACTGAGCAAGAGAGCGATCTAGGTTTGAGCTGCGTCTGCAATTTTACAGTATTGGGGGATAAAAGCTTTTTGGAGTTTGGGGACATTTGTTTATAATGCAAGAGGATGTTTACATAAATTGGTCAGTCGTGGGAGCCGACAATTTGGGGTTCTTTCATTTGTTTATAACTCAAGAGGATGTTTATATTAATTGGCGACTCTTGGGAGCCGATGATTTTGGGTGTGACAAATGCGTAATGTAAATATGTTTAAGTGGTAGATATGTGGGTGTGTGTGTGTTACTTTATGTGGTAGATATGTGGGTGTGGGTATGTTACTTCCCCATCCATTAGAAAAAAGCCTGTCCTCAGGCGGATATATTAGGGTATATGTGAGTGGGTATATTAGTTTGTGTAGTATTTTCGTTTAATTGTAGGGTATTTTCATTTGGTGCAATATTGTTTAATTCTGTTATATTTTCTGGGTTCTTAGTATTGTTTTTGTTTTGATTTTTATATTTAATTACAATGTTTCTCGGAATACTCTTAAATTTATAGATGAAGTAAATAATTAAAATTATAATTATTACAATTAAAATAGTAAGTATTATAATTTGAAATGTGTTATTTTTTCTTGTATGTATTCTTATTATATCTTTTGCTTCAATTATTGACAGTGGTTCTATCATTGTTACATTATTGTTAACATAAATAGTTTGTGTTAGTAGTATTTGTTATTAAGATTTCTTCAATTTGTACAGAACAATTAAATGCTTTTACGATTTTATTTCCTTCGACAACTATTGCTTGATTTATACATGTTTGGTTTAAAATAGTTTTCGGTAAGTTCCAAGTAATTATAATATTTGGCTCTATATAATTTGTTTCATATTTATACCCGTTACTCGTAGAGTAAAAGGGTATATTGTATTCGTGCAAAAGTATGTAACAGGTAGAAGGAAGCGTTTCCGACCCTATAAAGTATATATATTCTTGTTCAGGATCACTAGCCGAGTCGATCTAGCCATGTCCGTCTGTCCGTCTGTCCGTCTGTCCGTCCGTATGAACGCTGAGATCTCGGAAACTATAAAAGCTAGAAGATTGGCATTTTGCATGCAGATTCTAGGAGTTCCTACGCAGCGCAAGTTTATTTCAAAAGGGTGCCACGCCCCCTTTAACGCCCACAATCGCTTATATACGATTTTAAAAATTTAAATATTTCGGAAAAGTAAAAATGCAGTTTTATTGTGTTTATCAATACCTATCGAAATGTAGAAGAAATTTTTCAAATCGGACCATTCGTTAAAAAGTTATGCGTGATCAAAGTTTCTATCTCCATCTCCCTCGCACTCCCTTTACCTGAGTAACGGGTATCTGATAGTCGGGGCACCCGACTATAGCGTTCTCTCTTGTTTTTATACATTTTTGTGTATTTACATTCGGCATTGGCTTGGTTTAATATTCCTATAATGCATTTATTTGTAACTCTTTCTTTTGTGTTAAATGAAAATATTTGATTATTTTGAAAATAATATTTGTCTTCTAAAGGTTCTGTTAATATGTCATTAAATTCATTTGGGTAAGGCAACATTTTGAATATTGAAGTTTTTATAATGTCTTTTGGGATATGAGAAATTATCAATATTTGATTAGTATTGGTTTGTAAAATGTATTAAAATTAATAAGATGTTGATAGTGTTGATCAACAAGTTAGGTTTGGTTTTCATTTCGCGTGCATCTGGAATTATCATATTTATTTTCGTTAATTTTCTTTGTTTTCTTATATTTAGACTTATAATGTATTATTTTTCTTCCTCTGTTAACTTCTTCGTCATCTAATTTTGTGATTTTTCCTGTCTTTTTAAACGGATTAGTGGTTTTTGATTTTACTAGTGGAGCTTGTCGATATCTAGTATCAAATTCAAATTTATTTCGTGATTCATTTAGTTTTTCTATTTTATTGATTTTATTTGACTGTGTATTATATTTTGGAGTTCCAGCGAAAACAAAAATATCTGCAGGAGTTCTGCCTGTCGTGTTATGTTTTGTTTTATGATTATAGACATAAAGAATAGTTTCAAATTTTGTTAGCTTATTTTCTATGTCTGTTTCACTGTTTATGATTCTTAACTTTTCATTTACTGTTTTATGAAATCTCTCAACGTCAGAAATTCCATTTTTGCTTGTTGTTATATCAATAACAACATCTTCAGATTTTAACCAAAGTTGCAATGCTGCACACATGAAAGCTGAATCTTTGTCTGCTTTAATTTGGTTTGGTTTACCCATTTCATTAAAAACTTTAGTTAATGCTCTTTTTGCTTCTAACCAATCTCGACTGTTGACTTCTATTAAGGTGGCAAATTTTGAATAAATGTCTATACAAGATAAAAATTGTTTATTATCTATCATATAAAAATCAATGACATATTTTTCTCTTGGATTAAAAATTTCTGGGGTTATTTCGAATTCTAATTTAGTATTTCTGTGTTCTGTTTTTGCGATGTTGCATACTTCGCATTCATTAATAAAATTTTGAATTAATTTTTGGTGATCGGGAAAATAATATTTTTCTTTAAAAAGTGCTGTTTGTTTTTCTATTCCTGGATGTAATAGTTCTCTGTGTGTTTTAATAATAATTTCTTTGAATTCTGCGTAAGTGTTAATATCTATTAATTTACTATTAGTTTTCATTGTTTTAGTTAAGTTATCTGGGGAAATAATTTCAACGTATGCCTTTTGAAAAATTAAAAAGTCTATTTCAATTGGAAAGTATATTACGCTTTTCTTATTAGAAAAGTATTCAATTATTAATTGTTTTGCGTATTCTATTGTCATCTCTTTATATGTTATTATGATTTTTGTTTTATGAAAATAATTTATTACTTCGACTTCATTTAAGTCTCCTCTTATAAATTCTAATTGTCTGTTATAATAATTCAGTGGTCTTTCTGTTATTGAAATGTGGTTTTGGTTATCTTCTGGTGCACCATGCACTGTAGCTACTGTTGTTATTGTATTTGAATTACTGGAAGTCTCTCCTAAATAGGCTTCCTCTATTCTTATTCTAGATAAGGCGTCTGCCACATGGTTTTCTTTACCGGGCAAATATTTTATTTCATAATCAAACTCATTTAGTTTGATTTTCCAGCGTTGTAATTTCATATTAGGTTCTTTAATATTATTGAGCCATACTAGAGGCCTGTGATATCTTAGGATCAGAAATTTTCTGCCAAAAAGATAGGACCTGAAATATTTGGTGGCCCAGACAATAGCTAAAAGTTCTTTTTCTATTGCCGAATAATTAATTTCGTGTTCATTAAGAGTTCTGCTGGCATAACATATTGGTTTATGAAAACTCAAACTTAAAAACTAAGCTGGCGCTTATCAAACCTTCGATTGGGAGAAAGAACTTTATTGATAAATTGAGAGTGTCCAAAATGAGAGCACTGAGCAAGAGAGCGATCTAGGTTTGAGCTGCGTCTGCAATTTTACAGTATTGGGGGATAAAAGCTTTTTGGAGTTTGGGGACATTTGTTTATAATGCAAGAGGATGTTTACATAAATTGGTCAGTCGTGGGAGCCGACAATTTGGGGTTCTTTCATTTGTTTATAACTCAAGAGGATGTTTATATTAATTGGCGACTCTTGGGAGCCGATGATTTTGGGTGTGACAAATGCGTAATGTAAATATGTTTAAGTGGTAGATATGTGGGTGTGTGTGTGTTACTTTATGTGGTAGATATGTGGGTGTGGGTATGTTACTTCCCCATCCATTAGAAAAAAAAGCCTGTCCTCAGGCGGATATATTAGGGTATATGTGAGTGGGTATATTAGTTTGTGTAGTATTTTCGTTTAATTGTAGGGTATTTTCATTTGGTGCAATATTGTTTAATTCTGTTATATTTTCTGGGTTCTTAGTATTGTTTTTGTTTTGATTTTTATATTTAATTACAATGTTTCTCGGAATACTCTTAAATTTATAGATGAAGTAAATAATTAAAATTATAATTATTACAATTAAAATAGTAAGTATTATAATTTGAAATGTGTTATTTTTTCATGTATGTATTCTTATTATATCTTTTGCTTCAATTATTGACAGTGGTTCTATCATTGTTACATTATTGTTAACATAAATAGTTTGTGTTAGTAGTATTTGTTATTAAGATTTCTTCAATTTGTACAGAACAATTAAATGCTTTTACGATTTTATTTCCTTCGACAACTATTGCTTGATTTATACATGTTTGGTTTAAAATAGTTTTCGGTAAGTTCCAAGTAATTATAATATTTGGCTCTATATAATTTGTTTCATATTTATACCCGTTACTCGTAGAGTAAAAGGGTATATTGTATTCGTGCAAAAGTATGTAACAGGTAGAAGGAAGCGTTTCCGACCCTATAAAGTATATATATTCTTGTTCAGGATCACTAGCCGAGTCGATCTAGCCATGTCCGTCTGTCCGTCTGTCCGTCTGTCCGTCCGTATGAACGCTGCGATCTCGGAAACTATAAAAGCTAGAAGATTGGCATTTTGCATGCAGATTCTAGGAGTTCCTACGCAGCGCAAGTTTATTTCAAAAGGGTGCCACGCCCCCTTTAACGCCCACAATCGCTTATATACGATTTTAAAAATTTAAATATTTCGGAAAAGTAAAAATGCAGTTTTATTGTGTTTATCAATACCTATCGAAATGTAGAAGAAATTTTTCAAATCGGACCATTCGTTAAAAAGTTATGCGTGATCAAAGTTTCTATCTCCATCTCCCTCGCACTCCCTTTACCTGAGTAACGGGTATCTGATAGTCGGGGCACCCGACTATAGCGTTCTCTCTTGTTTTTATACATTTTTGTGTATTTACATTCGGCATTGGCTTGGTTTAATATTCCTATAATGCATTTATTTGTAACTCTTTCTTTTGTGTTAAATGAAAATATTTGATTATTTTGAAAATAATATTTGTCTTCTAAAGGTTCTGTTAATATGTCATTAAATTCATTTGGGTAAGGCAACATTTTGAATATTGAAGTTTTTATAATGTCTTTTGGGATATGAGAAATTATCAATATTTGATTAGTATTGGTTTGTAAAATGTATTAAAATTAATAAGATGTTGATAGTGTTGATCAACAAGTTAGGTTTGGTTTTCATTTCGCGTGCATCTGGAATTATCATATTTATTTTCGTTAATTTTCTTTGTTTTCTTATATTTAGACTTATAATGTATTATTTTTCTTCCTCTGTTAACTTCTTCGTCATCTAATTTTGTGATTTTTCCTGTCTTTTTAAACGGATTAGTGGTTTTTGATTTTACTAGTGGAGCTTGTCGATATCTAGTATCAAATTCAAATTTATTTCGTGATTCATTTAGTTTTTCTATTTTATTGATTTTATTTGACTGTGTATTATATTTTGGAGTTCCAGCGAAAATAAAAATATCTGCAGGAGTTCTGCCTGTCGTGTTATGTTTTGTTTTATGATTATAGACATAAAGAATAGTTTCAAATTTTGTTAGCTAATTTTCTATGTCTGTTTCACTGTTTATGATTCTTAACTTTTCATTTACTGTTTTATGAAATCTCTCAACGTCAGAAATTCCATTTTTGCTTGTTGTTATATCAATAACAACATCTTCAGATTTTAACCAAAGTTGCAATGCTGCACACATGAAAGCTGAATCTTTGTCTGCTTTAATTTGGTTTGGTTTACCCATTTCATTAAAAACTTTAGTTAATGCTCTTTTTGCTTCTAACCAATCTCGACTGTTGACTTCTATTAAGGTGGCAAATTTTGAATAAATGTCTATACAAGATAAAAATTGTTTATTATCTATCATATAAAAATCAATGACATATTTTTCTCTTGGATTAAAAATTTCTGGGGTTATTTCGAATTCTAATTTAGTATTTCTGTGTTCTGTTTTTGCGATGTTGCATACTTCGCATTCATTAATAAAATTTTGAATTAATTTTTGGTGATCGGGAAAATAATATTTTTCTTTAAAAAGTGCTGTTTGTTTTTCTATTCCTGGATGTAATAGTTCTCTGTGTGTTTTAATAATAATTTCTTTGAATTCTGCGTAAGTGTTAATATCTATTAATTTACTATTAGTTTTCATTGTTTTAGTTAAGTTATCTGGGGAAATAATTTCAACGTATGCCTTTTGAAAAATTAAAAAGTCTATTTCAATTGGAAAGTATATTACGCTTTTCTTATTAGAAAAGTATTCAATTATTAATTGTTTTGCGTATTCTATTGTCATCTCTTTATATGTTATTATGATTTTTGTTTTATGAAAATAATTTATTACTTCGACTTCATTTAAGTCTCCTCTTATAAATTCTAATTGTCTGTTATAATAATTCAGTGGTCTTTCTGTTATTGAAATGTGGTTTTGGTTATCTTCTGGTGCACCATGCACTGTAGCTACTGTTGTTATTGTATTTGAATTACTGGAAGTCTCTCCTAAATAGGCTTCCTCTATTCTTATTCTAGATAAGGCGTCTGCCACATGGTTTTCTTTACCGGGCAAATATTTTATTTCATAATCAAACTCATTTAGTTTGATTTTCCAGCGTTGTAATTTCATATTAGGTTCTTTAATATTATTGAGCCATACTAGAGGCCTGTGATATCTTAGGATCAGAAATTTTCTGCCAAAAAGATAGGACCTGAAATATTTGGTGGCCCAGACAATAGCTAAAAGTTCTTTTTCTATTGCCGAATAATTAATTTCGTGTTCATTAAGAGTTCTGCTGGCATAACATATTGGTTTATGATTTTGCGATAATACTGCTCCTATAGCAATATTACTTGCATCTGTTGTTAATGAAAAAGGTTTTTCGAAATTTGGGTATATAAGTATTGGATCGGACATTATTAAAAGTTTAAGTTTTTCAAACGCCTGTACATAATCATTATCTTTTATATTTAAAGTTACGCCTTTTTTAAGCTTTGCTGTCATTGGTTTTGCTATTTTAGCAAAGTTTGGGATAAATTTCCTATAAAATCCACAAAGACCTAAAAAGGATTTTATTTGTTTTGGGGATTTGGGTATAGGGAAATTTTGTATTGCCTCTATTTTGAGAGGATTTGGTTTTATACCAGTTGTTGTTATAATATGTCCAAGGAATTCTGTTTCCTTTTTCATAAACTCACATTTGTCGAGTTGAAGCTTGAGATTAGCTTCTCGTAATTTTTCAAATACCTTTCGCAAAGATAATACATGTTCCTCCAATGAAGTGGAGTACACGATAATATCGTCCATGTAGACCAAACAATCCTTGTAGATCAAATCTTCTAAGAGATTGTTCATGCACCTTTGAAAGGTAGCAGGGGCATTTTTCAATCCAAAGGGCATTCGAGTATATTCATAATGGCCATTTTTGGTGGAAAAAGCTGTCTTTGGAATAGAATTTTCATCCATTTGTATTTGGTGAAAACCTTTTGCAAGGTCAATAGTGGTAAAATATTGGCATCTACCAAGTTTGTCCAATATTTCATCCATGACCGGGATAGGATATTTGTCATCTACCGTAATTTCATTTAAATTACGATAGTCAATTACGATACGGAACTTTTTTGTTCCAGATGCATCACCTTTCTTTGGTACTATCCAAATCGGTGAGCAATAAGGGGAATTTGACTTGCGAATTATTCCCTGTTTTATCATATCTCTCATTTGCGAATCGACTTCTTGGTCGTAAGCTTGAGGATATTTGTATGGTTTTTTGTAAATCGGTTGCTCATTTTTTGTATGAATGACATGCTTGATAGTACTAGTGAAAGTCAAATTGTCACTTTCTTTGTACTGTATGTCGCTAAATTCATATAAAATTTTCTTAAGATTATCTTTTTCCTCGTCATTAAGGTGTTCTAATCTAAACTTATTGGCTTCTTGCAAATCGTTATTTATTGCAAAATTAAAAGGTATCTGTTGAAAATGGGGGATCGCAGCAATCAATTTCTGCTTCTCCTTGTTTATATTCGATATCGTTATAATTAAATCTCATTCCGAATTGATAACCGTTTAAATTAACTGTTTTTGATTTATAATTAATAATTGCGTTACAAGCTTCGAGATATTCTCTTCCTATGAGCATATCATATCTATCGGAAAAATTATGGACACAAAATGTTTGTTTGGTCGGACAAAGCTTACTTGCATGGTAGGACACGGATGTATTTAACTGAATATTACCATTTATGGTATGAACCTTAAGGGGTGTATATTTGGTTGGAAAATTAAAGTAATTTTCTTTAATTAAATTAATAGAAGAGCCTGTGTCTACAACACATCGGAACTCTTGGTTATTCATGATGATTCGTATGTAAGGGTTTCTATTTCCTGTTCGGTGTCCGAGGCTTGTTGATGAAAATTTTCGGTATCCATTTTCATATGGCCACTCGTACTTTCGCGATTTCTTTTTATTGGTCGATTAGGAGCATTAGCCCCATTTTGTTGTGATTAATAATTTATAGGATTCCTAACCTGATTATAATTTAATTTTTGTTGGAATTCTTGTTTTGTTGCTTGATATAATGGGTGGTTTTCATAAAAGGTTTCGCTGTTATTTTTATTATAATTAGGCTTATGTTGGCCTTGAGATGTACTAGCCTGTTGCTTATATTGATTTGGGGAAATATTATTCTGCTGTCTGTATTGGTTTTGGGAATTATAATTTTGTTGTTTATTAGTATTTTGTTGGGGTTGATAATTTCTCTTATCTTGGTTTTGACTTTGTGAATTCTTTGTTCGATCTGAATAAAATGTTTCATAACAACCTTCTTGTTGTGCTACACATTTTAGTTTATTAGCATTAGTAATATCATACCTAGCCAATGTCATAAAAAGTCTGTCTGGCAATTTTTTCATAATAACATCTTTAACTGTATTATTAAGAGCATTTGTGTATAAAATTGTATTTGAAGCGTTATTTTCTAAGGCTAATTTATTTAATATTACAAAAGATTTGGACTCAATGTCCTCAACGAACTTACGTATACACCCAGGAAAGGGGGTGTTATACAGACGTCTTAGTAGTTCTTCGCAGGGCGTCTGGGTTTTATATTCGTTGATGAGGGCGTTCCTTAAATCCCTCCAGCATCTGGCTGTTGACAGTTGAGATATCCTCTGGGCATCTCCGTGAAGCTGCATTTCAATCGCACTGAAGAATACGCTTGACTGGCGTATACATGTTGTGGGGTACAACTCCAGGATGAAGTCTATCCTCCTGATGAACGGGCTGAGTTCGAGCGTGTTGCCTCCAAAATGCGGCACTTGCCTGATTTGGTTCAGGGCTTGATTTAGATGGTTTTCTGACAATAATAGCACTGGTTCTGCCATTTTTGGTTTTTTATTTAGTTTTATAAATTTTTCACAATTTTAAAAGTTTTGTATTATGAATTTGATTTAAAATTGTTATACCTTGTCTCTTACCACTGGTGGGGGAGAACTAAGGTGTTTTATTTTTTAGTAACCCTTGTGTTACGAACAAAGGCACTAGCTTTAAACGGGTTTTTGCAAAAAAATTTGTTTTAGTTACTTGACAGTCACACGGGTCAAGATTTATGTTTTAAAAAACCTCGCAACCTGAGCTTCGATAGCGTGTTGCAAAAATTGAGGTTTCCGTTCGTATATTAGCGACACAAACCGACACTGCGATAGCTGGTTTATAATTGCACTGGGACGAACGACGTTTGGGTTCTTTAAGGATATAACCGTATAAAAAGTTATATCCTACCGGCTGCGCCAATAACAAATTCGGGATTTAACACTTTGAAAAAAATATAATTTTTATTTATCAAAATAGTGTAAACGCGAACTGGGAGAGATAGGTCTACTCCTTACAAGATTCAACTTAAAACTCAAACTTAAAAACTAAGCTGGCGCTTATCAAACCTTCGATTGGAAGAAAGAATATTATTGATAAATTGAGAGTGTCCAAAATGAGAGCACTGAGCAAGAGAGCGATCTAGGTTTGAGCTGCGTCTGCAATTTTACAGTATTGGGGGATAAAAGCTTTTTGGAGTTTGGGGACATTTGTTTATAATGCAAGAGGATGTTTACATAAATTGGTCAGTCGTGGGAGCCGACAATTTGGGGTTCTTTCATTTGTTTATAACTCAAGAGGATGTTTATATTAATTGGCGACTCTTGGGAGCCAATGATTTTGGGTGTGACAAATGCGTAATGTAAATATGTTTATGTGGTAGATATGTGGGTGTGTGTGTGTTACTTTATGTGGTAGATATGTGGGTGTGGGTATGTTACTATATATATGTAAAAGGTTAAGGCAGAACAGGACAGCTAGTATATACTTTTCCCTCGTTGTGAATTGTATTCAGCAATCGTGAGAACAGCTGAATCAGAAATCGGAGAAGGAAATACGACGAAGATTCATTCCTAAGAAAAGGTCGCATAAAAAGACGTAAAAGTTGCCTAAAGTTGTCAGTTTTCAGTTGCTTAAGTTGAAATTAGAAGTTAAAAACGTTGCTGTAAGCATTGCTCATTTATTTAATATCTCAACGTAATTTTAAATTAAATATACCACTTATAATACCAACTTGTATATATCTAACAAAACACAAATGCAAATAGTTCCCCAGTAAAATAAATATATATGTACATACAAATTCTCCTTGCACACCAAATACGTACTATATTGCCACATATATATAAATAGAGGCCCGTACATACAAAGGATTTTTTTTTGAGCCCAAACATAGATATATATACAAAGCATCACATATTATAATAACCCTGCAGTACCGTTCATCACCTTTTAATCGCTTTTTCATCACCAAAAATTCATCACTGCTGATGATTAATCGATGAATCTTCATACAAATTAGTGATGAATTTAACATTGGCATGTCCTAGGAGTTTATCAGTTAAAAATTCATCACTCCTTAATCAGTAATTCATCACTCTTTTTCAGTTTTTCATCACTCTTTAATCAGTAATTCATCACACAGAGACAGAGTAAGAGAGGGAGATGGAAATTTTTCTGCGTTTCCTACGATCGGGGACTGAGAGTTTCGGCTCTGCCTGCGTCGCACTCGGCTCTGCCGACTTTGCCTTTGGCTCTGCCGGCGTCGCAGTCCGCTGCTGATTAGACGGTGATGAATTTTTGTAGTGATGAATTTCGGAACTGCAGGGAATATACACACTAATATACAAACGAACCAATGAAGTAAATATACACACCCAAAAAAGTTCTCTATACTTCAAAAATACGTTTATTAATATACATACATATATAATTACTACTTTATTAGTAAAAGTAAATTAGTATTTGCAAACAACAATACAGATTTCTTCTTAATACAATTAAATGTTAAAAAAATGCCACTACAGTTAGGGGCAGATTAGGGCTAAGGCGCTTGTCCAGTCTATCTGAGATAAGGGAAGCGATGGAAACAAAAGAGAAAGACCAGTTAGTTCAATCCCAAAACAATAATCCCACCAACGCTATGGATTCCAGTAACGCATCAGTGCCATTAAGTCACACTTCTGCACACACAAGCCTGAATCTACAACAACTACTAGCCCTTGTACATCAAGAGTAGAACAGCTACTTTTGTTTGCCGGATCAGTGTACCAATCAACATGCGGACAATACTTACATGGAACTATCCAAGACAAAATTAAAGGCAGGCCAGACGAAGCGCTGAGTCTCTGCGATGTACTCCTCAGTTGGGATGACATCAAAGCAAACCTCAAGCGACTATACTCTAGCAAGAAAACAGAAGAAATGCTTGTTAGAGAGCTACACAATCTTCCGGATGGACTCAATCTTCCGGATGACACAGCCACGAAAATAAGAAGCGAATTAATGTCACTGGCCAGAGAAGCAGACCCTAGTGGACACTCCCTCACTACCAAACGTGACCAATATGCCTAAATACTTAGGTCAGCCATTAGGAAGCAAAGGCCAGAGACAATCGAGAAATAATAAACAACGAAAAAACCGATGACGGGACAGCTCGATATACAGGAATCTTCCATACGCGAAAGGACAACCAACCAATAACCAATAGTGACTACAATAGCCGCTACATACAACGACAGCAGAACTATAATAATGGCAACCACGCTGTAATGTACCACGATATGATAATACCAACAATGACAATAATAGTCGCTATACACAGCGACAACAAAATTTCAACAACGATAATAGTGGTCGTTTCCCACTGAGCCAACAGAAATTTAACAACAATTATGATACACGCTTCACACGTCAACTTAATTCCACTAACGAGTAATGGTCCACACGATAGACAGGAACCCTTCCACAATAACGACAAACCAGATCAGGCCCTAAACCACCAAGGCATGAACAACCATAATCCAAGCGCTCCCCTATGTAACATCAACGAAGATGCAAAGTTTTTACTAGAAGCCTCGGGAAGCAAGTCGGTTACATAAGCCAAAAGACCCTTTCTTTTTTCAATGGCCTAAATGAAAAAATAAACTTTGCCGACTCCATACTAGAAACCGTCATCCCAATCTTCACAACGGCAAACCCAGTAGACACATTACATACCCTGCCACAAAATATCAAAATGCGATTACCACTCCCAGTAAACTTCACGCAGGGAGATTTTATATATGAAACCACGAATTTGGATAATCAAATATCCATAACAGACGGCTTATACACCGCAATCGCAGGATCCGCATATTTCGAAGTCTGCAATAACCAAGACCAGATCCAAACACTTTACCTCGAAGAACCGTTACAGGCAGAAGAGTTCTCTCCACGAACCCACCAATACTTAAAGTGCATGTTCGCGGCATCAGATACAGAACAGCCGGACGATTGCCGTTACCTCTAGCCTAACATCTGAAAGAATTCTCACTCGTATCTCAAATGAAATTGAATTTGTAAGTGTGAAAGCTTGCAATCTTTATCTATTTTTGTTACATGTTCTTTTATTCCACCTGGCTCTGATCTAGTAATTTATGAGCACCATAAAATAAAATCCGTTTTATCCCTTCTTTCTAACAGAGACCTTTTGATTGTTTTGGGTGACTTTAATCTACCTGATATTTATTGATCTCCTACTACTGACTCACTTGTCGCTATACCTTTATCCGCCCATGATTTTGTGGATGGCCTTTTAGAATTATCGTTACAGCAAGTAAGTTAAATAGACAATTAGATCTTGTGTTTGTTTCAGACCCGTCTGAGGTCACGGTATGTAGAATTGACGCTCTTGTTGTACCTGAAGACCGAGATAACCCAACAATGGAATTGACAATTGCCTCGCCTGCTCTGATACCCTCCTCTCTCCTTTAGTTTTTCCATCGTTACAGCAAGTAAGTTAAATAGACAATTAGATCTTGTGTTTGTTTCAGACCCGTCTGAGGTCACGGTATGTAGAATTGACGCTCTTGTTGTACCTGAAGACCGATATAACCCAACAATGGAATTGACAATTGCCTCCCCTGCTCTAATACCCTCCTCTCTCCTTTAGTTTTTCCAAACTAAAACAAGAGAGAACGCTATAGTCGGGTGCCCCGACTATCAGATACCCGTTACTCAGGTAAAGGGAGTGCGAGGGAGATGGAGATAGAAACTTTGATCACGCATAACTTTTTAACGAATGGTCCGATTTGAAAAATTTCTTCTACATTTCGATAGGTATTGATAAACACAATAAAACTGCATTTTTACTTTTCCGAAATATTTAAATTTTTAAAATCGTATATAAGCGATTGTGGCCGTTAAAGGGGGCGTGGAACTTTAAAGAACTTTATTGATAAATTGAGAGTGTCCAAAATGAGAGCACTGAGCAAGAGAGCGATCTAGGTTTGAGCTGCGTCTGCAATTTTACAGTATTGGGGGATAAAAGCTTTTTGGAGTTTGGGGACATTTGTTTATAATGCAAGAGGATGTTTACATAAATTGGTCAGTCGTGGGAGCCGACAATTTGGGGTTCTTTCATTTGTTTATAACTCAAGAGGATGTTTATATTAATTGGCGACTCTTGGGAGCCAATGATTTTGGGTGTGACAAATGCGTAATGTAAATATGTTTATGTGGTAGATGTGTGGGTGTGTGTGTGTTACTTTATGTGGTAGATATGTGGGTGTGGGTATGTTACTATATATATGTAAAAGGTTAAGGCAGAACAGGACAGCAAGTATATACTTTTCCCTCGTTGTGAATTGTATTCAGCAATCGTGAGAACAGCTGAATCAGAAATCGGAGAAGGAAATACGACGAAGATTCATTCCTAAGAAAAGGTCGCATAAAAAGACGTAAAAGTTGCCTAAAGTTGTCAGTTTTCAGTTGCTTAAGTTGAAATTAGAAGTTAAAAACGTTGCTGTAAGCATTGCTCATTTATTTAATATCTCAACGTAATTTTAAATTAAATATACCACTTATAATACCAACTTGTATATATCTAACAAAACACAAATGCAAATAGTTCCCCAGTAAAATAAATATATATGTACATACAAATTCTCCTTGCACACCAAATACGTACTATATTGCCACATATATATAAATAGAGGCCCGTACATACAAAGGATTTTTTTTTGAGCCCAAACATAGATATATATACAAAGCATCACATATTATAATAACCCTGCAGTACCGTTCATCACCTTTTAATCGCTTTTTCATCACCAAAAATTCATCACTGCTGATGATTAATCGATGAATCTTCATACAAATTAGTGATGAATTTAACATTGGCATGTCCTAGGAGTTTATCAGTTAAAAATTCATCACTCCTTAATCAGTAATTCATCACTCTTTTTTCAGTTTTTCATCACTCTTTAATCAGTAATTCATCACACAGAGACAGAGTAAGAGAGGGAGATGGAAATTTTTCTGCGTTTCCTACGATCGGGGACTGAGAGTTTCGGCTCTGCCTGCGTCGCACTCGGCTCTGCCGACTTTGCCTTTGGCTCTGCCGGCGTCGCAGTCCGCTGCTGATTAGACGGTGATGAATTTTTGTAGTGATGAATTTCGGAACTGCAGGGAATATACACACTAATATACAAACGAACCAATGAAGTAAATATACACACCCAAAAAAGTTCTCTATACTTCAAAAATACGTTTATTAATATACATACATATATAATTACTACTTTATTAGTAAAAGTAAATTAGTATTTGCAAACAACAATACAGATTTCTTCTTAATACAATTAAATGTTAAAAAAAATGCCACTACAGTTAGGGGCAGATTAGGGCTAAGGCGCTTGTCCAGTCTATCTGAGATAAGGGAAGCGATGGAAACAAAAGAGAAAGACCAGTTAGTTCAATCCCAAAACAATAATTCCACCAACGCTATGGATTCCAGTAACGCATCAGTGCCATTAAGTCACACTTCTGCACACACAAGCCTGAATCTACAACAACTACTAGCCCTTGTACATCAAGAGTAGAACAGCTACTTTTGTTTGCCGGATCAGTGTACCAATCAACATGCGGACAATACTTACATGGAACTATCCAAGACAAAATTAAAGGCAGGCCAGACGAAGCGCTGAGTCTCTGCGATGTACTCCTCAGTTGGGATGACATCAAAGCAAACCTCAAGCGACTATACTCTAGCAAGAAAACAGAAGAAATGCTTGTTAGAGAGCTACACAATCTTCCGGATGGACTCAATCTTCCGGATGACACAGCCACGAAAATAAGAAGCGAATTAATGTCACTGGCCAGAGAAGCAGACCCTAGTGGACACTCCCTCACTACCAAACGTGACCAATATGCCTAAATACTTAGGTCAGCCATTAGGAAGCAAAGGCCAGAGACAATCGAGAAATAATAAACAACGAAAAAACCGATGACGGGACAGCTCGATATACAGGAATCTTCCATACGCGAAAGGACAACCAACCAATAACCAATAGTGACTACAATAGCCGCTACATACAACGACAGCAGAACTATAATAATGGCAACCACGCTGTAATGTACCACGATATGATAATACCAACAATGACAATAATAGTCGCTATACACAGCGACAACAAAATTTCAACAACGATAATAGTGGTCGTTTCCCACTGAGCCAACAGAAATTTAACAACAATTATGATACACGCTTCACACGTCAACTTAATTCCACTAACGAGTAATGGTCCACACGATAGACAGGAACCCTTCCACAATAACGACAAACCAGATCAGGCCCTAAACCACCAAGGCATGAACAACCATAATCCAAGCGCTCCCCTATGTAACATCAACGAAGATGCAAAGTTTTTACTAGAAGCCTCGGGAAGCAAGTCGGTTACATAAGCCAAAAGACCCTTTCTTTTTTCAATGGCCTAAATGAAAAAATAAACTTTGCCGACTCCATACTAGAAACACCAGAAACCGTCATCCCAATCTTCACAACGGCAAACCCAGTAGACACATTACATACCCTGCCACAAAATATCAAAATGCGATTACCACTCCCAGTAAACTTCACGCAGGGAGATTTTATATATATAAACCACGAATTTGGATAATCAAATATCCATAACAGACGGCTTATACACCGCAATCGCAGGATCCGCATATTTCGAAGTCTGCAATAACCAAGACCAGATCCAAACACTTTACCTCGAAGAACCGTTACAGGCAGAAGAGTTCTCTCCACGAACCCACCAATACTTAAAGTGCATGTTCGCGGCATCAGATACAGAACAGCCGGACGATTGCCGTTACCTCTAGCCTAACATCTGAAAGAATTCTCACTCGTATCCCAAATGAAATTGAATTTGTAAGTGTGAAAGCTTGCAATCTTTATCTATTTTTGTTACATGTTCTTTTATTCCACCTGGCTCTGATCTAGTAATTTATGAGCACCATAAAATAAAATCCGTTTTATCCCTTCTTTCTAACAGAGACCTTTTGATTGTTTTGGGTGACTTTAATCTACCTGATATTTATTGATCTCCTACTACTGACTCACTTGTCGCTATACCTTTATCCGCCCATGATTTTGTGGATGGCCTTTTAGAATTATCGTTACAGCAAGTAAGTTAAATAGACAATTAGATCTTGTGTTTGTTTCAGACCCGTCTGAGGTCACGGTATGTAGAATTGACGCTCTTGTTGTACCTGAAGACCGAGATAACCCAACAATGGAATTGACAATTGCCTCGCCTGCTCTGATACCCTCCTCTCTCCTTTAGTTTTTCCATCGTTACAGCAAGTAAGTTAAATAGACAATTAGATCTTGTGTTTGTTTCAGACCCGTCTGAGGTCACGGTATGTAGAATTGACGCTCTTGTTGTACCTGAAGACCGATATAACCCAACAATGGAATTGACAATTGCCTCCCCTGCTCTAATACCCTCCTCTCTCCTTTAGTTTTTCCAAACTAAAACAAGAGAGAACGCTATAGTCGGGTGCCCCGACTATCAGATACCCGTTACTCAGGTAAAGGGAGTGCGAGGGAGATGGAGATAGAAACTTTGATCACGCATAACTTTTTAACGAATGGTCCGATTTGAAAAATTTCTTCTACATTTCGATAGGTATTGATAAACACAATAAAACTGCATTTTTACTTTTCCGAAATATTTAAATTTTTAAAATCGTATATAAGCGATTGTGGCCGTTAAAGGGGGCGTGGAACTTTAAAGAACTTTATTGATAAATTGAGAGTGTCCAAAATGAGAGCACTGAGCAAGAGAGCGATCTAGGTTTGAGCTGCGTCTGCAATTTTACAGTATTGGGGGATAAAAGCTTTTTGGAGTTTGGGGACATTTGTTTATAATGCAAGAGGATGTTTACATAAATTGGTCAGTCGTGGGAGCCGACAATTTGGGGTTCTTTCATTTGTTTATAACTCAAGAGGATGTTTATATTAATTGGCGACTCTTGGGAGCCGATGATTTTGGGTGTGACAAATGCGTAATGTAAATATGTTTATGTGGTAGATATGTGGGTGTGTGTGTTACTTTATGTGGTAGATATGTGGGTGTGGGTATGTTACTATATATATGTAAAAGGTTAAGGCAGAACAGGACAGCTAGTATATACTTTTCCCTCGTTGTGAATTGTATTCAGCAATCGTGAGAACAGCTGAATCAGAAATCGGAGAAGGAAATACGACGAAGATTCATTCCTAAGAAAAGGTCGCATAAAAAGACGTAAAAGTTGCCTAAAGTTGTCAGTTTTCAGTTGCTTAAGTTGAAATTAGAAGTTAAAAACGTTGCTGTAAGCATTGCTCATTTATTTAATATCTCAACGTAATTTTAAATTAAATATACCACTTATAATACCAACTTGTATATATCTAACAAAACACAAATGCAAATAGTTCCCCAGTAAAATAAATATATATGTACATACAAATTCTCCTTGCACACCAAATACGTACTATATTGCCACATATATATAAATAGAGGCCCGTACATACAAAGGAGGTTTTTTTTGAGCCCAAACATAGATATATATACAAAGCATCACATATTATAATAACCCTGCAGTACCGTTCATCACCTTTTAATCGCTTTTTCATCACCAAAAATTCATCACTGCTGATGATTAATCGATGAATCTTCATACAAATTAGTGATGAATTTAACATTGGCATGTCCTAGGAGTTTATCAGTTAAAAATTCATCACTCCTTAATCAGTAATTCATCACTCTTTTTCAGTTTTTCATCACTCTTTAATCAGTAATTCATCACACAGAGACAGAGTAAGAGAGGGAGATGGAAATTTTTCTGCGTTTCCTACGATCGGGGACTGAGAGTTTCGGCTCTGCCTGCGTCGCACTCGGCTCTGCCGACTTTGCCTTTGGCTCTGCCGGCGTCGCAGTCCGCTGCTGATTAGACGGTGATGAATTTTTGTAGTGATGAATTTCGGAACTGCAGGGAATATACACACTAATATACAAACGAACCAATGAAGTAAATATACACACCCAAAAAAGTTCTCTATACTTCAAAAATACGTTTATTAATATACATACATATATAATTACTACTTTATTAGTAAAAGTAAATTAGTATTTGCAAACAACAATACAGATTTCTTCTTAATACAATTAAATGTTAAAAAAAATGCCACTACAGTTAGGGGCAGATTAGGGCTAAGGCGCTTGTCCAGTCTATCTGAGATAAGGGAAGCGATGGAAACAAAAGAGAAAGACCAGTTAGTTCAATACCAAAACAATAATCCCTCCAACGCTATGGATTCCAGTAACGCATCAGTGCCATTAAGTCACACTTCTGCACACACAAGCCTGAATCTAAAACAACTACTAGCCCTTGTACATCAAGAGTAGAACAGCTACTTTTGTTTGCCGGATCAGTGTACCAATCAACATGCGGACAATACTTACATGGAACTATCCAAGACAAAATTAAAGGCAGGCCAGACGAAGCGCTGAGTCTCTGCGATGTACTCCTCAGTTGGGATGACATCAAAGCAAACCTCAAGCGACTATACTCTAGCAAGAAAACAGAAGAAATGCTTGTTAGAGAGCTACACAATCTTCCGGATGGACTCAATCTTCCGGATGACACAGCCACGAAAATAAGAAGCGAATTAATGTCACTGGCCAGAGAAGCAGACCCTAGTGGACACTCCCTCACTACCAAACGTGACCAATATGCCTAAATACTTAGGTCAGCCATTAGGAAGCAAAGGCCAGAGACAATCGAGAAATAATAAACAACGAAAAAACCGATGACGGGACAGCTCGATATACAGGAATCTTCCATACGCGAAAGGACAACCAACCAATAACCAATAGTGACTACAATAGCCGCTACATACAACGACAGCAGAACTATAATAATGGCAACCACGCTGTAATGTACCACGATATGATAATACCAACAATGACAATAATAGTCGCTATACACAGCGACAACAAAATTTCAACAACGATAATATTGGTCGTTTCCCACTGAGCCAACAGAAATTTAACAACAATTATGATACACGCTTCACACGTCAACTTAATTCCACTAACGAGTAATGGTCCACACGATAGACAGGAACCCTTCCACAATAACGACAAACCAGATCAGGCCCTAAACCACCAAGGCATGAACAACCATAATCCAAGCGCTCCCCTATGTAACATCAACGAAGATGCAAAGTTTTTACTAGAAGCCTCGGGAAGCAAGTCGGTTACATAAGCCAAAAGACCCTTTCTTTTTTCAATGGCCTAAATGAAAAAATAAACTTTGCCGACTCCATACTAGAAACACCAGAAACCGTCATCCCAATCTTCACAACGGCAAACCCAGTAGACACATTACATACCCTGCCACAAAATATCAAAATGCGATTACCACTCCCAGTAAACTTCACGCAGGGAGATTTTATATATGAAACCACGAATTTGGATAATCAAATATCCATAACAGACGGCTTATACACCGCAATCGCAGGATCCGCATATTTCGAAGTCTGCAATAACCAAGACCAGATCCAAACACTTTACCTCGAAGAACCGTTACAGGCAGAAGAGTTCTCTCCACGAACCCACCAATACTTAAAGTGCATGTTCGCGGCATCAGATACAGAACAGCCGGACGATTGCCGTTACCTCTAGCCTAACATCTGAAAGAATTCTCACTCGTATCCCAAATGAAATTGAATTTGTAAGTGTGAAAGCTTGCAATCTTTATCTATTTTTGTTACATGTTCTTTTATTCCACCTGGCTCTGATCTAGTAATTTATGAGCACCATAAAATAAAATCCGTTTTATCCCTTCTTTCTAACAGAGACCTTTTGATTGTTTTGGGTGACTTTAATCTACCTGATATTTATTGATCTCCTACTACTGACTCACTTGTCGCTATACCTTTATCCGCCCATGATTTTGTGGATGGCCTTTTAGAATTATCGTTACAGCAAGTAAGTTAAATAGACAATTAGATCTTGTGTTTGTTTCAGACCCGTCTGAGGTCACGGTATGTAGAATTGACGCTCTTGTTGTACCTGAAGACCGATATAACCCAACAATGGAATTGACAATTGCCTCGCCTGCTCTGATACCCTCCTCTCTCCTTTAGTTTTTCCATCGTTACAGCAAGTAAGTTAAATAGACAATTAGATCTTGTGTTTGTTTCAGACCCGTCTGAGGTCACGGTATGTAGAATTGACGCTCTTGTTGTACCTGAAGACCGATATAACCCAACAATGGAATTGACAATTGCCTCCCCTGCTCTAATACCCTCCTCTCTCCTTTAGTTTTTCCAAACTAAAACAAGAGAGAACGCTATAGTCGGGTGCCCCGACTATCAGATACCCGTTACTCAGGTAAAGGGAGTGCGAGGGAGATGGAGATAGAAACTTTGATCACGCATAACTTTTTAACGAATGGTCCGATTTGAAAAATTTCTTCTACATTTCGATAGGTATTGATAAACACAATAAAACTGCATTTTTACTTTTCCGAAATATTTAAATTTTTAAAATCGTATATAAGCGATTGTGGGCGTTAAAGGGGGCGTGGCACCTTTTTGAAATAAACTTGCGCTGCGTAGGAACTCCTAGAATCTGCATACAAAATGCCAATCTTCTAGCTTTTATAGTTTCCGAGATCTCAGCGTTCATACGGACGGACAGACGGACAGACGGACATGGCTAGATCGACTCGGCTAGTGATCCTGAACAAGAATATATATACTTTATAGGGTCGGAAACGCTTCCTTCTACCTGTTACATACTTTTGCACGAATACAATATACCCTTTTACTCTACGAGTAACGGGTATAATGAGATGTTTTCGTATGTGACTATAGTAAACTTAACGAAATGATTTCTCTCTATAATTGGACAGACTTCTACAATTGTACACACATTAAAAGTGCCACTGAACTATTCTATATAGTGTTAAATACTTTTTTTAATGAATGCTTTCCTGATAGGTTTCCTTTAAACCTCAACAGGACTTCTTGGTTTACCAATGAGCTTCAAAGACTTAAAAACCTTAAATCAAACACTTATAAAAAGTATAAAATGGCTTACCCCATCAGATTTTTCGTAATATGTGGTGGCTTCATCGGATTTTAATGTTCTCAACAGTCATGGCTATTCTATGTATCTAAACAGTTTTACAACTTTGTTAATGCCAAGCGTAAGTCATCGGCATTGCCTTCATCGGTACGTCTAAACTCAACGGAGGCATCGACGGATTCTGAAATTGCTGATTTTTTTGCTTAGTTTTTTCAAACTACTTATACACTTCGACAGCTTGGCAAATTCTAACTACCCTAATCCCTTAAATCGCGCAAATTGTATTTTTACGCCTGTAATTACCGAAAGTTCTTAGATTTAGCAACAACAACGCCAACTTATTCTCCCAGATGGACTTCCTAGATGTGTGCTTAAGTTTTGTGCGTCAACTATTTGTAAACCGATTCTTAAACTTTTTAATTTGTCTATTTCATCATCAGTTTTTCCTACTGTCTGGAAGGACTTTATTATTATTCCACTTCATAAAAAGGGTGCAAAGGCGGATGCCAAGAATTATAGAGGTATTTCTAAATTGTCGGCAATTCAAAAAGCATTATCACTTCGCATTTGCGACATTTATTTTCCTCACTTAAATCACTGTTTTAGGGTGATATAATGTTATATACATATATATATTATATATTATATATATATAATATAATGTTATGTTCCTCACAGGGTTATATTCAAGAATGCTGTTTCAAAATTGATCTACGTGATGATGTTAAGCTTTGTTTATCATATAACGACATAGCGTCGGGGCTTAACTTTCAGTCACATATTGATTGTTTTTATGGACGGTGTGAGTACAACCTTTTAAAGTTGAACTACCTTAAATCACTAACCATACAACATATAGACTGGTCATTTCATACAAGCAATATGGACACTCAAAAAACTTTGCGGGAGGCCCCACAGCTGTTTGCGGCAGGCCCCGGACACTTCGTGTGCCTTCGGGTTTTTTTCGCTCTCATTCTTATTCTCATTTTGACGCTCGTGCGCTCATTACTCAAGTTCGGTCGTTCAGTCGCAGAGACGCGCATTTTGAAGAAGGTTGCGCCTGCGCTTGAATTGGTCTTTATATGTATGCGTGTTCATGCATTCTCATACAGGGATGCATGTGTGCGTTTATTTCAATTCGATGCGGCAAGAATATTTTGTCTTTTGCTACTTTTCAGACTTGGTACCCTAACAATATGGGCGTATTCACTATTTGGTTAAAGATAAAATATTAATATTATATGTTATAGTATAATTTTTAATATTTCCGCATATATTTCATTTTGTCTTACTAATTCAAATCAGGGGTAGCAGAAAAATGTTTTGCATATATGTATGTATTCCAATTAATATAAATCAATCTATTGAGATAGGAACAGGGCACATCGCAGTCGGTGTCTGCGCTTAGTGGTTGAGAAAACTTCAAACCAAATCAGCTTTGGTTGTTGTATTGCGAGCGGATGGTGCCTGCATACCCTACCGACGACTGAATTTTAGGGCGGACAGAAACAAGCGTTTTCGCCGCTCGAAAAAAACATAGCATACGAAAATTACGAAAAATTGCGTAAATAAACTTTTGTATTGTTTTAGTTTTCGATTGAAATTTAAATATATTAAAAATCATTAAAAACTACTTCTTGATTTAAAATTGAAATACAAATTTCAGAAAATCACTTCGAATATTTTTGTCTGTACTTTATAGTGATTAAACAATTTGTTATTTTCCAATATTAAAATTATACAGTTATTATATGTATGTATGTATGAATGTATATTTATCGGTAACTAATTCGAGCGGCGACTTTCAAGAATAAGCATACATATGTACATAAAATATAAAAATTACCCTGCGAATCAAAAAAAAAAAATTAACCAAAGCTCATTAAACATAATATTCAAAACAATTGTCCAAAAAAATGTAAACAAATCAAAAGCCAAACAGCCGTTCTTGTTTCTGTCCGCCCTAAAATTCATTCGTCGGTAGGGTATGCAGGCACCTTCCGCTCGCAGAACAACAACCAAAGCTGATTTGGTTTGAAGTTTTCTCAACCACTAAGCGCAGACACCGACTGCGATGTGCCCTGTTCCTATCTCAATAGATTGATTTATATTAATTGGAATACATACATATATGCAAAACATTTTTCTGCTACCCCTGATTTGAATTAGTAAGACAAAATGAAATATATGCGGAAATATTAAAAATTATACTATAACATATAATATTAATATTTTATCTTTAACCAAATAGTGAATACGCCCATATTGTTAGGGTACCAAGTCTGAAAAGTAGCAAAAGACAAAATATTCTTGCCGCATCGAATTGAAATAAACGCACACATGCATCCCTGTATGAGAATGCATGAACACGCATACATATAAAGACCAATTCAAGCGCAGGCGCAACCTTCTTTAAAATGCGCGTCTCTGCGACTGAACGACCGAACTTGAGTAATGAGCGCACGAGCGTCAAAATGAGAATAAGAATGAGAGCGAAAAAAACCCGAAGGCACACGAAGTGTCCGGGGCCTGCCGCAAACAGCTGTGGGGCCTCCCGCAAAGTTTTTTGAGTGTCCATATTGCTTGTATGAAATGACCAGTCTATATGTTGTATGGTTAGTGCTTAAATGCAACGTTATGACTTTTTATAGGGGTACTCCTACGTTCATCAGTTACTTTCTTGAAAATACGCCACTCGACCGTATATATTCAGTTAACGATTTAGGTGTTCTTCTGGACCCTAAACTTAAATTTGACTGCCACATAATGTCCACTGTTAACAAAGCCATGAGTGTTCTTGGCTTTATAAAGCGTTGGTCATAAGAATTTTATGACCCTTATACGACCAAATTATTATTTACCTCCCTGTCCGTCCTATTTTGGAATATTGTTCTTCGGTTTGGAGTCCACAACATCAAGTGCACATTGACCGTATTGAGTCGGTACAAAACAAATTTCTTCTATTTGTCCTTCGTAGTTTGAACTGGGATCAAAACGTAAGGCTACCTTCCTACCAGAGTAGATTACTGTTGCTTAATTTACCTACACTTGTAAATCATAGAACAATGCTTGGTACTATTTTTGTGCAAAATCTTATAAGAGGTGATATTGATTCTGCAGATCTTGTAAACCGCCTAACTTTCAATGTTCCTGTTAAGCTAACACGAAATTATTATCCTCTACATTTTTCACAATGTACATCAAATTTTTGTCTGCACGAGCCCTTTCGCGTTCTATGTAATAACTATAACAACCTTTATCATTTAATTTGCATTTCAACTTCTATCCTGGTATTAAAAACTTATATTTTAACTCATTTGCTTCATTCTTAGTTGTGCCTTTTATTTTCTTTTGTGTCCTGTCCCAATTTGTTTTATGTATCTTCTTCGCAAACTCGCATTTTTTGACCAAATTGATAATAGGGCTTCGCGAGTAACAAGCACGTGCTTGGTGTCGTTGGGCCCCAAATAATAGTTTGCCCCAGGTAACGCCGTCAAATATTTTTTTTAAAATTCCAATTTTTGAATTTTTTCGAAGACTTTGAAGTGAAAAACACAATTTTTTGGGAAAAAACCGGCGAATTTGTCATTGTAAAATCAAAATTATTAATAAAAAAAAAATCCACGGCGTTACCTTCTAAAATATGTACAGAAATAGTGTTTAAAATTTCAAAAGGATCGGTGCAGTAGTTTTAATGTAATGAGGGGCACCTAAATTAAAAACGTGAGTTGTGGGAAAAACGCTTTAAAGTTTTGGACACCCAAAAATCGAATACAAAACGAGCTTATGTTAAACTGCCCATAACTTCGGAAGTTTTACTGGAATCAATCTAAAATTTTAACGCAATATTCTTCAAATGTTGTACATTCAGAAAAAAAAACTTAAAAACCTTACCCTCTCCCCCCTTTAAAGTCAAGCCATCAAGTTCTCCCCCTGCCCAAAAACAACTAGGGAAATTAAGTCATTTTTAGGACTATTAAAGTAATTCAGAAAATTCATAAAGAATTTCGCGAAAAGAACTAACGAGACAGTTAAAAGGAAAGAAATCTATAATAATAGACGATGAATTTAAAAAAGCAGTCAAAACGTTGAAAGATCTTCTTGGTAATGATCCCATACTCATGTACCCTGATTTCAACAAACCGTTCACGTTGACCACAGATACAAGTAATTATGCGATAGGCTCTGTGTTGTCACAAGGCCCAGACACTAATGACGATAGAGAAAGAAATCCTAGCTATAATTTGGTCTGTAGGTCATTTCACCTCTTCGGGCGAATATTTAAAATAGTCACGGACCATAAGCCATTATTCTAGCTAGAAAATCTGAAAGGCCAGAATCTTAAACTACTTCGATGAAAAACTATCCTGACCGCTTACTACTGCGAAGTCGTTTACAAAAAAGGGTCGCAAAACGTGGTCGCTGACGCACACAGCAGAATTGAGCCAAACTTGAACGAAGACCCACAAATATTCCGTACCGGATCAACAACTTCAAGACAAGTAGAAACACCATTTGTCCATAAAATAAGACACATAAACACAGAACAATCCTAAAACCGAATAAAACATTCGCAATATTTGCACCAGACGATATTTTCAAAATAATAGAAGAGTCAAATAATAACTATTTCTTCGAAAATGACATACAAAATTTCCAGCTGCAAAATATGGCTAACCGAAATCACTAATCCCCATGACCAGGAAAATACAATTCGTGCACCTCAACCGAACTATACAGGAATGTACAGAATGCGGGCATGAAGCAGTTGCAACATATAACAATGCAATACACTCAAGCACTTCCTATGCCCCTTCCGAGCTCTTCCACGGAAGAACTCACATATTCAACAAAACAATAACATTCGACTACC
Source organism: Drosophila kurseongensis (assembly GCA_018153305.1). Taxonomy (NCBI): domain Eukaryota; kingdom Metazoa; phylum Arthropoda; class Insecta; order Diptera; family Drosophilidae; genus Drosophila; species Drosophila kurseongensis. The sequence continues at coordinate 2,442,211 of JAECXX010000120.1, forward strand.
TTAACAAATTAAACGAATTTAGAAAAGACATATACCCAAAAGTACAGGAACATTTAAACGCGACCACGGAAAGAAGATAGGCTGAATTAAACGAGGACAGAGAGACACCAGTCCAAGTCGAGCCTAATGATACGGTATTTAGAAAAGAAAACCGTAAAAACAAGATGACACCGAGATTTTCACTACACAAAGTAGGTAAAGACAAAGGCGTCACCTTTCAAACAACTAAAGGTCAAAAATTACACAAACAAAACATTAGAAAACCAAAAACACCGGATCACCAGCTTAAGCAGCAAATACTAACACCGACACATAATTCTCAACGTACTTCGACTCATAGTTCCAGAATCCTTCCAATAACCGCCCAACTCTTAAAGTATCATTAGAAGTCCTACGAAACAAAATCAAACAGGTAGAAGTCAAAATAAATTCATTCTTGCCGCACACTGGAACATACTCAAATCTATCTCAGGAAACCTAGATGACAACGACGGACAAAAGATATTAGTGGAACTGAAAAATATCGAAACCAATTCCAAAGATCTGGCAGAAACACAAGATAGACAAGCACTATTATTTTTTTTTTTTTATAAGCTTTGCTTTTATTTATTGAATCTTCTCTTAATTTTGAGACTAACAATAAGTTTACGAATCATAACATTAAAATTTAACTAACAGTATAATAAGACTGCATTCTGGTTGCGGGTCCACCAAGTCGGTCGCTGGGATCTTCGACTGAGCTCGCTGGACTATGTCAATATTGCTATTGCTGGCATTCCCCCATACATCCCTATAGGTTTTAGTACCGAGTTATACAGCAGTACTTTATATTCAAGGCTAAGGGGAGACCGAGCGTTGATAAGCCTATGAAGGCTACTGGCTTTTAGCTTTAGGTGTGTTCTTTTGGCTCCAATGTGCCGGCGCCATGTGAGTTTTCTGTCGAGGTGTACTCCTAGATATGTCATTTTGTTTGCTTACGGGAGTAAGAGTATGGTTTAACATGAGCGGCGGGCAGTTTTTCCTGTTCAGGGTGAACGTAACGTGCTTGCATTTTTGTTCACTTTAATTCGCCAATCTGATAGCCACTTTTCAACATCGACCAGATAAAGAGCTAGCTGTGCAGTTGCTTGTATCTGGCATTTTGAGCGGCTGAGAATAGCTGTATCATCAGCAAACGTAGATGTTGTTAGTCGTGTGCTTGTTGTGCACGCTTCCTTGACGAACTCCAGCTCCAGCTAGTGAAATCGCCAGTTATAACAGTGTTGCATCTCACAGCAAATTTTCTGTCGTAGAGGTAAGACTCTAAAAGCTTATGGGTGTTGTAGGGGAGCATTGTCTTGATTTTGTACATTAGACCTTCTAGCCAAACTCTATCAAATGCTTGAGAGACATCTAAAAATATGGCAGTACAGTACTCTCGTTTTTCGAACGCGTTCCGAATTTCTGATGTTATCCGGTTGACCTGCTCAATTGTTCCGTGCTTTTCACGAAACCCAAATTGATGTGACGGAATTCCTTCCTGGATTCTTAGGTATGTGTTTATCCGAATCAATACGCATTTTTCAAAGAGTTTAGATAAGCATTAGGCTTATAGGTCTATGCGACGTGCGGATTGTGGGGTCTTTTCCCGGCTTTGCTATCATTATTATAATCGGCTTTTTCCATCTCACTGGAAAGTGGCCAAGTTTTGCGATGGCATTAAAAAGCTGGGTGATAGTGCAAACGGCGTCACTGCACTTTTATGTTTTTATTGAATACTTTTCCCGGAGCACAATAAATACACGTCTGCATGCGACGACGGTTCAAAAGATATAATTATTAAGCTAAGTAACATTAATTATTAATTAAAAGCAACAAGAAACAAACGATACAAAAAAGTTTTTTGAAAATGCACAAAACTCTTTCTTTAACGAACTTAGGGAAGACAGAAGTAACATTTATTCATTATAATATATTAATAGGATAAACTACAATATACCCACACTAACTGGTTATGTAAACAACGTAGTTGATAGACCCTTAGCCAGTAAACCAAACATTTTCCCTAAATTCTTATTTAATAAGTAACAAATTCAAAATATCGTCGGAGTTCGTGGCGTGCACCAACAACACGTCGCCTAGCCACCCTTCTCCGATCCGGCCATTCCCCCTCTTTGGCCTTCTCTTCGGACTGGGGGGAGGAGTTATGCCCCCTCCCCGGCCACAGGAAAACAACGCAGACCCGGCCACTGCAAGCCTAGCGTTGGTGGACAAAAACAAAAATCGTCAATATGCAAGAACTCTGACAAACTCACACATTCTCATACACTCGCACATACTTCTTTGTAATAAATATTCATTCTTATTTTGTACTCCAAGCAAGCTTCTTTCCAGCATTTTCTAAAGTCATACTCGCATATGAGACCACCTCTACCCCCTCGGTAACAGGACTGTAACTCTCGCGATGACCAGGCTGCCACAATCAGTATAGCCAGGAGAGCTATTTTTCCACCCAAACTAGTCTGAACGAAACCTTTTCGAAAACCTTCTTTTCCGTTTGGTATAGCGCCCGTAAAAACAATCAGAAAAATAAATGAAATTAAAATTTAAAATTCTTTGTTTTTTAACATATACGAAGATGTATGTTCCGTTATCCTATCCGTAAATTTCCAATAAAACGCCAATAAATTTAAAATGTGCGGCTTACAATCTGCTTTCTCTCGATACCTAAGGGCTCGGTCAAATTTACCGTGCTTACCGCTCGGTGTTATAAAAATTATCTGACTCGTTGTAGGGTCCACTTTTCACAAGATCCAAAAGAGTTTTCTTTTAACAATTTTGTTAACACTAAGCATAAATCAGCCTGTTATCCAGCATCGCTATCATTTGAAAATTGTACGGCAAATACTGATCATGCAATTTGCGATATATTTGCCCGGTTCTTCCAGACAACATATTCCGTTTCATCCGTCCAAATCCGACTTATTCATATGCCATAACCGAGTCAAACTTAATTTTTTGTCCGATGTCGTGCTTAGATACTGTGCTGAAACTCTGTGTAGAGCTCTGCACAAATTGTTTACCTTATCTTTGGAAACTTCTCACTTCCCCCTTATTTGGAAGGAGTCATTCGTTATTCCCCTTCATAAGAAAGGAAGTAAATCGAATACAAGCAATTACAGAGGTATATCCAAATTATCCGCCATCCCAAAGCTTTTCGAAAACGTTATTACACCCCACTTCCAACATCTTTGTAGATCAATTATATCGCCGCCACCTTGGCACACTTCTTTTTACTTTATTTAATAACGATCTCCCTCTAGTCTTGACAAAGTTGCGTGTCCTCATGTACGCAGATTACGTTAAGTTATGTCTGCAATATAACGAAATTTTCAGCAGTTCTGACTTACAATCGGACCTAAATATTTTTTAAACATGGTGTTGTGAAAATCTCATGGAATAGCGCTAAGTGTAAAGTAATGACTATTAGACTTCATCTAATTACTATAATCTACCATCCTTATTAAACCGTAGAACGATGCTTTATTTATAAACTTATTCACGGGGATGTGGAGAGTCCCGAGTTACTGGGTATCCTAATCTTCTCTGTGCCTAATAGAATTACAAGGAACTTTATTCTTCTAACTTTAAATAATTGAAGATCAAACTATGATATGCGTGAACCTTTTAAAGTACTGTGTGGTGACTATAATAGACTATACCATACTATTTATACTTCGCTTAGTGGCAGCTTTTTGAAATAAATAACTCTTTTGGATGCAAAACCAAAGTTTTCTGATCATATTTCGTCCATGGTTAGTTACGCCAGAGGTGTGCTTGGGTAAGTAAAATGTTTTCGAAATAATTCGATGATCCTTATGTCACAAAGACTAATAAATTATTATTGTGATTTGTCCCTCCGATTCTGGAGTATAGGATTCCCGTCTGGAGTCCACAGTACGGAATATATCGAATCGATACAAAGAAATCTTCTACTGTTTGCTTCACGGCGCATAAACTGGGATGCAAATCATATCTTACCTTTTTTTTTGTAGTAGACAACTGTTAATTAATTTACCGTCCCTAGCAAACTGTAGAACAAGCTCTTCATTTTTGACCTTATCTAGATCTAACTTTGACTTTTATTTGACTGTTATAGACCTTTTCCTATAATCTTAGATCTTGACTCTGTGCCGCTCTGAAAACATTTAATGACATATGTTACAAGCTGAAAGCCCACCTTTACATTCCCTATCACCGGAAAGCCTTTCAACAAAATTACGAAAGGTTTTTGACGCATCTGAAAAGTTGCTCAACGATATTCTTTTGGTAGGTGCCACAATACAAGCAGACCTTATCATAACTCTTTTAAAATTCCGTCTTAATAAATTCGCTCTAACAGGAGACATTGTAAAAATACTATATAGGCAGTTTCCTATTCACAAAGAAGATAGAAAATTGGAATTAATTTTCTGGTGCAGGGATTCAACTAACGAGATAAATACTTACAAGTTAATTACCGTAACCTTCGTTATGTCAGGTGCTCAGTTTATAGCGATTCTATGTTACTATTATACGTTATGTTCTAACTAAGTCCACGGCTGCGTCCGAGCGGGCGTACGGTTGCTGCTTATGCATTTGAGTCCAGAACGAATGTTCTGATGGCAAAATCTAAGGTTGCACCAATACGCGCACAGTCATTGCTCAAGCTGGAGTTGGAGCTGAGTAGAACGTGTCGAAAAATTACAGGATTGCTAAATGGCTGAATCTCGTACTGCAATGCGCCAGTACTGAAGAGTCTTTTTTAGAGTCCATCATCGACAACAGTTCATCATATATAAAAACTGTTGGGTTTGTCGCTTATGTTTACCTGTTTATTAACCTGTGCAGCAAAGTTTGCAAGTGCTTACACCTTTTTTTACAGGAAATTACATCAGGAATCTTTATAATGAGGGTAGGAGTACTAATAATCAATTCCGAACTACCATTTGACTCCAAGTTTCCATCCATTTTACCAAAGAATCTGAGCTACAAGAGAACAACGACGACATTATCTGTTTACATTCAATATTTTCATCCCTCAAATCATTATGCTGGAAAAAAGGCACTGCTGGTCTTGCGTCATAGATTGTAGATAATTAATGCCAGAGTGATTCGAGAAATCGTTAGAAACTGAATACATTGCTTTCATTATAAGCCTCAAATGATGAAGCAAATCATGGGAAACTTACCAGCCGATAGGTTAAGGCAAAATACTACGAATTAAAAACACAACACGAAAAGAGACTCAGAGCATAATCAATTGTCCCAAGAATGATTGAAAGTAGCCAGTTAGCTGCTAAACCACGTTTATAATAAAGTAACATTAAACATAATTAAATAATGTCTTTGTAACATTTTAATAAGGGAGCTGGCGCGTATGGAAAAGCGGGTCAAAGCGGACGACATTGACAAAAAGCAATGACAATCGAACCAGACGACTTCTGTCCATTTTTATACCCTTTCAGAGGGTATTATAATTTTGGTCAAAAGTGTGCAACGCAGTGAAGGAGACATCTCCGACCCTATAAAGTATATAAATTCTTGATCAGGATCACCTCCTGAGTTGATATAAGCATGTCCGTCTGTCCGTCTGTCTGTTTCTACGCGAACTAGTCTCTCAGTTTTAAAGATATCGAATTCAAACTTTGCACACACCCTTCTTTCCTTTGCACGCAGTATATAAGTCGGAACGGCCAGGATCGGACAACTATATCCTATAGCTGCCATATAACTGATTGATCGGAAATGCCATAACTTTAGTGTTTGTTAAGTTAGGAAGTTGGGATTTTCTATGGGTTTTATATTTGGCCAATCAATCCGACCTACCAAATTTTATAAGGATCGGACGACTATATTCTATAGCCGTCATAATATATAACTGATTAATCGGAAATGCCATAACTTTGGTGTTTTTAAAGTTAGGAAGTTGGGATTTTTTATGAGTATTAAGAATGCATCACATGAATAATTTTGGAGAATAAAATTTACAGAGTATTCTGCAAGGGCAGGCTCAGGCTCCGCCCGAAGTTAGCATTCCTTTCTTGTTCTTATAAATATAGCTTTAAATATAGCTCCATTTTTCTTAGGCACGATACATTTATTCGCGCTATGTGATTTTTAAAGAACACTCCCAAGAACGGCGAGCTTAGCCGGCACCAAGCGTGGCTAGCCAGGGAGCAACTACCTCCACACAATTCCTTTGCACAGGGCACTAATACACCGAATTGGGGCCCAAAGTAGGATTCATTTTATTCTTTAATTAGTAGACATTTATAGGGTTACCCTGTGCGATCCACAGAATTGGCGCTAAATGAGGATTTTTTGCACAAAGACCCAGGATATCTTTATTCCTTACGGATCCTCGACATCCTACGTCCAACAGACAAACAGAAAAAGCTCACTTAGTTTGGTTAATTAATCAAAAAATTTTATTAGAGCAGCACAAAAATATTACATGAAAATTCAATCTATAACTAACTAACGACCGTTTGAAATAATATTCAGTAAAAACGAACATGATAAAATCTACCAATTACTGATTATTTAAAAGGAGACCAAAGATGTACTCGCTTATGAGTCATACGCAGATTTATTTAATTTAAATTATATACGTTTTTTTAAGCAATCTAGAAACAGAATTTATAAACAATCATGACAATCAGAATTTACAATGGCAAATATCCCACGATTTAAAAATGATAAAAATACTTATCTCACAAATAATACTCACAAGCTCAAAAAGAGGTATTAATGAATTAGGACCTATTTGGAAATGGGTACCCCAGATCTTTATGATTTCATAACAGTTCAAAACAAAATCGATGATTTAATTCAAAATAATAACGATCAATTTGTTATTAATCAAAAATATTTAAAGAAATAAAAGCTCAATCTGGCGATTTTAAAACAACCTTTAACGATAAAAAAGAAATTTTGCTGATTATGGACAACTGAATGCCAAAACGCCTTCAAACATCGGCAGTACGATTCATAAAGAATTTCTAAAGAATCACGACAGCAAGAATTTTCTTTTTGAAATATCACACGATTTAAAAATGATCAAAATACTTATCTCTCAAATAATACCCAGTAGATCGAAAAGAGGCAATGAATTAGGGACTATTTGGAAATGGATAGCGGGAACACCAGATCATGATGATTTCATAACAGTCCAAAATAAAATCGATGATTTAATATAAAATAATAACGATCAATTCGTTATTATTTATAAAATATTTAAAGATATAACATCTTTATTTGGAGAATTCAAACAGTCTTTAACGATCAAGAGGTTCCACTCAGAAAATATCGTCTCCGCTTTCTTACTTACGATCTTATGAATTTAATGGACGCAATTACACTTGCCAAAATTGATGAATTTAACACTAAAATTCTAAACAATTAAGACCAACAAGAAATTTAAAAGCATTAACAAAAACCTGTAACTCAAATTTATCAATTTGATATATCCGGATTGAAAATAAACTTAAGATCTTATTATTATCTATTTAATAACTATTGCTCATTAAACCGAGAAGGTTCTTGTTTTACTGATTACTAAATGTAAAACAATCTTTATGTATTAAAATCATAGAAAACAAGAAAATAACAAGATATACCCTTGCAGAATATTCCGTAAATTATATTCTCCAGAATTATTCATATGATGCATTCTTAATACTCATTAAAAATCCAAACTTCCTAACTTTACAAACACCAAAGTTATGGCATTTCCGATCAATCAGTTATATGGCAGCTATAGGATACAGTTGGCCGATCCTTATCAAATTTATTAGGTCGGATTGATTGGTCAAATATAAAACCCATAGAAAATCCCAACTTCCTAACTTAACAAACACTAAAGTTATGGCATTTCCGATCAATCAGTTATATGGCAGCTATAGGATATAGTTGTCCGATCCTGGCCGTTCCGACTTATATACTGCGTGCAAAGGAAAGAAGGGTGTGTGCAAAGTTTGAATTCGATATCTTTAAAACTGAGAGACTAGTTCGCGTAGAAACAGACAGACGGACAGACAGACGGACAGACAGACGGACAGACGGACATGCTTATATCAACTCAGGAGGTGATCCTGATCAAGAATATATATACTTTATAGGGTCGGAGATGTCTCCTTCACTGCGTTGCACACTTTTGACCAAAATTATAATACCCTCTGCAAGAGTATAGAAATAAAAATATCTACAAATCCAAGACATAATACAGTTTATGATACTCATTTTGATGGGTCATACTTAATAACTTTTAATGGCACTTCCAAAATTAATAACATATCATACACAAAAGATATTAGAATACATCACTGATAGAAAATATACTTACTTCTTCATATCCGAATATTATGTCAAATGAATCGGAACTCTCATTTGATACTACTAACATATTTAACCATTTTATTTGAATCCAACAAACTCAAATAGTAATTACTTTAATATTGATAATTTCTACATACCTTTATATATTTAATTATCCGGGAGCATATTATGTAATTTTAAATTTAGGTATTTTTGTAAATAAATAGTTAATACATTTATCATCTATATACCGTTACTGTGTAAACATTACTGTGGCATACTTATACGTATTTTCTAAGCTTACTAGAACATACTTTATGCACTTTTTATAAACTACATACATGTGCAAGCTATCCAACCCGTGAAACGGTTCCACTTATGGAACTAATAAACAAATTTTTAAATTCAATTATCCAACGGTTCCACTTATGGGATTAATAAACAAATTTTTAAATTCAATCTCAGCTACATTGCCTTTGCCTTTATTTATGATTCTGCCTTCGCCTTTTTCATTAACTTCGAAGGCCGCGCTTGACCGTTCTGCTAAGATAAATAAACCTATAGTAAAGTAAACAACAGCTTCCGTTCGAAGCCAAACTCTCACGTTCAAAGACAAAAGTATTGCGTTCCAATTTTTAATCAAAATTGCATCGGTCAGCATAATTGAATTTCACAACGAGATGCGACAGTTACAGCATAAGCTTTTATTTTAAACAAAAATCAAAGTTCTAGAAGCTTAAAAAAGAAAAGCTTCTGGCCGAGGTTCGTTGGAGAAGATTTTAGAATTAAGGAGGCAGTCTTATTCGGATTGAAACCGGGATCGGTCATAAGAAATAATAATAAGTGAAAGTGTCTTGATGTAATAAAGAGTTAGTGAATTAAGGTCTGCACCAATAAAGTGAAATTAAAAAATAAATTTTATATTTATTTTAATCAACCAATACGATCAAATTTAATTGGCGCCCAACGTGGGGCTGTGTCATTAAAAAGTTCCAAAAATAAAAATTTAATGAAAAACAAAGTTAAATTAACAACGGAACTCGCGCAGCCAAGAACTCAAATTTTTATTGGAAAAATTAAAACATCCAACACCAAACAGTGATCGTGTAATGGAAATCAATAAATGAAATAATCCATTAAGTTGATTAGTTGGTGGACTGAAGATCTAAATCTCAAACATCAAGAACACTATAAAAATAAAATAAATCCGAAAACCGCTAAAACCGCTAAAACAAATAAAACTACAAAACCAACCAAAAACAACAAGCAAATAATTAGACAACAAATAACCAACCAAAGACAAATTGAAGGAAGGGCTGTAGGGCAATCCCTCGCCAACACTGGAAAAAAATTTTTAATCTCTGTCGACAACAAGAAGAACATCGCATAAATTGAAGGAAGACCCCATCGGACAGTATCGTGAGGATAAATATAATTTTACTTTAATTAAGGAGTTTGAAAAGAAAATTAATTTAAGACAAGCAAATTTTTTATGAAATAACAGTGAGAATAAAAAAGAACAATCTGGAAAATTTAATAGATAGTTTCGGTGAATTAAATTAAAAATGGCAACTGGAAGTTCAACTAATTTTTCTGCAGGTGGTTTAGCCACAGCCAGTAACCTAACTGTGGAATTAATTAACAGATTAATTAATGTTCAATTGAGCGAAGTAAGCAAAAAAAATAGATGGTTTGGAAGAAAAGTTAGCAACAGACACAAACATAGTAGAGGACTATAAAATTCAAGAAGTTGACCCAAATATAAAATGTGAAACCACTCTTGAAGTAATTAAATCATTACCGAAGTTCACCGGGGAACCAACACAATACATAGGTTGGAGAGAAGCTGCAGAAACTGCAATGAGCCTTTATAAAATTCAAAGTCAGCAGTATTTTATCGCGTTAACAATTTTACGAAATAAAATCATGGGATCAGCCCATGACGCTCTTACCAATCATGGCACTGTTCTAAATTTTCAAGGAATTTTATCTAGATTGGATTTTATATATAGTGATAAACGACCAATCCATATTCTTGAGTCCGAATTAAGTATCCTTAGACAAGGTAGAATGACAGTTACTGAATACTATAATGAAGTTAATAAAAAAATGACTTTACTAATAAACAAAACTATAATGACATACGGAAAAGATAACGTAATTACCAAAGAAACAAACAAAACAATAAGGAGCAATGCTCTACGAATTTTTATCTCTGGATTAAATGGTCCGATAGCAGAAACCCTTTTCTCATTAAATCCACCGGACTTGCCCAATGCGTTGGCAAAGGTCCAGGAATTAGAGTCAAACAATTTCCGAGCTCAATTTGCAAACAGATACTATGGCTTTAAAAATGAAAATAAAAATCAGGGAAATAATTTAAGATTTAATTCTAAACAAAACACTAATACTAAAGGGAACGGAAATAATTGGAATTATAATCAAAATAATAATTGGCCACAAAATAAGAATTTTTGGCAAAATAATAATCAGAATACCAATCAAAAAGAACCACCTGTCGAGCCAATGGATGTAGATTTATCGCTCCAATTTCAAAATAAGCCCAGAAATAATTGGCAGTCAAATAATAATCGAGGTAGATATAATAACAATTATTATCAAAAAAATAATCGCACAAACTATTATCGTCCAAATCAAACCAAAGAGCAAACTCAAGCTCAAAAAAGGGAACTAGAAGGAACCGTTAATCAGCCTGCTAATAAGGTAACAAGATTAAATAATATCAATGAAGATCATTTTTTAGATCAGACCCCTACAGGGGAATGCCTTATCTAAAAAGAGTGGACAGAAAAACTAAGAAAGAGTTAAATATTTTAATAGACACGGGAGCAACGGCTTGCTATATAAAGAAGGGAATTTTTGAGAATAAAAATGAATTATCTATTTACAAAAAAGTATCTACAGTTCATGGGTATTCAATTATTAAATATTACCATTATATAAATATATTTGGAACAAGACATTTGTTCTATGAAATAGAAGGATTGGAATCTGACCTATTAATTGGGTTTAATTAATTAAGAAAAATCGGAGCAATTATAAATATTGAAAAGAGAGTGTTGGAGTATAAAGGGAATACAGAAAAGTTATTATATTACGATAGTGAGGAAAAAAATGAAACAAGTTTAATGAAAGTCAATAATACTCTTCCATTAAAAGAATTTATTTTAAAAAAATATTTTGATTACATAAGTTTCGAAAACAAAGATTCTATATTTGTGGAAAGAAGCGAGAAAAGTTTGGGATCAACAAATCCTGAGCACGCCGACGATGTAGTTTCCGTCAACAAAAAATTAAATAGTTTGGGATCAACAAATCCTGAGCACGCCGACGATGTAGTTTCCGTCAACAAAAAATTAAATAGTTTGGGATCAACAAATGCTGAGCACGCCGACGATGTAGTTTCCGTCAACAAAAAAATTATTGTTTTTGGATCTAAAAATCCTAAACACCCCGACGTCGATTTTTCCGTCAACAAAAGAATAAAAAAAAGCGAAATAAAATGAACAATATTAATATGACCAGTACAAATCGAATAGAAGTACTGGAGAAGAAAATAATTGACATAATCGAGGAGGAACACTCAAAAATAATTTTACAAATTCCATTTCGTACCGATATTCGGAGTGAAATAAACACCGAACATGACAGGGCAATTTATAGTAAACAATATCCTTATGCCTTATCAGTATCAGATTTCGTTAATACGGAAATCAATAGAATGCTTAAGGAAAATATTATAAGACCTAGTAGAAGTCCTTATAATTCTCCAGTGTTAGTGGTACCCAAAAAAGGTCAAAATGAAGATGGCAGTCTCAAACATAGATTAGTAATAGATTACAAAAAACTGAACGAAAACACTATACCGGACAGATACCCGATGCAAGACCCGTCTGTAATATTAGCTAATTTAGGAAAGGCTAAATACTTCTCAACAATTGATTTGGAATCTGGATTCCACCAAATTTTAATGAAAGATTCAGATATTGAAAAAACAGCATTTTCTATTAATAACGGAAAATTTGAATTTTTACGAATGCCTTTCGGGTTAACAAACGCACCCAGAATTTTTCAAAGAGCTATGGATGATATCTGTTAAAAATATCAATGTACGCTTATGAATATAACCGATGTTATCGATAACTAATATTAGCAGTGCGTTAATATTAACATCTGCACTGCAATTATGTAAACTAACATTTAATACTATCAATCGCGAATAAAGAGTCAAAGCAGCACGACGTGTTTTATTTTACGCTTCCGCCAAGATTTTCCTGAAGAATAAATTCCTTTAATAGGTTATGGGCCCAGGCACGGCTTGGTAGTGAAGTGCGCAGTTACGAACTGAAATAATAAAGACATTCGCGAGGAATTGTGGTGTGATGCAAATAGCAAATAGAAAAGTTGGAGGACAACAACTATGATACTTGGAGCATCCAAATGAAGAGTGTGCTGATACATGCAGAGCTATGGGATGTTGTGTCCGAGGATCCACAAGAAGGCTCATCCGCAGGCGCCAATGGGACGGCAATGGATAAGAAGGCATTGGCCATGATCATGTTGAGTGTGAAGGCATCACAATTGAGTGCTATCAAAAGTTGTATAGCGGCACGTGAAGCATGGACTAAGCTGAAAGAGATCCATCAGCCAAGTGGACCTGTACGTAAGGTTGCGCTTTACAAAAGGTTGCTCAACTTACGCATGACGGAGGGTCAAAGCATGACAAGTTTCATAAATGTGTTTTGTGAAATTGTCGATCAACTTGCTGCGGTTGATATTCAGTTAAATAATGAGCTGCAGGCCATTATATTGCTTTCAAGTCTTCCAGAGGAGTTTGACAATTTTGTAGTCGCCATAGAAACGCGCGACATTCTCCCTTCGGTTGAAATTCTGTGTATCAAGCTGAAGGAAGAAGGAGAACGAAGAAAAAGTGTAGAGACGCATAGCAACACGGCGCTCGCTTTTTCTGCGACGCAAAACCAAAGGCGCCAGACAGACGCCAAGAAGAAGAAGCACACAAACGTTGTCTGTTTTAATTGCGGCGTAAAAGGGCACTTTAAAGCGAATTGTCAAAAAAGATCGGTAAAGCAAGACGCAAAAGCGAAAGACGAAAACAAGCAGTGCAGCTTGTTAAATGCATTGGATGCAAGCAGTTTTTCCAAATCAAACTGGTGTTTGGACAGTGGCGCAACGAGCCACATGTGTTGCGATCGGCAGATGTTCACGAAGTTCGAAGAACATAGCAAAAATATTGGATTGGCAGACGCAGGTTTCTTGGAAGCCAAGGGCAAGGGTGAAGTTGTGCTAAAAAGCAAAAAGTATACATTAACATTGCTGAATGTATTGTATGTGCCAAAGCTGACGAGTAATTTCATATCCGTGAGCACAGCAGTAGCAAATAATTGCGTCGTACATTTCGGGCCAAAAAATGCAAAGATTTCACAACATGGTGAAATTATTTTGGAAGTTAACAGAACTTGAAGCTTGTATATGGTTGAGTTCGAGCCTAACAGATGTTACGCTGCCGTTAAGGCTGATGCGAAACTGTGGCACAACAGATACGGGCATGTTAATTACACAAGTTTGCTGGAGATGTCAAAGAAAGGATTGGTACGTGGGATGGAGAAATTGGATATGCCATCAATTGCCTCATGCAAGACGTGCATGGTGGGCAAAGTACATGTGCAACCATTTCCAAAGGCCAGTGAAAGTCGTGCACAATTTTTGCTGGAACTAGTTCATACAGACGTATGTGGACCATTTGAAGCAAAGTCTCTTGCAGGATCCAGATATTTCTTGACTTTTATTGATGACTGTTCGCGGCGTATCTTTGTGTATTTCCTGAAAGGCAAGGATGAGGTCTTTGACAAGTTTGTGGAATTTAAGAATTTGGCAGAACGGCAAACCGGAAAGAAGCTAAAATGTATTCGCAGCGACAAAGGTCGTGAATATGTTAACAACAAGTTCAACAATTTTTTGAAGAGCAATGGTATTGATCGGCAGCTGACAGTGCCTTATACCCCACAACAGAATGGAGTTGCCGAAAGGGCAAATCGCACGTTGGTGGAAATGGCAAGATGCTTATTGGTGCAGTCAGGACTCAGTCAGACATTATGGGCAGAGGCAGTAAATACGGCTGTGTATTTGCGAAATCGTGCGGTTACACGAGCGTTGCCCAATATGACGCCTATGGAAGCGTGGACTGGTAAGAAGCCAAGTATAAGTCATTTAAAAATTTTTGGTTCCGTTGCAGTTGCACTTGAAAAGGGGCATCATAAGAGCAAGTTCACAGCGAAGGGCAAAGAGTATCGCATGGTCGGATATTCTATGCAGGCGAAGGGCTATAGGCTATATAATGCGGAGTCAAACCTGGTGATCGAGAAACGAGATGTCATATTCGACGAGCTTAGTGGCTTAGAGCAGAGAAGTGACAGCGTCGTAGTACTTGACATGCAACCACCAAATCAAGGGCAATCTTCAAATTCAGACGATGAAGGTGATATCCAGCTGAGATCGGATGATGACCATGCAATGAATCTATTGAAAGTGCAAAAGATATTGAGATAGTGCAAACTAATCCGACACTACGAATTGGTCCTGGCAGACCAAAGATCCTGAGAACGGGCAAGCCTGGACGCCCAAAGAAGATCTACAATATACTGGGAGCGATGGTTACAGACGAGGTAACTGTTCCGTCATCGTACGACGAGGCGATCAACAGTAAACACGCAGCGCATTGGCACGAAGCAATGGAGAAGGAGCACAAGGCTTTGATGACAAATGAAACATGGCAGCTTGCAGAATTGCCAAAGAACCAGCGCGCAATTGGCTGCAAATGGGTATTTAGTCTAAAGCGAGATGCGTGCGGCCAGATTCAGCGCTTTAAGGCAAGATTGGTAGCGAAAGGATGTTCGCAGCAATTTGGTGTCAACTACAGCGAAACGTTTGCGTTTAGTCTTAGCGTTGGCAGCGGAGTTACAATTGTATTTGCATCAAATGGATGTATGCACGGCATATTTGAACAGCGATCTGAAAGACACGGTTTATATGAAGCAACCACAAGGGTTTAAAGAAGACAACCAGAAAGGAAAGGTTTTATTGCTCAAAAAGGCGCTATATGGATTGAAGCAATCAGGAAGAGAATGGAACTCGATGCTGGATGGAGTTTTGCGTAAACTTAATTTCGTTCCATGCGACAATGAGCCCTGCTTGTACAAACAAGAGACTGGAGGTAATTTGTCACTAATACTAGTATATGTCGATGATATTCTTATAGCCTGCAAGTCAAAGGAGGATTTGAACAACATTAAGGCAGCCATATCTAACGCATTTGAATGTGTTGATAAGGGTCCATTGGAGCTCTTCCTAGGTATGGAAATCAAACGTGATGGCGAACTCGGCGAGATCACTTTGGGTCATTCACAGTACATTAAGGATCTACTACGAAGACATGATATGGAGAACTGCAGAGCGGCTGCGACGCCGTTAGAAGCAGGACACCAAGTGGCATGCAGTAATGACCAATGTCAGGAAGTTGATTTGAGGTCATATCAGTCAACTATTGGAGAGTTAATGTGGTTAGCTCTTACGACCAGACCTGATATTTTGCATTCAGTTGCAAAATTGGCTCAGCGGAATAAGGATCCGCATGTGGAGCATCTAGCAGGAGTGAAGCATGTGTTGCGATATTTAGCTTCAACGTCGGAGCTTAAGCTACACTACAGCAAGTGTGGAAAGGCGTTTGAAGGCTATGTCGACTCGGATTGGGGCGGCGACCAGAGTGACCGGAAGTCATATACGGGTTTTGTATATTTTCTGGCAGGAGGTCCGATATCCTGGAAATCGGAGAAGCAACGGAGCGTAGCGCTTAGCAGCACAGAAGCTGAGTACATGGCGTTATCAACAGCATGCAAAGAGGCGATTGTTATGCGCAGACTTATAGTCGAAATTGGTTGCGGCGTAGAGGACACCCCAACAATAGTCCACACTGACAATTTAAGTGCGCAACAACTGTCTAAAAATCCTGTACATCACTCAAGGGCAAAACATATTGATATAAGATATCATTTTGCACGGGAAGTAGTAAATGAGGGACAAATAATTTTGAAGTATGTTTCAACTAATGATATGATCGCAGACATATTAACGAAGAATTTGCCG
This sequence comes from Drosophila kurseongensis, assembly GCA_018153305.1. Lineage (NCBI taxonomy): Eukaryota > Metazoa > Arthropoda > Insecta > Diptera > Drosophilidae > Drosophila > Drosophila kurseongensis. The sequence continues at coordinate 2,458,729 of JAECXX010000120.1, forward strand.
AAGCAGAAACATACACATTTCATGAATTTGTTAAAATTGAAATAATATTTGTAAATATGCTTACATTGAGGAAGAGTGTTAAAAATATCAATGTACGCTTATGAATATAACCGCTGTTATCGATAACTAATATTAGCAGTGCGTTAATATTAACATCTGCACTGCAATTATGTAAACTAACATTTAATACTATCAATCGCGAATAAAGAGTCAAAGCAGCACGACGTGTTTTATTTTACGCTTCCGCCAAGATTTTCCTGAAGAATAAATTCCTTTAATAATATATTAAGAGAACAAGTAGGAAAAACTTGCCATGTTTATATGGACGATATAATTATTTTTTCAAACACTATTGAACAACACTATGCTGATTTAATTAAAATAATTAATATTTTACAAAGAGCAAATATGAAAATTTCTCTCGAAAAATCTAAATTCTTTAAATTAGAAACCACATTTCTAGGGTACATTGTTTCTCATAATGTAATTAAAACGGATCCCGAAAAAATTGCCACAATTAAAAAATATCCGATTCCACGTAATATTAGAGAACTCCGAAGTTTTCTAGGTTTAACAGGGTATTACAGAAAATTTGTCCGTAACTATGCAAAAATTGCTAAACCATTAACAAAATATCTAGGAGGGGAAAATGGAAAGGTTTCTAAAAGAATGTCTACTAAAGTTTCAATACAGTTTTACGAATCAGCTGTACAAGCTTTCAACGAGCTAAAAGAGAATCTAATAGCACAAGTCGAATTAATTCAGCCAGATTATAGTAAGAAATTCGTTTTAACTACAGACGCATCAGACGTAGCTATCGGGGCAGTACTTACACAAGATAATAAACCAATTACGTTTATTTCAAAAACATTAAATAAAACGGAACAACTTTATGCCACAAATAAAAAAGAATTGTTAGCTATAGTATGGGCTTTAAAAAATCTTCGGAATTATTTATATGGAGTAATTGGCATAGAAATACAAACGGATCATCAATCCTTATCGTTCACAATTTCGGATAAAAATCCAAACGTAGAGATGAAAAGATGGTATTCTTTCATTGAAAGTTTTACCCCAAAAATTATATACAAACCCGGAACAACAAATGTTGTAGCCGATGCATTATCACGAATACAAATAAATAATATTACAAACAGCGACATAGAAGTTTCTGAACAGTCAAACTCAGACCAAGACACACAGCATTCAGCTGAAAGTAGTTTTGAAAATGTAATACAAGAGACCCGTAAACCGTTAAATCAATTTAAACAACAATTGTTATTAACAACGGGGAGATATACAATACATGAGTCACTGGACATTTTTGACAAGACAAGACACATAATCGAATATGATACAGTTGAGAATTTAATAAGCATATTAAGAGAGTATCTTCCACCTAACATAACGGTTGGAATTCATTGTAGTTTAGAAGATTTATATCATATTCAAGTTTCTTTAAGAAATAGTTTTACTAACAAATTTCTTTTTACGCGATTATTTTTACAAGACGTAGAAAACGCCGAAGATAGAGCTATACTAATAGAGGAAACACACAATCGAGCTCATAGGGGACTAGACGAAAATCATAAACAAATCAGTAGATTATATTATTGGCCCAATCTATTTGTAAAACTAAAAGAATATATAAAAAATTGTAAAATTTGCAATGAGAACAAATATAGCAGACACCCTATTAAAATTCCAATTGGGGAAGCCCCAGTCCCAACTAAAGAAGGCGAAAATTTACACATTGATATATATTATGCGCAAGGTTTAACTTTTTTAACTTGTATTGACGCGTACTCTAAATTCCTAGTAGTTAAAGAAATTCAGAATAAATTAAATATCGAAAATAAAGTAATGGAACTACTTCAACATTTTCCCCTAGCCAAAATAATTATGAGCGATAACGAACCGAGCTTTACCTCAGCTCAATTTAAATCTTTTGCTCAAAGATGCGGAGTAACTCTACATTACGCAGACCCGAGGCACAGTACCTCAAACGGACAAGTGTAAGGGCACATTCGACATTAACAGAATTAGCTCGCTGCATAAAAGAACAATTTAATTTAACTGACTATTCCGAAACCGTAATAAGAGCCGCTCAGGAATATAATCAGAGTATTCATTCCACAACAAACCAAAAACCTATTGACATTCTTTATAATAAAATCGAACACGATAATATTCCACAATTATTAAAAAATACACAGGAAAAAATGTTAGAAACACATAATGAAAACAGAAAAGAAAAACAATATCACGTAGGACAAGTTGTTTATGAGAAGAAATATGGAGAAAGAAATAAACTTAAACCAAGATATAAGAAGCAAATAGTTAAAGATGTTATGCCTAATAAAATAATAATCAACAGTAGAAACAGAATTATTCACAAAGATAATATTAAGCATTAATAAATTATTTTTTTTAACTTACAGAAAATGTATTCTTTAATACATATTTTATCAATTATAATATTGGCCAGTTCAGAAATAATTGATTACTCGAACCATGAATTTTTTCTGTTCAAAGACAACAAGGATGTACTTACGTATGAATCTTACAACGATTTATTCCACGTAACTAATTTATGTTTTTATAAGGAAATAATTAATACAGAATCAGATAATATAAAAAAGGATTTAAATAAAAGGTCACAATGGGAAAGCTAGAACAAAAAGAGGAATAAATGAGTTAGGCACCGTGTGGAAATGGTTAGCTGGAACTCCGGACCATGATGATTTCATTAAAGTACAAAATAAAATCAATGACTTAATTGAAAATAATAATAAACAGTCTATTATTAATTCCAAATTGTTCAAAGAAATATAATCTCTCTCTGAAGATTTTAAAAATGTTTTTATTGATCAAGATTTACCACTAAGAAAACATCGCTTACGATTGATAACATTTGATCTACAAAATTTAATTGATACTATCACCCTTGCAAAAATTGACGTTTTCAACACCAAAATTTTAAATAATGAAGATATAAAAGAAATTTTAAAGCACGAGCAAAGGCCAGTAATTATCGCTGACTTAATGGACATCTCTGTGTTCAAAATCGCATTACATAAAGAACTTTTAATAATTTATATAAAATACACAATAATAAATAATAGATGCGAATTATATTACACTCGACCCATTTCCCAAATCGATGGAAAATTATTAATAAGTAATCAAGTCGCAAAATGCGAAAATACATATTATGAAATGTCTACATTTAAGAAAGAACTCTTTAATAACTATTGCACTCTAAGTTTAAAAAAAACATGTTTTACCCGACTATTAAACGGTGAACAATCAATTTGTAAAAAAATAAGAGAAAAAAATAAAAAAATAGACATTATCCAAGATGGTGCCATTTTAATAAATGGTAACAACATCGTCAACAACTCCGAATTAGGTGGTTCATTCTTAATAACATTTAACGGTACAACCACAATAAATAACGTTTCAAATACCAATTTAGACGACAAAATTCTAAACTATATTACTACAAACCACTTCAAAAATTATGAAATATCCGATTATATATTTTCAAATAACTCGGAACTCTCTTTAGATAATATAAATATTTTAAATCCATTCATTAAAATTAATAATACCAAAATATCTATATCCTTTATATTATTAATTTTAATCATTATATATTTGATTTCTCTACCTATTATTAAATACAGACATATATTTGTAACCAAAAAACAACGGCCAGAATTAGAAAAACCTATTAACGAAGATATATTTTTAACAGAATTAAGAGATCGTTTAAACGAAATCCATAATGAATCGGGACGATCCATTTTAGAAGGGGGAGAGTTATCCAACCCGTGAAACGGTTCCACTTATGGAACTAATAAACAAATTTTTTAATTCAATTATCCAACGGTTCCAGTTATGGGATTAATAAACAAATTTTTAAATTCAATCTCAGCTACATTGCCTTTGCCTTTATTTATGATTCTGCCTTCGCCTTTTTCATTAACTTCGAAGGCCGCGCTTGACCGTTCTGCTAAGATAAATAAACCTATAGTAAAGTAAACAACAGCTTCTGTTCGAAGCCAAACTCTCACGTTCAAAGACAAAAGTATTGCGTTCCAATTTGTAATCAAAATTGCATCGGTCAGCATAATTGAATTTCACAACGAGATGCGACAGTTACAGCATAAGCTTTTATTTTAAACAAAAATCAAAGTTCTAGAAGCTTAAAAAAAAGCTTCTGGCCGAGGTTCGTTGGAGAAGATTTTAGAATTAAGGAGTCAGTCTTATTCGGATTGAAACCGGGATCGGTCATAAGAAATAATAATAAGTGAAAGTGTCTTGATGTAATAAAGAGTTAGTGAATTAAGGTCTGCACCAATAAAGTGAAATTAAAAAATAAATTTTATATTTTTTTTAATCAACCAATACGATCAAATTTAATTTGCATTCTTAATACTCATAAAAAATCCCAACTTCCTAACTTTAAAAACACCAAAGTTATGGCATTTCCAATCGTTCAGTTATATGGCAGCTATAGGATATAGTCGGCCGATCCTTATGAAATTTGGTTTGACCGTCGTGATTTTACTATCACTTTGGTTTTCATACTAAGATGCGCAGCGAGTCGCAATTGTTTGTGTTGCCCGTTCGTAGGTTCCCGAAAGAATGAGCCCTGAACACTTTACTACTCTGCAAAACTCTATAGTGTTTTTGTCATTATGTAGTCACTTGTCATTTTAATTTATTCTCTACTAGCTTGTATTTCACTCTCCTTATTGCAACAACAATTGCGCCACACTCGGCTAAGGTGAGTTCCCACCTAGCCACGTTCTTGAAACCCTTAAACGGTCTCACAAGGTCACACTTCTTTCTCTCAACCCTTTATATCTAATAACAGGTTTTTCTTAGTTACATTGATTTTATTTTACATTAATTATTATTATTAATCCTCGTGTTCATGGCTTTACATTGGACTGGCATCACATTTGGCTAATCCGAAACAAATTCGAAGTTACTCATTAACTGAAATCATGACTTTTATTTTTTTTTAAATTCTCTATACAGTTCTTGTGTCTTTAAATGACAGTTTGGCGGGATATCTCTTTCTCAGTAGTGGCGTGTACACTTCTGCGCAAACCCGACCATTTGGCTGACAATTTATCACAACACAGTACAGGCTCTTGCGGCCACTTGCGACGATATGCACCTTTAGTGCACCTATCCTCTGTGTGTGATGTCCTGTGCACCCCTCTTAGGTGACTGATCTCAACTCATCCCCTGCGTCTATTTCAACGCCATCTTTCTCTACGACCAACCCAGATGCAACTCGTCTATCTGGTAATTTTCGCAAGCTCTCATACGGATACGTGTATGAGCTTTTACTAGTCAACGATTTTAACAGGTAACGATCACCTTCCAGCAATTCTGTTAGAACAAACCGTCCCTTGAACTTGGGACCCAATTTCGTTTGATGCCGTTTCTCCGTTCTTAGAAAGACATGATCGGCAATCCCATGTTCACAATTTTTGACTTATTTTGATCAACTTCACTTTTATCATATTTTGACAACATTGAGCAATACGGCAGACGGTTGCTCCATGCCTTCATAGCGGTGTAAAAACAAATCTTTGAATTCCAGAAATGACATTCCAGCGAAGCAAATTTTGTGATAGCCATTGCGAAGAGTTCCAAGCAGCGATTTGATTTGATTTTGCAAAGCTGCAGTCGATGTTGTTTGCACAGTTGCGCCGCACTCGGCTAACCTGAGTTCCCACCAAGCCACGCTCTTGAAACCCTTAAACAGTCTCAGAAGTTCACACTTCTTTCTCTTAACTCTTTATTTCAAATGACAGGTTTTCTTAGTTATATTGATTTTATTTTACATTAATTATTATTATTATTAATTCTCTCGACATATGTATGTACATATAATTATTTTTTTCATCTTTATATAATATTTTAGGGGTACCAGTGGTATTAGATTTGTTGGGGCCCTTGACCTTACGACTTACTTTTCCTGAAAATATGAATATGAGCCGTATATATACAGTGTAAGCGATAAAAACATATTCTCCGATAAAATATTTTTTTAATAGGTTGCTTAAAACCATTTAAGTAACACTTTGTGCTTTGAATAATAAAATAAATAAACACTTTGGCACAAGAACAAGGGCTGTGATTTTAATAGATTGGCCTTCTTTTTCTCAGGAGATAAAACTTTTTCTGCGTTTCTCACGAATGCGACTGTGAGTGTCGGCTCTGCTTGCGTCGCTCTGCTCTCTGGCTTCAAGTTTGGCTCTGCCGGTGTCGAATCAAAACAGTGTATTAAAACTTATTGGCACTTAAATTTTTTTTACCTTCGTTTTAGGATTTTGAATATACCAAAATTAAGTACGTCATTCCTTTGTGACCATTTCATTCACAGAAAACAAAGAAATGTCATCGCTCCTTTTCCTTGAATCTTTGCTTCCCAAAATGTATGCCATTAAGTTAATTTTATTTGCTGGAGGACTTAAAACGCAAAAAATAATTTTTAAACAATTTTCCGAAAAAAGGAGCTTGTTGTATTGGCAGGATAGTTCAGAAGCCTCCATCCATAGTGCAAACTGTAATTAAGCTGTAATAGCTCTGGAACCAAGAATCCAAGTAAAGCTAAGATCGAGTCAATAAAAAATATGGATCGTTAGGGGGAACGTCAAATACTGGACTCAATAAAAGCAAATCCAAAATATTCAGCAACTAAAATACTGGAGGAAATATTTCAAAGCATAAGCAAAGCAGTTAATCCTCCAACTGTACGAATTGTGCTCCACAAGGAATGGTGCAACGGACGAACATTTCGAAAAAAGCTTTTGATATTCTTTGTGAACGGAAAGAAGAGGCTGGATTTCCTAAACAAATATGTAAACGAGCCGGAATCATTTTGGGACAACGTTTTCTGGACTGATGAGCTAAAATTTAACATTTTTGGTTCAAATGCTCCCAAAAAGTATGGAGGAAAACCAATACAGTTTTGGAGCTTAAAAATTTAACAATAACCATTAAGCATTGAGGCGGTAACAAGATGGTCTGAGGGATGGTTTGGGACAGCAGAAGATGGGAAACTGGTGCTTATAAGCTTTGGAGTTGTCAGATCTCTGCAAATATTTTACTAAAGATGCTGATGGTTTACTATAGGCTTTCTGCCATTCTAGACTTTTTTTGGAGTCATATATACCAATTATTTATTGTCATTGATCCGAAAAAATATATTTATACTACTATACTAGATCAGCGCAAACAAGTGGCCCTTACGGCCCTAAGTAAAATAAAACAAGAGAGAACGCTATAGTCGGGTGCCCCGACTATCAGATACCCGTTACTCAGGTAAAGGGAGTGCGAGGGAGATGGAGATAGAAACTTTGATCACGCATAACTTTTTAACGAATGGTCCGATTTGGAAAATTTCTTCTACATTTCGATAGGTATTGATAAACACAATAAAACTGCATTTTTACTTTTCCGAAATATTTAAATTTTTAAAATCGTATGTATGCGATTGTGGGCGTTAAAGGGGGCGTGGCACCCTTTTGAAATAAACTTGCGCTGCGTAGGAACTCCTAGAATCTGCATGCAAAATGCCAATCTTCTAGCTTTTATAGTTTCCGAGATCTCAGCGTTCATACGGACGGACAGACGGACAGACGGACAGACAGACAGACGGACAGACGGACAGACGGACATGGCTAGATCGACTCGGCTAGTGATCCTGAAGAAGAATATATATACTTTATAGGGTCGGAAACGCTTCCTTCTACCTGTTACATACTTTTGCACGAATACAATATACCCTTTTACTCTACGAGTAACGGGTATAATGAATGTTTTTAAGTTTGGCAAAGAGTCGGTATTAGAAATAACATGGTATAGTCTATTACAGTATTATACAGTACTTTAAACTGTTCATGCATATCATTATTCTTCAAAGATTTAAAGCAAGAGGAATATAGTTCCTGGTAATTCTATTAGGCACAGAGAAGTTCGGGACTATCCACATCTCCGTAAATAAGCTTATGAATTAAAGTATTGCCAAGCATCGTTTTACGGTTTAATAAAGATGGTAGATGAATTAAAAGAAGTCGACTAGAGTAGGATGGTAAAATAAGGCTTGCATTCCAGTTAAGTTCTATATGTACACCATTTTTAGATCATAAGTTTTGGGTCAAGAAGGACGCCAAGGTCATCAACATGCGTGATTCTATGGGGGCCCTTTGATAAATAAGCGGTCGATTGGCACTGGACGATAGTGTCGATCGATGGGCACAGAACACTGGAGATGTCGGCACAGGAAGGGTCACACTAAAACAAAAAATATATCGCCAGCACCGGATGGCAACGCTGCACTGATTCAAATCATCGAGATCGGCTGGAAAACCGATCGGGAAAGCGGTAATGTGACCAGACAACGAAGGAAATGAGATGCTTAGAACGCGAAGCATAAGGGAAAACATCTTGGGCGGGACATTCAAAGGAGATACGGAGAACGCGAGAAGTCTATGGGGGAAACATCTTGGGCGGGAAAAGGAATGGAGCATTGGCGCTGTGGAACTCAGGTATGAGCTGTGAGCGTCGAGGGAACCATTTGAAGGAGCAAGCGGACTCAAGGCTACAAGGATTTAAAAGAAAGCCAGCCGGAGAGAAGAAAGTCAAGTCTGTGGGGGAAACATCTTGGACGGGAACTGCATAGAACGAGAAGGAGCGACGTCGAGGGAAGAAGGACCAACATCATCGATCCGAAACAGCGGATCTAGAGAGAACTCCAAGATAACAGCCGGAGAAGAGGTGCAAGTCTCATTTCGTTCCCGAAGAAAGGGGAGAATGTGAGGAGTTAAATAACTCTTCATAAATAAATGAGAGTTTGGAAAATACAGCTGGAGAGAGTTTGGAGAATACAGCCGGAGAGAGTTTGGAGAGAAACGAGAAGAGAGTTTGGAGAATACGGCTGGAGAGAGTTTGCAGAGAACGAGGAGAGAGAGAGAGAGTTTGGAGAGAAGGAGTAACGGTAGAACGCGGCGGACTTTGGACCCTAGTATGGTGCCGTGCGCAAAACCGAAAAAGGAGAAGCCGAGAATTAACGGGATACGCCGGCCTATATAAGCAGGCCGAGCGCAGAAGGCGGGAGCAGTCGATCACAAGGAGTCAATCCAGCAAGATCAGTAGACAAGCAGCTCATCAGTGAACAACACAAGTCAAGTCAACATCAGGAGGAAGCAGAGCCGCGCCGAGTCAACAGGAGCAAGATCGCTACATCAAGACGTTCGGGACTTAGAGTTGAAGTCTCCGAGCTGAGAAACAGGTAGCTGAGGTTCTTAAGTCATCACGCGGCTAAGTCCAGGCGCTTTGTTCTAATTCTTGTCGCGATTTGAGCTTGGCGTATTGCTCGGCGAGTCCGACAGAAGTGAATAGAAAGAGCCCTTCGACAAAGAACCGTGGGCTCGGAAGGGAAGTTGTCCAGAACCAGCGGTCGTGCGAAAGCAATTGCCTTGTCGAATTCCGGCGTACGCCTAAACCGACTGGCGAGAAGTGTGCAGGCCCTGGTGCGACTAGCCACGAAAGACGAGCGTCTGAACCACGGGTGTCTCGAGAGGCGTATGCGTCGAGGGCACTGTAGTTCACGGCCAGAGTCCTAGACAGGCAGCTGACCGAATCTCGAGAGCCAAAGACCCGCTGCACATAGTCTCACAAGAGCACGCAGACCACGCAGCCAGGACTTCGCGCCGTGAGCAGAGCAAGGACATCGAGGACACAAGAAACGACGAGCAGTCATCGCAGGCCCAGCAGCAACCAAGCCATACTGCAACGTATCCAGTCCACGGCTAAGAGGCGAGGGCGGAAGCGTTCATCTTGAACCTAGCGTGCTGCCACAGGGACGGCATTGGCGGCCTTCCGGCGTATGCTTGAACCGTCAGGTAGAAACTGTGTAGGCGTCTGGTGTGACCGGCCGGGACAGATCCAGGCTGCGAAAGGCGTAAGCTTTGAGAGCCCGGTGCCTGTTCACCCTAGTCTGGGAACGGTGACGCATCCCTAGACCTTCATAGACCCGAGTCAGGCGACATCGGAGGCGTTCCGGAGCGGCGAGCAGCGAGGCAGCGGAGAGCGACGGTGGAACGACCACAATTCTTCAAGGAAGGAGTTGAGACAACCATCTGTCACCATTAGTCCCGGGCCGAGGGACAATTCGGCGAATAAAGACCCTAGTATAAATATCCTAACATACTGTGCGTTCTCACTAGACCATCGGGCGGTCACGTTTATATAAATTTGGTGGGACGAACAACACACATCTTGTGAGCTATCCGCACGATACTCGTAGCGAGCCGACATACAAAATCAGTTACAACAACGCACCACCACCTAGCGTATATGTGGCATATTGTGGGTTCGAGACAATAATCGAGTTTAATTTATTCTGCTGATAATTGTGCCCAGTGTTCTTTTCTCTATTAACAGTGGTTCTTTGAATTGGTATATTTATTAATAAAGATTTTGTATTGAATTGGCGAAGCTTTCATCTATTTTTAGTTATTTCATTCAATGTTGTTGTAAACACAATTATATTACTAAGTAATTAATTTTATATATTATTAATAAGTTTGGAAGAATTGTGCAATTGAAGAATGACATGGGCTCGATGTGAAAATGGGGGGTTCCTTTTAAAAGATTTCCCCAATTACTTTGTTGAATGTCATAGTAAATTAAAAATCGAAACTTATTTGTATTTATTTATTTATTTCTGTGGTACTTTTTGATCCTATCTACGGGAGGTGTAAAACACAAAACGATCCACAATGCGTCATCTTTGTCTTTATCAGTTCGTTTGAATTTTTTTAAATCTACTAATGCTAAAGAAAAAAAATTGTTTGTTTCAATATCATTAATTTAAAATTGTTTGATCTATATAATATTTGTTTCAATATCACTAATTTAAAATTGTTTGATCTATATAATTTGATCTATATATATTTGTTTCAATATTACTAATTTAAAATTGTTTGATCCATATAATTAAAACATCCGCCATTTGTTGTTAAAACCTAACTGGGTTGTCGTTGCTATTTTTGGGAGAAGTTTTTTTCCAGCTCTTATTTTTGCTTCGGTCATCGTCTTACTCACTTTTAATTTGCTGTTGCTGTCGTCCGGAGCCTACAATTCATTGGAGGATTGCTTCCCACACATTTTTGATTATCTGTTGCTGCTTTTCGCACAGGGGATTGGCTTTTCGTTGTGTTTTGTTGGTTTTTATTAAAGCACTTTCGTTTCAATGTAGTTAAGACGCTGGCAGGGGATTAGTCGTCATAGTCATAGTAAGAGCATGTTAGACATTGGATTATTGAAGGCTTAAGGTAGTAGACCAGTGTGACGGCCGAAATTTCAGCGATTTTTCGTGACCTTTTTTTTAAAGTAAACTGACGTCTGGAGGCCGCACTCTGATAAAATGTAAAACTTGTGGTAAACTTATAATACCCCGTAACTAAGATTTGAGAAGCGGTGTTTTGTCTACTACTTCTACTGGTTAGATCAAGGCTACTATAATACACTTACTACAGTTGCGATCGGTTGTACTACTCAAGAATAGTTGTTTAGTGCTATCGATTGGGAGGAGGGTTGATTGCTTTTCGGCACTGGCCGATAGTCAGGGATGTATTTAGGGTGACTAGCCTTCCACAGGGCTGCATTTGGGCAAGTCTAGAATAATTTTATTTTATATTTAAACTTCGCATTACCCCCACTAGTACCTAAAACACCAAATGGCTCAAGACAACGCCACAGGTACCACATAAAGGCTCCGTAAGGCAGCTATGGGATATCACGACCCTAAGGCTACTCATCTATATTTATGCATCTTAACAGCTTACCCAGTAAAATCCACCATGTTACTCCCTTTATGAACTTTACCAAACTAAAAAAGTGATCAATCTATCATGGATAGACGGGGACCTCCTTCCACACCTTGGCAATGGCCCCATCAATATTTATAGACCGTCTCAGCTAAACAACTGAATTGAACATAAAAAATTGTTCCAACAAATTTTTTTTTTTTTGATAGCTTCAACATTGCGGTTTATGTATGAAACACCACTTCGTTCATATGGCTGCCTCGGCTGGCTTCATAGTAGCCCATTGGGGCGCCAACCACCCAGAGACGATTGATGACCTAAAGCACGAGATTGAAGTTGCCATCAGGGCCATTGGGGGCCATATCAATAGAAAATGTGTTTAAAAATTGGGACGATGCCGTCCACAACAAGACCCACCTGGGAAAGATTGCAAAGTTTCACTACCTTAAGTCTTTCATAGTTGGTGAAGCGGCCAATCTTCTCAGTCACATGTCCATTACGGAATCAGCTTATGATTCAGCATGAGAACGCCTCAATGAACGCTATGATCGCCCAAGGCATATCGTGAACTCCTTACTGGACACTTTCATGGGACTGCCTGGTGCCCCCAACGGCGAGGTATCTAATCTACGCAAACTTACTGATTGCGTCAATGAAATCATTCGTAGGCTAGATGCAGTTGGGGAGACCAGCCGTAACTGCTGGGTGATTCATCTTGGTTAAAATTGATCCCGACTCGAGAAGGAAGTGGATAGAGGACACCAGAGGCGCTGCGAAACCAACCGTTACAGACTTGTTTAAATTCCTTGATGATCGTTGCGAGGATTTTGAATTAAGCCAAGCTACATCGGCAATCAATCTCGATCCTGGCAGCCACACGGACAAGCCTGCCAAAGCGAAGCGAGCACTTATGGCAGTGAACCGTGGCAATTGTGGTAAGTGTGGCTCTGCTGACCATCAGCTGTATAGATGCTCTCAATTTCAAAATCTAAATCTTTCTAAAGGAAAGTCGCTTTGCTTCAATTGCCTATGCTCTGGCCACCGATCTTCACAATGTCAATCGAAACATTCGGGCAAGCACTGCAATGGCCGTCATCATTCTCTTGTACATCCTGAAAACATGGATTCCATGACAATTGCTCCTGCGGACACTGCACAGGCCAGTCCTCAAACTTCTGGATGTAGCTCAACTTTGGTCGCCCAGACGCAAAACAGCACCTCATTAACACAGTCAGTGTATGTCCAAAACTCTAAAGGTGCTTACGCAATTTGCCGTGTGCTATTGGATAGCGGCTCTAAGCTTTCCTAAGTTTCTAAACGATGCGTCAACGCACTTAGGCTCACACGTTTACCCTCAAGAATACAAGTTTCCAGAATATCTTCCGTCAAGGCCGAAACTACTAGAGGATTGGCAACGCAGCATATCAATTCAATGGTGTCACTGCATACGATTGTTGTACATGTGCTGTGCAAAATCACATGATCACTTCAACGGGACGACATTGACGATACAGCTTAAGGATCTACGATGGACTCCAATTAACCGATACTTCGTTTAACACATCTTCACTTGTATACATTTTCTGGGAAATGAACAAATTTGGACCATTTTGTCAGGAGATAAAAAATATGACACCGATGGAAATATTATTGCCATCAGCTCGATCTTTGGATGGATAATCACTACTGTTGACACAAACGCCTCTCTTCAACGCTTCTGGGAGATCGAGCATACACAACGAGACCCCTCGCACGAAAAGGTGGAGCAGCACTTTCTAACCACACATTCCCGAGACCCAGACGGCAAATGCATCGTTGAATTGCCTTTCAAACACGAATGCCAAGAGTTCGGCATTCGTCTTGGAGTGGATAGCATAAAAGAAGCTGGCAGGAGTCGAAACACAAGCCAAGAGAGAAAATCAGGGCAGCAAAGACCTAGCACACCAGATTACGCCAAGATCGAAAAGCAAGTGAGAGAATGTTCGTTCAAATTCGATAACACAAAGAAGCCACTGAAATCTTTAGAACAGGTGGAGTCGTCCGCAAACACGTACGGTCTGAACCTGAACATGATCCCACGTGCAATGCCAGAGCTATTGCAAGGCAAAGCACTGAAATGGTTTATTTCAAACAATAAACATTGGAGAACATGGGGAGAGTTCAGCGAAAGTTTCCAGACGTACTTTCTGCCGAGAGGGTTCTTCTCGAAGTTGGCAGACAAGGTGAAACAGCGGAAACAGGGTTTCAGGGAACCGTTCAAAGATTACATGGTGGACATGCAGACTTTGATGAGGCCACTCGGGTACTCGCCAAAGGAGACCCTAGAAATAATCAAGGACAACTGCACACCAGACCTGAGAATTTCATTAAGAACATACAAAGTGGATGATCTGGACACATTAATGATCCTGGCTGACGAGTATGAAGAACTGGACAAAGAGCGAGAAGAGTTCGTTCACGAACACAAGTTCTCACGAAACAAAACTGCAGCACCACCACAAACTACATGCAGGAGATGTGAAGACAGCACGGTAAACCAAACACCGTCCTATGGCCAGTGGACACCGGCCAATGTAACACAACAAAGGCAGCCAACGAACACATTATGGAGGCCACCAAACACCACTCAGATGGCAAGCAACCCAATGCCAAGAGCCACCAACGCACAGACCCACATAATGAACCCACTGGAGGCATGTCGCTGTTGTGGAGGAAAAATTGGCATCAGGAGTGTAGAGTGCTGCCAAAAGGCGGGAAATGGGCAGCGATCCCAGTCGCAGAGAGGCGCACAGTCGCACACTGATTGAGGAAGAGCAGCAGTTGTCCGCGACCGTTGAAATTGGAGGTGTCGCATGAAAGGCCACAATTGACACGGGAGCCACGTCAAGCTTGATTAACAAGGAGCTGGCGGATACACTGGCTGACAAAGGAAGGATCACAAGGACAAGACGGCAAGTTAGGTTGGCAGACGGCAGATGCAGCAGAATAAGCTCACAGCTCGAGGTCACGGTAGTGTTTGGAAACAAGCAATTGGATATGAATCTTCTACTACTTCCAGGATAAGTGGATGAGTTAGTGCCGGGATGGAATTTCCTCACAAGAGTCGGGGCGGAAATAAAGTGTGCCGGGCATGAATTGCGAATACCTGAAAGAAAACAGCACTATGGATGGCTAGAAGAAAGGCTGTCGGTGGTTGTAGATTCATACTTAAGTGATGATGAGGACATTGAGAAATTCCTCGACAAACAGATAGCAGATTTCAGGACCATGTCAGGAACATCTACAGTGGCCGAGCACCAAATCACCATGAAAGACGACAATCCAATCAAACAGAGATATTATCCCAAGAACCCAAGAGTCCAAGGAGAGATCAACGCAAAAGTGGACGAGCTTTTACAAATGGGATTTATATGGTGAAAAAGAAGACGAGCAAGTGGAGACTATGCGTTGATTTCAGACAAATTAACGCAAAGTCTATGAAAGATGCCTACCCGATGCCGCGAATCAATTATATACGGGACCAACTCAGAGAGGCAAAATACATAAGCAGTCTAGACTGGAAAGTCGGATATTGGCAAATCCCTCTGGAGATAAATAGTAGGCAATTCACGGCGTTTACTGTACCAGGCAAAGGCTTGTTCCAATGGAAAGTAATGCCTTTCGGACTACACTCAGCATGGCCCACGTTCCAAAGGGCTCTCGATCAGTTAATTGGCCCGGAGATGTCACCATACGCGTTTGCATATCAAGATGACATTATTGTGGTCGGACGCACGCTTAAAGAACACGTGGAGAACTTAAAGGAAGTGTTTAAGCGCCTCAAGGAAGTAAATTTAGAAATAATCGCCGATAAATGCAAATTCTTCAAGCAAGAGCTGGTCTACCTCGGACACAGCGTTACTAGCAAAGGGATAGGCACAGATCCCGAGAAAGTAGCGGCCATTGCCGAACTAAAGCCAGCGTCGACGGTACGGGAACTACGACAATACCTAGGCGTAGCTTCATGGTACCGACGATTTGTGCCAGATTTTGCGCGTTTAGTAAAACCACCCAATGATCTACTACGCAAAGGCACAAAGTGGATATGGACGCCGGAACACTAGCAGGCTTTCGTTGAAGTAAAGGCACGATTATTGGCCGATCCTGTGCTGGCATGCCTGGATTTCGAGAAAAGATTCATCTTGCAGACGGTCGCCAGTGATTATGGTTTAGGTGCGATCCTGACACAAGAAACAGAGGACGGTGAAAAAGTAATATCATACTCAAGCCGGACCCTAAACGGGGCGGAGAAAAATTACTCTACAACAGAAAAAGAATGCTTGACAATCGTGTGGGCAATCAGAAAGCTGAGACCTTTCTTAGAAGGCTACCATTTTAAAGTGGTAACGGACCTCATGGCTTTAAAGTGGTTTAGTTGCGATCCTGATACAAGAAACAGAGTACAGTGAAAAAGTAATATCATACTTAAGCCGGACCCTGAACGGCGCGGCGAAAAATTACTGTACAACAGAAAAAGAATGCTTGGTAATAGTGTGAGCAATCAGAAAGCTAAGACCTTACTTAGTAGGCTACCATTTTAAAGTGATCACGGACCACATGGCTTTAAAGTGGTTAAACAGCATATAAAGCCCTTCTGGAAGGGTAGCAAGATGGGCCTTGGAGTTGCAGCAGTACGACTTCGAGATAGCATACAGGAAGGGACAGCTAAATGTGGTGGCAGACGCCACAACAACCATTACCAGACACTCTTAGAGGCATGAAAGACACATCGACAGAACCAACCAATGGTTCCACAAAAATATGGACGCCGGAACACCAGCAGGCTTTCGAAGAAGTAAAGTCACGATTAGTGGCCGATGCTGTGCTGGCATGCCGGGATTTCGAGAAAAGATTCATCTTGCAGACGGACGCCAGTGATTGTGGTTTAGTTGCGATCCTGACACAAGAAACTATGTAATGGAAGGCGAGTCACTCTATAGGCACATTCCTCACAGAGCGGGCAGTGAAGATGTCGTGGCCTGGAAACTGTGCGTTCCAAAAGGCCTAGGACAAACTGTACTTCAAGAAAACCATGACTTCCCATCCGCTGGGCATGTTGGGAGTAGAAGAACAATAGCACATCTGGCAGCCCGATACTACAGAGACGCCAGGTCCCAAGTACGCAAGTGTGAAGTCTGCCTGAAATACAAGCCCAATCAGCTTCAGGCTGCTGGAAAAATGCTCACTCAGATACAAGAGGAACCATGGGCAACAATATGTGCGGATTGCGTCGGGCCATTGCCGAGATCGAAGCACGGAAATTAGATGATACTTGTCTTAATTGATTGATTTTCCAAATGGACGGAAATTGTGCCACTCCGAACAGTAATATCAAGGTTAGGGGCTCCGAAGATAGTGATAACCGACAACGGAGTACAGTTCACCAGTCGATCCTTTAAAAGATTTAAAAGATTTCTCAGCGAAATGGGAATAAAACAGCAATTCACGGAGCCCTACACACCACAGGAAAACCCAACAGAATAGGCTAACCGTACGGTAAAGACGATGATAGATCAATTCGTAGGAAAAGACCAAAGAACTTCGGACGAGAACTGGCCAGAGATTATGCTAGCAGTTAACTCAAGCATATCTGAGTCAACTGGGTACTCCCCAGCGTTTCTCACACAAGGCCGGGAACCCCGTTTGCCAAACGCATTATACGACAGGGAAACGTTAGGTTCGGGGAGAAACACAGAGACTCCAGACGAGAAGGCAACTAAGTTAAAAGAAATCTTCGAAATCGTACGTCGGAACAAGGAAAAGCCATCCCAGGACCAAGCCAGTCACTACAAAATCACTGCAAAATACGCCACACACATTCGAAGAAAGAGCGGACGGTTCACGTTGGTGAGCTTAAGCAGCAACAAACAGAGGACTAGGAAAAGGATTTCACATTGATCCGGACTGCGAGGCAACAGGATTAGGCGTCAGGCCGAAGCGAGAGTCATCCATACGCCACGCAGAAAGGACAAACACAAGGAACAGGCACAAGGACATGAATGGAAAAGGATGCATAGGGACCCCGACTACGAGGCAGACGGATTCGGCGTCGGGCATAAGCTCGATTCATCCATCGATACGCCGCGTAGATAGGGTGTAAACAAAAACAAGGGGGACCCATACAACGAGGCAGTCGGATTCAGCGTCGGGCGTAGGCCCGAGTCATCCGCCTATACGCCGCGTAGATAGGGTACGCCGGGAAAAGAAAGGTTGCATAAGAACCCCTACGAGGCAGTTGGATTCAGCGTCGGGCATACGCCCGAGTCATACGCCTATACTCCGCGTGTATAGGTTTATACAACACGAGCAGCAACGAGCGAGTAGACTCTATACGGAGTAGATCAGGCTGAATCTACTGGCTGCCAAAGAAAGGGGGAAGACGGCACAGCAGAGCTGCACCGTAGGTCCCGATGCGATGCGGGTGATTTAAAAAAAAAAAAATTTAATAAAAACATAACATATATAAACATAGAAAACCCTGCACAGGTAACACTGAAAACACGGACACAGGAAACATAACAAACGCGCACAATTCAAGCAAATAAATGACACAAAAAAAAAAAAAAAGGGGTACCAGCGTCAGTCTTCCAGTTCGCGACATCGAGGCCCTTCGGCCAAGGGCGACTGGAGGGTGAAAGCCTAAAAGAGAGAGTAAAAAGTGAGAAGGGTGAAAGTGGAGAAAGAGAGGAAAGTTTCTTGTCCCGCCGCACATCTAAAGGGATGGGAGCGCTTCGATCAATTGTAACGCCCTAAATCTGAGGGCGTACAAACTTCATTTAATCATGCCGAGGATCGGAGTCCACCTATTTAGTATTTAATATAGTATTAAAATTAGCTTTAAGATTTGGACACGGAGTCCACCTATGTTATCAATATGAAGTAATGATAACTAAGAAATTAATTAAGATGGTGTTTACATTTGAAGCCGAGACACGCACCACGGGCAGAACCCCCTTAACCCGCTATCGCACTCGTGAGGGGGGGCGATCGATATCACGATCAATAACAGGGAACTGGTTCAGAGAACACGACGCGAGCTGAAGTGCGATCTCTAGAAATCTGACTCGGTCTCTTTGGTTTCGACTTTTCACCGCGAGTAGACGTGTGCGCGAATAACCCTCCGACATGAGATTCACAAGCCAAACGCCTAACCTCACATTCACTGTGCTCATCCGCGCCACACTAGTTAACATCCTCGAAGTTACACGTAAGCAAGAACATCCATTGTGAGGGCAGCAGCCAGGGAACTACTTTCAATAACTATCAAATATAAGCCTCAAATTGAAGAACTAAAACCCCGCGTGTTATTTCTTTACCAGTACACTTCCCCTCCTTCTAACACCACCCGTTCTCGACCCCGATCTACGACGCGTGTTTGGTTTCGCATCCACACGACGTACTTCGGCCGAGAGCTCCCTAGAATCCTCGTAGACTCCGAGCCTAGCCGGAGTGTAGAACCCCGTAGGCTCCGAGTATATCCGGAGTGTAGACACCCGTAGGCTCCGAGTATATCCGGAGTGTAGACACCCGTAGGCTCCGAGTATATCCGGAGTGTAGACACCCTTAGGCTCCGAGTATATCCGGAGTGATCGACCCCCTTAGACCCCAAGCTCACCCGGAGCGGATCAACCCCGCCGTTCATGCCCGGCGGAGTTCCCCTCCACGTAGCCCCCGGAGCCAACTCCAATCGGAATCATCCAAATTCACCACCAAGCAGTGCGAACGTCCTTTTTAGTATCTCGCTCCGCCACCAGAGGGCATTACTGACGGGTCTCATCCAAGTTCCCCACCGAGCAGTGCGATCACCCACTGAGTACCTCGTCTATCACCAGGGGGCGCCTCAAACAGGATCCTCCCCGGGTTTTGCCCCAAGCAGTGTGGTCGGCCCAATTCCCACTGCAGGCCGCTAGGCGGCGGTCTAATAGATGCCTTGTCATCAACCTCGTGTTCAGATCGGTTTGACCAACGGCTCTCGCGCGTAGAGGCATACTCGGCGATTAGAATCCGTGCGGAAACAGGCCTTTACGATCGACTACCTCGTCGAAGAGCACTCGTATCCGGGCGCCTTACAGCTTCCCCATACAAATTCCTACTACAGGTCCCACCCTTCTAAATAAATTTCTTGTATAGGTTCCTTGGCCCCGATTGAGATTCTACCCCGGCCAGAGAACTGCGTTACAAGTGGCGCCCGAACAGGGACCTGATAGGGAGAAAGACCAGGAAAACTACCACCTGTATGGGGAGTGCGTAGGGCCCGAGTGAGTGACGTAGTCTAACGGTTTCCGCGAAAGTGTCCCGACCGGGGAGAATAACCTTGATGAACTAGTGAACGCGGCCGGTATCAAGCCCACGAGCTTACTCGCGATCCCGTACAGTCCACGCGATCGAGTGTCTGTGAAAATACAAACGTATGGCCCAAGAAGCCCCGTAAAGACTCCAACAAGCGAAGACATCATTCCAAGACAACGCACCAAAGACTCGCTGCAAACATGGACCCCGACCAGAAAATTGCCGGTGAGTCCGTTCCACACTTATTTCACAATCCCGGGGTCCCCTCGCGGTGGATTTATTCCCGCTTGAAGGCCGAATTAATAGCCTTTGCTGACGAATTCGGGTTCTCCGCCGAGGGACTCGTCGACGACTTGCGGCGAAACTTTGTCACCCTAGTTAGAGACTCGGAACAAACCCAAGAGGTGTGGGCTCGACTAGCCGACCTAGGAAGACAATACTCATCACGTGCCCCGAGCCCCGCACCTTTGGGGGAAGACAAAACCGGCCCCAGCGGCCCCGCCCCGAACATAAGCGCCGGAGCAACCCCCGGTGTCTCCCCCGCAGACCGAGCTCGAATTACCCCTAGCCTCACGGTTACTGTCGCCTCTCCGGTCGGCAGTAACCAAGAAACTTTCACGGAGCCGAGCCATGACCGGAATCGCCGCGAGATTGTTTGCGTCCCCGAACGAATTCGTAAATGGGGCCTCCAATTTGACGGATATTCAGACCCCTTAGCCTTCATCGCGCAGGTCGAAAGTCGGGCCTTATCCTACGGGATAGACCTAGGACTCCTTCCTCGAGCCATGGCAGAGCTGCTGACGAGCAGAGCAGACAAATGGTTCCAAACAAGCCGCCTCCAAGGGGCTGACTGGAAAACATTTCGGCGTGAATTCCTCGAGTTTTTCCTCCCACCCCGATACCTCTAGCGCTTGGACGACCAGATTCGGAGTCGTGAGCAGTTGGAAGGGGAAACTTTTAAAGACTTTATGCTAGATCTTCGAGTCCTCATGCGCCATGCGGGCTACAACGAAGATCAAGAGCTAGATAGGCCATACGAAAATGTCGCGCCGGAATACCAGATGTATATCCGACGCAGCGAGGTACGGACCATTGGGGAATTAGCCCAATTGGCCACCGAGTTCGAGGCGGAGCCTCGGGAGGAACAACTATAACCCCGCCACCTGAAATCCGACAGCGTACCGCTCCCCTTCACAAGGTCAGACCCAACCTACGTTCGCTGAGTAGAGCCCGCCATGCTGGAGCCTACCCCGCACATCTCCAGAGCCCAGAACTGCCCCGCCAGCTAGGGTTAACCGGGTGACCGCACCTGAACGACGAATCGATGTGCTTGCCGAAATTGCGGAGCACCGGGACACTTCAGCCGCGACTGCCGGAATCCTCGACAGTACTTCTGTTGGGCACGGCGGACAACGGGAGTCCGAACCACCACTCGAATGCTGTCGACGCCAACAACCGGGAAACGGGATGGGTCCCCTCGACCGGCGGAATTCGTCGGGACCCAATCCACCGGGCACCGAACGCGGTGTGCGCGGCAGCTTCTCCTGATACAACGCAGCTCCAGGAAAACCCCGTGGCAGCCCCACGACGTTGGTGGGAAAACCCCGTAGGGATACATCCACTACAGCTCCCAAGCAACAGGAACGTGTACAACCGGCGCCTGCCGTGGATAACCCCTTCCACCTGGAGCCCTTGGCTGACTCCGCCATAGCTCGGAAAAGGAACCCTTTTCGAACGGAACCTCGGCTAGGCATAGCCAACCACGAGACAGGGCCACAGCATGACAGGGATCCGCCCGAAGGGCAGCAAAGAGTACGGGAAACGCATTACGCCACAGCATGCAAGGAAAAAGACGCGACCAGCACCACAGGAGGAAACACCAGCATGGCAACCGAGGACCACGACAGGAAACGCCGGGAGGAACACGCCGAGAATCCACGAGGGACATCCGATACGGGCACTGTGTCCCAGGGGAATCAAGTACTCAATCAGGAGGGCAAGGAACGCGGCTGCGAGACTAATCCGCAGGTCCAAGCGTTCCTTAGCGAACAGCTAGCGCGATTTGAAGGAATGACGGGGGTAGCAAACATAGCGGAACACCGGATCACCATGAGGGACGACCGGCCGATTAAACAACGCTATTTCCCAAAGAACCCTGCCATGCAACGGATCATAGACGAGCAAGTAGACGCGTTGCTGGAGCAGGAATGTATCGAACCGTCGCGTAGTCCGCACAGTGCTCCGTTGGTCTTGGTCCGGAAGAAAACCGGCCAGTGGCGCATGTGCGTGGACTACCGGCAACTAAACGCGAAATCGATTCCGGACGCGTACCCGTTGCCGCGCATTAACCACATCTTAGAACGACTGAGAAACGCGAGATACATTTCGACCCTGGATCTAGCAACGGGCACTGGCCAACCAGATAGCCAGGGCATGTACCGCCTTTACGGTACCCGGACGCGGCCTATTCCAATGGCGCGTCATGCCTTTCTGGCTGCATTCGGCCCCGGCAACTTTTCAGCGAGCCCTAGATAGCGTGATCGGACCCGACCTCGACCCATACGCGTTCGCCTACCTCGATGACATTATTGTCATTGGGGCCAGCCTAGGGGAACACATGGACAACCTGCGCAAGGTTTTCGAACGATTGAGGAGAGCTAACCTGCGCATCAACCAGGAAAAGTGCTCCTTCTTCAAGAGAAAACTGGCCTACCTTGGACATGTGATCAGTGACCAGGGTATCCACACCGACCCGGACAAGGTAGCCGCCATGCGAAACCTGAGCCCACCCACTAGCTTACGGGAGCTAAGGAGATGTCTCGGGATGGCCTCATGGTACCGACGATTCGTGCCCAACTTTGCCTCGGTGGTCCAACCCATGACGAACCTGCTAAGGAAAAACCAACGGTGGAAGTGGGAATCGGATCAGCAGAATGCATTCGATCTCCTGAAAGGTTTGCTGACAGACGCACCAGTACTGGCGTGCCCAGATTTCTCCGTCAAGATGACGCTCCAAACTGACGCCAGTAACTACGGACTCGGGGGAAATCGACGGCCAGGAGCGAGTCATTGCCTACGTCGGCCGCAAGCTCGATGCCGCGGAGTTGAATTATTCGCCCACGGAAAAGGAATGTTTGGCCATCGTCTGGGGAATACGGAAACTGCGATGCTACCTCGAAGGCTATAGGTTCGACGTAATCACCGACCACCTAGCCCTGAAATGGCTGGACCAGATCGAAAACCCCACCGGAAGGATTGCCAGATGGGCCTTATAGCTCCAGCAATATCAGTACGATGTACATTACCGGCGCGGGAAGTATAACGTGGTAGCCGATGCTCTCTCCCGGCAACCACTAGAGCACTTACAGAGACTCACGGACGGCGAGCACCAGTGCAAGTGGCTGCAAAGAAAGATGAAGGACGTTCGGGACGACCCCAGAAGTTACCCGATTTCATCATTGAAAACGGAGAACTATATCGCCATCTCGGCCACCGTCCAGACGACCAGGACTACGTGCCCTGGAAGCTGTGCGTAGCAGCCGAACATCGGGATCGAATCCTACACCGCCGGACATCTTGGCATTAGGAAAACCATCATCAGGATCTCGCAGAAGTACTACTGGCCGGGGATGTTCCGCGACGTGCGACGACACGTGCGACAATGTATCCCGTGCCAGAAATACAAGTCAGAACAGCGACAACAGGCCGGAAAGATGCTAACGAGACAGGTCAGCGAACCCTTTGGCATTCTGTGTGCGGATTTCGTCGGACCTTTGCCCCGCTCCAAAGAGGGGAATACCATGCTCCTCGTCTTCTTCGACATATTCACCAAATGGGTCGAGTTAATACCCCTACGCAGAGCAAGTACGGCGACTTTGATACGAGCTTTCCGCGAACGGATCATCGGCCACTTCGGAGCCCCGAGGAAACTGGTGTGCGATAATGGTTCACAGTTCACCAGCAAGGCGTTCAAAGACTTCCTCAAGGAAATGGGAATGGAACCTCAATTCACTGCCCCATACTGCCCGCGAGAGAATCCGACAGAGCGCGCGAATCGCACGGTGAAGACTATGATCGCCCAGTACGTGGAAAATGGGCAGAACACCTGGGATATGTTGCTACCAGAACTCTCACTCGCGATCAACACAAGTGTCTCGGAAACGACCGGGTATAGCCCAGCCTTTCTCCTACAAGCTAGAGAACCACGGCTACCCGGATCCTGGTACGACAGCGTAACTCCCGGAACAGCAACGACGTCCTCGAGCCCATCGGAGAGAGAGAAACGCCTGAAGGAGATCTTCCAGATCGTGTGGAACAATCTCCAAAAAGCCAGCCGAGAACAGGGGAGACATTATAACCTGCGTCGTCGAACCTGGAAGCCCGAAATGGGATCACTGGTCCTCGTGCGACAACATCATCTATCTAAAGCAGCAGAAGGGTTCGCAGCAAAGCTCGCCCCAAAGTTTGACGGACCGTATAAAGTGGTCGCTTTCCCGTCACCCAACGTCGTCCGAATCCGCCTACCTGGCCAGCGGAAGGGGCGACTTGTTAATATTGGAGACTTAAAAACGTTCTTTTCTTCTTCCACAGGGAACCCCGAGGATGAAGACAGCGAAACTCCCAGAGAGAACACCGGCGACCAACCCGGGCAGTCCCAAAGTCCGAACCAACCGCCATTAGCAACGAGGGGTGATCATAAGTACCCTAACCTTCCTTTGTGTCCCTAAGTTTAAATTTGTCATAAGCCAGTAAGACCTTAAGAATGAAGTTAGGAGATTCTTTCGCTGCAGCCCAGTTATCCCTATTGCTAAGCATCAATAGAACTAAGCTAGTTTAGTTGTTTCTTTCACAGAACTGACGGGCAGAAATGGAGACCATCGTACTGTCGTCCGGCGACAGCGACGAGGAGCTTGAACCCAGCGTTCAAGGTAACCGCCAGTCGACGGCCACACGGGATCCTCGGCTACGCCCAGGAACGGCGTACGCCGAGAGATCCACCCGGTCATGCCCGACGGGTAAGAGCGACCCTATCCTCTCCCGGATCCTATGCTCGGACATCATCCCGCCGGGCAGCGTCGAACTGCGCCCCGGAATCCAGCGACTCCGAGAACGAGTCGATGCCAACGCCACCTCGAGCCGGGGGAGCCTCGCCGCACTACACGGACGCGGCCGGACATCGGACCTACCCGACTCCCTATGAGTGCTACCGAGTCCAGCCGGGCCAGCGGAGAGCAGCAGGGAGTATAACCCTTGCGGTCGCAGCGAAAACTACCGGGATCACCCGAACCCCTACCCCAGTGACGATGAGGAAGAACGGGACGAACAAGCACCCTATGTCGAGGATGCTAGCGACTCCGATAACGCGGACGCGTACTCGGTGAGCAGCCGGGAGGACGACGACGATCCCAGGGAAGGTGCGGCGCACTATGTTTACACGGGCGAGGACCGCTGCGGATACCACCGGGGGTCCTGGATCTACCTAATGAAAACAAGCTCGGAAACGATCCAAATAGAAGCACCGTATCGGCCACCCGATGACCCCATCGTGACCTTCCCACCGTCCCCCGTGCACCTGTGCATCATGGGGCCTGACGAGACCGAGGCAGCCGAAGACCTCGGATTCCCGACGGATTGCCCCGTGGATCTGACCTGCTCGCAGGACGAAGAGATGGGACCAGGGCCGTCCACCTCTCTCCCTCGTGGGCCGTCCGCGACGCTTTCCCGCGGTCCGACTACGACGTTTTTCTTCGGACCATCCACCACCCTCTCTCGCGGGCCGTCGACGACCTTTTCCTTCGGACCATCCACCACACAGGATGAGTCCGGTCCACGGCGCTACACTACGGGCAAAGCCATGGAGTGGGAGTCGGAACCCAGCGACGACGAGGAGAGCACCGGGCAGCGTTTTCGACGGAAGGAGCCCACGCTCGCCCTAGTTCCGTATCCGCCACCACCAAGCGATACACCCTTCGACACGGCGACCCAGCCCACACTCCCCCTTGGCGGACAGGGACCGGACACCGAGGCAGTCACCTACGACTTTCCCCTCCCCACAACAGCAGCCTCCACTCCATCGGACACCGCGATGGTGATGTCGCCCACGACACTAGACAAGCCGCAGGCCGCAACGGCAGCCCCAGATCTGGAACACTCGGCCGCCGAAAACCGTTCACCCCCCGGTGGCGAGCGCCACACGCTTCCGGCTGGGTGGACATGCAACACCACCGACGGCCAAGTCTCGGTCGCCGTCTGGCAGGCCATCTGCGCCCGACGTCCTGCAGCCCGCACCGCACGACAGCGCTTCAGGGTCCCGACCGAGGAGGGCTCATATCAAGTCACCCTAAAGCCGAACGACGCGGGAAACATTTCATTCCTCCCCCCGAAGTAAGGAGGGAATGTAACGCCCTAAATCTGAGGGCGTACAAACTTCATTTAATCATGCCGAGGATCGGAGTCCACCTATTTAGTATTTAATATAGTATTAAAATTAGCTTTAAGATTTGGACACGGAGTCCACCTATGTTATCAATATGAAGTAATGGTAACTAAGGAGAAATTAATTAAGATGGTGTTTACATTTGAAGCCGAGACACGCACCACGGGCAGAACCCCCTTAACCCGCTATCGCACTCGTGAGGGGGGGCGATCGATATTACGATCAATAACAGGGAACTGGTTCAGAGAACACGACGCGAGCTGAAGTGCGATCTCTAGAAATCTGACTCGGTCTCTTTGGTTTCGACTTTTCACCGCGAGTAGACGTGTGCGCGAATAACCCTCCGACACGAGATTCACAAGCCAAACGCCTAACCTCACATTCACTGTGCTCATCCGCGCCACACTAGTTAACATCCTCGAAGTTACACGTAAGCAAGAACATCCATTGTGAGGGCAGCAGCCAGGGAACTACTTTCAATAACTATCAAATATAGGCCTCAAATTGAAGAACTAAAACCCCGTGTGTTATTTCTTTACCAGTACACTTCCCCTCCTTCTAACACCACCCGTTCTCGACCCCGATCTACGACGCGTGTTTGGTTTCGCATCCACACGACGTACTTCGGCCGAGAGCTCCCTCCTTAGAATCCTCGTAGACTCCGAGCCTAGCCGGAGTGTAGAACCCCCTGTAGGCTCCGAGTATATCCGGAGTGTAGAAACCCGTAGGCTCCGAGTATATCCGGAGTGTAGACACCCGTAGGCTCCGAGTATATCCGGAGTGATCGACCCCCTTAGACCCCAAGCTCACCCGGAGCGGATCAACCCCGCCGTTCATGCCCGGCGGAGTTCCCCTCCACGTAGCCCCCGGAGCCAACTCCAATCGGAATCATCCAAACTCACCACCAAGCAGTGCGAACGTCCTTTTTAGTATCTCGCTCCGCCACCAGAGGGCATTACTGACGGGTCTCATCCAAGTTCCCCACCGAGCAGTGCGATCACCCACTGAGTACCTCGTCTATCACCAGGGGGCGCCTCAAACAGGATCCTCCCCGGGTTTTGCACCAAGCAGTGTGGTCGGCCCAATTCCCACTGCAGGCCGCTAGGCGGCGGTCTAATAGATGCCTTGTCATCAACCTCGTGTTCAGATCGGTTTGACCAACGGCTCTCGCGCGTAGAGGCATACTCGGCGATTAGAATCCTTGCGGAAACAGGCCTTTACGATCGACTACCTCGTCGAAGAGCACTCGTATCCGGGCGCCTTACAGCTTCCCCATACAAATTCGTACTACAGGTCCCACCCTTCTAAATAAATTTCTTGTATAGGTTCCTTGGCCCCGATTGAGATTCTACCCCGGCCAGAGAACTGCGTTACACAATAAGCAGTCGATTGGCACTTGACGATAGTGTCGATCTATGGGCACAGAACATCGCTTCCACCGGATGGCAACGCTGCGCCACTTCTCTTTATCGAGATCGGCTTGAAAACCGATTGGGAAAGCTGTAGAGTGACCAGACAATGGAGGAAAGGAGATACCTAGAACGCGAAACATCATGGGGAAACTTCTTGGGCGGGACATTTAAGAAGGACGGAGATACCAAGAACCCAAATCGTGTGTGGGGAAACATCTTGGGCGGGAAAATGAATGGAACATCGGCGCTGTGAACCTCAGGAACGAGCTGTGAGCGTCAAGGGAACCATTTGGAGGAGCCGGAGGACTCGAAGGCTACAAGGAATTACAAGGATAACAGCTGGAGAGAAAAAGAAAATCAATTCCATGGGGGAAACATCTTGGGGCGGGAACTGTTTTGAACGAGAAGAAGCGACGTCGAGGGAAGGAGGACTATCATCAGCGAACCGGAACAGAGGATCGAGAGAACATAAGGATAACAGCCGGAGAAGAGGTGCAAGTCTCATTTCGTTCCCGAAGAAAGGGCAGAATGTGAGGAGTTAAATAACTCCGCACAAATAAAAGCGAAGATCTAGAATGCCTTTTAGTTGTGGGTTACGTTGTGAGTGCGCGTAGTAACGGCACTGTGGGAAAAGAGAGTTTGGAGAGAACGAAGAGAGAGTTTGAAGAGAACGAGGAGAGAGTTTGAAAAGAACGAGAAGAGAGTTTGGAGAATACAGCTGGAGAGAGTTTGGAGAGAACGAGGAGAGAGAGTTTGGTGAGAAGGGATAACGGTAGAAGACGGCGGACTTCGGACCCTAGTATAGTGCCGTGCGCAAAGATGAAAGAGAAGAAGTCGAGAACTAACGGGATACGTAGGCCTATATAAGCAGGCCGAGCGCAAGAAGCTGGATCAGTCGATCACAAGGAGTCAATCCGACAAGATCGGTAAACAAGCAGTAGATCAGTGAACAACACAAGTCAAGTCAACATCAGCAGCAAGCAGAGCCGGGCCGAGTCAACAAGGAGCAAGATCGTTACATCAAGACGTTTGGGACTTAGAGATAAAGTCTCAGAACTGAGAAACAGGTAGCTGAGGTCCTTAAGGCATCACGCAGCTAAGTCCAGGCGCTTTGTTCTAATTCTTGTCGCGATTTGAGCTTGGCGTATTGCTCGGCGAGTCCGGCAGAATTGAACAAAAGAGTCCTTCGATAATGAACCGTGGGCTCGTAAGGGAAGTTGTCTAGAACCAGCTGCCGTGCGAAAACAATTGCATCGACTAATTCCGGCGTACGTCTGAACCTTCAGGCCCTGGTGTCTCGAGAGGCGTATGCGTCGAGATCACAGTAGTTCAACGCCAGAGTCCTAGCAAAGCAGCTGACCGAATCCCGAAAGCCAAAGACCCGCTGCACCTAGTCCTGCTGGAGCGCGCAGACAACGGAGCCGGGATGTCGCGCCGTGAGCAGAGCAAGGACGTCGAGGGCACAAGAAACGACGAGCAGTCATCGCAGGCCCAGCGAACGGAGGCGTTTCGGACCAGCAAGAAACGAGGCAGCGGAGAGCGACGGTGCAGCAACCACAACTCATCGGAGAAGGCGTTGAGATACCAGTTTGTCACCATTAGTCCCGGGCCGAGGGCCAAGTCGGCGAATAAAGATAATAGCAAATACATCCTTACATTTTGTGCGTTCTCACTAGACAATCGGGCGGTCACGTTTATATAAATTTGGTGGGACGAACAACACACATCTTCTGAGCTAGCCGCACGATCAGTTCGTTACGGACGTATTTGACGCTAACCGCTTAACAACAAGAAAAGAAACATAAGATGACATACTGCAATCTGGACCCACGGTAAAGAGCGAACTAATCGCAATTTTATTACGGTTTAGAACTCACACGAAATTTACCGTCGAGTTTGGGAAAGGGTGCTTTAGAAGACATCAAGTACTACACAAAAAAACTGTCATGTTTCATGCAACTTCTGCTCCAATTCGAGCCACTTAATGCCTGAACCATTTAACAACGAAGAAAAATTGACAATAGAGTAACTAATTAAAAAAAATTATTTTCCACTGGCTTTCTGGAAGCAATTCAAATTCGTCAGAAATTGAACCAAACATTGGGCTTAAGCTTAGAAGGTGGTGTTCAATTAACGACCAAATCTTGCATGTAATTACCAAGGAGTACACTGTTAGCGACGTTAAATAAAACGAAAAAACAAACTTCTAGGCTCCCTCTTTCCTATCAGAATGCAAGAGAAAGCTAACTAAGTTTTATTCTGACAGTGCCTCCTTTGCATCTCATATTATCGTGCTTACAGAAACCTGGTTAAAGTTGGAGATCCGAAGTTTTTCCAGGTAAGTACACAATATGACCGTCCCTCTAGACGGGCAGGAGGAGTCTTAATTACGGTGCACTCAAACCTTACTTCAGAGCAGTTATTTTTTGAGTAATTCAATACTATTGAATTTATTTGCGTAAAATTATAACCTTTCAGTTATCAAGTCTATTGCAAATAATCCTTCCAATAGAGACCAGTTGGCAGTAGCAGAAGATTTTAATATACCTAAAGTTACGTGGTCCACAAAGGATGGATCGAATGTCTTACTAGCTCAACATAATTTTATTAAGGGTTTGTTATCTTAAGTAAACTAATGTTTTTTTCACTGCATCAAATTCATTTTTCAATTCCTGCGTTCTGTGGTACTATCCGTCAAACTTTAATACATCACCTTGGCTTAGAAAAGGCTTGCCAGACTTAAGAAATGTGAAGTCCACCTTTATAGGAAATATAAAAATACTGGTTCTCAATCTGTTTTTGCTAGATATTTAAGTGCTCGTCAATATTCACCGTGCTTAATGCTAAGTTATATAATAATTGCTTAAGCCGTTATAAGTTCCAGTTTTTTAGGGCACAAAACAGTTATATAATTTTGTTAACACCAAGCAAAAATCTAGTACTTATCCTTCATCGCTGACGTTTGAAAACATGACGGCAATAGCCGATGAAGCTGGGGCGTTCAACTTTTTCGTAGGCAGCAAGCTGTGAAAGGAGGTAAGAAAATCAATCGGCGAGCGCAAAGGAGAAAACTCAAAGGGAATGAAAAACACTGTGGGTTTTTTTCTGAAATTGCGCGGAGCGTCCGGAAGTCGGTAAAAGAACTGCTTAAACATACTTAGCACGATGCCCTTCCGAGCGTACTGGAGACTTCACGGAGACTTCATGGAGAGCCAGGAAGCGCAGGCAGCCAGAGCGGGAAAGTTGGCGATCGGAGCGGACAAGAGCGGGCCAAAAAACAGGGTGCTTCGTGGTCTGAACAGCCAATTTATTTGTCCAATTTTTACAAACGACTTTTTCTACTTTAAATCATTTAAAACAGCCTTATTCTTACACCTTATCCAAGTCGAACTCATATTCTGTCTCACTTTAACCAAAACTCCCTTCTTTCAAATTTTTCTTTAAGCCTGTTTTTCTCCAGAGCTTGATGGTATTCCTGGTTGCGTTCTTTGGTACTGCACTGAAGCCCTGTGCAAACCCCTTCACAAATTATTTACCTTATCTCTAAAAACTTCCCAATTTCCACATATTTGGAAGGAATCAGTTGTAATTGCTCTTCACAAGAAAGGTAACAAGGTAGAGCCCAGTAACTAATGAGGTATATCTACTCCTCATTTGCAGCTCCTTTGAAGATAAATAATATCTCTGTAAATCACTTCTTTTTCGGGAACTTGACTCGTGAGTTGAGTGGCAGGACAAAAGGAATTATCTTTAAAAATAATTGTTCTAAAGTTTTAACGACTTACACGCTAAACTTACCGCTTCTAAACGTTTAGGTGGTTAAAAGAATTCAATCATCCCTATGTCACTTAATTCTTGTTCAAAAACTTGACCTTATAAATCATTCTCCCGTAGTTATGTACGCAGACATATGTTAAATTTTGCTTGCATTATAAGGATATTTCCTGGCATTTATACGTACAATCCGATTTAATTAACTTTTCCGGGATAATTTACTATATATAAACGGGTCAAGCTGATGACTTTTTATCGGGTCAATTCGAAATGCGCGACTTAAACTTAAAGTGGCAGCTCTTTGTATAGAATAACTGTTGAAAGTGGTCTTGGTGTCCTTTTGGACTCATAGCTAACGTTTTCTGATCATGATTTAAAACACAATCGGCCAAAAAATATGCAACTGCAAACACAGCAATTTATTGGCTTTCTTATAGGAGGATGAACTAGTCAGAGTCGGAGAGAGATTAGAGAAATCAGTGCTCCCATACAAAGCATTAAGTACTACTCCCGAATATCGATCAAATTTTACAGACGGTTCTTTGGCAAATTCACGAAGAATATTTGCATTCCGGGGCTCAGGCTCTTAGTCTGTTACGAGGCAAAAATGTTGGAACGATAAAGCCATGGCGAGGAACATCATCCACAGCTGTGCAAGATGTGAAGAGCAAGGGTAGATTGATGCAACAGAAACTTCAGAAACTTCCCTGTGGAGCGAGTCACCAAAGCACGCCCATTCTTTAATGCTGGCGTAGAATACTGCACCCCCTTTTGGATTCATCAAAAAATCCGAGAAAAGAGGACTTTTTTTTGTGGTTTCTCCACAAAGACAGAAAGAGAGAGAATAGAAAAACCGGTGCTTCCGTACAAAGCATCAAGTACTACTCCCGTATATCGATCAAATTTTACAGACGGTTCTTCGGCAAATTCACGAAGAATATTTGCATTCCGGGGCTCAGGCTCTTAGTCTGTTACGAGGCAAAAATGTTGGAACGATAAAGCCATGGCGAGGAACATCATCCACAGCTGTGCAAGGTGTGAAGAGCAAGTGTAGGTTGATGCAACAGAAACTTCCCTGTGGAGCGAGTCACCAAAGCACGCCCATTCTTTAATGCTGGCGTAGAATACTGCACCCCCTTTTGGATTCATCAAAAAATCCGAGAAAAGAGGACTTTTTTCAGTGGTTTCTCCACAAATACAGAACATTTGGAAATGGTTAGCGACTTACCAACAGATGCTATTTTTAGCTATGTGGAGATTCCTGAACCGCCGTGGTAAGAGTCAGCTATTCACCACGACCAATTTCGCTTGTGCGAATAACCAACTTAAAGGATTGCAAAATCTGTTTTAAGGGCCACCCAGAATCCGTAAGAAACTAGTGGCGCCTGAGACTCAGTCAACACAATTGATGCTATTCATCTTCCCAAAGCACCCAGGAATATTGTAAGCGCCTTTTTTTTGCGACCCATCATCCAATGGATTTTCCAGCTATCTGCAATGGACGACCTTCCACAATACACCTTAAAGGAACTGGCTTACTACGGCTGACCCCTGGAGGCATACCAACGAGAGCATGAGCACCCTAAGCTTGTTTACAAGCAAGGTTAACGGACTACAAGGTCTAAAACATTAGACATCGTTCCGCACTATCAAAGCGCTGCCTATTCCGATATAGCACTTTCAATTCTGCTTATAGTGGAATACACCGTTCGAAAAGGATGGGTGCAGTAATTGAAAATTTAGATGAATTTACCCGTACGAAGAAACACACCGCGTAGTCTAATCCGGCTCCGGTTCCATGCAATTTTCACTTCGAAGATTGTCGATCGACGGCCGAGAAAATGTAACATAACACAAAACTGTATCTTGTGATTCGACCATTACAAAATCAATGCGACTTGGAGTCCAACGCGAAGTGTTAGCCATTTGGGATTGACAACTTCAATACCGTTTGCAAGGCTTAATGCTTTGGACGAGAACGGATCTCAGTCGTCTGTTGCATTTTGCTTATAACCTATAGCAACTGAATCAACTCAAAAGCTTAAGACAGCCGGCGAACGCCCTGCACAGAAAAGAAAGAGGCAGTTTTCGACTCATATTTATCTGTGTCCAGAATGTAAGCTAGCAAGTCTTCGCTGGGATAGTCCCTTCAAGGAAGCATTCACAAAAGCTATCGGTAGCAGTAACACCGGACAGTCAGTATTAAAATGTCAAACCATTTTGCTTTAATGATAGCTCATCATTAAGCGAATAACCAGACGCAGCTATAGCCGAACTGTAAAAAACCACACAGATTTTGACGATACAAAAGAAATTTCAACAACAACTAGCTAGTCCTATCCTAGACGCTTTTCCTCAATCTCTTTGGCATTTGCCTTCTTTGCTCTTTTTGGTAGCCCTAAACTCAAGCGCACACAGTTGCTTACTATATGGGAGGTGAGGGTACTTGTTTGTAAATAATATTAGTTCTGCTTTTTTATCCCGAACTGGCAGCTGTTTGAGCAGTGCGTTGAGCTCGCTGAGCAATTGTGGGTCCATTTCATTGAAAATGATGTCAAGATCATCTGCTTATGCCACTATCTTCTTGACTAAATATGTTCCGCAGAATACAAGCGAATTCACATCTTTGCGGAGTGCGTTGAACTCAGTGGAATACAAGTGAGTCTAAAGCCTTGTTCCGCCTTAAATAAGACAGGACCCCAAAGAAATCTTGTCCAGTGATAT
This sequence comes from Drosophila kurseongensis, assembly GCA_018153305.1. Classification (NCBI taxonomy): domain Eukaryota; kingdom Metazoa; phylum Arthropoda; class Insecta; order Diptera; family Drosophilidae; genus Drosophila; species Drosophila kurseongensis. The sequence continues at coordinate 2,493,267 of JAECXX010000120.1, forward strand.
CCATCGGATGCAGCGTTTATTGCTTTGTCGGCACTGGCCGATTGTCATGGTTGTATTTGATTTACTTTGACTTGGCAGGTCTAAATAAGTTTTTATACCTTAGATTTGCCCTACCCCTAGTGATGCCTTAAACTCCGAATTGATTACGCCCATCAATAACTATGGTAGGTCTAAACTTAACATGCAAACTGAAGGCGAAATTGGATATTCTAAAATTCTTTTGTAGTGTGTGATGGCGGCACTCCGGCACTAGATCTTAGTGTATCTACTTTAGTTTTTTATAATAATAAATATCTTTTTTTGCCAGTTTATGGTCAGCTGCCTCGCTTGTTGGATGTCATCAGATTTTAACTTATTTCATGCGGCTATCTGATAAGGTCGATTACATTTTGATGAAGGAACCTGCGCTGCTGCTGGGTGGACCTTAAGAAAGGGTATTTCAGTGCTCATCTAGATCTTTTCAATATCCTTTTCTGCTGTGAACCTAATACTAAAAAATTGTGAATTTTACCTTCTTTGTATCCTAACACCTACTTCAGCTCTTTTTCGGTCCGGAGCGCAGACGTTGCGAGAAGCGAGCGAGGGAGAGCAAGAGGGGGAGAGCGAAAACTCGGAGAGCAGTGGGCCACTGACCTAAACATTCCGCCCCCCCTTGAAACTACTCGGGTTGCAACATAGCCTGGTTGCTCTTCTTACGGCTGGTGGCAGGCCCCGGACACGACTCACCCAAACACGGTGCTCTGGGCCACTGGAAATCCATCCTGTATTTTGAGGAAGCCGCATCACGCTCGGATACGTATCCGCGCACAGGATGATGGAGATCGTCGCGGGGAGATAGAACCGCTCGTCGAGCCGGACAGCGTTGTCGATCTTGGACCCCACGGCTGCCGAACAAATCTGTTCGCCTCCCACGTTGGTAGTCGGCAAGCGGAAACTCGACGCTAGCGAAGCGTCGATGCAGCTCGTAGGCGTACACGGGTCAATGAGCGCCGCAGTGTCGAACCGGTATCTAACCGCACCGAAGCCGTCGGGAGGAGGTTGATGCTGTGCCGCTGCAGGAGGGTAGTTAACGACGGAGCGGCGACCGCGGGCTGCGTGAACGCACATAGCAGAAAATTGCTGCGGAGCGTCGGATGAGTTCAGTGGGGTGGCGGACGAGGGCCGAGGAGCGGCTGAAGAATGCCGTGAAGTGGCGGACGAGGGCCGAGGAGCAGCTGAAGAGTGCCGTGGAGTGTCTGAGGTGTGCCGTGTAGTGGAAACGGTGCTCTGCGACCGGCGAACCGCCTGGCGGGTCTGCCGTGATGACATCGGTGGTTCACGGAGATGTAGAAGCGTGTGGTGATCCTGGCCGAATGTTTTGCAGCGATCACCTCGTCGACACGCTCCGTCAGAGTGCTCGTGGGCCAAACAGCGATGGCAGTACCGGTTGGCAAGGACAGCCCGGAGCCTCTTCTCGGCACTCAGACGGAGGAACCGACGACATTTCCGAAGCGGATGGACCCCGCTACATACTCGGCAACGGTAGGATTGCATACCTCGAGTTGGTCAGTGTTCCAATGCAATGGCGATGCGCGGACGTGGAGACATCGTGTGAGATCTGATTGGCGGAATAGGACAAATGAAAAATTCGGATCAGAACTGATAGGAACAACGAATTGGAACTACGGGTTGGAACTATTAATTGACGCTACGAATCGGAGTGATGAATTGTAATACCGGAGTGAGGGGTCGACTGGTTATTGCGGGCAGGCGGACTGGTTATTGCGGGCCATTGGAAGAATTACGACCTTCGCTATGGGACGCTTAATGAGTGCACGCGCAGTGCGGATGTCGACCATACGAACATGGCCATCGGATCCTGGAAACACCGCGTCAATTCTGCCTAATCGCCACTCATTGGACGGAAGGTTGTCTTCCTTGACTACCACCATGTCCCCGGCACGGAGATTTCTTGTAGGTTCCTTGACGAGGAGGGGCCTTCCAACAAGAAAGTGCCCAGGCGTAAGTGCCAACAGGTCAGTGGGGTCTTCGGACATCGGCGCGAGCGGACACGAATTCAGGAATGATTCGATCCTAGCTAGAAGCGTAGGCAGCTCTTCGAACGTACATTTTCGCGTCGCCGTAGACTTGTAAAACTGGGTCTTGAAGCTCTTAGCAGCTGCTTCCCACAAACCTCCCATGTGGGGTGCTCCCGGAGGAATGAACTGCCAGAGCAGCTGCTGTTGACTATAGGCGCCTGTCACAGCTTGTTTGAGAGCTTGGAGAAACTCGCGGGAGAGTAGGGCAGCCGCACCTACAAAGGTCCTCCGATTGTCCGACTAAACTTGATGGAGGCATTCTTTTCGGGACACGAAACGAGCGAAGGCGGCGAGAAACTTTTCAGTCGAAAGGTCGGAAGTAGGCTCTAAATGGATGGCCTTAGTGGCGAAGCACACGAACACCAATACATACCTTTTCGAAATGAGACAGGCTCGTTCCGTGTATTTTTTGATGTCGAAGGGACCGGCATAGTCCACACCGGTATATGTGAAAGGGCGCGAGAAGGACGTCCGTTCTTTGGGTAAGTCTGCCATGAGTTGCGTTTGCAACTTTTTTATGACGGACTTGACCAAATTCCTCACCCTCGGGATCCAGAACTTGGAACGGATCAGACGGATCATCAGCTGATTGCCACCGTGCAGCGTTATGCGATGCGTAAAATGGACGAGGAGTCGAGACAGATGGCAGTCGTATGGAAGGATGACAGGATGCCGTTCATCATACTGGAGAAGTTCGGAGGCCGTGACCCGGCCGCATGCTCTCATGAGCCCTTGGGAATCAAGGAACGGGTTCAGGTTTTGGACAAGGCTGGATGCTGGCACTGGCCGTTTTTGGCTTAAGCAGCCAATCTCAAGGGCAAAGGGCCTGCGTTACGTGACGGAAATCAGGAGACGCTCGGCCGACGCAATTTCAGGAGCTATCAAGAGATCCTCAAACGAAGACATGAGCTTTCGCGAGCGCTGGATGAACCGATGAGCGTAAGCGAGGACTCGCAACGCCCTGTCGAGTGTGGAAAAGCGCTCAAGAATGTCTTCAGTGGGAATGTCTTGAATGGGCCACTCGCAGCGAGGCCTCTGCAGCCAGGCAAGGTCCGCAAGGTCTTGAAGCGCTACCCCGCGGCTAGCGAGATCTGCCGGAGCTATGCTCGGAGCGGACGTGTGCCCATTCCTCCAGCTCGGTCAAGTGGGTGATCTTGGTCACACGATTTGACTCGATCATTGTCCAGTGGCACGCCGGATTATGCAAGTCCGTCCAACTGTGCAGGGCGGACGCCTGCCCGGACATCTTCGGAAGAACGGCGTTGGCCATTTCGGACAATAACAAGGCTCCGCACAACTCGAGCCGCGGGAGCGACACCGTTTTTACTCTTTGCCGTGAGCAAGTTCACCACTTCCGCGGACCCAGCCTCAACTCGGACGTAAATGGCTGCGCTGTACGCCTTCTGCGAGGCGTCGCAGAACCAATGATGCTTAATTTTCAAATGTGGGCGGAAAGCGAGCCATCGGGGAATGTGGATCAGACCGAGAGCGGAGTAATTTTCCAGGAAGTCAACCCATCTTTGGCAAAAATCTCGAGGGAGGGCATCGTCCCATCTTAGATTTTGGAGCCAAATGTCCTTTTTTTTTTTTTTTTTTTATAGTTTGTTGAACACGTCACACAAGGATGGACCTTGTTTTCGTGTATTGACGAATTATTCCTAAAGATCCCAAAAAAGCGGGTAACGGGTGCTCCATTCTTGAGCAAATCAGGTGTGGTCATAGCCGGTCAAAAGTTAATCAAGATGTGTTATTACAGAAGACGACCGTGTCTGTCACGGCCGAGAATCCATAAGTCTGCCGGGTGTCGTCTGCGGAGACGCCGTCGACCCAGTGGTGTTGCAAGAAGTCTTGCCAGACAGTTTGCATGTGTGAGCAAACGTTCCCAAACCAAATGTCCTGCATAAACATCTTTGCCCGGACTATAAAGGGGGCGACCAGCCAGCTGGATCAAATAGCTTGGCAATTTGGGATAGGACTTGACGCTTCGTGAACGTTGAACCGGGCGGAATGAAGAAAAACTCGTCAGACGTCGCCTTCTACCGCACTTCGAGAGTTTTAGCCGTGCTCTCTGCGTCGATGTCAAGGACGTCCGCGCGAAGGAGATGGTCACTCTGGATGTTGGCCAAAATCGCCTTGCTATTAGATGTCCATTTTCTAAGAGGGTATCCTGCCGAACCCAGGGCCCCCTGGAGCTCGCGAATAGCCGCTTGCGCTTCGGTTTTGGAGTCTGCCCCCCCGAGTACGTCGTCGACGTACAAGTTTTTTTTTTTTTTATTAAAGCTTGGTTTTATATATTGGATCTTCTCTTTATGAGTCTAACAATAAGTTTGCAAATCTTAAAATAATACCTTATCTAACAGTTTAATTTTAACTGAATAGAGACTACATGGTCCTAATCATTAGCGTTGGATTGGATGGTCGTTGCGGCGAAGACGAGAAGTGCTGGTAACTCGCGTGAGGGCTCTCGCGAGATGATTTGGATGTACTGATAGCCTGTTGTAGTACTTTGTTGTGATTTGTGCTATCTCTTCTCTGACGAGTGATATGTGGAGGTCCCTGTGAATGTTTACATTCCGAACGTACCACGGTGCCCCGGTGATGGTTCTGAGAATTTTCGATTGAGTTCTTTGCATTATATCCACACTGCTGTTACTGGCATTCCCCACAACTGAGAGCCGTACATCCAGATTGGTTTTAAAACGGTGTTGTATAAAAGTACCTTATAGTCCAGGCTAAGGGGCGAGCGGCTATTGATAAGCCAGTGGAGGCTGTTGGCTTTGAGCTTTAAATGTGTTCTTTTGGCTTCAATGTGGCTGCGCCAAGTAAGACGTCTATCGAGGTGTACGCCAAGATATGTTACTTCATTTGCTGTCGGAACCACTGTGTTGTTTAGAGTAAGTGGAGGGCAGTCTTGCCTGTTAAGTGTGAACGTTACGTGTTTGCATTTTTGTTCGTTAACTTTGATTCGCCAGTCGGATAGCCATTTCTCCACTGCCACTAGGTGTTTAGCGAGTTGCGCCGTTGCTTGCTTGGGACATCTCGAGCGGCTTAGGATCGCTGTGTCATCAGCAAAAGTGGATGTTGTTAGTCTCATGCTCGTTGGGATGTCCGCAGTGTAGATAAGGTAGAGTGTTGGTCCTAACACGCTGCCCTGAGGAACTCCGGCCCTGATGTTGTAATCATCTGACATGGCAGCATTACATCTTACTGAGAATTTCCTGTTGTAAAGGTATGACTTCAGAAGTTTGTGAGTGTTGGTTGGGAGCATTTCTGTTATTTTGTGCATTAAACCTTCTAACCATACTCGGTCAAAAGCTTGTGATACGTCCAGAAATATCGCAGTGCAGTACTCCCTTTGTTCGAATGCATTTCGGATTTCTGAAGTTATGCGGTTGACTTGCTCGATGGTTCCATGTTTTTCTCGAAAACCGAATTGATGAGTCGGGATTTTGTTGTGTGTTCTGAGATATGGGGTAATATGTGCCAAGAAGCATTTTTCGAAAAGTTTTGATAGGCACGTTAGTAAACTAATTGGTCTATATGATGAAGCAATTGTGCGGTCTTTGCCAGGTTTTGGTATCATTATGATTATCGACTTTTTCCATCTCTCTGGGAAGTGTCCGTGTCTCGTTATTGCATTGAAGAGTTGGCAAATAGCTCGAACTGCACAGAGAGGAAGTTCAATAATCATTTTTGGTGATATTAGGTCGCATCCTGGAGATTTTTTTGGGTTGAGTTGTTCATTTATGACTTTGAGTAACTCATGTGGTCTAAATACAATTGGTTCATACGTAGATGTGTCGATATCTGATGTTGCTGGCAGTGAGATCCCGTTTGATGCTGTATTGGGCTGAAATACATTTTGAAGATGTTCTGCAAATCTGTCGGCTCTTTCTCCGTCGCTGCGCGCCCAGTTGCCTGTGGATGTCCTTATTGGCATTGCAGATTCTAATGGTGCACTGAGTGATGAGTGTGCTCTCCAAAGTGGGAACTTTGAGCTCATTGGGGATAACTGCTCAATGTAATGTTTTTGGGACCTTTCTTCTTCATGACGTAATGCAACTGAGAGCCTCCGTGTAGCATCTTTTAACTTTTGTTTTGCAGATGGTGATCTGTTGGATTGCCAGTCTTGCCGTGAGCGTCGCTTTGCTAGAACAAGCTGTTCTATTTCAACGTTCGTGTATCTATGATTGTACGCTGTTTTTTGCGTTTGTGGAGTTGACATACGAGCTGCTGCGACCAAGACGGATTCAAGAGTGTTTGTGGATAAGTTGATATCAGCTTCGTCATTCAAACGTGGGTTCAACTCAATATGCGAACTTACATATTTTTTTGTACTTCAGCCAATTGGTTTTATTCGTTGTTAGTCTAAATGGCTTATCTACCGCAACTGGATGTAGATTTAGTTGAAGGAGTACAGGCGAGTGATCAGACGATAGATCTGATAAGGAGTTGGCGCTTATCAGGTTGCGTGGAATGTTTTTTGTGACTGCAAAATCTATCAAGTCTGGCAGTTTTCTGGGATCTGTTGGCCAATATGTAGGTGTCCCAGATGACACACAGTCTAGCTTGTTGCTTGCTTTTATTATTGCATTGTACAACTGCCTTCCCTTTGGAGTAACAAGTCGAGATCCCCAGTGCGTATGCTTGGCATTAAAGTCTCCTGCTACTATAAATTGTTCGCTCAGAGAGTTGAAATAGTCCGTGAATTGGGATTCGGATATTGTAAACCGAGGAGGACAGTATACGGCGGCAAGATTTAAAGAACGGTGATCCATCTGTACATCTATAGATGTAGCTTGCATGTAGTTAGTGGCGAAGCTATTGTGGAAGCAGTGCTTAATGCGATTTCTAATCAGAATCCCAGTGCCTCCATGTGCTTTCCCGTCTGGGTGATTCGTGTTATAGAAGAAGTAGTCTCGAATTTGAAAATTGTATTTATTTGTAAGATGAGTTTCTGCGAGTAGCATTACATCGATATGGTTATTATTTAGGAATTGAGTTAACTCGAGTTTGCGCTGTGAGACGCCGTTGGCGTTCCACAGTGATATACGGAGTGGAGCCATTGATTACTTAGTCTGTTTTTGAGCAACAAGCAGCTCAATCAGAACGTTCTGGTTACGCATAAGATCTTGCATAGTTGTCTGCATGAATGACATGAAATCCATCATACTTTGTTGAAGATTACATATCATTGTTTCAATTTTGTTCGTAGACTGTTCTCCTGGTTGATGAGGGGAAACTGATGATCGTGGCTTGGTGGGAGCGGTACTTTTCAGACCCATTTTTAGAGCATTTGCAAAGCTTTCGGGTTTGTCGGTGAACTCATTGTTTGTTGAAGATTTCACGGCTGTAGGGGGAAGACATCACGCGTAGATTTCATAGGTGTTATATGTGGGCGAGCAGTGGTCACTCTTTGGTGTGTACGACTTTTAGTTCCTTGTAGACTGGACAGCCCCTGTAATTAGCCGTATGGTTACCTCCACAGTTTCCACACTTTTGCTGCGGGGATCCTCTTTATTTTTTGGGCATTTGTGAGAGTCATGAAGGTCTCCACAAGCAACGCATACTGGACGAAGCGTGCAATAAGACCTTGTGTGGCCATATTCCTGACAATTGTTACACTGCACCGGCCCATTTCTTTTATGCGGCTCTTCTACGGTTATTCTGCGGTGTAGTAGGAACTGGAGAGTAAAAATTGGATGCACTTCATTTTTTTTCAGAGGCTTGGATTTGGTTTCGGGTTCAAGTTCTACCTTGAAAAGAGGTTGAGGCTTTCTTTCTCTATTCAAAATGTTAATAACATTTTTTACATTAAAACCTTTCTCCTTCAGTGGCCTGTAACTTCAGCTGGTGTTACTTCCGGTTCAATACCTTTAAGTACTACCTGCTGGCCTTTACTGCTTTTTAATTGGTACGTGTAGAAGTTTTTATTGTTGTCGTTTAGGTACTTCGACAAAATTTTGTAGTTTACTTCCGTATTAGTCTGAACTTTTGTTTCGTGAATATTTCCCTTTGTTAAAGGAATTATGTGGAAATTGTCTGGTCCAATTAGATTCAGTATCGAGTTTACGAGGGCATTAGAACTTTTCTCTCGAATGTAAATCGGCGGCGGCTTAGGCTTTTTATTGTCCCCTACGATGTATTCAGGAGGTATATCATCGGATTTATCTGCCAAAATAGCAAATCTGTTTGCTTCTATGGGCTTCTCTATTGTAGATTGTTTTGAGGTGCCGCGAGTTATTTTAGCAGAATTCCCAAGTCTAGAGTTCTGCGGGCTGAGCTTACGTTTTATTTGTATATACCGATCCATACCTGTCTGTACGGCCGAACTTTGTTTTGAAGAGAGCGCGCTGGTGTAAGGTGCTGCATTATTTGCTTGCACAGCAGATTTTGTTGTTACAGTAGATGGTATTGCGCGAGCAGTCGATACTATTGTAGTTGTTGTAGAAGTTGCCGTTGCAGTTGCTAGTGACGTCACTGTACTGGTGACCGTGGCTAAGCAGGTTGGCATGAGGGAAGGGTATGGGGTTTTGTCCAACAAGAGCGCTGGAGAGCAAGAGCGCGCCCTGCCTAGCGATGTTGGATTGAGTTCATTACTCGGGCTTGGTGTTATTGATCGCGGTTGGTTAGTTTTTGTTGGGTTTGCGGTCGCGTTGTCTTGCATTGACACGATTGAATGGTATGCGTTGTTACGTTGCGAGAGAGCCGACGCTCGTCTTGCTGACGTTGGAGCACCGTATGAGTGTCGAATTCACTCATAACTTATTGTTTAAGATTTTCTTCTTGTTTATTTACACAAAAAGTACGAAGTTCATCGCACTAAGCGTCTTTTCGCCCACTGTGTGTTGTTGTTTAGAGTTTGCACTGCTTTTATTTAAATTTTCGTTGACGATAAGAAGACAGGAAAAACACGTCTGCACTCGCCGACGTTCGCAATCGGAATGACCGACGTACAAGTGCTGTCGGATAATCCGAATCGCCTGCGGATACCGACTCTTCGTCGTCGGCGAGCTGTTGGACACGGATCGCTAGGAACGGGGCACAATTGACTCCGAAGGTGAAAGTCTTGAACTCGTGGTCGCGGAGTTCCCCATCGGTATTGCGGAATAGAATACGCTGGAAGGGAGTATGCATGGGGTCTACCCAAATTTGCCGATACATCTTCTCGATGTCGGCGTTGAAAACGAACCTAAGGTATCGCCACTTTGGGATTTAAATCGTAGGGTCGGGTTGTAAGACCGGGTCCGCGTAAAGTATATTATTCAGACTGGTCCCGTTTGCGGAAGGGCTAGAGGAGTTGAAAACCACCCGCACTTTAGTGGTTGTGGTCTCGGGCTTAAGAACAGCGTGATGTGGAAGGAACTGCTCGTCTAAGGGACCTCGGCCATGTGACCTAAATCGAGGTATTCTTGGATCACAGCGTCATACCGGGCCTTCAGGGGAGGATCTCTATTTGAGCGCTGCTCGTTACGTAGGAATTGAGCCAGAGCAAAGGATCTTGAAGATGTGAGCTCGGAACCACTATGCTCGGGATCGGGCAAGGGGAGCATTACAACGTATTTGCCACGATTGTCCCTTCTTGTAGTTTGGGCAAAATTGTGTTGACAGACTGAAACAGACTCGGGGACTCTCTGTGTGGGCACTTCCTCCACCTTCCAGAATTTGGTAAGGAGCTGATCCAACAAGTCGTCGAGTCCGCAGGTGGCTCGCGTGGAGAAGGCGGACACATTGCGGGGGGCAGCAGGAGATATGGGGCTTGTTAACACCCATCCAAAAATGGTTTCCTGACCTTGAAGGTTAGACCTGGAGTTGCCGAGGAGGATGGACGGAAAAATGTCGGCTACTATCATGACATCGATTTGGGAGCTCTCGAAGAACTTGGGATCCGCAAGGGGGATGTCAGGAATTCCCTTAAGAAGGTCAGGCCTGGATAGTCTTGAATGGAAGTTTGACGAGGTTAAAAAGTCTCTCCGTAATAAAGATTGCCTCGGAACCAGAGTAGATCAGGGCTCGCACCTGGAAATTGCACCCTAGATGGCAAATGCTAATGGGGGCTGTCCCCAGTAGGACGGCTCTTGAGCCGGAAGTGATGCACACTTGCACATCAGAGTGATCCTCTGTGGCGCTCGTGCCTCTTGTAATAGGCGCGGGTCGAGACCTGGCTGGCGCAGATGGACTTGGAGCGGCCGCGAATGGATTACCGCGGTGCAGGAGGGTGTGATGACGGCTGTGGCATGTGAAGCAGCTATGGGCGCTAATGCAATCCCGTTGCAGGTGCAAAACAGTTTAGGCAAAGCTGCTTCTTCTTAATGTAGTCGGAGCGACCATTTACATCCATCTCAAGGAAGCGCGGACATAAGCGACCAGGCTGATTCTCTCTGGAGCAGAGATCGCACCCTTTTGGGGCTGGAGTCACTCTGGCCTCGTAGGAATTAAGCCTACGCGCTGGGGCGTTCGCAGGTGTCGACCTTGGAGGAAACTGACCCGAACTGCTAGGCCAGATGTCATCGATAGCCTCCTGAGTACGATGACGCTCTGTCAAGAAGGAGTCTAACTCATTCCATGTTTTAAATTCAGCCTTGTTGTGAATGGATTGCTCCCACATCGAAAGCGTGATTTTGGGAAGCTTTAAAGAAACCATATAAGTTAACAACCAACCCCCAGCTTAGGCTGAGCAGGACAGTTCTTACTTACCTTATTAATATTAATCATTTATCATGTTTGTCATTCCCTAGTATTAATCACTTTTTATTATTATCAATATTATTATTACATTTCTCCCTCATGCATGGTCCACCCTAAATCGGGTCCGACTTATTGGCCCTAGAGCTGAGCCAGCACATTGTACCATTCCGAGCCGTGGCTCCTTTTCATTGGCTGACAACGATCGTATGACTTCTGCAAAATGTGCAAGGTCAGCGGTCTGCCACGGGCATCTGGCTATGCATGAGCTTTTGTTCAATCTTAAGTTCAGTTTTAATTTGGATTTGAAATAAAGAGCTCCAGCTCGTTCATAAAACTCCGGCCTTAGCCGTTACATTATTTTGATTATTGAATTTGGTTATCGTGCCTTAAGGGCCGTGACATCGGAGATAAGTATCTCCCACCGTATACTTCGGAAGAAGCAAAGGAGTCGAAGCTACCACCCGACTCCGCTGTGGCTGCCAATCTTGGTGGCCGCCAACAATCAATCAGCGGGCAGTATCCTACTGTCACCCCCCTACGGATATATCACCTACCGGCTCTACCCCTGCCGCGGAGGATCCGCCAGCCGGCACGGACAATTAAATGATTGGCGCCCAACGGATTAATATTATTACTAATATTCGAATCCCACCCCTGAAGTTGTAAATTATGTAAGTAGCTGAGCGCCGACAATAGCCAAGGTCTACACATACACAACACACATATGCCATACAATTTCCTACGCCCAGCAATAGGAATTTTTTACGTATAAAAAGTGACTTGATTTTCGATTTCTAATTCAGATTTTTATGAGTGCGTGGCAAATAAAAAATATACATATAACTCAAGTTACGTACACTCGTACTGGCAATTTTTATGTGAATAAATTATTCAAATATTAAATTACAATACACTCCCATGTTCTGCGTGTTGATTGAATTTGGTTCGATCTGGATTTTTTTAAGTGCATTATAATAAAAGAAATCATACGTCTCAAATAACGCACACTGGTGCCAAGGCGATCGACATTTACACGATTTAATTATGCAAAGGAATATTGTATTTCTTTGTTAAGGTTGGTTTCTATACGCATTCAGAGGGCCCAGTCGTTTTTCTCCTTGTGTTTGTTACAAATTTACCTACTGTGCTTATATTGAGTTTCGTACCAAAGTTATCCAGTGTGTCTGTGCTAATAATATACCCAGTCGAATTAACCTATACTTGTTGTCACCGTTCTGTATTTTAATTTTGTTCTTGGGACAAATTAATCCAACATCTTTGTGTTTTAGGTGACGATCTATTATTTTTCGCTACATTTTTCGACTTTACATCACCAAAGTGGCCCGTTGAAACCTTTTGTCTTGAGCCCAATCGTCAAATCCTCGTATCTACCTCGCGCCCTTTAACTGCCAATGAGTTGGGAGTATAGAGAAGTAAAACAGGAAATTGATAGCGACGATAGCGAAAGTAGCGAAGAAGTAGGATTTCGCCCCGAAGTTAGGGACACAGATCAACCAGAAATGAACGCAGAAATGGTCCAAGCGATTGTCGCAAATGCGGTCAGCGCCGCTCTTAGCGAACAAGAGGAGCGGTTAAGAATCGATTTCGCCACAGAATTAGATGCGGTTAGAACACAGGTTAGCGCGCTATCAGTCCAAGCGCCGCAGGTGGAGGTCTACAAAAGAGTAGTACCAAACCCTGCAGTAAGATGCGATGTCAAGTTGGACATAGTAAAGTCTCTGCCAACGTTCAGTGGAAGACACGATGAGTATGTTTCGTGGAGGCAAGCTGCATCAGACGAGGCACACTACGAGGCCGTGGTCATAATTAAAAACAAAATTTGCGGACCCGCTCGGTCACTACTCACGTCCCACAATACGTCCCACATTCGATGCAATTATAGCCAGACTAGATTGCACATATGCGGACAAAACGTCCTTGAGAGTGCTGCGGCAAAATTTAGAAATGGTTCGGCAAGGAGACTCCGATCTTATGGCATACTATGACGAGGTCGAGAGGAAACTCACGCTTGTCACTAACAAAATAGTCATGTCACATAACTCGGACACAGCAACTATCCTAAATAAGGAGGTTAGGGATGATGCCCTTCATGCATTCATTGCAGGGCTTAAAAGACCACTCAAGTCACTCGTGCTGCCAGCACAACCCAAAGACCTTCCGTCTGCACTAGCGTTAGCGCGAGAGGCCGAGAACAGCATTGAGAGAAGTGAGTTCGCGGCATCCTACGCGAAAGCTATAGAAGACAAGTCCCATTGCAATGAGGGCAACAGGCGCAATAGTAAGAGTCAGGGAAAGCAATGGAGAGGCGAGGATAAGAATCCGCACTTTGTCCCTAAACAAAACCAAAATAAATCTCATGAGAACAATCCCTGGCCAAAGCACAGGGATACTGAGCCACTAGACCAGGATAAAGTTCAACCCATGGAGGTAGACCCCTCAACGGCTAGATTTAGACAAGAAACAAGCTGGGAAAAGCCTCAAAGTAACAACAACTACAAAAGGCAGAACTCGTCCCAGCGTCAATCAGGCCAAAGACGCCAACGCGTCAACAATATAGCCCAACCCCAACAGGAGGCGACGGATTATGCCACCACAGCTGAGGCCGAGGTTGCCACCATCGATGGAGATAGCGACTCCGCCGAGCTTAACGACCTACTCCATTTTTTAGGGAGCGTTCCCGACTGCCGTTCGTCGAGCGACAGTTGGCTGGCAAATCAATAAAAATTCTCATCGACACCGGGGCGGCAAAAATTACGTGAAGCCCGTAAAGGAGCTAAGAAACGTAATGCCGGTCGAAACCCCCTTCACTGTGAGCTCTATTCACGGCTCCAGTGATGTCAAATACAAGTGCATGATGCACATTTTTGGACTAGACGTCCCATTTTTCCTCTTGGATACATTGAGCACGTTCGATGCTATAATAGGCTTCGATTCGCTAACGCGAGCAGGAGTAGCATGGGACCTAGGCAGCAGCGTGATAAAATACGCAAATGTCACTGAAAAGCTCAAATTTTTTGACTGTCAAAATGTCAATTTCACAAAAATCGATGACATAGTGGTGCCAAGTTCGGCTAAAGCCGAATTCAAAATAACTATTCTGAAAAGAATTAAGGTGTTTTCAACCTCTAACGAGGCGCTCACCTTCAACACATCTGTCATCGCTACTATTCGAACTACGAGTGACGAACCTGTCTACTCCAAGTTATACCCCTACCCTATGGGGGCAGCAGACTTTGTAAACAACGAAATCAAAGAACTGCTGCAAAACGGCATAATCAGGCCGTCCAGATCCCCATACAACAGCCCTGCCTGGGTAGTTGATAAAAAAGGGACTGATGATAATGGCAGTAGAAAGAAGCGATTAGTAATCGATTTCAGGAAGCTGAACGAGCGAACAGTCGCCGATCGCTATCCCATGCCGAGCATACCCATGATTCTAGCGAACTTGGGAAAAGCCAAATTTTTACTACCCTAGACCTGAAGACAGGGTACCACCAAATATACCTGGCTGAAAAGGACAGAGAGAAAACCTCATTCTCAGTTAATGGTGGGAAGTACGAATTCTGCCGACTACCCTTCGGCCTAAAAAACGCAGGGAGTATTTTCCAAAGAGCCATCGACGATGTGCTGCGGGAAGAAATCGGCAAAATATGCTACGTCTACGTTGACGATGTTATCATATTTTCCGAAAACGAAACGGAACATGTCAAGCATATTGACACGGTGCTTAAGCGCCTACTCGATGCCAACATGAGGGTGGCACGAGAAAAACAAAGTTCTTTAAAGAGAGCGTTGAATTCCTAGGGTTCATTGTTACCAGAGGAGGGACAAAAACAGACCCAGAAAAGGTTAGGGCAATAAAAGAGTTCCCAGAACCAAAAAATCTGTTTAGCCTCAGGTCCTTCCTAGGCCTGGCGAGCTATTACAGAAGCTTTGTAAAAAACTTTGCATCTATTGCTAGACCCCTGACCGCCATCCTCAAAGGGGAAAACGGGACGGTCAGCAAGAATATGTCGAAAAAAGTAGCTGTCAGGTTTAATGAAACACAGCGAAATGCATTCGACCACCTTCGTAACATTTTGGCATCCGAAGATGTCATATTGACATACCCTGATTTCAAATCACCGTTTGACTTAACCACTGACGCCTCAGCGAGTGGAATAGGCGCGGTACTGTCCCAAAATAAAAGACCTATTACTATGATTTCACGCACGCTAAAAGACTGCGAGCTGAACTACGCCACAAACGAAAGAGAATTATTGGCGATAGTCTGGGCAATAGGCAAACTCCAGAATTACCTGTACGGTAACAATGAGGTACGGATCTTCACAGACCACCAGCCTCTCACGTATGCGGTATCCGACAAAAATACCAACGCTAAAATCAAGCGATGGAAAGCATTCATTGATGAGAACAACGGGAAAGTATTTTACACACCCGGAAAACAAAACCTGGTAGCTGACGCATTATCAAGGCAACCCCTGAATAACTTAGAGGCTGAAGCCCAGTCTAACGCGGCTACGGTGCATAGTGAGCTTTCACTCTCGTACACCATAGATACCACAGATAAACCTCTTAACTGCTTTAGAAACCAAATTATTTTGGAAGAAGCGGACCAACCGCTTCGGCGAGATTTCATAGTCTTTGGAAATAGAACTCGGCATATCATCAATTTTAATAACAAGGACTTGCTTGTTGAATCCGTTAAAGAGATCATCAACGCCAACGTTGTGAACGCGATTCACTGCGATTTACCTACCCTGGCTCGCATCCAACATGCCTTGAGGCAGGATTTTCCTGCGACAAAGTTCTGGCATTGTAAAACCTTTGTCAGTGACATAACCAACGCTAATGAACAGTTGGAAATCACTAACACCGAGCACAATCGCGCCCATAGGGCTGCCCAGGAGAACGCAAAACAAATTCTCCGGGATTATTACTTCCCGAACATGTCAAAATTAGCTAGCGAAGTGGTCGCAAATTGCAAGGTCTGCAATAAAGCCAAATACGACCGCCATCCCAAGAAACAGGAATTGGGAACTACGCCCATCCCATCATACGTTGGGGAAATGTTGCATATCGACATTTTTTCGACCGACAAAAAAATTTTCTTAACTTGCATGGATAAATTCTCCAAATTCGCTATCGTACAGCCCTTGATTTCCAGGGCAATAATAGATGTACGAGCACCTATTCTTCAGTTAGTAAATTTTTACTCTAACACCAAAACTATATACTGCGACAATGAGGCCTCCTTTAACTCAGAGACAATCACGTCATTGCTGAAAAACCAATACAGCATCGACGTTGTCAATGCGCCACCGCTACAAAGCTCCAATGGCCAAGTTGAGAGATTTCACAGTACCCTGGCGGAAATTGCCAGATGCCTCAAAATTGATAAAAAAAATCGAGGACACTGTGGAACTAATATTGAGGTCTACTATAGAATACAACAGGTCGCTACATTCGGTCACAGAGTCTAGGCCGATAGAGGTCATCCACGCAAGCAGCGATGAGATGAAGCTGGCAATTAAAGCCAAGATTGACAAAGCACAACAATCCAACCTAGATAGGATTAATCCTTCTAGGCAAAACAGAGTCTTCGAAGTCGGCGAAAGTGTACACCTTCGCAACAACAAAAGATTAGGGAATAAATTGACACCGCTTTATTCAGAAGAGCGTGTAGAAGCAGATCTGGGAACATCTGTTCCCAGGGGAGGGTGGTCCATAAGGACAACATTAGGTAGGCACTCCACTCGCCACAGTCGCCCTTATATTAAAACCCAATCTTTGCTAAATTCCCACAGGCTCTCCATTATATGCATCATACTGCTGTCCACCGCGAGCGCGAGAATCACTGATTTCTCGCACGCTAAATACATCCCGGTGCTAGATGGCAATGTCTTAATATGGGAACAGTACGGCGTGGTCAGGCACTCGACAAATCTGTCCGAGTTTGCCATCATTATCGACTCCACAATCAAAATGCTAGAACTGTTCCCACAGTCCCATATGAGGAAGCTGCTGGAAGTGGACATTGAGCATGCTCAAAACTAAAGATACACCATGGAATGGCCAGGAGCCTTGATTTTTTGGGCTCAGTCCTTAAGGTCGTAGCGGGTACACCCGACGCGGAAGATTTAAGTAGGATCAACACCAATCAAGCGTCGCTTATCGAGGCTAATAACAGACAGGTTGTAATTAACACAGAGACACAGAAGCACATCAACCTACTCACAGACACAGTAAACAAGATACTCAGGGAGAAGAAGGACGGGCTTGTCGACTCAGGCCATTTGTATGAAACACTCCTTGCCAGGAATAGAATGTTAATATCAGAAATCCAGAATTGCATGATCACCATCACTCTTGCTAAAAATAATATCATCAATCCTACCATTTTTAATCACAATGACCTAAAGGCTATTTTCGACGAACAGCTAACAGAGGTCCCTATAGTTAGCCTTATGGATGTATCTAAGATTAAAATTCTTCAAAATAATGTTCTTGTCCACGTTATCCTAGAGTTAAGCGTATTTGTAAAAAGGTCCTGCTCTTCCCTGTTGCACATTACCATACTATGCTACAAATAGAAAACAACATCGTGGCTGAATGTGATGACGGAATCCTAGCAGTCTCAGATTGCACTTCTACCAATTTGGCCACATTTTGCAAAAAAGCGCCCCAAGACACCTGTGCCAAGCAGTTACATGCAGGCGGGGCGGCTACATGCCGGACGCGGCCCAGCAATCTGGAACCCCTTACAATTGTGGACGACGGAGTAATTATCATTAATGAGAAACTGACGAGGATTACCATCGATGACGGTCCCACAACGACCATAATAGGGACCCACCTCATTACTTTTGAGAGAAAGGCGGTGATCAACGACTCCGTATATTTGAACCTCAACCACTCAGTGAATATGAGCCCGGGTATTGCGGCCTCCCCCTTAATTAACATCACGGGACACGATCACATACTGAGCCTACCATTGCTACAGCGGATGAACGAGCATAACCTGCGTTTAATGCAGGAGCTACGGGATGACGTGTCGAAGGGAGGTTCCCCGAGGATTTGGTTCGCCGCAGGAGTTGCCGTCAGCCTCACGCTATGCGGCTTGGTCCTGCTCCAACAACACTGCAGGCGCAAACGAGAGGCAGCCCAGCTACAAAAGTCCATCGACGAACTGGCTGTCACCGAGGACGGCGTCCACTGCCACCCCCCTACGGATATATCACCTACCGGCTCTACCCCTGCCGCGGAGGATCCGCCAGCCGGCACGGACAATTAAATGATTTATACACCAGGAGACAGTCCCAAGTCTCGACTTGAATAGAGGACATCTCTAAGGCTGTCCGGCAACATTGGATTGTGCCTTGCTGCTCTTTCAGAGCGGCTCCGGAGTCTTGGGGTACTGCCTGAATGTTGAAGAGGATTTTCAACTGGCTATTGACGAAGCGGTCGGTGAGGCTTCGCCACGCGGAGATAAACCCTTCGTTGGTCAGCGGGGCTTTGGAAACATTGGCGTGCGCATCGCCAATTGTTTTGGATAATAGGTGGAACAACTACTTTACCGGTGTAAGACGCGAGTTGTGGATGAAAAGATCTCTGAAGGTGGGACAACGCAAAAAACCAAAGTCGAATGCTGCCACAGGATGAGCTATTCGGCGTATTTGTCGCCGGTTGAATTTTTTTTTTTTTTAGTAGTATGAAAACAGAGCTTAAAACGCAACCACGCAAAAAAAAAACCCAAAGAGAACTTAATTTAATTTGTGCGGGCTTGGAAAATATCTTTGATCGCAAAAAAAATTAGGAAAACCGCAATAAAAATAAATTAATTAATTACTATCCTTTTACGTAAATAATTAAATAATATTTATAAAAAATAATAATTATAATCATAAATTGATAATATTTATAATCAAACAATAATTATAATTATAAATAATTATTTTCGAACGGAGCTGGAACGGTGGAATTAAAACCTTGGCTGTGGAAGAAATGTTCACGGGGTTATGCCGCTGGGGCGGTTAATGCGGCAATTTGGAAAGAACAATCGCGGTCGCACCCGTGTGGATTTGTATTTTGCGAGCGAGGGAGAGCAAGAGGGGCGAGCGCGATAGCTCGGAGAGAAGTGGGCTACTGACCTAAACACAAATATTTAAATAATTTACAACACATACTATTAAGACATGAAGTATATGATTAATTAAACATTTTTTTAATATATATTTATTAATAATTTGGTTACAATTTTTTATTGATATAAGATAGTTGTATAGATGATTACTTTTTTCGTGACTTGTTCACTTAATGGCTTTCGCAATTTCGGAATATTCTCGTATAAGCGTGGTTATTTGAAATGCCTGCAATAGAAAAAAAATTGTTTTTTTAAATCGTATAAAGATAATTGAAAATGAAAAGATAATTGAAAATTAATTGATTTGGGTATAAAGGATATGAAAGGTAAAATTTCATTTGTAAATTCACTTTTGCAAAGTGGTCCTTATTTTAACTTCCATTACATCAAATAATGGCATATTCACAAAAAAAGGTATTCACAATAGGTACAAGTATTCAGCAATTAACAATCCTTAACTATTGTTAAAACCATTTAAGTTTGGCAACTTACGATTGCAAAAAAAAGGTTCTCTGATCGTAACACTAAGGGGTTTTTGACGCTCTGCTTCCATCCCCGTAGATAGCTGATGAGTCTGAGGTGACGTGCAGACGAAACTAGCTAGTCTTATTATAGTCGGGCTCACATCCCAATGAGTGCAAGTGTGATGAATGTTAAGGGGAAAAAACGTTGCGTTAAAGACAAAATTAATATATAACCAACGTATGACTTTGAGTAATACAATAGCTACAATTATTATAAAAAGGTCAAGACAAAGCAACATTTAAAAAATTTAAGTATCTATGATTCTCTTATAGTTTCCAAATCTTAGCTTGTTGTCCAAAACTGAGAAATTTTCTTTGTAACCATATGAGTCAAAATGTCCCAAATAAAAATATTGGAAAATATTGACTTACAATTACAAGCTGAAGACAACATATTATATTATTAATTTATTACTAACATCACAAATAAATATTTTTATAAAACTTTCTCTATTCTCTTTTTAAAATTAATTTATAATATTAATATTATTATATAATTAATAATATTAATATTAATAATATTAATAATTTTAATATTCTTTCCTATATGAGCTACATAAGAACGAGCAATTAAAGCTTAAAAGTCCGTTTGTCGTATACATAATAATCTTACTAATACACCTCATTCAAATAAAACTATATTTTAAATTTAACATCTTTAAAAACAAATTAAATAACTCGTAATAAACCATAACCACCTAATTTCATTAAAATGGCAGCTTAAATTATTGATCCAGAAACTAGAGCTTCAAGATGATATTTTAGTAATTATACATGAACTAAAAATGTAGGTATTTTTAAAAAAATATAGTAAACCAAAATAAGACATACAATTATATATTAATGTAGGAATGCTTAGATTAATTTTACAAATTTCTGTTTGGTTTCACTCAAATTGTCTCGTGCTCTTCACAAACGCTAATCGACGACTCCTCGCTCATTCCTTTAGGTATCGGCCTTAGAAGAATCGAGTACTTTTATCGAGGAGTTCAGATGGTGAACTGATTAAGAGTTGCCATATAACTTAACCCGCTACGAGTGTGCCGTGCATTAAATCCCACAAATCCCACATTCGGCCCTCCTGACTGTTCATTCGCCTCGAATGGACCTGACCAAGGTTTCATGTACTCGGAAACCGTAGACGTAAATGGGCCCTCTGAGTCACCTAAGCGTTCTACTTCGTACCGCCCATGATCCTTGACTGCAACAATCTTGTACGGCCCTAAAAACTTTCCCTTAAGCTTTAACCCGACACCATACTGAATTCTCTTAATTGCTACCAAATCATTAAGATGATAGACTCTTTCTTGTTTCCGCTTCAAATCAAACGCTTTCTTATTTTCTTCTTGTACCTTTTTGATGTTCTCTCTGGCTGTTTGGCGAAACTTCTCTCTTTCTTCATTTAGATATTTTATCCCGAACTCCTGCATCAAGTCCTTTAGTTCATTGCAGCCGGATAGTCGCATATCAACTCCAGTTAAAAGCTTGAATGGCGTAATCTTAGTGCTTCTTGGCTCGGTGCTCTTGAAAATTTGCTGAACTCGTCCCACGTATTTATACCAATCTAATGGTTTTTCATAGCTCAACTTTGCTAGCATTGGTACGACGATCTTGTGAATTCTTTCGACTTGGCCATTTCCGCGTGGTACACCTGTCGCTATAAGCAGAAGCTGTATGTTGTCTGACTCGCAGTATTCCTTGAATGCGAGAGATGTGAAAGCAGTGCCTCTATCGAACACTATGCAGCAAGGATTTCCAAAATGGACGGCTTGTTTATCCAGACAGTTTAGAACTTCGTCTACACCAGTGCTACAAGTTGGGTAGAGCCAAACATATTTTGAGAATCCGTCTACTATGACAGTATTTCCATTGGTCCGACGTGATCGATGTGGTATGTAATGAAGGGTAAATCGCCTTTGTCAATTAAAGTTAGAAATCCCTCTTTCTTGCCCGCTTTGGCATTTACGATAATACTTCTTATACAACTCTCGACGATTCGATCTGCTTTTTCTTTGAGCTTGGAATGAAATACGACCTTTGGACGATACCCTGTGTCTTTCTGGCAGAAAAATGCCCTTGGCTGTGCGCGCTCTGAATTATTTCATTTTCCATAGTTGATGGTACTACAACTAGCTCACGATTTGGATTTTTGAAGAGAACGTCATTCTCTATATAGAAGTCCTGGTAAGCATCCTTTTCAACAAGGTTGCGGACTGCTTTTGTCCAATCATCGTTAATCTGGGCTTCCTTTAAGCGATAAGTAATAGAGTCTGACAAAAAGAAACATGAGACCCGACTCAAGGAATCAGCATGTTTCATTTGAGTCCCAGAACGATGTTCGATCTTGTAGTTGAAGTCCTGCAAATATAAAGCCCAACGAGCTACGCGAAGAGGAACCTCCTTTTTGTTCATTGTCATTTTGAACGCGTTGCAGTCACTTACGATTGTGAACTTTATGCCTAACACATAGACACGCCACTTGACTAGAGCTCTAATAATAGCCAGTACTTCCAGTTCATACGAATCGTACTTTTCCTCGAATGGTGATGTCTTTCGGCTCATGTATTGGACTGGATGGAAAGCACTATCTACTGGGTCCTTCTGCAGTAAAACTGCGCCAAAACCGTACTTGGACGCGTCTGTGTGGATTTCCGTTTGTAAATTAGGATTATACAACTTTAGGAATGGTTCGCTAATAAGAGCAGTCTTCAGCTTTTCAAACGCATATTCTTATTTGTCGCCAAATTCATACTTGGAATCGCCTCTCAGTAAATCCGACAAGGGCCTGGCAATGGATGCGTATCCGTTTATAAACTTTCGGAAGTAAGAAGTCAGACCTAGGAATCGCTGAATCGCTTTTTTGTCATGTGGTTTGGGAACCTCTTTCACAGCTTGAATCTTTTCCGGACGTGGGGTGATGGTTCCACTTTGAATGATGTATTCTAGGAACTGTACTTTACTGTGCAATATTTGGCACTTACTCCAGTTGATACGTAAACCGTTCCGAGAAGCAACCTGCAACAAATCTTTTAACTTAGCAAGTCCTTCTTCCGAGTCTTGACTGGGTATGATTACATCGTCCATGTACACAAAGACAACATTAGTGGCGATGAGCTCCCTTAGAACTGCCATGATGAATCTTGGGAAAACCGCAGGTGAATTTGATATGCCAAATGGTACATACAGGAATTCAAATTGTCCAGATTGGGTCACAAATTATGTATACTTTCGAGATCCTGGTTCAATCGGAACGTGAAAGAAGCCGTTTGTTAGATCCAAAGTATTGAATATCTTGGACCCTTGCAGCTTGTCTAGCACGGTCTCCATATGAGCCATTGGAAAATTGTCTCGAATAATTTTCTCATTAAGTTTTCGGTAGTCACAGCACAGTCTCTTCTTTCCGTTTTTCTTGGACACCAAAACTACCGGCGATGCGTACTCTGAGGTACTGGGCTGGATGATTTTCTCTGCAAGCCAATCCTCGACTTGGTCGTCAACTGTTTTCTGGTCACAGACAGGTAAACGACGTGGATGCTGGTAGACAGGTATCTCATCCTTCAAAATGATTTTCATTTGTACCGGAGCACTTGCGTTGCGCTCGGGAGAATACTCTTCAATCAAACTTTTGACCGCAGACTGCTGTGATTGATTTAAATGAGATAAATCAATGTGATCGGAAACTGCTGCCTGTTCTGCACACATGCCCTTAAAATCTTGCAGAAACTCAGACCCGAAATTGATATGTTTATCTTCATTACTTTTTGATTCATTTCGACGCATAAACTCAGTGCCTTCTTTTGTAACTTTCATGTCCACAATATCCAGGATAGTTCTGCCCAAAATTGCGTCAAAGCCCATGTCCTCATCTGGAACCACGTGAAATTCCACCTTCATGTGCATGTTGTCCACTTCAACAGGTATGACAATGCTCCCAAAAGTTAGAACTTTACTTCTGCTGCGTTCTCCACATGAACGCCGTTCATTAGCATTGTTCTCCTGTTTCACCTCAACCTCGATTTTGCACTGCGCAGCACCATGACCTGGTTGTCCGCACCGATAACAATTATTGTTATCCTTCTTCTTGCAATCTTTCTTTAATTGGGACGGATCCCCGCACTTAAAGCATTTACGGACAAACTCTGGTTTTGAGTCGAAGCTTTTGGGTCCATCTGCCTCAACTACACGCGCTTCATTCTTGTAAGGCATCTTGTATGAACCGCGGACCTTCTTGTATACTTCGATCTGCTCCTTATGGTTTTCGCCTGATACAACATTATTTTGTTTGCCTTAGCATCTGGAACTCCCTTTACAAAATACTCTATCAAACTCTCTTCGACTAGTTTAACAGGCTTGGCTATTTCCATCAAAGCAAACAAATATTCCTAAAGTGTCTCTCCTTTTCTCTGCGCACGCTGACCTAGCTTGCGATGGACCTCAGCAGATTAAATTTTAATAGCAAATTCGCAACGCAATCCTGCCTTTAGAGAATCCCAGTTGCGAATATTAACCTGGCTGCGAATGAACGATTTTGCAGCCCCACTGAGCAACTGCTTAGAATAAATAAAAAGTTGAAGCTGGCTCCACTGCACAGTCAAAGCACATTCCTCCAACTCCTGAATCCACTGATCTATATCTGGACTACCTGTACCTGCAAAATTTGAAACACTGCCTTCTACATCTTTAAGTGTAAACAAAGAACGGCTTATAGGCACTGCCTGCACTGGACAATCGAGAGCGGTAGCTACAGATTCAACTCCATCCGAATCGTTGTTATCATCGTCGTCCTGAATACAGAAATGAGCCAGGAGTCTATCCTTAAAATCGCGCTTTCTACCGGCTGTGGGTAAATTTAGTTGTAGTAGCTTTGCGCGTAAATCCTCGCATCGCATTAACATTATCTCTTCGAGTTTCATTTTGAGATGAAATTTGCTTACAAAGATATTAGTTAACAATCGTCTTTTGACTTTCAAAGTGAACGGTCGTGTTTTTTTTCTGAGCTTCGAATTTTGTATTTTGTTTTCGTTTATTCCCATCGGTGGGTTTTATCAAAACAATTTTTAATTTTCTTCCGGTTATTTAAACCTAAATTTAAACTCCGTTCGCTTCGCGATAATAAATTGTTAAATTGTTTTAGTTTTCGTAATTCTTATCTGTGTTTTCTTTTCTTATATCCCCGTTGTTTCTCTTTTGTGCATGCACTTTAACTTATTTACGCTCCCGCTCTCTTGCTCTCTTTGCTTTGAAAGTTCTAAGCGTGCAGTTTCTGCGCTCTTGCGGTACTTATAACTGCTCGCTTATAAATTTCAATTCGCTTTCTTGGTACAGTGAAATAAAATGAATAATAAAAATTTAGTCTGCTTCTGCAAAAATGCAGCCTCGTAATCAGGGCTGACCAGTCTGTCATTCTGTAATCCGTTACAGAATGCATGCAACCAGGGACTTCCAAGAATTCCGATTTGTCAGTAGTGGTTTCACAATTAGTGGATCCACCTATCTCTCAGAATGTAGCATCACCACCACAAGGGACTACTGAGTCCGGACAACCGGCTCAAGTTGGTTTTGCAGAAACAATGTCTGCTCCACCAAAATCCCTTTCAGTGGTTCCACTAAAGAAACAAATTTTCGTTTCTCGGCTTTCCCCTGATCCAACATCTTCTGATGTATTGTCTTCTCTCTTTCTTCATTTAGATATTTTATCCCGAACTCCTGCATCAAGTCCTTTAGTTCATTGCAGCCGGATAGTCGCATATCAACTCCAGTTAAAAGCTTGAATGGCGTAATCTTAGTGCTTCTTGGCTCGGTGCTCTTGAAAATTTGCTGAACTCGTCCCACGTATTTATACCAATCTAATGGTTTTTCATAGCTCAACTTTGCTAGCATTGGTACGACGATCTTGTGAATTCTTTCGACTTGGCCATTTCCGCGTGGTACACCTGTCGCTATAAGCAGAAGCTGTATGTTGTCTGACTCGCAGTATTCCTTGAATGCGAGAGATGTGAAAGCAGTGCCTCTATCGAACACTATGCAGCAAGGATTTCCAAAATGGACGGCTTGTTTATCCAGACAGTTTAGAACTTCGTCTACACCAGTGCTACAAGTTGGGTAGAGCCAAACATATTTTGAGAATCCGTCTACTATGACAGTATTTCCATTGGTCCGACGTGATCGATGTGGTATGTAATGAAGGGTAAATCGCCTTTGTCAATTAAAGTTAGAAATCCCTCTTTCTTGCCCGCTTTGGCATTTACGATAATACTTCTTATACAACTCTCGACGATTCGATCTGCTTTTTCTTTGAGCTTGGAATGAAATACGACCTTTGGACGATACCCTGTGTCTTTCTGGCAGAAAAATGCCCTTGGCTGTGCGCGCTCTGAATTATTTCATTTTCCATAGTTGATGGTACTACAACTAGCTCACGATTTGGATTTTTGAAGAGAACGTCATTCTCTATATAGAAGTCCTGGTAAGCATCCTTTTCAACAAGGTTGCGGACTGCTTTTGTCCAATCATCGTTAATCTGGGCTTCCTTTAAGCGATAAGTAATAGAGTCTGACAAAAAGAAACATGAGACCCGACTCAAGGAATCAGCATGTTTCATTTGAGTCCCAGAACGATGTTCGATCTTGTAGTTGAAGTCCTGCAAATATAAAGCCCAACGAGCTACGCGAAGAGGAACCTCCTTTTTGTTCATTGTCATTTTGAACGCGTTGCAGTCACTTACGATTGTGAACTTTATGCCTAACACATAGACACGCCACTTGACTAGAGCTCTAATAATAGCCAGTACTTCCAGTTCATACGAATCGTACTTTTCCTCGAATGGTGATGTCTTTCGGCTCATGTATTGGACTGGATGGAAAGCACTATCTACTGGGTCCTTCTGCAGTAAAACTGCGCCAAAACCGTACTTGGACGCGTCTGTGTGGATTTCCGTTTGTAAATTAGGATTATACAACTTTAGGAATGGTTCGCTAATAAGAGCAGTCTTCAGCTTTTCAAACGCATATTCTTATTTGTCGCCAAATTCATACTTGGAATCGCCTCTCAGTAAATCCGACAAGGGCCTGGCAATGGATGCGTATCCGTTTATAAACTTTCGGAAGTAAGAAGTCAGACCTAGGAATCGCTGAATCGCTTTTTTGTCATGTGGTTTGGGAACCTCTTTCACAGCTTGAATCTTTTCCGGACGTGGGGTGATGGTTCCACTTTGAATGATGTATTCTAGGAACTGTACTTTACTGTGCAATATTTGGCACTTACTCCAGTTGATACGTAAACCGTTCCGAGAAGCAACCTGCAACAAATCTTTTAACTTAGCAAGTCCTTCTTCCGAGTCTTGACTGGGTATGATTACATCGTCCATGTACACAAAGACAACATTAGTGGCGATGAGCTCCCTTAGAACTGCCATGATGAATCTTGGGAAAACCGCAGGTGAATTTGATATGCCAAATGGTACATACAGGAATTCAAATTGTCCAGATTGGGTCACAAATTATGTATACTTTCGAGATCCTGGTTCAATCGGAACGTGAAAGAAGCCGTTTGTTAGATCCAAAGTATTGAATATCTTGGACCCTTGCAGCTTGTCTAGCACGGTCTCCATATGAGCCATTGGAAAATTGTCTCGAATAATTTTCTCATTAAGTTTTCGGTAGTCACAGCACAGTCTCTTCTTTCCGTTTTTCTTGGACACCAAAACTACCGGCGATGCGTACTCTGAGGTACTGGGCTGGATGATTTTCTCTGCAAGCCAATCCTCGACTTGGTCGTCAACTGTTTTCTGGTCACAGACAGGTAAACGACGTGGATGCTGGTAGACAGGTATCTCATCCTTCAAAATGATTTTCATTTGTACCGGAGCACTTGCGTTGCGCTCGGGAGAATACTCTTCAATCAAACTTTTGACCGCAGACTGCTGTGATTGATTTAAATGAGATAAATCAATGTGATCGGAAACTGCTGCCTGTTCTGCACACATGCCCTTAAAATCTTGCAGAAACTCAGACCCGAAATTGATATGTTTATCTTCATTACTTTTTGATTCATTTCGACGCATAAACTCAGTGCCTTCTTTTGTAACTTTCATGTCCACAATATCCAGGATAGTTCTGCCCAAAATTGCGTCAAAGCCCATGTCCTCATCTGGAACCACGTGAAATTCCACCTTCATGTGCATGTTGTCCACTTCAACAGGTATGACAATGCTCCCAAAAGT
The DNA here is from genome assembly GCA_018153305.1 of Drosophila kurseongensis. NCBI lineage: Eukaryota > Metazoa > Arthropoda > Insecta > Diptera > Drosophilidae > Drosophila > Drosophila kurseongensis. Next base: position 2,520,942 of record JAECXX010000120.1, read on the forward strand.
TAGAACTTTACTTCTGCTGCGTTCTCCACATGAACGCCGTTCATTAGCATTGTTCTCCTGTTTCACCTCAACCTCGATTTTGCACTGCGCAGCACCATGACCTGGTTGTCCGCACCGATAACAATTATTGTTATCCTTCTTCTTGCAATCTTTCTTTAATTGGGACGGATCCCCGCACTTAAAGCATTTACGGACAAACTCTGGTTTTGAGTCGAAGCTTTTGGGTCCATCTGCCTCAACTACACGCGCTTCATTCTTGTAAGGCATCTTGTATGAACCGCGGACCTTCTTGTATACTTCGATCTGCTCCTTATGGTTTTCGCCTGATACAACATTATTTTGTTTGCCTTAGCATCTGGAACTCCCTTTACAAAATACTCTATCAAACTCTCTTCGACTAGTTTAACAGGCTTGGCTATTTCCATCAAAGCAAACAAATATTCCTAAAGTGTCTCTCCTTTTCTCTGCGCACGCTGACCTAGCTTGCGATGGACCTCAGCAGATTAAATTTTAATAGCAAATTCGCAACGCAATCCTGCCTTTAGAGAATCCCAGTTGCGAATATTAACCTGGCTGCGAATGAACGATTTTGCAGCCCCACTGAGCAACTGCTTAGAATAAATAAAAAGTTGAAGCTGGCTCCACTGCACAGTCAAAGCACATTCCTCCAACTCCTGAATCCACTGATCTATATCTGGACTACCTGTACCTGCAAAATTTGAAACACTGCCTTCTACATCTTTAAGTGTAAACAAAGAACGGCTTATAGGCACTGCCTGCACTGGACAATCGAGAGCGGTAGCTACAGATTCAACTCCATCCGAATCGTTGTTATCATCGTCGTCCTGAATACAGAAATGAGCCAGGAGTCTATCCTTAAAATCGCGCTTTCTACCGGCTGTGGGTAAATTTAGTTGTAGTAGCTTTGCGCGTAAATCCTCGCATCGCATTAACATTATCTCTTCGAGTTTCATTTTGAGATGAAATTTGCTTACAAAGATATTAGTTAACAATCGTCTTTTGACTTTCAAAGTGAACGGTCGTGTTTTTTTCTGAGCTTCGAATTTTGTATTTTGTTTTCGTTTATTCCCATCGTTGGGTTTTATCAAAACAATTTTTAATTTTCTTCCGGTTATTTAAACCTAAATTTAAACTCCGTTCGCTTCGCGATAATAAATTGTTAAATTGTTTTAGTTTTCGTAATTCTTATCTGTGTTTTCTTTTCTTATATCCCCGTTGTTTCTCTTTTGTGCATGCACTTTAACTTATTTACGCTCCCGCTCTCTTGCTCTCTTTGCTTTGAAAGTTCTAAGCGTGCAGTTTCTGCGCTCTTGCGGTACTTATAACTGCTCGCTTATAAATTTCAATTCGCTTTCTTGGTACAGTGAAATAAAATGAATAATAAAAATTTAGTCTGCTTCTGCAAAAAATGCAGCCTCGTAATCAGGGCTGACCAGTCTGTCATTCTGTAATCCGTTACAGAATGCATGCAACCAGGGACTTCCAAGAATTCCGATTTGTCAGTAGTGGTTTCACAATTAGTGGATCCACCTATCTCTCAGAATGTAGCATCACCACCACAAGGGACTACTGAGTCCGGACAACCGGCTCAAGTTGGTTTTGCAGAAACAATGTCTGCTCCACCAAAATCCCTTTCAGTGGTTCCACTAAAGAAACAAATTTTCGTTTCTCGGCTTTCCCCTGATCCAACATCTTCTGATGTATTGTCTTATATACAAGACAAAACAAAAGCCGATTGTAATAGTGTAAAGGTGGAAAAGTTTAAGTTTTCTTATGCTAGAGACATTTCATCTTTCAAGATAACTGTCCCTAACGAGCTTTTTGAAGCCATATGCTCGGGCGACTTTTGGCCGGATAATATGGTTGTAAAAGAGTTCGAGGCTAAGATAGAGAAGAAGGGGCCCGTGGGAGTAAAACTTCCTAGTCGGGGCCAAATCAGTGTACCAATTTCAAAAAACTAACTTCTAATCTCCTTCTTTCATATCAGAATGCAAGAGGTTTGCGTAGCAAACTCACTAAATTGTATTCCGATAGCCTTTCCTTTGCATCTCATATTATTGTGTTCACAGAAACCTGGTTAAAGCCGGAGATCTTTAGCTCCGAAGTTTTTCCAGGTAAGTGCACAATATATAGGTATGACCGTCCCTCTAGACGGGGAGGTGGAGTCTTAATTGGAGTTGATTCAAACCTCCCGTCTGAGGAGTTATTTTTTGATGAATTCAATACCATTGAATTTATTTGTGTAAAGTTATCGCTTACTGGTAACTTTATATACATAACTTGCTCATATATTCCGCCGTTGTCTGAACTTCCTGATTATTTAAATCAGCTATCCGTTATTAAGTCCGTTGCAAATAAGCTTTCCGATAGGGATCAGTTGATAGTTCTAGGTGATTTTAATATACCTGGAGTAACTTGGTCCACTGAGGATGGATCGAATGTCTTACTACCTATAGCACAGCATGATTTTATTCATGGCCTGCTTGACATATCTCTATCTCAAGTAAACCATGTTTGAAATTCATTAGGTCGCCTACTGTGTTGTGTTTTGTATCAAATCCTGAAGGTGTGTTTCTGTCCAGAGTAGCACCACTCACGCAACCTGAAGATCTATATCACCCAACAATCGAACTTTCATTTGATACGGGTAGAGTTATGGAAGAAAAATCAGAAAAATCCAAACGAATACATTGTTTTCGCAAGGCAGACTTTCTGAGGCTAAATAATTTTATTTCTGGCTTTAATTGGTCTGATCTTTACTTATGCATTAATATGTCCGATGCAGTTAATGTTTTTTACACTGCAATAAACTCATTTTTTAATTCCTGTGTTCCGTGGTACTATCCGTCAACTTCCAATAAATCACCTTGGTTTAGCAAAGAGTTGACACACTTAAGAAATGTAAAGTCCAGACTTTTTAGAAAATATAAAAATACCGGTTCTCAATCTGTTTTTACTAGGTATTTAAGTGCTCGGTCAAGATTTACCGTGCTTAATGCTCAGTGTTATAATAGTTACTTAAACCGTTGTAAGGTCCAGTTCTCTCAGGACCCGAAACAGTTTTATAATTTTGTTAACACCAAGCGTAAATCTAATTCTTTCCCTTCCTCGCTGTCGTTTGAAAACATGACGGCAACCACAGATCAGGCAATAGCCGATTTATTTGCCCAATTTTTTCAAACGACTTACTCTACTTTAGATTATTCATCACAGCCTTATTCTTACACCATGTCCAAGTCAAACCTCATATTCTGTCCCACTTTAACAGAAAGCTCTCTTCTTTTGGATCTTCTTCGTATTAAGCCTGTTTAATCTCCAGGGCCCGATGGTATTCCTGGGTGCGTACTTAGGTATTGCGCTAAGGCCCTGTGCAAACCTCTTCACAAGTTGCTTACCTTATCTCTAGAAACCTCCCAATTCCCAAATATTTGGAAGGAATCATTTGTTATTCCTCTTTTCAACAAAGGTAACAAGTTAGAAGCCAGTAACTACAGAGGTATTTCTAAGTTGTCAGCTATTCCTAAGCTTTTTGAAAAAATTATTACTCCTCATTGCAGCACCTTTGCATATCAATCATTTCTCCGTGTCAACATGGATTTATTAAACGTAGATCCACAATCACAAACCATCTAGAGCTCAGTTCATTTGTGATAAAAGGCTTCAATAGTAGTTTTCAAACAGACGTCATTTACACTGACTTTAGTAAAGCATTTGACTCTGTAAATCACTTACTTCTCATTCAAAAACTTGACCTTTTAGGTTTTCCAGTTGATCTGCTTAAATGGATTTCAAGTTATCTGAATGGCAGGTCACAAAGGGTCCTTTTTAAAAATTCAATTTCTGAAATTCTCCGTGTTACCTCCGGTGTCCCACAAGGGAGCCATCTGGGTCCGTTACTTTTTACATTATTTATTAATGATCTTCCCTCAATTATAAGTCATTCTCACGTACTTATGTACGCAGATGATGTTAAGTTGTGCCTGCAGTATAAGGACATTTCCTGCCATTTAGACTTGCAATCCGATCTAGATAATTTTAAAAACTGGTGCCGAGATAATTTACTAAATTTAAACGGTTCCAAGTGCAAGCTGATGACTTTTTATCGGGCCAATCCGATATACGCGACTTACACGTTAAGAGGCAGCTCTTTGGATAGAATAACTCTTGTAAACGATCTTGGCGTTCTCTTGGACCCCAAACTAAAATTTTCTAATCACATTTCGTCCATGGTTAATAAAGCCAGAGGAGTGCTTGGATTTATTAAAAGGTGGTCAAAAGAATTCGATGATCCTTATTTGACTAAAACTTTATTTATTTCGCTAGTCCGTCCGATTCGTGAGTATGGGTCTCCCGTCTGGAGTCCACAATACGGAATACATATTGGTCGTATTGAATCTGTACAAAAAAACTTTCTTTTTGCTTTACGGCGCCTAAACTGGGATGCAAATCTTATCTTACCTTCTTATTTTAGTAGACTTCTTTTGATTAATTTACCATCCCTAGCCAACCGTAGAACGATGCTTTTCTGTGCCAAGTAGATTAACTAGAAATTATATTCCCCTAATTTTAAATCATTGTAGATCTAACTATGCCTTGCATGAGCCTTTCAGAGTATTATGTTCTGACTATAATATACTTTTTCCTGTAATATCAAATCTTGACTCTCTGCCGCTCCTAAAACGATTAATACTTGCATCATTGGCACAAGATTGATCTAGCTATTACTTTTTTCCCCGGACCTTTACCTTTATTTTCCTATCTCGCGTCTATCTTATCGCGAATCGTGCCGTACAATACACGGCTGCGCCCCTCGGTCGGTTGGGCGGGTAAGTGGGCCGTGGGACTCCGCGCGAAAAAAAAAAAAAACAATGAATAAGGAATAACTTCAGAGATGACAAATTTTGGTTTTATACATACAGTCTACTTGTGAGCGACTTTCAATTTCAGGTAGTAGTTTTCTGATTAGCCCCCCTTTGGATGCACTGCTTCTCGAAACTGCTTGCTTGCCAATTGGATTTTCTTCTGGACTATTCAACTTAAAAATTATGCCCTTGCTTGTCCGCTGACGTCGTTGCCTTATACCAAGATCTGCTGCTCCAGACTCTGCTGCTCTGCTTGAAAATCCTGCCCTTGCTTGTCCACTGACGTCGTTGCCTTCCACCAAGATCTGCTACTCCAGACTCTGCTGCTCTGCTTGAAAATCCTGCCCTTGCTTGTCCACTGACGTCGTTGCCTTCCAACAAGATCTGCTACTCCAGACTCTGCTGCTCTGCTTGAAAATCCTGCCCTTTCTTGTCCACTGACGGTCGTTGCCTTCCACCAAGATCTGCTACTCCAGACTCTTTGCTCCAATGCCCGCTTCACGCTCCTGACTTGCTCCGCTCGCCTCTGTCTATTACTGCTCCCAACGCCTTCCACAGATCAGCCTCTGCAAATTACCAGTTCACCGTGACTGGCCGGATCTCAGACCGACGCTCTTGCCTACCTCCTGGACTGCAGTCGCTATTTGCTCCAAGCGTTTCCCGTGCGCCTTTTTTACACACACATCTGCCAAATGTTTTCGTCGTCGTCTTTTTTGCACACACTGCCAAATTAACTGCGCAGTTGTCTCAAATTGTCATTTCATCAGACTTGAAATTAGATAATCATTGTAGTTGGGGTTTGTAAAAACGCACTTCTGCACTCTAATGCTTGGTTCAATCCCGGACGAGCCCCCAAATTGTAGGAATTGGTATATTCACAATGTTTTATTGGGATTAAGTTTAAACATTAAAGTGCTTAGATTAATTTTACAAAGTTCTGTTTGGTTTCACTCAAATTGTCTCGTGCTCTTCACAAACGCTAATCGACGACTCCTCGCTCTTTCGTTTAGATATCGGCCTTACAAGAATCGAGTACTTTTATCGAGGAGTTCAGATGGTGAACTGATTAAGAGTTGCCATATAATTTAACCCGCTACGAGTGAGCCGTGCATCAAGCGCGCCTTATTCAAATCCCACATTAAATAACAAGAAAGAATAGCTAACTTCGGGCGGAGCCGAAGTTGATATACCCTTGCAGAATATTCTGTAAATTATATTCTCCAAAACAATTCATATGATGCATTCTTAATACTCATAAAAAATCCCAACTTCCTAATTTTACATACACCAAAGTTATGGCATTTCCGATCGTTCAGTTATATGGCAGCTATAGGATATAGTCGACCGATGCTTTTGAGATTTGGTAGGTCGGATTGATTGGCCAAAAATAAAGCCCATAGAAAATCCCAACTTCTTAACTTTACAAACAGCAACGTTATGGCATTTCCGATCAATCAGTTGTATGGCAGCTATAGGATATAGTCGGCCGATTCCGGCCGTTCCGACATCGATATTCTTTAAAACTGAGAGACTAGTTTACGTAGAGACAAAAGACAGACGGACAGACGGTCAACGGACATGCTTATATCAACTCAGGAGGCGATCCTGATCAAGAATATATATACTTTATAGGGTCGAAGATGTCTCCTTCACTGCCTTGCACACTTTTGACCAAAATTATAATACTCTCTGCAAGGGTATACAAATTCAAAGAAAGTGTGAAGATGCTAATATTGTATAAAACTATAAATAGTCAAAATTATTATTAATTATTAAAAGTAGTTATTGTTAAATAAATAAATCTAATACAAAATAATATAACTTGTACATTTATACAAGTTACATTTGCTAATTACATTTATGGGGTGGATTTGCTGTGGTTTGTTTTGTTCTAGTAATAATAAATTTGCATTCTATCCCTATTTAACATTTAGGGATTTATTGAAATAATAATAATAACAAAGAATAATAATAATAATAATTTTAATAAGATCAAAATGATTGTGAGATTTAGATAATTTATTCCAGATAATCCATTAGTTGCGCCTGCTCATATTCAACCAGAATGAAGAGAAAATGCCAATTAAATGGGACTTTCAGCAGGATAATGAGCATTCTTCACAGCTGGCCAAAAAATGGTTTGTGAAGAATTAATTTCCCTTGGTGGAATGGTCTTCGCAGTCCCCAGACTTAAATCGCGTAAAGCACCTTTGGGGGCTATTGAAGAAGAGGATTGATGGGTTTAAGTCCAAAAATAGGGAAGATTTGTTGAAGAAACTGAAGTCCTAAAAAGTTGGGCTCGAAAGGTCTAAAAAACCTAGTAATCATTCTGGCCTTATGACAAGGAGGAGTTGTCCTGTTGGTGAATAAATTATTTTCCTATTAATCTATAGCCAGAGGTAATCGTATTAAGGTTTCTAAATATCGGCTCTGGTTCATGTATCCGTTTATGGAAACCAAGTCTCCCACACCATTATATGAAACTGAACCCCATAACATTACACTTCCACCCCCATGGCTTACTCAATAATTTTTAATTTTTTGAGATGTGTGGAATTCAAAACTACTCTCATCCGTCGATGGGAAATCATTTCATACTGAAGAACTCCAAACGTTTTAATTTAGTTTTAGGGGTGTGGAAAGGTATTGGCTTTGCAATCTGCTTTCACATCTGCTTCAATCAAATGCCTGCGAATTGTTCTCTCACTTATGGAAGTGTATTTAGTCTCATTCCCCTCAAAGTACACAGACTTTGGTGTTATTAGAGGGTCTTTCTTAAAAGCAGGGACAATAAGACAGTCTGCATTTACGACGAACATTGATCACATCATTACATTTTGTCTTATTATTGATTTGATAATAAATGATATAGACAAATAATATTCCTTTGTGATGTTTATCAAGGGTATCTTTGATCACAGTTTCTGATCTTATTTTGGAACTCAGCTCAGTTTTTTTAAACCATTTTATATATTCAAAAATCGACTTTTTTCCAATATTAATGATACCTTGTAATAATCAGCTCGAACAATACTGAATGTATTGTACTATATACATTTGACTGACATTCAAAAAGTATTGAATATTCAATCTACCTTTAAGAATATGAAGCGATTAATTGCAGTTAGTTTCGACCAAACTTTAGATATTAAGCCTAGTACTCAGATCAACAAACGAGTTCGCCAGCGTAAAAACTTGAATCTGCTACAATCAACCCAGCTTGTTGACAAGCAGTTAAAATTCAAATATCGTATTTGCGGGAAAGAGCCTTTAAATAATATTATCAACTACCTTGGCAAGACATGTCTGCCGCTGTACAAAGAAATTAAAAAACAACACAAAATTTAACAGTTGTTTTTTTTAATTTACTGATAATTATTTGCAAATTGTAAGTTCTTAGCTGCACTTTTATTGTGTTTTTTCGCACATTTTTGACCTAAGAAACACTTTGCTCTGAGAAGAGGCACCCCAGATAGTATTAATGTTATTTTGTCCTCACATGTAAGTTCCTGCAATCGACTTTTGCGGGTTTTTTTTTTTTTTTCCCTCCATTTTTTAAAATGTTCAGTGAGAAGCGCACGGCAAAATATTAAATTTTGTATGAAACGCTATGAAATTTTTTGGTATTTTTTTCGTCGATCTGAGTACCGAAGTGAAAAAAAGCCTGACGAAAAGTGAACGACAGCTGTTTGCCTCTCGCTCTCTCTCATGACTGGCGGACAGTTTTCGTCGATCTGAGTATTAGGCTTTACTCTTTAATTGAAGCCAAATAGACGCCATAATTCGACGCCTTTATATAACCCCAGGGTAATAGTCAAGCAATGATAATTAAAATTTAAAATTAATTTATTTGATGTAGTAGAGAGCGATATGATATACTCTGTTTTTTGATTTGAACAATGAAGACGGATTACCACCACGCGAACATGCAACGTACAGCTGGCCGTGCGAAAAACAGAAAAATTCTAAATTAATACCGTAGATTTCTAACGATTGCGATTTATTGATTGTCATCGCAAATGCCAATCGAGCGGGGAACTGAGTCCTCTTGAATTGGAATGGAAAATTAGTTGAAATAATCGGAATTCGTGGTAAAACAAACTAACTCTCTTTTAAATTTTCCCTTTATGATCGTCGCCTTAATCACGTTATTCATCAGTTTCTTGACGGACAACCGCGTACCGTTGCACAATTTCGGATGACTTAGATTCCGCAGCATTATACTAATTGATCCCATCTTCAGTTGCAAATTATGCGGTGGAGTTCCTGACACATCAAGCGAGTTCAAAAATTTTGTCGTATAGTTCGTCGCTTCATCCTCGTCGGTCAGGATGTCAACGGATCTGTATGAATGCAGTTCTCCATCAATTTGATTTTGAACAATGTATTTCAAATTATCTTCGTTGCTAGCAATTTTCGAAATGTTGGGGAACACTTTGTCAATGAGTTCCTCCTTTGACGATGTGAACTCGCAAAAATTTGCCGGGAACGATAATAATTCATTCGAAACATCAACAGGAATTTCGCCATTGCCTAGTGCCAGCAGTTGTCAATTCAGCGGACGGGTCATTCTGCAATGTGACTCTCATGTTCGTGATTAATTTCAGCTTCTTGACATATCTCCACACCGAAGACGACTTAAGGCATGCAATAACTTCATCGACAGCCGTAGACTTCGGGATGACAGGTAGCGTTTGAGGAAAATTTCCGGACAGCAATATTAAAGACCCACCAAATAGTTTCGAATCACCGCGTAAATCTTTCATTGTTCGGTCAACTGCCTCCAAAGCTCGCTTATGCCCTATCGTGTATTCATCCGAAATGATGACTTTACATTCTCGCATCGAGTTCGCTATCGCCGAATTCTTGCTTATCTTGCAAGTTGGCTTGTCAACCGTGAGAAGATTCATGGGCAGCTTCAAAGCAGTGCAGTTCGACCGCCTTCCAACAATGTGGCGGCAATGCCAAATGATGCAATGAGATCTTGATCGAAGAATCAACGAAATGACAAATGTCTTGCCTGTCGCACTAAGAGAAAGTATAATCCATCGTCAACAACCTTAATTATCGAATCGTACACGTTCTTCTGCTCGGCATACAAAAGCAGTACATTTGTTCGGACTCTTTCGGCCAAGTTATCTTGATTATAGTATTGCTCCCGTTGAAATTCGCGTTTGAAAGCATGTGTACTGAACGATGTGGCGCTGTCATTCCCGATGTCGCTATTAAAGCTTCGTTGTGCATTCCTTCGTTAATGGCAAGAGTGAAATAAGTAGTTGTCCTGCGACTGTCTATTAAAATGTAGTCAGGCATATCGTCCTTGTACTATTCCCACAGGGCACGAATTCGATTTGTTCCAGAAAGAAAGCTGGCATCAGCCATCGTTGAGTCCCAATGTGTGTCGTTTTTACGCAAATTTAAGCATTGGCCAGCCTCCCGAAAAGTGGCGAACAGCACATCATCCACAGTACGCAGTGACTCGAAGGATGTAGGGCCTTTAATGCTCATTAAAAGCAAGCGAATATAGAAGCATTCGTCTTGGCGTGTATGAACTGTGTATTCACCACTTGAATATATATCAGCGAAACCAGCAACGGAATCGCCTCTCTTTCGGCGTTGAAATTTCTTCGATGCAGCGTTCCATGTATAATAGCGTGGCATTTCCGAATAAAGTAAAGTTCTAGTTAACGGATCACTTTCGTATGTAGAAAAGAAATTTGTCAATGTTGTCGCTGGTGGCCGTTCTGTTCTTTGCGCTGCATTCGCGTAATTCCGTAAGTAGTCACGCTGGCCGTTAACGAAGTGAATAGATAAGTGTACGACAGTCGGATGACGTTCATGAATCGGAAATAAAAACAGACGCCAAATGGCCTCGTTACAACTTACGTAACGTCGAAGTTGCAATTTCGTCACCTCGTCGTTTGCATTAAGATCAGCAATGCCAAACACCGCCATGTCGCTCCCTTTGTTCACATATTTGCAAATGTATTTGATTGATTTTATAGAGTACTCAACATTGCAGTCCGTTGAACACGTTTTCGACAAAAGCGGACAATACGAAACGATCCAGCGGTTATCATATTGATCCATCTGCCGTTGTTATCTGGAGAACAACGCCTGTACAATATATCGTTTCCACTGATTGTTCCAGCCACCAACGGACGGGGAAATCGTTTTTTGCAATTTCCGTTTTCCATGCATGGTGATTCTGGGTTGTGGACTCCGTAAAGGCCATGGATCATACTCGTTTCTAGAAGGGAATGCAGTTCCGGATAAGTTTCTGGATCTGGTATTTCGGCAGAAATAATCGAATCAATATGTTCTGGTCGGATCTTGTCGAACATCGAAAGCAAAATGTGCGCATGTGGTAAGCCACGCTTCGAACGAACTACGACAAAAACCTTCTGCTTAACGATGTAATCCATAAGAACTTTTATTTTTAGCTTGAATAGTCGTTTATGTTTTTCCTTGATGCAACAGATTTGTAATATCGAGCCATTTTGGATTGCATGTAAACGTGATAAATAAATCACGTCGTCCGTATTTCCGCACGTACGTCATCGCATCTTGGTCGTACTCATGCACGCGGACTCCCAACATAAGTAGCTGGGAGAATTGTCAAACGACCAATGTTTGCCGTGTGTCCATCAGTAGAGATACCGTCACACAAGTGGATGTACTCGTCAGATCGTAACTTTGACTGATTGAAACGAATGAGATTGAGACGCTCCGTTTCTACTTTTATATACATATCGACACAGTGCTGTTGAAACAAACGGCGGTATCTCAACAGATTATTGTCAACATCTATTCTAATAATCAATCGATATACTTAAAAATTCATTGGGGATACTTTCTTATTCGTTTCTTCTCCTGTACTATGAATTTGAATTTACGTGCAGAATGAAAAATAAGTGATTAAGTAAACCAATCGTTGGATTGACCATCTTTGTGTTGAGGTGATAGCCATCTTCTTCACGACAGAACATCAACGGATATTGGAGTGCATCATATGACCAATGAGTCTCGTGAGCGCGCAGCAATTGTCTATCATCCCGACGCTTAAGAACAATATCGCCTGATTCCACATTGCCTCAAATAATCACCACTGCGACTTCATTGGTAGTGAGCACATTGAATTGTCTTGAATGGCATCCAGATGGTTTTTTATCTGCTCTGATAAGGATTTTGTGGTCGTCAGAATGCATTGTATTTAATGCTGTTTTGAACAATCTGACCGGCAAATTTATCTGCCACCAGCGCAATATAAGCCGGGGGCTTCCAATCGAAAGTTCAGTGCATTGCAGTGCTGACATACGACAGACAATGAACCGAAAACAACGGAGCTATGGTCTTTGTAGGACGTTGGGGAATTGTATGCAAATGCAGCGCGAATCAAGTCTGTTCTCCTTATATTTTGTACTCTTTGTGTAGCGCGAATCTGTGCTATATGGGCTCGTCTCGATTCATTTCTTTCTACACGTTCCTTTCATGGAAATTCTGACTATATATTGCACTACATGTACGTCGTCCAATGTTTGGTCGTCTAATAGCTAATTTTGACTGAAATTATAATACCCTCTGCAAGGGTATAAAAATGCATAAATCCGGGCGGAATTTTATTTCGTTATGACCTTCTTCTGTTAACTACCTACAACTGAAAAAAAATTTGAACAAACTCGGCATAGCCTTTCTGAAGTAGTATTTTAATATACATTTTCATTGCAATATTTTTAAAAGTTACTAAAATTAAATAATCTTCATAACATCTTCAAAGTCATAATATAATAAAAAAATTCTGGATAACAACAAAGATCTTCAGCAGTCCCAGTAACAAATAGGCTAAGAACCACGTTCGACTATTATACCCTTCCATACTGTACTAAATTCCTCTGCCTATATGATTCTTGGAGCGCTATAAGCTTATTAAACATTTCGCTAAACCACGATATTAAATGGACCCTTTTTATTTTTTGGACAAAATGAGATTAAAACCGCTTATACCATTGCAAGAAATTGTTCCAGTTGAATAAGTGAAATGTCACAAGTCACGAAGGCTGAACATCCATTTCAATTAATTTTCTTTTTGAACCAATTATTAAAGAAGTAAATCTAGCCGGAAACATTGAATTGTTGAAGAGGGTTTTGAAAAGATTGTCTGAAGGCAGGACGCCAGTTCCCTTTCTGTGCCTGTCGTGATCTCTTTTTACAAGCTAACTGGGGTTGAAATGATCCGTTAATTCCGTCAACATCACTACTGGTGTGCAGTTCAAACTACACCCGTTTTGACCCATTCAGATTGTGCCAGCGCTTCTGAAAAATGCTATTGGACTTAAATAAAGCAGCTATGCCTAAAATTGCTCGCTTAGCGATTGCGGCAGACAAAAAGGTAAATATTAGCGTTGGGCAGCCAGTAAGGAGTGTCACCAAATTTGTTTTCTTATAAGCTTGGTGGCGCTATCAATCAGCGCCGCCTGCATACACGCAACTGGTAAAGCTATGCGGTAAGTATTTTCTTGCAACTTTTACTGGATTCGTCGAGCAGAGGTGCCAAGGGTCTTGCGAAAACGATCTCTAACCTGAAAGTTACACAAGCCTTTCCTAACCTCATTTCCAGAACACATTGAAGAGATACCTGTTCTAGCACTCCAATCACAAGAGTAGTCGTGCGCCGTATCACACCAGCTTTATTTTCGCAAAAAACTGACCACCGGCTTAAATCAGGAGTCGAGACACCGCTTCCTAGCGGAAAGCAATTCACGGTCACCTATTCACACATTGATCAGCATACGCTTTTGTTCTTTAAGATTTGATAATATTTAAATACTATGGAATTACGGTTTTAATTAATCGGACATCTGTATAATATAGCTCCCATAGGAAAATCATAAAAATTATGTTTTTTTGTTTATGATAATATTTCTTTGAGATCTAGTAATTATTTACCATATCAGAAATACGCTTTTAGTTTTGTCAAAATCGGAAAACAATATCATTTAGCGGCCATAAAAATGATGGCAAAATGCAGCGCAAAATCGACATTGCTTCAATGTTGTTAGTAATGTAGTCGTTTTGTAATAACTGCAAGGGTATATAAACTTCGGCTTGTCGAAGTTAGCTTCCTTTCTTGTTTTGTAGTAGTTTCCGTATTCTTTCTCTCAATCCGTAGGGTTCCGTAAAGTGCACTTAAATTTGTGATGCGGTGTGACATAAAAGGATGAAGAAAGACCCCATAGTCCATCGACCTAGCTTTAGCCAAATAAAAAGGAAAAAAGGGCTCGATCGCTGAATCCCCTAGGCATAGATAGGTGAATTTATTTTCAAATCTCTTTTATTTCTTAACCAGTGAAATAGAAGTAGAATAACTTCTTCAAAGAGCAACCCATCTTCGACTCACAAGTCACCAGCCGCGAGCACTGTGACCTCATAAATTTGCGCAACCGCAGCAACTGCAACGGTATCGGACACTGCAACGAGATATCGAATGCGTTGTCAACTTCTGCTGCGCCGAATAAAATTACACCACCAATTGCAATTAATTTCTTACAAATCTCTGGTGAAAGTGATAATGCGGTATGATCAAGTTCCGCCGTGGGCCTTACCATCCGGATGATCGGTGCAATACGTTTTCGCCCCAACCACCGCCCGATGGCGTCACTATCGCAAGAGAAATTTACAATCGTGTAGAACATTCTCGTAGACGGCTACTGTCGAAATTTCAGCCAAATCGGACTCGTAGTTTTGTTTTGACTGTTTGTGGAATCGTACGTGTTCGCGGATTTTAGAAAAATGGAGAAAGGGCAATAACGGTCTGTGATTCGATTCTTGTTTTTGGAAGGGAAATCGCGCAGCGAAATCAAAGAGCGCTTGGATGCTGAGTACGGTGACTCTTCTCCTTCGATGGCGACCGTCAAAAATTGGTTTAACGAGTTTCAACGTGGTCGCACGTCGGTTTTTGATGAGCCACCCCCAGGTGCCCCGACACCGGCTACCACGGAGGATAACGTGACAAAAATCCACGATCTCGTATTGGCAGAACGCCGATTGAAGATACGCGAGATAGCTGAGACAGTAGGCATGTCAAAAGACCGCGTGTGTCATGAAATTTTGGGCTTGAGAAGCTGTCGGCGCGATTAGTGCCGCGTTTGCTCTCTCCGGACAACAAACGCAACCGTGAGACCACTTCAGAGCAGTTTTTGACGCTGTTTAAGCGCAATCCGAAGGAGTTTCTGCGTCGTTTCGTGACTGTCGACGAAACATGGATCCACTGGTACACACCAGAGACCAAGGAACAGTCGAGACAGTGGACTTCACCCGGCGAACCTGATCCGAAGAAGGCGAAGACTGTCCCATCGGCCGGTAAGGTGATGGCCACCGTTTTTTGGGATTCACAAGGTGTGATCTACATCGACTACCTGGAGAAGGGCAAAACGGTCACAGGGCTGTTTTCTGCCGAATTATTGGGCCGATTCGCCGCCGAATTGCAGAAAATACGGCCCTATTTGGCGAAGAAAAAAGTGCTCTTCCATCATGAGAACGCACCGGCTCACACTTCCGCCCGTCAAGGCCAAATTGGTCGAATTAAGCTACGAACTGCTACCCCATCCACCGTATTCTCCAGATTTGTCCCCGTGTGACTTCTTTTTGTTTCCAACCTTGAAAAAGTCACTCGCTGGACAGAAATTTGCGTCGAATGAGGAGGTCGTCGCCGCCACATAGGTCTATTTTTCAGACCTCGAGAAAACGTATTTTTCAGACGGGCTTAAGAAGTTGGAGCATCGCTGGGTCAAGTGTATCGAACTTTCTCTCATAACATGGAAGACCTAAGTGGCTTCCAAACCACCTGGAAGACCTAAGTGGCTTAAAAAACCTTCTCTCACCCTGGCAGACCTCAGTGGTCTCGAGACGTACCTACCTAGACGTAAGGGGAAACATATCCTGGCCTAGTCCAAAGGGACCCCGTTGCCGAGTCATACTTTCCGGCGCAACCCAAAGCCCTTCTTCCTCGCCCATAGAACGCCAACCGCTGTGCAACTACCGAAAGACGACCAGTAGCGGCTCACGACCACGCTAGACGACAACGCCGTCGTACGGACCCGTCTCGTCGCACTATCTTTGTCTTAAACTCTGTAAATTTAAGTTGAGTAAGCGTAATACCCTTCAATTTCACCTAACCCCGCACGTGTCTTACTCTGGGAACCGGGTCCAACTCTTACAGCAACCACTCCTGACATAAATAAATTTGTTGGAACGAACACCTGGACACAGTTGAACTATCTCAGCACAGCAGGACCGTTACAAATGGATAAAGTTTCTTCAAAATAAGGTAAAATATTTGGATTTTCTAATTTCAAATGAAGGAATAAAAGCTGATAATAGGGGATTAGAAGCTATAACGAGCTTTCCTATGCCAAATAAAGTGCAAGCCGTACAAAGTTTCTTAGGTCTTTGTTCTTACTTCCGCCGCTTATAAAGGACATTTCGATATTGGCGAAACCGAACGTTTGAATTTGAAAATGAAGTGTTAGCTTGTTTTACACTTTTGAAAGAGTAGTTAGTTGCAGCCCCGGTGTTAGCTTTATACGATTACAAGAATAAAATTGAGCTCCATTACGATGCGAGTGCATTAGGATTTGGGGCTGTACTATTTCAGAGAAAGGAAAACAAGAAGATGCATCAAATTTTTTATTTTT
Organism: Drosophila kurseongensis; assembly: GCA_018153305.1. Lineage (NCBI taxonomy): Eukaryota > Metazoa > Arthropoda > Insecta > Diptera > Drosophilidae > Drosophila > Drosophila kurseongensis. The sequence goes on from JAECXX010000120.1 coordinate 2,537,518, forward strand.
TGAAATGATCAACGACTACTGAAGTTAAATACCATAGCTTTGAATTAGAGACGTTAGCCATTATCTACACACTTAGAAGGTTTAGGATATATTTACAGGGAAAACGTTTCAAGATTGTTACAGATTGTAATTCTCTAAGATAGATTAAAACCCAAAAATTGCAAGGTGGGCTTTAGAGTTACAAGAATTCGATTATGAATTGAAACACAGGGCAGGATTACAAATGCAGCATGTTGATACACTTAGCAGATGTAATAATATAATGATAATAGAGGCAAACACGTTTGAGAATAATTTGGTAATTTGTCAGTCAAGAGATAGTAAGGTACAAGAAATTAGGGAATTTTTAGAAAATAGAGAGCATAAGTGGTTTGAAATGAGGAATGGGGCTATATAATATATAGAATGAATAATAATAACAAGTTACTGTTTTATGTACCAAATCGAATGGAGGAACACGTGATGTAAAAATATCATGACGAATTAGGTCACAGTAGGAATAAGATGTTAGATGCAATTAGTAAAAGTTATTGGTTCCCGGGCATGAAACAAAAGGTTTGTGACCACATTCAGCTTTCTCTCCTAAATTAGGCAAAGGAGAGGGAGTCCTGCACAGTATAACCAAAGGGAATTTGATGTTATTCGTATTGATCACTATTGGCCAGTAGATAATAGTAGATTAAAAAAGCTTATTTTAGTGGTGATAGATGCATTCACGAAGTTTGTTAGGCTTTATACAGCAGACCAAAGTGTATTATTTCGGATCGTGGGAGTCCTTTTACGCCAATGGACAAGTTGAGCGAGTAAATAGGAGCTTGGAACCGATGACTGCTAAACTATCGGAACCAGAGACAGGATTACATTGGGATGTAATTATTGAAAAAGTGGAGTATTCGTTAAACAATACACTTCATAGCAGCATCAAAAAGCTTCCCAGCGAAACTTTATTTGGAATACCTCAGAGAGCAGAAGATAGTGATGAATTAAAGGAAAAATTTGGAGCGGAAAAAATGATTGAGGATAATAGACAAAATTTAGAACAGATTAGGCAGAAAGCGGAAGAAAATAAAATCTCAAATATAAAACGAAGCCTACAGAATATAGAGAAGGAGATTATGTCATGGTAAAGAGTTTGGATAGTACTGTTGGGGTTTCGAGAAAGCTTATACCGAAGCACGAAGGACCATACATTATTGGAAAAGTTTTAAGAAAATACAGATTTTTGTTGAAGGACATCGACGAGTTTGGATAAAAGATGAAAATAAATCTTAATGAATTAAATAGAATAAAAATACTTATAAAAGAAAAAAATTGAGAAAAAAAATTGTAATAACTTGTACAACAAATTGTAAACTACTTCTAAGACTTAGCTTAAGATATGTTGTAACGCTGAGATAGTGGGCTATATCAAAGCTGGGATAGCCGAGTTGTAACAGAGAGAGCGCCAGATAGAGCTGCCTGCCTCCATCGAGCCAAGAAGCAATCACAACGTGTGTAAGAAATAAAAGTTAAATAAAGGGGCCTTGATTATTCCTGGTAAACAGGTCATCGGTTCGATGATTGTTATGGCAGCGATCTATATTTTGTTATTAATATCTTTAAGGGGGGGTATTGTATTTAATTTTTTTTTACTTTTTTTCTGAATGCAAAACATTTGTAGAATATTGCGTTACAATTTTAGATTGGTCCGAGTAAGACTTCCGAAGTTATGGGCAGTTGATCGTAGGTGAGTTACCTCGTTTTGTATTCGATTTTTGGGTATCCAAAACTTTAAAATGCTCTCCTGAAAAGTTGACATTTCAAAGTCGGTGAACACAATCCTGCAAAACCTACTGGACGAATTGTTTTTACATTTTGCAAACTATTTTTGTACTTAAATCCGCAGGTACTGACGTCGATTTTTTTTTACTGATTATTTAATACCTAATAAGTACATCGAATAATTAGGCTAAAATCACGTTTTTGACTTTAAAGTGTTACCAAAAACCCAAAAATGTAATACAAAAAAAACTCAACGTAGTTACCTTTAGAAACAGCTTAACTAATAAACAATTTTTTTTTTGTTTTTTCTGGTTCTGCTGTTCACCGCAAAACCTTCTTTCTTGAAGGCGCCTTCGTAGCTTGGCTGCGAACGGCTCATTTATTTTTTTTGCTTAAAGAACTATAAAAAAGTGTAAGAAGAAAAAAAGGTCAATCAGCTGTTATATATTCAAGTTTCTCTAAAACTAAACATGGAATGCTCTTACAAACTCCGGTTCAACTTGGATGTATAACATCAATTATAGCATTGTAAATTTATGTAATTTTTCCTTGAATAAGGCTTTAGGGAAGACATCTGCTGCCTTATCCGTTGCGGCAATATAGTCAATCGTGATTTCCTTTGCACCATTGGATTACTGGCTATTTCAATAGCAGCTTGGTTGTCCGATTTCATGGTAGTCGCTTCTTTGACAAGATCCAAAAAAAAACATTTCATTAAGAAGACTTTTCTGGAAGGCAAGCCATTTTGCCCCTTGGAACATGGTGATGTACTCAGCTTCCAAGCCACTGGTCCTCCTGCAACCATGAGTATTTAGCCGCTGTATTACTTCCGATCAGAAGATTCTAATCCCCGGTCCGCATCTGTGTAGCAAATAAAATTCTCTAAATTAGTACCAAATTTAGTTATTCCTTTAGGAACGCCTTTTAAGTATCTAAATACTCGATAGCATCCGTAACGTAATCCTTCTGCGGAGGGTTATTGAACTGTGGCAATATTGATATTATTCTCTTCTTTGCTAACATTCTCTTAACAGCTAGGAACTTTAACAGAGTCTATTTACAGAGATGCTTAGGGCTACCATAGGTGTATGTTTACAGATATGCTTAGGGCTACTACTACACATAATGTGTGTAGTGAGGGTTGCTTAGGGCTGCTACAACTCGGCCATCCTGACCGACAAGGATCCCCTGATCCTGGTTTAGTTAGAACTACGTCAATGTTCTTTTATATTGGTCTTGCTTCTAGTATGGTATACTTTAACTAATTTATTACGATCGCTATCTTTGTATTTTCCAATGCCTTTACATTTATTTTATTTTCATTTGTTTCGTTATCTTTACCATTATCATTTGTTTCATAAATTTTCTTCACTATCATTTGTTTCATCATTTTCTTCACTATCATTTGTTTAATTATTTGTCTAATCATTTTCTTCACTATCATTTGTCTCATCATTTTCTTTGATTTTCGACCAGACCAGCCAAGGTTTCATATTAGCTGCTGCCCAAAACCCCACAGTGTGGAATTCTTGATTGCTGAAATCCCTCAACATCTTTAACAACGTACCGATCATTTCCTAACAATTTCACTACCTTAAAAGGTCCTTTGAACTTCGGAACAAGTTTCTTTGAAACTCCTGTGTGATAATCAAAATTCTTAACTACAACATAATCTCCTTGCTCAAAAGGTTTTGTTGGCTTCTGAATGTTATGTAAATAGCCTTCGTGCTTGCCCTTCGCCGTAAATGCAATACATTTTTAAAAATGTTTAATATGTTGTCCTATATTTTCCTTTAATTTTGAAAACCAATATGTTTTTAAAACAACTTCTAACACTTTGTCGACACCTACATGTCCAAGGCCATTATGAAATTTAAAGAGTACGTCCGTTTCCATATCTCTTGGAACATAAAATATCTATTGCGCATTTCACACAGTTTGTGTTCAGTCGCTTCTAGAAGTTCATTAATTTTGACAATATTTCATCCTTACCCTGCAATATATCAGGTTGTCAAATTTTTCCTTTCCACTTTTTTTGGTTTTTGAATTTGGCGACTTTGTGCAAAGAGCTACATATCGGTATCGGGTAATGCTATATATCGATTGAAAGGGTTGACATAAGCTACTATGCTACGATGCTATTCATAACAAGTTTGGTTATTGCGTTGAAGTTACACATGTATGTGTAAACTTGGAGTTCGCTAACGCCGAAATTCGAGATGTTTTAAAGTTTTCCTTCGTAAAAGGTAAATTCGCTAGAGAAACATTCCTTGAGATTAATGGTGTTTTAGGGGAAGGTACTCTATCACTTCGAACTGCAGGGGAATGGTTTCGACGATTCAGAACCGACACCATGGATAAGCCAGCCGGCGGAAAACCTGTAACGACGAATACCGATCAAATCATGGAAAACATCGAGCTAGATCGTGACATCCCCGAGGAGATTGAAGTTAGTCACCAAACCGTTTTAAACCATATGCAGAAGACTGTATACAAAAAAAAGCTGGATGTTTGGGTGCCGCATGATTTGACGCAAAAAAACTTGTTGGGCAGAATTAACGCCTGCGGTATGCTGCTGAAACGGAATGAACTTGACCCATTTTTGAAGCGGAAGGTGACTGGCGACGTAAAATGGATCACAAACGACAATATCAAGCGAAAACGGTCGTGGTTGAAGGCCGGTGAATCGTGCAGGAAAGTTTTGCTCTGTGTTTGGTGGGATTGGAAGGGAATCATACACTATGAGCTGCTCCCATATGGCCAGACGCTTAATTCTACCATATACTGCGAACAACTAAACCGCTTGAAGCTGGCGATCGACCAGAATTGGCCAACAGGAATGGTGTAGTGTTTTACCAGGAAAACGCCAGACCACACACTTCTTTGATGTCTCGTCAGAAGCTACGGGAGCTCGGATGGGAGATTTTATCGCTTCCACCATATAGACCGGACATAGCGCCAAGTGACTACTACCTGTTCCTGTCCATTGCGAATGCCCTTACTGCTGTAAAGTTGGCCCAAAAGAGGGTTGTGAAAAGTGAAAGTTTCTACGAGGGGGGTATTATTAAGTTGCCGTCTAAATGGGAACACATTATCGAACAACTCGGCGCATATTTTAGCTAAATCTGTTCACTGTATCAAATTTTATAATACATTGAATAAAGAGCAAAAAACCTAAAATTTGCGAAACAAATTTTCAAAAGCAATATTATCATTTATGTTTAAGTTTATCCCCACATTTACGTTGTCTTCATTAGACTTATATTCAATCATACAAATTTATCCAAAAAGTCGTTTCTACAATCTGATTTATTCATATCAATTGTGAACAGCGCCTAAATAAACCTACACCACTCGAAAAGTTACCCCTTTACAGTTCAGAAGTGGGATAAGTGAGGTTGAATATATATATTACATATCAAATTGTAACTTAAAGCGTTCTGAACACGTTCAACCTAATTATCCCTAAATAAACCTACACCACTCAAAAAGCAACCCCTTTACAGTTCAGAAGTGGGATTAGTGAGGTTGAATATATATATTACATATCAAATTGTAACTTAAAGCGTTCTGAACACGTTCTGCTTAGGAGTACGACTCTATTTCGACTGCTTATAATTATAAGTCTGGTAACACTACCAAAAGGAACTTATCGATACTTTTCTAGTTTTCGCAGCGTCTGCTCTAAGCTGTTTTAATTCCGCATCTGTTAGCATCTTTTGGTCCTGGCTTTGAATGATGTTGGTTATGGCGTTCCTCAAGATATCTCGGGGTTCATACCCGTACAGGAGCTGAAATGGAGAGCATTTAGTAGTACTATTTACCATGGTATTGATGCTCCACTGGATTGATCGAATGTTGTAATCCCACTTCTGAACTGTAAAGGGTATACCGTGGATGATATAATCAACCAACTGGCGATCTGACTTTTAAAGTCCGTTAGATAGTTTAACTTTGCTGTTAAAATACGCCGATAACTATTCATTTGTTTGCCATCTGCTCAATCTTCTCGTTTGCGAATTCTGGTTTTGAGTTCACCCAGGCTTGTGCATCACCCTTTAGTTTGCTGCATATTTTCAGTTAATGCATACGTTGTTTTTAGCACTCTCTAAGCGCGTGTTGATAACTTATACCGAATAAGAGATCAACGTTTGTTCAGGTTAGAGTCATTCAATACAGTGAATCAGATCTCGCTTAAATAACTATGACAAAGTATAACAAGAGAAAAAGCTCAATCAGCTGTTATATATTGAAGTTGCTTTAAGGGGACCCCGCCCACTTCTCGGTTTCAAAATTTAGATTTTGTTTATTTAATTCGAACCTATAACTATTCAATATTGTTTCTTTAAAATTTCAAGTGAAAATTCCAAAAACTTTTGAAGTTATAGCCGATTTATGAGAGCTTCTCAAAACTTTAAACGCGTTTTTCTCGAAACAGTATTTTTATGACTGGCGCATGAGGTTACTCAAAAATTATTACTATTAATCTAATCGGTTCCAAGCTAAACATGGAAATGTTCTTACAGTTTAGACCTTAACTATTTTAGGAAATAGTAAATAGGCGAAAAATCCCCCGGGCTGGACCTTCGGGGAAGGCCGAGCCGGGAGGGATACTCATCGGGCGTCGGGCAGTAATAGAACGCAAAGGTTAGACTCGGTCGACCGGCCGGGACGGGTGTCCACGCTCAAGTCCCAAAAACTACGAAAGAGGCGAAAATACTAGTATGTCGGGTCAGACGGGACGGGTGTCCACGCGCAAACCCAAAGCTCCGAAAGAGGCGAGGGAACTAGGATAACGGATCCGGCAGGACGGGTGTCCATGCGCAAGCCCCAAAACTACGTAGGTGATGGGGAAAACTAAGATGGCGGGTCAGGCGGGACGGATATCCACGCGCGAACCCCAAAACTACGAAGGAAGTGAGGAAACTACTGGACCGAACAGGAAGGGGTCCACATTCAGGTCCGGTGTTACTACAGTAATATGAACGGGAAGGAAGTCCGCTGTGGGAATGAGGTTAGGTTAGGTTAGATTATCTTATCTGACTTAAAAAGAAAAACACATGATCGGGAGGTGCGATTATATTGGGTTGTCAAATAACTCCGTTTTATATGCGCCGTTTTGTTCGATGATGTGTTCCCATTTAGACGGCAACTTTATAATACCCCCTCGTAGAAGCTTCCCTCCTTATTTGCGAAAAACTCTGGCAGCCACTTTTTACTACCCTTTTTTGAGCCCAAATTTACACCAGTAAGGGCATTCGCAATGGACCGGAACAGGTGGTAGTCACTTGGCGCTATGCTCCGGCTATATGGTGGATGCGATAAAATCTCCCATCCGAGATGGTAGCTTTTGACGAGTCATCAAAGAAGTGTGTGGTCTGGCGTTGTGGTGGATGTGGATGGTCCTTTCCGTCCACTGGGGAGGTCTGGACCTGATCTGGATTGAGAGAGCATAGCTGGGCCGTCGAAACTCGTTGTGGCGCAGTTGTTGGATATTCAGATCTTTTAGCAGCTTTCCCTTCTGATCGGGCTGCTACGTCGTACGGCGAACGATCGGCCTCGAGGACAATTCCTACGCCGGCTCCAGCGCCAGGCATGGAGGTGGGAGTGACCACCGAGCGGACGTCGATGCGCATGAGCGGTACATGTCCGGCGTACCTGCACACCTGGTCCTCAGTCGTATGGTGGTATTTATGTTCTACGTCTGGGAATCGCGGTTGTCTGGGTCTCGAATACCTCGGATGGCCGACTCGGATCGTCGCGACTCGGTCTCCAGAGCATGGGGGTCGGCTGAATCGGTCGTCGTCGTCGAGACGGTACGAGGCTGGCTGGGGTGACGTCAGCTGACTCCACAGGCCCACGCGGAATCCAGCTACCCCGGCTTCGCCCTTGGAGGTGAGGAACTCCTCCTCCTCCGGCTGTCCCACTAGCTTGCCTGTGGGTAGAAGGCCTCGGTGTCGTGGGAATCATCGGATAACACGATTACCTCGTCCATCTGAAACAGTAATCTAGGCTTATTGGTATAACCCTAACTTTTTGAGCTCCCTACCTAACGGTTTAGCTAACAAAGGACTCGTTTATCTTAATCTGCCGGCTTACTCGGCCCGGCGTTGCTGTCGTCGATCGCGTCGTGGATGTCCACTGCATATTAGGGTTTAAGTTGAGATATATTGGCGATTCCCCGCCGTCAATCTCCTGGACGTTGCAGGCGTACGAAGTTTGGAGATGTGAACTTCGCGACGGTATAGGGACCGTCATATTTTGGACCGAGTTTGGCGGCGGATCCCTCATCTGCTTTTGATAAGGGATGTTGCCTCAGCCATACTTGACTCCCTAATGTTGGTCTCCATTCACGCCTTCAAAGGTTATGGTGCCTCGCCTGATCTTGAGTACGCGTTGAAGATTCGATTTCAGCGTCTTAACAGTACGATTGGTCCTCTCGGTGGGATTCTCCTGCGAACAATACGGAGGCGTGTACTGGACTTCCACGCCGAGCTTAGCAAAGTAGTCTTTTAAGGCCCGACTTGTGAATTGGGTTCCGTTGTCGCATACGAACTTCCGGGGGATGCCCACTCGCACGAGTATTCGTTCCCAAAAACGCTTTCTGTACTACAGCAGCGGTGGCTTTCCGGAGTTGGATCAACTCTACTCATTTGGAGAACATGTCGTGGGCAGTGGGGGCAGTGGACCTACAAAGTCAGCACAGAGAATGTCGAAGGGTTCGCTTACGACACGGGTTAGCCTTTTCCCTGCTGCTTTGGTCTGAACGGTATTAAATTTCTGGCAAGACTCACAGTGCCGAACGTGGTGTTTTGCAGTACATGCCGGACCAGAAATATTTTTGCGACAGGCGGGTAATCGTCTTTCGGACCTCCAAGTGTCCTGCGGTCGGGGAATCATGACTCTCGTATAAGACTCGGGCTCCACAGGGAGTGGGTACACAGAGTTTCCACGGGAAGTAGTCCCGTAGTCTCGGTAGCCCATGTTCCTATAGAGCTTGCTTTTCTCTATCATATAGTCGGCGAACTTCTCAGGCTTGTCGTGTACTTTGTCTTTCATCTTCCCGATCCATTCGCAGTGGTCCTCGAGCTCGAAGTACCTCACAGGGATAGCGTATCGGCCACGACGTTCAGCTTCCCTCGTCGGTAGCGCACGTCGAATTGAAACTGTTGCAATTTCAAAGCCCAGCGCGCTATTCGGCCGGAAGGACTCTCAATAGAGTTTAGCCATTTGATAGCTAAGTGGTCGGTAACGACTTCGAATCGGTAGCCCTCCAGGTAACACCGCATCTTCCTGATGGCCCAGATGATGGCCAGACACTCTTTCTCTGTCGTCGTGTAGTTATGTTCTGCAGGAGTTAGTCGGCGACTCTCCTTTCATCTGCACGGAATTCCTTCTTAAATCCTTCTAATTCTTCTTGACGCTGGGTAGGGGCGGTCGTTTCGTCTCGACTCTCCGGGCGACTCTTCCCTTTTCACAGTGGGTTTTTAGGCCACTTGGATAAATCCCTAGCTAGTCTCGGTGTCCCTGCTCGGGCGCCACTTGTAAGGATGCTGGCTAAATTAAATTGTCGGAACACACGCGATCAAAAGGCTGAGAGCGGTCGCGTCAGGCGTCAAAGTTGGCCTGACCTGCGCACTTCAACCGTCGGAAAAAAACTTGAGGAACACACGTGGTTTCCGAAGCTTCGCTAAGTTGTGTCTCGATCACACGTCTTACCCGTTCCGCGACCCCGAGAGAAGAGAACCTCCACGATTGCTGTGTGACCGCCTTCCCTTTTCCTCCCTTTTCCCGTATTCGGCATTTCTAGTATTTTCCTACTACTGGTATCTTTGCTCCTTTGCTTTTCTAGCATTTAACGTGTCTTGTCACTCCGGGTTTTGAACTTAGATATAAATTATTTAATCTTACTATGACTTAATATTTATTGTACTTCACGATATCTCTCTTAAAACTATTATAATAGAAGTAACAACAATTAATGTTAATAAACTTTTAGTATATGTTTGTAGTTTTATTTTATTATTTGTAGGAATGGTTGCCCTTAGAACATACTCTACTGACGATAGGTTGCTAAACCAACACTTAAATTGGTTTAACTCGGAGGGATAATGCGTATGAGGGCACACAAGTATTTCTTGAGTACTGATTTTATTAGGGCAAAAGGTCGGGTTTATATACACGTTTACAGAGCCAAGGGGGGCATCATAGCAAAGAAGTGGTCTGGGGTTGTTAGTTAAAAATACATTGCATTGCTTATGTTCTAAGATATACAAAGGTACAGAGTCATCATAATTGTCTCCCACACAAGGAGTTTATACGCTAGGGTTAGTAAAAATAGAAAAGGTAGCTTAGGCAGAGCTGGCGCTGTCCGTGGGCATCAAGTGGCTTAGGGCATCATTGCATCCCGAGAAATTCCTACTCTTATGATAGCGCTTACGTTTAAATGAAGATGAATAGATGCGACCTTGCTGCTATTGGGTAATGGGCGTTCGGGATGACGTCGAAGGTGATTAAATTCATTTGTGAAATCAGCCTGTTGTATACATACAACGTATTATTATCCGCCTATCTTGTTCTAGTAAGCTCAAGCTCTAGTAAGACGGTTTGTTTTCTATTTTTACGATAACAAAATCGTAACATGTATGTAATTATACGTTGCAAGCGATTGAATGAATTTCCGTGTTTAATTCCATATATTTCTTCTCCAAATGAAACTGTTGCCAAGGTAACAATTTTAGTTTTCCGTTCCATAGAAATAGTGTTGTCCTTTGGAGCCATTTCTCTTCTGGTCCATGAAGAAACAGTAGTCCGTGTAACCACAATGTATGTGCACTTAATTGAGATGCAGGTATCCCTCTAGATAGTACACCTGCGGCGTTGAGACTTGATGACACATGTCTCCATTGATTTTGACAGGTAGTATCTTGTATTTTTGACAACCTATTTGAAACGAATGTATGGAAATTCGACGCTTTTGCATTTATCCAACATAAGACGATGGTGAAATCTGTCCAGTAATGACATTTAATGGAATCTGATTGTAAATGAAGATCCTTTTTCACCTTTTCAAGATGATTCGGCTGCGTGCAGAGGTGTTTTATTAACGCTCCGGAAAAAAAATTAGCCAATCAGTCGAAAACATTGGAAAAAATTAATAATCGCGAGGTTTTGCGTTTCGCGATGCAAATCGCATATCGTAAACTAAAGTTTTAATTAATTTAATAATTAATCTATACGCACTAACGATAAACAAATGAGTAAGAACGTGGATCAGCGCACTCAACGACAAAAACAACAAGACGAATCCCGTGAAAAAATTCAGAGAGAACAAGACAAACGTCGTCTCTCATTGGCCCGTAACAACGCTTATTTTACGGTGACGAGTAATACTCTAGAACCGAAAGTGCTTGAAGGTGCAAGATTACTGACCGCCGAAAACCAGAGAGCTAACTCTTGCTCTCCCGCCCTGCTCTTCACCGCTCAAACGTCATGGAGTGAGCAATGCAAGACTCCAACAGAGCTTCTACCGCCTAGCGCAACAACAACAGAAACTACTACGACTACTACAACGGTCTCTGTCGCCAACAATGCAATAACGACTCCACCCTCTTCTTGTGCTGCGGGTAAAGCAACAACACAACCAAGTGCAAAAATCGGTGCAAACGGTAAAAACAAAGCTACGGTAGAAGAAATGACAATTCTGCAAGCGGGTTCGACCATGCAGACAGGCATGGATCGCTACATTAATATCTCCAAGCGCAAGCTAACACCCCCAAAAAACTCGGACGGCAATAAGCCCAAAATAAATCGTTACAACAAAGGCCCTGTAAATCCCGGGCCATTAGATGAAAATAGATTTTCCATTCTGGCGGAGCCTGAAACAGAGTCTGAACAATTAGCCCCAAGGAAACTAAAGCCCCCACCTATTTTTATTCGGGAGCTTCTCTCGAATGCCCTAGTCAACAAAATAGTTGCGCTTGTCGGAAAAGATAACTTTCATGTTATTCCGCTTATGAAAGGGTATATAAGCGAAACTAAACTCCAAGCCAAAACCAAAGACGATTTCCGAGCAGTGTCGAAGTACTTAAACGATGCCAAAAAGAATTACTACACGTACCAGCTGAAAAGTTGCAAAGGTTTGCAAGTTGTGCTCAAGGGAATAGAACCCGATGTGACCCCCTCCGAAATTACAGAACCCTTAAAAGAAAACGGTTTTTGCGCAAAAAATGTTATAAACATAATGAACAAAAACAAAAAGCCGCAACCACTCTTCAAGGTTCGAGCTCTTCGAGCTGGAGCCAGACGCAGTACCTTCTGCACCGTAGGATCACAGTGGAAGAGCCGCACAAACGGACCGGGCCAGTGCAATGCACAAATTGCCAGGAATACGGTCATACCAGGGCTTACTGCACCCTCAGGTCAGTATGTGTAGCTTGCGGAAACTGCCACGGCTCCGAACCCTGCCCTGCCAACAAGGAAGACTCTCTCACTAAAAAGTGTGTAAACTGCCAAGGAAACCACACAGCTAACTACAGAGGCTTTCCAGTCTACAAGGTGATGAAAAGTCGGATGCAACGAGCGACAACGGCACGCTCCCTGAACACACAAAACACTTACATGAGATCACAAACGACACCGGAAGTTTTCTTCGCAAAAGCAGCCAGATCATCATTTGGCCCTTCAATTACCACCAACGGAATTTCTTACGCCAGTGCTCTAAGATCAGGCACAGCTCACATAGAGCCGAAAATTGATAACATCCAGCAGGCCATGGGACAGCCACAAAGTATCATGGAATCTATGATGATTACTTTGCAACAAAATATGATGGAATTTATGTCCTTTATGAAAACCACTATGCAAACCCTTATGCAAAACCAAAATATCTTACTACAAATGCTTGCAGCTCAGCAGTCCAATAAAACCATGCGTAGCCTTAGAATAACTCTGTGGAACGCCAACGGTGTTTTACGGCATAAACCTGAAATAACTCAATTTCTGAACGAAAACCACATCGACGTTATGTTGCTGGCAGAAACGCATCTCACCAGCAAATATAACTTTCAAATACGGGGATACACGTTCTACGGCACCGATCATCCAGATGGTGAAGCGCTTGGCGGAACTGAAATCTTACTAAGAGACCGCGTCAAACACCACTTTTACCAACGGTTTGCAAAAAATCATCTGCAAGCTACATCGATAAAATTACAGTTGGGCAACTGCAACCTTGCCATTGCCGCTGTCTACTGCCCACCCCGCTTTACAGTCTCCGAAGACCAAATCATGGACTTCTGCAATTCACTTGGAAAACGATTCATAGCAGCAGGAGATTACAACGCCAAGCACAAGCACTGGGGATCCCGCCTTGTGACCCCCAAAGGAAGGCAACTATATAATGCACTCATTAAAACATGCAACAAACTGGACTACGTTTCACCAGGCAGCCCTACATACTGGCCTACAGATCCTAGAAAACTACCTGATTTAATTGATTTTGCTGTGACAAAAAACATTTCTCGCAATCTCATATCTGCAAAATCGCTTTTGGATTTATCATCGGACCACTCACCAGTGCTAATAACTCTTCTTCAAAGCCCGGAATTAATCGAGCACCCTCGCAGGCTGACGTCGCATCGAACCAACTGGCTGAAGTCAAAAAAGTACGTAAGTTCCCACATTGAACTAACTCCACAGCTCAACATCAAGGAGGACATCGACTGCTACGCCGATGCACTGGAGTCTGTACTCGTCGCAGCAGCCAAAGTCTCAACACTGCAAGGGAGGGATGAGCACACACACCAACACAAAACTAACCATGAAATCGAACAGCTTGTTCTGGAGAAAAGACGTTTGACGCCAGTACATTGAGAAACTTTCACCCACCAGCACTAAGCATCCCTTGTGGAGGGCCCACCCAAATCTACGTGCGCCGGCCGAAACAGTAATCCCCATAAGAGACTCTTCAGGCAGCTGAACCAGAAGCGACAAAGACAGAGCTTGTACATTTGCTTTACACCTTCGAAATGTTTTTCAGCCAAACCCTGCAACTAATTCATTCGCACTACCGTCGCCGTCAATTCGAATTGAATCTGAGACGGAGCCAATTCTGTTTCAACCAAATGAAATTGCAAAAGTAAGCGAGCAATTGAAACCAAAAAAGGCCCCCAAACTGTGCAGTTGAGGTTATTTGTAAACTCTTCAACGGGATTACACGACTTGGCTATTTCCCAAAAAAATGGAAAAAATCGGTAATCATAATGATCCCAAAGCCAGGGAAAGATCACACAATACCAGCTTCGTACAAACCGATAAGTTTACTCTCGTGTCTGTCAAAACAGCTCGAAAAATGCCTTTTGACGCGCATCATCCCATATCTGAAAGAGCACAACGTTATTCCAGCACATCAATTTGGCTTTCGAGAAAGCCATGGAACAATAGAGCAAGTCAACAGATTAACAACATAAATAAGGACTGCATTCGAGCTTCGGGAATACTGCAGTGCGGTATTCCTTGACGTTGCACAGGCTTTCGACCGAGTCTGGCTTGATGCCTTATGCATAACATTAGAACGATCCTGCCGGGAAACACTTACAGGATACTTGAATCGTACCTTTACAACAGAGCCTTCGCCGTGAGATGCAACACCACAACATCCGATGACTACGCTATAGAGGCTGGAGTTCCCCAAGGTAGCGCCCTTGGTCCAACTCTATTTCTCCTCTACACCGCAGATATTCCCACGAACGAGCGGCTAACTACTTCTACATTCGCAGACGATACCGCGATCATAAGTCGGTCCAAATGCCCAACTCAGGCAACAGCACTACCAGCTGATCATCTCGTGGTAGTGGAGAGGTGGCTATCAGACTGGCGTATAAAAATAAATGCGCAAAAGTGTAAACACATAACGTTTACTCTTGACAGATAAACGTGTCCCCCGCTAACCCTGAATAACACGCCACTTCCACAAGCTGACGATGTAACGTACCTTAGCATCCACCTAGACAGGAGACTTACATGGCGGAGACATATCGAAGCTAAGAAAATTCACCTAAAACTAAAATCAAACAGTTTCAATTGGCTTATAAACGCGCGCTCCCCGCTCTGCCTGGACCTTGCTGCTCTACAATTCAACGCTTAAGCCAGTCTGGACCTACGGCTCCCAATTGTGAGGAAACCCGAGCAGCAGCAACATCGACATTATTCAGCCAGCACAATCAAAAATCCTGAGAACTATCACTGGGGCACCTTGGTATGTTTGGAACGACAACATACACAGAGATCTTGGCATTCTACCCGTAAAAGATGAAATATCAAAACAAAAAGCGTCCTACCACACCAAGTTAACTTCTCATCCAAACTAGCTCGCCAGGGGCCTAGCCAGGGTTTCCATCCGGACCCGATTGCAACGCAATGACCTTCCAGCTCAGCAATAGTTATTAGAGCCACTAAATTTCGCGCCAGTCACCTTGACTGTCAGATAGTTTTTAAATTTAAGATTCAATATACTTATTGTTAGTCTCAATTCAGAGAAGATCCAATAAATAAAATGAAAATGTTAATAAAAAAAAAAAAATATGTGCTACTTTTCATTTAGTGCATAATAGGCGCACAGTCGTTTGTTTGTTCCTATATGTGGCTCTTATATAAGCAACAGCACCGAATGCCTTTTCAGAAGCATCCACAAATATGTGTAGTTTCTGCTTATAAGATTTTTTTCCATCTTAAATGTGTCTCGAAATAGTCATTTTATTTAAACATAGCAAGTCTTGTCTGAAGGCCTCCCACCTTTCCCTTAGGGAATCTGAAATCTCAGTGTCCCAATCTAGTTTAAGAACTGATAGATTTAGTAGAAATATATTTTTTTTGCTCTGATTATGACTGGAGCAAAAAGACCAAGTGGGTCAAAAATTTGACCCAACTCAGAGGTTACCATTTTTTTTGTAATTGTTTGAGTGTTATGTTCTTGAGCCTTTCCACACAAATTGTCATCCTCAGGGCTCCAAATAATTCCCAAAGTCTTTACACTGGTATGTTCCAGTGCAGTGCCATGAATTATATTGCTAGCAATATCTTCAGGTGAAAATTCCTTTAGCGGATGGTGTGAATTAGAGCACCATTTTCTTAGTTTAAATCCGCAAGGTAGCGAGATTTTGTTTAGTTCTTCTTGCATCCTTGCAGCACCTATAATTGTATCTCCTCCAGTTAGGCAATCATCAACATAGAAATCGTTTCTCAGTGCATTTTATACTAATGGCCATTATTCCAAATTTTTATTGGCCAAGTGCTCCAAGCATTTTGTGGGAAGAAATGGAGCTGACGTTGTGCCATAAGTCACAGTTTTCAGCCGGTAATAATCATTTGGTTGAATTGATCCTTTGGATTCATCCAAACTTGCCAATGCATTTTTTCTATATCCGCCGTAAAAACATATTTGTGAACTCTGAATCTCAATGGAATCGAAAACAGATCACTTTAAACAACTGGTCCTGGATATTTTTTTTTTTTTTTTTTCGCGGAGTCCCACGACTCACTTACCCGCCCAACCGACCGAGGGGCGCAGCCGTGTATCGTACGGCACGATTCGCGAGAAGATAGACGCGAGATAAGGAAATATAGGTAAAAGTCCGGGGAAAAAAGTAATAGAAAGATCAATTTTGTGCCAATTAAGCTAGTATTAATCGTTTTAAGAGTGGCAGAGAGTCAAGATTTGAGATTATAGGAAAAAATCTATTATACTCTGAAAGGCTAATGCAAGGCATAGTTAGTTCTACAATGATTTAATATTAGGGGAATATTTTATTTTATTTTATTTTATTATAGATGATAGTACAGTTTACAAAACTAAGACTAACATATGGTGGTGTAGTGCTAGCTGCGGGGCCTTCGACTACGTATTATTGTAGGTTAACTTAAAATAACAATATTTCTTAGTTTTAATTTTTGGATTTAGATTTCGTTGTATAAATTGTTTTTTTTTAGGAAAGATATAATTGTTTTGATATTTTCTGATGTAGGGTTCTTTAGGTAGTCGGTGGCTAGTAGGTTTTTAAAGATATGTTGCTTGTCCTGTGTAATTGCTGGGCATGTGTCTATGATGTGTTCCATGTTTATGGGGGTTGATGATTGGCAGAGGGGGCAGTTTCGTGTGGTATTGAGATCAAGGAGGTGTTTGTGTGTTATGTTTGTGTGTCCTAACCGAAGTCTTATAAATTTAATTTGGTCAATTCGGCTAATTTCTTCCTGAGTTATCTTAGAGAGTGTTGATGTGTGGATGTTGTTAGTGTTAATGTTTTTGTACCATGAGTTGCATTTATTTATTAAGGTTTCATTTTCTAGCTTTAGTTGATTTTTGAGAAATTTATTAATGTCTTTTATATTTTCGTTAAGAGTATATATTAGTGGCATTTTCGTTGCCTCTTTTGCTATTTTGTCTGCGAGTTCGTTTCCTTTAATGTTAGAGTGTCCTGGGGTCCATAGAATTTTTATTTTGGGTTGTTTTAATTGAAGTAGTCTTCTGATGTATGCGGGGTATTTGTTGAGGTTTGATGGGTTGCGGATTGCTTCGATCGCTCCTAGAGAGTCAGAGCAGATAACAAATTGTCCTCTCATGCTTGTTGCAAGTTTTGTGGCTTCTAGGATTCCGATTATTTCTGCTGTTAGGATTGATGAGAAAGGAGGTAGGTTCCCGTAGTGCAATGTTTCAGTTTCAGTGGTTATAGCAAAGGTTGTAAATGAGTTTTGTTTAGATCCGTCCGTGTAGATTTTTTTTTTTTTTATTAAAGCTTGGTTTTATTTATTGGATCTTCTCTTTATGAGTCTAACAATAAGGTTGCAAATCTTAAAATAATACCTTATCTAACAGTTTAAATTTAACTGAATAGAGACTACATGGTCCTAATCATTAGCGTTGGATTGGATGGTCGTTGCGGCGAAGACGAGAAGTGC
Source organism: Drosophila kurseongensis (assembly GCA_018153305.1). Classification (NCBI taxonomy): domain Eukaryota; kingdom Metazoa; phylum Arthropoda; class Insecta; order Diptera; family Drosophilidae; genus Drosophila; species Drosophila kurseongensis. The sequence continues at coordinate 2,555,233 of JAECXX010000120.1, forward strand.
TGGTAACTCGCGTGAGGGCTCTCGCGAGATGATTTGGATGTACTGATAGCCTGTTGTAGTACTTTGTTGTGATTTGTGCTATCTCTTCTCTGACGAGTGATATGTGGAGGTCCCTGTGAATGTTTACATTCCGAACGTACCACGGTGCCCCGGTGATGGTTCTGAGAATTTTCGATTGAGTTCTTTGCATTATATCCACACTGCTGTTACTGGCATTCCCCCACAACTGAGAGCCGTACATCCAGATTGGTTTTAAAACGGTGTTGTATAAAAGTACCTTATAGTCCAGGCTAAGGGGCGAGCGGCTATTGATAAGCCAGTGGAGGCTGTTGGCTTTGAGCTTTAAATGTGTTCTTTTGGCTTCAATGTGGCTGCGCCAAGTAAGACGTCTATCGAGGTGTACGCCAAGATATGTTACTTCATTTGCTGTCGGAACCACTGTGTTGTTTAGAGTAAGTGGAGGGCAGTCTTGCCTGTTAAGTGTGAACGTTACGTGTTTGCATTTTTGTTCGTTAACTTTGATTCGCCAGTCGGATAGCCATTTCTCCACTGCCACTAGGTGTTTAGCGAGTTGCGCCGTTGCTTGCTTGGGACATCTCGAGCGGCTTAGGATCGCTGTGTCATCAGCAAAAGTGGATGTTGTTAGTCTCATGCTCGTTGGGATGTCCGCAGTGTAGATAAGGTAGAGTGTTGGTCCTAACACGCTGCCCTGAGGAACTCCGGCCCTGATGTTGTAATCATCTGACATGGCAGCATTACATCTTACTGAGAATTTCCTGTTGTAAAGGTATGACTTCAGAAGTTTGTGAGTGTTGGTTGGGAGCATTTCTGTTATTTTGTGCATTAAACCTTCTAACCATACTCGGTCAAAAGCTTGTGATACGTCCAGAAATATCGCAGTGCAGTACTCCCTTTGTTCGAATGCATTTCGGATTTCTGAAGTTATGCGGTTGACTTGCTCGATGGTTCCATGTTTTTCTCGAAAACCGAATTGATGAGTCGGGATTTTGTTGTGTGTTCTGAGATATGGGGTAATATGTGCCAAGAAGCATTTTTCGAAAAGTTTTGATAGGCACGTTAGTAAACTAATTGGTCTATATGATGAAGCAATTGTGCGGTCTTTGCCGGGTTTTGGTATCATTATGATTATCGACTTTTTCCATCTCTCTGGGAAGTGTCCGTGTCTCGTTATTGCATTGAAGAGTTGGCAAATAGCTCGAACTGCACAGAGAGGAAGTTCAATAATCATTTTTGGTGATATTAGGTCGCATCCTGGAGATTTTTTTGGGTTGAATTGTTCATTTATGACTTTGAGTAACTCATGTGGTCTAAATACAATTGGTTCATACGTAGATGTGTCGATATCTGCTGTTGCTGGCAGTGAGATCCCGTTTGATGCTGTATTGGGCTGAAATACATTTTGAAGATGTTCTGCAAATCTGTCGGCTCTTTCTCCGTCGCTGCGCGCCCAGTTGCCTGTGGATGTCCTTATTGGCATTGCAGATTCTAATGGTGCACTGAGTGATGAGTGTGCTCTCCAAAGTGGGAACTTTGAGCTCATTGGGGATAACTGCTCAATGTAATGTTTTTGGGACCTTTCTTCTTCATGACGTAATGCAACTGAGAGCCTCCGTGTAGCATCTTTAAACTTTTGTTTTGCAGATGGTGATCTGTTGGATTGCCAGTCTCGCCGTGAGCGTCGCTTTGCTAGAACAAGCTGTTCTATTTCAACGTTCGTGTATCTATGATTGTAAGCTGTTTTTTGCGTTTGTGGAGTTGACATACGAGCTGCTGCGACCAAGACGGATTCAAGAGTGTTTGTGGATAAGTTGATATCAGCTTCGTCATTCAAACGTGGGTTCAACTCAATATGCATATTTTTTGTACTTAAGCCAATTGGTTTTATTCGTTGTTAGTCTGAATGGTTTATCTACCGCAACTGGATGTAGATTTAGTTGAAGGAGTACAGGCGAGTGATCAGACGATAGATCTGATAAGGAGTTGGCGCTTATCAGGTTGCGTGGAATGTTTTTTGTGACTGCAAAATCTATCAAGTCTGGCAGTTTTCTGGGATCTGTTGGCCAATATGTAGGTGTCCCAGATGACACACAGTCTAGCTTGTTGCTTGCTTTAATTATTGCATTGTACAACTGCCTTCCCTTTGGAGTAACAAGTCGAGATCCCCAGTGCGTATGCTTGGCATTAAAGTCTCCTGCTACTATAAATTGTTCGCTCAGAGAGTTGAAATAGTCCGTGAATTGGGATTCGGATATTGTAAACCGAGGAGGACAGTATACGGCGGCAAGATTTAAAGAACGGTGATCCATCTGTACATCTATAGATGTAGCTTGCATGTAGTTAGTGGCGAAGCTATTGTGGAAGCAGTGCTTAATGCGATTTCTAATCAGAATCCCAGTGCCTCCATGTGCTTTCCCGTCTGGGTGATTCGTGTTATAGAAGAAATAGTCTCGAATTTGAAAATTGTATTTATTTGTAAGATGAGTTTCTGCGAGTAGCATTACATCGATATGGTTATTATTTAGGAATTGAGTTAACTCGAGTTTGCGCTGTGAGACGCCGTTGGCGTTCCACAGTGATATACGGAGTGGAGCCATTGATTACTTAGTCTGTTTTTGAGCAACAAGCAGCTCAATCAGAACGTTCTGGTTACGCATAAGATCTTGCATAGTTGTCTGCATGAATGACATGAAATCCATCATACTTTTTTGAAGATTACATATCATTGTTTCAATTTTGTTCGTAGACTGTTCTCCTGGTTGATGAGGGGAAACTGACGATCGTGGCTTGGTGGGAGCGGTACTTTTCAGACCCATTTTTAGAGCATTTGCAAAGCTTTCGGGTTTGTCGGTGAACTCATTGTTTGTTGAAGATTTCACGGCTGTAGGGGGGAAGACATCACGCGTAGATTTCATAGGTGTTATATGTGGGCGAGCAGTGGTCACTCTTTGGTGTGTACGACTTTTTAGTTCCTTGTAGACTGGACAGCCCCTGTAGTTAGCCGTATGGTTACCTCCACAGTTTCCGCACTTTTTGCTGCTGGGATCCTCTTTATTTTTTGGGCATTTGTGAGAGTCATGAAGGTCTCCACAAGCAACGCATACTGGACGAAGCGTGCAATAAGACCTTGTGTGGCCATATTCCTGACAATTGTTACACTGCACCGGCCCATTTCTTTTATGCGGCTCTTCTACGGTTATTCTGCGGTGTAGTAGGAACTGGAGAGTAAAAATTGGATGCACTTCATTTTTTTTCAGAGGCTTGGATTTGGTTTCGGGTTCAAGTTCTACCTTGAAAAGAGGTTGAGGCTTTCTTTCTCTATTCAAAATGTTAATAACATTTTTTACATTAAAACCTTTCTCCTTCAGTGCGCCTGTAACTTCAGCTGGTGTTACTTCCGGTTCAATACCTTTAAGTACTACCTGCTGGCCTTTACTGCTTTTTAATTGGTACGTGTAGAAGTTTTTATTGTTGTCGTTTAGGTACTTCGACAAAATTTTGTAGTTTACTTCCGTATTAGTCTGAACTTTTGTTTCGTGAATATTTCCCTTTGTTAAAGGAATTATGTGGAAATTGTCTGGTCCGATTAGATTCAGTATCGAGTTTACGAGGGCATTAGAACTTTTCTCTCGAATGTAAATCGGCGGCGGCTTAGGCTTTTTATTGTCCCCTACGATGTATTCAGGAGGTATATCATCGGATTTATCTGCCAAAATAGCAAATCTGTTTGCTTCTATGGACTTCTCTATTGTAGATTGTTTTGAGGTGCCGCGAGTTATTTTAGCAGAATTACCAAGTCTAGAGTTCTGCGGGCTGAGCTTACGTTTTATTTGTATATACCGATCCATACCTGTCTGTACGGCCGAACTTTGTTTTGAAGAGAGCGCGCTGGTGTAAGGTGCTGCATTATTTGCTTGCACAGCAGATTTCGTTGTTACAGTAGATGGTATTGCGCGAGCAGTCGATACTATTGTAGTTGTTGTAGAAGTTGCCGTTGCAGTTGCTAGTGACGTCACTGTACTGGTGACCGTGGCTAAGCAGGTTGGCATGAGGGAAGGGTATGGGGTTTTGTCCAACAAGAGCGCTGGAGAGCAAGAGCGCGCCCTGCCTAGCGATGTTGGATTGAGTTCATTACTCGGGCTTGGGGTTATTGATCGCGGTTGGTTAGTTTTTGTTGGGTTTGCGGTCGCGTTGTCTTGCATTGACACGATTGAATGGTAGGCGTTGTTACGTTGCAGAGAGAGCCGACGCTCGTCTTGCTGACGTTGGAGCACCGTATGAGTGTCGAATTCACTCATAACTTAATGTTTTAGATTTTCTTCTTGTTTATTTACACAAAAAGTACGAAGTTCATCGCACTAAGCGTCTTTTCGCCCACTGTGTTTTGTTGTTTAGAGTTTGCACTGCTTTTATTTAAATTTTCGTTGACGATAAGAAGACAGGAAAAACACGTCTGCACTCGCCGACGTTCGCAAACGGTATGGTTTTTGTAGGTTTCTTTAGTTTCGTAGAAAAGTTTTTGGAATGTTTCAGGTGATGTGTTGGTTTTTTTGTAGTTGTGTAGTGAGGTGTTAATTAGGTTTTGGGATAGTTGCCATGGTGGTTTAGTTTTGTAAAGTTTTCCAGGTTTGAAGGGTATGTTAAGAAATTGACAATTTTCAATAGTGCGTTCTAGTGTTGAGGTCCATTTTTTTGTTCTGGTTTGTGGTTTGATGTATTTGTGTATTGGCGTATCCTTGGAGCGAATAAGGTTTTTGAAAAGTTTGGTTGTAATGTGGTCTCGTCGTTGTTCAATTGTTGGAATGCCAGATTCGAATAGTAGGTTGCATGTTGGTGTGGTGCGAAAGGCGCCCAGGACTGATCTAAGAGCTGCGTTTAATGTGGTTTTTAATTTATTTAGTGAATTTTTTGGGGTGTAGCCGTATGTGTGGAGTGCGTAATCAATTTTGGATATAAGTATAGCTTTTGTGATGTTTAGTAATGTGTTTGTATTGCAGTTAAATTTGGGGCTGGCCAGACATTTTATGATATTAAGTTTGTTTGAGAGGGATGGTAAGAGAGAGTTAATGTGTGAGTTCCAGTTGTATTTATTATTAATGGTTAGACCGAGTACTTTAAGTGATGTTACGTTATTTATGTTTGAGTTCTGTGTAATAATAGTGCAGTTGCATCTGTGTTTTCTACATATGTGTAGATGTTGACATTTTGTTTCGGACAGAGTTGCGCCTGAATATTTTCCCCAGTCATTTATTTTTTTAAAAAGGTGGCTCAGGTTTATTGTTGTGTTTTTCCGGTTTTTTAAATTGACCAATAAAAGGAAATCGTCTGCATATGCGCTGAACTTGATTTGTTTCTGCCTTGTAAGGATGTTGGCCAGTTTATTGTAGGCAATTAAAAAAAGTACAACGGATATGGGAGATCCTTGTGGAATTCCGTTCTCCAAGGGGTAAATGTTTGAATTGTGTGTTCCTATTCGGACTGTTATTTTCCTGTTTTTTGTGAAGTTTATAATATAGTTTATTATTTTGTGACCACATTTCCATTTTATCAGTTGGTCAACTATTGGGTGGGTACCTACTCGATCAAAAGCTCTTGAAAAGTCAAGAGAGATGAGTGAGGTATGTTTCCTGTTGTTAAGGGACTTCGTGATGATGTGTTCTGCATAGAGCAGATTATCCGAAGTTGATTTTCCTTTTTTGAAGCCGAATTGATGTGGGTGTAAAAGTTTGTCATTGGTAAGGAACCACCAAAGTCTGTTTGCAATTATTTTGTCCAGTGTTTTTCCCAGGCAGCAGTTGAGTGAGATGGGTCGGTATGATGCGATGTCGGTTTTATCTTTTAGGGGTTTAATTATTGGGATTATAAGGCTAGTTTTGTAGGATTGAGGAATGTGGTTGTTAAATATGTGGTTGAAATGATGAAATATTCTATTGTGTACGGAAGCTGAACTATTTTTAATCATTGGGTAAGATATCCTGCTGATTCCTGGTGTTGTACCTTTGAGGGATTGGAGAGCAATGGTAAGTTCCATTTTGGTTATGGGCTTGTCAATTTCTATGGCTGATATGGATGGAGTGTGGTTGAGTGTTGTTCTATTGTGTTTATGAAAGGAGAATTCTTGGCTGAAGTTGATATCTTTAGAGAGCTGTGACCAGTGGTGTGCGAGAAGATTGGCTATTTTGTTTTTGTCGTTGATAGTTTCATTGTTGTTGGTTGTTATGCAATGTATTTGTTTTGTTGGGTTTAGACCGCAAAAACGACGAATGTTGTTCCATATTTTTTTTGTTGGTGTGGTTGATTGGATGGTTGAAGTAAATTTGGTTGTGGATTCTTTTTTCTTTATTTTAATTTCTCTTTTCAATATTGCGTTTCTGTATGCAACGATCGTTTCTTGGGTTGTGTGTCTTTTCAGTGCTTTCCATGTTTGTTTTTTCCTTGTGTGTAAGTCCGATAAGTTTTTGTTCCACCAAGGAACTGTGCGTGAGTGTCTGCTGGGTAGTGTTTGTGGTATTGTATGGTGTGCGCTTGTTAATATTATTTTGTTAATTAGTGCTGCTTCTTTGTTTATGTTGGCTGAGGGAGGGTATAGGTTGTTATGTGTGTGGATTGCGAAATTGTCCCAGTTAGCTTCGGCTATTTTAAAAATTGTTGTTTTTTTGTTAATTGTGTTGTCGCTTGGAAAAAGGGTGATGATTATAGGGAAGTGATCGCTTCCGAAAAGGTCGTCGATTAGGATCCAGGTCGTGAGTGGTGCGAGGGAGGGAGAGCAAAAGCTGAGGTCAATGTGGGTAAATGTGTTGTGTGTAGTAAAATGAGTTGGTGATTTATCATTTAGAAGGATACAGTTTGACTGTTCTATGAACTTGGCTACGGTTTTACCCCTTGAGTTCGAGCGTGTCGATCCCCAGTTTTGATGCCAGCTATTGAAGTCTCCTGTTACCATGACAGTTTCATTGTTGGTGTTAATTAAGTTGTTCAGGTTATTGCGTGAAAAGGGTTTGTTGGGTGGAATGTAAATGGATGTAATTTAAAATTCTGTTTTGATTTTATTTCTGCTGCTATTGCTTCTACGTTATCATTGATGTTGGTTTGAGTATATTGAATTGATTTGTGGATTAGTAAGGCTACTCCTCCAAATCGGTTCGATGCAATGTTTGTTAGTATATTGTAGTTTATTGGTGTAGGTAGGCTGTGAAAGTATTGTATGTGTGTTTCTTGGAGTGATATAATATGTGGAGAATGTTTTTTGATCAGTAGTAGTAGTTGGTTGTAGTTGTTTGGGATGTATATATTCCATTGTATTATTTTTAAAGTCATAATTTAATTATTTTTTTGTGCTTGTTTAATAGTATTAGTGTTGGGAAGGCTCGGTTTTTGCTCTTTAGCTTTTAGAGATTTGGAGAGGATGGATTTTTCTTTTGTTTGGCTTCTCAGTACGCGATCGTTTGTTGATGTCGAAGGATTTTGGGTGTCGTTAAATGGGTCCATATCCATATCTTCGTCGTATATGTTGTACGTTATTGGTGTTCTGTTTGTTGGTTTAGATACCTCTGCAATTTTCTTGTCTATCACCTTAAGCATTTCTTCCATTTCGTTGTTTACTTTTTTGTCCTGTGTTGGAGTTTCTGTTACTTTGGTAAGGTTTTCTGTAGGTGCTGCATTTTTTAGGGTTTGGGAGTAAGAGGTTTCTTGGCTGGGATTGTGGCGTGCGAGGTATATGGAACGGGCAGTTTTGTGGTCTACTTTTTCGGTTATTTTAATGGCTATAAGCTCCTGTTCTTTAAGAAAGACTGGGCATTTTCTGTCAATGGAGGTGTGGCGGTTCTTGCAGTTAATGCATTTGGGTGTTTGGATACATTCTTGATTGTCGTTTGTGTGTGAGGTCTCCGAACAGTTTTTGCATGTGAGGTTTTCCTGTTTGCAGTAAGATTGGGTGTGGTTAAAGCGGAGGCATTTCTTGCACTGCATTGGTCGTGGTATGTATGGGCGTGTGAACACTACCTCATAGCCGATCATTACTTTTTCGGGAAGGTTTGTGGAAGCAAAGGTTAGTGTAATGAGACCTGTTGGAGTTATTTTTTGGTCAACCATTTTAGTCCACTTGTAGACTTCACTAACCTTTTGTGATTTAAGCTCCACTAGGATTTCTTCTTCCGAGACATTCCTAAGTAGGTTGCAATAAATAACACCTTTTGTCACATTAAGTGTTTTGTGTTCGTATGCTTCAACGTCTATTTCTCCAATTTTTTTAATTTTCAGTAATTTTACGGCTTGTTGGGTGTTTTTTGTTTGGATAAGAAGGGTTCCCGCTCTAGTTGGTTTGCAATTATCCACTTCACCTCCACAAATATAGTCTATAGACTTTTTAACGATAAATGGGTTTGTGAGTTCTAAGGAAAGGTTGTCTTTTCTTTTAATCACAATGTATTTTTTTTCATTTATTGAGTTTTTAGAAAAGAGTTTGTTTTTGTCCGGTGGTAACATTTTGGTTATGTGGGGCGAACCCCTGTGTGTGGTTGTTGTATCGCGTGATTATTAGTTATTGTATTTTGTTTTTGCTATTTTTGTGTCTCTTTTGTTTACCTGTTTGTTTATGCAAATTTTGCTGATAAGCACTTGTCGCTGGTGGTCTTTGATCGCCGTAGTTGCACGTCTTTACTCTATGAGGTCTGGAGTGAAACTGATTAGGGGAATATAATTTCTAGTTAATCTATTAAAAAGTGTACAGAAAAGTTTAGCCGACTAACCAAGTCGGAGGAGTCAATATCACCATGTATAAGGTTATAAATGAAGACAGTACCAAGCATCGTTCTACGGTTGGCTAGGGATGGTAAATTAATCAAAAGAAGTCTACTAAAATAAGAAGGTAAGATAAGATTTGCATCCCAGTTTAGGCGCCGTAAAGCAAAAAGAAAGTTTTTTTGTACAGATTCAATACGACCAATATGTATTCCGTATTGTGGACTCCAGACGGGAGACCCATACTCACGAATCGGACGGACTAGCGAAATAAATAAAGTTTTAGTCAAATAAGGATCATCGAATTCTTTTGACCACCTTTTAATAAATCCAAGCACTCCTCTGGCTTTATTAACCATGGACGAAATGTGATTAGAAAATTTTAGTTTGGGGTCCAAGAGAACGCCAAGATCGTTTACAAGAGTTATTCTATTCAAAGAGCTGCCTCTTAACGTGTAAGTCGCGTATACCGGAATTGGCCCGATAAAAAGTCATCAGCTTGCACTTGGAACCGTTTAAATTTAGTAAATTATCTCGGCACCAGTTTTGAAAATTATCTAGATCGGATTGCAAGTCTAAATGGCAGGAAATGTCCTTATACTGCAGGCACAACTTAACATCATCTGCGTACATAAGTACGCGAGAATGACTTATAATTGAGGGAAGATCATTAATAAATAATGTAAAAAGTAACGGACCCAGATGGCTCCCTTGTGGGACACCGGAGGTAACACGGAGAATTTCAGAAATTGAATTTTTAAAAAGGACCCTTTGTGACCTGCCATTCAGATAACTTGAAATCCATTTAAGCAGATCAACTGGAAAACCTAAAAGGTCAAGTTTTTGAATGAGAAGTAAGTGATTTACAGAGTCAAATGCTTTACTAAAGTCAGTGTAAATGACGTCTGTTTGAAAACTACTATTGAAGCCTTTTATCACAAATGAACTGAGCTCTAGATGGTTTGTGATTGTGGATCTACGTTTAATAAATCCATGTTGACACGGAGAAATGATTGATATGCAAAGGTGCTGCAATGAGGAGTAATAATTTTTTCAAAAAGCTTAGGAATAGCTGACAACTTAGAAATACCTCTGTAGTTACTGGCTTCTAACTTGTTACCTTTTTTGAAAAGAGGAATAACAAATGATTCCTTCCAAATATTTGGGAATTGGGAGGTTTCTAGAGATAAGGTAAACAACTTGTGAAGAGGTTTGCACAGGGCCTTAGCGCAATACCTAAGCACGCACCCAGGAATACCATCGGGCCCTGGAGATTAAACAGGCTTAATACGAAGAAGATCCAAAAGAAGAGAGCTTTCTGTTAAAGTGGGACAGAATATGAGGTATGACTTGGACATGGTGTAAGAATAAGGCTGTGATGAATAATCTAAAGTAGAGTAAGTCGTTTGAAAAAATTGGGCAAATAAATCGGCTATTGCCTGATCTGTGGTTGCCGTCATGTTTTCAAACGACAGCGAGGAAGGGAAAGAATTAGATTTACGCTTGGTGTTAACAAAATTATAAAACTGTTTCGGGTCCTGAGAGAACTGGACCTTACAACGGTTTAAGTAACTATTATAACACTGAGCATTAAGCACGGTAAATCTTGACCGAGCACTTAAATACCTAGTAAAAACAGATTGAGAACCGGTATTTTTATATTTTCTAAAAAGTCTGGACTTTACATTTCTTAAGTGTGTCAACTCTTTGCTAAACCAAGGTGATTTATTGGAAGTTGACGGATAGTACCACGGAACACAGGAATTAAAAAATGAGTTTATTGCAGTGTAAAAAACATTAACTGCATCGGACATATTAATGCATAAGTAAAGATCAGACCAATTAAAGCCAGAAATAAAATTATTTAGCCTCAGAAAGTCTGCCTTGCGAAAACAATGTATTCGTTTGGATTTTTCTGATTTTTCTTCCATAACTCTACCCGTATCAAATGAAAGTTCGATTGTTGGGTGATATAGATCTTCAGGTTGCGTGAGTGGTGCAACTCTAGACAGAAACACACCTTCAGGATTTGATACAAAACACAACACAGTAGGCGACCTAATGAATTTCGAACATGGTTTACTTGAGATAGAGATATGTCAAGCAGGCCATGAATAAAATCATGCTGTGCTATAGGTAGTAAGACATTCGATCCATCCTCAGTGGACCAAGTAACTCCAGGTATATTAAAATCACCTAGAACTATCAACTGATCCCTATCGGAAAGCTTATTTGCAACGGACTTAATAACGGATAGCTGATTTAAATAATCAGGAAGTTCAGACAACGGCGGAATATATGAGCAAGTTATGTATATAAAGTTACCAGGAAGCGATAACTTTACACAAATAAATTCAATGGGATTGAATTCATAAAAAAATAACTCCTCAGACGGGAGGTTTGAATCAACTCCAATTAAGACTCCACCTCCCCGTCTAGAGGGACGGTCATACCTATATATTGTGCACTTACCTGGAAAAACTTCGGAGCTAAAGATCTCCGGCTTGAACCAGGTTTCTGTGAACACAATAATATGAGATGCAAAGGAAAGGCTATCGGAATACAATTTAGTGAGTTTGCTACGCAAACTTCTTGCATTCTGATATGAAAGAAGGAGATTAGAAGTTAGTTTTTTGAAATTGGTACACTGATTTGGCCCCGACTAGGAAGTTTTACTCCCACGGCCCCCTTCTTCTCTATCTTAGCCTCGAACTCTTTTACAACCATATTATCCGGCCAAAAGTCGCCCGAGCATATGGCTTCAAAAAGCTCGTTAGGGACAGTTATCTTGAAAGATGAAATGTCTCTAGCATAAGAAAACTTAAACTTTTCCACCTTTACACTATTACAATCGGCTTTTGTTTTGTCTTGTCTATAAGACAATACATCAGAAGATGTTTGATCAGGGGAAAGCCGAGAAACGAAAATTTGTTTCTTTAGTGGAACCACTGAAAGGGATTTTGGTGGAGCAGACATTGTTTCTGCAAAACCAACTTGAGCCGGTTGTCCGGACTCAGTAGTCCCTTGTGGTGGTGATGCTACATTCTGAGAGATAGGTGGATCCACTAATTGTGAAACCCTTTACTTCGGACAAATCAAAATTCTTGAAGCCCCCCGGTTGATAAAAAATAAATTTTATTATTGGTTGATTAAAAAAATATAAAATTTATTTTTTTAATTTCACTTTATTGGTGCAGACCTTAATTCACTAACTCTTTATTACATCAAGACACTTTCACTTATTATTATTTCTTATGACCGATCCCGGTTTCAATCCGAATAAGACTGACTCCTTAATTCTAAAATCTTCTCCAACGAACCTCGGCCAGAAGCTTTTCTTTTTTAAGCTTCTAGAACTTTGATTTTTGTTTAAAATAAAAGCTTATGCTGAAACTGTCGCATCTCGTTGTGAAATTCAATTATGCTGACCGATGCAATTTTGATTAAAAATTGGAACGCAATACTTTTGTCTTTGAACGTGAGAGTTTGGCTTCGAACGGAAGCTGTTGTTTACTTTACTATAGGTTTATTTATCTTAGCAGAACGGTCAAGCGCGGCCTTCGAAGTTAATGAAAAAGGCGAAGGCAGAATCATAAATAAAGGCAAAGGCAATGTAGCTCAGATTGAATTTAAAAATTTGTTTATTAATCCCATAAGTGGAACCGTTGGATAATTGAATTTAAAATTTTGTTTATTAGTTCCATAAGTGGAACCGTTTCACGGGTTGGATAACTCTCCCCCTTCTAAAATGGATCGTCCCGATTCATTATGGATTTCGTTTAAACGATCTCTTAATTCTGTTAAAAATATTTCTTCGTTAATAGGTTTTTCTAATTCTGGCCGTTGTTTTTTGGTTACAAATATATGTCTGTATTTAATAATAGGTAGAGAAATCAAATATATAATGATTAAAATTAATAATATAAAGGATATAGATATTTTGGTATTATTAATTTTAATGAATGGATTTAAAATATTTATATTATCTAAAGAGAGTTCCGAGTTATTTGAAAATATATAATCGGATATTTCATAATTTTTGAAGTGGTTTGTAGTAATATAGTTAAGAATTTTGTTGTCTAAATTGGTATATGAAACGTTATTTATTGTGGTTGTACCGTTAAATGTTATTAAGAGTGAACCACCTAATTCGGAGTTGTTGACGATGTTGTTACCATTTATTAAAATGGCACCATCTTGGATAATGTCTATTTTTTTATTTTTTCTCTTATTTTTTTACAAATTGATTGTTCACCGTTTAATAGTCGGGTAAAACATGTTTTTTCTAAACTTAGAGTGCAATAGTTATTAAAGAGTTCTTTCTTAAATGTAGACATTTCATAATATGTATTTTCGCATTTTGCGACTTGATTACTTATTAATAATTTTCCATCGATTTGGGAAATGGGTCGAGTGTAATATAATTCGCATCTATTATTTATTATTGGGTATTTTATATAAATTATTAAAAGTTCTTTATGTAATGCGATTTTGAACACAGAGATGTCCATTAAGTCAGCGATAATTACTGGCTTTTGCTCGTGTTTTAATATTTCTTTTATATCTTCATTATTTAAAATTTTAGTGTTGAAAACGTCAATTTTTGCAAGGGTGATAGTATCAATTAAATTTTGTAGATCAAATGTTATCAATCGTAAGCGATGTTTTCTTAGTGGTAAATCTTGATCAATAAAAACATTTTTAAAATCTTCAGAGAGAGATTCTATTTCTTTGAACAATTTGGAATTAATAATAGACTGTTTATTATTATTTTCAATTAAGTCATTGATTTTATTTTGTACTTTAATGAAATCATCATGGTCCGGAGTTCCAGCTAACCATTTCCACACGGTGCCTAACTCATTTATTCCTCTTTTTGTTCTAGCTGATATTAACTGGGATAAGATTAATTCGATTACTTCTAGGTCGTACTTTATTTCCCATTGTGACCTTTTATTTAAATCCTTTTTTATATTATCTGATTCTATATTAATTATTTCCGTATAAAAACTTAAATTAGTTACGTGGAATAAATCGTTGTAAGATTCATACGTAAGTACATCCTTGTTGTCTTTGAACAGAAAAAATTCATGGTTCGAATAATCAATTATTTCTGAACTGGCCAATATTATAATTGATAAAATAGGTATTGAGTAATGCATTTTCTGTAAGTTAAAAAAAAATAATTTATTAATGCTTAATATTATCTTTGTGAATAATTCTGTTTCTAATGTTGATTATTATTTAATTTGGCATAACATCCTTAACTATTAGCTTTTTATACATTGGTTTAAGTTTATTTCTTTTCATAAACAACTTGTCCTACATGATTTTGATTGTCTTTTATGTTTTCATTATGTGTTTCTAACATTTTCTCCTGAGTATTTTTTAATATTTGTATAATATAATCGTGTTCGATTTTATTATAAAGAATGTCAAAAGGATTTGGTTTGTTGTGGAATGAATACTCTGATTATATTCCTGAGCGGCTCTTATTACGATTTCGGAATAGTCAGTTAAATTAAATTGTTCTTTTATGCAGCGAGCTAATTCTGTTAATGTCGAATGTGCCCTTTCCACTTGTCCGTTTGAGGTACTGTGCCTCGGGTCTGCGTAATGTAGAGTTACGCCGCATCTTTGTGCAAAAGATTTAAATTGAGCTGAGGTAAAGCTCGGTTCGTTATCGGTCATAATTACTTTGGCTAGGGGAAAATGTTGAAGTAGTTCCATTACTTTATTTTCGATATTTAATTTATTCTGAATTTCTTTAACTACTAGGAATTTAGAGTACGCGTCAATACAAGTTAAAAAAGTTAAACTTTGCGCATAATATATATCAATGTGTAAATTTTCGCCTTCTTTAGTTGGGACTGGGGCTTCCCCAATTGGAATTTTAATAGGGTGTCTGTTATATTTGTTCTCATTGCAAATTTTACAATTTTTTATATATTCTTTTAGTTTTACAAATAGATTGGGCCAATAATATAATCTACTGATTTGTTTATGATTTTCGTCTAGTCCCCTATGAGCTCGATTGTGTGTTTCCTCTATTATTATAGCTCTATCTTCGGCGTTTTCTACGTCTTGTAAAAATAATCGCGTAAAAAGAAATTTGTTAGTAAAACTATTTCTTAAAGATACTTGAATATGATATAAATCTTCTAAACTACAATGAATTCCAACCGTTATGTTAGGTGGAAGATACTCTCTTAATATGCTTATTAAATTCTCAACTGTATCATATTCGATTATGTGTCTTGTCTTGTCAAAAATGTCCAGTGACTCATGTATTGTATACCTCCCCGTTGTTAATAACAATTGTTGTTTAAATTGATTTAACGGTTTACGGGTCTCTTGTATTACATTTTCAAAACTACTTTCAGCTGAATGCTGTGTGTCTTGGTCTGAGTTTGACTGTTCAGAAACTTCTATGTCGCTGTTTGTAATATTATTTATTTGTATTCGTGATAATGCATCGGCTACAACATTTGTTGTTCCGGGTTTGTATATAATTTTTGGGGTAAAACTTTCAATGAAAGAATACCATCTTTTCATCTCTACGTTTGGATTTTTATCCGAAATTGTGAACGATAAGGATTGATGATCCGTTTGTATTTCTATGCCAATTACTCCATATAAATAATTCCGAAGATTTTTTAAAGCCCATACTATAGCTAACAATTCTTTTTTATTTGTGGCATAAAGTTGTTCCGTTTTATTTAATGTTTTTGAAATAAACGTAATTGGTTTATTATCTTGTGTAAGTACTGCCCCGATAGCTACGTCTGATGCGTCTGTAGTTAAAACGAATTTCTTACTATAATCTGGCTGAATTAATTCGACTTGTGCTATTAGATTCTCTTTTAGCTCGTTGAAAGCTTGTACAGCTGATTCGTCAAACTGTATTGAAACTTTAGTAGACATTCTTTTAGAAACCTTTCCATTTTCCCCTCCTAGATATTTTGTTAATGGTTTAGCAATTTTTGCATAGTTACGGACAAATTTTCTGTAATACCCTGTTAAACCTAGAAAACTTCGGAGTTCTCTAATATTACGTGGAATCGGATATTTTTTAATTGTGGCAATTTTTTCGGGATCCGTTTTAATTACATTATGAGAAACAATGTACCCTAGAAATGTGGTTTCTAATTTAAAGAATTTAGATTTTTCGAGAGAAATTTTCATATTTGCTCTTTGTAAAATATTAATTATTTTAATTAAATCAGCATAGTGTTGTTCAATAGTGTTTGAAAAAATAATTATATCGTCCATATAAACATGGCAAGTTTTTCCTACTTGTTCTCTTAAGATATCATCCATAGCTCTTTGAAAAATTCTGGGTGCGTTTGTTAACCCGAAAGGCATTCGTAAAAATTCAAATTTTCCGTTATTAATAGAAAATGCTGTTTTTTCAATATCTGAATCTTTCATTAAAATTTGGTGGAATCCAGATTCCAAATCAATTGTTGAGAAGTATTTAGCCTTTCCTAAATTAGCTAATATTACAGACGGGTCTTGCATCGGGTATCTGTCCGGTATAGTGTTTTCGTTCAGTTTTTTGTAATCTATTACTAATCTATGTTTGAGACTGCCATCTTCATTTTGACCTTTTTTGGGTACCACTAACACTGGAGAATTATAAGGACTTCTACTAGGTCTTATAATATTTTCCTTAAGCATTCTATTGATTTCCGTATTAACGAAATCTGATACTGATAAGGCATAAGGATATTGTTTACTATAAATTGCCCTGTCATTTTCGGTGTTTATTTCACTCCGAATATCGGTACGAAATGGAATTTGTAAATTTATTTTTGAGTGTTCCTCCTCGATTATGTCAATTATTTTCTTCTCCAGTACTTCTATTCGATTTGTACTGGTCATATTAATATTGTTCATTTTATTTCGCTTTTTTATTCTTTTGTTGACGGAAAAATCGACGTCGGGGTGTTTAGGATTTTTAGATCCTAAACCAATAATTTTTTTGTTGACGGAAACTACATCGTCGGCGTGTTCAGGATTTGTTGATCCCAAACTATTTAATTTTTTGTTGACGGAAACTACATCGTCGGCGTGCTCAGGATTTTTTGATCCCAAACTATTTAATTTTTTGTTGACGGAAATTTCATCGTCGGCGGGTTCAGGATTTGTTGATCCCAAACTTTTCTCGCTTCTTTCCACAAATATAGAATCTGTGTTTTCGAAACTTATATAATCAAAATATTTTTTTAAAATAAATTCTTTTAATGGAAGAGTATTATTGACTTCCATTAAACTTGTTTCATTTTTTTCCTCACTATCGTAATATAATAACTTTTCTGTATTCCCTTTATACTCCAACACTCTCTTTTCAATATTTATAATTGCTCCGATTTTTCTTAATAAATTAAACCCAATTAATAGGTCAGATTCCAATCCTTCTATTTCATAGAACAAATGTCTTGTTCCAAATATATTTATATAATGGTAATATTTAATAATTGAATACCCATGAACTGTAGATACTTTTTTGTAAATAGATAATTCATTTTTATTCTCAAAAATTCCCTTCTTTATATAGCAAGCCGTTGCTCCCGTGTCTATTAAAATATTTAACTCTTTCTTAGTTTTTCTGTCCACTCTTTTTAGATAAGGCATTCCCCTGTAGGGGTCTGATCTAAAAAATGATCTTCATTGATATTATTTAATCTTGTTACCTTATTAGCAGGCTGATTAACTGTTCCTTCTAGTTCCCTTTTTTGAGCTTGAGTTTGCTCTTTGGTTTGATTTGGACGATAATAGTTTGTGCGATTATTGTTTTGATAATAATTATTATTATATCTACCTCGATTATTATTTGACTGCCAATTATTTCTGGGCTTATTTTGAAATTGGAGCGATAAATCTACATCCATTGGCTCGACAGGTTGTTCTTTTTGATTGGTATTCTGATTATTATTTTGCCAAAAATTCTTATTTTGTGGCCAATTATTATTTTGATTATAATTCCAATTATTTCCGTTCCCTTTAGTATTAGTGTTTTGTTTAGAATTAAATCTTAAATTATTTCCCTGATTTTTATTTTCATTTTTAAAGCCATAGTATCTGTTTGCAAATTGAGCTCGGAAATTGTTTGACTCTAATTCCTGGACCTTTGCCAACGCATTGGGCAAGTCCGGTGGATTTAATGAGAAAAGGGTTTCTGCTATCGGACCATTTAATCCAGAGATAAAAATTCGTAGAGCATTGCTCCTTATTGTTTTGTTTGTTTCTTTGGTAATTACGTTATCTTTTCCGTATGTCATTATAGTTTTGTTTATTAGTAAAGTCATTTTTTTATTAACTTCATTATAGTATTCAGTAACTGTCATTCTACCTTGTCTAAGGATACTTAATTCGGACTCAAGAATATGGATTGGTCGTTTATCACTATATATAAAATCCAATCTAGATAAAATTCCTTGAAAATTTAGAACAGTGCCATGATTGGTAAGAGCGTCATGGGCTGATCCCATGATTTTATTTCGTAAAATTGTTAACGCGATAAAATACTGCTGACTTTGAATTTTATAAAGGCTCATTGCAGTTTCTGCAGCTTCTCTCCAACCTACGTATTGTGTTGGTTCCCCGGTGAACTTCGGTAATGATTTAATTACTTCAAGAGTGGTTTCACATTTTATATTTGGGTCAACTTCTTGAATTTTATAGTCCTCTACTATGTTTGTGTCTGTTGCTAACTTTTCTTCCAAACCATCTATTTTTTTGCTTACTTCGCTCAATTGAACATTAATTAATCTGTTAATTAATTCCACAGTTAGGTTACTGGCTGTGGCTAAACCACCTGCAGAAAAATTAGTTGAACTTCCAGTTGCCATTTTTAAATTTAATTCACCGAAACTATCTATTAAATTTTCCAGATTGTTCTTTTTTATTCTCACTGTTATTTCATAAAAAATTTGCTTGTCTTAAATTAATTTTCTTTTCAAACTCCTTAATTAAAGTAAAATTATATTTATCCTCACGATACTGTCCGATGGGGTCTTCCTTCAATTTATGCGATGTTCTTCTTGTTGTCGACAGAGATTAAAAAATTTTTTCCAGTGTTGGCGAGGGATTGCCCTACAGCCCTTCCTTCAATTTGTCTTTGGTTGGTTATATGTTGTCTAATTATTTGCTTGTTGTTTTTGGTTGGTTTTGTAGTTTTATTTGTTTTAGCGGTTTTAGCGGTTTTCGGATTTATTTTATTTTTATAGTGTTCTTGATGTTTGAGATTTAGATCTTCAGTCCACCAACTAATCAACTTAATGGATTATTTCATTTATTGATTTCCATTACACGATCACTGTTTGGTGTTGGATGTTTTAATTTTTCCAATAAAAATTTGAGTTCTTGGCTGCGCGAGTTCCGTTGTTAATTTAACTTTGTTTTTCATTAAATTTTTATTTTTGGAACTTTTTAATGACACAGCCCCACGTTGGGCGCCAATTAAATTTGATCGTATTGGTTGATTAAAAAAATATAAAATTTATTTTTTTAATTTCACTTTATTGGTGCAGACCTTAATTCACTAACTCTTTATTACATCAAGACACTTTCACTTATTATTATTTCTTATGACCGATCCCGGTTTCAATCCGAATAAGACTGACTCCTTAATTCTAAAATCTTCTCCAACGAACCTCGGCCAGAAGCTTTTCTTTTTTAAGCTTCTAGAACTTTGATTTTTGTTTAAAATAAAAGCTTATGCTGAAACTGTCGCATCTCGTTGTGAAATTCAATTATGCTGACCGATGCAATTTTGATTAAAAATTGGAACGCAATACTTTTGTCTTTGAACGTGAGAGTTTGGCTTCGAACGGAAGCTGTTGTTTACTTTACTATAGGTTTATTTATCTTAGCAGAACGGTCAAGCGCGGCCTTCGAAGTTAATGAAAAAGGCGAAGGCAGAATCATAAATAAAGGCAAAGGCAATGTAGCGCAGATTGAATTTAAAAATTTGGTTATTAATCCCATAAGTGGAACCGTTGGATAATTGAATTTAAAATTTTGTTTATTAGTTCCATAAGTGGAACCGTTTCACGGGTTGGATAACTTGCATTCTGTTACGGATTGTTCTCTAGCAACTCCGAAACAGCTTATCAGTCCTATCAGGCCGCCTTTAGTTTGGCGCATGAACGATTTCATCTCGTTCGCAACCTTGACACAAGCGTCACAACAAAACTGCAAATTGGGCCCCTTTGAAAGGTCATCACTTGTCCGGCCAGTAAAATCACACAGCCAGCAAGTCATATTAGACTGGTCAGCCCTGATTATGTGGCTGCATTTTTTGCAGAAGCAGGCTAAATTTTTTTTATTCATTTTATCTATTGGAACCACAGTACCAAGAAAACGAATTGAAATTTATAAGCGAGCAGTTATAAGTACCGCATGAGCGCAGAAACTGCACGCTTAGAACTTTCAAAGCAACGAGAGCAAGAGAGCGGGAGCGTAAATTAGTTAAAGTGCATGCACAAAAGAGAAACGGCGCGGATATTTAGCAAATCATTTAATGATTTTCCTGTAGATGTTTTACAGGAAGCATCAAAGACTGCTCTTAATTTTGTTGTAGTACTTTCTGGTTTCAGAACACCATTTGACCTAGTTTTTCGTATTCGGCCATAAAATCGTTATACAAAATTTTAATGTCTGGTTCCAACGAAAGAAAACGCTTTGTCGCAATATCGCAAGACTTCCCCAGGGCTGAGTGATCTTCAGAAAAGGGTAATCTGACAAAAAATGCTTCTCGTAATGTCTTTCCTCTGGCGTCCTGTATTTCCTTATCGGTTCTATGTTGTCCAGTTTCCAGAATTTTTCCAGCGATGATTTGGCTTCCTCGGCTGAGGAAACTACCATGCAATTTTGTGGCATTTTTGCACTCATGTTTACTTGCCCAGCAATTATACAACCAAATTCGATGTTCTGCAGAATAGGTTGGTCTGAATAAGACCTAATTTGTTCAGGTTATATAACGGAAAAGTGATGTTCTGCGCCAGGCAATATATCAATTTTTCCTGGTTTGGCGAAATGTGGATCAGCAAGCCGGATATTTTTTGAGATTTTTAAGTCAGCTACTTTTATTTGTTCCGTAGGCAGATCTACCACAATATGAGGAAGAACAAAGGCCTTAACTCTTGTTTCAAAATCGCAGTTTTGATTTAATTAATACACTAACGCGTCCTTTACTTATTTGCGGCCGACCTCCAACTCCAACAATGCGAAGGTTTGTTGGTTGTAGTTGCAACGATAACCGCTTAACAAGTCTTTCTGATATCAGATTAATTTGTGATCCGGAATCGAGCAGTGCGTGAAAATCTCCTTCTTGATTATTAAGTCCTTGCACTATGACTCTAGCCGTTGCTAACAGTGTGTATTTGTTCTCACAACTATTTTTCGTAGCAGCAGAAGCAATTCCTCAACAAACTAAGCATAAATAACACAAAATCATTCTCTCTATTCTAAATAATACTTACAAGCAAAAACTAAGGCTAAAAGAAACCAAATTATCCTTTATTCAAAAACTATTGGCTACCATTGCCAAGAAGCAAAGATAAACTAGGTAGAGCAACAGTTCATTCCGCTTCCCTTTTCAACGCATGACCTTAGTCTGGTCAAGCATTGAACGCTCTACTTCGAGTACTTTCCAGATTGATCTTTTAAATTATGTATCTGCAATATAGTTATGCTTTTATTTAAGATACTCTACTGTAAATTCGTGTTCTTCAAGAGCCACTCAAATTCTGGTTAGTTTAGAGCCAGTTTTTAGAATTAAAAAAATAAATATAAGCTAAACGCAAGCTGTACCTTTTGTGCTTATCGTTTTCGATACTCGGGCATGCTATTAAGCTATTGGGTTGACCGAAAAGAAACCGATGATTTTGCATACAAACGGCGTTGACAATTTTTTGAACGGCTTATGACTCTGTTATTGCATTTTTTCTTTTGTAAAATATAAGCACTTTTACCTTGCTTTAGAAAAAAGGCGCGTAATTTTATTTATATTTGCTTGTTTGGCGGCAATTTTAATATGGAGTCCACAAAGGAGCATATTCGTCATATTTTACTTTATTATTTCCGTAAAGGAAAAAATGCAGCTCAGGTTGCTAAAAAGTTACGTGATTGGTATGTTGACGAAGCCTGAAAAGAAACACAGTGTCAATGTTGGCTTGTCAAATTCCGTTTGGGAGATTTTTCAGTTTGGTGGGATTGGAAGGGTGTGGTATATTTTGAGCTCTACTGTAAGCAACTGGACAAATTGAACACAGCTATCAAGGAGAAGCGACCAGAATTGGTCAATCGTAAAGGTGTCATATTCCACGAGGACAACGCTAGACACACCGCTCACATCTTTGGTCAGTTGCCAAAAACTGAGTGAACTTGGCTGGGAACTTTTGATGCATCCACCAAATAGCCCTGACCCTGCAGCCCTCAGACTACCATTTGTTTCGGTCTTTGCAAAACTCTTTGAATGGTAAAACTTTTGATAAGGACGAGAACATAAAATCCCACTTGCTTCAGTTGTTTGCAGCTAAAGGCCAGAATTTCTATGATCGTGGAATAATGAATTTAAAGGAACGGTGGCGAAAGGTCATCCAAGAAAATGGAAAATATATAATTGATTAAAGTTCATTCTAAAACTCAAAAAAATGTTTTTTCATTTTTTTTAAACATCACCGGTTTTTTTTCGGTCAACCCAATACATCTAGGGAATGACGCGTTAGTCCGTGTGGTAACACTTAAAACCAATCAAGGTCAACTAAAGCGGTCTCGACTCCCTGTCCCTTTCCAATTCTTGTACATGAGCGTTAAGCTATACAATATATGTTTTGCTTGCGCACTTCTTGCACTTACAAATCCATACTAAACTTAAGGCCCTTCTTGTTCCACTATTTGCTTCGTTCATTCAACTTAGAGGAAGAGTGAATAGATCGTTCAACTGATCTATGCCGCTGGTCAAACAAATTTACACATAACCTGACAAACTGAAGTCAGGAATAATTAGATTCATAAAGTTTTTCAATAAAGGGGTCGCTATAAAAAAAAAATGTTTTTCTAAAGTTTTTTTATTTGTTAAATTTTAAATATGAAGCACCCTACTCTCAAAAGCAAATAATTTAATATATAATTTTTTGCGCTGAAATTCGATTGGTAGCAGTTAATTGTGGCCATCTTGTACATGGGTATTGAACAGACAAGGTTAACGCCTGCAATCCGGTCAACGAGGAATGCATATACTTATCACATAACCCCTCAGGTGAATTCTGTGTCTTCGTTAGAGCCAGGAGATGAGTTAAGAAGGCATTCATCAAAATTGATGAGCAGAAAATTCGCAGCATAAACCGAACAATTAAGAAAGTCTTCAACCAACCGATTTCCAGCCGAAGCAGGCGTATGAAAAAAAAGCTGTCGAGATCAAAATGGTTACTAGTCAACAGAAATGGTTCAGTCGGCTCATGCAACTTGGCCTACCGCAAAATAGCCAAGTACAATAAGCTAATAAGACTCTCTGAAGCGAGTTCATGTGTACTTCAACTAGGATTTAGGGTAGATAGTGGGCAAGAGGTTTGTGAAGGACTGGTTAAACTCAAAGAACTGATAATCTAGGTGAGCAGTAGGAGTGTTTATCTAGTTTTAAGCCATTAGGCTTTCTAGGCTGGGAAGATAAAATACTCAATATAGATTCTTACCACAGGTGTTTTAAATGTTTGGATGTTTGTCACATCGCTAGCAAAGCAGCAAGGGTTCGATGGAGTCACAATTCCAAATTCCAATTACAAAACTTGGAATGCAAACGGTTCATGAGAGCGGTGTAGGCATCACCATTCTGAGCGAACCGTATAGTTCCGGGTACTGCTCCCACTATGCAAAGGACCGCACTGTTAATGCCACTCTTTGTCGCTAAATGTCTTCAGCGGTTCGTGAGAGCGGCACCGATTTGTAAGGGGTTTACATCACGGTTGCTTGTGATGTCGCCCTTATCTGTTTGCCAAGATGAATCACAAAAACTGTAACTTACCGGCTGTCTCTTCAGCCCAGCTTGTAGGTTGTGCGGCGGAAAAATTTTTAAGTATGGTAGAATTATGAATGCAAAAACAGGAAGGCTGCGAGTTGCACCTAATCTGTCACGTCTATTTACTGCGTATATTTTAAATTTATCTTATACAGCAGGGGCCAAGCAGGAAGACAAGCCAGGAGATGAGCAAGGATCTAAGCCATCGGAGCCGTGAGTTTGAAAGTTTGTGTGTAGGAATGAGCGAAAAAGAAAAAGAAAGGAAGCAGTATTCGGCTTGCCATGCTGTTACAAAAATTAATTATTTTATAATTATAATTCAAAACTTAAAAACAATGAAGCTGGGCCGATTTTCCGATAAATTTTTCAATCGTTTCTATGCCAGCAAAATCATTTAATCATTTGATTTCTTTAAAAGTGAGACCGTAATTCTGAAATTGCTTAAAAAAAACTAGATCTCTGAATATTTCCCTATTTCCTAATTGTTTCAATGCAGCTTTATGATACAGTCGTCTGATTCTTATAAAACTAAAACCGTATTTCTGAAATTTCGGAGTGTAATGAAATATGTAAGGAAACAATGAAATTATAATTTTATTTCCCCGTTGTTCCTATGGAAGCTATTTGATATAGTAAGCCGATTCAGCCCGGTCCCACTCAGATGACGGACGGACAGAAGGAAGGACGGACAGACAGACGTACAGGCGGACGAGCAGACGGATGGACATGGCTAGATCGACTCGTCTGATCAAAAATATATATACTTTATAGCACAAGCCACTGAAGCCATTATTTGCTTCAACCGACTATCCATGCGTTTTGAAGCACTCAAAAACAAAATTTGGTAAATGTTTTTAGCTGGCTGTGACCCCAAAGTGTACCCAAATCATTTATTTTTACAAGTCATCATGTATCGCATGCATCGTTAACCCAGTACCCTTATACATTTTAATCAAAAGGTCCTGACTAAAATCCCACCAGCCTCAGGACCACCTAGCAAAATAGATACTTTGTGTGACATTAAAAAAAACAAGGAAACATTTGCTGTCATAAGTTGCCAACAAAGTAAATTTCACTATTTTTTATTAAATAGAATTTAAATGTTCTTACCTGGGAAGTACTTAAAATCACTTTAGATTGTTTTTTTCCGTTCCAGTAAATATCATCAACGAATTTAAATTTGGGGAAAATGATATTATAGAATCATAGCCGTGCGTACATAATATATTTCTTGAACGATGTTCCAGTAAATGAATACCTTTTTGGTCAATTGCTAGCCACAGCATTCGGGGCCAGTTTGAAGTAAAGCTTTGCTGAAATTTTAAAGTATTTGTAATTAACATTTTTAAATAGATTACTGTATTTTTAGATTTAAGGTTACAAAATTTAAGTTGATTTGTATACTTCTCAGAGCCGTTTTCTAGGGGCATGAAATTGAGCTTATAAAATTTGTTTGTAGCAAACCAATAAAACCTTTGCCCTTAAATTCATCCTACATTGTGGGTGGTTCGGGTTTTTAGTATAAAACTTTTTTACGAAACAATTTTTGCACTATTAGGTATTACCAAAGACCAATATAATCTCTAAGATGCGTATCGCCATACGATTTTTTGCACACGAATTTTTTGTGCTGGCTTTTTAACTGGCTTTTCGCTCTCTGCCCAAAAGCCAGCGAGAGAGCGCTCTAGAGCCAGCCTCTCACTTGCACGCATACTGCGACAGCCGACGACTGTATGTGTGCACATGTATTCACAAGCGAAACAGCTCGCTTTCGAAATATACTCCTTCTGATTGTGCGTCTTCACAGAGAACGGTCGTGTTTTTGTTTTGCGCTCCGAATTTTCATTTTTCTTATTGAAACCACCGGGGTTTACTTAAATCTCTTTAACATTTCTACACCTTTAAGTGATTTCTAACAACTTTCCTTTCGCTTCGCGAGTGCATCGTGATTAACTTGTGTTTAGTAAGCAAAAAGTTTTTAACATAATTTAATTCGGTGCAGGTTTGTTGTTATTGTTTTCTATTGCCCCTCTTTTCGGTCTTTCTCTTCGTCGTTGAGCGCTGTTGGAATGGCACGCACTCCAACGGTAATATCTCTCAGAGGTGTTTTATACCGGAGTTAATCGGTTATCCCGCTCTCTCTCTCTTTTCGTTTCTATCTCGTTTCGTGGTGCCTAACATCAAAGTTATACTCTCATTAAAAAGTTCTTGAGCGCTTTCGATTTTTTGTCCGCTATAGTGCACAGTGGTCCGTGGTCAGCGAAAATGGCTTTCTATTCCTTGAAAAATTGCAAGAAAGTTATCTCGGCTGGACAGCAAAGTATTCCCTGCCATACATGTGATAAAATTTATCACGCAAAGTGTCTTGGCTATTCTGGCCTGATTCGTGATGCCATCGATAAGAGGAGTGGCCTACGCTACTACTGCGATGAATGCATTGTATACGAGAACCAGGCAATAACTATTAGGCGGCTCACAAAAAGCAGTGTTACGGAATTAATCCGAAACTGTCGTAAAAATACGGACCTGCTCGTGGCGGTTGAATCGCAGCTCACTAGCCGAGCCCGATTCCCCAAAGTGCAAAAAAGTCGCGGTCGGTGGGCATTCTTTGGCAGGTGCCGTGCAACCTGCTGCCAGCGATTCGATTCCAGCTCAGCTGCCAATCTTAGGCGCCACTCATATGGTACTAAGATCGGGGGCAAAAAGTGATTCGGTATCCGAAGTTGCTGGAATCGATGTGGCTCCGCTAGGTACTTCCGTTCTGTCCGATCAAAATAAAGTAGTGGCCCCAACACCTCATGTGGAATAAACGTCCGGATTACCGGCCGATTCTGGTAGTACAGATACAAATTCTGTAGTACCAAAAAGGGTTGCATGTGTTGTACCAAAAACGGTTACTTGTGTTCGGGTGCCAAACATGTATTTGTTTCACGGCTCGCCCCAGACCTCTCCGTAACATAATCCAAATTGATGATTTGAAGGTCGAACAATTTAAATTTTCTTATGCTAGGAAGGTATTATCATTTAAGATTGGTATTCCTTGTGCTCTTTTTGCGCTATCCCAAGTGAACCATGTTAAGAACTC
This sequence comes from Drosophila kurseongensis, assembly GCA_018153305.1. Classification (NCBI taxonomy): domain Eukaryota; kingdom Metazoa; phylum Arthropoda; class Insecta; order Diptera; family Drosophilidae; genus Drosophila; species Drosophila kurseongensis. The sequence goes on from JAECXX010000120.1 coordinate 2,582,100, forward strand.
CTTAGGACGTTTACTGGACTTGTGTTTTGTTTCAAATTCAGAAGGCGTTTGCCTATCAAGAACGTCACCACTTACACAACCGGAAGATCCTTATCATCCAACTTTAGAGCTGACTGTAGACGCAAGAACAGAGCTGAATAAAAAATCCGAAAAGTCGGTTAAACGAATCCGCTGCTTTCGTAAGGCAAACTTTCATCTTTTAAATACTTTTATATCCGGCTATGACTGGTCCGAATTTTATTCATGCACTAACTTGGCTAAGGCCGTTAATATCTTTTATAATGCATTGAATTCCTTCTTTTATCTGTGTGTTCCGTTATACTATCCGTCAATTTCAAATAATTCTCCGTTGAGTTGTCACACCTAAAAAATATTAAGTCCAGACTTTTCAATAAATTTAAAATGTGCGGTTCACAATCTGCCTTCTCTCGGTACCTAGGGGCTCGGTCAAATTTTAGCGTGCTTAACGCCCGGTGTTATAAAAGCGATCTGACTCGTTGTAGGGTCCAATTTTCACAAGATCCAAAACAGTTTTAAAATTTTGTTAACACTAAGCGTAAATCAGCCTGTTACCCTGCATGGCTATTATTCGAAAACTCTACGGCAAACTCTGATCAGGCAATTGCCGATCTATTTGCCCAGTTTTTCCAGACAACTTATTCTGTTTCATCCCGTCCAAATCCGTCTTATTCAAATGCCATACCCAAGTCGAACTTGATTTTTTGTCCGAGGTTAAGCGAAAGCTCCCTTCTTTTGGATCTCCATAAAGTTAAGCCAGTCTATTCACCGGGTCCGGACGGAGTTCCTGGCTGCGTGCTTAAATACTGTGCTGAAACTCTGTGTAGACCTCTGTACAAATTGTTTACCTTGTCTTTAAAAACATCTCATTTCCCACTTATTTGGAAGCAGTCATTTGTCATTCCCCTTCCCCTAAGAAAGGAAATAAATGCAATACAAGTAATTACAGAGGCATATCCAAATTATCCGCCATAACAAAGCTTTTCGAAAACACTATTACACCCCATTTGCAACATCTTTATAGATCGATTATATCTCCATGTCAACATGGATTTATAAGGCGAAGATCTAAGACGACAAACCTCTTGGAGCAAACTTTTTTTTGTGATAATTGGCTTTAGAAAGAACATGCAGACTGACGTAGTTTACACTGATTTTAGTAAAGCGTTTGATTCAGTAAATCACTCGCTTCTTGTATTAAAGCTAGACTTATTAGGGTTTCCATGTGATCTTCTAACATGGATCTCAAGTTATCTGAGTAGTAGGACTCAAAGAGTCCTCTTTAAAAACTCGATCTCTGGTTTGGTCCGAGTTACTTCAGGCGTCCGACAAGGAAGCCACCTTGGCCCACTTCTTTTTACTTTATTTATAAACGATCTCCCTCTAGTCTTGACAAAGTCGCGTGTTCTTATGTACGCAGATGACGTTAAGTTATGCCTGCAATTTAACGAAATTTCTAGCAGTTCAGACTTACAATCTGACCTAAATGCTTTTCAAACATGGTGTTGTGAAAATCTTTTGGATTTAAATTTCGGGTGAACCCACAATATGCAACGTATACGCTGGGTGGTTGCACGTTGTCTAGAATTACGCATGTTGATGACCTTGGCGTCCTCCTTGACCCAAAACTTAAGTTTTGTGACCATATTACCTCTATGGTGAATAAAGCCAGGGGAGTTCTTGGTTTATTAAAAGGTGGTCAAAGGAATTTGATGATCCCTATGTTACAAAGACTCTGTTCATTTCACTAGTCCGTCCAATCCTGGAGTACTGTTCACCAGTTTGGAGTCCTTAGTATGGTGTTCATATAGACCGGATAGAGTCTGTGCAAAAGAACTTTTTATTATTTGCTCTACGGGGCCTTAACTGGAATGCAAGCCTTATTTTACCATCCTACTCTAGTAGACTTCTCCTAATTAATATACCATCCTTATTAAACCGTAGAACAATGCTTGGCACAACTTTTATTTATAAACCTATTTACGGGGATGTGGAGAGTCCCGAGTTACTGGGTCGCATAAACTTCTCCGTGCCTAATAGAATTACCAGGAACTATGTTCCTCTTACATTAAATATTTGTAGATCTAACTTTGATATGCATGAACCGTTTAGAGTACTGTGTAACGACTATAATAGACTATACCATATTATTTCTACTACCGACTCTTTGCCAAGCCTAAAAGCATCAATTTTATCTTACTTAGCACAAAATTGGTATTAGTATTAGTCTCGTACGTATTTCTAATCTTAGTCTGTCCGCTTCTACATTGCGCTTTTTAACTTCTCGCGATCTCGTTTTTACGCCTATTGGTTTTTACGCGTAACAAGCACTGCTTGGTGTCGTAAGGGCCACTTGTTTGCGCTGATCATAGTGCATCAACGTCCGAATAACGTAATAAAAAAATTCAAACATTAATAAAAATACTTATTTTGTATTGCCTTTATATAATAATTATTCGAATGTAGAATATTTTTTAGTACTAACCAAATATTTCTAAGTATATAAAAATACATAATTTATTTCATACATGACTTCACTTTGAAATAATTGTCATTAGGGTATTCAGCGTGCGACGTGTGAACGATTTTTAGGGGCCTCAGAAATTTTGCGATTGAACAGGATGAATATTTTTATATTTATTGTCTTTTAAATATATAGATTTAAAAATATGTGGTATTTTTATATTATACTTATTATAATAACATTATATAAAATTAGTATTGTAATATAAATTAAATTTATTTAAGTATTTGTATATTAACTATTTTAGTTTTTAAGAAAAAAGGGAAACCCAAAGGGAACCAAAAAAGGTTTGCGCGCTTTCTTTCCAAACATTGGCGCGCGCTTTTCAAATCGAATTTAGAAGGCTCAAAAACACTAAAGCTAATTTTATTTTAAATACGAAATTTTTAAAATGGATAACTTACATAAAATGTACTTGTATTTTATTTAAATATACTCCCAAGGAAGCTAAATTTTGAAAATTAAACCTACCCTGTAAAAATAAGTAATAAATATTTATATATGTATTTGTATATTAACTATATTATTTTTAGTATTTCTTATGAAAATTATATTTGGTTAAATGATTTTGCGCCTTTTAATTTGATTTGTAAAACGCGCGCTTTTGGGTGAAAAAAAAAGCGCGCTAACTTTTTGTTTCTCCTTTGGGTTTCTCTTTTTGTGGTCGCTTAAAGCCTACAAGTTCATAGAGCTCCCCGATTCCAACGAATATTAAAGATTTTGCTGCTTATTTTCACATGTTTGTTTTCCAATATAAATATTATCTCTAGAAATTTATAATTGCCAAATTTAAATGGCTATGACAGAGAAAAAAGAGCAAAGATTAGTGGAAACAAGTGCAGCCTGTCCCACTGCCAAAAATCAAGGCGCGATTTTCCCGACCTTAAATTGTTTAAGTTTCCAGAAAAGGATCCAACAACTTTAAAGAAATGGGCGGAAAAGTGTCAATTTTCGGAAGATTTTGTGGCGAGCACTTCATCACTGTTTTTATGCCAAGATCATTTCCCCCCAGATGATATTGGGGTAAGATATCTGAGGAACGGAACAATCCCAGCTCGCAACCTAATTAAAGATTTTAAAATAAATGAAATGAAAAAATATTGTCCAAAATGCTTCTTAAAGAAAAAAAGGGAACATATTTGAGATGGAATGATTCCGAAAAATTGTTCGCCCAGAGCATTTATTACAGGTCTACTTCAACATATATGTTTTTAAGAGACTCATTAGAATTACATCTTTCGAGTCCATCATCTTTACAAAAGTGGAAATGAGGAAATGACTGAACCGGATTAAGAATGCATATTAACTTGTGATGAAGTTGCAATAAAGAAAAACTTAACATATAATGCGTCTGTTGATATAATTGATGGCTTAGAGCACTTACTTGACCGCTCTAATAAAATGGGAAGCCACATTTGCGTATTTGTTATACGGGGAATTTTAAAAAATGGAAGTTTATATTAAACTATTTCGTACCCGAAATAAATATAAAAGGCGAATGTTTAAAAAGCCTTAATTATAAAAATATTAATATTGCAGAAAATATTGGGTTTAAAGTAAGAGTAACAATAGAAAATGTACCTCATTACTTGAAGTCACTAATGAGAAGCCTTACTTTACTTTCAATCAGGACTGTGAACCCAAATTATTTTGGCATGGGTTCGGTTCGGGGTTCAAACCTAATCGAAAGATAATGTTCCGGTTTGCGCACCGGTTCATTGATGAGCCGGAGCAGGGTTCAGGTTCGAACCAGGGTTCAAATAAATAAATTTTTTTTAGTGAAATAATAAAGTCAAGATTTCCATGTATTTTCCTTCAAATATGTACCATAACATTAAGACTTCTAAGTAATGTTCCAAGATTTATGATTTATAAAGTGTTCATCAGTTAAGGTTAACTAACATAATATCTTCCAAAATATATTCATCAATGCTACCCCTGAGATCAGATAAAACAAATTTCAAAGTGGAAAACGCTTTCTACTGATACCTGTGTAGCAGGTACGGCATGAACAACATAAGCTAGTTTTCTTAAGTTTTCACATTGATAGACGTCCCAAAACTTCAAAATACCATCGTCTTTCATTCTAATTCTTTCTATGCCATCGAAAGAATAAATAAAATCACAAGCTGTTTTCCTGCCTTTAATATTATAGTTAGTATCATATTGAGATAAAAGATTTTCATTTTCATCATCTATTGAACATGCAGAGGCAGCAGAGCATTGAAAACGGCATCATCACCCAAGGCAAGTTGCCTTTGATATATTTCACGTAGGTGTGCCTTAGCCCCATTTTGTTGCTCTCTTAATAATACTTCTTGATATCTAGGGTAAAGAAAAACGGATGATATTATAGGAACTGAATTCAATATGTGTGATCGTTTTTTTAAGCATTTTGACAATGCTACACTATATTTAGAGGACGATTTTAATGACTTAGAGCGAAGAGAAAACCACTGGAAATAGAAGTCACTTGGCAACAAATCAAGTTTCTGAAGCTTTAAAGAGAACTCATAAAGAGGTTTCAGCAAATCACACAAATTTTTCACTGCGTCCCATTCGGTGTTTTTTAAACGAAGTTCTTTTATGTCATTTGAGCTTTTTAGACAAAATTCTTTTAATGTAAGAACTCGGTCGCTCCGGGTGGCGCAGTCTAATATGGGCTTCTTTAAATTTTCAAAATAAAGCAGATTTAGAATGGTTGGAGTTCTTAGTTTTTTACGTAAAGTAAATCAGAAAAACAAAAAAATGTAAAGTGTGCGCTGCGCAACGCACTGTGGTGATTGAGTCCTGAGGTAAATCCACTTGAATTTGATCTATGTCAATTTCTGTAGAAATGCATTCCCATTCGGAGTGCTCTGCATCGAGGTCAACCCTTCATATTTGGTTTAGTTTATTTCCCGCCAAAACCATATTGGCACCATTGTCCATCGTCAGCGTATATATTTGTCGGAGCGAAACTTCAAAAGACTCCAGCACTTTTTGGATAATCGTGGTTAAGTTTACGCTTGTATGCTGCACGTGTATTTCTTTCATAGCTACTATGTAGCACCTTACTTCCGAACCATTATGAAGCTGAGCGTTTATACCGATGATAGCACGATCCAAACGGCTTACACAATCCACTTTTATAGATATAAGTCTAAAAAAAAAATTTAAAACAAAATGTAATACCACCAAGTAACAGGGGTTCTGTTGGACTTACCGATTTTGTAGAACATTTTTAATGTGTAAGTGAATGCTAATAGCTTTTTCCTGAATTAACTTTAACATACTAAAGAGATTGATTTTCAATGGAGGGCTAAAAGCGTCACACATCGGCTTTAGAATTTTTAAAAAACCAGAATCTTCAACTATTTTTAATTGACTCCCATTTTTAGTGACTAGTTCCAGGCAAGCATCTAAAATGTCAGCTTTGGTGATTTTCACTTTGACATACGCTGTTTCCAAGAATTGCTTTATAGGTGGCTGGTCGGCTGCTTCCTTTCAATATGCCGTTTTAAATTTTATTACACTTATTTTTATTATTTTCTTCATTATAAATGAAGAAGTCGTGAACTTTTTGGTTTTCCATTGCTGCTGGTAAAAGAGCCATTTCGAAGAACTGCCAACCGACAGAATCTTTTCTTCTGTCAAACATAACCATAAAATGAAACGAAAAATATTCGAAAGCGAAAAATAAAAACGAATTGTTTACACTTTCCTCGATTTTTTTGTTTGTTACATTCACATAATTAATTCAAGATGTTAAATATGTTTTTTTTTAACATTCCGCATAGAAAATCGTCTATAGCATTACTGGAAATACTCTATTGTTAGTATACTAACATGAATTTAATCATGTAATTTTAATGTGGGCATACTGCAAAAAGTTTTGAAAGATGATAGTAATATATTATTAGATTGATTGAGTTAGATCTAGGCCTTGCATAGACCAAATATTTGCGCATTTTTATTTCCCTTAGTTAATAAACTGTATGTTAATATGATCAGAAAATCCCTCACAATGTAGAATAAAAAAACATGAACACACAAAATAAATTTTTCGTGAACCAAACCGAATATCAAAAAAAAAAGTTCCAGTTCGGTTCCGGTTCAAAATTCGGCGCTCCGGTTTACGGTTCGGTTCGTTTTTAAAAAATGTGAACCCCTCCGGTTCGGAGAGGTTCAGTTCCGGAGAGGTTCAGTTCCGGAGTGGTTCACAGCGCTGCTTTCAATAATAAAAAATATTATATGTTTTATGACATTCCGCATCTTTTCAAATCTATAAGGAATAATTTCCTGAAAGCTCAATTTGAAACCCCTGAAGGACTAGTTGACTTTGATGTCATACGGGAGGAATACGAACTAGAACAGGGCTCTGTTACGAGAATGACTAAATTAACAAGAAGTCACGTTAACCCAAATAGATTTGAGCAAATGCGGGTATGTTTGGCAACCCAAACATTTAGTCACAATGTTGCAGCGGCAATTAAAACTTGTAACCAAAACAAGCCTGATTGCCTGAATAGCAGATTACTAACTGACAAAAACCCCATGAAAAGCACACTTCAATTTAACAATATTGTTTGGAATAAACTGAAGGAAATGCAGGAATACCTAAGGAACATTAAATACCATGGAAATAGTATATGGCTTGCCCCAAACTACTGAGGCTATGTTTGGACTCGTCGAAGATATATTTAAAGACCACAAGGACCACTTTTTCTTTTTAACTAGTCGAGTTAACCAGGATCCCCTCGAAAACATATTTGCGTGCGTTCGCGCAAAAGGCGGTAACTGTAGAAACCCTTCAGTTAATGAATTTAATACAATAATTACAAAACTGATATCTTTGCACATTTTTAAATTCTCTCAACAGTCGAATTGTGAAGCCGATGATGATGTTATGTTGCCAGTAGAGTTTGATTCAATTATATATCAGCCTTGCATTGAAAAAAAAGAAATGCAGCAGCAAGAATATTCTGTATCATTTTCAGAAATTGTACAAGGCAATGAGAGGTACTTTGACAAAAATATGGATAATTTTTTGTGTAATGATGTACCCATTGAATTAACCTCAAGCAGATATTTTGTTGGATATATTGCAAAGGGATCCAGTTGCGATAAATCAGATCCATCAGATCTTTTCTTTAATGTCTGCAAAATACACATAAAAGTTTTTGAAAATATATTTAAAAATAATAAAAAACAACTGTGTATAAGAAAATTTATTGTGGAGAAATGCATTAAGTACACAAATGAAAGTAGTGATTACTCATTATGGTTAGATACGAATAATGAATGTTATGTGCATAAGATAGATCTCTTAAACAAACTTATTAAAGTTTTACTATTTAAGCATTGCAAATGGACTGTGATAGCTGATAGACAAAAAAGGCAAGCTAAACTCAGTATTCTATCTCATAAGTAAAAGAACGACTGAAGCGATTTGTAAAAGATACAAATTATACCTTAATGTAAAAACTTAATCAATACAAATTAAGTAAGTAAATAGTAAATAAAATAAATAATACAAAACAAATGTATGCAATTAAGCAAAAGTTAGAAAACTAGCTTTTTTGGGGAACATGGAAATGTTTTAATGTAAATTAAAGCATTTCAAGTCGACTCGAAGGACATATAAATATATGACCCCATTACAATTGTAATGACCCCGTGGTGTTCCCTGGGTACCGATTATATACATGCATACATAAATTACATTATATAATATTAAATATAAACATTAGTTTACATATATGTACATAAATGTAAACGGTAGCAAATTCGAGCGGCGATTTTAACTAATTTGTATTAGGAAAACTTATTAAAAATGAATTGTAAGCGACACCAATAAATAAATAATATTTTACTGAAATATTTAAAAAAAAATGGCATCGAAAAAACTTTCTAAAAATATAACAAAACGCTTTCGACAACTTGGAAAAAAGTTATAAGTATGTATGTACGTATTATAAAAATATATATATAGGATATCCTGTAGCTTAGTTTTATAATTAAGCATTCAATTCGTGTTGTTATAAATAGTTAAGCTTTTTATAAAATAATAATAAAAGCTTTAAATATTTATTAGGTATACAAAAAAAACGATGGAATAAATAAAAAGTAATATCTGCATATTAAATTAAATGTTTCGTTTTTTATATTTAAATTAATTATAAAAACATACCTTTTAACACAAAACATATAAAACTGCTTGACTAAATACGAATAGATTTAAATGCAGGTTGATAATATTAGAAATGATGTTATTCGTATTTACTTTAAATATTTTAAGTCATTAGATCAAAGTTTAATATATTTGAATAAAAATTAAATTTAATATTTCCATTTTAAAGTTAATAAAAAACAGCCATGGATTAAAAAATAGAGCGAAATATATTTAAATAAATATCCTTTATATATATTATATTTAAATATAGTTCGCTTTGTTTTTGTTTAACAATCATAGTATATTAAAATCTATTAAGCTTTATTGAAATCTTTTTAAATTTAATCAAGCAATTTTATATGTTCTGTATTAAAAGTTATGTAAAACGAAACTATGAATTAAATATGCAGATATTATTATTTTTAAGGTATATAAAAAAGTTTTACATCAAGCTTCATTCCCATATATGTATGTATGTGTACATAAATGCAATTTAAATAAACATCCTGTTCAATCATAGAAGTTCTTTTGACACAGAAATGATTTCTGGACGAAAATCGTCTTCTCGAACAAATACGCACACATTTGCACTTCCTTATTCGTGCAATTATATTTTTAGATTTTTACGCTCTCAACTTTATGAGAGCGGAGAGAGCGGAATTTTCGTCTCCACCAAAAAACGAGCTGCATATTGCAAAACCAATGTATGGGCGTTACGCATCTTAGAAATTATATTGGTCTTTGGTATTACCAGGTCTAGTATAAGTAGTAGAATATTTTTTTTCGTCGTTTTCGTTGTTGATAATTATTAAATTAAATTAAATTATTATTTACTCTTTTTTTTTTTTCGATAATTTATTTAACATTTGTCGTCGTTCTAATTGAACAATTATACTGTTTTTGAAATTTATTTATTTTATTAATTTATTATTCTTTGGATAAATAATTTATTTATATATATATATATTTACTTTCGTGGCTTATATATAAAAATAATTTTAAAACAAGAAAGGAAAGCTAACTTCGGGCGGAGCCGAAGTTGATATACCCTAGCAGAATATTCTGTAAATTATATTCTCCAAAACCGGATCGGTTGGCCAAAAGTAAAACTAAAAATCCCAACTTCCTAACTTTAAAAACACCAAAGTTATGGCTTTTCCGATCGTTCAGTTATATGGCAGGTATAGGATATAGTCGGCCGATCCTTATGAGGTAGGTCGGGTTGATTGGCCAAATATAAAAGGTGATCCTGATCAAGAATATATATACTTTATAGGGTCGGAGATGTCTCATGAGTCCAGATAAGCCAAAATCTCTTGAACTTCTTGCAGATCTTAAAAAACAAGCTCAAAAAACCAGTGATGAGCATCCGCCGATTAAATGATCGAATAGAAGCCGGCCAGATTTTGATTCAAGAAGTAGAACTAAATTGTCGGCTAGAGATGTTAAATGCTTCAATTATTAAGGCAACTCAGTTACAAGAACAGATCGAAGATTTAGATGAGGGTGATGAGTTCGGAGAAGAGTTGGAAGAGCTTTCAATAATAATCAAGGCAAAAATAATGTCGCTTATCTCAGCCTTGAAGACGGCAAGCGAAACCAAAATAACTGGATCAGCTTCTGTAGCCCCAATTCGAGATCGACTTCCGAATTTGGCATTGCCGAAATTCAGCGGCAAATATTCGGAGTTTAAGAATTTCATTAGCCTCTTCGAAACTCTTGTTCATCAAGACGACAGACGAACTATTAAGGTCTACCAAGTCACAGAGAGCAATTATGAAAAAGCTTTGATCAGCCTGAAAAAAGTGTATGATAACGAAAGTTTAATTTTTATGACCCGGCGAATTTTGTTTCCCGTCCCCTCGGGCAGGAACTCCCCAATGTGGTAGCCCTGCAGGCAGTTGCGTCAGAAGACATGGCCACAGCCATTCTGGCAGGTCACCTTGCGGCACTCGGGGTTCACCAAGAGGCCCATGCCAAATCCTTGTTGCGGACAGAGTAATCCGCCCGCCTGCAGGACATTCTCCTCGTTGGCGAATCTCTGGTAACGATCGTACTCCTCGCGCGTCAGCAACTTGAAGTGGTGGATCTCCTCGATGACCCGGCGAACTTTGTTCCCCCTTATGCCTTATTGGAAAAATCATTCATAATTATTTCTGTATTTTACCCTGTGATACACGACATTTCTATACCCGTTACTCGTAGAGTAAAAGGGTATATTGTATTCGTGCAAAAGTATGTAACAGGTAGAAGGAAGCATTTCCGACCCTATAAAGTATATATATTCTTGTTCAGGATCACTAGCCGAGTCGATCTAGCCATGTCCGTCCGTCTGTCCGTCTGTCTGTCCGTCTCTCTGTCTGTCCGTATGAACGCTGAGATCTCGGAAACTATAAAAGCTAGAAGATTGGCATTTTGCATGTAGATTTAAGGAGTTCCTACGCAGCGCAAGTTTGTTTCAAAATGGTGCCACGCCCCCTCTGACGCCCACAAGCCACAAGCTGTGGCCACAGTTTTGATGCTATTATGAAAATTTTAATTGATATGTATTTGTTTCGTCAAAACCTTTCGATTGGCTTAATAAACGTTTGCCACGCCCACTCTAACGCCCAAAAACCCATTAAACCCTTTCATGGCCCGTGGTACCAATGTCTTGGGGTAGATGGCGCAATACAATAGCGCCATCTAACGGATGACTTTGGAACAGCTGGCCAAACATACAAGAAGGCATATTTATATTTAGTTGTTTAGCTGAGTAACGGGTATCTAATTGTCGAGGAACTAGACCTTAGCAATCTCTCTTGTTTGTTTTATTATCAGACGCAAAAACAAACAACGCAGATGGTCTTCCGACCCGTGAACATGCCACGTATAATTGACCATGGCACGAGTATCATGAAGAAAGGTAAAAAGTTCGTAAAGGATCCAGAGTTGGCCCAAGTCTTCAGCGATTGAATACATTCATCCATGAAGACAAGGGGACTTGGTGTCACTTTTCTTTGTTGCGAGTTAGGGGCGAATAGCTAATGCTCCTATATCATACGATGACAAGATTGTTATTAACAAAACGCTCCCAATTTGTGCAGAGCTATGTTCGGCATCTTCACCATTCCAATTTTCATGTTGCTCCACGAGCCTTGTGAGTCTACTTCGACAGCGTATTTGGATCGTAAACGCTCAGGAGGTCTGCAGTCAGATAGTTAAGTGTAAGCCTCTACTAATGACACAAATTATGGGAAATTTACCCGCAGATCGTCTCCATGCTCTCAGCCCATTTGCTATATGTGGCGTTGATTTTTGTGGCCCTGTTTATACGACATTGAAAACTCGTGGTAGGCCTCCGTATAAGTCCTACATTGCGCTCTTAGTTTGTTTTGCGTCCAAAGCGGTTCATCTAGAAGTTGTTTCAGATTTAACCACAGATTCCTTTTTATTGGCTTTTCAAAGGTTCGTAGGGCGCCGAGGATGTCCCCAAGTCGTCCATTGCGACAACGGGACGAACTTCGACGGAGCGAGTCGCCACTTCCTGGCCCTTCGAGAGAGGTTAGAGGACGAAGCCGACGCGATACGCGAATTCGCATCAAAAAGCGGATGCGAATTTGTGTTCACACCACCGCGGGCTCCGCACATGGGCGGACTATTGGAGGCAGGTGTCAAAACTGCCAAGAGCCTACTCCTAAGCGCAGAAGAGCTGGGGACAGTCCACGTGGGAATCGAGGCAGTGATGAACCCCCTGCCGCTCGGAGCGATGGGGCTTGTCTGGTCAGTCAGGCAAACGTTCTGGCGGCGATGGTCCCGGGAATATGTCCTGGGCCTGCAAATTCGGGGCAAGTGGCACCAGCAGCAGCCCAACATCCGCGAGGGAGATCTCGTCCTCGTGGACGAGGACAACCTGCCGCCCCAACAATGGCTCCTCGGCAGAATAGTCGCCAGGCACGCAGGGGAGGACGGCATGGTCAGGGTCGTCGACGTCAGGGCTAGTGGAGGAGGTACTTTTCGGCGGGCCATTCACAAGTTGGCGCCGCTTCCATTATGTTGAAGCCCGATAGGTGTTCAACGGGGCCGGTGTTGGCCCATTGTCTGTCAACTTTAAACATATCTGGGTAAAACTTTCCAAAAAAGGCCTATGTAACGAATATTTGAAAAAAAAATGTAAATGATGTAATCGATAGGTCGATTATTTATTTACTATATCTCGGAGTATATGTTCAGAATCAAAGGGTAAGATAATACTGCATTTCAGTTCAGGCGCTGTAAAGTAAAAAATAGATCAGGATTCTTATCGTGGACTCCAGATTGGAGACCCATACTTTAGAATCGGATGGCCAAGCGGAATAAATAAAGTCTTAATGACATAAGGATTCTTTCGACCACCTTTTAATGAAACCAAACTGGCTTTATTCACTATGGACGCAATATGATCAGAAATTTAGTTTGAGTCTAAAAGACGCCAAGATGGTTTACAAGTGCTATCCTGTCCAAAGACCTGACTTTTATCGAATAAGTCAAATTTTTTGGATCGGAACGATAAAAAGTCATCAGCTTGTCCTTTAAATGAGTAAATTATCCCGGAAACAGTTATGAAAGTTATTTAGATTAAAGACAATGGTAGGAAATGTCATTATACTGCATTTATAATTTAACGTCATCTGCGTACAAAAGGCGATCAACTAGAAGCACTAAAAAGTCGAGTTTACGAATAAAAAGTAAGAGATCTTCAGATTAAAAGAATTTTCTAAAGTCAGTGTAGATGACGTCTGCTTTAAGCCCTTTATCACAAATAAAGTGAGCTCCAGAGGCCAAGTAGTTGTTTATCTTAGTTTCATAAATCTGTGTAGACAAGGAGGTGTTATGGATATACAAGGTGCTTCAAATGGGGAGTAACAATATTTTCCAAAAGCTTGCGGATATCTTGTTACCTTTCCTGTGAAGAGGAATTACAAATGATTCCTTCCAAATATGGGAAAATTGGGAAGTTTCTAGAGATATGGTGGAGAATTTGAGTAGGAGTTGGCAGAAGTCTTCAGTACAGTTTCCAGGCCCACACCCAGGCACACCATCGCGACCTTGCGAATAAACAAGCCTGATCTTTAAAGGACAGGGAGGAAGATAAGAATTATACTTTCGCCATAAAAAATTGGTCAAATTGGAGCAAAGAAGTTCTATGTAAGGTCCATAAAAAGGGGTAACATCAACGAAACAAAAATACAAGTGAACGACGAGCAAGATTACCGATCAGTGGCCAAACACCTCGATAACGGAAAAATAACCTGCGGGGATGTACATTCAACTGAGGCCTGCACTATATATTTACTTCATAAATACGATCATCCACAGCTTTCAGAACGCATATATGTTCTAACCTCCCGTAAAACAGATTGGCTTAAATACAGAAAGTACGTAAGCACCCATATTGATGGCTTCCCAAACATGTACCAAAAATAAGGGATTGACAGCTCAGGTGAAGAACTAGTGTATGTTATGGCACAACACTCCACCCTTATTAATCCTGATAACAACTGTCGGGCTTCTGGGCATATTAACGAGCTGGTACGCAATAAGCGAAGGCTTCGGAGGGAGTGGCAAGCCCATGGATCGCCTGCCTCGAAGGAGCGGCTTAAAACAGCAAACTATCTTCTACGCACAGCCTTAGAGGATGAATTTAATCGATCTCAATTATCCTATTTGCAGCATCTCTCCCCAAAACAGCAAACGTTATCCACTGTGGAAAGCTAAATCAGGTATATGTCCACCAATCGAAAGTGAGTCGCCATTACACACACAAACAGAAGAATGGGCTCGCAGCAATGAAGAGAGGGCAAATGTATTTCCCGCACATCTAGAAAACGTTTTCAAACCACTCCCACCCAAAAATAGCTTTGTGCTCCCATAAAACATCTTTCCAGAGGCTACCCTGCCTATCATATCCCAATCAAGAGAAGTGATACAAATAATAAGGGCTCAAGAAAAAAATAAAGCGCCTGGACACGATTTAATCTCTCCTAAAATTATTATAGAAGTGCCGAACTGTGCAGTAAATCTTCTCACCACAATATTAAACAGCATGATTGGGCTTTTATCCACAACAATGGATAAAGTAGTCATCACTATGATCCACAAAGCAGGAAAGGACAAGTCCCAGCTTTCATCATATAGGCCAATCAGTCTTCTGCCGTGCCTATCAAAGATATTTGAAAAGCTGCTCCTGAATCGTAGAAAGCAACACCTGCAGTCCCATAATGCCATTCCAAACCACCAATATGGTTTTCGCGAGAAACACGGAACCGTTGAACAAGTAAACCGAATAACCTTCGAGATACGAAATACATTTGAAAATTGAGAGTATTGTTCCGCAGTCTTTCTGGATATAAATTAATTTATAAAATTAAAACCTTGCTTCCACAGAACACCTATAAAATACTGGAGTCATATCTTGAGCATAGAAGTTTCGCAGTGCGATGTAAAGATTTCCTCTCCGAATACCATCCAATTGAATCTGGAGTACCTCAAGGTAGCGTGCTTCGACCAACACTGTATATAATTGCAGGATTGACAGCCCTAATTTATAACAGATCAGTTGTTCTGTTACATAACATTACTCAAGTAGAGTAGAGATTGAGCATCAGCAGAGGAAGGTCGCGTGTGTCTCACTAATATTAATGTGTAAACTTAAATATAAAACTGTAATTAATAATAAATTAACGAAGCCAACGGAAGCCTTTCTCTACAATTTTGGGGGCTCGTCGGGATGAATTGACAAACGTGCAAATTGAGTGTGATATGCGGCCAAACATCCATCAAGTTTTTGTGCCAAAAATCCATCGATCGCAGTTAATTGGCAAAACTATACGGAGAATTTAAGAAGTTATAAATTTGAAGTGATTATGAGAAAAACAGACTAAAAAACCATAAAGAAGAGCTGAGAATTTTCACGTTGCGCAATTCCACAAAATTTTGCAAAATATTGTGAAATTCTGAAACGACAAAGCTAAAAAATGCTAGATTGGCAAAATTTGCAAAATTGGCTCTGTGGCAATTCCGAAAGGAAGACGACGAAAGGCGTTTATAAAATTCGTTGTCGCAGAGAGCGACAATAATGGTTAAGCGACATCTTGACCAGGAGAAGAACTGGAGGAGATCACGACGACACAAGCAGAGATCCAGATTAGGTGATTGAGACGAAGCGGCAAAGTGACGCCACTGGAGTTGAAGACAATTGAAGGCGCTATTGAAGCGATTAAAGACGATTGAAGGCGACATTAAAGGCGCAAGTGATGAAGCAGTTGAAAAGTAGTGGCTAATATCAGAGAAGACCAACAAAAGACGAGAGACGGCAGGCGGTTCGAATTTGAAGTTAAACAAAACATTTTTATGTATTTAAATTGTTTTTATTGATTAAGTTAAAAGAAAAGTAAAAAGTTAATATTTGTTTGGTTAAAGAAATAAAATAAGTTATGTAAGTTAAGAAAATATATGTTGAAGAGATCACACGATTTTCTGTTGCAGAGCTTAAAGACAAGTTAAAAGAATTAAGATTACCAAGTTCAGGCCTAAAAACAGCATTACAGGAAAGGCTCATCTCCTATTTCGAGGGGCAAAATATAAATGCAGAAGGTTCAGAGCAGTCAGTGTACGAGGAAACTGACGACGTAAGGGCAAATTCTACTAGTACTCAACCCTTCGTCATGGCTTTCACACTGAGAGATATTCAAGATTCGCTTTCTGCATTCACTGGAAATGGTTCTCCAGATAATGATGAGTGACTTGCAGATTTTGAGCTATTACATTTGGGTGGACTGATCTTCAAAAATTCATTTACGGCAGACAGTTGGTAAAGGGAGCTGCAAAATTATTTTTGGGTAGCCAACGAGGAATAAATGATTGGGATGTACTAAAAGAAGCTCTAAAAAATGAATTTGGAGAAAAGCTTACCGCTAAACAGGTGCACAAGTTGCTCGAAAACAGGAAGAAAACCCAGAAAGAGAGTCTGATAGAATACTTCTACAATATGATTGCGTTGGGAAATCAGTCGAATTTAGACGAAAAAAGTATTATAGAATACATAGTGTAGGGTATACCAGACTCAAAGCAAAATAAAAGTTGTTTGTATCAGGCGTCCAATCTTAAGGAGTTTCGTGAGAAACTTAAGGTTTACGAGAAGATTTGCGCGAGTCAGGGGCTTAAACCGAAGCCGAAGATTGACAGTTAGTTAAAACTAACCAAGATGGTAGACGTTGAAAAAAAAACTATCCAACCATCAGCAGAAAAGACTTGTGCAGTCGAAAATTTCCCAGTCCCGCGAGACAAAAAAGGAGTTCAACTGTAAATTGGCCTAACATCCTATTTCCGAAGTTTTGTGAAAGTCTTCGCTATTATTGCCAGACCTTTGTCGAACTTGCTTAGGAAGAACACTTCCTTTAAGATGGGAGAGGAAGAGTTAGCATCGTTTAATCAATTAAAATTATCCTTGTCTAGTTCGCCTGTACTGAAGTTATTCGATTAAAAGAGATCAAGAGCAGTTCTTCTTCAAAGGGATTCAGCTGATCAAGAATTTCACCCAGTAGAGCACCTGACCCGAAAGACAACAGATGCCGAGGAGAAATATCCTTCTTATGAGCTAGAAGTACTCGCTAAAGTACAGGCTCTAAAGAAGTGGAGGATCTATTTGCTGGGGAGAAAGATTAAGATCGTCACAGACTGCAATGCCTTTGCTATGACCATGCGGAAGAATGATGTCCCAGTGAAAGTATCTCTTTGGGCCATGTTTTTACAAGATTTTGAGAACGTAATAGAGCATCGTCCAGGAACAAGGATGAAACATGTTGACGCTTGAAGCCGCGTACATACCTTGTTGCTCCAAGATTTAGTCAGACATCGAATTCTATAGGCTCAACGTCAGTATGAATGGATAAAAGCCATTTGTAAGGTCCTGGAAAAAAATACCTTTGACGACTTTTATCTGAAGCATGAAGTTTTTCACAAGAATCTTATAAAAGAGCTTATAGTAATCCCATCAGCCATGGAGAACGAAATAATCAACACAGCTCACCGACAAGGAAACTTTGGCGTCAAAAGGACAATCGACTTGGGGCAGCGCGATTATTTCATCCCAGATTTAGAAAAGAAGACTCAAACTATCGTGAAGTCCTGTGTAGAGTGCATAGTTGGCGAGGCTAAGTATGGGAAAATAGAGGGCTTCTTAAACGCGATAAACAAGGCAGACAACCCGTTACAGACCTATCATATTGACCATATTGACCATATTGCCCCCATGGATATGACAAAAAAACAGTACAATCATGTTTTAGTAGTCGTCGACGCTTTCTCTAAATTTGTGTGGCTTCACCCCACTAAAAGTACTGTCGCTGACGAGGTAGTGGATAGGTTAGAAAGGCAGTCTGAAGTTTTCGGTAATCCAAGTCGTATAATCACGGATCGTGGAACGATCAATGTTTTTCAGGAATACTGTAAAGATCACAATATCCAGCATTTATTGCTAGCCACAGGAGTGCCACGTGGCAACGGTCAAGAAGAGCGTATCAACAGGATTGTCATCACTATATTGACGAAACTTTGTGCGGAAGACACGAAAGCTTGGTATAAACATGTAGGCAGGGTTCAACAGTTTATCAATTCCTCTCCACCTAGAAGTACGAAGATACCCCCATTCAAAATTCTTACTGGGATAAATATGAAGTCCAAGTATGATAAGGAGTTAGTCAAGCTGTTAGAGGAAGATTTGTTAAATGAGTTGCAGGAAGATAAGGAGAAGATTCGATTGGAAGCTAAAGAGAACATCGCAAAGATTCAGGACGAGAATCGCAAGTCATTCAACAAATCAAGGAAGCCAGAGTCTGAGTACAAACTCGGAGATTTAGTAGCTATTAAAAGAACGCAGTTTGGTGCAGGGTTGAAGTTGAAAAAGAGGATCTGAGGACCTTACGCCGTGACTCGTAAGTTGAGACATGGTCGATACCTTGTCGAAAAAGTAGGAGATGATGAAGGTCCAAATAAAACGAACACTGTCGCTGAATATATGAAGTTGTGGTCATCCTCATTCGGATGGAATAAATTGTCAGGATAGCCGAATGTAGGATTGACAGCCCCAATTTATAACAGACCAGTTGTTCTGTTACATAACATTTTCTTTAGTGCTAAGAAAAAAGCGTATAAGAGCTCGAGTGGAGTAGAGATTGAGCATCAGCAAAAGAAGGTCGCGTGTGTCTCACTAATATTAATGTGTAAACTTAAATATAAAACTGTATAAAAGAACTGTAATAAACGAAGAATAAAACTTGTATAATGGATAATAAATTAACGAAGCCAACGGAAGCCGTTATCTACATAATTTACACGCAGACCTTCCGACAACCAGTCTTACAACAACCTCAACATTTGCTGATGATACTGCCATTCTAAGTCGATCTAAGTGCCCAATAAGAGCAAGGAAACAGTTAACAGATTGGCGCAAAAAGGTTAACGAGCAAGAGAGTAAACACGTCACCTTTACCCTAAACAGACAAACTTGCGCCTTACTATCTCTAAACAACATTCATATTCCACAAACAACTGAAGTAACATATATTGGAGTCCACCTTGATAGACGTCTTACTTGGCGAAAGCACATCGAAGCTAACAGAACACAACTTAAATTAAAGGCAAGAAGCCTACATCGGTTAATAAATGCCTGTTCTCCGCTAAAATTGGAGTACAAGGTACTCCTGTACAATGCAGTTCTCAAGCCAATTTGGAAATATGGCTCCGAGCTATGGGGAAACGCATGCGTTAGCAACCTAGAAGTAATACAGCGAGCTCAATCAAAGATACTGAGAACTATAACTGGTGCACCGTGGTACATACGGAATGAAAACATTCACAGAGATTTAAATGTGGGATCTGTTGAAGACGAAATCGACAATGTAAAAGCAAAGTAAACGATCAAGATAGAACCTCATCCAAATAGGCTTGCGCGGTCTTTAACCTGCAACACTAGCCATTCACGACTCAGGCGAAGAGATCTCCCCACCCAGCAACAATAGCTAGGGCCGTTCTCCTAAAAAACTTAATTTTAACTAATTAAATTTATGTATTAGGCTAAGATTTGAGTACTTGTCGTTAGTCTCGAAGAGAGAAGATTCGATAAATATAAACACCGTATTTAAAAATAAATTAGTTTACCGAGCTTCTACGCTTTTTCCCATGCTTAGTCTGGATTTAAATACAACCTAATTCTTTCTAAGGACCCCACAAATTTGCTTTATAGATCTTGGATCTGGTGTTTTGACAGAACACTCTACTACATTAATTCGTTTATCCTGGGAACATTCTTTTAACAAGGTGTTTTCGCTTTTAGGATCATTATCCGGGTTGAATTCCCACTTTAAACTCTTTTTTACTCTTCATGAGTCGGCAATAAACTGTTTAGTATATTAAGAAACTTACATTCTTTTATCCAGAACATCAGACCGATTTCAAGCATTTTGCTGATAGTGAACGCGAAAAAAAAATATCATCAATGGATTTCAAACGTAATAGTGAATAGTGAATTCCTTCAAAATTGATCGAACACGAGCATTAACGAGCGTTCCCTCTCCCTGTCGGTGTTAACCAGCGCACTGCCGGCAAAAACAAGTGCGACCGTGCAGACTGGAATGGACCTCTACATTCAAATAAAGCGGAAATTAAGCCCATAGAATCCTATGTCGGGCAATAAGGCAAAGCTTAACCGCGTTGCCACCAAACAACCTACGGTGGAAAACACTAGCAGAGAGAATAGATTTCCAAGATCGTAAGCTTTGCGAGCGTACTAAAATCCATCCTTGCTAGCACCACCTTCAAAGATGAAATATCACATGCTGCCTCCTACGAACCTATTGAGCAGACAGGTACCAAATGGAAATAATGATACATTACCTGCAACAAAGTATGCAAGAGTTCATGAAATTTATAGAGAAGGCCATGCAAAGTCTGATGAGAAATCAAGATATCTTGATTCAGTTGCTCCAAAACACGTTATCAAAATAATCAATGGGTCCCTGCGTAAAACAATGTGAAATACTAACGGCGTTCCAAGGCACAAATTTGAGGTAGTTCAATTCATTAATGATTACGAAATCAACGTCATGCTCCTTTCTGAAACACACTTTACAAACAAATACAATTTCAAAATCCGTTGGATATTTCTTCTACAGTATAACTCATTCTGACGGAAAAGCACATGGAGGCAACGGAATTTTAATCAGAAACCGCCGAAAGCATCACATCCACAATGAGTTTGCAACAAACTATTTGTAAGCCACTTCTATAAATCTACAAACGGATGTCAAAATATAACTCTAGCGGATGTATACTTTCCTCCCCGCTTAACAATAACCGAAGCACAGTTTATGGACTACTTCAACAGACTAGGCGAACACTTCATAGCAGCAGGAGACTATAACGCCAAGCACCCGCACAAGGGATCTCTTGTGACTCCAAAAGGAAGGCAACTTTACAACGCCATTATTAAGGTTGACAATAGGCTGGACTGTGTTTCACTTGCTTCACCCACATACTGCCCAACAGATCACAGAAAACGGCAAGTCTTCGCAGTTACGAAAATATCCCACGCACTCTGATCAGCGCCAGTTCATTGTCAGACCTATAATCGGACCACTCGCCTGTGCTTCTTAGTCTACACCAGCGGCCATAAACCGACAATCGTTCCGAAATAACATCAAACAGAACCAACTGGCTTAAATTTAAAAAGTTCGTTAGCTTCCTCTCAGCGGCCAAAGAAGAAACTCACACACAACCAAAGATACACAAACGCACAAATCGAGAATGTGGTTCAGGAAAAGCGCCGATCACGAAGAAAGTGGCTGTTACTTATATCGCCTGTAACGAACTTATTTTTCTCAGAAGATGTGTGTTGTTCGTCCCACCAAATTTATATAAACGTGACCGCCCGATGGTCTAGTGAGAACGCACAGAATGTTCGGATATTTATACTAGGATCTTTATTCGCCGAATTGTCCCTCGGCCCGGGACTAATGGTGACAGATGGTTGTCTCAACTCCTTCCTTGAAGAATTGTGGTCGTTCCACCGTCGCTCTCCGCTGCCTCGCTGCTCGCCGCTCCGGAACGCCTCCGATGTCGCCTGCCTCGGGTCTATGAAGGTCTAGGTCTCAAAGCGTACGCCTTTCGCAGCCACAGCCTCCTGTTCCTGGATCTGTCCCGGCCGGTCACACCAGACGCCTACACAGTTTCTACCTGACGGTTCAAGTATACGCCGGAAGGCCGCCAATGCAGTCCCTGTGGCAGGACGCTAGGTTCAAGACGAACGCTTCCGCCCTCGCCTCTTAGCCGTGGACTGGATACGTTGCAGTATGGCTTGGTTGCTGCAGGGCCTGCGATGACTGCTCGTCGTTTCTTGTGTCCTCGATTTCCTTGCTCTGCTCACGGCGCGAAGTCCTGGGTGCGTGGTCTGCGTGCTCTTGTGAGACTATGTGCAGCGGGTCTTTGGCTCTCGAGATTCGGTCAGCTGCCTGTCTAGGACTCTGGCCGTGAACTACAGTGCTCTCGACGCATACGCCTCTCGAGACACCCGTGGTTCAGACGCGCGTCTTTCGTGGCTAGTCGCACCAGGGCCTGCACAATTCTCGCCTGTCGGTTCAGGCGTACGCCGGAATTCGACAAGGCAATTGCTTTCGCACGACCGCTGGTTCTGGACAACTTCCCTTCCGAGCCCACGGTTCTTTGTCGAAGGGTTCTTTCTATTCACTTCTGTCGGACTCGCCGAGCAATACGCCAAGCTCAAATCGCGACAAGAATTAGAACAAAGCGCCTGGACTTAGCCGCGTGATGACTTAAGAACCTCAGCTACCTGTTTCTCAGCTCGGAGACTTCAACTCTAAGTCCCGAACGTCTTGATGTAGCGATCTTGCTCCTGTTGACTCGGCGCGGCTCTGCTTCCTCCTGATGTTGACTTGACTTGTGTTGTTCACTGATGAGCTGCTTGTCTACTGATCTTGCTGGATTGACTCCTTGTGATCGACTGCTCCCGCTTTCTGCGCTCGGCCTGCTTATATAGGCTGGCGTATCCCGTTAATTCTCGGCTTCTCCTTTTTCGTCCTTGCGCATGGCACTATACTAGGGTGCAAAGTTCCCCGTCTTCTACCGTTATTCCTTTTCTCCAAACTCTCTTCAGCTGTATTCTCCAAACTTTTTTCTCGTTCTCTCCAAACTCTCTCCAGCTGTATTCTCCAAACTCTCTTCTCGTCCTCTCCAAACTCTCTCCAGCTGTATTCTCCGAACTCTCTTTTCCCACAGTGCCGTTACTACGCGCATTCACAGCGTATCCAGCAACTGGAAGGCTACGGTGTTTCAGATCTTCGCTTTAATTTGTGCGGAGTTATTTAACTCCTCACATTCTCCCCTTTCTTCGGGAACGAAACAAGACTTGCACCTCTTCTCCGGCTGTTATCGCTGAGTTCTCTCGATCCTCTGTCCCGGTTCGCTGATGATAGTCCTCCTTCCCTCGACGTCGCTTCTTCTCGTTCAAAACAGTTCCCCCCCCCCAGATGTTTCCCACATAGACTTGATTTTCTTCTCTCCGGCTGTCTTCCTCGTAAATCCTTGTAGCCTTCGAGTCCTCTTCCTCCTCCAAATGGTTCCCTCGACGCTCACAGCTCGTACCTGAGTTCCACAGCGCCGATCCTCTATTTCTTTTCCCGCCCAAGATGTTTCCCCATAGACGTCTCGTGTTTTCCTTCCTGCTTGAATGTCCCGCCCAAGATGTTTACCTCCGTTGTCTGGTCACTCTACAGCTTTCTATGGTAAGTTTTCCCTTCCTTTCTCCACTTCCACCCTTCTCACTTTTTTACTCTCTCTCTGTTAGCCTTTCGCCCTGCAGTCGCCCTTAGTCGTAGGGCCTCGATGTCGCGAGCTGGAAGACTGATGTACCCCTTTTTTTGTTTTTGTGTATTTTATTTGCTTGTATTGTGCGCGTTTGTTATGTTTCCTGTGCACGTGTTTTCTATGTTTATGCGGTTTGTTTTTTTTTTATATTTTTTTTTTTAAATCGCCCGCATCGCATTGAACCAACGGTGCAGCTCTGTTGTGCCATATTCCCCCTTTCTTAGACAGCCAGTAGGTTCAGCCTGATCTACTCCGTATCGAGTCTACCGACGCTACGTGCTTGGAGTATTACACGCGGCGTAAAGGCGGATGACTCGGGCGTATGCCCGACGATGAATCCGTCTGCCTCGTTTCGGGATATTTACGGCTCTAGATAGATATACATATTGACAGAACCAGAGTTCGTTAAATCTTATATTTATGATAATTAGTGTTCTTCTTGAACATTATTAATACATCAATTCTTTTTTGTTAACAATGCAAACATAAAATTAGTGGACTGTATTTTTTGATTCGATATATTTATATATTTGATTTTAACGTATTATAAGATAAATGCAAATCTTTAAATTTAATATAATTTTCTTTATTTTTTATACCCGTTACTCGTAGAGTAAAAGGGTATATTGTATTCGTGCAAAAGTATGTAACAGGTAGAAGGAAGCGTTTCCGACCCTATAAAGTATATATATTCTTGTTCAGGATCACTAGCCGAGTCGATCTAGCCATGTCCGTCTGTCCGTCTGTCCGTCTGTCCGTCTGTCTGTCTGTCCGTCTGTCCGTCTGTCCGTCCGTATGAACGCTGAGATCTCGGAAACTATAAAAGCTACAAGATTGGCATTTTGCATGCAGATTCTAGGAGTTCCTACGCAGCGCAAGTTTGTTTCAAAAAGGTGAAAGTAAAAATGCAGTTTTATTGTGTTTATCAATACCTATCGAAATGTAGAAGAAATTTTTCAAATCGAACCATTCGTTAAAAAGTTATGGGTGATCAAAGTTTCTATCTCCATCTCCCTCGCACTCCCTTTACCTGAGTAACGGGTATCTGATAGTCGGGGCACCCGACTATAGCGTTCTCTCTTGTTTTTTCTTTATTTTGGCGTGCAATTTCAACAGTATGATTAATAGAATCCAATTTCAATGGATCCCAAACAACCTTTGGGATTTGACTAATATATCCTACATACGATGATAATAAAACTTCTTCACTTTCAGATTGAATATTATGATTGGCAATCAAAATCTTATCATCCGTTCTAGCAGTACAATCTGGCGCAATACTTAGAATTCCTTGCGTTGGTAAATCAAGTAACTGAATTTGTGCATTCGTACACTGTACTCTTATCTTGGAATTAAAAGGAACCTTAAACAACCAACTACTTTTCTTTTCTAGCTCTTTCCAATAAGATGAAGAATCTATTACTGTTTTGTATATCCAGTTTGAAACCCTGTTTGGCTTCAGTGGTTGCACTTCACAAGAATTGTCATTCGCAGAATTCCAAGGCCAACTTCCTTTGCAAATTCTCTTATTTTGCTGCCATCTTTGACACTGACTTAAAGTTGATTCGGACATTGCATGATAAGAATCGATTTCAAAGTTATAATTTAAATATTCCGAAGTAATATGAACCGTAATCATTCTGTCTTCATTCTGCTCAGTACCTGTCTTTTTCCCTGGAAGAACTTATGTTTCGGAAATACCTCCGAAGTGAGGTCCTGCCGGCGGGATAAAATGCCATTGAATTTTATCGTTTTTCATTTCTGAAGCTACTCTAGTGTTATGTTTAATGGCTTCTAGAAATTCTTCATCCAACTTTCGAGCGGCACCTACTTTTTCTAACTCCAATGAGACCTGTTTAACGATTTCTTTGGATTCTTTAATGCTGTCTGATCCTGTGATGAAATCATCCATAAGAAATCATTTTTTATAATTCCACTGATAAGTTGATTTTTACATTTATCTCCTATATCCGCTAGCACTCTTTTAGCTAAATATGGAGCCGAAGCAGTACCATAGGTAACCGTAGTTAATTTATAGTTTTTGATTTTATTTTTTGGAGAATCTCTCCAAAAGACATGCAAAAAATCTTGATCGCTTTCCGCTATATTTATCTGACGGTACATTTTTCAATGTTCGCTGAAACTACATACTGCCACCTGCGCCATTTTAAAATAATGTCGAAAATATCTTTTTGAACATAGTGTCATTAAGGCATTTATTATTAGTGGTTTTTGTTGATGCATCAAACACCACCCTTAATTTTGTGGTTAAGCTCGTATCTCTCATTACGGCTTGATGTGGTAAATAATACTTACCTTCTGAGTTTGCCTCAACCATATGCCCTAAAGACATGTATTCTGTCATAATCTTGCAGTACTGTTCTTTTAGGATTTGATTTCTTACTAGTTTTTTCTCCAAATTTAAAAATCTTGCCATGGCTTGGCCTTTCGATTCCCCCAAGGTTTGCTCTTCCTTAAAGGGCATCTTCACAACATATCGTCCTAAAGAGTCTATGTGTTAAGGAATTTTCTTTATTGTTAGATTTTTTCTTCTAAGTTAAGTCAAGATGAATTCAACACTTGTTCCCTTTATCATTTAATGTTTAATTTGAAACGATTACTTTGTTATCGATCACATGCGATTATAAGCTCACGAGAGGCACGAAAGGGTGGCCACTTTTGTACTTTTGGCCAAGAAGATTGGTACGTAGTCTCCGCATAAAAATTATTTTGTGTTCTAATTTAAGCCTAATTTAAGAAATGTCACAGTAAGCCGGAGAGTGCAGACGTGTTTTGCGCGAGCTCCGGAAAAAAAAAAAAACAAACCGCTCAAAAGTGAAAAACAATAACTAAAAATACTGGAGTGGGTAACAAAGGCAATCTAATTGCTAAAAACAGTAAATAATAATTAGTGCTATGATAAAACTAGTGCAAAGTTATTATGAAAACTAAGAAGTGCCACGAGTGATAGCTCAATGAGCGGCGATTCAAAAAATGAGCGTAGAAGCTCCGTAGACCAGAGAAACAGTTATATCTCTTATTTCTCAACCCGTGATACAGAAGTAGAAAGAACTTCTTCAATTAGCAACTCAGCCCTACTGAACATTGACAGTGCGAGAGCACGGTCTTGTTCTCCCGCCCTACTCACACCAACTCCCACTTCATGGAGCTTGCAGTGTAGAACCCCACCCCCAGCTTCGACTCACAGCTCACCAGCCACGAGCACTGCGACCTCGTTAATTTCTGCACATCAACGGTCGCCGTTAACAACAACGCGATTTCGAATGCGTTTGCAACTTCTGCAGCGCCGAATAAAACTACAAAGCCAATTGTAAGTACGAGTGCCAATATCGGCAATATCAAACAGAAACAAGTGGGTCCGGCTATACAGACTGGCATGGATCGTTACATCCAAATCAAACGGAAGCTAAGCCCTCAAAATAAAATGGTTGGAAATAAACCAAAACAAAATTGCCCAAATAAAGGCAGCGAACAACCAGGGGCATCTAGTAACAACAGATTCGCCCTATTGTCGGAAATTGATAATAATCAATCCGAATCTGGACAGGCTGTTCAAAAGAAACCAAAGCCCCCACCAATTTACATAAGGGAACAGAATTCAAATGCCCTAGTAAAGAAAATTGTTGTGCTGGTCGGGAATGACAACTTTTATGTTACTCCTCTTGTTAAAGGGAATATTCACGAAACTAAGCTTCAAGCTAAAACTGAAGATCAATTCAGAGCTGTAACTAATTACCTAGACGAGGCTAGGAAACCCTACTACACGTACCAGCTCAAGAGTAGCAAGGGCTTGCAAGTAGTGCTAAAGGGCATAGAGCCCGACGTATCCACCAATGAGATAAAAGAGGCACTGAAAGAAAAAGGATTCTTCCCCAAAAATATTATTAATATTATCAACAAAAATAAAAAGCCGCAACCACTCTTTAAGGTCGAACTGGAGCCAGAAAGCAGAGCCTTGAAGAAAAATGAAGTGCACCCGATCTACAAACTGCAATTCCTGTTGCACAGAAGGATTACTGTTTAAGAACCGCACAAGCGGAATGGCCCGCTGCAATGCACAAACTGCCAAGAGTATGGACACACCAGAAACAACTGCGGGCTTCGTTCAGTCTGCGTAGCTTGTGGTGGCTTCCACAAATCCGAACCTTGCCCTGCAAGCAAAGAAGACCCAAAGACAAAGAAATGCGCTAACTGTGGAGATAACCATACCGCAAACTACAGAGGCTGCCCGGTCTATAAAGAGCTTAAGACTCAGTTTCAACAAGCAAAACAAGCACGCTCCCAGAATGCACGAAATGCGTACGTGCAATCCCAAACCACACCTAATGTTTTCTCTGCAAAGGCAGCCAGATCTTCATTTGGGCCCCTCAACACAAATGGGGGAGTTTCATACGCCAGTGCCCTAAAATCAGGACTTGCCAATCAGACGGGGCTCCCACAAGCTCAATGCTCTGAGCAAAATACAATTACACCTCAGCAAGCAATAGGACAAATACCAAACAGCATGGAAACCATGATGCTGACTTTACAACAGGGTATGATGGAATTTATGTCCTTCATGAAAACAACAATGACAAACCTTATGCAAAATCAAAACATTTTAATAAATTTGCTCACATCCCAACAATCTAAATAATCGATGTCTTGTCTTCGAATATCCATGTGGAATGCCAATGGCGTTTCACGGCACAAACTTGAAATAACTCAATTCCTAAATAAAAACCAAATAGATGTAATGCTGCTGGCAGAAACGCATCTCACAAGTAAATACAACTTCCAAATAAGAGGTTATACTTCATACTGCACAGATCACCCGGACGGTAAGGCTCACGGAGGAACTGGAATCCTAATCAGGGAACGCATTAAGCACCACTTTCACCAGAGGTTTGCAACAAATTATTTGCAGGCTACATCTATAAAACTACAAGCAACGGCAGTATCACTATAGCCGCTGTCTATTGCCCACCGCGTTTTACAATAACTGAAGAGCAATTCTTGGACTTCTACAATTCACTCGGAGATCGCTTTATAGCAGGAGGAGACTACAACGCCAAGCACACGCACTGGGGATCAAGACTCGTGACGCCCAAAGGAAGACAACTGTATAAAGCAATCATAAATTTGAGCAACAAACTCGACTATGTCTCCCCTGGCAGCCCCACATATTGGCCAGCTGACCCCAGAAAACTCCCGGACTTAATTGACTTCGCTGTGACCAAGAACATCCCAAGAAATCTAGTAAGCGCCAAATCGCTATCGGACTTATCATCGGACCACTCGCCTGTTTTAATAACTCTCCTTCAAAGCCCGAAAGTAATCGAGCACCCCTTCAGGCTGACCTCGACTAGAACTAACTGGCTAAAGTACAAAAAGTACGTAAGTTCCCACATTGAACTAACACCACAGTTAAACATAGAGAACGACATCGACTTCTGTGCTGATGCCCTGGAGTCAGTACTCGTCGCAGCAGCCAAAATCTCAACACCAGAAGAGACAATCGTGCGTAGCAACCAATACAAAACTAATCTGCAAATCGAACAACTGGTTCGGGAAAAACGACGTCTACGACGCGCTTGGCAATCCTGCAGATCGCCCCATTCGAAGCAACTCTATAATGATGCCACCCGCAGACTCACCAAAACACGCAGCGCCGGTACATCGAGAAACTGTCGCCGACCAGTACAAAGCATCCTTTGTGGAGAGCTCACCCAAATTTAAGCTCTCCGATAGAATCAGTCACTCCGAATAGGAACTTCTCGGGTACTTGGGCCCGCAGTGACGAAGACAGAGCCGAAACATTTGCTTTACACCTACGAAATGTATTTCAGCCGAACGCCGCCACAAACTCTTTTCAACTACCGGCGCTTAGCTCTGAAATTGCAATCAACCCGATTTTGTTTCAAGCACCTGAAATTGCTAACGTCATTAGGAAGCAAATAAAACCGAAAAAGGCTCCAGAGGGCGACCTAATAACCCCAAAAATGATAATTGAACTTCCAAACGGCGCAGTGGATGTTATATGCAAGCTATTTAACGGGATCACAAAACTTGGCTACTACCCCAAAAAATGGAAAAAGTCCGTGGTTATAATGATACCGAAGCCTGGGAAAGACCAAACAATTCCCTCATCGTACAGGCCAATAAGCTTACTATCGTGCCTGTCCAAATTACCGGAATAATGCCTGCTCACGCGCATTACACCATATTTAAGAGAACAAAACTTAATCCCGGCACATCAATTCGGGTTTCGTGAAAGCCACGGAACCATCGAGCAAGTCAACCGGATAACTTCAGAAATTCGTACAGCCTTCGAACATCGGGAATATTGTAGTGCGATATTCCTCGACGTCTCTCAGGCATTCGACCGAGTGTGGCTTGAAGGCCTTATGCATAAAATCATAACATTACTGCCAGAAAACACTCATAAGTTACTTAAGTCGTACCTCTACCACAGAGTCTTTGAGGTTAGATGCAATACAACGACATCCAACGAGTATAACATTGAAGCCGGAGTCCCACAAGGTAGCGCACTGGGCCCTACCCTGTTTGTCCTATACACAGCAGACATCCCTACGAACGAGAGGCTGACTACGTCCACATTTGCTGACGACACCGCAATCCTGAGCCGCTCGAGATGCCGAACTAGAGCAACAGCTCAACTGGCTGATCATTTGGTGGTAGTTGAGAAGTGGCTATCAGACTGGCGAATCAAAATTAATGAACAAAAGTGTAAACATATAACGTTTACCCTTAACGGACAATCGTGCCCCCCGCTAACTCTAAATAGTACGCAGATTCCCCAAGCCAGCGATGTAACATATCTCGGCGTCCACCTCGACAGACGCCTAACCTGGCGTAAGCACATTGAATGCAAGAAAGTACATCTCAGACTTAAAGCTAGCAGCCTACACTGGATTATAAATTCTCGATCACCCCTGTGTCTGGACTTTAAAGTTCTTCTCTACAACTCCACACTTAAGCCCATTTGGACCTACGGCTCCCAGCTCTGGGGGAACGCGAGCAACAGCAACATTGACATCATACAGCGCTCACAATCAAAAATCCTGCGAACAATCACTGGGGCACCATGGTATGTTCGGAACGAAAACATCCACAGGGATCTGGGCATACCACCGGTCAAAGATGAAATAGCAAAGCAAAAAGCGGCCTACCATAACAAGCTTACACTGCACCCAAATAATCTCGCAAGGAACCTAAGACGGGTTTCGAACAGAACTCGTCTGCATCGTAAAAATCTACCAGCCCAGCAATAAATATTAGGGCCCGTTAGTCTAAATTCAGTCTACATGACTGTAAGTTAAGTCATATTCTTAAGATTTGATATACTTATTGTTAGTCTCATATAGAGAATATTCAATAAATAAAAGCATATATTAGAAAAAAAAAAAAAAAAATTTTAAGCCTCAAAAAAACAGATAATAAAACGCACGCACACACTGCAATTGTCAAGCAGAAAATAATTTGCGTTCTTATTATGTCCTGATCGGCCACAGAGGTCAACATTTTTTATTATAAATCTCAGTGAAAGCCCGTCGCACAAAAACCTTATACAAGCCTGCCGCTTGTATGTATGTACATGTATTTGAGCAAAAATTTGACGCCATTTTTCTTAAGAAGTACACACGACGCCGTTCTAAGAACTTGGAAAAGCCACGCCGAAAAATACAGTTTGGACCATGAACAATTTAATAAGTTTCACTATCATCGATTGCTCCAACGCGGCCTACACCCCACATGCGTATATTTGTACTGTGAATGCCTTCACACATAAAGTCCATGACAACCTGGAATGCCAAGAGTGAGCCAGCGTTGCAACAAAGGAAAGCCACCAGCCCGTCTAGGATTTGAATACAAGATGTCAACATCGGGTGATGGAACAGATCAAACCATTATCGACCTCAACAAGATGGATGAACTTCAAGAAAAGCTGCGAGATTTGGAAATTAAATTTCAAGAATCGCAAAATCATCGCCGCATAACTAGCCAACTTGAACATGAGGAACAGGAGAAATATGGGTAAGTTAATGCCAAACAGACGTGCACTTACCATGCCAGCAGCGGTTGCCAGTTTACAGCTCCCAAGCCAGTCGTCCATATGTACCATTGTCATTCCCATCAGCCTCCTATAACAGTACCTATCAGGTCACCGCACTGCCGCCCACATCTGCTCACTCGCTACCGATCTTGGCAACGCCTTCAACCTCATCGCAGGCCCAGCCGCTAACAGGATTGCCGCATCTTTATCAGCCGTATTCACGCAAGCTACAGGATCTTCCGACGTTCGATGGAACGCCAGAGCAGTGGCCAATGTTTCATGTAGCCTATAGAGATACTACAAAGGCCCACGGTTATACCAATTTGGAGAATTTGTCTCGCCTTCAAAAGTCACTGCATGGTCCAGCTAAGAATTTGGTTGCATCATTACTCATATATCCAAACAATCTCGAAACAATTATGCAATGTCTTCAAAACATTGCAAGCTATGTATCAAAAGCAATGGGCAGCAACGATGACGACCGATAAAACACAGGAAAAGAAAAATCAACCTAAGCACATTTTCACCGTTGACAATAAACAGGAGCGTACCCGTAAATGCCCAATTTGTAATCACGACCACAAGCTTTATCAATGCGACAATTTCAAGAAGAAGACCTTACCAGAAATATGGGAAATCGTTAAGAAACAACGACTTTGTTTTGTGTGTCTTTGCCCGGGGCACTCTATGCAAACTTGCTCATTCCGTAGAGAATGCAAAATTGATTCATGTCAAAGATATCACAATCGTCTTCTTCACGATTTTTTTTTTTCGCGCGTAGTCCCACGGCCCACTTACCTGCCCAACCGACCGAGGGGCGCAGCCGTGTATCGTACGGCACGATTCGCGAGAAGGTAGACGCGAGATAAGGAAATATAGGTAAAAGTCCGGGAAAAAAAAAGTAATAGAAAGATCAATTTTATGCCAATAAAATCTTAATCGTTTTAAGAGCGGCAGAGAGTCAAGATTTGAGATTATAGGAAAAAATCTATTATAGTCAGAACATAATACTCTGAAAGGCTCATGCAAGGCATAGTTAGATCTACAATGATTTAAAATTATGGGAATATATTTTCTAGTTAATCTACTTGGCACAGAAAAGTTTAGCCGACTTATCAAGTCGTGGGAGTCAATATCACCATGTATAAGGTTATAAATGAAGACAGTACCAAGCATCGTTCTACGGTTGGCTAGGGAGGGTAAATAAATCAACAGAAGTCTACTAGAATAAGAAGGTAAGTTAAGATATGCATCCCAGTTTAGGCGCCGTAAAGCAAAAAGAAGAAAGTTTTTATGTACTGATTCAATACGACCAATATGTATCATCGAATTCTTTTGACCACATTTTAATAAAAGCAAGCACTCCTCTGGCTGTATTAACCATGGACGAAATGTGATTAGAAAATTTTAGTTTAGGGTCCAAGAGAACGCCAAATTCGTTTACAAGAGTTATTCTATCCAAAGAGCTGCCACTTAACGTGTAAGTCGCGTATATCGGATTGACCCGATAAAAAGTCATAACCTTGCACTTGGATGCGTTTAAATTTAGTAAATTATCTCGGCACCAGTTTTGAAAATTATCTAGATCGGATTGCAAGTCTAAATGTTAGGAAATGTCCTTATACTGCAGGCACAACTTAACATCATCTGCGTACATAAGTACGCGAGAATGACTTATTATTGTGGGAAGATCGTTAATAAATAATGTAAAAAGTAACGGACCTAGATGGCTTCCTTGTGGGACACCGCAGGTAACACGGAGAATTTCAGAAATTGAATTTTTAAAAAGGACCCTTTGTGACCTGCCATTCGGATAACTTGAAATCAATTTAAGCAGATCAACTGGAAAACCTAACAGCTCAAGTTTTTGAACATAAGTAAGTGATTTTCAGAGTCAAATGCTTTACTAAAGTCAGTGTAAATGACGATTCAAAGAACCAATCCGCTAAGATTGAGAATATTCCAGATGAAACAAAGACCGACATTGTTTCTACAACAATAATGGATAATAAACCACCGAACACGCCCCTTTTTAAATTCGTGCCCATAATTGTTACAGGTCCAAAATCACAATGCACAAATTGCCTTTATCGACGAGGGTTCAACCATATCTCTTATCGAAGAGGAAACAGCCGAATTGCTGGGTCTCAAAGGATCGAAAAGCCATATGACATTAAAGGGGATAGGTAACAAATCGACAACAGAAATGTCTCAGCAAATAAACCTGGAATTACAAGGATACCCTTCGGGATCTCTATCTTCTTTCCTTATGAAAAATGTAAGAACAGTCAAAAGGCTAATGTTACCATGCCAAGATCTGAATTTGCCAAAATTTTGTAAATATTTTCCATGCCTAAAAGATCTGCCTATTGAAAATTATAATAATGCTGCGCCGAAACTATTTATAGGAATGCCACATATCAATCTAGTCAGACCTTTGGAAATAATTAATCTAAATGAAAACTTCTGAGCTCATAGAACTAAATTAGGATGGATATTGTTCGGGTCGAACGAAAACAGACACAGCGGTGTAGTATGCCATGTAGAAGAATGTAAAAATTCAATGGACGACATTGAAAACATAATAGATAACTTCATAAACATTGACCAGTTTGGGGTTAGACTAGCATTACCGCTTAAATCAGATAGCGACCAAAGATGTTAAATGATTTTGAAGGCGACGACAAACAAAATCGAAAGTCGCTATGAACTGGGCTTTTATGGAATACCGATATTATTAAAATGCCAGATAGTTACGACCCGGCGCTACGTCGACTAAAAATAGAGGAAAGTAAAATGTCCAAGGACGAATCTCTTCGTAAATGGTATTCAGAAAAAATTAAAGAATATGAAAGAAAAGGATATGCGCGTAAATTAAGCAAGGTAGAACTTGAAATGGATTTAGGCAAAAAATGGTATGAGCCGCATTTCGCCGTAAATAATTTAAATAAAAACAAGAAAGGAAAGCTAACTTCGGGCGGAGCCGAAGTTTATATACCCTTGCAGAATATTCTGTAAATAATATTCTCCAAATATATTCATATATATTCATATGATGCATTTTAACACTCATAAAAAATCCCAACTTCCAAACTTCAAAAACACCAAAGTTATGGCATTTCCAATCGTTCAGTTACATGACAGCTATAGGATATTGTCGGCTGATCCTTATGAAATTTTGGAGGTCAGATTGATTGGCCAAATATAAAATCGATAGGAAATCCCAACTTCCTAACTTTACAAACACCAAAGTTATGGCATTTCCGATCAATCAGTTATATGGCAGCTATAAGATATAGTCGGCCGATCCTTATGACATTTGGTAGGTCAGATTGATTGGCCAAATATAAAACCCAAAGAAAATCCCAACTTCCTAACTTTACAAACACCAAAGTTATGGCATTTCCGATCAATCAGTTATATGACAACTAAAGGATATAGTCAGCCGATCATTATGAAATTTGGTAGGTCAGATTGATTGACCAAATATAAAACCCATAGGAAGTCCCAACTTCCTAACTTAACAAACACCAAAGTAATGGCATTTCCGATCAATCAGTTATTTGGCAGCTATAGGATATAGTCGGCTGATCCCGGCCGTTCCGACTTATATACGCCGTGCAAAGGAAAGAAGGGTGTGTGCAAAGTTTCAATTCGATATCTTTAAAACTGAGAGACTAGTTCGCGTAGAAACAGACAGACGGACAGACAGACGGACAGACAGACGGACAGACGGACATGCTTATATCAACTCAGGAGGTGATCCTGATCAAGAATATATATACTTTATAGGGTCGCAGATGTCTCCTTCACTGCGTTGCACACTTTTGACCAAAATTATAATACCCTCTGCAAGGATATAACAAACTCAGACTAGTATTCGACGCCGCAGCTCAAATTAATGGAGTGTCACTGAACTCATGCCTTTCGAACGAACCAGATGCCTATCTTCCAATTCCGTTGCCGTCTATACTGTTCAAGTTTCGTCAACGCAAAATAGGAATTAGTGCGGACATTAAAGAAATGTTTCACCGTGTATTCATCTGAAAGGAAGACCAGGATTATCAACGGTTTCTATGGAGAGATTACGATACCTCGAGAGAACCAGACGTCTATGTGATGAATGTGATGATATTCGGTTCAGCCAGTTCGCCCTGTTCAGCCCAATATGTAAAAAAATCATAATGCCGAGTTCTTTAAAAACGACAATCCCAGAGCTGTAAAAGCCATTGTTGATTATCATTACGTCGATGATTATGTAGACAGCTTTGACACAATAGATTTTTTTATTTTTTTTTTAACATTTGCATTTTATTTATTGAATCTTCTCTGAATTGAGACTAAATTAAAATTAAATCTTAAATTAATTCTAATAACTATTGCTGAGCTGGAAGGTCATTGCGTTGCAATCGGGTCCGGATGGAAACCCTGGCTAGGACCCTGGCGCGCTGGTTTGGATGAGAAGTTAGCTTGGTGTGGTAGGACGCTTTTTGTTTTGATATTTCATCTTTTACGGGTAGAATGCCAAGATCTCTGTGGATGTTGTCGTTGTAGAGCAGGACCTTGAAGTCCAGGCAGAGGGGGGAGCACGAGTTACCGCCTCAGTACATTCCCTCGGCGGTCCCCCACCTAAGCCCCTACGGTTGACAAGCAGCTAGAAACCAAACACTTTATTGGCAACTAAGTTGCCAACCAAACAAACAACGCGGCCACTGCTGACTCCAAGCCCCATATATGCATCCGGTCCAATTACAAATCCATTCCGCTAAGTCAGCATAACACTAAGCTTTGAACAAAGAATTATAAAAAAAAGAATTCATTCTGATTTCTAACTCGAAACCATCAACTACAAAACATTTATTTGGTCGGGCTCTGGGACAATGGAGACTGTTTGATTTTAGTTTTAGGTGAATTTTCTTAGCTTCGATATGTCTTCGCCATGTAAGTCTCCTGTCTAGGTGGATGCCAAGGTACGTTACATCGTCAGCTTGTGGAAGTGGCGTGTTATTCAGGGTTCGCGGGGGACACGTTTGTCTATTAAGAGTAAACGTTATGTGTTTACACTTTTGCGCATTTATTTTTATACGCCAGTCTGATGGCCACCTCTCCACTACCACGAGATGATCAGCTTATGATCGCGGTATCGTCTGCGAATGTAGAAGTTAGCCGCTCGTTCGTGGGAATATCTGCGGTGTAAAGGAGAAATAGAGTTGAACCAAGGGCGCTACCTTGGGGAACTCCAGCCTCTATAGCGTAGTCATCGGATGTTGTGGTGTTGCATCTCACGGCGAAGGCTCTGTTGTAAAGGTACGTTTCAAGTATCCTGTGAGTGTTTCCCGGCAGGATCGTCCTGATTTCATGCATAAGGCCATCAAGCCAGACTCGGTCGAACGCCTGTGCAATGTCAAGGAATGCCGCACTGCAGTATTCCCGAAGCTCGAATGCAGTCCTTATTTCTGTTGTTAATCTGTTGACTTGCTCTACTGTTCCATGGCTTTCTCGAAAGCCAAATTGATGTGCTGGAATAACGTTGTGCTCTTTCAGATATGGGATGATGCGCGTCAAAAGGCATTTTTCGAGCAGTTTTGACAGTCACGAGAGTAAACTTATCGGTCTGTACGAAGCTGGTATTGTGTGATCTTTCCCTGGCTTTGGGATCATTATGATTACCATTTTTTTGGGAACAAAACACAAGTCGACCGGCGCACTTAGATTTGGGTGGGCCCTCCACAAGGGATGCTTAGTGCTGGTGGGTGAAAGTTTCTCTATGTACTGGCGTTGTGCTTTTTCTTCTTCTTGCCTTAGAGCCCTGGTAAGTCTGCGACCAGCTTCTTTAAGACTTTGTTTTGAGGATGGCGATCTGCTGGTTTGCCAAGCACGTCTCAAACGTCTTTTCTCCAGAACAAGCGGTTCGATTTCAAGGTTAGTTTTGTGTTGGTGTGTGTGCCCATCCCTCCCTTGCGGTGTTGAGACTTTGGCTGCTGCGACGAGTACAGACTCCAGTGCATCCTTGATGTTGAGCTGTGGAGTTAGTTCAATGTTGGAACTTACGTACTTTTTGAACTTCAGCCAGTTGGTTCGATGCGACGTCAGCCTGCGAGGGTGCTCGATTAATTCCGGGCTTTGAAGAAGAGTTATTAGCACTGGTGAGTGGTCCGATGATAGATCCAAAAGCGATTTTGCAGATATTAGATTGCGAGAAATGTTTTTTGTCACAGCAAAATCAATTAAATCAGGTAGTTTTTTAGGATCTGTAGGCCAGTATGTAGGGCTGCCTGGTGAAACGTAGTCCAGTTTGTTGCATATTTTAATGAGTGCATTATATAGTTGCCTTCCTTTGGGGGTCACAAGGCGGGATCCCCAGTGCTTGTGCTTGGCGTTGTAATCTCCTGCTGCTATGAATCGCTCTCCAAGTGAATTGCAGAAGTCCATGATTTGGTCTTCGGAGACTGTAAAGCGGGGTGGGCAGTAGACAGCGGCAATGGCCCAACTGTAATTTTATCGATGTAGCTTGCAGATGATTTTTTGCAAACCGTTGGTAAAAGTTGTGTTTGACGCGGTCTCTTAGTAAGATTCCAGTTCCGCCAAGCGCTTCACCATCTGGATGATCGGTGCCGTAGAACGTGTATACGCGTATTTGAAAGTTATCTTTGCTGGTGGGATGCGTTTCTGCCAGCAACATCAGGTTTATGCCGTAAAACACCGTTGGCGTTCCACAGAGTTATTCTAAGGCTAGGCATGGTTTAATTGGACTGCTGAGCTGAAAGCATTTGTAGTAAGATGTTTTGGTTTTGCATAAGGGTTTGCATAGTGGTTTTCATAAAGGACATAAATTCCATCATATTTTGTTGCAAAGTAATCATCATAGATTCCATGATACTTTGTGGCTGTCCCATGGCCTGCTGGATGTTATCAATTTTCGGCTCTATGTGAGCTGTGCCTGATCTAAGAGCACTGGCGTAAGAAATTCCGTTGGTGGTAATTGAAGGGCCAAATGATGATCTGGCTGCTTTTGCGAAGAAAATTGTCGATGTCGTTTGTGATCTGTGCCGTTGTCGCTCGTTGCATCCGACTTTTCATCACCTTGTAGACT
The DNA here is from genome assembly GCA_018153305.1 of Drosophila kurseongensis. NCBI lineage: Eukaryota > Metazoa > Arthropoda > Insecta > Diptera > Drosophilidae > Drosophila > Drosophila kurseongensis. Next base: position 2,620,864 of record JAECXX010000120.1, read on the forward strand.
GGACAGCCTCTGTAGTTTGCTGTGTGGTTTCCTTGGCAGTTTACACAATTTTTAGTGAGAGAGTCTTTCTGTTGACAGGGCAGGGTTCGGACCGTGGCAGTTTCCACAAGCTACACATACTGACCTGAGGGTGCACTAAGCCCTGGTATGACCGTATTCCTGGCAATTTGTGCATTGCACTGGCCGGGTCCGTTTGTGCGGCTGTTCCACTGTTATCCTACGGTGCAGAAGGTACTGCAACTTGTAGATCGGGTGCACTGCGTTTTTTTTCAAAGTTCTGCTGTCTATGTTTATAGCAAGCCCGTTTTCTTTTAAGGCCTCTGTAATTTCGGAGGGGGTCACATCGTGTTCTATTCCCTTAATCACAACTTGCAAACCTTTGCAACTTTTCAGCTGGTACGTGTAGTAATACTTTTTGGCATCGTTTAAGTACTTCGACTCTGCTCGAAAATCGTCTTCGGTTTTGGTTTGAAGTTTAGTTTCGCCTATATTTCCTTTCATAAGCGGATTAACATGAAAGTTATCTTTTCCGACAAGCTCAACTATTTTGTTGACTAGGGCATTCGAGATCTTCTCCCGATTAAAAATAGGTGGTTTAGGGCTTTAGTTTCCTTGGGGCTAATTGTTCAGATTCTGTTTCAGGCTCCGCCAGAATGGAAAATCTATTTTCATCTAATGGCCCGGGATTTACAGGGCATTTGTTGGAACGATTTATTTTGGGCTTTTTGCCGTCCGAGTTTTTTGGTGGTGTTAGCTTGCGCTTGGAGATATTAATGTAGCGATCCATGCCTGTCTGCATGGCCGAACCTGCTTGCAGAATTGTCATTTCTTCTACCGTAGCTTTGTTTTTGCCGTTTGCACCGATTTTTGCACTTGGTTGTGTGGTTGCTTTACCCGCAGCACAAGAACAGGGTGGAGTCGTTATTGCATTGTTGTCGACAGAGACCGTTGTAGTAGTCGTAGTAGTTTCTGTTGTTGTTGCGCTAGGCGGCAGAAGCTCTGTTGGAGTCTTGCATTGCTCACTCCATGACGTTTGAGCGGTGAAGAGCAGGGCGGGAGAGCAAGAGTCAGCTCTCTGGTTTTCGGCGGTCAGTACCGCCTTGCTCCTTCAAGCACTTTCGGCTCTAGAGTATTAATCGCCACCGTAAAATAAGCGTTGTTACGGGCCAAAGAGAGACGACGTTTGTCTTGTTCTCTCTGAATTTTTTCACGGGCTTCGTCTTGTTGTTTTTGTCGTTGAGAGCGCTGATCCACGTTCTTACTCATTTGTTTATCGTTAGTGCGTAAAGATTAATTATTTAATTAATTAAAACTTTAGTTTACGATATGCGATTTGCATCGCGAAACGCAACACCTCGCGCTTATTAATTTTTCGAACGTTTTCGACTGATGGACTAATTGTTTTTCCGGAGCGTTAATAAAACACGTCTGCACGCAGCCGAAGGTTACATATGATGAAGCACGTAACGTAATCAACAAGGTTGTACAAATTCATCTGAACGGGAATTTTGTACTTCGCGGATTCGTGTCAAACTCAAAGGAGCTTTTGGCAAGGATGAACAACTCACCAGAGATCATGACGTCGCCAACAAAATTAAATCACTCTGAGCCGAACACTGAAAAAATACTTGGACTTTATTGGGATCATGGATCAGACCAGTTCTGTTTCATCGTAAAGTTTAAAGGAGTGCCGAACAACGTAGCTGAAGCAAAATCACCTCCAACAGAGAGACAAATTCTGTCCATGATAATGTCCATATTTGACCCCTTTGGATTTATAGCACCTTTGTAATAAAAGCTAAAATCTTAATTATGGCGCCTGAATACAATGTGGGATGAGGTTATTCCCGAGAGCCTTTACAACGTGTGGATTACTTGGTACGACCAATTGCAGAAGGTAAAAGATATAAGGATTCACAGATGCTATCATAATAATTTCACCAAACCTGATCTCGACTTGCAACTTCATATTTTCGTAGACGCAAGCGAAGAAGCCTTTGCTGCCGTCGCTTACTGGAGAGTAATGTATCAAGAACAAGTAGCGATAGTGTTTGTGATGGGTAAGGCTAACTGTTGTCCTATAAAAACATTATCAATACCACGCCTCGAACTACAAGCTGCAGTCCTCGGAATTCGACTTAAAAACGCCATAATAAATATCCATGAAGTCAGCCCAAAACATGTTTATCTGTGGTCGGATTCAAAGACTGTAATAAGCTGGATACAATCATATAGCCGCTGCTATAAGCAATATGTCGCCCACAGAGTAACAGAAATTTTGGAAAGCTCAAAAATCGAACAATGGAAATGGATACCTGGAACGAAAAATGCCGCAGACGCTGCCACACGCATGTCCTCAAAGGCAGATCCAAGCGCCTGGATTGATGGACCTCCATTTTTATATCTCGACAGCTCCGAGTGGCCATCACCACCTGATGATATAAAATCTCACGACCATGACAAAGAATTACGTCCAAAATTTGTATTTGTTTCTACTCGATATGATAGACAAATACAGTAAATACGAGAAACTATTGCTAGTCTATTCTTGGGTTCGCCGTGCCATCGAGCTGTTCAAAAATAAATCCTTTAAAAAGTCTACAGGTCTTATTGCTGAAGAAATTTGTAGTTCTGAAAAACTATTATGCAAATCAGTTCAACTCTCTTGCTTCCACCAAGAAGTAACTCAGTTAAAGAATGATCAACCCATAACCAATTCCAGTCCCATATGGAACCTTTCGCCCGAGCTGGATGACGATGGTGTTCTTCGCTTAGCAGGTCGAATTGATAAAGCTACTTGCGTTGGTCCTATGACAAAACGTCCTATTATATTACCCAAAACCCATAAACTGACTTTACTGATCGCCCAGCATCATCATGAACCGCTTAAACACCAAAATGTGGATACCATGATCTGTTCCGTTAGACAAACATTTTGGATACCATCTATTCGCCGTTTAGCTAAAACCATTAAGACCAACTATCAGTTATGCCTAAACTTATCCGCAATGCCAAAGCCCCCCTTGATGGGACAGTTGCCTATGGACAGAGTTGCAGCTTTTATCAGACCCTTTACGTATACAAGGTTGGATTATCTTGGTCCCCTTTTGGTGCCTATTGGCAGGCGACGTGAAAAAAGGTGGGTAGCGTTATTCACCTGTATGACTACAAGAGCTATACACCTCGAATTGTCTAAGGATTTGTCATCGGATGCCGCCATTATGTGTCTCAAGAACTTCTGTTGCCGAAGAGGAGTACCAAAAAGAATTAGAAGTGATCAAAGAACAAACTTTGTCGGTGTCGGCAAAGGGCAATGGATTACGGTGGTGGATGCGATTGCAATGGAGAGTGGTCGCTGTGGTATTAAGCAGGCAATCCTGCTGCTGGTGGAGCATTGGAGCGTTTGGTGCGTAGTGTGAAACGTATTTTGGCATTAACCCTCAAAGAAAAGGTACCTCAGGTTGAAACTCTTCAAGGTCTGTTAAATGAAGCTGAAAACCTTATTAATTCCCGTCCTTTAACACACCTACCGATTAATTCATACGAAGACGATACGTGTGGAGCCAATACAAATCAGAGATGTGGTCCTAATTTGCGAAGAGACCGATAGCCGTGGTGGATGGAGAAAAGGATTGAAATTCAATCCGCAAAGGACGGACAAGTGCCATCAGCAACGGTAAAAACTGCAACTGGAAATTTTAAGTTATTGGGTCTAATTATAAGTCAATCTTCAGATAGCTTGAAGTCTAATTGACAATTGTTTTTTTTAATAAAATCTATTCCTAATATTCCATCGCATGGAATAGGGATTTGTAAATTCATGATATGAAAATCGTGTGGGATTATATATTTAGTCGTCTGTATCTCAATAGAAACTAGACCTTTGGATTTGGTTTTTTCTTGACTTATTCATTTTATGTCTATAATATAATTGTTTTGGATGTCGTGAAAGATATCAGAAGTTTCTTTTAAAATTGATATGTCTGCACCTGTGTCAATTAGAAAGACAACTTCTTTTCCAGTAGCCACATTAATGAGGGATACGAATATATTTTGACTGAGATTAATAGTGTGTACTCTTGCTTCTTCTACTGCTGAATATTTAAAGGGTCTTCAGAGTTTCGCTATGTATTTTGGGCTACTCTGACATTATTTTGATTGTTGTCGTTGTTGTGGCCTCGATTCGAGTTACCACGGCCTTTATAGTTTCCTCTATAATGGCCTCGTCCTTCATTGTTATTATGGTAGTTGTTGTAGTTATTATGATAACTCATGCTGAGTTGAATAACTTCTGGCTAACTCTAGGTTTAAACCATCAGTTATATACGCACCTTCTAAAGCTTTTGTCATTGCTCAGCCTCTACAGCATATTGGTTAGCAGTTTTATTGCGTTCTTTTAGGTTCATCAGTTTTGCTGACAATACTTCTACAGTTTCGCTTTTGACATTGCTTTTTAATCGGGAAATGACTTCGGTTACTGTAGTTACATTTCCTATTAGGTTTCTGGCAACACCTTTTAGCTTTGTTTTTATTATTGAAACAGCTAATTGTTCGTGTTCGCCTTTTATTGATTTTATTATTTCTAATGCATCTATAAAACTTGTTAAATTTTCAGCTTTACCATCGAATATTGAAATCAATATTAGTTAGTGCCATTGTGTTGCTGAGTTTTTTCCTCTGTTACACTTGAGTTACTATCAGAATCAGTGCTATTTTGATCTGACATTAAAGCAGCTGCGAAGGTAAGATTTTGTACGTCTTGCTCTTCTATTTCTGGCTCTATTGAGTCAGATTCTATAGATTCTATTGATTTAGGGTTATCACCAAGTACCAAATGAGTGCTTAGTATAGTTGGAACTGAAATATCCAAACTATACTTTTGTTTTCTTGTAATTAAATTAGATCGTAGTCTAAGTAACAATTTTGATACTTGGGACCAATGGTCTATATTTAGTTGTTGTCTTTGGCCATGTATTAGTATATGTGCTTCATTTAAGCATGTTACTAATATTTCTGTGGGTTTTTTTCTTGTTGTTTTTTGAATTGGCCTATTTTAAGTTAATGACTAATATGATTTATCAAAGTCAATATTTAGTTTATTTAATTCTTTGTTTAATTCATTCCACTCCATTATGTTATGGATATGAATTATTTTTTAAAAACCATCATCAATAATGTTCTGCCTAATGTCTGATGATTTTCGACGACAGATCTCACTTGCACACTTGTGTCTCTGTGCAATTTATTAAAGGAGAAAAATCTAAATTAAATGTTTCCCTATAAAGACATTCTAATTGATAGATAATATATATGTAAGATTTATTATAGGTTATAGGTTTATTTATTAAAAATATGATTAAGTATATAGCCGAACAGGTAAATGATAGTAATTAAGATTCCAAATGACCGACAAAAATTCGCGACTACTTTTGACAACTTTCAACTTATTACGACTTCTGCGACTGGCCTCTTCGACTTGCTTCTGTGACTACTTCTTCGACTTCGACTTCTGTTCTCCTCTTCGGCGCTGCCAACTTCTTATTCCAAATTTAGCAAATTTGCAATGGGTGGCAATGATGGGTGGTGTGTGTCAAGGATGGGTGTGTCAACTTGTGAGGTGATTGTACCGATGCCACCTTACATATATATATATAATATCTTTATTCATGTATTTTTGAGTTTTAATTTTAAACAATCTTTGTTACTGCTTAGTATAACTTTATTTTAAATTTTATCCAGATCATTTGCCTGGCTCTGATAACGTTTTTAATACATTTATTGTGCATTTTATACAATTTATATAGAACTTCCCCCATGAATATTAATAAAATAATAACAATAGTATTGTCACTAAGTTTAAATCGGTGTCTTTGATTTCGACTTTGTTTATTACATTTGCTTTCGAATCTACCGATTTTACATCTACTAAACCAATTTTGTCAATATGTTTGATTATTTCTTCAGATATAATTTCTTTTGTTTTACTTATTTTATTTGTCTCTATTGACATTTGTTTATTAAATAATGATTTTTAATTTTTTCAAAAATGTTATTAATTTTTTTTTGTACACTTTTTCCTGCCTAGTGTTTGTGTGGCTTTACAGGCCGCACTATAATTGGGCAGAAATGGTTCCGCTCAATTTTACAATTTTTATTTTAAATATTAAATTTTATGCATCGTAGTGCATGAAAAAAAATTTTTTTTGTCGGTGGGCGCTCTTAGAAGCGCTGTCGGTTCCTTTTCCTTGGCCCGGCTTGATGCTCTTCCTTCCATGTTGGGGCACCGGTGCTCTGCACAGGCTCTTCCTTCTACGTTGGGGCACCGGTGCTGGCTGCACTGGCTCTTCTTTCTACATTGGGGCATCGGAGCAGGCTGCACAGGTATATTTAATTGGTCCTAGGCCCGGCTTGATGCGACAGGAGGTGCCGGTGCTGGCTGCACAGGTCAATTTGCCGATGGCATGTGTATCTGCAGGTGACGCTTTCCAGCGGTCCGGGGCAATTGTTTGGGCAGTTGTCCGGTTGTCTTGGTAATGGCTTGGGGGATGGAGGCTTGGATATTATTTTTTCTTTTATTATTTGTATTTTAACTGAGTGAGCTGCGGTTGTGGGTTGTTTATTTTCGAAACTTGATTTTGAAAAATCAAGCTCGGCCTAACATTTTAGTGCAGTTGACCAAGCGGAAGGCGGCGTTTTGGTAAACAATAGCCACCTAATGTGTGCTATTCTTTTATTAAATTTGCACTTTACGCCTCCGCGTTTTCCCATTCCGCACTCTATTCACTCTGATTTTTTTTTTTGTTCCTTCTCCAATCCCTGTAATCCATATTAGTGCCTTTAAAAATGTTTAAGTTTCTTCTCCATTTCCTCTGTCACGGTCGCCATGTATTGAGTAAGAACCCACAAGTTATATATTTTTATTTAATATCTTTATTTTGATCGGAGCAGGCAATGTTGCCGCTTCCGACGTTCATTTAAATCTGTCCCTTTACATCTTTTCTTAAGGGTTGAATAAGGCTAAGTCTCATAGCCGCGCTGCCCACAATCGGCAGCAGAGAGACGGCTATGTATATATTATTTAAATAGCTATGCTCTATTAAGCTTGAGCGCGAGGGTTGCGAGGTCCGCGCATGTGACAGTATGCTGACACTTGCACTTTCTGTGAAAGGGCCGAGGCATACCGATCGGTTCATTTTACGTCCACTTGGGTTTATGACCGGAGCTTTAATTATGTAAACACTGCAACAAAGTGTTACAGTGTGTACCCTTTAAGTACTCTTGGTACAGTGCGTATTCAATATATGTGGATACTACACTATATAGCTGCTAATATGTTGTTGTCCGATGTTGACAAAACTAAAAGCGTAATTCTGATATGGTAAATAATTACTATATCTCAAAGTAATATTTAGATAAATAGAAAGAAAAGAAAAATACATTTTTTTTTTTTTTTATTTTTTTTATTTTTTGATTTTTCTATGGGAGCGATATGATATAGATGCCCGATTTTAATTTAATTAAACCGTATATTACCAAATCCCAAAGAACATGAACAAAAATTAAAACAACAAAGTTATCCTTTACTTTTTTTCCGATTGTTCCTTTGGGAGCTATATGATATAGGCGTCCAATCCGGATTCGACATATATACTACCTGCAATAGAAAGACAATTTTTCGGAAAGCTTTAAGCAGATAGCTTTATAGCTCCTTCACTGCGTAAAAACTTTTGTAAAAAATATATAATACTTTGAAGTTTCAGCAAAGCTTCACTTCAAATATTGATCATCCTTCAAGAAATATTTGATGTATCCACGGATATGATTCCATGATATCTTTTTCCCCAAAATTTAAATTCGTATTGATATTTAGTGGAACGGGAAAAAAACAATGTCCAACCCTTCTCTTTCCATGTGGTTGGTAAAATAAGGAATAGTTGTAAAAAAAATAAGAAAAAAAGTCTCGTATACAACTTTTAAAAATGTCAGCTTTTTAATGCGCAAAGTATCTCAGTCTAGTCAGAACTTTTTGATTAAAATTCTGGGATAGGTGATTTTTACTGCTACTGACCCTACACTACCGACGAAGGTACTACTTTATCGTTAGCTCCCATAAAATCAATGGGGATAATAGCTGGAAATTAAATTTGTAAGCGATAATTTCAAAATTTTTAAAAATTATATAATATTTTGAACTGAGTAACTTCCTGCTTTTTTCATTATAATATTTATCGTTGTTCTTATGTTTGCCTTTGCGCTCCTTTGCGCTTCCCTTGGAATTTTATTGAAATCTATATTTTCTTCTACATTATCTATTTTTATCTACATCGTCTAGATATACAACTTCTGTTCAATAGCAAAAAACATCTTTCTTGGAATTCGACTGATACTTCTTATTATTGGACCACAAACTTTATAAATTCCTCATAAATTCCCTGTTTTGTTTACATGCTAGTCTACTATAAGCACGAAAATAATCTGATAAAGCTCTTTTAACTTCCTTGGTCTTTGTTGTCTTCGTCGGATACAGCCTTATAAATTTTGGTAAATTCATCTATAACCACGAACAAATGCTTCTGAGATCTTCCTACATCAATTGGTCCGTATCTATTTATGTGTATAAATGTAAAAATCTCTCACTTGTTTCAGACTTTTGAGAGTATGCAATAAAATTTTCTATGTGCCTTACAAATTTTTCATTCAATTTTGGGAACCAATATCTTCACAATTGCATTTATGACTTTATCCCTTGCTACATTCATTTCTCGGGAACATTAAATAATAATCTACCATCATTTGGTTTTCTATACACGAAAATTGTTATGAAAAGGATGAAAATTGTTACGAAAAAGATGAAGATTGTTAAAAAAGTGAAGATTGTTAAGAAGATCAAATTTTTTCTGTGGTCAAAGTAAATTAGGATGAAAGTTGGAATGAGAATATTCAGTAGTTGAAAAATGCTAATAATGAAACGATAAAAGAAGAAAGCCGGTTTAATTGTATTTAAAAGGTAAATTCTGGAATTCAAGAGGAAGAAAACACAAACAGAGAAAAATTAACATTTATCGAAGCTACAAGAGAATTATAAAATATAAATGTATTAGAGAATGAAAGTGAGTATAAAATAGATGAAAAAGTTTATTAAAATACTGGAAGATAAGTATAAAATAAACCAAAACCAGAAAATCCCAAAGTAAATTTTTTTGCCCAAGCTTGTTGATAAAAGCATATTTTCAAGAAAAGACCTAAAGCACGGGTCGATCAAGAGTCAGTTAAGTATACATGCCAATATGTTTGAAAAATGCTTTGGCGGTATTTCATAGGCTTATAAACAAAAAAGTGAGAATATAGAAGAACAGTATGAAGCAATGATTAAGTTGAAATTAAGGATGAACAATTGTGAATTTTTTGAATATACTTCAATTTGTTTTTATAGAAACATTAGCGATAATATATGCGCTAAGAAGGTTTTGGATTTATGTTTAAGGAACAAAATTTGTGGTAGTCACAGATTGTAATTATTAGAGTATGATTTTGTTTTATGCACAGAATTCAGCATGTGGATGTGTTATGCAGATTTTTAACATATGCGTAGCAGAAACTAATAGTTTCGAGGATATTTTAACTATTTGCCAACGCAGAGATACTAAATTACAGGAATTAATATAAAAATTAAAGGAATCAGATAACAAACACTGCACTGTGAAGGGATGTCACGGACATGCTTCAGGACATGTTAAATGAGTTTGAATCGTGGGCGTCGAGGTGAAATATAGCTGTTAATCCAGCGAAGTCTCAGCATGTCCCTTTTTTGCTGAACAGACTGGCTTTTCGTTTTAGACTGGACGACGTTCCCATCAAGCACTCTGCCACGGTTAGGTACAGTATACAGGTGACTTACCTGGAAGCAGCACATTGTGGCTGCCTGTCCCACGCGGCAAACATCTCGATGAGACGGCTCCTTTTGGGGCACTACCTTTAAAACCTTCATAAAACTAATTGAATCTTGAAAAGCCAAACTTTCATCGGTTTCGTCAGCCTTGAGAAATACTTTGTTCAACCGTGGTTTTAAATTTGCAAAAGACAACATCACCTGATCATAATGCTTCCTTCCTAACTTTTTCAGGAGACGAATTTATACATTCGGCTTGGGGTTCTACTACCTCTTTTTGCCTCTTATATAACAAATGTTTATTTGTTTTAAAAAAGCTGAATTATCTCCAGTCGTTATTTTTCTGACAAGTTAAAAGCGCCTCGGGAGTTCTTTGTGCTGTGCTGCTGGATACGCTGTAGCTCAATTGGCCCCTACTTGACAAATAAATAAGGGTCTGCTGGGTACATATAGGTGTTTATACTTATAATTATTGGTCTTCTTGTGATGAAGATGTTCAAAAAAAAAGCGCACCCTCCAGGGTCTTAAGGAAGGTGCGCAAGGCATATGAAGGACAGCCAGGGTCTTATGAAAGGTGCCCAAGGCATACAGAGAACAGCCAAATACGGTTTACAACTCAGGATGCAGAAGCTCCAGGACCCATTTACACATCATCACATGAGGTGTAAGTTGTGCAGAAGGTGGTGGAGATCCACGCTGAGGTGAATCTGAGGAATGGGCTACAAACACAAACATTGCAACCAATGCTAGCTTAACTGCATCCAGTGCGCGCAAAAAGGCAAAACAGGGAGAGGCCGACCACTCGATTCTGAGAAGGACCTGGCCAGAGTATCGCAAGCCGATAAAGACCATGCAGAACAGATGATTTTCACAACGAGCAAAAGGTGTCTGGCAACGGAGAACTTTCTACATTTCAATCATTATCTAAAAGGTGTTCTCTTCACCTGACCTTTCCTGACCATTCCTGAACTTAATTATTTATTTATCGATGTACATTAATTAATTATTAACTTATTATTTTTATAATTAATTTTTTTGTTTTCAATCTTAAAATTATCAAATTATCTTTGATCTTAAGATTATCCAATTGTTGCGTTACTTTTGATGTTCAGTAAATTAATAAGCATTTCAACTTTGCAGAATTAAGTATTAAACCTATTAAGCCCATTGTTACATATAATATTATGAATTCTGCAGAATAAATCCAAAACTTTCCGTACGTAATTTTAAACAATGTGATTGCTTAAGGATAAATTAGCTCTGATCTTAGCGGTACGAACAAATTACAAAGCGTATTTGAATATTCGAATCTCAATGAGTTAATACCAATGTTCTTAACGTCTCTATATTATAAACGAAGTAGTTTACTAGTTAACTTTTATGTGATAGTACAATATTTAAACAGTATGTGTAAAAATTTGCATCCAAAAATATTAAAGGTGATCAATCTAAAATTGTTGTGCAGAAAAAAATAAAAAAATGCAAAAACAAAAATTGTAATGTTTTTTATTTTAGTGAGATTAATCCCTTTCCCACTAATTTTTCTAAATATGCAAAAATTTTAAATTTTTTTAATTTAGTCATAAAAATTGTGGAAGAGAGTTCTTATTTTGATGCATTCGTAATACTCATAAAAATGCCAACTTCCTGTTTTTAAACCAAAGTTATGGGATTTCCAATCGTTCAGTTATATGGCAGCTATCCAAACTTCCTAAATTTAAAAACACCAAAGTTATGGCATTTCCGATCAATTAGTTATATAGCGGCTAGAGGATATAGTCGGCCGTTCCGTCTTATATACTGCGTGCAAAGGAACGAAGGGTGTGTGCAAAGTTTCAATTCGATATCTTTAAAACCGAGAGACAGACAGACGGACATGCTTATATCAAATCAGGATGCGATCCTGATCAAGAATATATATACTTTATAGGGTCGTAGATGTCCCTTCACTGCGTTGCACACTTTTGACCATAATTATAATACCCTCTGCAAGAGTATAATGATTGAATCGAAGCCACGTCTACAAGATATACGTTACTCAGCTTCCCAATATCTAACCAATTTGGCTAAATCGACTCTACTCAATAATAAAGATACCATATAGTGTCGGGAGTGTCTACCTTAAGCGTGGCGAAGTTATGACTGACATTAATTGTCCAGGGAATACAAATATAATAAATATTTAATTAAACTTAAAAATAACTAAGCAAGAAAGGAAGCAAACTTCGGCAAGACGAAGTTTATATACCCTTGCAGTTATTACAAAACGACTACATTTTGCCATCGTTTCTATGGCAGCTATATTTTTGTCCCATTTTAATAAAAAAAGGCGTAATTCTGATATGATATATAATTACCATATCTCAAGGGAATATTTTTATAAATAGAAAAAAAGCAAAATACATTATTATTTCACTTTTTTTTTAAAATCAAAAACAAAGTTATACTTTTTTACATTTTTTTTCCGATTGTTCTTATCCTATACTACCTGCAATAGAAAGACAACTTTTGGAAAAGTTTCAAGCAGATAGCTTTAAAACTAAGAGACGCGTGGGCGGACGGACATGACTAGATTGACTCTCCTGGTGATGCTGATCAAGAATAAATATACCTTATAGGGTCGGAAATGTCTCATTCACTGCGTTGCAAACTTTTGACTAAAATTATAATATAATAATAATTATAATAATAATTATAATTAGAATAATAATTATAATAATATAATAATATAATAATATAATAATATAATAATATAATAATATAATAATATAATAATATAATAATATAATAATATAATAATATAATAATATAATAATATAATAATATAATAATATAATAATATAATAATATAATAATATAATAATATAATAATATAATAATATAATAATATAATAATATAATAATATAATAATATAATAATATAATAATATAATAATATAATAATATAATAATATAATAATATAATAATATAATAATATAATAATATAATAATATAATAATATAATAATATAATAATATAATAATATAATAATATAATAATATAATAATATAATAATATAATAATATAATAATATAATAATATAATAATATAATAATATAATAATATAATAATATAATAATATAATAATATAATAATATAATAATATAATAATATAATAATATAATAATATAATAATATAATAATATAATAATATAATAATATAATAATATAATAATATAATAATATAATAATATAATAATATAATAATATAATAATATAATAATATAATAATATAATAATATAATAATATAATAATATAATAATATAATAATATAATAATATAATAATATAATAATATAATAATATAATAATATAATAATATAATAATATAATAATATTTTTTTTTTTTTTTATTAAAGCTTGATTTTATTTATTGGATCTTCTCTTTATGAGTCTAACAATAAGGTTGCAAATCTTAAAATAATACCTTATCTAACAGTTTAAATTTAACTGAATAGTGACTACATGGTCCTAATCATTAGCGTTGGATTGGATGGTCGTTGCGGCGAAGACGAGAAGTGCTGGTAACTCGCGTGAGGGCTCTCGCGAGATGATTTGGATGTACTGATAGCCTGTTGTAGTACTTTGTTGTGATTTGTGCTATCTCTTCTCTGACGAGTGATATGTGGAGGTCCCTGTGAATGTTTACATTCCGAACGTACCACGGTGCCCCGGTGATGGTTCTGAGAATTTTCGATTGAGTTCTTTGCATTATATCCACACTGCTGTTACTGGCATTCCCCCACAACTGAGAGCCGTACATCCAGATTGGTTTTAAAACGGTGTTGTATAAAAGTACCTTATAGTCCAGGCTAAGGGGCGAGCGGCTATTGATAAGCCAGTGGAGGCTGTTGGCTTTGAGCTTTAAATGTGTTCTTTTGGCTTCAATGTGGCTGCGCCAAGTAAGACGTCTATCGAGGTGTACGCCAAGATATGTTACTTCATTTGCTGTCGGAACCACTGTGTTGTTTAGAGTAAGTGGAGGGCAGTCTTGCCTGTTAAGTGTGAACGTTACGTGTTTGCATTTTTGTTCGTTAACTTTGATTCGCCAGTCGGATAGCCATTTCTCCACTGCCACTAGGTGTTTAGCGAGTTGCGCCGTTGCTTGCTTGGGACATCTCGAGCGGCTTAGGATCGCTGTGTCATCAGCAAAAGTGGATGTTGTTAGTCTCATGCTCGTTGGGATGTCCGCAGTGTAGATAAGGTAGAGTGTTGGTCCTAACACGCTGCCCTGAGGAACTCCGGCCCTGATGTTGTAATCATCTCATGGCAGCATTACATCTTACTGAGAATTTCCTGTTGTAAAGGTATGACTTCAGAAGTTTGTGAGTGTTGGTTGGGAGCATTTCTGTTATTTTGTGCATTAAACCTTCTAACCATACTCGGTCAAAAGCTTGTGATACGTCCAGAAATATCGCAGTGCAGTACTCCCTTTGTTCGAATGCATTTCGGATTTCTGAAGTTATGCGGTTGACTTGCTCGATGGTTCCATGTTTTTCTCGAAAACCGAATTGATGAGTCGGGATTTTGTTGTGTGTTCTGAGATATGGGGTAATATGTGCCAAGAAGCATTTTTCGAAAAGTTTTGATAGGCACGTTAGTAAACTAATTGGTCTATATGATGAAGCAATTGTGCGGTCTTTGCCGGGTTTTGGTATCATTATGATTATCGACTTTTTCCATCTCTCTGGGAAGTGTCCGTGTCTCGTTATTGCATTGAAGAGTTGGCAAATAGCTCGAACTGCACAGAGAGGAAGTTCAATAATCATTTTTGGTGATATTAGGTCGCATCCTGGAGATTTTTTTGGGTTGAGTTGTTCATTTATGACTTTGAGTAACTCATGTGGTCTAAATACAATTGGTTCATACGTAGATGTGTCGATATCTGATGTTGCTGGCAGTGAGATCCCGTTTGATGCTGTATTGGGCTGAAATACATTTTGAAGATGTTCTGCAAATCTGTCGGCTCTTTCTCCGTCGCTGCGCGCCCAGTTGCCTGTGGATGTCCTTATTGGCATTGCAGATTCTAATGGTGCACTGAGTGATGAGTGTGCTCTCCAAAGTGGGAACTTTGAGCTCATTGGGGATAACTGCTCAATGTAATGTTTTGGGACCTTTCTTCTTCATGACGTAATGCAACTGAGAGCCTCCGTGTAGCATCTTTAAACTTTTGTTTTGCAGATGGTGATCTGTTGGATTGCCAGTCTCGCCGTGAGCGTCGCTTTGCTAGAACAAGCTGTTCTATTTCAACGTTCGTGTATCTATGATTGTAAGCTGTTTTTTGCGTTTGTGGAGTTGACATACGAGCTGCTGCGACCAAGACGGATTCAAGAGTGTTTGTGGATAAGTTGATATCAGCTTCGTCATTCAAACGTGGGTTCAACTCAATATGCGAACTTACATATTTTTTGTACTTAAGCCAATTGGTTTTATTCGTTGTTAGTCTGAATGGTTTATCTACCGCAACTGGATGTAGATTTAGTTGAAGGAGTACAGGCGAGTGATCAGACGATAGATCTGATAAGGAGTTGGCGCTTATCAGGTTGCGTGGAATGTTTTTTGTGACTGCAAAATCTATCAAGTCTGGCAGTTTTCTGGGATCTGTTGGCCAATATGTAGGTGTCCCAGATGACACACAGTCTAGCTTGTTGCTTGCTTTTATTATTGCATTGTACAACTGCCTTCCCTTTGGAGTAACAAGTCGAGATCCCCAGTGCGTATGCTTGGCATTAAAGTCTCCTGCTACTATAAATTGTTCGCTCAGAGAGTTGAAATAGTCCGTGAATTGGGATTCGGATATTGTAAACCGAGGAGGACAGTATACGGCGGCAAGATTTAAAGAACGGTGATCCATCTGTACATCTATAGATGTAGCTTGCATGTAGTTAGTGGCGAAGCTATTGTGGAAGCAGTGCTTAATGCGATTTCTAATCAGAATCCCAGTGCCTCCATGTGCTTTCCCGTCTGGGTGATTCGTGTTATAGAAGAAATAGTCTCGAATTTGAAAATTGTATTTATTTGTAAGATGAGTTTCTGCGAGTAGCATTACATCGATATGGTTATTATTTAGGAATTGAGTTAACTCGAGTTTGCGCTGTGAGACGCCGTTGGCGTTCCACAGTGATATACGGAGTGGAGCCATTGATTACTTAGTCTGTTTTTGAGCAACAAGCAGCTCAATCAGAACGTTCTGGTTACGCATAAGATCTTGCATAGTTGTCTGCATGAATGACATGAAATCCATCATACTTTTTTGAAGATTACACATCATTGTTTCAATTTTGTTCGTAGACTGTTCTACTGGTTGATGAGGGGAAACTGACGATCGTGGCTTGGTGGGAGCGGTACTTTTCAGACCCATTTTTAGAGCATTTGCGAAGCTTTCGGGTTTGTCGGTGAACTCATTGTTTGTTGAAGATTTCACGGCTGTAGGGGGGAAGACATCACGCGTAGATTTCATAGGTGTTATATGTGGGCGAGCAGTGGTCACTCTTTGGTGTGTACGACTTTTTAGTTCCTTGTAGACTGGACAGCCCCTGTAGTTAGCCGTATGGTTACCTCCACAGTTTCCACACTTTTTGCTGCTGGGATCCTCTTTATTTTTTGGGCATTTGTGAGAGTCATGAAGGTCTCCACAAGCAACGCATACTGGACGAAGCGTGCAATAAGACCTTGTGTGGCCATATTCCTGACAATTGTTACACTGCACCGGCCCATTTCTTTTATGCGGCCTCTTCTACGGTTATTCTGCGGTGTAGTAGGAACTGGAGAGTAAAAATTGGATGCACTTCATTTTTTTTCAGAGGCTTGGATTTGGTTTCGGGTTCAAGTTCTACCTTGAGACTTTCTTTCTCTATTCAAAATGTTAATAACATTTTTTACATTAAAACCTTTCTCCTTCAGTGCGCCTGTAACTTCAGCTGGTGTTACTTCCGGTTCAATACCTTTAAGTACTACCTGCTGGCCTTTACTGCTTTTAATTGGTACGTGTAGAAGTTTTTATTGTTGTCGTTTAGGTACTTCGACAAAATTTTGTAGTTTACTTCCGTATTAGTCTGAACTTTTGTTTCGTGAATATTTCCCTTTGTTAAAGGAATTATGTGGAAATTGTCTGGTCCGATTAGATTCAGTATCGAGTTTACGAGGGCATTAGAACTTTTCTCTCGAATGTAAATCGGCGGCGGCTTAGGCTTTTTATTGTCCCCTACGATGTATTCAGGAGGTATATCATCGGATTTATCTGCCAAAATAGCAAATCTGTTTGCTTCTATGGGCTTCTCTATTGTAGATTGTTTTGAGGTGCCGCGAGTTATTTTAGCAGAATTACCAAGTCTAGAGTTCTGCGGGCTGAGCTTACGTTTTATTTGTATATACCGATCCATACCTGTCTGTACGGCCGAACTTTGTTTTGAAGAGAGCGCGCTGGTGTAAGGTGCTGCATTATTTGCTTGCACAGCAGATTTCGTTGTTACAGTAGATGGTATTGCGCGAGCAGTCGATACTATTGTAGTTGTTGTAGAAGTTGCCGTTGCAGTTGCTAGTGACGTCACTGTACTGGTGACCGTGGCTAAGCAGGTTGGCATGAGGGAAGGGTATGGGGTTTTGTCCAACAAGAGCGCTGGAGAGCAAGAGCGCGCCCTGCCTAGCGATGTTGGATTGAGTTCATTACTCGGGCTTGGGGTTATTGATCGCGGTTGGTTAGTTTTTGTTGGGTTTGCGGTCGCGTTGTCTTGCATTGACACGATTGAATGGTAGGCGTTGTTACGTTGCAGAGAGAGCCGACGCTCGTCTTGCTGACGTTGGAGCACCGTATGAGTGTCGAATTCACTCATAACTTAATGTTTTAGATTTTCTTCTTGTTTATTTACACAAAAAGTACGAAGTTCATCGCACTAAGCGTCTTTTCGCCCACTGTGTTTTGTTGTTTAGAGTTTGCACTGCTTTTATTTAAATTTTCGTTGACGATAAGAAGACAGGAAAACACGTCTGCACTCGCCGACGTTCGCAATCGTTGTGATAATAATATAATAATAATATAATAATATAATAATATAATAATATAATAATATAATAATACTACCCAGGAGCAGGAGTACAAAAAAGCTAAGAAGGAGCTTAATTTTGCTATCCGGAAATCCAAGATTAATAAATGGAAGTGCCTTTGCAACGATGTTAACTCTGACCCATGGGGACTAGGCTACAAAATCGTCATGAAAAAACTTAGGTCCCGAAGATCCTTGCCGGAACTACAGGTAGAACAGATGGACAATATTGTCAGAACACTCTTCCCTACTCATGAGATTAGGCCGACGAGAAGAACGGAGTCCGACCTTGAAGAACGAGTAGACATGTTTACATTGGAAGAACTTGTCAGGGCAACCAAAAGCTTAAAATGTAGGAAAGCCCCGGGACCCGATAACATACCTGCGGAGGTCCTGCAAGCAATTGCAGAGAGGCGACCTAATCTTCTGCTTGATATGTTTAATGCTTGCATCCGAACAGGACTATTTCCCGAGCAATGGAAACTGCAACGTCTAGTTCTGATAAGCAAGGGCAAAGGAGATCCCTTATCGCCATCAGCATATCGACCATTATGTATGTTAAATACGACAGGAAAACTCCTAGAAAAGATGATCAAACCTCGTCTAGCAGCAGCAGTTAACATAGCCGGAGGACTCTCTCCAAAGCAGTTCGGATTTAGACCAGGGAGGTCCACAATAGGGGCGATTCAAGAGGTATATTACGAAGCACTACGAAGCCAACAAGGAAATCACTTCTCGAGACCTATAGTACTCTTAGCAACACTGGATGTCAAAAACGCATTTAACAGCGTTAAATGGGAAAATATTACAGACGCACTAGAACACAAATTCAAAATCGGTGGATACCTCTTGAAAATATTACAAAGCTACCTCAAAAACAGGAAGCTACTGTACCAAACAAAGGCAGGCGAGAAATGTGTAAAGGTGACATCAGGAGCAGCACAAGGATCAATACTGGGACCCGAGCTATGGAATATTAGCTACGACGAAATACTGCGCATTGAAATGCCGGCAGACACGACCTTAGTAGGATACGCAGACGATATAGTAGCAATTATCTCGGCTCGTAACACCGAAAACATACAGCGTAAGCTAAACCAGGTGATGCTCCGGGTCAAAGCATGGATGGACAATAACGGTTTGCAGCTGGCCACGGAAAAAACCGAGTTGTTGCTAGTGACAACGAAGCAGATCCCACTAGAAATAGATATGAGAGTAGGAGAAAATATCATAAGGACGCAGAAAGTGATAAAATATCCAGGAGTTCGTCTTGAGCCCAAACTGACGTTTAAGGCTCAAATTCAGCACGCTAAAAGCCGAGCGACCGACACTGCAAAATCACTTAGCAGACTCATGGCAAACATAGATGGACCACTCCAGTCGAAACGCAAACTCCTAATGGAAGTGAACCATGCAATCCTGCTTTATGGATGTGAGGTCTGGGCTAACACCCTACGCGTAAAGTGCAGACTAAAACCCTTGCTCGAAGTTCAAAGGACAATAGCACTGAGGATAATCAGCGCCTATAGAACGGTATCAGGACCAGCAGCTCTAGTCACTGCGGGTGTAATACCGATCGATCTCTTAGCAAGAGAACGCCAAAAAGTCTACGAGCTAAAACGAAGTGGAGTAGCGACAAGACAAACAAAAGAGCTGTGCAGAGAAGAGACCCTGAACTTGTGGCAAAATAGGTGGGAGCATGAATGCTCGGGAAAATGGACAGCTAGGCTTATACCCAACCTCAAGGGGTGGACAAAAAGGAAACACGGAAACGTTGATTACTACCTAACTCAAATGCTGACCGGCCACGGCTATTTCAGGGCCTTTTTGCACACTATCGAGAAAAGCGCACAAGCTACGTGCATTTATGAAGACGCCGAGAGGAACAGTGTAGAACACACCATATTCCATTGTGAGCGGTTTCGATCAGAACGCACCGGACTAACGGATGCCATTGGAGATATATCGCCTGAGAACATAGTTGAACGAATGATAAGCAGCGAGGCGGCCTGGAATCACGTTAAAGCCTATGTTGGATCGATCTTAAGGTCAAAGAAAAACGATCTTGATAGATGAGAAACGGAATAGACTGACCAGTAAAGAAAGGAAGACTACAAGAAAAAGAAAAGAACTGGACGAAAGGATCCAGCAAGGGTAGTCTGGACGCAGACCATCAATGGGGCTCTGTGGATCGTGTCTCTTGGAGGGCCAACTTTTACCGGCTACGATTTGGGTTGGCAACCCAGTAGAGACGAGCCCTAGAGCTTAGCATTGTACAGACCAGAGCGCATGCTGCGCAAGAGGCTCCACTTCGAAGTAATGCGAAAGCTTTTCCGAAGTGGATACAAGCCTGATGAGCGGTGGGTTTTTAGTGGGTGCGAGCCCCACATACCACATCTACGACGGTAGTGTGAGATGCATAAGGCATTTTCCCCCCTCAGCCCAGACGGGCTCTGGGGATCGCCTCTCCTTGGGTGCCAATGGATATCTTCTACGGTATATATTGGCATTTAAGTAGAGGCGAGCCTTAGAGCTTTGTATGAATAGATGAACGCGCATCGCGCGTAAGAGGCCCCACTTTGAAGTAATGCGGAAGCTTTTCCGAAGTGGATACAGGCCTGATGAGGAGGGGTTTTTAGTGGGTGCAAGCCCCACATACCACACATACGACGGTAGTGTGAGATGCAGAAGGCATTTTCCCCCTCAGCCCAAAAAAAAAAAAAAAAAAAAAAAAAAAAAAAAATAATATAATAATATAATAATATAATAATATAATAATATAATAATATAATAATATAATAATATAATAATATAATAATATAATAATATAATAATATAATAATATAATAATATAATAATATAATAATATAATAATATAATAATATAATAATATAATAATATAATAATATAATAATATAATAATATAATAATATAATAATATAATAATATAATAATATAATAATATAATAATATAATAATATAATAATATAATAATATAATAATATAATAATATAATAATATAATAATATAATAATATAATAATATAATAATATAATAATATAATAATATAATAATATAATAATATAATAATATAATAATATAATAATATAATAATATAATAATATAATAATATAATAATATAATAATATAATAATATAATAATATAATAATATAATAATATAATAATATAATAATATAATAATATAATAATATAATAATATAATAATATAATAATATAATAATATAATAATATAATAATATAATAATATAATAATATAATAATATAATAATATAATAATATAATAATATAATAATATAATAATATAATAATATAATAATATAATAATATAATAATATAATAATATAATAATATAATAATATAATAATATAATAATATAATAATTAATAATAATATAATAATATAATAATATAATAATATAATAATATAATAATATAATAATATAATAATTATAATAATATAATAATATAATAATATAATAATATAATAATATAATAATATAATAATATAATAATATAATAATATAATAATATAATAATATAATAATATAATAATATAATAATATAATAATATAATAATATAATAATATAATAATATAATAATATAATAATATAATAATATATAATAATATAATATATAATAATATAATATAATAATATAATAATATAATAATATAATAATATAATAATAATTATATTAAATAAAAAGAGACACCCTTCTCTTTAATGATCCTTATACCCGTTACTCGTAGAGTAAAAGGGTATATTGTATTCGTGCAAAAGTATGTAACAGGTAGAAGGAAGCGTTTCCGACCCTATAAGGTATATATATTCTTGTTCAGGATCACTAGCCGAGTCGATCTAGCCATGTCCGTCTGTCCGTCTGTCTGTCCGTCTGTCTGACCGTCTGTCTGTCCGTATGAACGCTGAGATCTCGGAAACTATAAAAGCTAGAAGATTGGCATTTTGCATGCAGATTCTAGGAGTTCCTACGCAGCGCATGTTTGGTTCAAAAAGGTGCCACGCCCCCTTTAACGCCCACAATATATAATTAAATTTAAATATTTCGGAAAAGTAAAAATGCAGTTTTATTGTGTTTATCAATACCTATCGAAATGTAGAAGAAATTTTTCAAATCGGACCATTCGTTAAAAAGTTATGCGTGATCAAAGTTTCTATCTCCATCTCCCTCGCACTCCCTTTACCTGAGTAACGAGTATCTGATAGTCTTGTTTTCATTTGTTTTCTTCCAAAACAACCTTCGATTTAATAAACTTACCATAACATCAAAAATAGTTGCACGATGAAGAGGCCAACTTTGTATTAAATTAAGAAAGGCTTTTTTAGCTTCTGTTGGCAACATTCCTCGAAGACTTTGATGATGCATTGCCACAGCTTCATGAGGAATATTTGGTACAAATCTTGGTGGTAAACAATGGCTTGCAACAACCCTGTAATCACTTATTATTTCACAGCAATCGCCCAGCTCAAGTTGGCTCTGAAGAGCAGTTAACATTATCGCTTCCATTTCAGTTATTGGATACCTTTCACTTCTCAAGCTATGCAGAATTTGGTGATACAACAGCTCCTTTTCAACAGTATCATCTAAATTGATGTAGTTGTCGAAAAATAAATGCTTTTTGAATAGGAATATATACTGAGGGTGTCGGGCAGTTGTTTTAGGGTTCAGCTGAAAAGAAAGCAATTTAAAATAAATTAGTAAGGGATTATTTAAGTAACGAGAACAGACTACAGAGAGTAGTAAATCATAAAAAATATTCAAATGGGATAAGGTAATAGGCGGGGGTGCTACAGAAGCGTTGTTCATCCTTACGACGGAATTCCCATCTCCGTTTGCAGGAAATAAATTTCGGTTATATTCAAATGCTCAGTACCTAAAAACACGTTTTTATTATATAAACGTATATAGAGAGAATGTTACTAACGGCGGAAAGAGGCACTGGTGTGATTGGGCAGCTATAATGTCGCGTTTGAATTTATCTAGTTATCAACCCCATCAGTCAAGATTTGTAAACTCATATTAGTTACTACAAAGTATAAGTAATATGTATAAAGACACTATTTTTCGGTTTTATAAAAAATTTGTTTGAAAGAACCTTGCTCTTCTTTTGATGGCCCATAAGGGAACAATTTAATAATGACTCACACAATTTACTCCACCCCCATTCCCACGCGTTACTTACTTTATCAACCTAAAATATTCTTAAATAAGTTCCACTTTCTTTTTTTCCGTCCTCTGGACGGATGCAATGACTGCATCACCGAGGTCACCTGTCCCCCCTATCGAAAACTATTCCAGCACGCAATGGATTTTTTCCTAGATTTTATGACAGCTTTCTCCGCATCGATGTGATTAAAAATCACAACGGCTTCCATATTTTCCAATATAAGAATCTCTGATAAGTTGTTTAAATTCTGCAGCATGTGATTTTTATTATGCATCATGAATTAACTCATTAAATTCGATACTTCTTTAATTTTTAAAGCACACTTTGATAACCTCTTGTTATTTGTTTAATTTGTTGGATTTGCTCAGTGGCTCAAAGCCTTATTTTAATTAATTTAACTTTCTTTTAAGATCTGAATCTTCCTTGAAAACCTAACAATCTCCTCTTCATCTGGTCTATGTTAGAATCAAAAACTTTAAGATTAATAATATAATCAAATACCTTTGAACCCCCATTAATCTCGTCTTTCCCGATTCCACCTTCACGATTGCATCCCTTTGTTTCAGTATTCGAATGACTAGTGTTTGTTCGTGGGTACCATTAATTTAACACTAATAATTATCGTTTATTTAACTTTGGACTTGTTTATTTGTATATATAGAGTAGAGTAACATATATATTCTTGATCAGGGACAATAGTCTGGTCGAATAAGCCATGTCCGTCTGAGAAAGATCTCAGAAACTTTAAGAGCTAGAGATTTGTGAATTAGCATGAAGATTCTGGTTTTCTCGCGCAAGTTTATTGTCATGCCCACTCTAACGCTCACAAATCACCAAATCCTTTAGAGACCAATTATAAGGCGCAATATAACTAGCCCTAAATTACTTATTCAGTTAATATCTATCACATCTCAAAAATTTCCTGATTTGAATCAATAATTTTCAAGTTTTAGAACATTTTGAGTGTTAATTATGACGTCATTTTATATTTGAAAACGGTGTTCATAATATATGAGAGAGGTGAAGAGAGCGAAAAAACTGGTATTTATAGAACTTTGGAAATAAAACGTGACATTCATAGCCTCGATATATCCAAATTCTTCCTGTGCTATATCATAATACCACAGGAAAAACTTAACTGTCACCCAACCCGTTCGAAAGACCATCGATCCGACTAGATAAAAAATGCGTTCATAAGAACCGTTTAAATACTTTAATAAAACTGCAGGACCAACACCAACATCAGAAGCATAAGAAATATATAAAAATATAAAGCGAAATAATTTCTTAGACAAAAAAAGGCACAAGTAGAGAACATTTTCAGAAAATTTTCTCAAAGAAAAAACTATGCCGATTGGAAGCTCTTCTTTTACAAGAACATTCTGCAGAGAAATGCCCTACACAACATGCCCACAACAACTCCACTTAGGAGGCATCGGACACTTTACCACTCGCCCCATCCACCTTGAGCCGCTAACAGCTATCATTTGCGGCGTTATCATTCTCAATGACGGAACAGCTACCATTAATGGACAAATGTAAACTGGAACCTTAATCATTACATTGGCAAGGAGGTAAAAGTAAATGACACCATATACCAAAACTTAATGAGCTACCTAAAAAAATGTCCTGCGTCAGCTGCATCAACGGTTCTTAACATAAAGGGCCATGAATAAATTTAGAGCTTACCGTATTTGCAGAAATTAAATATCGAAAGCCAACGATCATTGGCGAAGTGGAAAGGGGACTGATAAAACGGCATTTAATATCTGAAGTGGCCGCGATCGACATATGCTTTAAGTCATTACAACGGTTTCAAGAAGTTCGTGGACGTTCGTCATCTAAGCGGGGAGGAGTTAACACAGTAATCCGGCAACAGAATCTTAACCAAGCTAACAACACAGCCGGCATAAAAATAATGGAAGGCCAGCGTCACCCATGCTCAGGCTTCAGTCATCGCAATCGCACTGCGGCGAAAGTGTCGGCTACCCAACAGCAGGGTTAGCAGTTTTGGGTCATAGGGTTAGGTTACATTATAAGAATTTATGTACTTGGTATATAATCTTAAAAAATTCCTTACCACAGGAAATACTTAACTTATACATCAATATTTATTTTTAAAACATTAAAAAACAGTTTACATTCATTAATTTGTTAACTTTCAAATTCAATATATGATTAGCAAGTACATAAATCGTTTTACCATTAACAATAACATTTTAATTTGACTTTTTATGACCGTTCTAATGGCTGAAATACGATTAAAGTGGAGACCATTTTTTAAATTGTTTCTATTAATGGTACCTGAAACAAACGCCAAAATTAATATCTCAAAACCTTAGAAAGAACAACACGCCATATAGAGCTCAAGGAAAAATATATACTTCATTACAGGAATTATTCACTACCACAATAAAATTACTCTCTTCACTCGTTGTGCTTACAGACAAGCTCTATATGAACAATTAATTGGAAGCTAGACAGAAGTTAAAGACCTACTGCCTCAATTCTGCCTCTCTGGACAAAAAATATGGGAAATATTGGAAAGGGCTTAAAGTTCTAAGCGAAAATCAAGAGGATCAACATTTGCATCTGCTATGATCGCAAAAATATTTTATGTTCGTTCTTTGAGAAAACGTTTTATCCAGTATTCTGTTAAGGTTGTATGTGAGCACCAAGTATTTACCACAAAGATAAAGACTGTAAAGGTCAGAGCGACAAAAAGCACAACTCTATGTTGCATTGAGAGAACAAGAAGCAAGTACAGAAGCCTATTTCTCTACTGTAGGATAATCATAAACCAAAATATCTAACTAGACACAGTCGAGGTGGCAATTTCAGAGCACTTCTTGATTTAGGATGTCAGATGAATTTGATCTCTGACAGATTGCTATTAATAATACCATGAAGGCCGTAGAAAAGCTCATTTCGTTTTAAAGGTATAGGTACAAAAACTTATCCAACAAGGGTGTATGCAAAGTTTCAAGTCGATATCTTCAAAACGGAGAGACTAGTTCGCGTAGAAACAGACAGACGGACAGACAGACGGACAGACGGACATGCTTATATCAACTCCGGACGCAATCCTGATCAAGAATATATATACTCTATAGGGTCGGAGATATCTCCTTCACTGCGTTGCACACTTTTGACCAAAAGGGTATAAAAACATGTCAACCACTGCACAATGATTTTACAGGAGAAATCCACTAATTAGTGTTTCCCAAGATCATTGCTTATAACCAGATCGATAATTAAACTCCTCGATCAAAATTTATTTAGTAGAACAAAGTTTTGACACTATTCGTTGCCCTTCCAATTTTTTTTTTTTTTTTTTTTGCTTTGCTAATTATTTATTGAATCTTCTACTTTCGGTAAACTATGTCCAGATAGGCTTGAGAGTGGAGTTGTAGAGCAGGACCTTGTAGTCCAGAAGCAGGGGCGATCGAGCGTTTAATATCCAGTGGAATCTGCTGCCTTTTAGTTTTAGATGTAGTTTCTTGCACTCGATTCGTCTTCTCCAGGTTAGTCGTTTGTCGAAGTGGACGCTAAGATACGTTACTTCGTTGACTTGCGAAATCGGCGTGCTATTCAATGATAGTGGCGGCCATATTTGCCTGTTCATATGTGTTTACATCTTTGTTAATTTTTTTTTTCGCCCTGGTCAACAAAATTGTTGCGCTGGTCGGGGATGGAAATTTTCGGTTTGTTCTGATCATTAAAAGGGAATATTCACGAAACCAAACTTCAGACCAAATCCGAAGAACATTTCTGTGATGTGTCTAAATACGTGGAGGAAGCTTAGAAAAACTACTACACGCACCAACTAAAAGGCAGCAAGGGCTTGCAAGTTATACTAAAAGGAATCGAGCCTGACGTAGTCCCCAATGAAATTATCGATGCCCTCAAAGAAAAAGGTTTTCTGCAAAGAATGTTAGTAACATAAATAACAGAAAGAACTGTAGAACAGTAGAACTGGAGCTATACAGCAGAGTCCTGAAGAAAAATTAAGTGTACCCCATTTATAACCTGCAATACCTATTGCACCGAAGAATTAAGGTGGAAGAGCCACATAAAAGGAACATTGCACAATGTACAAACTGTCAGGAGTGTGGTGTAGTCTGTGTAGTTTCTGGAGACTTTCACAATTCCGCAATTTCCCTGCCAACAAGGAAGTCTCCCAAAAGAAGAAATGTGGAAACTGCGGAGGAAATCATTCGGCAAACTAAAATGGTTTTGTGGTCCACAAGGAGCTGAAACGCCGGAAACATAGTCCAATTTGTTGCCAGTTTTATAATGTCATTATATAATTGCCTTCCTCTGGGAGTCACGAGTCGTAATTCCCAGTGCGTCTGTTTGGCACTGTAGTCTCCTGGTGCTAGGAAACAATCTCAAAGTAAGTTGTAAAAATCCATTAATCGTTTTTTTTACTTTATTTTAATCGTGCTTTATTTCACACTTAAATTACTTGATTACGTTTAATTCATATTTCTCTTCTTCTCCTTACATCCAACATAAGCCTAAGCCCTACTCCTAATCTTTCGTAGTCCTAATTGATTAAGTTTAATCGACTAATATAATTATATTATATAAGGTTATATGCGTACTCACGAACCAATCCCTGTAGACTGGAGTAATGTATTATTTGATGAACGTGGATAAATTGAAATGATATTAGGTGATCTCGATGTACATGACACCAATAAATGATTAATGCTCTATAGAAAAAGGAGTATGAGTATTGCTACGATTCAAAGAAATATTAAAACTAAATTTATGAATTAAGTGCTACTTAATTAAGTGTGCTGATACTGGCACACTCGATTCGCGTCTGGCATTGTTGTTGGTGTTGTTCTCGACCGTCGTCACAAAACGAGACGACTGCCGCTGAGAGAGTCGAGGGTGCCTTTTACTTGGCCGAGTTGAGTTTATGTAGTCACAAGGTTAGTCGCCATGAGGTTCGGCGCATTTTGGTTCGGCGCAGGCAAGGTTTTAGCACGACTCCTAATCCTCTGCGGCCCCAATCACGCACACGTTGCCGGTTGTCACCAAGACTTCCCCCAACCGTTGGTCTGAGCCAGGTCCAGTTCCGCGCACGTTTAGGGACTGATCTAGGTGGCCATTTACTTTACGCCTGACCAATACGAAACCGCCATGTACAAGTTAAAAGGTCTGTATCTGTAAGCTATGTTCTGGGCTATTGAAGTCAGGTTATTATTACGGTTCCCTAATTTAAAAGATTTATAAAATTGTATTGTATCGCTCTCCGGTACAGTCCTTCCGGAGTCCGAACGTCCGCCACCCGAACCTTTTTATCGGCGCCGGCGTGGACCGCTTCCACTAGCCCAATCCTCCACTGCTGGGGTGGAAGGTTGTCCTCTGCGACGACGACCATTTTTCCCGCGGCGAGATTTGGCTCCTCCTTGTGCCTTTTGGACCTTTGCTGGAAGCTGGCGATGGTCTCCCAGGACCATGGTGCTACAACTTGTGCTTGAGCGACAAGACACCTCGCCATCGACGCAAGCAGGTCAGATTGATTTGGTCCGGGAGTGCTTCCGACGGTGGGGCCAGCAGGGGGCCGCCGATGAGCAGATGTCCGGGGTCAGGGCTTGGGTCGTTGCTGAGGATTCCCAGAGGCCTGGAGTTCAGCACGGCCTCCACGCTGGTGAGGAGAGTTCCGAGCTCCTCCGCGGTCAAGATGTTTTGGCCGACCATCCGAAGGAACAGGTGCTTTGCAGACTTCACACCTGCCTCCCAAAGTCCACCGAAGTGTGGTGCTCTGGGCGGTATGAACGCAAACTCGCATCCTTTTTTTTATGCGTATGTTTCTATACCGCCCCCCTGCTCCTCCAGACGGGCTCGGAACTCCCTCATGTGCCGGTCGGATCCGACGAAGTTGGAGGCGTTGTCGCACCACACCTTCTCCGGTATCCCGCGACGACTCACGAACCTTTGAAAAGCCAACAGAAAAGCATCAGTTGTTAGGTCAGACACAAGCTCCAAGTGGACCGCTTTGAACGCAAAACAGACAAACAAGGCCACGTACGACTTGTACGGTGGCTTACCACGGATACTATACGTTGTGCTAAAGGGGCCACAAAAATCAACGCCACAGATGTTAAACGGGCGGAGAGCTCGAAGTCTATCTGCTGGCAAGTTTGCCACGATTTCCTTCAAGAAATGCGGCTTACAGCGAAAGCAGCAAATGCACGATCGAACTGTTCGTCGGCAGACTTCTTGCGCATTGACTAGCCATACTTTCTCGCGCAGAAGACTTGCAAGAGCTCGAGGGCCAGCGTGAAAATTCGTTACGTGCAGGTATGACACGTATGATCAATGAATTGTGAGCTTTTAGACAGCAACAACGGGACATTGGCTTCGTACGGGATAGGAGCATTCAATAACCGACCCCCAACTCGTAGCAATGTCGAGGAACACCAATTTAATTTATTCTCCTGAATAAAGGAGCTTAGCTTTTGAATATTCGTTGCTACCGGTTTATTTTTCCGAATTTTACTAATATCGTCACTGAATTCGTGAAAATGGATAACTTCAACAATTTTCTCAAAAGCGAAATACAGTTCTCTTGGCGAAATACTTTTTTCAAAGGTCTTCGTCCCTTTTCTGCACCTTTGAATAAAGCGGAGAACCCATACGAAAATTCTCAGAAGCTTCAGATGCGACGAAAAGTTTTCTATTTTCTGTAGCAGATAATTTGGCTGTAGGCTGACTACAAGAGCTAATGCCGATTTGCGTAATTCCATCGATACTACTGCGACCGGCAGTTCGAAATGTTGATTTACAGGCCAATTTATTTCTGAGTATAGCAAGAACAGAGGCCCGCCGAACCAGATGGACGTTGTAAGCTCCTCAACGTCACATCCACGGGATACTATGTCTGCTGGGTTAACTTTCGTGGGAACGTGTCGCCGAGTTGCGTTCTCCGACCACTCCTGAATTTCTGCGACCCGGTTTGATACAAAAACCGACAACGACGAAGGATGGGTTTTGATTCAGTGTAATATGATCTCGGAGTCTGTCCATAGGAAAACATTCTCAATGGGACAATTTAGCAATGGCCTGACACGATTATACAGATCTGCTAAAAGGTGAGCTGCGCACAGCTCAAGGCGAGGCAAAGTTTTCGTCTTGAGGGGAGCTACTTTAACCGGTAACCAAACCACGCCAAGGGTCTTAGTTAAGTCTGAGCCTGCCGTAAGTGGCATTACAGCGCTATCAGATGCGGATAACTCTGGATAGTTTGAAAACCAGTTCAAATCCTGCCTCTAGCAAAACCTGAGAAACTTCGTCTCGAAGGCCTTGCAGGTCCTCAACGCATCCGGCGCCAGTCAACAAATCGTCAACATGAAAATCTTTCTGAATAATCTGTGCGGCTTTGGATAAGTTGCTTGCGCCATCTCTCCTAGTCGCATTAAACACCCGATCGCCAAAAAGGGTGCCGGCGAAGTTCCATATGTAACGGTATTTAACTTAAAGATTTTCAGAGACTCAGAGGGATCTCGTCTCCATACTATGAGCTGAAAGTTTCTGTCAGATTCGACCACCATTACTTGGCGATACATTTTTTTTTTGTCTGCCGCAAGGGCAAACTTATGCAATCTAAACCGAAGCAGTGTCGAGTACAGCTCCTCTTGAATGGTTGGGCCTACTATCAAGATGTCATTCAACGATACCTGCGTCGATGTACTGCACGATGCATCAAAAACTACTTTCAACTTTGTTGAAGTACTTTGTGGCCGTAGAACGCACTGGTGCGGAATGAAATAGTGCGGAGTGTTTGGAATTTTGTCATTGGTGGAAGACATGTGGCCCATGGAAACATATTCCTCCATGAATTCAATGTACATCTTCCTCAACGAAGGGTCCTTTGACAATTTCCTTTCTACCGACAAAAATCTACGCTTCGCAACTTCGTATGATGAGCCAAAAGAATTTGGGTCAGATTTGAACGGCAAACGAACCGAAAATCTACCGGACGACAATCTTTGAGTATTTTTCTCAAAGTGTTGTTCACAAAGTTGCTGCTCAGGAGTATGGACTTTAGCCTTGGGCGGCAGGTCCTCCACAGACCAATTGTGTCAATTGACTCCAACGCTTCCTCCTGGCAGCTGAGATGTACCATTTTGTTAGCCTTTATTTTATCTTCAGAGGCACATCCAGCCGAGAACTGTTTTTTGTAGGATGGGAAGTTCAGGACCCTGCTTGATCTGGCCAACAGATAAAAGTTCAAAGAACGTATCTGCACCGATAAGCATATCTATTTTTTGGGGCTTGAAGAAGAATGGATCTGCCAACTGAATATTTTCAGGCACTCTCTTCCCGCTGGTGTTCACCGCTTGATCCGGATGATAACAAGAAATATTTTTTAGGATCCAAAAATCGGACGACAACTGGATATTCCCTGAGTAAGCACACCTCCTCTCTTGAAATTTTAAGTCTCTGAGCGAGCTCATCGGTCACAAAGTTTATTTGTGATCCTGAGTCGAGTCCTGGCTCAAGCCAAGACAAATTCGCCACTTTTCGTCTGAACGCTCACAATAGCAGTTGCAAGAATGACTCTATCCGATGCAGTCGCATGCACAACATGCGAAGCGGATGGAGTCTCCTGCATGAGCGTGGGCTGAGAAGGGGGTGGCAACGCGAGATTAGTGTTTGCGGAATATATGTGCAGCAACGTATGGTGTGAGGAATTGCACACTCTGCATTTGTTCGATTTGCATTTTTTGACGGTATGTCCCTTTCGAAGGCAGTTAATGCACAAGGGTGCTCTTTTAGCGAAATCGAATCTTTTCTGAACTGTTAGAGCTGCGAAGGAAGTGCAGTTTCCAATTTGATGTTCATCTGAGTTGCAATACACGCATTGTACCGTGTCGTTCCTGGCAGCGACAAACTAAAAACTCCTATTTCCATTCTTCTTAGGATTAGATTGGACATGCTGGGCAGTTTTGGGCTTGGAGGCCTCTTCCGCTACCATATGTTGGTAACGCCTGTTCAAAGTCGTCTCACATTCACTCCAAAGAGGAAGCGAAGTATAGACTAATGTTCTTCCCATTTTCTTTTAGTTCCTGCATCGACCTTGCTCATTACCAAATGTATTAAAATAGCATTAGTAATGCGTCTATCATCCCCAATGGACAGCAAGGAGTCATAAAGGGCTGTGACTGTCTCGATGAGGGTTCTCATGGCTGTAGCTGACGGCTGTGTAATTTTTTGCAAATTAAAAAGTGTCGATATGTTGTCAAAAAAAATAAGGCAATCATTATCGTACACCCGCTTCAGGCTAGCAAGGGCTTTGGGATATCTCGTTTGTGTTTAAGCTCTTCGATATCCTTGGCTGCCATTGCCTTTTTTTTTATTATTTTTTTTTTTTTGGAATCGAAGAGGTTTTTAATATAAATATATTTTATTTTTTATTTATACTATAATAATATAATATAATTTAAACGACTAACGAGAATTATGCCGAACGCGCGCAGTGTAGGGGAGCTAAGTGACGAGAGAAGTTCAAAAAAATCCTAATTAGAGTTTTTTAGAAGTTTTTATGAAAAACCTACGACAGTACTATGCCGATCGCACGCACTGTAGGGAAGCACACGCCAACGCTCAAGCGTACCGAAAACCAACGAACAAGCGTTAAAGCAACCAACAATTGCACTTCTGCCGAGATCGAGAACTAAAACGACAAAGCGGTTCAACTCCTAGGCAAAGGCAAATGCCAACGGAGAATAATGTCTGACCAATAACTAAGGGCAACGAATATATATGCCTGATGCTGAAAGGCTCGGAAAAATAATTAAAAGCGCGGGAAAAATTATGAAAGCGCGGGTTTTTGCGGCGGTTTTCTCAATTATTAAAAATTTCACTTTTTTCCAGCTATTTTAGCAATACCCTAAATTGGTGCTCACTACGACGAAAATGGGGGAATTAAGTTTGCACTAATTTAGGTCGAATTTTTTGTTTGTGTTTTAATATCCAAAGCGATTCACATGTATAGTTTAAAATATTTATGTATGTATGTATATATGCATATTTGCCAAAATTAAAATTGTTAGTATATGCAAAATTTTACACGAATGCAAAAAGTTGAAAGATGGGCCAAACACAATTAAAAAACGCCACAGATTAGCTTTCAACTTTTCGCACACGGAGGTAACTCATTAATTCGACTGCGTGCAGACGTGTTTTATTAACGCTCTGGAAAAACAATTAACCAATCAGTCGAAAACGTTCGAAAAAATTAATAAGCGCGAGGTGTTGCGTTTCGCGTTGCAAATCGCAAATCGTAAACTAAAGTTTTAATTAATTAAATAATTAATCTTTACGCACTAACGATAAACAAATGAGTAA
Organism: Drosophila kurseongensis; assembly: GCA_018153305.1. NCBI lineage: Eukaryota > Metazoa > Arthropoda > Insecta > Diptera > Drosophilidae > Drosophila > Drosophila kurseongensis. The sequence continues at coordinate 2,654,410 of JAECXX010000120.1, forward strand.
GAACGTGGATCAGCGCACTCAACGACAAAAACAACAAGACGAAGCCCGCGAAAAAATTCAGAGAGAACAAGACAAACGTCGTCTCTCTTTGGCCCGTAACAACGCTTATTTTACTGTGACGATAAATACTCTAGAGCCGACAGTGCTTGAAGGTGCAAGTATACTGACCGCCGAAAACCAGAGAGCTGACTCTTGCTCTCCCGCCCTGCTCTTCACCGCTCAAACGTCATGGAGTGAGCAATGCAAGACTCCAACAGAGCTTCTGCCGCCTAGCGCAACAACAACAAAAACTACTATGACTACAGTCTCTGTCGCCAACAATGCAATAACGACTCCACCCGTTTCTTGTGCTGCGGGTAAAGCAACAACACAACCAAGTGCAAAAATCGGTGCAAACGGCAAAAACAAAGCTACGGTAGAAGAAATGACAATTCTGCAAGCGGGTTCGGCTATGCAGACAGGCATGGATCGCTACATTAATATCTCCAAGCGCAAGCTAACACCCCCAAAAAACTCGGACGGCAATAAGCCCAAAATAAATCGTTCCAACAAAGGCCCTGTAAGTCCCGGGCCATTAGATGAAAATAGATTTTCCATTCTGGCGGAGCCTGAAACAGAGTCTGAACAATTAGCTCCAAGGAAACTAAAGCCCCCACCTATTTTTATTCGGGAGAAGATCTCGAATGCCCTAGTCAGCAAAATAGTTGAGCTTGTCGGAAAAGATAACTTTCATGTTATTCCGCTTATGAAAGGGAATATAAGCGAAACTAAACTCCAAACCAAAACCGAAGACGATTTCCGAGCAGTGTCGAAGTACTTAAACGATGCCAAAAAGAATTACTACACGTACCAGCTGAAAAGTTGCAAAGGTTTGCAAGTTGTGCTCAAGGGAATAGAACCAGATGTGACCCCCTCCGAAATTACAGAGGCCTTAAAAGAAAACGGTTTTTGCCCAAAAAATGTTATAAACATTATGAACAAAAACAAAAAGCCGCAACCACTCTTCAAGGTCGAGCTGGAGCCAGACAGCAGAACTTTGAAAAAAAACGCAGTGCACCCGATCTACAAGTTGCAGTACATTCTACACCGTAGGATAACAGTGAAAGACCGGACCGGGCCAGTGCAATGCACAAATTGCCAGGAATACGGTCATACCAGGGCTTACTGCACCCTCAGGTCAGTATGTGTAGCTTGTGGAAACTGCCACGGCTCCGAACCCTGCCCTGCCAACAAGGAATACTCTCTCACTAAAAAGTGTGTAAACTGCCAAGGAAACCACACAGCTAACTACAGAGGCTTTCCAGTCTACAAGGTGATGAAAAGTCGGATGCAACAGCGACAACGGCACGCTCCCTGAACACACATAACACTTACATGAGATCACAAACGATACCGGAAGTTTTCTTCGCAAAAGCAACCAGATCATCATTTGGCCCTTCAATTACCACCAACGGAATTTTTTACGCCAGTGCTCTAAGATCAGGCACAGCTCACATAGAGCCGAATATTGATAACATCCAGCAGGCCATGAGACAGCCACAAAGTAAAATGGAATCTATGATGATTACTTTGCAACAAAATATGATGGAATTTATGTCCTTCATGAAAACCACCATGCAAACCCTTATGCAAAACCAAAATATAACGCCAACGGTGTTTCACGGCATAAACCTGAAATAACTCTATTTCTGAACGAAAACCACATCGACGTTATGTTGCTGGCAGAAACGCATCTCACCAGCAAATATAACTTTCAAATACGGGGATACACGTTCTACGGCACCGATCATCCAGATGGTGAAGCGCTTGGCGGAACTGGAATCTTACTAAGAGACCGCGTCAAACACCACTTTTACCAACGGTTTGCAAAAAATTATCTGCAAGCTACATCGATAAAATTACAGTTGGGCAACTGCAACCTTGCCATTGCCGCTGTCTACTGCCCACCCCGCTTTACAGTCTCCGCAGACCAAATCATGGACTTCTGCAATTCACTTGGAGAGCGATTCATAGCAGCAGGAGATTACAACGCCAAGCACACGCACTGGGGATCCCGCCTTGTGACCCCAAAGGAAGGCAACTATATAATGCACTCATTAAAACATGCAACAAACTGGACTACGTTTCACCAGGCAGCCCTACATACTGGCCTACAGATCCTACAAAACCACCTGATTTAATTGATTTTGCTGTGACAAAAAACATTTCTCGCAATCTAATATCTGCAAAATCGCTTTTGGATCTATCATCGGACCACTCACCAGTGCTAATAACTCTTCTTCAAAGCCCGGAATTAATCGAGCACCCTCGCAGGCTGACGTCGCATCGAACCAACTGGCTGAAGTTCAAAAAGTACGTAAGTTCCCACATTGAACTAACTCCACAGCTCAACATCAAGGAGGACATCGACTACTATGCCGATGCACTGGAGTCTGTACTCGTCGCAGCAGCCAAAGTCTCAACACCGCAAGGGAGGGATGGGCACACACCAACACAAAACTAACCTTGAAATTGACGCGAGTTTTTTTTTGTTTTTGGTGAAAATTACTAATAAATCACGTCAGGGTCACCAAGTAATTTGAATACTAATTTATATTAATAAGAAAACGCGAATTGTGGTTGGATATTTGATTTTATATAATATTTTACGACGAAATCGACGAAAGGGAGTGCAATGTTGATCGGGTTCGATTTAACACTGGCTTTAATTTCAATTATGATCTCTGATAGCTATGCTTATCTAAGGGGGGCGAGAGACGGGGCGAATTCGCGAGAGCGAACGAAAGCTTTATTGGCTCCCGCTCTAGCCTTAAAACTAGAGAGACTTTACAATTTAAATAAACGCGCCCAGTGCGCCAACACCTTCAACGTTGTAGCTTTGTATAGCTTTATTTCTGCCAAAGTGTGACGCAAATAAGTTAAAATGCATTTTAATAAATGGTTTTATGGGAAATAAAACAAAATAAGCGGAAACTTTTTTTTTTTTAATATTAGATTTTGGTTGTTTATTTTGAATCTTCTCTTACGAGACTAACAAAATGTGTTCAAATCTTAAAGTACTACATTATTCTAACAGTTTGTTAAACTTTATTTATGTTAGACGGTCCTAATAATTGTTGCTGGATAGGACGGTCGTTATGACGAAGGCAGGAATGGCTACATACCAAGGTGGTTTGGGTGGGTTGACAGCTTTGTGTAATAATTTTCCATTTGTGCACTATTACATCTCGGACGGGGAGTATATTCAAGTCTCTCTGAATATTACCACTCCGAACGTACCACGGTGCCCCGGTGATAGTTCTCAGGATCTTTGATTGGGCTCTCTGCACGATTTCTACCTTGCTGTTGCTGGCGCTCACCCACAACTGGGAGCCATAAGTCCAGATTGGTTTCAAAACGGAGTTGTAGAGAAGAACCTTCTAGTCCAGACTGAGGGGGGAGCGAGAGTTTTTAAGCCAGTGCAGACTGTTTGCCTTTAGCTTAGGCGAGTTCGTTTAGCTTCAATATGCGTGCGCCAGGTAGGCCATCTGTCGAGATGTGTAAAGATGTTGTAAAGATATGCCTTCAAGAGTTTATGCGTGTTATTGGGGAGCATTATATTGATTTTATGCTTTAGGCCGTCAATACCGCAGTGCAGTCTTTCCTATTTTCAAATGGATTTCTGATGTTATGCGGTTCACCTGTTCGATAGATCAATGTTTTTCGAGAAAGCCGAATTGATGTGCTGGGATACTATTATGTCTTCTGAGGTATGGTATGATACGGGTTAGAAGGCATTTTTCGAAGAGTTTTGATAGACCCGAAAGTAAACTTATTGGTCTGTATGAGGGGGTGAGCGTGTGGTCTTTTCCAGGTTTTGGTATCATTATGATAACTGACTTTTTCCACCTCTTTGGGAAGCAGCCCAGTCTTGTCATCGCGTTGAACAGCTGGCATATGGTACCAACAGCACATAGTGGGAGTTCAATAAGCATTTTTTGAGATTTTCTCGGTTGTAGCTGCTCTTTTATAATTTTTATGAAAATGGTCAAAATACAATTGGTTCGGCAATAGGGAGTCGTCTTCTGTTTGCGATCTTATATTACGTTCGTTTGTTGCTGGATTTGGCTGGAACACATTTTGAAGGTGGGCAGAGAATGTGTCGGCTCTGACTTTGTCGCTTCAGGCCCAGCAACTTGCAGGGGTCCATATTGGCGTAACCGTTACTGTTGGAGGGCTCAGTGTTGAATGGGCTTTCCATAGTGGGAATTTTGAGCTGGATGGAGATTGTTGCTCTATATAGCGCTGTTGGGATCTGTCTTCTTCTTGTGCATTGGTGAGTCGACGTGAAGCTTCTTTTAACTGTTGCTTTGCATATGGCGATCGAAGTAATTGCCATTCGCGCCGGGAACGATGCTTTGCCAGAACCAGCTTTGTGTTATGTGCTATGTTTTGCCTTTGCCAAAACTGACTCTAGCATGCTTACTGTTCTGTTGATGTCTTCTTCGCCGGTTAGCTGTGGTGTAAGTTCGATGTGCGAACTTATTTTTTATTTTTTGAATTTGAGCCAGTTTGTGCTGTTAGAGGTTAGCATGACGGGACTGTCATTACTATCTGGCTGTTGGTTGAGGCTAAAGAGTACAAGCGAGTGGTCTGATGATAGATCCGAGGGAGAACTGGCCTTAATCAGATTTCGTGGGATGTTTTTTGTAACTGCGAAGTCAATCAAGTCTGGCAGTTTTCTGGGGTCACTTGGCCAGTGTGTATGTGAACCAGGGGAAACGCAGTCAAGTTTATTGCTAGGTTTTATAAATAGGGTATATAGTTGTCTACCTTTCGGCATCACGCGGCGAGATCCCCGTGCGTATGCTTGGCGTTTTAGTCTCCTGCTGCTATAAAGTAGTTGCCTAGTGAGTTGAAGTAATCGGTAAATTGGGCTTCTGATATCGTGAATCGAGGAGGACGGTATACCGCTGCTAGAGCTAGATTGTGGCAGCCCAACTGTATATTGATAGATGTGGCTTTCAGGTAGTTAGTAGCAAACGTGTTGTGAAAGTGGTGCTTGATGCGGTTTTAATAAGGATTCCAGTGCCTTCATGGGCCTTACCATCAGGATGACTAGTATTGTAACACATATACCCTCGGATTTGGAAATTGTATTTGTTGGTAAGGTGGGTTTCTGCAAGTAACATTACGTAGATTTCATTGTCATTCATAAATTGTGCTAGCTCAATTTTGTGCCGTGAAACGCCGATGGCATTCCACAGTGCAATGCGCAGGGGAGCTATTGATTATTTTGATAAGGTGTTTTGGAGCATCGCATGGTCGTTCGCATAAAATAAATGAATTCATCCATACTTTGTTGCAGTCTGACTATCATCGTTTCCATTTTATTTTCTGTGTGCTCTGCATGTTGGTAAGAAACTGTAGGTGGTGATTGGACATTGTAGGCAGGGCTCGCATGATCCGATTTCAAAACGCTTACAAAGCTAACGTTTTTCGTTATAGTGGAACTGCCGAGTGAAGATCGGGCTGCTGACGAAAAGAAAACTCCAGTTGTGGGTTTGGAGGGTATTGTTCGGACGTTGATGCACTATGATCAGCGCAAACAAGTGGCCCTTACGACACCAAGCAGTGCTTGTTACGCGCGGAGCCTAATAGGCGTAAAAACGAGATCGCGAGAAGTTAAAAAGCGCAATGTAGAAGCGGACAGACTAAGATTAGAAATACGTACGAGACTAATACTAATACTAATTTGGTGCTAAGTAAGATAAAATTGATGCTTTTAGGCTTGGCATAGAGTCGGTAGTAGAAATAATATGGTATAGTCTATTATAGTCGTTACACAGTACTCTAAACGGTTCATGCATATCAAAGTTAGATCTACAAATATTTAATGTAAGAGGAACATAGTTCCTGGTAATTCTATTAGGCACGGAGAAGCTTATGCGACCCAGTAACTCGGGACTCTCCACATCCCCGTGAATAAGTTTATAGATAAAAGTTGTGCCAAGCATCGTTCTACGGTTTACTAAGGATGGTAGATTAATTAGGAGAAGTCTACTAGAGTAGGATGGTAAAAAAAGGCTTGCATTCCAGTTAAGGCCCCGTAGAGCAAATAATAAAAAGTTCTTTTGAACAGACTCTATCCGGTCTATATGTACACCATACTGAGGACTCCAAACTGCTGAACAGTACTCCAGGATTGGACGGACTAGTGAAATGAACAGAGTCTTTGTAACATAGGGATCATCGAATTCCTTTGACCACCTTTCAATAAATCCAAGAACTCCCCTGGCTTTATTCACCATAGAGGTAATATGGTCACAAAACTTAAGTTTTGGGTCAAGGAGGACGCCAAGGTCATCAACATGCGTAATTCTAGACAACGTGCAACCACCCAGCGTATACGTTGCATATTGTGGGTTGACCCGAAAGAATGTCATTACTTTGCACTTAGCGCTATTTAAATCCAAAAGATTTTCACAACACCATGTTTGAAAAGCATTTAGGTCAGATTGTAAGTCTGAACTGCTAGAAATTTCGTTAAATTGCAGGCATAACTTAACGTCATCTGCGTACATAAGAACACGCGACTTTGTCAAGACTAGAGGGAGATCGTTTATAAATAAAGTAAAAGAAGTGGGCCAAGGTGGCTTCCTTGTGGGACGCCTGAAGTAACTCGGATCAAATCAGAGATCGAGTTTTTAAAGAGGACTCTGTGAGTCCTACCACTCAGATAACTTGAGATCCATGTTAGAAGATCACATGGAAACCCTAATAAGTCTAGCTTTAATACAAGAAGCGAGTGATTTACTGAATCAAACGCTTTACTAAAATCAGTGTAAGCTACGTCAGTCTGCATGTTCTTTCTAAAGCCATTTATTACAAAAGACGTTAGCTCTAAGAGGTTTGTCGTCGTAGATCTTCGCCTTATAAATCCATGTTGACATGGAGATATAATCGATCTACAAAGATGTTGCAAATGGGGTGTAATAGTGTTTTCGAAAAGCTTTGGGATGGCGGATAATTTGGATATGCCTCTGTAATTACTTGTATTGCATTTATTTCCTTTCTTAGGGGAAGGGGAATGACAAATGACTGCTTCCAAATAAGTGGGAAATGAGATGTTTTTAAAGACAAGGTAAACAATTTGTACAGAGGTCTACACAGAGTTTCAGCACAGTATTTAAGCACGCAGCCTGGAACTCCGTCCGGACCCGGTGAATAGACTGGCTTAACTTTATGGAGATCCAAAAGAAGGGAGCTTTCGCTTAACCTCGGACAAAAAATCAAGTTCGACTTGGGTATGGCATTTGAATAAGACGGATTTGGACGGGATGAAACAGAATAAGTTGTCTGGAAAAACTGGGCAAATAGATCGGCAATTGCCTGATCAGAGTTTGCCGTAGAGTTTTCGAATGATAGCGATGCAGGGTAACAGGCTGATTTACGCTTAGTGTTAACAAAATTATAAAACTGTTTTGGATCTTGTGAAAATTGGACCCTACAACAAGTCAAATAGCTTTTATAACACCGGGCGTTAAGCACGATAAAATTTGACCGAGCCCTTAGGTACCGAGAGAACGCAGATTGTGAACCGCACATTTTAAATTTATTGAAAAGTCTGGACTTAATATTTTTTAGGTGTGACAACTCTTTATTAAACCACGGAGGTTTATTTGAAATCGACGGATAGTATAACGGAACACACAGATAAAAGAAGGAATTCAATGCATTATAAAAGATATAAACGGCCTTAGCCAAGTTAGTGCATGAATAAAATTCGGACCAGTCATAGCCGGATATAAAAGTATTTAAAAGATGAAAGTTTGCCTTACGAAAGCAGCGGATTCGTTTAACCGACTTTTCGGATTTTTTATTCAGCTCTGTTCTTGCGTCTACAGTCACCTCTAAAGTTGGATGATAAGGATCTTCCGGTTGTGTAAGTGGTGACGTTCTTGATAGGCAAACGCCTATGGAAACGTCCTAAGGAGTTCTTAACATGGTTCACTTGGGATAGCATTGACATTGGTCAAGCAAGCCGTCAATAAAGTCATGCTGCGCTAAAGAAAGTAAAATGTTAGAGTTTTCGTCAGGGGCCATGTCGCACTAGGTATATTAAAATCACCCAATACTATTAACTGATCTCGATCTGACAGTTTTTTGGAAATGGACTGAATAACGGAAAGGTGTTTCGAGTAAATAGGGAACTCAGATGATGGTGGGATATATGAACAAGTAATATATACAAAACTACCGGGAAACGATAATTTTATACCTAGGAATTCGATGTCATAAAATTCTTCGAAAGTCAGTAATTCAGACGAAAAGGTGGAGTCGACAGCAATCAGGACTCCACCTCCCCGTCTGGACTGACGATCAAGCCTATAAATTGTGTACTTACCCGGGAGAATTTCGGAGCTAAGTATATCCGGCCTTAACCAGGTCTCTGTACATACCATAATATTATATGGGAAAGAAAAACTATCCGAATACAATTTAGTCAGCTTACTAAGTAAGCCTCTTGTATTCTGATAACAAAGAATAAAAGAGGAGGCTAGTTTTTTGGGACGGAAGAGGATGTGGAGGGCGCTGGGGATGGTTCTTTAATGGTATTTTCCATTTCCCCTGAACTATTCTTTTTTCTCTTAGCTTCGTACTCTTTTACAAATATGCCCTCGGGCCAGAAACTGGTGGAACACACAGATGCAAAAAGAGCACAAGGAATACCAATCTTAAATGATGATACTTTCCTAGCATAAGAAAATTTAAATTGTTCGACCTTCAAATCATCAACTTGGATTTTGTTACGGATATAAGCCGTAATATCCAGTGATGTGAGGTCTGGGGCGAGCCGTGAAACAAATACATGTTTTAGCTGGGGCACCCGAACACAAGTAACCGTTTTTGGTACAACACATGCAACCTTTTTTGGTACTACAGAATTTGTATCTTTACTACCAGTATCGGCCGGTAATCCGGACGTTCAGTCTACATGAGGTGTTGGGGCCACTACTTTATTTTGATCGGACAGAGCGGAAATACCTAGCGGAGCCACACCGATTCCAGCAACTTCGGATACCGAATCACTTTTTGCCCCCGATCTTAGTACCATTTGAGTGGCGCCTAAGTTTGGCAGCTGAGCTGGAATCGAATCGCGGGCAGCAGGTTGCACGGCACCTGCCATAGAATGCCCGGCGACCGCGACTTTTTTGCGCTTTGGGGAATCGGGCTCAGCTAGCATGCGACTAGTGAGCTGCGATTCAAGCGCCACGAGCAGGTCCGTATTTTTACGGCAGTTCCGGATTAATTCCGTAACACTGCTTTTTGTGAGCCGCCTAATAGTTATTGCCTGGTTCTCGTATACAATGCATTCATCGTAGTAGTAGCGTAGGCCACTCCTCTTATCGATGGCATCACGAACCAGGCCAGAATAGCCAAGACACTTTGCATGATAAATTTTATCACATGTATGGCAGGGAATACATTGCTGTCCAGCCGAGATAACTTTCTTGCAATTTTTTAATGAACAGAAAGCCATTTTCGCTGACCACGGACCACTGTGCACTATAGCGGACAAAAAAAATCGAAAGCACTCAAGAACTTTTTAATGAGAGATAAAACAGAGCGACAGAGCGGGAGCGAAACACCGAATAACTTTGATGTTAGGCACCACGAAACGAGATAGAATAGAGAGAGCGGGATAACCGATTAACTCCGGTATAAAACACCTCTGAGAGATATTACCGTTGTAGTGCGTGCCGTTCCAACAGCGCTCAACGACGAAGAGAAATACTGAAAAGAGGGGCAATAGAAAACAATAACAACAAACCAGCACCGAATTAAATTATGCGAAAAACTTTTTGTTTACTAAACACAAGTTAATCACGATGCACTCGCGAAGCGAACGGAAAGTTGTTAGAAAACACTTAAAGGTGTAGAAACGGTAAAAAGAGATTTAAGAAAAACCCCGGTGGTTTCAATAAGAAAAATGAAAATTCGGAGCGCAAAACAAAAACACGACCGTTCTCTGTGAAGACGCACTTACCAACTATCAATGGTGTGTTGTGAGATCGTGCTGTTGACACTCTTTGGTTAATCCGACTTTTTAACTCCTTGTATACTGGGCAGCCTCTGTAGTTTGCTGTGTGGTCTCCTCCGCAGTTATTACACTTTTTGCCATTTGGCTCATTTTTTAATTCACAATTAGCAGAAATATGCAGGCCTCCGCAAGCGACGCATACGGAGCGTAGTGTACAGTAAGTTTTTGTGTGTCCGTATTCATGGCAATTGGCGCAATGGACTGAGCCATTGCGTTTATGCGGCTCTTCAACCGTGATTCTGCGATGCAATAGAAACTGGAGATTGTAGATGGAATGAACTTCGTTTTTCTTGAGGGCCTTAGAGTCAGGTACAAGTTCCACTTTAAAGAGAGGTTGCGGTTGTTTGTTTTGGTTACGTATGTTTGAAACGGTTATTACGTTAAAACCTTTATCTTTTAGTGCCTGTTCGACTTCATAAGTGATTACGTCGGGTTCGATTCCTTTTATGACAACTTGTTGACTTTTACTACTTTTTAGCTGGTTGGTATAGTAGTTTTTTTTCATGGCATCTAGAGGAGTTCCGTCAATTTTCTAAAGCTTTCTTCACTTTTGACTTGGACCTTTGTTTCATGTATGTGTACTTTAGTCAAGGGGATTACGTGGAAGCTATCTTTACCAATCAGATCGATTATTATGTTAACAAGATTGTTGGAGTATTTTTCTCGAATATAAAGCGGAGGCGGCTTCGCTTTCTTTTTGTCCGTATCCATGACTGTAGAAGCGATTTCGTCTATTTGCTGTATTAGAGTTTGGCACAGTTCATTGGCTTAAGGAAGCCCGATTGATTTTTGCGACGTTACCCATTTTCGTGTCCTATGAACTTAGTTTTCTTTTAATGTTTATGTAGCGATCCATGCCAGTCTGTATGGTCGAACCTAGCTTTTTAATTGGGGCGTTTGGCGGTGCTGCGCTAGCTGCAGCTGGTTAGTGCGCTGGCACAGCAGGTAGAACGATCGTCGGGCATACAGGCGCAACTGATGTTGTTGTTGTTGTCATTGCATTTACAGTTGCTAATGTCATCACTGTGCTGGTAACCGTGGCCAGGCATGTGGGCAGTTGGGGCGAGGCATGGAAAGGGGGAACCCATTTATCACTTACCCCGGAGAGAGAGAGCGCGCCCTTTCGTTTTGAATAGGCTTGAGTTCATTGGGTGGTGTTGGGGTTACCGATCGCGGTAGAGCAGAAAAGGAAGTATGCATTGCTCTTTTGCAGCGACAGCCAACGCTCGTCTTGATTAAGTTGGCGCTGCGCCCGAACTTCGTTTGGGTTCATCACCTTATTTGTTTGGTTTTTTTTTTTTTTTATTTATTTATTTGTGTTTTAGTATTAGAAGCACTAATTAAAAAAAACAAAATAATAGTAACTTGCGACTTTTCATCGCACTAAGCGTCCTTTCGCCGTTTATTTTTATAATATATCGGGTTTATTTTTAACGATTGTCTTTCGGAGCACAAGAGAACTAAATACACATCTGCACTCGCCAACGTTTAACGCCGGGTTTTAAACAAGTGCGGAACCTTTTAAAAATATTATATTTACAAAAACTTTTTGGATATGGGCAAAAAAAAAGTTTAAAAAAGTTTAAAATTATCTTGGTATTGCTTTTAAAATGTTTAAGTTCACCAAGAGGTAGGTAACCAGTAGATAATAAATTGGTTTCAGCCCTGAGTTATGATTAATTTATTTAAGACAGATACATGACAGGGTGCTCCTGGTGGACAAATCATGGTAAAGCTTAAACTCTTCTTTGCGTCAAGGTATGTGAAATACAAAACTATATTTTATAGAGTGTATTCTAAAGTTCTGGAAGTTTTAAGTTTTAGTTTTGCAGTCTTATATGCTGTTTTAGAAAATGACTAACCATCATTATTTAATTATTGTAAGTGGATACTCCAAGAGATTTGATTTGATATAGGACACTCTCTTTTGCTAAATGTATGGATTAAAGACAATCAAAAAGAAGAAACTCTTTTTTAGCTGGATTTGCAATGAATTCGACTTTAAAAAATATTTTCTATATATTTTCAAAGCATCAATAGTAACAACATATGGAAAGGAAAGAAAATAAGAAACAGAACATTCCGAAAAAGACAAAAAAAAACAAAGATCAAAATAAGAATAGAGGCCTACAGGAGCAAAGTAACTGCTCAAAAATCAAATATATAATCATATAGAAAGCCGAATTATCCAAATACAAAAAGGGGTATTTGAGTGGCAAGAATGACCTATCGAGTCAGTCAAAAAATTTAAGTAGCAAAATCGATATTGGTCCTTAAATAACTAGTGTAAGGGGTTCCTGCAATAAGGAAAACAACCATCACGTTTGAGTTCTGTTTTAAAACTGACTTCATTTTACTAAGTCTCCGTTTACGTAACTAACATGAAATTCTAATAATATACTTATCTATGGTCTACGCAGAGACCACATCGGTTTAGCTGAGCGGAAGCCTTATCAACGGTCCCCCGCAAGACGACCTTTTGTGCAGTGTGAGAACTATATTTACTATACTATATATTTACAATTGTTCGGTACTGCACCCATGTAGGTTTTAAGTTACAGATCGTTATTTACGGCTATAGATAGATATACATATTGACAGAACCAGAGGTCGTAAAATCTTATATTTATGATAATTAGTGTTCTTCTTGAACATTCTGCCAAGGGCCGGCAAGGTGAGGTGTACAGGTTATTAATACATCAATTCTTTTCGTTAACAATGCAAACATTAAATTAGTCTACTGTTTTTTTTTTGATTCGATATATTTGTTTATTTGATTTTAACTTATTATAAGACACCTTGCAACGGTCCGGCGAAAGTAGTGGCTTGCAATCGTTGCCTTGTAGCACATTTTCTTATGGCATATATTACCATGATTATTGTTATTAATTATCCGATTCCTAAAGAAGCATGTCCGGAAATATGATGAAAATGCAAATCTTTGAATTTACTATGATTTTCCTTTAAATATTTAATTTCTTTATTTAGGCGTGCAATCTCAACAGTATGATTAATAGAATCCAATTTCAATGGATCCCAAACTACCTTTGGGATTTGACTAATATCTCCTACATACGATGATAATAAAACTTCTTCACTTTCAGATTGAATATTATGATGGGCAATCAAAATCTTGTACTTCACAAGAATTGTCATTCGCAGAATTCCAAGACCAACTTCCCTTGGAAATTCTCTTATTTTGCTGCCATCTTTGACACTGACTTAAAGTTGATTCGGACATTACGTGATAAGAATCGATTTCAAAGTTATAAATTAAATATTCCAAAGAAATATGAACCATAATCATTCTGTATTCATTCTTTATTGGTAAACGAATAATTCTAAAAATCTTAGATGGATGTCTACTAAATACTACTACTTATTTTCGATAAATAATCCCCTAGCTGTCAATAGCGTATAGACTTCCTTAAGCTCAGTACCTGTCTTTTTCCCTGAAAGAACTAATGTTTCGGAAAGGCTACCTTGAATTTTGGATATCTCATTTTGTAATTGATTTGGCTTAAGGATGTTTGTGTTTAATCTACCATGATTAATGTCAATTAACAGACTTATGATCGCTGCCTGCACCCTTTCACATTCATCAATCAATGAGTTAAGTTGTAAGAAGTCAAGTTGTTAAGTTAAGAAATTAATCGACTCCTTATAAACATAAAAACTTTTTTTAAGAACTTCAGTCATATTTTCAATTCTTGTATGCATATTCTTAAAGGTATCGTTTATGTCTTCAGTCGATTTCTTTAATAAATTTGTTGTGGAATCTACCACTGAAGTTTGCTTCTGAACTAACTTATTTAAATTGTGCTGATTGTCTAATAGATTTCTCATATTTTCTTCTAGTTGCTTCCTATCATCCTCATCCATTATTCCATATAAAATGTGATATAATGGACCCATGAATTCGAAAGGAGCACGTTTGCTTCTTGATCTCTTTTGCATCATCAATTGATTATTATTTTCCTAAAGTTCCATTAAATTATTTTTCGAAAAAGTGGAAACAGCCGGAGAGTGCAGACGTGTTTTGCGCGAGCTCCGGAAAAATAACGCTCAAAAGTGAAAAACAATAACTAAAAATACTGGAGTGGTGTAATAAAGGCAATCTTATTGCTAAAAACAGTAAATAATAATTAGTGCTAAGATAAAACTAGTGCAAAGTTATTATAAAAACTAAGAAGTGCCACAAGTAATAGCTCAATGAGCGGCGATTCAAAAAATGAGCGTAGAAGCTCCGTAGACCAGAGAAACAGTTATATCTCTTATTTCTCAACCCGTGATACAGAAGTAGAAAGAACTTCTTCAAAGAGCAACTCAGCCCTACTGAACATTGACAGTGCGAAAGCACGGTCTTGTTCTCCCGCCCTACTCACACCAACTCCCACTTCATGGAGCTTGCAGTGTAGAACCCCACCCCCAGCTTCGACTCACAGCTCACCAGCCACGAGCACTGCGACCTCGTTAATTTCTGCAACCGCAGCCACTGCAACAACAACATCAACGGTCGCCGTTAACAACAACGCGATTTCGAATGCGTTTGCAACTTCTGCAGCGCCGAATAAAACTACAAAGCCAATTGTAAGTACGAGTGCCAATATCGGCAATATCAAACATCAACAAGTGGGTCCGGCTATACAGACTGGCATGGATCGTTACATCCAAATCAAACGGAAGCTAAGCCCGCAAAATAAAATGGTTGGAAATAAACCAAAACAAAATTGCCCAAATAAAGGCAGCGAACAACCAGGGGCATCTAGTAACAACAGATTCGCCCTATTGTCGGAAATTGATAATAATCAATCCGAATCTGGACAGGCTGTTCAAAAGAAACCAAAGCCCCCACCAATATTCATAAGGGAACAGAACTCAAATGCCCTAGTAAAGAAAATTGTTGTGCTGGTCGGGAATGACAACTTTTATGTTACTCCTCTTGTTAAAGGGAATATTCATGAAACAAAGCTTCAAGCTAAAACTGAAGATCAATTCAGAGCTGTAACTAATTACCTAGACGAGACTAGGAAACCTTACTACACGTACCAGCACGTATCCACCAATGAGATAAAAGAGGAACTGAAAGAAAAAGGATTCTTCCCCAAAAATATTATGAATATTATCAACAAAAATAAAAAGCCGCAACCACTCTTTAAGGTCGAACTGGAGCCAGAAAGCAGAGCCTTGAAGAAAAGTGAAGTGCACCCGATCTACAAACTGCAATTCCTGTTGCACAGAAGGATTACTGTTTAAGAACCGCACAAGCGGAATGGCCCGCTGCAATGCACAAACTGCCAAGAGTATGGACACACCAGAAACAACTGCGGGCTTCGTTCAGTCTGCGTAGCTTGTGGTGGCTTCCACAAATCCGAACCTTGCCCTGCAAGCAAAGAAGACCCAAAGACAAAGAAATGCGCTAACTGTGGAGATAACCATACCGCAAACTACAGAGGCTGCCCGGTCTATAAAGAGCTTAAGACTCAGTTTCAACAAGCAAAACAAGCACGCTCCCAGAATGCACGAAATGCGTACGTGCAATCCCAAACCACACCTAATGTTTTCTCTGCAAAGGCAGCCAGATCTTCATTTGGGCCCCTCAACACAAATGGGGGAGTTTCATACGCCAGTGCCCTAAAATCAGGACTTGCCAATCAGACGGGGCTCCCACAAGCTCAATGCTCTGAGCAAAATACAATTACACCTCAGCAAGCAATAGGACAAATACCAAACAGCATGGAAACCATGATGCTGACTTTACAACAGGGTATGATGGAATTTATGTCCTTCATGAAAACAACAATGACAAACCTTATGCAAAATCAAAACATTTTAATAAATTTGCTCACATCCCAACAATCTAAATAATCGATGTCTTGTCTTCGAATATCCATGTGGAATGCCAATGGCGTTTCACGGCACAAACTTGAATTAACTCAATTCCTCATTGAAAACCAAATAGATGTAATGCTGCTGGCAGAAACGCATCTCACAAGTAAATACAACTTCCAAATAAGAGGTTATACTTCATACTGCACAGATTACCCGGACGGTAAGGTTCACGGAGGAACAGGAATCCTAATCAGGGAACGCATTAAGCACCACTTTCACCAGAGGTTTGCAACAAATTTTTTGCAGGCTACATCTATAAGACTACAAGCAGGCAACATCAGTACCACTATAGCCGCTGTCTATTGCCCACCGCGTTTTACAATAACTGAAGAGCAATTCTTGGACTTCTACAATTCACTCGGAGATCGCTTTACAGCAGGAGAAGACTACAACGCCAAGCACAAGCACTGGGGATCAAGACTCGTGCAGACTTGAGCAATAAAATCGACTATGTCTCCCCTGGCAGCCCCACATATTGGCCAGCTGACCCCAGAAAACTCCCGGACTTAATTGACTTCGCTGTGACCAAGAACATCCCAAGAAATTTAGTAAGCGCCAAATCGCTATCGGACTTATCATCGGACCACTCGCCTGTTTTAATAACTCTCCTTCAAAGCCCGAAAGTAATCGAGCACCCCTTCAGGCTGACCTCGACTAAAACTAACTGGCTAAAGTACAAAAAGTAAGTAAGTTCCCACATTGAACTAACACCACAGTTAAACATAGAGAACGACATCGACTTCCGTGCTGATGCCCTGGAGTCAGTACTCGTGGCAGCAGCCAAAATCTCAACACCAGAAGAGACAATCGTGCGTAGCAACCAATACAAAACTAATCTGCAAATCGAACAACTGGTTCGGGAAAAACGACGTCTACGACGCGCTTGGTAATCCTGCAGATCGCCCCATTCGAAGCAACTCTACAATGATGCCACCCGCAGACTCACCAAAACACTCATGCCAGAAGAGGAGCTTGCGCAGCGCCGGTACATCGAGAAACTGTCGCCGACCAGTACAAAGCATCCTTTGTGGAGAGCTCACCCAAATTTAAGCTCTTGGGCCCGCAGTGACGAAGACAGAGCCGAAACATTTGCTTTACACCTACGAAATGTATTTCAGCCGAACGCCGCCACAAACTCTCTCCAACTACCGCCGCTTAGCTCTGAAATTGCAATTAACCCGATTTTGTTTCAAGCACCTGAAATTGCTAACGTCATTAGAAAGCAAATAAAACCGAAAAAGAACCCAGGGGGCGACCTATTAACCCCAAAAATGATAATTGAACTTCCAAACTGCGCAGTGGATGTTATATGCAAGCTTTTTAACGGGATCACAAAACTTGGCTACTACCCCAAAAAATGGAAAAAGTCCGTGCTTATAATGATACCGAAGCCTGGGAAAGACCACACAATTCCCTCATCGTACAGGCCAATAAGTTTATAACATTACTGCCAGAAAACACTCATAAGTTACTTAAGTCGTACCTCTACCACAAAGTCTTTGAGGTTAGATGCAATACAACGACATCCAAAGAGTATAACATTGAAGCCGGAGCCCCACAAGGTATCGCACTGGGCCCTACCCTGTTTGTCCTATACACAGCAGACATCCCTACGAACGAGAGGCTGACTAGGTCCACAACTAGAGCAACAGCTCAACTGGCTGATCATTTGGTGGTAGTTGAGATGTGGCAATTAGACTGGCGAATCAAAATTAATGAACAAAAGTGTAAACATATAACGTTTACCCTTAACAGACAATCGTGCCCCCCTAACTTTGAATAGTACGCTGATTCCCCAAGCCAGCGATGTAACATATCTCGGCGTCCACCTCGACAGACGCCTAACCTGGCGGAGGCACATTCAATGCAAGAAAGTACATCTCAGACTTAAAGCTAGCAGCCTACACTGGATTATAAATTCTCGATCACCCCTGTGTCTGGACTTTAAAGTTCTTCTCTACATTTGGACCTACGGCTCCCAGCTCTGGGGGAACGCGAGCAACAGCAACGTTGACATCATACAGCGCTCACAATCAAAAATCCTGCGAACAATCACTGGGGCACCATGGTATGTTCGGAACGAGAACATCCACAGGGATCTGGGCATACCACCGGTCAAAGATGAAATAGCAAAGCAGAAAGCGGCCTACCATAACAAGCTTACACTGCACCCAAATAATCTCGAAAGGAACCTAAGACGGGTTTCGAACAGAATTCGTCTGCAATAAATATTAGGGCCCGTTTGTCTAAATTCAGTCTACATGACTGTAAGTTCAGTTATATTCTTAAGATTTGAATCGTTATCGTTAGTCTCATATAGAGAAGATTCAATAAATAAAACATATATTAAAAAAAAAAAAAAAAAAATGATTTTGCATATTATCTAAAACGATATTGCATTGATGCTCAAAGCTATAAAGCTTCCCGCAAACAATTCTCATTTTTTGAATTAGCACATTACTTTTCTTAATTATGTCAAAATAGGCATCTATATTATAGTAAATCACCAGGTTCCACGATGCGCTTAAAATTTGTACATCTCCTAGTATATGGCAGCCGTCTTATTTATATTTTGAATGCTAAATGATTTTTTCTCGTCTTTTATTGCTGCTGCTTGTGACACTTGACATTACCATGACGGTGGCTAATTTAGAAAATCTAGGTGAAATCCTTTCCTAGAACTTCGTTATCTTCAATATCCTCCCGCGTAGTATATAAGGGTCTTGAATTTAACACCGCTTCTATCAGACAGGATAAATATTATCACTATATACAACGGATTTAACACCTAATTCCCAAATACCTCAGAAGTGAGGACCTGCCGGCGGGATAAAATGCCAATGAATTTTATCGTTTTTAATTTCTGAAGCTACTCTAGTGTTATGTTTAATGGCTTCTAGAAATTCTTCATCGAACTTCCGAGCAGCACCTACGAAATTAGTGCCATTATCCGAATAAATATAAGTACATTTCTCTCTTCTAGATATAAATCTTTTTAATGCTGCTAAAAATGCATCGGAAGTTAAGTCACTACCAGCTTCTCAGTGAATGGCTTTATTAGCCATACGCAAAAACACTGAAATGTCACCTTTAAATGTCTTTTGCCCCCGATTTTTCGAGCATTTCAGGTGATATGGTCCCGCATAGTCTATTCCTGCATTTACTTGGGTAAATTACCCATTAATTGTTTACCTGTACATTGTCGATATCTTGCACATGTAACACATGTAACTCGTAAAATTTTCTTGAGGGAGTCTCTCAACCTGAATATCCAATATATCCTTTGAACTGGGTTTCTCATTAGGTTAATTCCACCAGGTAAGGTCTCTGCGTGAGCCTTTTTAATTATTAAATCAGATAGGTGGCACTTATCTAATATTATTGGCATCAAATCGCATATTTTTTACATCCGTTTTTTTATAATTTGTTTATTAAACTTAAAGAAGTACATAAAAAAAAAAAAAAAAAAAAATTTGAATTTAAAGAAGAGGGGGAAAAAAGAGGCCGTGTCCGCGTCGCCATGATTTCTATGCTTGTCGTTATCTCAAAAATAAAACAATGATAGATTCTAAATGAATATGGCATGAAGCACAAAAAAAATATTTTTTTCAGGAAATGGCGGCAACTTAAAGAAAAAAGTCAATGTTTTTCACTAATTTTTCCATTTTGTCTAATTTTTAAAAATATTACTAGTTTCAATTTTTATTTTTTGTAGGTCCGGCGATAGAGATACATTTAAAGAATATTCATGCCAAATTTCAAGTAAATCGACTGATTAGAACTTGAGATATAGTGGCGACCGCATCAAAAAAAGTAGTTTCGAGAAAAACGCGTTTAAAGTTTTACGTTAAATTTCGGGCAGCGTAACTGATAGAATATAATGTATAACTTACATTCTCTTAATCAGCTATCCAAGCTCCATACAATGACCTTCAAACGATTAGTGTAGTATATTGGAAATAAGGGTATTGTTATAGAAAGAAGGAGAGAAAGTTATTCATACTAAGGTAAGGGCTTCCAGCCACCTATTGTTTCAGTCGTTCGCTCAACCGGTCTAGTTGCCACGTCACTAAAACGGCTATAACTTTGAAAATAATTTGAGTTTTGAAAAATCCTTTCAGGGAGATATTTGTGAATATAAAAACTATCGAATTATGAAAAAAAATTTATACTTATAAACCTTAATACCAAGGCTACAATCCGCTCTAATTTTTGAAAACTTATTTATCTTTCAAGTATTATTCTATTATTATTATTATCTTTCTGTACTCGTGATTACAGTATTAACAACTATATCTTCTTTTTGTTCCAATTGAAACTTTTGGCCCATTCCACCAAATTAAGAAATCTTTTAATTTGGTGGCACAAATACCTCTGGAGGCAATGTCTGCCGGGTTATCTTCCGACTTCATGTGATTTCATTCTGTACCCATTAGTTTTTTAATATCATTAGTTCTACGTTTAATAAATTTATTTTTGCATTTCCCATTACGTATGCAAGCTAATGTAATGGTGGAATCACTTCATGCAAAACTTTCTGCTATGTTAGAAATTTATTCTATTGTTCTCTGCTTTAATTTACTTAAAAGATGGGCTGCGCAAAGCTCTAACTTAGGAATAGTCTTTCTATTTTTATTAGGATTTACTTTACTTTTACTAGCTATTAACGTAACCGATTTTTCTACCTTTGCATATACAACTGCATAATACATCTGCAAAACCGTGAAGCTGAATTGGAAAATTTACATGTGTTTTTATCCATCTTGGAATCCTAATATTTTCCAAACATTTTAAATTTTCTTCAAATAACTTCCACTCGTTTAAATCATTCACATCTAGTTCTTGATCCCAATTAATTTCCTCTAACCAAAGTTTTTGCATAAATAATTTCCCAACGATAATAATTTTTTCAATGTTTTGTTTTCTCCAGCATTTTCGACATTTTCAACAATTTCAATGAGACCTGTTTAACGATTTCTTTGGATTCTTAAATGCTGTCTGATCATGTCATCAAATCATCCATAAAGAAATCATATAATTCCACATAATATCATTAAGACATTTATTATTAATGGTTTTTGCTGACGCATCAAACACCCCCTTAATTTTGTGGTTAAGCTCGTATCTCTAATTACGGCTTAATGTGGTAAATAATACTTACCTTCTGAGTTTGCCTCAACCATATGCCCTAAGGACATGTATTCTGTCATAAACTTGCAGTACTGTTCTTTTAGGTTTTGATTTCTTACTAGTTTTTTCTCCAAATTCAAAAATCTTGCCATGGCTTGGCCTTTCGATTCCCCCAAGGTTTGCTCTTCCTTAAAGGGCATCTTCACAACATATCATCCTGAAGAGTCTATGTGTGTTGTTTTCGTGAAATTTTCTTCACAAATCTTGGACTCTAAATATTCCTTACTTTCTTTTTCTAATTCCCAAAATCTTTATCGTTTCCCTTGCACTTTATCATGGTTGCAACTACCGTGTTATTTCCTTTTGATTTGGTGCATCCAGACACTATCCAACCAAAGTCTGTGTTTTGGCCAAGAAGACCGTCCATCTTTATAATTCCTTTCTGAAGAATTTTAGCATATAAATCGGCTCCTATAATTAAGTCCACTCGACCTGGCTTGTTAAACTCGGGATCGGCTAACGGATAGTTTTGCCACCTCGTTTTGTTAATGTTTAATGAGCGCATTGGCAACGCCTTCATTTATTTTGGGAGCACAATTGCCTCCACTACTAACTCATTTTTCCTTTATTTTAAAGGTTTAATGTCTAGTTTTTTTTTTATCGAGGAAACTCCACTTGTCTCAATATAATTTTTTATTTTTGGAAACTTGAGAATTTGTGAAGCTTCCTCCAATATTATCGTACTCTGAGATCCACTGTCAATCAGGGCTCTGAGTTTTTCGAAGCCTACACTAGCTGATTTCACATGAATCAATGCTGTGGCCAATAAGGCTTGTTTCGTCGTCCTACACGTATTCACTTTTTCTCTATTATTATTAATGTGAAGAAGCGTGTGGTGCGGTTTCTTGCAATTCAAGCAAAGAATTTCGTTAGTGCACTTTTTATACCCGTTACTCGTAGAGTAAAAGGGTATATTGTATTCGTACAAAAGTATGTAACAGGTAGAAGGAAGCGTTTCCGACCCTATAAAGTATATATATTCTTGTTCAGGATCACTAGCCGAGTCGATCTAGCCATGTCCGTCTGTCCGTCTGTTTGTCCGTCTGTCTGTCTGTCCGTATAAACGCTGAGATCTCGGAAACTATAAAAGCTAGAAGATTGGCATTTTACATACATCTCCCTCTCACTCCCTTTACCTGAGTAACGGGTATCTGATAGTCGGGGCACCCGACTATAGCGTTCTCTCTTGTTAATGCTTGAATGCTTCAGACCCTTTAAACAAATGTATCTTTTCTTTGCCCAGTCATTTCTTTCTGCTGGTTCCATTTCATAAATTTATAACACTGTGTTATATTATGGGTTGGTAAATTACAACAAGAACAATTTTCTTTGCTTTGAAAGACTTTTCTTAAAGGTTTATTTTCCTGTGGAAAAGAGGAAATGGAGCTGAGTCTTTACTCTAAAAACTCCATGACATCAGAAAGTGCTTGAATTTCCTTTGTCTTTTTAACATGACTCTCATATAAATTTAGAGAATCCTTGTTAAATTTCCGAAATACTATGTGGGCAAAAACTGCATCCACATCTTCGGATAATTGTGCCTTTAATTTTATAATATAAACCGACTCATTAATTGTGTCAATAAATGTTTTAATATGCTTATTGGATTCCAATTTTAGATTGGGGAATTCCATAAGCCTATTTATGTGATCAGAGAACATTTGTCTTCTTCTCGGTTGAATTTTCTTTTTCTAATTTTAAGGGAAAGTAGATCACAATTTAAATTATAAAAGGTTTCCTCCAGATACTTCTTTAAATGTCACACATTGTCGTCAAACTCTTTCATCAATTTAGCATCCCCGGAGCGGGTTTATTGTGACCTAATTTGCCCGCTATTTCCCGGCCTTTTCAAGTCCTTTTCAAACTGTTTCTTTAGTTTAGAAAATATCATCATTGTTCGGAGCAGCCCGCCTAGACTAGTCTAGTGCGCATAGGTGTATGGCTGAACCTGTAGCGCTCTTGCGCTCTCCTCTTTATATCTGCCTTATCTCGCTAAGCTGTCGCGCTACGTATTCAGCGACTACATTGTAAAACCCAAATTAAAATATGAAGCCAGGCTTTCGGCTGCAGCAGTGCAGATTCGACTGGCAGAATAAACACAACACGTACATAAACTGATAAAATTAAAAAGCGTTATTATTACAAAACGTAAGGGTGGCATTTTTGTTGTCTTCCCCCAAAACATTTGGTGACCCCGACGTGATCGCTGTTTTATTTGCCGTCTGCAACTCGGTTTTATTATTGTTTTATATCGTTTAAACAATATATTTTTGGTTTCGCTGTCGTTTGCGGGCATTCGGTCACAAACACACGGACTTACATACAAGTGCACACAGCTGGCCGTTTAAGTTTTACATTTCGCGCTGTGAAAAGCCGGCAGGCTGTTGATCTTTTTGTACATTTCGCGCTGTGAAAAAAATCAAAACAGTGTTGTGCTGCAAATTATAAACAAAAGGAGAATAACATTTAACTATTCTAAAAGTGCATAGTGCAGTGCATACATATACATAATTTCAAGTCCGCTGTTATAAGGCGGAACAACAACAACAAAGTTCCGTTGCGTTTTCGACGACGCTTGGTGTCGCGCATTTTTCGCGGCAAAGGTTAAAAGGTTATTCACCCCTCTTAACCGGTTCGGACATTTTTCTTTTATTTTTTTTTGTGTGCGACTAAGAAATGGCTGCTCCAGAAAACGCGGTTCGGCCTCAAAATGACGCGCCAAATGAAATAGAATTTTTTCGCGCCAAAGTGCAATCAATTCTGCGGCAAACAAACGCGATGAAATTATGTTTAACAACTGAGTCTATAGATCAGTTGGATGAAGCTGATCTTCTCGCGCGATTGGACTGGGTCAATTCCTTAAATTCGTCGTTTGACTCCGCACAGACATCGCTGGAACGGCTGGATTTAAAGGAGACTTCGAGTGATAGGCGATGGGAATTTTCGGAGGTTTTTATGGATGTGAAGGCGAAGCTCAATAGAGGCTTATCGGCCCAGCGCAAATTGCAATAGTTGGGTAGCACAGCTGCCAACTCCACATCTATAGACATCAACCACCATTCTGATCTTTCTTTTCGGACACGGAAGCCTCGATTACCGAACCTGGAGATTGCTCGATTTCATGGATCTTATGCTGAGTGGCCGGACTTTCTCGCAACGTTCACCGCGGTCATTGGAAATGATGACGAGCTAAGCGACATTGAAAAGCTGCAATATTTACGGTCTAGTCTAGGCGGCGTGGCTCTGGAGACCATACGCTCGCTCGAACCTTCAAATGACAATTATAAAAAGGCTTTGAATCTGCTCATAAATCGATTTGATAATAAAGTTTTACATTTCAAGCAATATTTGGTTTAAAAGGTGTCGAGAAGGGATCTGCCAAGGGTCTTCGTGAGCTCAGCGATTCTATGAACGCACATCTTCGGGCAATCCAAACGCTGGCCACTACTCAGCAAATTTTGGATGGATTACTGATTCATATCGTCGTTCACAAGCTGGATCAACGGACTCGGGAAAAATGGGAAGAGGATTTGCCAATCGCTGAGTTATCTTCATGGACTGCTATGGAGTCGTTTTTGGAGAGGAGATGCAGGATGATGGAAAATTTGGATCAAGCTTTGGTAACGCAAACACCAGGCCATCAGGTGGGAAAAAATGTGCATAAATATAACCCAAGTGCACTCATTGCGTCTTCTACTAACTTAAATCATCCAATATGCCTATTTTGCGATGCGAGAGATCATTATTTGCCAAAGTGCTCTAGATTTTTAAATTTGAGCCCTCATCTTCGATTTAGAGAAGCAAAGAAAATGCACCTTTGTCTAAACTGTTTGCGCAAGGGGCATAGTTTGCAGCAATGCAAATCAACTCATTGCAGATATTGTCGCATGAAGCACCACTCACTATTGCATATGACCCCTGACTCATCCGCACCACCTCCATCATCAGACCCACTCTCGAGCTCTCAGCCATCACCATCTACTTCATCAGCACTGGTGTCATGCTCACAACTTGATCGTCAGGTATCGCACCCTCCACCAAATGCTTCAAATACTGTGCCAATAAATTACGTGTTGCTGCCTACTGCTATTGTCTATGTGAAAAATAGGGTTGGTTCATTTATGCCCTGTCGAGCAATCTTAGATTCCGCTTCTCAATTGAACTTTATAACTACGCGCCTAGCTAGCCAGTTAAATTTGAAATATAGGCATTCGCATACACTAATTTCTGGGATCGGTGAGTCCTCTATGAACTCTGATAAATCAGTGGATATTTTTGCGCAATCACGGGATGCAGGCTATCGTGCGTCATTCACAGCTGTTGTGACTCACAGTATCACTGATTATCAGCCGAATTTCAACATAAATACATCAGGATGGAGGATTCCACAAAACATTTCGCTCGCTGACCCTTATTTCAACCAATCACAACGAATCGACTTGTTAATTGGCGCTGGTCTGTTTTTCGAAATAATTGCTATGGGGCAAATACATTTGGATAGCATGTTGCCAACACTCCAAAACACCAAACTTAGTTGGATCGTTTCTGGTGGGATGTCGACTACTCCAAATCATAAGTCTGTCTTAGCCGCCATTGTCAAGGATACTACGGATCATTCTGAGGATGACGCACTTGCTGCCATAGTAAAGCGATTTTGGGAAATTGAGGATTGTAATCCATCAAAGCCAGCACTGTTGCCTGAGGACTTGCAATGCGAACAACTGTTCAAGGAAAACTGCACTAGACTTGGGAATGGTCAATACTCTGTTCGTCTCTTATCCACTTCGGGATTCGAAAGTTTAGGTGATTCCTATTGCCTAGCTCGTCGTCGTTTTAGGAGTTTGGAAGCTAAGCTAGATAGAAACCCTGTTCTCAAAGCTCAGTATTCGGCCTTTCTCCAGGAATACATCAACTTAGGCCACATGTCTCTCGCACCAAAGGATCCAACAGTACCACAATTCTTCTCGCCCCACCATTGTGTGCATAAGCAGGAAAGTACGAGCACAAAGCTTCGGGTCGTCTTTGATGGGTCTGCTAGAACTACTTCTGGCAGCTCTCTGAACGACTTGCTTCTTGCAGGGCCAACAATTCAGCAAAAAATCTTTAACATTCTACTTCGCTTCCGATTTTTTAAAGTTGCCCTCTGTGGAGACATCTGCAAGATGTACCGCTGCGTGCGTGTGTCCCACCCGGATGACTTTTTGCAGTGTATTGTTTGGCGAGAGAAGTCCACGGATGAGTTGAGTGTTTACAAATTGAACACGGTGACTTATGGTACCAAGCCAGCTGCCTTTTTGGCTATAAGAGCCATGCATCAGCTCTCTTATGATGAGGAGGATTCGTTTCCAATTGGAGCAAAAATTGTTCGTAGGGACTTCTACGTGGATGATTTAATCTCTGGTGGCGAGTCAATTGAAGAGGTTAGGGAAATTCGTCGTCAGGTGAAGGATCTATTGTCGCGTGGCCATTTTCCAATCCGCAAATGGTGTTCTAATGATGGACGCGCCCTCGAAGGAGAGTCTGACTGCGATAAGGAGAAGCTAATTCAATTTCACGACGGATCAGCTGTTACCAAGGCGCTGGGATTAGCCTGGGATCCTTCTTCTGACCAACTTCTGTTCAACTTTTCTCAATTATCTGTAAATCATCGAGTCACCAAGCGTATTGCACTTTCAACAATAGCCAAATTCTATGATCCGCTCGGTTTAATAACACCGATTGTCACAAAGGCCAAGATCTTTTTGCAATCCCTATGGAATGCTAACGTGGATTGGGATGACACATTACCAGAGCCTATTCTTTCGTCATGGGGGGAGTTGACCTCTCAGTTATCGATCGTCCAAAACTTGAAATTTTCAGTTGCATGGATTCTGCGATGCTAGCATAGCGGCTTATGGAGCGTGTTTATACTTGCGGTCGGAGGCCAATGGAGAAGCAAAGGTCCACTTGCTCTGCGCCAAGTCGAGAGTGTCCCCTTTAAAGGCTTTGACAATTCCAAGATTGGAGTTGTCGGCAGCGCTTTTATTGGCGGAGCTTATCGTAAGCGTCAAGGAAACCATCGATTTCGAATGCGACTTTTATTGCTGGTCCGACTCGTCTATCGTACTGGCGTGGATACGGCAGCCTCCGAGGGATTTCAACGTATTTGTATCCAACAGAATCGCGAAAATTCAGAGGATGACAAAAGGCATGACTTGGCACCATGTTCCAACAAGCTTAAATCCGGCGGATGTCGTATCGCGAGGCTGTACCCCGAGAGAATTGCTGGAGCACTCCCTGTGGGCTAACGGGCCTCCATTCCTGCTGCAAAGCTCGTCAAAATGGCCCTCTCTTCCAAATGCAGTTAAGGATCTTCCAGAACGTCGTTCCGCAGCGCTAGTTGGAACTGTTTGCACTGACATTTCGATCAACTGCAAATTCCTTAACCCTTTTCATAAGTTGCAGCGTGTATTTGCGTTCATTTATCGGTTCATTTCGAATTGCAGAGCAAAATCTTCACCTTCAAGGAACCGTATTACCGTTGAGGAGCTCAATTCGGGGACCGTACTTCTTCTGAGGAGCATCCAACAGGTTCACTTAGCCAAGGAGTATGGATGTCTTAGCCAGGGCAGGCCGTGTCCACAGAAGAGCAAGCTGATTTCGCTGAGACCAATAATCGGCTCCGATGGATTACTTCGCGTTGGTGGAAGACTTCAGAATGCAAATCTGGACTACGATACTCAGCATCCGATATTGTTACCCAAGGATCATCCAGTTACAAAGGCAATCATCGTATATTTTCATATAAAATACTTGCACGCAGGATCGCAAGCGTTACTTGCCACATTAAGGCAAAGGTATTGGCCAATTGGAGGACGAAAGTTCGTGGCTACCGTCATCAACAAATGCGTCAGATGTTTTCGGATGAAGCCTGTCACTTGGGAGCACGTTATGGGCAGCCTGCCAGCCAATCGAGTTCAGCCTAACCCAGCATTTCATACCACGGGAGTAGATTATTGTGGACCATTTTATCATAAGGCAGAGGCCCGCAACAAGGCGCCTCACAAGTGCTACATAGCCGTCTTTGTCTGCTTCTCTACGAAGGCCACGCATTTGGAAGTCGTCCAGGATCTCACAACGGATTCTTTCATCGCAGCGTTGAGAAGATTCACCAGCCTGAGAGGCACTCCGCGCACTATTTGGAGTGACAATGCGACGAATTTTGTCGGCGCTAAGAGCGAGCTAACCGAGCTGAAGAATCTATTTCTGAGCGAACCCCACACGGCTGCGATAGCTTCCTCTTGCTTAGCTGATGGGATTGATTGGAAGTTCATACCTCCGCGTGCCCCACATTTCGGTGGTTTATGGGAGGCGGCTGTTAAATCGGCCAAATTTCATTTTTATAGAGTCGTCGGTGCTTCCATCTTGGGCCTCGATGAATTGAGAACTCTCGCTTATGAGATTTCTGCCATTCTTAACTCCCGTCCACTCTGTCCTATTTCAGAAAACGCTGAAAGTCTTGACGTGTTAACGCCGGCCCATTTCCTGAAAGGCTCCAGCTACACAAAGTTTCCTGAGCCTGATATCACGCATCTCCGAGAAGGCCGCCTCAGCAGATGGCAAAGGGTGACACAGATGCAGCAGCAATTCTGGAAGCGGTGGAGCAGCGAGTATTTATCCTTGCTCCAAGAAAGGAGTAAGTGGCGCGTCGAAACATCCAACATCAAGGTCGGAAGCATCGTGTTGCTGAAGGAGGACAACCTTCCACCCTTGAAATGGCAGCTGGGGTGCATCCAAGGAGTCGTTTCAGGCGAGGACGGTGTCGTCAGAGTAGCTATGGTCCGTACAGCTACGGGTCTAGTCAAGAGAGCCGTCGCCAAGTTAGCCGTTCTGCCCATCGATTCCCATTTAGTTGGAGCCCTACTTCCTCCAACGGGGGGAGTATGTTCGGAGCAGCCCGCCTAGACTAGTCTAGTGCGCATAGGTGTATGGCTGAACCTGTAGCGCTCTTGCGCTCTCCTCTTTATATCTGCCTTATCTCGCTAAGCTGTCGCGCTACGTATTCAGCGACTACATTGTAAAACCCAAATTAAAATATGAAGCCAGGCTTTCGGCTGCAGCAGTGCAGATTCGACTGGCAGAATAAACACAACACGTACATAAACTGATAAAATTAAAAAGCGTTATTATTACAAAACGTAAGGGTGGCATTTTTGTTGTCTTCCCCCAAAACAATCATCATCGCATCATAATGCTTTGATGTAAAATATTTGTGCTCAACTGCACCGATCTTTACCAAAACACTATGATTAAATATAAAAAACTTTTCTAGTTCTACAGATTTTTGAAACTCCTGTTGAGTTAAATGCACTTTTGCAGGAACTCAATGGTCTTTTTGGACAACATTTTCTTAATTTATATATATATTTTATTATGTTCGTTAAGAAAATTAGGAATAATTATTTATTTCTAACTTATCTGAATTTTACTGGACGCTGATGTCGGCGATTTTTGATATCGATGTCGTTGGTGGTTCTTGATGCAGGCTGCTTGAAGTCGTCTTTGTTGGGGTTGCTGGTCTTCTTTTATAGATGATTTTGTTTTTTTTTCCAATTTTTGGTTTTAGTGTTGTAATTTATTATTGTTTTGTTGGCTTCAGTAAATTGTAGGCATTTTATTTAATTATGCTTAGCTCTTTGGCTTTTAGCATTTGTATTTAATTAATGCTTTAATTTTTAATTAATGCTTGGCTTTTAGCATTTTTAGGCCCTTTTTCTATTTTAATCCAACTTATTGGATTTTTTAGAAATTTTTTGTTTCACTTGTGTTTATTATTTTTTTTATCACAAGTGTTAATTTCTTGGCACTTTTTTTTAAATTTGGTTTCACATTTCACAAATTTTATTTATTTTTCTGATGTTGACCTCAAACACACACGCCTTATAAACTATAAAATTTTGTTTTTTTTTTTTATATAAAAAAACACACTTTTTATGTTTTTTTTTTTCGATGTTATGGCCTCGGAAACGCTCAATGGGTAGCGACCTTTAGCTGTTAAAAAAAAAACAGAATCTTTAAGGTGCTTTAAAAAACAAAAAGACTCTTTATTTATCTTTATGCTTTTTTTTTTGTTCAACAATTTTGTCTCTTACCACTGGTGGGGAAAGCAAGTGTCTAGCACTTGACAGAATCTTTAAGTGCACAATTTCTCTGAGTTTCTTACCACTGGTTGGGGATAACTGCAAAGTAGTCTGGCCAATTGTTCCGCAAGGAAAAAAAAGGCTCGAATAACCAAAATGTAAGGGGTTCCTGCCATTAGGAAAACAACCTTCACGTTTGAGTTCTTTTTTAAAACTGACTTTATTTAATAATAATAATATACTTATCTATGGTCTACCCAGAGACCACATCGGTTTGCCTGAGCGGGAGCCTTATCAACGGACTCCCGCAAGGCGACCTTTTGTGCAGTGTGAGAACTATATTTATGGCCAGGCTCAAGTGGCCTGTACAATTGTTCGGCACTGCACCCTTGTAGGTTTTAAGTTACAGATCGTTATTTACGGCTCTAGATAGATATACATATTGACAGAACCAGAGCTCGTAAGATCTTATATTTATGATAATTAGTGTTCTTCTTGAACAACTAGGTTTTTTAAAATGATACAAAATATATATAAAATATAAATATTAACATACCGAAAACAAGAACTTCCAAAACTATTTGTTGCAGTTCTATAAGCCTAAATAAAACGAATGATGGAAAAACCACAAAGGCTTTTCCAGAGACTAAAGAATTGACATCCATGTCAGCAACCGAGACCCGAGAACCTCCTTGTTTGGATTGTGGTTATATACGCAAATCCGCGTTTGGAATCAACATCTTTTATTTCGCTTCTGGTCCAATACGAGGGACTTATTGAACTGTACGCACGGGTCGAGACTGCGCGGGACAGAGTGTCAATGGCCATTTGGAGAAGCAAACGAGTCCACAAGAAGAAGTGTGGTAATACGGAGCCAGCAAAGTGCGCGACTGGTGGTTGGATTGCGCAACCGGATAGCGAGTGTATTGTGTCTCACTCTTGCAAGTGGAACATTGCGGAGCGTCGAGACGAGCACGCGCCATCTATAAACTTGGAAGACACGTGGTCTGGAGAGGTAAGTGCCGCTAGGTTGCTGATTGGGGGGCAAGGGTTGTCACTGGTAAGGTTATCTAGAGTTAGGCGGCACCCACGAGGAGAACGAGGAAAAATTGAAAATGTGGATGCACGGAATCTCGATACGGTGGCGGGTGATCCCACTAGCGATCACCGACAAATCGAGAACAACGCCATGCTGGACTTGTGGCGACATATGCAGGATTTCCAGCAGACCATGATCCAGGAATCACAAGAGTTTCAAATGGAAATCCTAAAAATGAACCAAATCCAGATGGACAAAACAAACTTGCTGATTGACGCCCTGGCTGGGGGCGACATCACCAGAAGAAATGGAGGTGCGGAGAGCACGCCATTAAGGAACGATAAGAGAGAAGATTTGCAACAACAAGTAGAGAGCCAAGATCAGCAGCGCGTCGGCGCTCAGGAGCCGGAATTCGACGGCTCCCCGGAGCAGTGGCTGATGTTTAACGAAGCCTTCCTGATGACGACAAATGAATATGGATACTCTGACAGGCAGAATTTATTGCGTCTTCAGAAGGCTCTGAAGGGCAGGGCCCGGGAAACCGTCGAGTGTCTTCTAACATACAGTTCGAATGTTGGTAACATATCTGGGACACTAAAGCAGAATTTCGGAAGGCCCGAGAAACTTGTAAAGAGCCAGAACTGTCGTGTTAGAGAGCTTCCAAATATTCGTGAGGGGAAATTAAATCAGTTAGTCGATTTCAAAATAAAGGTACAAAATCTCGCAGCATTCTTGCAGGCAGCCGACGCTCAGCAACAATTAAGAAACCCTACCCTGATGGAAGAACTAGTCCTGAAGATGCCGGTCCAGCAGAGATTAGAGTGGGCACGTTACTCAAGGCAGTTGGGAGACAGTAAGTCGATCAGACACCTGCGTCACTGGCTGCAGGATCTAGCTGAAGACGTCCAAGTCGCCGGGCTGGCCGATGACCAGGAAACGTCCAAGCCAAGAAGAGAAAATAGATTCTTCCACACCAGCGAGATCGAAGGAAGGGAGTGTCCAGCCTGCAAGGAGAACCATGGAATAGATGTGTGTGACCTATTCATTCAGATGAAGCTTCCTCAAGGATGGCAACTGGCCAGGGACGGGCGACTCTTCTTCAACTGCCTGAGGCCAGGGCACTGGTTTGGAGAACAGAAGGCCACACAAGTGTCGAGCCGTTTTAACATCGGAATATCTGGGAACAGGGAGCGGGTTACTTATAACCTGAAAGGAGTACGAACCGTGAAGGACCTGCGGTTACCCAAACAGTCCGTCAATTTGTCTGAGCTTCATCTAAAGAACATCCCATTAAGTGGGTATGTAAACGCAGAGCCGGAGGTACTAATTGGCCTGGAAAATGTAGACCTGATGGTTCCCCAGGAAACGATACTGGCGGAAGGATCCGGACCGGTCGTAACCAGAACCAAGCTAGGTTGGGTCGTGTTCGGAAAATGTTTAGAGGAGCCTGACCCGGAAAACGGAGTGCATCTCGCCGGTCACTGCCAGAATGATCAATTGGAGAAAGTGGTGCAGGACTGCATCACAAATTCCGAGCTAGACGCACGACAAGACACTAATCATCTAGAGGGTCGAGAAACTGAAAGTTCTAGACACCTGCTATTGAATACAACTCGGCGCGTGGGCGTAAGGTTCGAGACGGGATTGTTGTGGGCAGCAGATGATGTTGTCCTACCTGAAAGCGAGAACATGGCCCTTAAGAGACTGCTTTCCCTTGAACAAAATAAGTCAGATCCAGAGTACTATGAAAGATATCGCCGCCTAAGGGAATCGTACGAGACTAAGGGCTACATCAAGGAAATGAATGCGGACGAGATGAAAGTGGCTGCCATGAATGAATGGTATCTACCCCACTTCGGAGTCCAAAACTGCAATAAACCAGGCAAATTGAGGATCGTCTTCGATGCGGCAGCAGAAACGGAAGGGGTGTCCGTTGTGGGGGCCAGAAAAGAATAGAAGACAAAATTTGACCGAAATTGTGTAAGACATTCAAAGTCGAGTATGCCTCGAAACTAAAGGCAGAGTATAGGGCAAACAAGTCTCGAACGCACTCTCCTTAGAACAGTCGACCAAGCGGGAATAAGCAGGAAGAAGGAAAAGAGAAAATCAAGACTTCGGTAAAATTCCGCTGAAGTTAGACAACGTCGCGTTACCCAGGCAGACGAGTATCAGCTAGCTAGATCACTTACTCGCATGAGCGTACTCGCATAGTGTGTTCTCGCTCGCACGACACCGAAAGTGCGTAGAGAGGGAAATGAGTATGAGAACTGGAAGGATTCCGTTACTCGAAGCTTAGCGACGATGCGTCGATGCAGACGGCAACGCGTGCCAAAGCATTCAATTCATTTCAAATCGTTAAAGAAGACGCACGTTAACGCTGCGCCAGCCAAGGTGTTACATAGAGCGAGCTGTACCACTCGTGACTGTGAATAATTACTTGGAATCAACTACAAATAACCTAGAGTGCTTTATACCGGCAGCAGGTAAATACCAGTAGTATGATCAGGTCGGTTGAGTGAATTGCTATTTTGTTGCAGTAGGCCAAGAAGACTACGGGCGTGTACGTCAAAGCCGGCCAGTGAGACAGGGTTTTCCCAGACTGGTCGGTAGACAAAGAGAGGATCTGCGATAAGAGGCAACCTAAAAGTTTTTTTTGCATAATACAACCTGTCGCGCGGCACCCCTACAGGCTGCGCGACTCCAAAGCGAAAAGCGAGCCACACGCGGCACCCCTACAGACTGCGCGACTCCAAAGCGAAAAGCGAGCCTCGCGCGGCACCCCTACAGACTGCGCCGACTCCAAAGCGAAAAGCGAGAATAACACCTAGCTTCCCCGAACTCTTAATATATTTCTTGATCCGCTTAGCCTTCACAGTCCGTCCGCTTGTAAAAATGTCTGTTCACATCCTGATTTGTTTGGAACCTGTTAGAGTTCCGCTTAGTGCACTTAAAACTTCCTTTGTTTGTGGGACAGTGTACATTATATAGAGGACGAGGAAAGAACCACCCCCCATCCGACGAGTTTAGTACCGAGCAACGCTAGAAGTGCACGACTCCGAATCCTCTATAAACTGGATGGGCCGTACCTCCGGTGCTGTCTACAACATAAAAAAAGAAATGGCGCCCAACGTGTGGGGCCCGAGGAGCTTAATTTCAATCGAAAAGTATTTGAGGCATTTTAGTTTCACTTACGAAAGCCCTAGGTACCGAAACCACCAAGAAGTTC
Organism: Drosophila kurseongensis; assembly: GCA_018153305.1. NCBI lineage: Eukaryota > Metazoa > Arthropoda > Insecta > Diptera > Drosophilidae > Drosophila > Drosophila kurseongensis. The sequence goes on from JAECXX010000120.1 coordinate 2,688,960, forward strand.
GTAAATTTCAAAGTGCAGGACGCTAGGGGAAGCTTTAGCCTCACGATTGCTTTAGTAAATTCTAGTATTTTGTCGGTAGATTCAGCTTAAGCTTAATTTTGTTTTCTTTGTTGTTTGAGGCTCACTAGAAATTTGATGTCTGGAACTGCGACCGCAGTCCGAGAACGACCACACAAATCTAGGAACCAGTGCAATATGTAGAATTCGAAATTAACATGAGTCAGAAATTTTCTGTGGATAAAGGTGAAGAGAACTAGGTTTCTAGGAATTGCGATTGTATTTCGAGTCTTTACGGAATAGTCGACCAGAGCCAACCGTTCACTTTATACCTCGTTTTCAGCAAATTTTCGTTTAACTTGTTTTAGAAAGCTGGTAGTCTGTTCTAGGAAATGCAAAGCATTGAAGAAACTTCGATCTTTGACCAGAATAAGAAACGCTACTTGAGAGACAAGAGTTCAAAAGTATTTTGATTTAATTAAATTATTGTTTTGGGCTAAAGGTCAAGGAACATTTAAGAGTTTATTTATGTAACATGCAAGCAGTTATAAACCAAGCACGGACCAGAGTTAATATATTTTATTTTGGATTTAAAAGTTTTTGAGGAAAAAAAAATATGTCAGTACGTCACAGCAATCTCGATCTTTCGATCGCTGTGGATGCCGAGATAATATCTTGTACAATTTGTACACAGCCATTAATCGCAAACGATTTAACAGCATCAACACCATGTGGTCACACATTCCACCACCAGTGAATCAGAGATTATGTGCTGGAGTCAAATGTATGCCCTATTTGCAACCATGGATGTACGGTACAACAATTATCTTTGTCGAACAACAACCTGTTGGCAGAATTGTCAGCTGCTGAAGGGAGGACAGGAGAAGTTAAGGTAGCAAACAATAACTTACCGGAGGCAGAAGAGGTAGAAATGCAGGACATCAGAGAGGTACAGCACCCAGTACCGGAATGACACTTAGATCCAACCGAAACCAACCAGAGAATCGCTACGAGCGAAGTGTAGACACGGACTCAGTGGTAGAGACTTCTAGGACAGAGAATTTGGAGGAAATAGATAGAGTAGTTCGTACTGAACTGTCGAACAAGAACTGTCTGAGCTAATTAGGTCGCAGATGGCAAGCCTACAAATTGGTAGTTCAGTTCAAACTCCAAATCGGAGGATGACCGAGAATTTGGAGATTTCACCGAATGCATCGTTATTTTAATTGGGTAGAATTTTGCAGAGAATTTCGAAATAAGTTTCAAGAAAGTGATACCGATATGGATATTTGGGAATCCATAAACAGCAGGCGTCAAGCAGATAAGGAACCATTTGAGGAATACCAATTTCAAGTGGAAAAGCTTGTTGCTCGCTTGGATAATCCACTCCCAGAAGAATCGTTAGTTAGACGTCTCATACGACATTCGAAGCCATCTCTTCAGTATGAACTTATGCATTTACGCATAAACACCTTAGCCAGTCTTAGAGAAGAAATCAGGACTCACGAGCAGTTTTGCAAGCAAGTGAAAGTTCAACCAGTAAAGGGTAGCCTTCAGTCACGCGCGTTTGTCTCTCAGATAGAATCGGATCGTGGAGACAGCGAAGCAGCTGAAATAGCCGCGATACGCAGGCAATTTAAGTGTTGGAATTGTGATCAGCTTGGACATCGTTTTGATGATTGTCTCGAAGTTCGTACTATCTTTTGCTATGGATGTGGGATGAAGAACACCTACAAGCCCAAATGCCAAAAGTGCAACCCTTCGGAAAACTATGTGATGGATGCGCCGGTCAAAAACCACGCGTCGCATCCGAGGCAATAAAATCCGATAGTGGTACCCAGACCGAACCATATGTAGAAGTAAACCCAGATATGTCTTATAAACTACCTGAGGAAGCAGCATCGGTTATCGCTGATCACCCACAATCGTATCATGTTAGAGTAGCAAAGTATGCAGCTGCAAGGAAACGAATCTTTGGATACGTTAGCTCTTGTGATTTTATTAAGAAAACCAGACGTTCAACGAATCGGATGCGTAGATTCTGGAAGAAGGTTAAAGGAAACCGAAAGAATTTGATTTCCTCAATTTTTATGAACTCTGACAGTCGACTTTATACTGATATAAACATCGGTAATCATCAATATGTAGCTCTGTTGGACTCAGTTGCATCGGTGGCGCAGCTGCTAAAGAATTAGGGCAGCATCCAAAAGTAAGCAAGTGTTCCGGCAGAATTCGAACCGCAAACAACGCCGAATGTTCAGTTGAAGGAAAGCTTGAGTGTGAAATTAGCTACCGCGAATTTACGAAGCCGGTAGAGTTTTTTATAATCCCAGACCTCAAACAAGACGTATATCTTGGTATAGATTTCTGGCGTGACTTCGGCTTACTCAGTAAAATAGTCGATGACAAACAAGCAGTCTTAGAGCTAGATGTAGGCCGAGAAAACGACACTGTGGAAATGCCAAACGTGCATTTACTGTCAGTAGGACAGAAAGAAAAACTAGATGCAGTTATTGCCAAGTTACGGTCTTACGAAAAGGATGGACTTGGTCGAACTCATTTAATGGAACATTGTTGCTAACTCAAGACCAGTTAAGCAACGCCACTGGCCAATCTCACCAGCCAAAGAAAATCTAATGTTTTCTGAGTTAGAAAATATGCTAGCGTTAGGCGTGATCGAAGAGTCTAAAAGCCCATGGAGCAGCAACTGTGTTCTTGTCAAGAAAGGAGCAAAGGTTCGCTTATGTCTCGATTCCAGAGAGGTGAATAAGCTAACTGTAAAAGATGCTTACCCACTACCTCATATAGATGGGATACTAAGTCGATTACCTCCTGCACGCTTTATCACTGGTCTCGATATGAAACACGCATTCTGGCAAATACCGCTTGAAGAGAAATCCAGACAATACACCGCTTTACAATACCTAACAGGCCTTTATACCAGTTCAAGGTGATGCCTTTTGGTCTCTGTAATGCGGCTCAAACCTTGTGTAGACTAATGGATATAGTTATACCCGCGAAGTTGCGAACTAGAGTGTTTGTATACTTGGACGACCTGTTAATTTTATCTGACAATTTTGATTCCCATATGGAACTTTTAGAAGAAGTTGCGATGCACCTTCGCAAGGCAAATCTGACAATCAACATAGCCAAGTCGAAATTCTGTATGACGGAAATCAAGTATCTAGGTTTTATAATAGGTCATGGTGAACTTAAAGTTGACCCAGGCAAAGTTAGCGCGATTGAGCAATTTCCGACGCCAACTACTATCAAACAGCTACGTAGATTTTTAGGTTTAGCGGGCTGGTACAGGCGTTTTGTGGATAACTATACAACGATCGCCATTCCTTTAACAGACCTGTTAAAGAAAAACAATGTCCTTACTTGGACTGAAGAAGCAGATGAAGCGTTCAGCCAGTTAAAGTCCAAACTAGTATCATCACCGATTTTAAGAACACCAGATTTTGCGAAGCCATTTGTATTGCTTTGTGACGCGAGTTTATACGGTCTAGGGTGTGTTTTAGCTCAAGAAAACGAAGATGGGGTCGAACTGCCAATAGCGTATATGTCGGAGAAGCTAACGAAGCCTCAGCGAAATTACTCAGTCAGTGAATTAGAGTGCTTAGCAGTTATCAAGGGCATTAGCAAATTCAGAGCATACATCGAGGGACAAGACTTTTGTGTTTTTACTGACCATGCCGCGCTGCAATGGTTGATGAGACAGAAGGACCTGACAGGACGCCTAGCGAGATGGTCAATACGACTACAGGGGTTCTCATTTATGATTAAGCATCGCAGTGGATCTCAAAATGTGGTTGCTGACGCATTGTCGCGTCGCGAAGAAGAGTTTGTTTCTGAGATAAATGATGGAGGACCGGTGATCGACCTGGCGTCGAAGGAGTTTAAATCAGAACAGTATAACGAACTGAGGAAGCAAGCTCGAAATAACCAATCGAGTCTTCCTGATCTCAGGGTCGTGGACGATTTTGTATACAAAAGGATAACGAACTGAGGAAGTATAACGAACTGAGGAAGCAAGCTCGAAATAACCAATCACGTCTTCCTGATCTCAGGGTCGTGGACGATTTTGTATACAAAAGGACCGAACCAGCTAGGGGAAATTTGTTGCAAGATGAGGAGTCATGGAAACTTTGGGTTCCCATTAACCTTGTTGAAGCAGTCTTAGCTCGAGCGCATAACGCACCCGACGCTGCACATATCGGCATGAATAAGATGGTTTATAAGATCAGACGGTATCTATTCTGGCCAGGAATGGTGACGCAAATACGCAATTATGTGTCGGAGTGTTCCGTTTGTAAATCAACAAAGAGCCCAAACCGAGTTCTTAGACCACCAATGGGTAGACCGATGACTTCTGATCGACCTTTTCAAAAGCTCTATATGGATCTTCTTGGTCCATATCCAAGGTCCAAGAAAGGAAATATAGGCCTACTGATAGTCGTTGACCACAGCACAAAGTTTCACTTCTTACAGCCATTACGAAAATTCACTTCCGAGAGGATTTGTGAATATTTGGAAAAGCAAGTATTTTTTATACTTTCGGAGCGCCAGAATCCGTGTTGACAGACAATGGATCGCAGTTTAAATCAGGATATTTAAAAGCGTTTCTTACTTGATTTGGTGTAAAACACGACAGCTATCTATATAAAACGAAAATTTCAGAGTCACACGCTGCAAATGCTAGGGTATATAATTTACGTAGTCGATCGTTACATCTGAAGGTCGGAGATACCGTATTCGCCCGCAGTTTTGCTCAATGCAATGCTGGGAAGAAGTTCAGTAGTAAGTTAGCCCCGGTCTTCATAAAGGCAACGGTCGCAAAGAAGATCAGCCCGACGTACTATGAGCTGCAGAATGAAGCCAAGAAATCATTAGGCGTATATCATTTAAAGGATATAAGAACGTAAAAGGTCCATGACGTAACTCACAGTGCCCTTTTTCAGTTAACCCTTCGGCGAGGCGTTACTCTGGCTGAGTTAACTGTGGTGTGGGGGCCAGAAAAGAATAGAAGACAAAATTTGACCGAAATTGTGTAAGACATACAAAGTCGAGTATGCCTCGAAACTAAAGGCAGAGTATAGGGCAAGCAAGTCTCGAACGCACTCTCCTTAGAACAGTCGACCAAGCGGGAATAAGCAGGAAGAAGGAAAAGAGAAAATCAAGACTTCGGTAAAATTCCGCTGAAGTTAGACAACGTCGCGTTACCCAGGCAGACGAGTATTAGCTAGCTAGATCACTTACTCGCATGAGCGTACTCGCATAGTGTGTTCTCGCTCGCACGACACCGAAAGTGCGTAGAGAGGGAAATGAGTATGAGAACTGGAAGGATTCCGTTACTCGAAGCTTAGCGACGATGCGTTGATGCAGACGGCAACGCGTGCCAAAGCATTCAATTCATTTCAAATCGTTAAAGAAGACGCACGTTAACAAAGAGAGGATCTGCGATAAGAGGCAACCTAAAAGTCTTTTTTGCATAATACAGCCTGTCGCGTGGCACCCCTACAGGCTGCGCGACTCCAAAGCGAAAAGCGAGCCACACGCGGCACCCCTACAGACTGCGCGACTCCAAATCTAAAAGCGAGCCTCGCGCGGCACCCCTACAGACTGCGCCGACTCCAAAGCGAAAAGCGAGCCACGTGCGGCCACGATGATATAGGATCATCCAAATTTTGTAAGGTTATTGAGCTGACTGCGATCTCATAACCACACCAGCACACGCCACGTGCGCCCACGATGATATAGGATCATCCAAGTTTTGGAAGGTTATTGAGCTGACTGCGATCTCATAACATCACCAGCACACGCCACGTGCGGCCACGATGATATAGGATCATCCAAATTTTGTAAGGTTATTGAGCTGACTGCGATCTCATGACCTCACCAGCACACGCCACGTGCGGCCACGATGATATAACTCCGGTAACGCGACAGGAGTAAAGAAAGAAGGCGTGATCACTCTAGGCGATCATGCTTCAGCGCCACTAAGAGAAGAGCCGGAGAAATCTGGGATACGGTGGATATAGTGAGCTATCCACGAACAGTATCCGAAGGAAGGTCACAGGAATGAGAACTTAGATTTATAGACGTGCTGTGACAATTTCAATTAATTAAATATTTTCATATATATATAGATATTAGGAACTTGATTGGACGATCTAGATTTGAGTTCGTCAGTAGTTGGTAGAGTCATTTGTAAATTCCAATCGTGCAAACCACACACACTCGGCCCTTCAGGAAATCATATTTTCTAATATCTTTGCTTGGAGTAATCGACTACAGCATCTTCGATGGGCCCAACGAACCTGCTTCTACGGAATTTTAAGTCAAACGAAAACTTTATACTATATTTCCTGACTTATATATATTTGGGGATAAGCATGTGTGTGTCGATGCAGCGAATAAGATTTTTGCGGATGCATTAAGTTTGTATTTTTTAGTTTTTTCTAATATAATGATTTCAACAAGAAAAACTATATATGTATATATATCAAAGTAATGACGTAACTTTATTGAGAAGCAGTCGATTTAAAATGACTGAACTATTTTGTTCGATTAAGTAGACTTTGAATGGAAATGCAATGATGTTTAAATAACTTGAAATTCATAGGTCCCTCGCTTGGGTTATAATGCTGCTGTTACATAGATTTAATAAGTAAATATGTAAATAAATTGAATAAGAGATAACCGCCAAATTTATCACGTGTTATCAAATCGTCTTTGACTTTCAAAGTGAACGGTCGTGTTTTTTTTCTGCGCCTCGAATTTTGTATTTTGTTTTCGTTTATTCCCATCGGTGGGTTTTATAAAAACAACATTAAATTTTCTTTCGGTTATTTAAACATAAATTTAAACTCCGTTCGCTTTGCGAGTGCACTTTGTATTGATACTGATAAATTGTTTTAGTTTTTCGTAATTCTTATCTGTGTTTTCTATCCTATTTATATCCACGCTGTTTCTCTTTTGTGCATGCACTTATTTACGCTCCCGCTCTCTTGCTCTCTTTGCTTTTGAAAGTTCTAAGCGTGCAGTTTCTGCGCTCTTGCGGTACTTATAACTGCTCGCTTATAAATTTCAATTTCGCTTTCTTGGTACAGTGGTAAATAAATAAAATGAATAATAAAAATTTAGTCTGCTTCTGCAAAAAATGCAGCCTCGTAATCAGGGCTGACCAGTCTAATATGACTTGCTGGCTGTGTGAAAATATGGTGCACACCAAGTGCGCCGGTTTTACTGGCCGGACAAGTGATGACCTTTCAAAGGGGCCCAATTTGCAGTTTTGTTGTGACGCTTGTGTGGAGGTTGCGAACGAGATGAAATCGTTCATGCGCCAAACTAAAGGCGGCCTGATGGGACTGATTAGCTGTTTCGGAGTGGCTAGAGATAGTTTTCGCCGGGCTGATGATCTCCTATCTGCGCTGGACTCGCAGTTTAATAGTCGTAAGCTATTAGAAGAGTCCCCTAAGCGCAAAAAAGGCCGCTGGTGGTAAGGAGCAAAAGGGGAACACCCCGCAACCGAAATCAAAAGAACAACAGAGCATTCCGGCGGATCAGCAGCCGATTTCAGCAAACCTTCAAATGTTGCTAAGATCGTCAGCTAAAAAAGATTCGGTATCCGAACAATCCGTTACTGAATGCATGCAACCAGGGACTTCTAAGAATTCCGATTTGTCCGTAGTGGTTTCACAATTAGTGGATCCACCTATCTCTCAGAATGTAGCATCACCACCACAAGGGACTACTGAGTCCGGACAACCGGCTCAAGTTGGTTTGGCAGAGGCAATGTCTGCTCCACCAAAATCCCTTTCAGTGGTTCCACTCAAGAAACAAATTTTCGTTTCTCGGCTTTCCCCTGATCAAACATCTTCTGATGTATTGTCTTATATACAAGACAAAACTAAAGCCGATTGTAATAGTGTAAAGGTGGAAAAGTTTAAGTTTTCTTATGCTAGAGACATTTCATCTTTCAAGATAACTGTCCCTAACGAGCTTTTTGAAGCCATATGCTCGGGCGACTTTTGGCCGGATAATATGGTTGTAAAAGAGTTCGAGGCTAAGATAAAGAAGAAGGGGCCCGTAGGAGTAAAACTTCCTAGTCGAGGCCAAACCAGTGTACCAATTTCAAAAAACTAACTTCTAACCTCCTTCTTTCCTATCAGAATGCAAGAGGTTTGCGTAGCAAACTCACTAAATTGTATTCTGATAGCCTTTCCTTTCCATCTCATATTATTGTGTTCACAGAAACCTGGTTAAAGCCGGAGATCTTTAGCTCCGAAGTTTTTCCAGGTAAGTACACAATATATAGGTATGACCGTCCCTCTAGACGGGGAGGTGGAGTCTTAATTGGAGTTGATTCAAACTTCCCGTCTGAGGAGTTATTTTTTGATGAATTCAATACCATTGAATTTATTTGTGTAAAGTTATCGCTTCCTGGTAACTTTATATACATAACTTGCTCTTATATTCCGCCGTTGTCTGAACTTCCTGATTATTTAAATCACCTATCCGTTATTAAGTCCGTTGCAAATAAGCTTTCCGATAGGGATCAGTTGATAGTTCTAGGTGATTTTAATATACCTGGAGTTACTTGGTCCACTGAGGATGGATCGAATGTCTTACTACCTATAGCACAACATGATTTTATTGATGGCCTGCTTGACATATCTCTATCTCAAGTAAACCATGTTCGAAATTCATTAGGTCGCCTACTTGATTTGTGTTTTGTATCGAATCCTGAAGGTGTGTTTCTGTCCAGAGTAGCACCACTCACGCAACCTGAAGATCCATATCACCCAACAATCGAACTTTCATTTGATACGGGTAGAGTTATAGAAGAAAAATCAGAAAATTCCAAACGAATACATTGTTTTCGCAAGGCAGACTTTCTGAGGCTTAATAATTTTATTTCTGGCTTTAATTGGTCTGATCTTTACTTATGCAATAATATGTCCGATGCAGTTAATGTTTTTTATACTGCAATAAACTCATTTTTTAATTCCTGTGTTCCGTGGTACTATCCGTCAACTTCCAATAAATCACCTTGGTTTAGCAAAGAGTTGACACACTTAAGAAATGTAAAGTCCAGACTTTTTAGGAAATATAAAAATACCGGTTCTCAATCTGTTTTTACTAGATATCTAAGTGCTCGGTCAAGATTTACCGTGCTTAATGCTCAGTGTTATAATAGTTACTTAAACCGTTGTAAGGTCCAGTTCTCTCAGGACCCGAAACAGTTTTATAATTTTGTTAACACCAAGCGTAAATCTAATTCTTTTCCTTCCTAGCTGTCGTTCGAAAACATGACGGGAACCACAGATCAGGCAATAGCCGATATATTTGCCCAATTTTTTCAAACGACTTACTCTACTTTAGATTATTCATCTCAGCCTTATTCTTACACCATGCCCAAGTCAAACCTCATATTCTGTCCCACTTTAACAGAAAGCTCTCTTCTTTTGGATCTTCTTCGTATTAAGCCTGTTTATTCGCCAGGGCCCGATGGTATTCCTGGGTGCGTGCTTAGGTATTGCGCTAAGGCCCTGTGCAAACCTCTTCACAAGTTGTTTACCTTATCTCTAGAAACGTCCCAATTCCCAAATATTTGGAAGGAATCATTTGTTATTCCTCTTTTCAAAAAAGGTAACAAGTTAGAAGCCAGTAACTACAGAGGTATTTCTAAGTTGTCAGCTATTCCTAAGCTTTTTGAAAAAATTATTACTCCTCATTTGCAGCACTTTTGCAGATCACTTATTTCTCCGTGTCAACACGGATTTATTAAACGTAGATCCACAATTACAAACGTTCTAGAGCTCACTACATTTGTGATAAAAGGCTTCAATAGTAGTTTTCAAACAGATGTCATTTACACTGACTTTAGTAAAGCATTTGACTCTGTAAATCACTTACTTCTTATTCATAAACTTGACCTTTTAGGTTTTCCAGTTGATCTGCTTAAATGGATTTCAAGTTATCTAAATGGCAGGTCACAAAGGGTCCTTTTTAAAAATTCAATTTCTGAAATTCTCCGTGTTACCTCCGGTGTCCCACAAGGGAGCCATCTGGGTCCGTTACTTTTTACATTATTTATTAACGATCTTCCCTCAATTATAAGTCATTCTCGCGTACTTATGTACGCAGATGATGTTAAGTTGTGCCTGCAGTATAAGGACATTTCCTGCCATTTAGACTTGCAATCCGATCTAGATAATTTTCAAAACTGGTGCCGAGATAATTTACTAAATTTAAACGGCTCCAAGTGCAAGCTGATGACTTTTTATCGGGCCAATCCGATATACGCGACTTACATGTTAAGTGGCAGCTCTTTGGATAGAATAACTCTTGTAAACGATCTTGGCGTTCTCTTGGACCCTAAACTAAAATTTTCTAATCACATTTCGTCCATGGTTAATAAAGCCAGAGGAGTGCTTGGATTTATTAAAAGGTGGTCAAAAGAATTCGATGATCCTTATTTGACTAAAACTTTATTTATTTCGCTAGTCCGTCCGATTCTGGAGTATGGGTCTCCCGTCTGGAGTCCACAATACGGAATACATATTGGTCGTATTGAATCTGTACAAAAAAACTTCCTTCTTTTTGCTTTACGGCGCCTAAACTGGGATGCAAATCTTATCTTACCTTCTTATTCTAGTAGACTTCTTTGGATTAATTTACCATCCCTAGCCAACCGTAGAACGATGCTTGGTACTATCTTTATTTATAACCTTATACATGGTGATATTGACTGCCCCGACTTGTTAAGTCGGCTAAACTTTTCTGTGCCAAGTAGATTAACTAGAAATTATATTCCCCTAATTTTAAATCATTGTAGATCTAACTATGCCTTGCATGAGCCTTTCAGAGTATTATGTTCTGACTATAATAGACTTTTTCCTGTAATATCAAATCTTGACTCTCTGCCGCTCCTAAAACGATTAATACTTGCTTCATTGGCACAAGATTGATCTAACTATTACTTTTTTCCCCGGACCTTTACCTTTATTTTCCTATCTCGCGTCTATCCTATCGCGAATCGTGCCGTACGATACACGGCTGCGCCCCTCGGTCGGTTGGGCGGGTAAGTGGGCCGTGGGACTCCGCGAAAAAAAAAAAAAAAAAAAAGGTAGGGAGGGTATAGAACGGGGAGTGAATAACACCCCCCGAACTCTTAATATATTTCTTGATCCGCTTAGCCTTCACAGTCCGTCCGCTTGTAAAAATGTCTGTTCACATTCTGATTTGTTTGGAACCAGTTAGAGTACCGCTTAGTGCACTTAAAACTTTCTTTGTTTGTGGGACAGTGTACATTATATAGAGGACGAGGAAAGAACCACCCCCCATCAGACGAGTTTAGTACCGAGCAACGCTAGAAGTGCACGACTCCGAATCCTCTATACACTGGATGGTCCGTACCTCCGGTGCTGTCTACTACACCCTGAACTTAGTGCTTATAATAGACCAGACGAATGTCTGTCTTTGATTGAGGTCTTAATGAACTTTAGACAGAAAAAGATCGGTGTGTGCGCCGATATAGCTTAAATGTTTCACCAAGTCATGTTACGCGAAGAAGACCGGCCTGCCCAACGAATCCTTTGGAGAAAATCTCTGTCCGACGATATTAAGGTATACGAAATGCAGGTAATGACATTTGGAGCCAGATGTTCGCCAGCCTCAGCTCAGTATGTTAAAAACCGAAATGCACTTGAATACGAGCGGGTCTTTCCAGAAGCTGTTGACGCCATAATTAAGAACCATTATGTAGACGACTTAGTGCACTGCTTCGCATCTGAGGATGAAGCAGTGAGGACCAGTAGAGAGATAGTTGAAATTCATAGGCGGGGTGGCTTCGAGCTAAAGAGGTTCGTTTCCAGTTCCAGCACCTTTAATAAAGTATTTGCAGAAGGTGTGTGTGATTCAGTGCGCCTTGACAAAAAAAAGGTTCTTCTTACTACCAAAAGGTATTGGGATTGATATGGCGCACGAACAGCGATGAGTTTAAGTTTTCGTTATCGTTCCAAAAAATTGATAAACGATTTTTTGCAGAGTCCAGAACACCCACGAAGAGAGAAATACTTCGAGTCGCAATACTCTCTGATGGCCAAGCTACTTCTTCAATCGATTTGGCAAAAGAAAACGGAGTGGAACCAACCCATAGGAGACGATGATCTGGACCAATGGAATCGATGGCAAAGTCGCTAGGTCAGCCAAATCAGCGTACCACTGTGTTACGGAGTGGAATTCTTCCACGCCTCAGTCGAGTTGCACGTATTCTGTGACGCGAGCGAGCTTGCCTATGCAGCTGTCGGCTACTGACGCATACCCACAGAATTCGGATGGACCGGAGCGTTTATAATGGGAAAGACGAAGTTCGCCCCGATGAAACTCTCCACGGTGCCCAGGCTCGAGCTGCAGGCAGCCGTGTTAGGAGTTCGATTGAGAAATACCATTTTGCAAGGCCACGACGTTCAGCCGACACGCGTCTGCATGTGGTCAGACTCGAAAACCGTACTGGCGTGGATGAGATCTGACCATAGGAGATACAAACCACATGTTGCACATCGAGTCGACGAGATTCTGGAGACGACTTCAATGGAACTGGATACCGACCACGGAGAATTCGCAGATTTCGGGACCAAAATTAGAAAAACAACGAGGGAATCGTCCTGGCTTAAGGGTCCGAGGTTTCTCCAAGAAAACACCTGGGAATCACATTATGGGGACCCAATCATAAGCACAACAGAGCTGGAACTGCGACCCAAATTTATTCTATCTATCAGCGAGGAAGTTCCAGCCGATACCGTTAATGTTGAGATCAAGAATTTGTTGAAAAGGTTTTCCTCATTCGCAAGATGGGTACAAGTCGTCGCGTGGGTCTACCGTCTGTGCAGGAAACCCTTCCTGGAGGTCGCGGAAATCGTTAAGGCTGAGACAATAATTTTCCACCACATTCAAGATCTGGACTACCATGATGAACGTCAAACCCTGATACGTGGCGACTCCATCGGGAAGAGCAGTAAACTGTGGAAGCTTTCGCCAATGCTGGACCAAGAGGGAGTGATACGCATGAACGGCCGCATTAACAATGCCCTTGCCGTCGAAGAGGGAAGTAGACGCCCGATCCTGTTATCTAAGAAAAACTACGTAACCCAGCTAATTGTCGACCAATATCACGAGAAATGGAACCACCAGAACGAAAACACTATCATGGCCGAGTTACGCCGAAAGTATTACATACCGCACTGCCGCAAGAGATTGTAAGATATGTCAGATACAAAGAATTTCCGCAAAGAATCCCCAGATGAGGCAACTTCCACGTGCTTGTTAGTATATTTTCAAACTCTGACCTAATTGTCATATTAAGATACGGTCACACATGTTAAGCTTCCAAGATTCCAAGAAAATTCGTGGAAAAGACGAAGCGTAGGTACATAAGATTATGAAGTTTTATGAAGTTAATTTGTTATTGAAAACAGGAAATGAAACCGACAAAACTCCACTGGGAGACGAGAACCGAGAACCTCCTTGCTTGGATTGTGGTTATATTCGCAAATCCGCGTTTGGAATCAACAGGTACTATAGTTTAAAATTTACAATTGTTTCTAAAGGATATGGTAATTGTATACGGGGCTCGAATTAATACAGCAATCAAACAAGGTCAAACAAGATATCAGCAGGCCTTTTGACGTTAATGAAGCTGTTGGGATATATTTTTTTTTTTTTCGCGCGGAGTCCCAGCGCTATGTTTCTAAGACCATATATGAAGGAAGCCCCCTAAACTCAATGGCCTAAACAATTCAAGCAATATAGAACTCATTAATCGTTACGTCATTTAAAAGGTGTTGCCAAGACTTATTCAACGATATGCAGAATTGCCACATACGATTCCATTCGCCTTTACAAACGAAGCGCGAAATTTGAATGACAAAACCGGTCCACCATCACTAACGCAGCTGTAAGCAGATATAGGAAGGGGACAAAGGTGGCAGATATAGGTGGGGACACCTTCCCAGGGCATAACCAAGACCATAAAATACCGATTACTCAGCTAACCAATTTCAAAATAAATACATTTTAGTAAGCGCCATCTGCCAAGTTCGCATTTAATATGTCCCTTAACTTCTAAGGTAACGGTGCGGCTTGTTATTGTATCGATAGATATTGATCGAATAAGCATTTTTAGTGCTATTTGACATATTCCGCCCAATAACATGCGTCTTCGACGTCTCTAAAGAGATTTTGTTATTTGGTCGCGTTAGAGTGGTGGTGCAAACATTAAACTTGCGCTGCATAAGAAAGTTTAGAATCCCCATGCAAATATCTACCTATTGTAGTTTTCGCGATCTCGACGTTCAATCGGACGGACAGACGGACATAACCAAATTGACTCGGCTATTTATCCTGATGAAGAATGTATACTCTCTAAAGGGTTTGAAACGATTCCTTCTGTCTGTTACATACATTTCAGAGAATACAACACTCTAAGACTAACGGGTATAAAAAAACTTACGTGTCTGGATCAGTTAAGGTGGTTGTCGTAATGTATGCTAAGATATTGGCATTTGATTTCAGATCCGTATTGTTATTCAACTTAATAATAATATTATAATTGCTTAAATTGATGTAACAATTCAGATACTACCAAATGAACCACAGTTTATAATACATGTTTTTATATATTTGAATTTTTGTAGACTTTGTAGATACTTTACATAAATGTCTATATAGTCGAGCCATGACTTGTTTTTGATATTGAGGGATTACTTGAAACTGTTACAACCGCTGCTTCTTCTTCTTCTCTTTCTCAGTTTCCATAAATGTATTGGAACAACATTGGCTAAATTAACTTTGTTGAGCGCAGCGGCATTCCACTCCAACTAAAGAGAGTCAGAATCACTCATTTCTAAGCGGCTCCTCTTATCTCTCTATTAATTGGACTAGACAGTCTGAGCCCGCCTCTCAACGCCTACGGACCGTCGCCAGCGCATACATTTTATTGTTGTTGATTGCAAGCTGCGGTGTTCGCAAGGCCCGTAGCCCTTGCATACATATAAACGTTAATAAACTGAAGTATTGAATTTATCTCGCCTTGTGATTTGTTTAAAATAGCTGACAAAAAGGCTTGTTAGCTCAACATTTGGAGGCCCCGGCGAGATCTTTAAATTCAAGTTTGTGGAAATTCATTTGTGCAAAAGAAACAGTGCACAAAGAAGACAGCAAAACAACTGTTACATTAGGCTGGTTCCGCTTTAAGCTGGTCCTAATAAAATATCGTGTGTTATATAATTGCATAAATATCGGCATATTTTGCAAGGGCTTCTATAGTTCGTTAATTCACAGTGCCTCGCCAACTGGTGACTATACTTTCTTGCCGTTACAACAAAAACAAAGACTTCTGACAATTGTAACTGTAAACTCCCGAGTTGAGCAGTGCGTTTCGGTTTGCTTTATACAAATACATACGCGCAGATGAGTTCCGACGAAGGCAACACAGTGGCAGACCATAATATTATGACGGCTGAAAATAAAGTGTGGTTTTTGAAGTTCAAAGCCGAATCGGTGTACAATAGCTTACTGCGCCTGGATATTTCGCTAGCTAAAGACGCGATTTGCCTGTTTGGGTCCGCGGAGTTGACAGTTCGGCTAGAACTTCTTGAGCATACTCAAGCCTCCTTCAGGCTTGCCCAAAATGCGCTGGAGAAGCTAGACTATTCGGAAATCGGCAGTGAGCTTGGCGACAATTTTGAAATGCTCATAATATCGGTCAATTCACGGCAAAGGCTGCAACTTGACAACTGTCAGCTTCGAATGCTAACATCTTCCACCATGCACCTTGATCCCAGCCTGGATCAGTCAACCGTCATGGTTGATCGAGGGCACAGGACTCGCCTGCCCGAAGTAAAACTGCCTACATTCTCCAGTGGATACACCGAATACTCTGACTTTCTCTCCATGTTTACCTCGGTGATAGATAAGGACCCTTACTTGGCTGACGTAGAAAAGCTTCAACATTTGCGGTCATGCTTAGCTGGAGCTGCGCTGGAGTCGGTTCGATCATTAGAAATATCTGGTGCCAATTATCGTGCGGCACTAGAAATCATAAATAAGCGCTTTAATAATAAACGTCTTGTTTTCCAGGCACACATCATTGAAATTCTTGGCTCAAGAGGCTCGAGTCTGCGTCTGCTGTGGCATTGCGGGACTTTTCGGACAAAATTATTGGGCATATGCGAGCGCTTCAGGCCTTCGGAGATTTAAAACAAATCTCAGGCTGCATGGTTGTATACATGATTGTGCAAAAATTGGATGCAGCAACTCAAGCTAACTGGGAGGAAAGTTTGTCAACGGATAGAATTCCAAGCGAGGAGGATTTGCTCTCGTACCTTGAAGGGCGATGCCAGAAACTGGAGAGCGTTCAGCATGCCTTGGCTTCCAACAAGGCCCATGACCATTCAGCTCCAAGGCCTGCCAGAAGGACGTTACTTGGTGCCCAGGTCAGCCAGAGAAGCTGCGCCTTTTGTGATACTCCTGGTCATGGAATATAGTCCTGTAGCTCCTTCGCCGGTCTGTCTCCTAGCCTACGGCAAAGGGAAATAAAAAGACTTTCCTTGTGCTTCAATTGCCTAAAGAAGGGGCACCACACTCGAACGTGCAACTCCGGCCATGCGGCACCGCACATGCGGTGGAAAACACCACACGCTGCACCATCTACGCCCTGATGATTCACCGTTGGAAGTTCCTGCCCATCAAATAAATGCTCATGTTTCCCCGCACCCTCGCAGCCATCTGCCTCGCATGCGGCCCAAGGATTTCATTCTTGTAAATAACAGAGCCGGTTCCCTGGTACCTTGCCAAGTCCTACTGGATTCTGGATCTCAACTACACCTAATTAAATCTTGCTTCGCCTAGGAGTTACAGTTAAGGAAATATCGGTCAGCAGCAACGGTAACTGGCATTGGTGATACAGTTGTTTCTTCGGAAGGATCTACAGTCAACATCTCCCTCCAGTCGCGTTCTTCTGAATACTCTGTGGCTCTAACGGCGCTTGTTGTGCCAACGATTACGGATAGTCAGCCTAGTTACATCATTGATATCGCTGACTGGAATATGCCGTCTAACATACAGTTGGCTGACCCTGCATTCAACTTTCCCCAGCGCGTTGACCTGCTTCTTGGAGCCGGCCTATTTTATGACCTGTTATGCGTGGGCCAAATTAAGCTGGTTAATGGATTGCCTCTACTGCAGAAGACTCGCCTTGGCTGGATCGTGACTGGTGGTGGAGATAGGCTTAGCGGCAATATATCTCTTTTGGCATCTCAAGGCTTGGAAAATGGAGCTACACTACATAATGTCCGCTTGGAAGATCTGGTTTAGTCGAAAATTTTGACAGTGGAGTCATAATGGCCAGCAAGGAAGAGCTGGAGTGTGAGGATCATTTTATCAAAAACTTCTATCGTCTTCCCTCTGGCGCTTACTCTGTTCGCTTGCCGTTGAAGCACCATGCTAAAGCACTTGGCGATTCCTACACACAGGCACACCGGAGATTTCTTAATCTTGAACGCAAACTGCAAAGGAGTCCCCACTTGAAGCCTCAATATGTGGCCTTTATTAAGGAATACTTGGAGTTAAACAACAAGATTTCTATGTCGATGATTTCATCCCCTGTGGTAGCTCTGTTGGTGGGGCTATCGAGAAAATGCGACAGACCACTGAGATACTTGCTCGAGGTGACTTCAAGTTATGAAAGTGGTGCACCAGCCACCCCGAGGTTTTAAAGGATGTGTCAGATGATGACAAGGAGAAGTATTTGAAGTTCGGCGATGGCTGCGATATAATCTTGCATGGGATCCGGCAACAGACGAGCTGCTGTTCTCTTTATCGTCTCTAGATCCCGGCTCCAAGGCCTGCCGACGATCTGTTCTGGCCACCAATGCTCGTTTCTATGACCCGCTAGCCCTTCTTGGCCCAGTAATCACAAAGGCCTAGGTGTTTCTTCAACAACTCTGCAAGGATAAATTGGATTGGGATGAAAGTTTGCCCTTGGCCCGTAACACCTGCTGGATTGAAATGTGCATCAGTTTTCAGAGCGTCCAAGATTTTTGCTTCTTTCAGAAACTGATGTTGAAATTCATGGTTTCTGCGATGCCAGCGAGGAAGCTTACGGAGCTTGCATATATGTGCTGTCTAGGGGCACTTCTCTAGCCAGCAGCCATCTTTTATGTTCCAAATCCCGAGTAGCGCCTCTCAAAACGTTATCTGTACCTAAGCTGGAGTTTTGTGGCGCCCTGCTATTAGCCAAGCTGATGAATGAAGTTATTAAAATGGGTATGTTCAATGGTCCTTTTCACTGCTGGTGTGATTCCTCTGTGGCGCTATCCTGCATCGGTAATGAGCCTTTCAAATTCAACGTCTTCGTGGCAAGCCGAGTGGATTCTATACAGGAATCCACTGCTAATATGGAATGGCATTATATTCCGACTGCACTGAATCCTGCAGACGTTTTGTCCAGGGGCTCTACTCCGGATCTACTGGCGCTTTCTGAGATCTGGTTTCACGGCCCACCATTCTTACTTGGTGGTCGCAAGGATTGGCCCACGCGTCTGCATTATGACGATCAGAGCCTTGAGTTACGTAAACCGGTGCTGATGGTCAAGTCTCCTCACGTTGATGGTACCCTTAGATCCAAGTATGGCAACTCGTTCCCTTCCATGCAGCGCGTGTTCGCGTACATTTACAAATTTTCTCACCGCTTGTGGCATCGTGGTCTCGAGGTATCTGATGTGCAACGTGGGACATATATGCTCTGGCGAGGCGTCCAATTGGCTCATTTATGGGAGGATATAAAGGAGCTTCGTTCAAATGGCATTGTTAAGAAATCAAGTTCAATTGCTTCGCTCTTGCCCTTCTTTCTTCTAAAAATCAGAAGTTCGCACCAGGTCTCCCATCAAGTGCTACGTATGCGTTTTCATCTGCTTTACAAGCAAGGCTGTGCACTTAGAGCTTGTCAAGGATCTAACAACTGCTTCGTTTTTAAGTGCTTTGAAAAGATTAATTTTTACACGTGGAAAATCAAATTTGGTCGGACAATGCTACCAACTTTGTAGGAGCAAAAAATGAGTTGGCGGAGTTGAAGCGGCTGCTGCTTAGCGATTCTCATATGCAGTTTGTTCATCAAGCTTGCTTGGCGGAGGGAACCGACTGGCAATTTATTCCGCCTCGCTCACCACACTTTGGCGGATTGTGGGAGGCAGCAGTCAAGACGGCCAAACACCATTTCTACCGCTCTGTTGGCCGGCAAACGCTTAGTTTTGATGAGCTTCGCACTTTGATGAGCGCACTTATTCCTGGACGAGATGGCGTTTGCCGAGTTGCTGATCTGAAGACGTCCATGTGTGACATCAGGAGAGCTGTCCATAATTTGTGCCTGCTGCCCATCAATGATGAAGTTGAAAGACAGGCTTCCAACGGGGGAAGTATGTTGAGCGCAGTGGCAAACCTCTCCACTAAAGAGAGAGTCAGAATCACTCATTTCTAAGCGGCTCCTCTTATCTCTCTATTAATTGGACTAGACAGTCTGAGCCCGCCTCTCAACGCCTACGGTCCGTCGCCAGCGCATACATTTGTGTTGTATGTATAAACGTTAAGAAACTGAAGTATTAAATTTATCTCGCCTTGTGATTTGTTTAAAACAGCTGACAAAAAGGCTTGTTAGCTCAACAAACTTAGTGAAACATTCATTTAATAAAGAGTTACGTTATTCCCTTACCTGATATTGAGTTCCTTGCTGTGAAGCAGACTGATACTTTTCCCATTTCGCCATTACATCGCAAACTTTTTCCTCCAATAAAAGACTTCTTTCAGAGTTTCCTATAACTTCATAAATGGAATATCCTTTGGAGTTATCCTGGAGTCCAATTTTTTTTTTTATAATTTCCAATACATCACTCGCTGTGGAGCTTGGTTGAAATTCGATTGAATAATATTGCCCATCCATAAAATAAAACTTTGAGTAGCAAGGTCTGCGATTAGTAGTACACAAAATTTCTTCGCTGCTTGGGGTCCACTGACGACGCTTCGTCCCTTGGGTTCTAAAAAAACACTTTTAAAATTTAGAAATATAGATATTAGTTTTTTTTTAATATCTTTCAGATGTTTGTTTATAGTTTTTCATTAGACCATATGATATTATTTTTAATAGGTATACTGTATATAAATACAGTCAAAGTGTTTACGTAAAATCACTGCTAGCGTCTCTGCATACATAGATGTTGAAATATATCCGCACAAAAGAAAAGGAAGTCATTATTTGTTAATGTTCATAATACAGCTCAAAAGCAAAACATCCCAATATCTTTTTTCTTTACAAAATATAAAATAACCATCTCGCCTCCTCCATCCTATATGGCGATCCTGCCAGTATTCTGGTTAGCTGCCAGTCTCCTGTGCCAATATGTGACAAGAGACTGACAGTGCGAAACAAAAATAAATTTTATAAAAATTTTACAAACGAAAAACAATGGGGGTGCAGGTCGCCCCCTACATCGACGTTGGATCCCAACCCCATGAGCTGAGAAGGCACTGAGCAAAACTGAGCAAAGCATGGACCACGCCCCCTTACAATAGCGGACAGGAGCCAACCAAGAAGCCAAAGTGGAAAAAAGGCGTTTAAAGGATGAAAATACTGCAACAAAGAAGGCTTGTGAAGGACCTTATCGAAGCCTGAAAGACGACATAGGAAAGGACTTTACAGGAGCGGCGATTAACTAAAATAGAAAAACAACTTTGCACTAGTGCGAAGTAACGCAACAAAAGCTCCATTTATGCCAATGGGTAAATTGACAAGATTTATAATCTTCTACCACTACTATACCTACTAACTACTACTACCAACCACTGTTAGGCCTTTACAAAAAATATATTAAAACAAAATGTAAGCCAATATTATGAACATTAACAAATAATTACTTCATTATCTTTTGTGCGGATACGCATATTTTTATACCCTTGCAGAAGGTTTTTTAATTTCAGTCAAAACGCAGTGAAGGAGATATTTCCGACCCTATAAAGTATATATATTCTCGTCTGTCCGTCCGTCCGTTTCTACGAAAACTAGTCCCTCAGTTTTAAAGCTATCTGCTTGAAACTTTCCCAAAAGTTGTCTTTCTATTGCAGGTAGTATATAAGTCGGAACGCACCGGATCGGGCGACTATATCATATAGCAGCCATATAACTAAACGATCGGAAATGCCATAACTTTGGTGTTTTTTAAAGTTAGGAAGTTGGGATTTTCTATGGGTTTTATTTTTGGTCAATCAATCCGACCTACCAAATTTCATAAGAATCGGCTGACTATATCCTATAGCCACCATATAACTGATTGATCGGAAATGACATAACTTTGGTGTTTGTAAAGTTAGTAAGTTGGGATTTTCTATGGGTTTTACTTTTGGCCAATCAATCCGACCTCCCAAATTTCATAAGGATCGGCCGACTATATTCTAAAGCTGTCATATAACTAAAAAAGATTGGATATGCCATAACTTTGGTGTTTTTAAAGTTAGGAAGTTGGGATTCTTTATTGGTTTTATTTTTGGCCAAACAATATAATTTACATAATATTCTGCAAGGGTATTTTGACTTCGGCTCCGCCCGAAGTTAGCTTTCCTTTCTTGTTTAATTGTTATGATTTCAATATCTGCAAATTTGCACAGATGAGTTTTTCTTCAAAATTGGTCGGTTCGGCTCTGATGATAGTCAGACTAAAAATAATACCAGACCACATTGGCCATGGCCAAAAAAAAATTGTACAAATTGTAGATCACATAGAAATAATTGTATCAATGCGGATCGTACTACTTATTCTCACTATCGTAACCATCTTACAGTTCGCCAGCAAAACAAATTAGTAAGACGAAGTATAACATTGTTTTTATTTTTAAAAAACAAAGCATACAAATGAATAAAGATGTTTTCGATAATGACAACAAACAGGGTGATAAATGAAACCCTTAGGAAGGACCCTTAATATTCTAAGCAATGCCATCCTTCCAATTACAAGATTCCCCAATGTCAATCAATGATCAGGAAAACGAGCACATTAAAAAATACAATTTACAATTTTCACCATTGATGCATTGCAATGAAACCCAAAAAGGAATTGTTCTCACTACAGTACCAAACTGTACAATTTGTTCAATAGTAGATAAACATCTGTTACTTGATAATGTAATAGTAATGAATGCAGTATGTAGTACAACAGAAACCACCGATAAGTCATACAAATGTTTATCATAAAACAGGACAATACAAAAAAGTACGATAAATAAACATGGATATAAGTCACTTGCTTTAATGACATATGTACATACGTACAATAATATATGACAACAAAGACAAACTAAACCAGGAACACTGGACACTGTAGTCAAATTTTTTAATAAAACTTAAATCAAATTTGATTTAAATTAAATAATTCCCATGTTATTAAATACACCGTCAACAATAGAAGTGGAAAAATTTACAGATAACAGCCGTCGACAATAGAAAGAAGAAGAAAACTTCCCAGAGTCAGGTGAAAAACTGTTTTCAAACCTATAAATAGATGCAAAATACATACATAATTTAACTATACCTGCGGTATTGACATTAACAGAACAAATTGTTTTTGATTCAGAAAGTAGTTCAAGTGTACTAGAACAGAAACATAACACAATGACTGACAAGGCAGCAAGTTAAAATTTCACATGCAGTACCAGAATTTAATGGAAAGAAAATTCATCCACAAAGATTCATAACAGCAATTAAATTAGTTGATCTTACAAAAGGAAATTATGAATTAATCGCTATAGACGTTATAAAGTCAAAAATAGTTGGCTCAACACTTTATAAAGTGAAAAATGAAACCATAATTGCAATAATTCAAAAATTTTCAAATACAATTGTTGGCGTCTAATGTTTTTAGAAGTAGTAAAAGCAAAAATGGCAAATGTTTACCAAAAAGGCAAATCAGAAATTAGTTGAAACTTCGTATATCGATGAAGGGTTACAAGCAGAACACGCTGACAAATTCAGCACTAAAGAATCAATAAGTGTCGTGATTAAAAATTGTGAACATAGCAAGCCGTAGTTTTTATACCATTGCAGCTATTAAAAATCGACTACATTTCGATTTTTATGCCTACATTACTAAGAACAATGAAGCTATGTCGATTTTGCGCTGCATTTTGCCATCGTTTTTTTTGGAAGCTATATGGTATTGTTGTCCGATTTTAATTTAATTAAAACAGTAATTCAATAATATTTAAATATTACCAAATCCCAAAGAACAAAAAAAAACAAAATAAATAAATCGGAAATGGGATTTTTTATGAATTTTGTATTGGCCAATTAATCCGACTTAACAAATTTCATAAGGATCGGCCGACTATATCATACAGCTCCCATATATGTTTTTAAAGTTAGGAAGTTGGGATTTTTTATGAGTGTTAAGAATGCATCATATGAATAATTTTGGAGAATATAATTTACAGAATATTCTGCAAGGGTATTTCAACTTCGGCTCCGCCCGAAGTTAGCTTTCCTTTCTTGTTTTTTTTGATTTAGATTACGATAGATCGAAATTTATTAAAATATATTGCTCCAAAAAAACTATTTTAAGAACACAATAGTATTATTAATATTACAAGTACTTTTGTTTATAACAACACTTCTGTTTATAAGAAACAAGAAAGGAAGCCAACTTCGGCAAGCCGAAGTTTATATATCTTGCAATTGTTACAAATCTACTACATTTTGATTTCTATGCCTATTTTGCTTAAAACAATGAAGCCATATGATTTTTTTTTCCGATTTAAATTTAAACATTACCAAATCTCAGCAAAAATTAAAAACAAAGATATAATTTTTTTGAATTATTTTTCCGATTGTTTCTATGGGAATTATATGATATAGTCGCCCGATCCGGCTCGTTCCGACTTATATACTACCTGCACTAGAAAGACATCTTTAGGCATAGTTTCAACCTTTAAAACTGAGGGAAAGACAGACCGACGGACAGACGGACTTGGCTAGATCGATTCCCCTGGCGATGCTGATCAAGAATATATATACTTTATAGGGTCGGAAATGTCTCCTTCACTGCGTTGCCAACCCTCTGCAAGGGTATAAAAACAAAAAACTATTCTGGAAGCAGGTACATACACAACAACGAACGTTCCCTGCAGTACCGTTCATCACCTTTTAATCGCTTTTTCATCACCAAAAATTCATCACTGCTGATTAATCGGCGATGAAACTTCATACAAATTAGTGATGAATTTAACATTGGCATGTCCTAGGAGTTAATCAGAGAAAATTAATCACTCTTTAATCAGTAATTCATCACTCTTTTTTCAGTTTTTCATCACCATTTAATCAGTAATTCATCACTCTTTAAACAGCATTTACTGATGAACATGCGATGAAAAAGCGATTAACGAGTGATGAAAAAGCGATTAACGAGTGATGAATTACTGATTAAAGAGTGATGAATTACTGATTAATTCATCACTCTTTAATCAGTAATTCATCACTCGTCTTTAATCAGTAATTCATCGCTTTTTCATCGCATTCTCATCGCTTTTTCATCGCATTTTCATCGCTTTTTCATCGCTTTTTCATCGCTTTTTTTTCATCAGTAAAATTCATTCAGTAAATTTTCATATACATTCTTTTTTATTTTATTACATTATTTAATTTAATTTATTACATATAAATAATTAATTCAACTTAATTCAATCTACATATGTCCGTTTTCAGTTGTATCGGAGTTGTTTAGGATGTTTCGGTTTCGGTGCTCTTTTTTTGACTTCGTGCTTTATGTACTGGCTCATCCTGACCAAGTATATTTAAAATAGAAAAATTATTATAAAATATATAAAAACTTACTGCGTTTCTTGTTTTGCCGCCGGCCAAGTCCAGCTTAGTTTATGCTGGCCCAACAGTTTTATTATAAGTTTCGCCTTAAATAATTAATAAATATATTAACAGTATATGTAGGTACAGTTCAAAATAATTAATAAAATAACACTTACCTAAATTTCTGATAAATTTAGTTATAACATTTCACAATAAATCTCAGCTTCGATCTGTTCTCTCCGTTCTCTCAAATGCAAGTGCACGTAAAAGCCGCGAAAACAACTTCAGTTGAAAACAAGGGCACCGTTAATCCTATTGTTCTTTCCTTTGCCTAATTTGTCTTTACATGTTTCGCTTCGCGTCAAAGCAGGGTATATAAAAGCATGTCCGACTATGCAAAATAATCACATAACTTAAATTCACTTAAAAAAGGAATCCATACCTTTCACAAACTATCCTAATAATTTTATTTTTAAAAAGTATTTCCTTAAAATAATATAATTAATAAGAATCAACGACTACAATACAAAAATTATGCTAATTTATTTTCAAGGGTGTATAAAGGTCGATCTGATTTTAATACATTGTCCTCCACCTCTCAGCTCATTTTATGGGGAGAGAGACAGAGTAAGAGAGGGAGATGGAAATTTTTCTGCGTTGCCTACGATCGGGGACTGAGAGTTTCGGCTCTGCCTGCGTCGCACTCGGCTCTGTCGACTTTGCCTTTGGCTCTGCCGGCGTCGCAGTCCGCTGCTGATTAAACAGTGATGAATTTTTGTAGTGATGAATTTCGGAACTGCAGGGTTGCCATAGGCAAGTACATACATACGTACATTGCAGTACAGCTATGACAAGTTGCGCAAGCTCCATTTTGTGCTCTCTAATGGGATATAATTATCGCGGTGGTTATCGTGGTTTTAATAATAATAACAATAAAAACAATTATAATCACAATTATGCCAATAACAACAAAAATAATTATGGAAGAGGACTTGGAAATTATAGAGGACAACTAAAATAAATACATTAATAATAGCTTAATAGCAAAATGTAAAGAAATTGTCTCTTAAAAGTCTAAACTTCTCTTTGGCATACCAGATTTTACTGGAAATCTAACAGTATTTTCTAAAAATAATCTTTGCAATCATGAACTCGTGCTCATTTTTGCATCGCTGCTGCGCTCAGCAAGTTGTTTCTCTAATTCAAATCGCCCTTTAAAGAAATCTCACGTAAGCTGGAGCTTTAAATCTAGATATAAATAGTTAACTTTCCTGTCAAAGTTTTTTCGTAAAACTAATTTGATCAAATAATTTTTTTTTTTGTGTATTTTGTGAAAGTCTATTTTGTTTTTAGTTTAAGTTTTAGTTGTGTTCCCAGAAAATCCAGAAATAGGTATGTATGTAATTGTGTTTGTCTTACTTTTAAGGTGTTAAATGTTTAAAAAAAAAAAAAAAAAAAAAGAGCTGCAGAAACTTGCAGATGTGTGATTACTAGTAAAAATATCAAAGCAGTTAAAGGTAACTCTTTGCCTATTGTGCTGTTGCGGTGTTGCTTTGTCTTCGTATGTCGTGGCTTGTGTTTTTGCAAAACTATTATTTATAAATTACTATTTTAATTTTGTTTATTTTTCCTTTTTGAATCATATTTGATTTTGGTAGGTGCATCGCAAAAGTGTGTGTTTCCACGCCTTTATATTTTTAATATGTGGTGCACAGAAAATGGAACCAACGCAGAAAAATTGAATAAATTGATTTCCGATGTGCAAGCGAACATTGAAAACAACGGCTACATTATTCCAGAGTTGAGCGAAGTGTCAATAAAAATTGAAAACATCTGCAAAACAATTGCAACTTTTTGGACGCAAAAAATCTTCAGTTATTGAATATCATTCTGGATGGCTTAATAAAAAAGAATCAATTTTAATAAAACGACCCCATTGCAATCAAACCAAATAGAGGAAAGTGTTCAACGGGGCCGTCCTAAACTTGATTTTGATGAGGCTTCAAAGAGAACAAAGCGACGAAGTGTAGGTCAGTTGATCAAAATAAATAAGTCCTCTATTTCTGCTCTACGCAATGATAATCAAAATAAAATCAGATCCCATGGAAGTTATTTCGCTTTTAATGGAGACATCCATGACGAAACACCAATATTTGCTGATAAGAAAGTTTGTAAATACAATAGTAAAATATTATTTGAATTTTTTCCCAGTTATCAAAGGTTCAAAAAAATAAGATACCCTGATGGTATTTATATAGACGAATCTCGTGCGAAAGTCGAATTACAAAGCTTACTAGACAATAGTATAATAGAGCTTCAAACCAACATAAGTGAAACTATTCCTGAAAATATAGTTAAGAATTTAACTTTAATTGGAAAATGGGGCTTTGATGGAAGTACGGGGCATAGCGAGTATAAGCAAAAGTTTTTAAATGGTGATTCGGACGACAGAAGCTTATTTGTAACATCCTACGTACCTCTCCAACTGGTTACTGAAATAGATAATACAATAATTTATAAAAACCCCCGGCCATCATCGACTCGTTACTGTCGACCAATCAGATTTAAAGTTAAGAAATAGTCCGCTAAGGTGTCGAAAGACGAAGCAGAATATTTTGACGCAAAAATTAAACAATTAAAGCCAAAAGAATTAAGCGTCTCTAATAAAAACATTCTTATTACGCATAGCTTGCATCTTTCTATGGTAGATGGAAAGGTGTGCAACGCAATCAGTGAATCATCCTCGGCAACGTGTTATATATGTGGAGCAGAGCCAACAGAAATAAACAATGTACGAAAATGTTTGAGTAAAGAAGTTCGCACA
This sequence comes from Drosophila kurseongensis, assembly GCA_018153305.1. NCBI lineage: Eukaryota > Metazoa > Arthropoda > Insecta > Diptera > Drosophilidae > Drosophila > Drosophila kurseongensis. The sequence continues at coordinate 2,716,688 of JAECXX010000120.1, forward strand.
AGATTTTATGAATTTGGCATCTGGACTACATTCATATATACGCTTCCTTGAATACTTTTTACACATTTTATATAAACTTCAGGTCAAATTCAAGTATTGAACAGAAAGAAACACATTCAGAAGGATTTTCGCGAAAAAATGGGTATACTATTGGACAAACCTAAAGATGGAGGCACAGGATCGTCAAACAACAGAAATATCGCAAGAAAATTCTTTTCTAATGCAGCTTTGAGCTCCGAAATAACAGGAATCGATGCATCTTTGATTCACAGATGTGCAACAATATTGCAAGCCATAGCATCGGGATACAAAATTAATGTGGAGAAGTTTTAAAATTACGCGCTGGATTCAGCTAAATATCTAATAGCTGCATTTCCATGGTACTATTTACCGGCTACCGTCCATTAATTCATGGTCCAGCTGTAATAGAGCATGCATTAGAAGCTGCAGAGTCCAATAACAAGGAAATACAAAAATTTAGACTTCAGCACAGTCGAAAAGTGTCTCGTACTTTAACAAACACAGATGTCATGAACAACTTGTTATTGCGTTCAGATCCATTTTTAACAGGACAGAGACAACTTCCACAAAAAGCTAAGTCGAGTTTGCTTACATCTGTGTATGAATTACTTGTTGATACTTTATAATTTTTGTTTCTTTAATATTTTGTTTGTTTATTATACCCGTTACTCGTAGAGTAAAAGGGTATATTGTATTCGTGCAAAAGTATGTAACAGGTAGAAGGAAGCGTTTCCGACCCTATAAAGTATATATATTCTTGTTCAGGATCACTAGCCGAGTCGATCTAGCCATGTCCGTCTGTCCGTCTGTCTGTCTGTCCGTATGAACGCTGAGATCTCGGAAACTATAAAAGCTAGAAGATTGGCATAGATTGGTAGATTTTTGGAGTTCCTACGCAGCGCAAGTTTGTTTCAAAATGGTGCCACGCCCCCTCTGACGCCCACAAGCCACAAGCTGTGGCCACAGTTTTGATGCTATTATGAAAATTGTAATCGATATGTATTTGTTTCGTCAATATCTATCGATTGGCCTAATAAAAGTTTGCCACGCCCACTCTAACGCCCAAAAACCCATTAAACGTTAAGCAATACAATAGCGCCATCTAACGGATGACTTTGGAACAGCTGGCCAAGGTGCTAATTCGAGCGGCGAGTTGTTTAGCTGAGTAACGGGTATCTAATAGTCGAGGCACTCGACTATAGCGTTCTCTCTTGTTTTTATTTTTGTTTTTTGATAATATGTATGAATATGAAAAATATCTTCCACTTTTTTTTTAATATATTACTTTTATGTATATAAATAAGAAAATCGAAATAAATTGCATTAAACAAATATTTTTTTAATTTTGTGTCGATTGTTACTATGTGAGCTAGAGGATATAATTGTTCGATATGTTCCATTTTTTAAGTTATATGCTTAGACAAATTTTCTATATTTTTGTTACAAATTTCAGCACGCTATGGCCAATGTTAGTATTTTTGGCCGCTCTTCCATGCAAGCAGATTCACTGTGCAGCGGTTTACACCATCACTCTTAATCTCAATATTTTTATAAACATAAAGAATGAGCATTTTGGTAGGAATTTTAAATATTTAATATTTAAATTTAATATTTATCGGTCATAAAAGAATCTTCTGATACATTTTTAGAAGTTTATCAAAACAATATTACACAAATCACAGTAACTGGTAATGGCTCACTAGGCTTACCATTTCTCGAATTAGGAACAGATAATTTCATTATACCTCACAGTTTTCATATAGTAGCAAATAACTTTCCAATACCCGGAGACGGATTAATAGGAATATACTTCATAAAAAATTCAACTGCTTACTAAATTTCACTGCCGAACGTGACTTTTTTATTCTAAGGCCAAATAACATTGAGCAAATTATTCAAATACCCATTTCAAAGTATAAACGACAACGAGATATATTATACCGTCCCGTTGTGAAGTAATACGAAAACTCACAGTAAATGCGAAGGATAGCCAAATTCTAATACCTCACCAGGAAATAGGAAATTCATTGGAAATTCTATTTCAAATCTAATTGGAAATATCAGAATATCGGAGAAAATAATTTTAAACTATTATCAAAATACCAAATAATAGATTCAAAAGATCTGAAACTATACTTCCAAAATTAAAAATATCTTTCCACCAGCACATAAGAAAATAATGCCCCCTTACTACTAATAATTTTTACAAACAAAAATTGAGATTGAAAGACGACGAACCACAAAATTATAGAACACCTCATTCCCCACCAGCCTACATTTTGTATGTTCCCGCGGAGTCTCACGGCTCACTTACCCGCCCAACCGACCGAGGAGCGCAACCGTGTATCGTACGGCACCATAGACACGATAGACGCGAGATAAGAAAATATAGGTACAAGTCCGGCGAAAAAGAAAGATAAATGTTGTGCTAATGAAGTCAGTATTAATCGTTTTAGGAACGGCAGAGAGGCAGGATTTGAGATTGTAGAAAATAGTCTATTATAGTCAGAACATAATACTCTGAAAGGTTCATCCAAGGCATAGTTAGATCTACAATGATTTAATATTAGGGGAATATAATTTTTGGTAATCTACTTGGCACAGAAAAGTTTTTGACAATCTAACCATGGTAAGGCTATAAATAAGATAGTACCAAGTATCGTTCTACGGTTGGCTATGTAGGGTTAATTAATCATGTCTACTAGAATAAGAAGATAAGATAAGATTTGCATCCTAGTTTAAGCGCCGTAAAGCAAAGTACTGATTCAATGCGACCAATATGTATTCCGTATTGTAGACTCCTGACGGGAGAAATAGATTCGGACGGAGAGACATAAGGATCATCGAATTCTTTTGACCACCTTTTAATAAAATTATGCAATCCTCTGCTTTATTAACCATGGACGAAATTTGATTATAAAACATTAGTTTAAGGATTATAAAACATTACATAAGTCGCTCGGGCGACTTTTGGCCGGATAATATGGTTGTAAAAGAGTTCGAGGCTAAGATAAAGAAGAGGGGGCCCGTGGGAGTAAAACTTCCTAGTCGAGGCCAAACCAGTGTACCAATTTCAAAAAACTAACTTCTAACCTCCTTCTTTCCTATCAGAATGCAAGAGGTTTGCGTAGCAAGCTCACTAAATTGTATTCCGATAGCCTTTCCTTTGCATCTCATATTATTGTGTTTACAGAAACTTGAATAAAGCCGGAGATCGTTAGCTCCGAAGTTTTTCCAGGTAAGTACACAATATATAGGTATGACCGTCCCTCTAAACCTCCCGTCAGAGGAGTTATTTTTTGAGGAATTCAATACCATTGAATTTATTTGTGTTAAGTTATTGCTTCCGGGTAGCTCTATTTACATAACTTGCTCATATATTCCGCCGTTGTCTGAACTTTCTGATTATTTAAATCACCTTTCCGTTATAAAGTAGGTTGCAAATAAGCTTTCCGATAGGGATCAGTTGGTAGTTCTAGGTGATTTTAATATACCTGGAGTTAACTAGCACAGCATGATTTTATTGACGGCCTGCTTGACATATTCTTATCTCAAGTAAACCATGTTCGAAATTCACTAGGTCGCCTTCTTGATTTGTATCAAATCCTGAAGGTGTGTTTCTGTCCAGAGTAGCACCACTCACGCAACCTGAAGATCCATATCACCCTACAATCGAACTTTTATTTGACACGGGTAGAGTCATAGAAGAAAAATAAGAAAAATCATCCAAGCGAATACATTGTTTTCGCAAGGCAGACTTTCTGAGGCTAAATAATTTTATTTCTGGCTTTAATTGGTCTGATCTTGACTTATGCAATAATATGTCCGATGCAGTTAATGTCTTTTACACTGCAATAAACTCATTTTTTAATTCCAGTGTTCCGTGGCACTATCCGTCAATTCCCAATAAATCACCTTGGTTTAGCAAAGAGTTGACACACTTAAGAAACGTAAAGTCCAGACTTTTTAGGAAATATAAAAATACCGGTTCTCAATCTGTTTTTACTAGATATTTAAGTGCGCGGTCAAAATTTACCGTGCTTAATGCTCAGTGTTATAAAAGTAACTTAAACCGTTGTAAGGTCCAGTTCTCTCAGGACCCGAAACAGTTTTATAACTTCGTTAACACCAAGCGTAAATCTAATTCTTATCCTTCCTCGCTGTCGTTCGAAATCATGACGGCAACCACAGATCAGGGAATAGCCGATTTATTTGCCCAATTTTTTCAAACGACCTACTCTACTTTAGATTATTCATCACAGCCTTATTCTTACACCATATCCAAGTCAAACCTCAAATTCTGTCCCACTTTAACAGAAAGCTCTCTTCTTTTGGATCTTCTTCGTATTACACCGGTTTATTCGCCAGGGCCCGATGGTATTACAGGGTGCGTGCTAAGGTATTGCGCTAAGGCCCTGTGCAATCCTCTTCACAAGTTGTTTACCTTATCTCTAGAAACTGCCCAATTCCCAAATATTTGAGGAAATCATTTGTTATTCCTCTTTTCAAAAAAGGTAACAAGTTAGAAGCCAGTAACTACAGAGGTATTTCTAAGTTGTCAGCTATTCCTAAGCTTTTTGTAAAAATTATTACTCCTCATTTGCAGCACCTTTGCAGATCAATCATTTCTCCGTGTCAACATGGATTTATTAAACGTAGATCCACAATCACAAACCTTCTAGAGCTCACTACATTTGTGATAAAGAGCTTCAATAGTAGTTTTCAAACAGACGTAATTTACACTGACTTTAGTAAAGCATTTGACTCTGTAAATCACTTACTTCTTGTTCAAAAACTTGATAGGTTTTCCAGTCGATCTACTTAAATGGATCTTCAGTTATCTGAATGGCAGGTCACAAAGGGTCCTTTTTAAAAATTCAATTTCTAAAATTCTCCGTGTTACCTCCGGTGTCCCACAAGGGAGCCGTTTGGGTCCGTTACTTTTTACATTATTTATTAACGACCTTCCATCATTTATAAGTCATTCTCGCTTACTTATGTACGCAGATGATGTTAAGTTATGCCTGCAGTATAAGGATATTTCCTGCCATTTAGATTTGCAATCCGATCTAGATAATTTTCAAAACTGGTGCCGAGATAATTTACTAAATTTAAACGGTTCCAAGTGCAAGCTGATGACTTTTTATCGGGCCATTCCGACATATGCGACTTACACGTTAAGTGGCAGCTCTTTGGATAGAATAACTCTTGTAAACGATCTTGGCGTTCTCTTGGACCCTAAACTAAAATTTTCTAATCACATTTCGTCCATGGTTAATAAAGCCAGAGGAGTGCTTGGATTTATTAAAAGGTGGTCAAAAGAATTCGATGATCCTTATTTGACTAAAACTTTATTTATTTCGCTAGTCCGTCCGATTCTGGTGTATGGGTCTCCCTTCTGGAGTCCACAATACGGAATACATATTGGTCTTATTGAATCTGTACAAAAAAACTTATCGCGAATCGCTCCCCTCGGTCGGTTGGGCGGGTAAGTAGGCCGTAGTAGGTAAGTAGTAAGTAAAAAAATTACACCAAACAAATGTTTTTTTTTCATGAAGGAAGTCACTTATTCCGAAGCTTCACTAGAGGCAAAAAAACACAAGTCAACAACAGATCAAAAGTTAGCAGCCATTCACTGCGCAATAAATTACTTCAAACCATATGTATGCGGTAGGCACATCACTGTCAGGACAGACCACAGACCACTTACTTACCTATTAACTATTTTCTATGGTTAACCCCACATCAAAATTAACCAGGGTGAGGATTGATTTAAAGGAATATAAATTTACAGTAGAGTATATTAAGGGAAAGACAATCATGTTGCGGATGCATTATCAAGCACTAAAATTCAAGAACCAAAATAAATGAATAGAAACATAAGAATGGTCCAAACAAAGTCATCTAAAAGACAGGTTGAAGTTTAGGTTTTTGTTTTTGTTAAAATGTATTATGAGGAAAAAATTATCGGCGTATGCATTAAATTTAATTTCCCTGTGTAAAGATATTATATTTGAGAGCTTATTGTATGCTATGAGATAGAGGATTACGGAAATGGGTGATCCTTGTGGGATACCATTGGCTAATGGAACTGAGTTGGACGTGTGTGGTCCGACTTATTTTCTTTTTGATCATAAAATTGTTGACATAATTTATTATTTTTGGGCCCGTTTTCCATTCTAGGAGTTTATCAATTATAGTGTGCACACCTACTCGAAAGGCTATTGAGAAGTCAAGAGTGACGAGAGAGGTGTGCCTCCTTGACTTCTGTTTAAAATAGTCTACGTATAGTAGACTATCAGAAGTCGATTTGACTTTTTTAAAGCCAAATTGGAGTTTGTTGTGGGTCACAAGCCACCACTTTGTCTAGCGTTTTTGATAGGCAGCAGTTAAGTGAGATGGGTCTGTGTGAGGTGATATTTGTTTTGTCAGTTTTTGGTTTGAGAAACGGTATGATTGGGATTATTTTGTAGGCTTAAGGTATGTGGCTGTCAAAAATTTGGTTAAAGAGATTTTTTATTCTGTTTTTTGTGGTAAGGGAGCTGTTGCGTATCATTTCGTAAGAGATTCTGTTTAATCCTGGAGTAGATTCTTTATGTGTTTGTAGTGCTGAGGTCAATTTAAGGAAAGTTATGCTTTCTTCTATTTTTTTGGCTGTTGGGGTGGGTGTGTTTTTGGCTATGTTGATTTTGTATTTGTTAGTGAGAAATTCGTCTGAGAAGTTTAGGTCGCTTGAGATCTCTGAGAAGTGTTGGGAGAAAGAGTTGGCTATTTCTATAGTATCTGTTGTTGTTGTGTTGTTTTTGGGGTTAAGTATGGCATGGATTTGTTTGACTGGGTTAAGTCCGCAGAAGCGTCTTATATTGCTCCACATTTTAGATGAAGGAGTTGTTGTTCTATGGTTGAAGTAAAGGAGCTGGAAGCTTCGCTTTTACTTCTTTTTATTTCAAACCTGTAATTGGCGTTTAAGCGTCTGTAGTTTATTACATTGTTGCGGTTTAGTGTTTTCCAAGCTATTTGTTTTTCTTTTTTTAACTGAGCTAGTTCTTTGTTCCTTGTGGGGTTTTGTGTTTACGGAGGTTTGTGGGATGGAAATATTTGCGCTGTGTAATGTAATTTTGTTGATTTGTGCTGCTTTTTTATTGACAATTACTGAAGTGGGGAATGTATTATTATTTTTGTGTGTGAGAGTCTCATATTGCTTCCAATTGGCTTTTTTAATTTAAAAAAGGGTTTCTTAAATTTGTTTATTTTGTTTGGAGGGAATAGAGACATAACTATTGGAAAATGGTAACTGCCGTGGAGATCGTTAAGTATTTCCCACTTGGAGTGTGGGGCTAATGATGCTTAGCAAAGTGAGAGGTCGAGATGTGTGTATGTATTGTGTGTTGAGAAGTGCGTGGGGGACTTATCGTTTAGTAAGATTAGCTATGTGTTGTCCATGAATTTTTTTATTGTTTTACCTCGAGAATTTGTTTTCAGTGAGCCCCAGGCTGGGCGCCATCTTTTAAAGTCTTCTACAATTAAAGAGGGTGTTTGGTTGTTGTACAAGGTGTCTTTAAGCATTTGATTTGTGACGGTTCTGTTTGGGTCAATGTACTCGTATGCTGTCTTTATGTGAATGTTTTGCTTGGATTTTATGTGTTTGTAGGGCTTCAAAGTCGTTTGGGAGTTAACAAATGGAATACTGAATTGACTTGTGTATTAAGAGCGCTAAGCCGCCAAATCTTTTGGTGGCTATGTTTGTTAGTAGTGTGTAATTTATTGGAGTTATTGGTATATTGTTACAATAATGTGAGTTTCTTGAAGTGCGACGATTTGTGGTGAGTATTTTTTTATCAGGATTAGTTGTTGGTTATAGTTATTTGTATATCCTTGAATATATCATTGAATTAAAATTAGTGACATTTTGGAAATAGAAAGAGTTTTAACCTCTAAGACTACTTTCCAAAATAATAGAAAAAAAGTATTCAAATAATTTTTTTTAAGTGAATTAATGCTTTTAAGCTCAAATATGTACTTAGAAATAACGTAGAATATTCGGTTCACCTGTAAGGTAAAAAACAGTAATGAAGATTTATTTTATTTTTTCTTATGGTATTCCACAAAACAGTTTTTATTCGCTGTGCAGCATAAATGCAGATTGCATTTCGTGCATATGCATTGCGATTGTGAAGTTTTACAGTGTTTGCAACATCTTTTTCCACTGTTTCAATCCAACTAATGTGGGAAATGGATTAGCTGGTCAAACCGTAAGTCAGATATTGGATGTTTTGATTTTTGACCATGTTTGAGCTCATGCTGAAAAGGTCGATGAGAGCGTGGAGACAGCTTTGCCCGTTCTGTCTGCAAGAAAGGGGAATTTATTGTTCGTCCTGACTGAGAGGATGGAGACTGGTTTGCCCATCGCGGTGAAGATGCATAGTTGGTATTGATTGGACGACCCGGTAAGTTTTTGTTTTTATATGTCACCAGCCCTGCGGCTAGTGTTTCGCGAAAGTCTGGGATTGCTGGTAATTTTTTGTTGCTTTCTTTCTCTGTTTGGATACGTTGTGTAAAATATAGGCGTTGGTGACTGCCATATCAATTAGGTGATAAAAAATTCGTGTTGCGGCATTCTGAGTTTTTGCTCTGATATAATAGCGTCCCATTAGGCTGTCGAAGAGATCTACGCCGCCCATGTGAGCGTTATACTCATGCACAATTTGGGGACAATCAGCCTGTGCAGTTCCTTCACGAGAGTTTGTCTTTTCAAATGGCTTTACAACCAGATAGGTGAACAAAAAGCGAACAGGCTGCTGTCTCTCCAGAGTACATTGGTTATGTCGACACCATATGAGGACCCAACGTACTCAGTCGAAAAACTGTGACGGTTCGTCGCTGTCGGGTGGCTCAGGGATGGCCAGGGTTTGTCACAAGAATTTGTTTGTGTCAGGCGTGGTTGCTGAAAGAGAGTTCCGACCCAGCCCAGAGTAGAAGTCGTGGGAAATTACTTAGTAATTGATTAAGACTAGGTTTTATTTCAGTAAATATCTTGACATTTGATTAACAACTAACGAGTTCTCCGATTTGACGGGGTGCCGCCCTTGCTGCCTTTGCTTCCTTCGTTCACTTAGAATACCTGGTATCGGGAGCCGTTCCGCTGTTCGAGAGGACCAGCACGGGATGTGTTGCCCGAAATGAGAATGGGGTGCTTGGGGACCCTGAAGTCAGCCACGAGCGAGAGAGCGCTGCTTGGGGACCCTAAAGTCAGCCACAAGAGAGATTGTTTTGCTTGGGGACCCTGAAGTCAGCCACAAGAGAGAGAGAGAGTTTGTTGCTTGGGGACCCTGAAGTCAGCCACAAGAGAGAGAGAGTTACTTGGGGACCCTGAAGTCAGCCACAAGAGAGAGAGAGTTACTTGGGGACCCTGAAGTCAGCCACAAAGAGAGAGAGTTACTTGGGGACCCTGAAGTCAGCCACAAGAGAGAGAAGAGTTACTTGGGGACCCTGAAGTCAGCCACAAGAGAGAGAGAGTTACTTGGGGACCCTGAAGTCAGCCACAAAGAGAGAGAGAGTTACTTGGGGACCCTGAAGTCAGCCACAAGAGAGAGAGAGTTACTTGGGGACCCTGAAGTCAGCCACAAGAGAGAGAGATCAGCCGGTGAACCGTGCCGTAAGGAGGTGTGATCCTAAAATCAGACGTCTCCGAGGGATACCTCCAGGAGGAGGGACTACTACTAAGCTAAGGAGCTAACTACTATGTATAAGCGGACATGGATCGAATGATCCAGTCCACCAAAAAGTGACTTCGCTGCTTACCACCACTGGGGAGTTGATCCTTCACCCTTAGACGGTTGGCTGCTAAGTGATCTTCTATGGCCCGTGGTCCGTCTTATATAGGGCTCGGCGAGATCTAGTGTGACCGTAGTCTGTGGGATTTGCCAGGCTAAGTGTGACCATCTCTCTTGGTCTAGTGTGCCCCTACATGCGCGATCGTTGGGCGCGCGCGTTCTCGGTTTGAATTTGAGTTAAAGGCTCCTTTCATTTAATTTCTCTAGTCTTTCTTTTATTTATAACTTGGTTTTGTGCGCGCAGCGTCACACTCCCCCCGTTATGGTTTTTAGTGGTGTAGTATCGTGACGTAATTTCCTCTGTTCGATACCACCCGCCAGGTTGCTTCTCCGTCCTTAATAAGCCATCGCTGCTGTCTTCCACTTCTTTTTTCCGCCAGCTTCTCCCGTATCCTGGCTCTTGCCGTCGGTGACACTACCGCTCCTTCTGGTATTGTCCAGTTTTCGTCGCCGCGCTCCTCCTCATGGAGCTTTAGGATATCTCTGTCCGGTGTCTCGGTTGCTCGGCTTTCCTGGGCGGTTCTGGCTACCGTACTTATGGTTTGGCTGTTGCCCTGCCCGGACTGGATGTTCCTGGTTGTTTGCGGTGCCGTAGTCTTCTTCTTCGCCGGTGCCGTCCTCTTCCCTGCGGCTTCCGCCATTGGTATCGGCTCCACCAACTTGGCCCTAGTCTGCGCTGCTGCTATCTTTGCATGTTTTTCGCGGAATCTCAGCGCTGCCTCCGCGAACTTGTTCATGTTTTCGTGTTCGTTCTGTATTGTATTTGTTCCTCCGTACGGCTTAATGTCTCCAATGTATTACCCTATTTATTTTCCGTGTGCTCGGGATTTTTACTGCCACTTTCGTCCGCGTCTTCCTTGCTTTTTTCTGCTGCGATCCCTTGTACTTCTCCTTGATCCAGGTGTCCGTGACCTCTATTGCTTTCAACTCGTCCTGTGCTGCTCTGGGTAAGGCGTCTGCTACCTCGTTCCATTTTCCCTTTCTATACTGGACTACGCCTAAGTCCCTGGTATTCGTTTTTGTCTCCGGTTGGTCCACTTTGTCTCCGGCTGCTCTCATCTCTAACTCCAAGCCTCCACACCTCAGCGTGCTGCGCGCCCCGGCTAGAAAGTCCATTCCTAACAGTATTCCTCCTGCCACTTCTGTTAGAATCATGAATGTTACCCTGAACGCTCTTCCTCCAAATTGGATTTCTGCCGCGAATTCTCCTATCGCCTGCTGCGTTACTCCGTTGGCCATTGTTATTTCTGCTCGGGTTCCACACCATTTACCTTGTTGTTTCAGATCTTGATATCTGTTTCTGCTTATAGCGCTTCTTGATGCTCCTGTGTCCACAATTCCTTTCGCTGTCATGTTTCCGACCCTTATCCGGGCTACTATTTGGAACCCGTCGCAACACAGCTGTTTCTCCTGCTGGTGGTTCCTTTATTGCAGTCTGAGCTGCCAGCTTCAACTGCTCAGGTCTCCTGCAGCACCCTTGGTTCTCGGTACCGTTTCTTCCACAGACCCAGCAAAACAGCCTCGGCGGATTGCTGCACGTGCTTCCCGCATGTCCGGTTCCTCCGCAGCGCATGCATATCTCCGGTTCTAGTTGCTGCTGTGCAGGTTGGCTTGTCTGTGTCCGGTCATCTGCCTCTATTTCTTCTACTTCCTCCGCTAGTTTAAGGAACTCTGTCAATGAGTTGAATCCTGCCCTCCTAGCGTACAGCTTTATCTTGCTCCTGCTGTTTTTGTATACTCGGTCCAGTTTGGCCTCTTCTGAGAGTTTCGTGAATTGCATCAGTTTTCTTAGTCCCATCGCGTATTCTCTTACGGGCTCCGTTTCTCTCTGTTTCATCTGTGCAATCTGAGTCTCCAACTGTTCCTCATACCTCGGCGGCAAAAAGTATTCCAGCAGTTCCGTTCTGAGCTGAGTCCACGTTACGATCCTGGTTGGCGTGGTGTTCCACCAATCACTCGCGATCCCCTCCAGGATGAATGGCATCGTCTGTATCAGCTGGTCCTTCCGTATTCCGTATCCTCCTGCCCACTGTTCCATTTTGCTCAGGAACTCCAGTGGGTTTGTTGTTCCTTGGTACCGGATGCCCCATCCACGTACCCGGTCTATGACATCTGTTTCCATTTTTAATTCTGACTTTCCTTCCGTTTCGACCCCTGGACTTGCTCCTTTGATGTCCATTATCTCCTCCTTTTGTCTGGTTACCACGATCGCCGGAATTGTTTCTTTCGCCGGGCTTTTTTTTCTCTTATATTTTGCCGACAGTTCTGCGAGTCTTTGTCTGACCGTTTCTGTATGATCCGTTTTCTTTGCGAACGCTGCCAACAAACGTCTTAAATCCTCGCTTCTTTCTGCCGTTCCTAATCCGAACTCTTCCGTGTATTTCGTTAGTTCGCTCTTTGGTGCCAGATATACCCAGCTCGACATTACTCCGCTGGTGTCGGTTTATCTCTTGCAACCACTTTAACCTGCTCGGGCGCCACTGTGACGGTTCGTCGCTGTCGGGTGGCTCAGGGATGGCCAGGGTTTGTAACAAGAATTTGTTTGTGTCAGGCGTGGTTGCTGAAAGAGAGTTCCGACCCAGCCCAGAGTAGAAGTCGTGGGAAATTACTTAGTAATTGATTAAGACTAGGTTTTATTTCAGTAAATATCTTGACATTTGATTAACAACTAACGAGTTCTCCGATTTGACGGGGTGCCGCCATTGCTGCCTTTGCTTCCTTCGTTCACTTAGAATACCTGGTATCGGGAGCCGTTCCGCTGTTCGAGAGGACCAGCACGGGATGTGTTGCCCGAAATGAGAATGGGGTGCTTGGGGACCCTGAAGTCAGCCACGAGCGAGAGGGCTGCTTGGGGACCCTAAAGTCAGCCACAAGAGAGATTGTTTTGCTTGGGGACCCTGAAGTCAGCCACAAGAGAGAGAGAGTTTGTTGCTTGGGGACCCTGAAGTCAGCCACCAAGAGAGGAGAGTTACTTGGGGACCCTGAAGTCAGCCACAAGAGAGAGAGAGAGTTACTTGGGGACCCTGAAGTCAGCCACAAGAGAGAGAGAGTTACTTGGGGACCCTGAAGTCAGCCACAAGAGAGAGAGAGAGTTACTTGGGGACCCTGAAGTCAGCCACAAGAGAGAGAGAGTTACTTGGGGACCCTGAAGTCAGCCACAAGGAGAGAGAGTTACTTGGGGACCCTGAAGTCAGCCACAAAAGAGAGAGAGTTACTTGGGGACCCTGAAGTCAGCCACAACCGAGAGAGATCAGCCGGTGAACCGTGCCGTAAGGAGGTGTGATCCTAAAATCAGACGTCTCCGAGGGATACCTCCAGGAGGAGGGACTACTACTAAGCTAAGGAGCTAACTACTATGTATAAGCGGACTTGGATCGAATGATCCAGTCCACCAAAAAGTGACTTCGCTGCTTACCACCACTGGGGAGTTGATCCTTCACCCTTAGACGGTTGGCTGCTAAGTGATCTTCTATGGCCCGTGGTCCGTCTTATATTTAGGGCTCGGCGAGATCTAGTGTGACCGTCGTCTGTGGGATTTGCCAGGCTAAGTGTGACCATCTCTCTTGGTCTAGTGTGCCCCTACATGCGCGATCGTTGGCGCGCGCGCGTTCTCGGTTTGAATTTGAGTTAAAGGCTCCTTTCATTTAATTTCTCTAGTCTTTCTTTTATTTATAACTTGGATTTGTGCGCGCACAAATTGCCCCTTGGCAATTTGTTGATGGCAATCTCGTTTGGTAGCTTGCAATTGGGGATACGGTTTCCTCGCACCGTGCCAAGGCCATAAATACCTATCGCTCTTAGATAAACCATCAAAGGCAGAGATGTATAAAAAGTATCGAAGTAAATGATGTAATTCTTAAATCTTTCTACGGTTTGTGTTAAGCGCACTACAATGTTGGCCGAAGCACCAAGATCTGGGTGACCAGGTAAGACCACATTATCACATGCACCGCCGTAGATCTCGAAGCGGTATGCGTATCCAAATGAAACGCACAATACAACTAGTTTAATGCCCCACTTGTGCGGCTTATTTGGCATGTACTGATGAAAGCTGTGCTTCATTTTTGTGCTGCACATTTGCTCGTCAAGTGACAGTAAGCCGGAGAGTGCAGACGTGTTTTGCGCGAGCTCCGGAAAAAAAAACCGCTCAAAAGTGAAAAACAATAACTAAAAATACTGGAGTGGTGTAACAAAGGCAATCTAATTGCTAAAAACAGTAAATAATAATTAGTGCTATGATAAAACTAGTGCAAAGTTATTATAAAAACTAAGAAGTGCCACGAGTGATAGCTCAATGAGCGGCGATTCAAAAAATGAGCGTAGAAGCTCCGTAGACCAGAGAAACAGTTATATCTCTTATTTCTCAACCCGTGATACAGAAGTAGAAAGAACTTCTTCAAAGAGCAACTCAGCCCTACTGAACATTGACAGTGCGAGAGCACGGTCTCGTTCTCCCGCCCTACTCACACCAACTCCCACTTCATGGAGCTTGCAGTGTAGAACCCCTCCCCCAGCTTCGACTCACAGCTCACCAGCCACGAGCACTGCGACCTCGTTAATTTCTGCAACCGCAGCCACTGCAACAACAACATCAACGGTCGCCGTTAGCAACAACGCGATTTCGAATGCGTTTGCAACTTCTGCAGCGCCGAATAAAACTACAAAGACAATTCTAAGTACGAGTGCCAATATCGGCAATATCAAACAACAACAAGTGGGTCCGGCTATACAGACTGGCATGGATCGTTACATCCAAATCAAACGGAAGCTAAGCCCGCAAAATAAAAGGCAGCGAACAACCAGGGGCATCTAGTAACAACAGATTCGCCCTATTGTCGGAAATTGATAATAATCAATCCGAATCTGGACAGGCTGTTCAAAAGAAACCAAAGCCCCCATCAATTTACATAAGGGAACAGAATTCAAATGCCCTAGTAAAGAAAATTGTTGTGCTGGTCGGGAATGACAACTTTTATGTTACTCCTCTTGTTAAAGGGAATATTCATGAAACAAAGCTTCAAGCTAAAACTGAAGATCAATTCAGAGCTGTAATTAATTACCTAGACGAGGATAGGAAACCCTACTACACGTACCAGCTCAAGAGTAGCAAAGGCTTGCAAGTAGTGCTAAAGGGCATAGAGCCCGACGTATCCACCAATGAGATAAAAGAGGCACTGAAAGAAAAAGGATTCTTCCCCAAAAATATTATTAATATTATCAACAAAAATAAAAAGCCGCAACCACTCTTTAAGGTCGAACTGGAGCCAGAAAGCAGAGCCTTGAAGAAAAATGAAGTGCACCCGATCTACAAACTGCAATTCCTGTTGCACAGAAGGATTACTGTTGAAGAACCGCACAAGCGGAATGGCCCGCTGCAATGCACAAACTGCCAAGAGTATGGACACACCAGAAACAACTGCGGGCTTCGTTCAGTCTGCGTAGCTTGTGGTGGCTTCCACAAATCCGAACCTTGCCCTGCAAGCAAAGAAGACCCAAAGACAAAGAAATGCGCTAACTGTGGAGATAACCATACCGCAAACTACAGAGGCTGTCCGGTCTATAAAGAGCTTAAGAGTCAGTTACAACAAGCAAAACAAGCACGCTCCCAGAATGCACGAAATGCATACGTGCAATCCCAAACCACACCTAATGTTTTCTTTGCGAAAGCAGCCAGAACTTCATTTGGGCCCCTCAACACAAATGGTGGAGTTTCATACGCCAGTGCCCTAAAATCAGGACTTGCCAATCAGACGGGACTCCCACAAGCTCAATGCTCTGAGCAAAATACAATTACACCTCAGCAAGCAATAGGACAAATACCAAACAGCATGGAAACCATGATGCTGACTTTACAACAGGGTATGATGGAATTTATGTCCTTCATGAAAACATTTTAATAAATTTGCTCACATCCCAACAATCTAAATAATCGATGTCTTGTCTTCGAATATCCATGTGGAATGCCAATGGCGTTTCACAGCACAAACTTGAAATAACTCAATTCCTCAATGAAAACCAAATAGATGTAATGCTGCTGGCAGAAACGCATCTCACAAGTAAATACAACTTCCAAATAAGAGGTTATACTTCATACTGCACAGATCACCCAGACGGTAAGGCTCACGGAGGAACTGGAATCCTAATCAGGGAACGCATTAAGCACCACTTTCACCAGAGGTTTGCAACAAATTATTTGCAGGCTACATCTATAAAACTACAAGCAGGCAACGGCAGTATCACTATAGCCGCTGTCTATTGCCCACCGCGTTTTACAATAACTGAAGAGCAATTCTTGGATTTCTACAATTCACTCGGAGATCGCTTTATAGCAGGAGGAGACTACAACGCCAAGCACACGCACTGGGGATCAAGACTTGAGACCCCCAAAGGAAGACAACTGTATAAAGCAATCATAAATTTGAGCAACAAACTCGACTATGTCTCCCCTGGCAGCCCCACATATTGGCCAGCTGACCCCAGAAAACTCCCGGACTTAATTGACTTCGCTGTGACCAAGAACATCCCAAGAAATCTAGTAAGCGCCAAATCGCTATCGGACTTATCATCGGACCACTCGCCAGTTTTAATAACTCTCCTTCAAAGCCCGAAAGTAATCGAGCACCCCTTCAGGCTGACCTCGACTAGAACTAACTGGCTAAAGTACAAAAAGTACGTAAGTTCCCACATTGAACTAACACCACAGTTAAACATAGAGAACGACATCGACTTCTGTGCTGATGCCCTGGAGTCAGTACTCGTGGCAGCAGCCAAAATCTCAACACCAGAAGAGACAATCGTGCGTAGCAACCAATACAAAACTAATCTGCAAGTCGAACAACTGGTTCGGGAAAAACGACGTCTACGACGCGCTTGGCAATCCTGCAGATCGCCCCATTCGAAGCAACTTTATAATGATGCCACCCGCAGACTTACCAAAACACTCAAGCAAGAAGAGGAGCTTGCGCAGCGCCGGTACATCGAGAAACTGTCACCGACCAGTACAAAGCAACCTTTGTGGAGAGCTCACCCAAATTTAAGCTCTCCGATAGAATCAGTCACTCCGATTAGAAACTCCTCGGGTACTTGGGCCCGCAGTGACGAAGACAGAGCCGAAACATTTGCTTTACACCTACGAAATGTATTTCAGCCGAACGCCGCCACAAACTCTTTTTAACTACCGGCGCTTAGCTCTGAAATTGCAATCAACCCGATTTTGTTTCAAGCACCTGAAATTGCTAACGTCATTAGGAAGCAAATAAAACCGAAAAAGGCTCCAGGGGGCGACCTAATAACCCCAAAAATGATAATTGAACTTCCAAACTGCGCAGTGGATGTTATATGCAAGCTATTTAACGGGATCACCAAACTTGGCTACTACCCCAAAAAATGGAAAAAGTCCGTGGTTATAATGATACCGAAGCCTGGGAAAGACCACACAATTCCCTCATCGTACAGGCCAATAAGCTTACTATCGTGCCTGTCCAAATTACTGGAAAAATGCCTGCTCACGGGCATTACACCATATTTAAGAGAACAAAACTTAATCCCGGCACATCAATTCGGGTTTCGTGAAAGCCACGGAACCATCGAGCAAGTCAACCGGATAACTTCAGAAATTCGTACAGCCTTCGAACATCGGGAATATTGTAGTGCGATATTCCTCGACGTCTCTCAGGCATTCGACCGAGTGTGGCTTGAAGGCCTTATGCATAAAATCATAACATTACTGCCAGAAAACACTCATAAGTTACTTAAGTCGTACCTCTACCACAAAGTCTTTGAGGATGCAATACAACGACATCCAAAGAGTATAACATTGAAGCCGGAGTCCCACAAGGTAGCGCACTGGGCCCTACCCTGTTTGTCCTATACACAGCAGACATCCCTACGAACGAGAGGCTGACTAGGTCCACATTTGCTGACGACACCGCAATCCTGAGCCGCTCGAGATGCCGAACTAGAGCAACAGCTCAACTGGCTGATCAATTGGTGGTAGTTGAGAAGTGGCTATCAGACTGGCGAATCAAAATTAATGAACAAAAGTGTAAACATATAACGTTTACCCTTAACAGAATATCGTGCCCCCCGCTAACTCTAAATAGTACGCAGATTCCCCAAGCCAGCGATGTAACATATCTCGGCGTCCACCTCGACAGACGCCTAACCTGGCGGAAGCACATTGAATGCAAGAAAGTACATCTCAGACTTAAAGCTAGCAGCTTACACTGGATTATAAATTCTCGATCACCCCTGTGTCTGGACTTTAAAGTTCTTCTCTACAACTCCCAGCTCTGGGGGAACGCGAGCAACAGCAACATTGACATCATACAGCGCTCACAATCAAAAATTCTGCGAACAATCACTGGGGCACCATGGTATGTTCGGAACGAAAACATCCACAGGGATCTGGGCCACCGGTCAAAGATGAAATAGCAAAGCAGAAAGCGGCCTACCATAACAAGCTTACACTGCACCCAAATAATCTCGCAAGGAACCTAAGACGGGTTTCGAACAGAACTCGTCTGCATCGTAACGATCTACCAGCCCAGCAATAAATATTAGGGCCCGTTAGTCTAAATTCAGTCTACATGACTGTAAGTTAAGTCATATTCTTAAGATTTGATATACTTATTGTTAGTCTCATATAGAGAAGATTCAATAAATAAAAGCATATATTATAAAAAAAAAAAAAAAAACATTTGCTCGTCAACACAAAGGCGGGCATATTTTGGCACCGAGTCAAACAGTTTGTTGAGTCAGTCTACAAATTTTCGCGTACGGAACAAAGGATCTTAGCCTGGTTCACCGTTTTCGATCCGTTCGCGCTCATCACGTAGCGACAAGTACTTTTTGATTGCCTCGAATCTGCTTCGGGTCATGCAGGTTTTTATAGGTCCGAGCGCATTTTGTCCCCAATAGCTCTTCAGATTTGGGTAGCAATAAATGGACGTGAACATCAAAATGCCTTTGTAATGTTGTATCTCATAAGTGTTAATTTTAAACTTATTGTTAATATTATCCTTTAAAGCTGCGCACATGGTTTCGTCGAGGATCATATTCATGATTTCCGCATTAAAGAAATAGCAAAAGAGCTCTAGAGGAGTTTCGAGCTCCTTTATTTCTGGCAGCGCAAAATCGCATCGAAATGCTACATTGTTAGCATGCAACTGCATACATTTCTCTTGCCACAGAATTTTATTCGAATCTTTTGTTATTGATTCAATACATGTGTAAATAAAACTAATTATTCACTCAAATAACACATAGCAATTAAATTTGCCTTACCAGCTCCATTGAATGTCGTCGTCCTCTTCGTCACTTGAGCTTAACACTTCTTCATCCGACGGAAATGAGTCAAATATCTTGAGCAACTGCTCATCTCTCAAGTCGGACAGCTTATACCGAACCCGGTTTGCCATTTTCTATAACATTTCTAATTTTATGAAGCAAAATAACTCCATCAACAGAAGCAAACACATAAAATGCAATCATAATCGCCAATTTTAACAAGCTCCGGATAATATATTTTTTAAGCTATTGTTTGATTAAATAAAACGCGTCAAAATGTACACTGCTGTCAAGCCGCTTTCCAAGTATCTACAAGTCAAGTCGGTACACATATACGATGCCATTTTCACGCTGCACTCGAAATGCAAAGTGGCTTTGCTGCAAAATTTCGGAGCTCCTATTCAGTGTTATTATTTTACTGGTTGTATTAAGTAATCTGAAAAATGAATTTTTTATATTGAAATGTCTGCACCAGTGTCCCCTAAGAAAACCAGTTTTTTATTTGTTTCTCCATTATAAAAAGTTACGGATGTGTTATTACTAAGATTGATGGTGTAAAACTTGTAGTTTAAATTTCTCAGCAGTTTTTCCTTATTGCGTTGTTTTAGTCATTTTAGCCTTTAGTACATCGGATGTTTCACCGACGACATTGGCTTCCAGTTTCGCAATTATTGCCGTAATAGTAGTTTCATTTTGCACCTTGTATAAGCTTGAGCCTGCTATTTTCGACCTAATTACTTCGATTGCCAAGTGTTCATTGGTCCTTTTGTCAAGTCAACCAATTTGACAGCTGTGATGAATCCTTGTAGATTCAATTTTTGCGGTTGAATGTGGGTATGGCGCTTAATATATCCTTTATGTATGCCCGTTGGGCAACGGTTTCATCTGCCATTATGGTCGGTTTTTCTTATATAACGCTATCGCTTATCGGAGTCTGTTAAGTCCTAATCTGATAATTCAGGTCGCATAAGGACGGGATTGGTGAGGTTATTAATATGTTTTTCCTCTATTTCGGGACCTGTAGAATCAGAGTCTTCTGTCTCTGCTTGGTTTAACTGCTGGCGAATCTGATGATTTTGGTTCGTCTCTAGTTTCTACTGTCAATGGAGTATTCAAGATGGTTAGTCCCAAAATAGTTAAAGTGTTTGATATTAAGTTCGATCGAAGTTTAATCAAGAACTTAGAAACTTGAGAACAGTGCGCTTTGTCTAACCGGTCTCTCTGGTCATGTATTAGTATACGCGCTGTGTTGAAGTGGGTTACTAATATTTCAGCATGTTTATTTATAATAAATTGCTGTATTGTATTGTTAATGTCAAAATCACGTTTTAAGTTATTTAACTCCTTATATAACTCACATCATTCCATTATTTAATGGAATATGAATTATTTCTTTGAAATCATCTTTATAAGATTTCTTCCGAGTATTTCATGGTCGTCTATGACTGATCTTACTTGTACACTAAACTATTTATTTTTGTGTACTTGAGCAATGTATTAATGGAGAGAATTCTAATCTACATATATTTTCATTTAAGTGTATTCGAGCTCTAATATGCTCCTCGGGGTCGTTGAGAACAATGTCAGAATCCTTTCACGCAAATTTGATTCCTTAGTGTAAACCTTCCGTATCACTTCTAATGTGGTCATATTTAAGTTCAAAAAAAAATAAACAAAATATTGAATATTATTGTATTTGAAAATTTTTTTCCAATCTTCTGTATTTTCTGACATATATATATACGGCGAATTGTTGCTTAAGTCATGAATCTTGTAGTTCAAAAATAATTAGAGAAATTTGTTTGAACATTTTACGAATGTATATATTTATATATGTAAAAAGTGATTACTGACTTACAACAATATCAGTTACATGGTTTTAGTATGAAGCCTAACAGTGGTTATTGTTTTTCAAGCAGCGCTTTCGCGCATCGGCTTGAGGTAGAGGTTATTAAAAATCATAGCAACTCAGGCACTAGCATAAATGTTGCCTTTGTTGCGTTATTTTGCTCGTTGCAAAGTTCTTTTTCGATGACTTCCATGTTCCTCTGGTGTGCTTCTTTTTCTTCGGCTGTGGATGCGATTTTTATGTAGTCCTTGATGAGTCGTCTGTGTTGAAGTAGTTAAATTCGTTGTCCACTCCTTTTTCTTTAGTGGCTCCTTTTTTTCCTGGCGTGCCCTGTACTCAGCTGTTGTGAGGGGGCGGTGTCCATCGGTTGGACACACCTCTGAGGCCTCTTATAGACTCGGTGCGTCCCTTTGCTCGACAGGAGCAGCATCCTCTAGTCCAGCGTTGCTCATATGTATGTGCTGGCTTTGCACAGGCAATATTCGGTTTCCCACGAAGGCGCAAGGGGCGGATTGCCAGACACACTAGTCGTCTTCTTCTTCTTTTTATATATTTTCTTTTATTTCAAACACTTTCCATCGTCATAGTAATGGGCGGATTGCCACTCACACATTTCGTCTTCTTCTTTTTATATTTTTAAGGGACTTCAAACACTTTCCATTGGAGGTGTAAGGGCTATGATTTTCATTGATTCATTGATTTATATGTAGATGGCTGAGGTGTACGGATCGATCTTGACCCGGGTGCTGCTGCTTTTGCCTTCGTCCCAGAAACATAGTTCGAATTTTGCTGCTGTTGGCTGAATGAATGTTGTGGCCAATTGATTTTTCGACTTTTGTCACGTTCATTTAAAGCTTAGCTTTTATTAATGTACTCGGTATTGCTGAAGTGTAGTATTAGAATTCCCCAATGCAGAAGAAGTACAAAATCGTTTGTAGACATGTCTTTATTCAATGACTTGGCTTATATCTAACAATGTACTTTAGAGCTAAGGCCGCGCAAAGGCGCTGCCGGGAACACCGGCATCGAAGCGGCCGCATTTATGTATATCTTATATATGTATATATATGCTCCTCGCTGCTGACAGCTGTTTGCTCGAGAGAGGTTGTATGTACTGGAAGTGTATGTGCAGTCAAGGCATAGGAATCCGCTGACTTATGCACTTATGGTATTTAAGGCAGAGCTCGGGTGAGCGTGTTACGGTCAGCTCGAACCATGCCTTGTGTTTATGTAAACACATGCAACAAAGTGTTACAGTACGTATCCCTTAAGTACTGTCGACTCTGACTGCACTTTGATAGACGTAGCCTGCAAGTAATTAGTTGCAAACCTTTGGTGAAAGTGGTGTTTCCTGCGTTCCCTGATTAGGATGCTGGTTCCGCCGTGGACTTTACCGTCTGGATGATCTGTGCGCTAGAAGGTAGCCCCTTATTTGGAAGTTGTATTTGCTTGTATGGTGCGTATCCACCAGTAGCAGTAGTGTCGATATGATTTTCATTCAGGAACTGTGTTAATTTAAGATTGTGCCGGGAAACGCCATTGTCGTTCCACATGGTTACTCGTAGAATTGATACAATTATTTGGACTGCTTAGCTGCAAGCAACTGTAACACATTTTTCTGGTCTTAAAGACTCTGCTGTCAGACTCAAGCTCTACCTTGAAGAGTGGTTCCGGCTTTTTGTTTTTGTTAATGATGTTACTAACGTTCTTTGCCGAAAAACCATTTTCTTTAAGGGTATCGATAACATCATTCGTGGTTACGTCAGGCTCGATTCAATTTAGTACAACTTGCTTGATACTTTTTAGTTGGTACGTGTAGAAGTTTTGTATAGCTTCTTCCGGGTATTTGGACACCACTCGAAAATGTTCTTCAGATTTGATCTGAAGTTTGGTTTCTTGAATATTTCCCAAACAACATGCAAATTTCCGACCAGCTCTTCAATTATGTTGACCAGGGCCTTCGAGCTTTTCTCTCTAATGGATATTGGTGGGGGCTTTGGTTTCGGTTGGGTCTCTTGACCCAGCTCTGGTTGAATTTTAGCTAGGAGGGCAAGTCTGTTGTTGTTGGATCTTCCAAGTTATTCGTTGTCTTTTGCCGTTGCTGTAGTTGTTCCTGTTACTTTTGGTGCGATTGCAGAAGTTTTAGCGCTGCATGTTGTTGGTGCGCTAAGAGTCGAGTCTGATGGTGGGAGTCGGAGTAAGAGTAAGTAGAGAGGGTGAGCATTACCGTGCTCTTTCGTTATCTACCGTGATAGAAGAAAAATCAACAAAACGAATACATTGTTTTCGCAATGAAAGCTTACCGAGGCTGAATAATTTTATTTCTGGATTTAATTGGTCTAATCCTTACTCTTGCAATAATATGTCCCCTCCAATAATTTTTACTATGCAATTAACTTATTTTTTAATTCCAGTGTTCCGTGGTACTATCCGTCAATCTCCAAGAAATCACCTTGGTTTAGCAACCGACTTTACAGTCCAGACTTTATAAGAAATATAAAAGTACTGGTTCTCTGTTTTTGCTAGATATTAAATTGTTCGGTCAATATTCACCGTGCTTAATGCTTAGTGTTATAATAAATATTTTCCAACCGATTTAGATAATTTTTAAAACTAGTGCCGTGTTAATTTACTTTTTTTTAACGGCTTACCTTCTTTACTTTTCTGTGCCAAGTAGATTAACTAGAAATTGTATTCCCCAAATATCAAATTATTGTAGATCTAACTATGCCATGCATGAGCCTTTCAGAGTATTATGTTCTGACTATAATGAATTTTTTCCTATAATCTTAAATCTTGACCGTCTGCCACTCTTAAAACGATTTATACTTATTTATAAAAAATACATTCACGTTGTCGCCTCTGCGGATAGCCAAATGAATGGTTATATCGAAAGAATTTGCATTTTATTATTTAAATTAATAATGTGGCCAAAAAGTTTACAGCGTCAGCATTGGAGACCCCGACTTGTTCTTGATTTGGTTGAAAAACCTAAAATTTGTTCATCACACAGAGACGCAAGAATTTCTTACGCCTTCTTTAAGGTTGTTTCGCAACGGTTTAACTGCATGTACAAACATACATTAGAAGAAAACTCCACATTAACTCTCTATCGTCGGAGATCTGATTAAATGAAAATAAAAAAAATATTAGTCTTCAATTACTTCCTCTATTATCGATTCATGAGAAGATCGCTTTTCTGAAACACAAAAGTAAGGTTTCTTTTGATCGACTTAAGGTTATCGGTTAAACTGACTCCTGACATAATTTGATCAATCAGTGTTATGGATTTTATTAAAATCGGCAAAATCGGTTGAGATTCGTGTTGCCGAATAAAAGATGCGCTCTTCTTCTGGAGCTGATATTATGTCGATGTTCGTCAGACGTCTAAATTAGACACTTCCCCACCACCCTCAATACCTGATATCTTTGCCTAAGCAACATTTTTGATTTTTGGCATACATATATATCAGTCAGCTGCCGCGCTTCTTAGCTACCTGTTTTAGTATGTTGCTTCGATCAATAGAAAAATAAACTATATAAAAAGAGAGCTATCAAACAGCTGGAAGCTGTTTGCATCGCAAGTTGTACATCTAGTTGACGCTTTCAAGATTCTCTGCTACGATGTGTACTAATCAGCAGGGAATAGTTCACTATCACCTGCAACCAAAAACGACAAACCAACTAAAGCTGGCATCTGTAGCTGTTTCCAAAAAATTTTGGCGAAATCATTGTGCCGGCTACATATCTTCGACCAGGCCTTCCTTTTAATTTCTCGGAATTTGACAGCCTCATTGGACAGCTTGGCCAAAAACCGTTTGGGGTGAGTTTAACGCAATGCATCGATTTTGGGGCAGTATAAGGGCTAACGCTAGAGGTACTGCTTTTTATAATGCCCTTTCCAACGGTGCATCTCAAGTGCTTGCCACGGGCAGGCTCACCCACTACCCATACAGCAGGAGGTGCACCCCCTCGTGCATAGATTTATTTATCTTCAAAGGTTTAGATAGCAGCCTGCTTACTGTGCACGAATATAATGACTTTAATATATTTGCAAGCGTACGTCGATTATACTTAATGGTTATTGGTTGAGTTACAATTGCTCGTTATGACGCAGCGTGTCCGTGTACTTCTGAAGCCCCACGCCTTTCTTAACGCAAGTATTAGAAAGGCCAAACGCCGATTATCGCACGGTATACGAGATAGGTCCTGACTGCTCCGCAACTTGTCGAAGTAAGTCTTGAGATGACGGTTAATCAACAACTCGGCAATGGTACGATTCGTAGTAGAATGCATTGTGGTGTGTTGATTAAATAAGTATCTGACCAGGAACAAGTAAATATTTGTATTCTCCCCAATCTTCCGGAAATTGTTCTTGGTGGATTGCACCATGCGTATGTAGTACGAATACAAATGGCTTTCTTGGACTATTTGTAGGCTCTGCCATTACCTTAACACAAAGCCTAAAACTTTCGAGAGCGTAGAATCTTTGGGAGTTCGTGATGCGATTTCTTGGTCAGCGCACTGACCAAAGACTGTACCAATAATTCTAGAATAATATAATTTTAGGCGATGAATTTTCCACAGGGCACCGGTATAGGAAATCAGCATTTCCCATTTTCTTCCCTTTTCGGTGTACAATTTCAAAGTTGTAGGCGTTGAGAAAAATGGAGGAAATTACGGTCGGAACTGGTTGGCCTCTTGCGAAGATTGGACGATGATCCGTGATGAAGGTAAACGTAGTCATGAAATTTGGTTGACTCCCGCGATGAGTGCAAGAGCTTCTCTGTCAATTTGCACGTATCGGCGCACTGCTTTAGATAGCGTTCGGGAGTAGAACGCAATGGGACGTTCTGAGTACTAATGGCGAATTTAAATCGTAATCCTAATAAGACGTCTGAAGTCACAAGCCGTTTTAATTCGCAGAAAGCCATGTCGTGCTCCTTTTGCAAAGTTCAGTGTGCATTTTTGTCTAGTAGGCGGTGTTAGGGTTGTGCTACTGTTGCCTTATGTGGCAAGAAAATGTGATACAAGTTGAGTAATCCCAAGACTCCTTCTTGTCACTGGGGGCTGTTGCTTCTGAGACAGCCTTGTCCTTATCACTTGATGGGCGAACGCCCATTTGGAATCCTAAGAAATGAACGGACGATACTCCAAATTGGCATTTGTTCTTTCGAAGACGAATATCCGCTTTATCAAAACGATATAATACTTAGGAAGAGTTGTTCCTCGAGTTGTTATCGTCAAAGTATAGTAGCACACCTGGGATTTGGTGTAGAGTACTCTCGATAAAACTTTGGAAAATACCTAGCTGAGATTCTAAACTGTTGCCTGTTGACCTTAAACGCGCCCTTGTGCGTTGACAGCTTTTAAACAACAAGCTGCTGATAGGCTTGTGCCAAGTTGATTTTGGCAAATATTGGTTTACCCTCAATTGATGCCAACAATGTGCTGATCGATGGTATCTGGTGGCAGTGTGGTTTGATGGCTTGGTTAAAATGACTGGGACTAATGGGGTTTCCCAATCACTGTATTCCACAGGTTATAAAATGCCTTGCACACGTAGTTTATCAATTTCCCAATGGTCCCAATTTGATAGGCTGCACATCTGGTTTGATGTGCAGGGACACTGCACTAAGGGGTTTTTTACCTTTTTTGTGGCATTAATTAATAGCTCGGTCAGTTTTAGAGATAACGACATGAAACCTTACCAATCGTCATTATTTGTCCCTAGGCACATAAAGTGTGAAAATCGTTCGGATCAGCAAACAATATCCTATAGCTCCCATAGGAACGATCGGATAAAACTAATAAAAAATTAATGAAATTTAAGGAGCAGAAATTTGTTGCTATATGCTTATAAAAGTGGATGATAATAAGTGCAACAAAAGCAAAAAGAAAAAATTCCATCAAACTCAAAACTCATCGCCAGCACTGATACATATCGACTATCAATTCGCCTGTTTGTAGGCAAAATAATTAGAATTTGTCCAAATTGACGGGCAACTGACAGGACAAACATATTAAAATGATCCTCATATTATAAATAATTTGTTCATCAAACATTGTATAGCCTTTTCTCGCTCAAGCCGGCCCTTCCCGCTAGTCCAAACTGCAACCAAGTCGGGAGAAAGTGAGGATATAGTACAAACCTGTGAGATCAGTTTATATTTGTTTTTATACCCTTGCAGAGGGTATTATAATTTTGGTCAAAAGTGTGTAACGCAGTGAAGGAGACATCTCCGACCCTATAAAGTATATATATTCTTGATCAGGATCACCTCCTGAGTTGATATAAGCATGTCCGTCTGTCCGTCTGTCTGTCCGTCTGTCTGTGTGTGTTTCTACGCGAACTAGTCTATCAGTTTTAAAGATATCGAATTCAAACTTTGCACACACCCTTCTTTTCTTTGCACGCAGTATATAAGTCGGAACGGCCAGGATCGGACAACTATATCCTATTGCTGCCATATAACTGATTGATCGGAAATGCCATAACTTTAGTGTTTGTTAAGTTAGGAAGTTGGGATTTCCTATGGGTATTTTATTTTGACAGTCAATCCGACCTACCAAATTTCATAAGGATCGGCCGACTATATCCTATAGCCGCCACTTAACTGAACGATTGGAAATGCCATAACTTTGGTGTTTTTAAAGTTAGAAAGTTGGGATTTTTTATGAGTGTTAAGAATGCATCATATGAATAATTTTGGAGAATATAATTTATAGAATATTCTGCAAGGGTATTTCAACTTCAGCTCCGCCCGAAGTTAGCTTTCCTTTCTTGTTTTCTTTTCAAATGGTATTTTACACGAATATGTTAATTTCGCAGAACACTTCGAAAAAATTGCAAACTTAGTGCAGGTGCTTTCGGATGCAACAGCTGACTTTACAGCTGTTCTGCTAACATATGCTGTTAAGTATTAACATTTTTAGTATGAGGCATAACAGTTTGATGTTCTGTTAATACATTCCCACTATTTTTTTTTTTTTCAACAACCCCATAGTGCACTGATGGGTCTGTAAAAAGGCCGAGTTTCGATGAGAATAAGTGTGCGTACTTATTCAAGATTTCGTTGACTTTGTTACCGTGATTGATGGTATATACGCCCTCGATGCGTATACCCAATACGTTGAACCAATTTCGTCCAACTAGATTCGAGCTGTTCACTTCAGCGATGATAATCGACGATTGTAAACTATGTACTCATCAACTATTCCCCTGATTGGGTTTGCGTTTCGTTGAAAATCGTTGAATTCTATATTGCATTTAGATTATGTTGGCTTTTCTTTTGGCCAAATGAGATTGAACGACGACTCCGACTTGATGGTCACCGGGGATAATTATACGCCGGGTAACTACTCGGGCTCGCCGCCGATAAATATCCAGAAGATTTGGCACCGCGCAGACACGCAATAGGTAACCCTTACTGTCATATCTGTAACAAACTGATTCCTGGTATAGGCACTGCTTGCGACTATGCTGAGCCCACACAAACCCCACAATTGGGCTTGTTACGGGACCCTGGTTGATTTTTAAATTTACGGCGGTAGTTTCGGGTGCTCGTTACAGGGGAGGCCTTGATGGCTTGGTTACCTTTGTTTGGATGCCTGATGGTCGCTTCAGCTTCCATCAATTGTCCATTTCTGTGGCTGTTCCACGTCAAATGGTTCTAGTTGACCAACACTCGCCATTGCTGTGTGTTGAGTATTGTTGGCCACCTCTGTAAGAGACTTTTCCACTTTAACTGGAGTTTTGTCTATGGCAGCGCTAGTGAGTGCTTGATCATCTTGCTTCTCATCCATTTACTTGGTGAATGGAAGTGCGGTGCCGGCACCACATGCTGTGGCTTGATCACCTGATTACTGGAGTAGTGTGCGGCCACGCCGTGCCGGAATTTCCACCAAAGTTTCATAGATTTGCGACAGGTGCAACTCACTTAATACACTCTACTTAATAGTTATTGGTTGAGTTACAATGCTCGTTATGGCGAGCTTAGTCTCATTTGATACTGTTTTTCATGCAGTTTCTTCGTGTACTAGTCACCCTTAGAAAAGAATCAACAGACGCATTCCTGGAGAACGCTACACCCAGCTCTGGAAACTCATGAACAGATTTAAGAGGCAAGTTGCCCAGAAGATTCAGATTCAAAATCTTCGCAGGACTGAGGCGAAGCGTTTGCTGCAAACCTCGAGGAAAGATTTCAGCCACTTGAGACAGCGTCGGCCAGGAGGGTACAACTGGTAGCTGAGCCCCTAGAAGCTCCTCTGGAGATGGCCCTGCCAGTAACCCCATTACTCTTAATGAAGTTAATAAAGAAATTAAAGCCCTTCGCAATAATAAAGCCACTGAAAAGGACGAGATGGACAATCATTCAATTAAGCTGCTACCTCTCAGGGCACTACTATTTCTGTTACTAATTTTTCGTATCGTCCAATAGGACTCCCATGGTACACATGGTACTTCACCGAGTGGTAGATGGATTCCAAAGGAGAACGTTGTTGGAGCCTACAGCAGGCTTTTTGACAGGATATGGCACGCAGGACATACCCTTAAAGCTTAAAAGAGTTTGAAGGCCACTGATACCCTCAGATGACCACATGACGAACCTTCACCTCAATGACCTGCTTGATGCAACTTGTTAAGGTCAGTGGCCCACTGCACCGCCGCTGCTCTCTGAGCTCTCCGAGCTTTCGCCTCTCTTGCGCTCCCTCGCTCGCTTTGACGCAACGTCCGCGGTCAGAAGCGCGAGCCCCGGGTTTCGAATCCCAACTCCTTCGTCGGCCGCTGCCGATCTCCCGCTATCGCTTCAGCCGAGTAAAGCGGGCGGGAGCGCGGTTTTATGTTTAAGTTAAGTTTAGTCTCGTGTACACAGCGTAATAAAGCTGTTCACCGCTTAAATTACCACGACGCCCCCGACTTCTTCATTTTCGTCTACCTTTGCGTTTGTGGTGCCTTATAGGAATCTTTTTAGTGGCAGGATCGCCCCCCCTACACCATTTGGTCCTTCGAGCCGGATAAGGATATCCTTCCGCCATTCTACCAGCAGTTCCGGGGATTTTTCCTCAAAAAAAGATAAGTACGAGCCTTTTCAGTCTCCCTCTCACTGACGGTCTTCAGCAGTGGTTCGAACATTGAATTTCGTTCACACTGCTGCAAGATCAATTTTTTCGTCAACTCCACGTCTGAGTTTTCCCGACACAACGGCAGACGAGAAATTTATATTCCTTCGATTCCAACAAATTTTATATCCGTCTCCGCTTTGTGTGCGTCGCCATACTCCTTGCCGTTTTTTTTTCGTTCCCCGTTGTACACCAACTTGCCAACGGGCAAGGCATATGTGCATCCAGACATACACACACACGCGCGTGCCAAATTGTGCACATAGTTCAGTGCAATTCTGCCTCCGAGAAAAAGAAATACTACAAAAAGTGAAATTGAGTGGTGGAAAATAAAAAGGCATAACTTATATCAGCCACTCGGTGTGAACTTATTTCGGGAGTTCGATATTTTTTTGTCTTGTGTTTTTTTCTCTCCACATAATTTTCTCTGTTCCGTCACTTCAAATACAGTCCACTCCTCGACGCTCTACTCTACCGATACACTTACACATACACGCATATATCAATAAATGCATGCATGCCCATATCTACATAAATATATTTTCCGCCTCCAAAAATGTTGTGTATACCATCACAACTTAAGTCCACTTATCGGGTTTCCACTGTATTACAAAGAGCAGCATCCAACACAAACGCACATACATATTGTGCATGCTCAT
This sequence comes from Drosophila kurseongensis, assembly GCA_018153305.1. Taxonomy (NCBI): domain Eukaryota; kingdom Metazoa; phylum Arthropoda; class Insecta; order Diptera; family Drosophilidae; genus Drosophila; species Drosophila kurseongensis. Next base: position 2,747,461 of record JAECXX010000120.1, read on the forward strand.
CCCACATTTACATATATATTTTCTGGCTCCACATACAGGAACTAACCTACGCACATTCAATACCATGCCAAAGGAAATTAAAGCGAGACAAAATAACAACATTAAAAATAAAATAAAATAAAATAAAATCCACACGGGTGCGCCCGCGATTGTTTTTGTTCCAAATTGCCGCATTAACTGCCGCAGCGGTCGTGTTATTATTGTTGCTGTTTTTTTCCTACTCTCTCCCAAACCAAAGATAAGGTTTTAATTCCGGCTCCATTCGAAAATAATTTAAAAATCATTTTGAGATCGAAAATATTTCCCAACCCCCAAAAAATAAATAATCACAATTTAATTATTTAGCAAACAATAACAAAAATGTATAGTTAAAATAAACAAGAAAAAACCAGAAGTAAAAAGGGAGTAACAAGATAAATAAATTCATTTTTATCGATTTCCAAATATTTGTTCCGATTGTTGCGCTTTAAGCTCTGTTTTCATACTAAAAAAAGAAGAAAAAATTCAACCGGCATCAAATACGCCGAATAGCTCCTCCTGTGGCAGCATTCGATTTGGGTTTTTCTCTTTCGTTCATTTGCAGCGACGACCAACTCGTTGGCGACCCGGATCGCACCGAGAGCTTAATTGTGAATGTCCTCACGTTCCGAACGAGACGCCCCTTGGTCAGTCGACAAGAGCTGATCTGCAGAGTTCGAGTCCGAGAATGTCCACGGGAGACGACAAGAAACCGCGGTCGATCCCATCTATCCGTTTGGAAAGGTCCCAATCCGCGTCTCCGCGGCCGTCTCTATTAACGCCAAGGGCAAAAAGCGACTCGTCCGTCGCGACTATCCCCGGTCCCCCGTCAAGGCTTTCTCGTTCGGTGTCCAAGATGGCTCAAACTGCGATAGACATCGCCCTCAAAAAGTTTATTGCCACAACAGTCCGGGTTAGCCATTTTCAAGCGAGCGCCGCTAAACCTGAACGACTTTCCCCTGGCATGTGCCAAGTCCATCGGGACCAAATCCGGGCCCTGTGGGAAAAGGTGGAGAAGAGTTATGAAAGTTGCTCCGATCTTCTTTCCGCTTCCACCGACAGTACGGCCACCTCGACAGTGCTTGAATCCAATTACGGTTACTGATACTCCGAGTATTCGAGGTGTTTGGTCCAGCTTCAGGGCATAATAGACAAGCCCGCCTCCCAGCCCACTCAAGCTTCCGTCAGTGTTCCAACACCCCCGTCTACGAGTTGTCGTTTGCCACCTACTACAAGAGGCACAGGCGACATCTCTTCGTTTTCGGCTTAAGAGGCGTCCTACTGGGCACAGCCCATCATTAACATTTGCCATCTAGGGTGCAATTTCCAGGTGCGTGCCTTGATCGACTCTGGTTCCGAGGCTACCTTTATTACGGAGAGGCCTTTCAACCTCGTCAATCTTCCATTCATGACTATCCAGGCCCAAGTATCTGGCCTTAATCAAACCGTTGTCGCTCAGTCCACGAAACTCTGTAATTGTTATATTAGATCGCTTTCCAGACACGGGCTGCAATTAGAGACTTCAGCTTACGTTCTTCCGCAGCTGGCCGGGAAGCTGCCCTTGTATCCAGTCCATCGAGATCTTCTTAGGGGAATTTCTGACACACCCTTGCGGACTCCAAGTTCTTTGAGAGCTCCCAAATCGATGTCTTGATAGGAGCTGACATTCTTCCGTCCATTCCCCTCGGCAACTCGGGGGCTAACATTTGCGGTTCACTTCTCGGCCAGGAAACCATTTTTGGATGGGTGTTGACAGGTCCCATATCTCCAGCGGCCCCCCCAAGCATTCTCCCTACCAGGGTATTCTGTTCTGCAATTACGATGGGGAAATCCGCGACTACGAATTGAAGACTGTCACCTTCGGAGTCAATTGCAACAGCTCGCCGACGACGAAAAGTCGGTATCCGCAGGCGAGTCGGATTATCCGACAGTACATGTATGTCGACGACGTAATCGCGGGGGCAGACTCCAAAACCGCAGCGCAAGCGGCTATCCGCGAGCTCCAGGGGGCCCTGGGTTCAGCAGGATTCACCCAGAGAAAATGGACAACATCCAGAGTTTCCATCTCCTTCGCGCTGATTTCCTTAAAATCAACGCAGAGAGCACAGCTAAAACTCTCGGCGTGCGGTGGAAGGCGACGTCTGATGAGTTTTTCTTTATTCCGCCCGAATTGACCTTGGGCTCATCGTTCATGAAGCGTCAAGTCCTATCCCAAATTGCCAAACTATTTGATCCAGCGGGATGGCTCGCCCCCTTCAGTGTCCTGGCAAAGATGTTCATGCAGGACATTTGGCTCCAGAATCTAGGATGGGTTGAAGCCCTCCCTTGAGATTTTTGTCAAAGATGGGTTGTGTAGTATGCGCACATATAGAGTACATACTGTACTTCATATAAGTGGAATGATTACGTAAACTTAAAAAACCAAGTTTATTTCAAGTGTAATGTAATATGATCGCACAAATAAACTTGGGAACAATATAAGCGCAGCGTCGGCATGTTTCAAACAGCCGACGGCTCAAGTAAACGATCTCCCTCCCGCTCACGCTGTTACCAGCGCTGACCATATAAAACTTATAAGTTAACTAAGTTAACCGGGCGCCGGCAATGACCGATCGACCACAGCGGCGGACCTTGTCACCCTTTGGATTATCTGCAACTGCGAGGGACCACCCGTGGAGATATCAATTGCCGACGGCGATTCACAATTGGGATAATCTTTCTTATTAATTGGCGATCAACGCAAAAGTACCCACAGCGGTATAATAGGGATCATGTAAGTGAGCACCTCAGTCCTTATACTTTCCGGTATCTGCATTTGTGTATAACTTCTTATAAATAAAACAAATAAATCGCGGCCAGAATATTCTTCTGCAGCTCGAATAAATAAAACAAGTAAATCCCTGCCAGAATATTTTCTGCAGCTCCGCTTCCATAATTTGGTGTTAATTAAAAAAATAAATACAATATTATTTAACATACTCATTATTTGGTGACATTGTGGAATTTTAAATTGTGGAATTATGTGGGATTTTTAAGTTTATTAGTTAAATATTTAAGTTAAATATTGTAGTTTAGATTTAGTTAAGTATAATAAAAAAGAAATTAACATTGGTAAATTAGAATTTCACTCGTCTTTTTCGTCTTTCGGCCAACGTCTTAGGACCGTACTCTTCAAAGGCTCGAACTCAACTCTTCCGTTTCTCGTCGTCTTCTCGTCGTTCGTCTTTTATCTCTCTTGATTCTCGTCTTTCGTCTTTCTTCTTTACTTCTTCATATCGTCCTTGCATTTCGTAGTTCGTCTCGATCAGCTCAAAAAGGTTGTTGTCTAGGTTAAACTTATTGTGGAATGATTGCTACCCAAAGCAGACACACCCCACATTCGGCCATCCTGCTATGCTTTCGCCTCGAATGCATCTTCGTCGTCATCAGGTGTTGACCAGCGCTTTAAATATTCAGCACAAGTCGAAGAATTAATAGGAACATAAAAATTGCCGATCTTCTTGACATCGTACGAGTTATTGCCTTTGGATTTGACAATCTTGTACGGACCCAAGTATTTAGGTTTCAACTTCAGGCCGCTGCCAAATTGTGTCCTTTTAATTGCGACAATATCACCGACGTGATACTGATTGGCTTGCTTGCGACGCAAGTTGTAGGTCTTTCTATTTTCGTCCTGGACCTTAGAAATTTTAGTCTTAGCTTTGCTTCTCAAATCGGTTCGCTCGTCACTGTACGCTGCTATCGCCTCCTTGTTGATCAAGTTTTGTAGCTTGACGTCCTCTTTGGTACGCATTTTGGTGCCTACCAAAAGCTCGAATGGAGTTGTGGCGATCGATCTGGCAAATGTGGAATTGATCGCCTGCTGAACTTTGTCGACGTGCTTATTCCACTTGGTTGGGTCGTCAATGCTTAGTTTTGAGAGAACTGATATTATAGTGGCGTTCAATCTCTCGACTTGCCCATTCACGCGTGGAAGTCCTGTGGTCGTCTTGATGGGTTTGTTGTTTTCCTCGTCGCAATACTTTAAGAAGTCCTGCGATGTAAATGCAGGCCCTCTATCGGAAATGATGATGGCAGGGTTGCCAAATACTGCACTTTGGTTATGCAGCTTTGTGATTAAGTCGTTCCAGGAAGTCGATTTAGTCTGTTACAGCCAGCAGAATTTGGTAAACGAATCTACGACGGCTAAGATGTGCGTGTAGTCTTTATTTGTGGAATCTAACGGACCTAAGAAATCCACATGAAAGGTATGCAGAGGGACGTCTCCTTTGTCCTTCCTGTTTGCCTTTCTTACGATTGCTCAGAGATGATCATCTTGCTCCTGCGCTTTTTGAATACCTATCGAAATACTTTGGTCAACTATTGTCATGATTGGGTAACGACTGAGTGCGTCGACATGTTTCATACGAGTTCCGGATCGATGCTCTACCTCATAATCGTATTCCTGTGAAAATAGGACCCAGCGAGCGACACGTGTGCAAAGATTTTGCTTCTCCAAAGTTTTTGTGAAGGCGTTACAGTCGGTAATGATTTTAAAGTGGATGCCTAACAGATATACTTTGAACTTTGTGAGTGCTTCGATGACTGCAAGAATTTCAAGCTCGTAACTTGTGTACTTACTTGTATTCATAAAGTATACCGGATGCATCTGACCGTCGTCTAAGGACTTCTGCAAAAGGATCGCACCAAATCCGTCAATGGAAGCGTCTGTGTGCACTTATGTCTCGAGCTTTTGGTTGTAGATGCTCAGAACTGGACTTGCGGTCAATATCTTCTTTAAATTTCGTACTGACGTTTTTTTTTTGGGGCCCATGATAAATTTTGTGTTCTTTGTTAAATCAGTGTGCGGCTTCGAAATCATGGCATAATTTTGAATGAATTTCCTGAAATATCCCGTTAAACCCAAAAAACTTTCTAGCTGCTTTAAAGTATAAGGTGATTTGAATTTTGCCACAGCATCAATCTTCTCAGGGGTTGGATAAATCTTCTGATTTTCTATAATATGGCCGAGGAACTGTATACGCGTTTTTAAAAAATGACATTTTTTAAGATTCAACTCGGGACCATATTCTGAACAGGTGTAACCTACCTCAGGTTCAGCAATGCGCTTTCTTCATCCATAGCCGGTATGATGACGTCATCGATGTAAGGCAGAGCGATGCCTTTGCGAGTCAGCTCACGAAATATTGCGTTAACATGTCGCTGGAAAACGTCAGGAGAGTTTGAAAGTCCAAAAGGTACCATTAAAAACTGATATTGTCCACTTTGAGTGACAAAGGATGTGTATTTTCGGCTGGGCTCTGATACAGGAACATGAAAAAATCCATTTTTCAAATCGATCGTGTGGAAAATCTTGGCATCCTGGAGTCTGTCCAGCTGGTCGTCGATTAAAGGCAAGGGGAAATTATCTTAAACGATTACCTTATTGATCCTACGAAAATCGATGCGAAATCTTGGAGAGCCGTCACTCTTTTTGATCATTACCACTGGGCTTGTGAACTCGGTGTCAGGCACTTCTATGATACCGGTTTGACGCCATTCGTCAATCTGCTCCTCTACCAAACGCGTCTCAACAAAAGGCAAACGCCTTGGTCTGGCAAATACCGGGGTCTCGTCCTTCAGGATAATGCGCATCTCGATTTTGGTGGTCTTCAGGTGAAGTGGCTTGTAGTTGCTTATGAGTTTGCGTACTTCGTTTTTGGCAAACATACTTCCTTGCTCGTTGATATTAAGTTCATTGTTATTCTCTGCGACGTCGATTTTCATAACGTTTATAAAATCACTTTCTTCTACCTGACTCGGCATCTCACGCACTTGCAAACCGTCGCGATTGAAAATAATTTCAGCATGCAAACAAATTTCTTTGCCGACAATCAATTGTAAATCCATGGAACCGTTATTGTCGATGAGAATGGTCTCTTTGAAATGTCCAATTGGATTTATTTTGTTTGCGTCGCGCTCGCTACCGAAACTAATAAGAGCCACACTACAGTTTTACAGTCTCGGACGTCGTAAACCGTTATAGAGATCCTCGCGAACCAAGTTGAATTTGCTTCCGGTGTCGAACAGAGCTACGCACTTTTCGTTAGCGAGAACAACTTCTTTGCTTGTAAAATTACTTTTAGACCGCACTCGATGGGTGTTCACTTTGTTGCTCTCGGTTTTTTCGTTTTCTTTACAATTGCGCGAAATATAAAAATAAAAAGTTTTTATCATAATTTAATTCGGTACTGGTTTGCTGTATTATTTTCAGTATTTCTCTTCGTCGTTGAGCGCTGTTGGAACGGCATGCACTCCAAAGGTTATATCTCTCAGAGGTGTTTTATACCGGAGTTAATCTGTTAATAATCCCGCTCTCTCTTTTTTTGTTTCTATCTCGTTTCGTGGTGCCTAACATCAAAGTTATTCGGTGTTTCGCTCCCGCTCTGTCGCTCCCTTTGTTCTCTCATTAAAAAGTTCTTGAGCGCTTTCGATTTTTTTGTCCGCTATAGTGCACAGTGGTCCGTGGTCAGTGATAATGGCTTTCTGTTCATTGAAAAATAGCAAGAAAGTTATCTCGGCTGGACAGCAAAGTGTTCCCTGCCATACATGTGATAAAATTTATCACGCAAAGTGTCTTGGCTATTCTGGCCTGGTTCGCGATGTCATCGATAGAGCAGTGGCCTACGCTACTACTGCGTTGAATGCATTGTATACGAGTACCAGGCAATATCTATTAGGCGGCTTACGGAATTAATCCGGAACTGCCGTAAAAATACGGACCTGCTCGTGGCGCTTGAATCGCAGCTCACTAGTCGCATGCTAGCTGAGCCCGATTCCCCAAAGCGCAAAAAAGTCGCGGTCGGTGGGCATTCTATGGCAGGTGCCGTGCAACCCGCTGCCCGCGATTCGATTCCAGCTCAGCTGACACTCAAATGGTACTAATATCGGGGGCAAAAAGTGATTCGTTACCCGAAGTTGCTGGAACCGATGTGGCGCCGCTAGGTACTTCCGCTCTGTCCGATCAAAATAAAGTAGTGGCCCCAACACCTCATGTAGACTTAACGTCCGGATTACCGGCCGATACTGGTAGTACAGATACAATTTCTGTAGTACCGAAAAGGGTTGCATGAGTTGTACCAAAAACGGTTACTTGTGTTCGGATGCCCCAGCTAAACCATGTATTTGTTTCACGGCTCGTGAAAAAAAATCCAAGTTGATGATTTGAAGGTCGAACAATTTAAATTTTCTTATGCTAGGAAAGTATCATCATTCAAGATTGGTATTCCTTGTGCTCTTTTTGCATCTGTGTGCGCCCCCCACATCCCCATTTGTCCCAAAAAACTAGCCTCCTCTTTCCTTCTTTGCTATCAGAATACAAGAGGCTTACTTAGTAAGCTGACTAAATTGTACTCTGATAGTTCTTCATTCCCATATAATATTATGGTATGTACAGAGACCTGGTTAAGGCCGGATATTCTTAGCTCCGAAATTCTCCCGGGTAAGTACACAATTTATAGGCTTGATCGTCAGTCCAGACGGGGAGGTGGAGTCCTGATTGCTGTCGACTCCACCTTTTCGTCTGAATTACTAACTTTCGAAAAATTTTATGACATCGAATTCCTAGGTATAAAATTATCGTTGCCCGGTAGTTTTGTATATATTACTTGTTCATATGTCCCACCATCATCTGAGTTCTTTATTTACGCGAAACACCTTTCCGTTATTCAGTCCATTTCCAAAAAACTGTCAGATCGAGATCAGCTAATAGTATTAGGTGATTTTAATATACCTAGTGCGACATGGTCCCATGACGAAAACTTTAACATTTTACTTCCTTTAGCGCAGCATGACTTTATTGACGGCTTGCTTGACATTGCGCTATCCCAAGTGAACCATGTTAAAAACTCCTTAGGACGTTTACTGGACTTGTGTTTTGTTTCAAGTCAATTTCAAATAAGCCTCCGTGGTTTGTTAATGAGTTGTCACACCTACAAAATATTAAGTCCAGACTTTTTAATAAATTTAAAATGTGCGGTTCACAATCTGCCTTCTCTCGATACCTAAGGGCTCGGTCAAATTTTACCGTGCTTAACGCCCGGTGTTATAAAAGCTATCTGACTCGTTGTAGGGTCCTATTTTCATGGGGTACAAAACAGTTTTATAATTTTGTTAACACTAAGCGTAAATCAGCCTGTTACCCTGCATCACTATCATTTGAAAATTCTACGGCAAATACTGATCAGGCCGATCTGTTTGCCAAGTTTTTCCAGACAACATATTCTGTTTCATCCCGTCCAAAGCCGTCTATTTCAAATGCCATAGCCAAGTCAAACCTAATTTTTTGTCCGAGGTTAAGCGAAAGCTCCCTTCTCGTGGATCTCCATAAAGTTAAACCAGTCTACTCACCTAGTCCGGACGTTGTTCCAGGCTGCGTGCTTAAATACTGTGCAGAAACTTCGTGTAGACCTCTGCACAAATTGTTAACCATGTCTTTGAAAACTTCTCATTTCCCACTTATCTGAAAGGAGTCATTTGTTATTCCCCTTCATAAGAAAGGAAATAAATCGAATACAAGAAATTACAGAGGTATATCCAAATTATCCGCTAACCAAAAGCTTTTCGAAAACACTATTACACCCCATTTGCAACATCTTTGTAGATCGATTATATCTCCATGTCAACATGGAAGATCTACGACGTCAAACCTCTTGGAGCTAACGTCTTTTGTAATAAATGTCTTTAAAAAGAACATGCAGACTGACGTAGTTTTAGTAAAGCGTTTGATTCAGTAAATCACTCGCTTCTTGTATTAAAGCTAGACTTATTAGGGTTTCCATGTGATCTTCAACATGGATCTCAAGTTATCTAAGTGGTAGGACTCAACGAGTCCTCTTTAAAAACTCGACCTCTGATTTGATCCGAGTTACTTCAGGCGTCCCACAAGGAAGCCACCTTGGCCCACTTCTTTTTACTTTATTTATAAACGATCTCCCTCTAGTCTTAACAAAGTCGCGTGTTCTTATGTACGCAGATGACGTTAAGTTATGCCTGCAATTTAACGAAATTTCTAGCAGTTCAGACTTACAATCTGACCTAAATGCTTTTCAAACATGGTGTTGTGAAAATCTTTTGGATTTAAATAGCGCTAAGTGCAAAGTAATGACATTCTTTCGGGTGAACCCACAATATGCAACGTATACGCTGGGTGGTTGCACGTTGTCTAGAATTACGCATGTTGATGACCTTGGCGTCCTCCTTGACCCAAAACTTAAGTTTTGTGAGCATATTACCTCTATGGTGAATAAAGCCAGGGGAGTTCTTGGATTTATTGAAAGGTGGTCAAAGGAATTCGATGATCCCTATGTTACAAAGACTCTGTTCATTTCACTAGTCCGTCCAATCCTGGAGTACTGTTCAGCAGTTTGGAGTCCTCAGTATGGTGTACATATAGACCGGATAGAGCCTGTGCAAAATAACTTTTTATTATTTGCTCTACTGGGCCTTAACTGGAATGCACGCCTTATTTTACCATCCTAATCTAGTAGACTTCTCCTAATTAATCTACCATTTTTAGTAATCCGTAGAACGATGCTTGGCACAACTTTTATCTATAAACTTATTTACGGGGATGTGGAGAGTCCCGAGTTACTGGGTCGCATAAGCTTCTCCGTGCCTAATAGAATTACCAGGAACTATGTTCCTCTTACTTTAAATATTTGTAGATCTAACTTTGATATACATGAACCGTTTAGAGTACTGTGTAACGAGTATAATAGACTATACCATATTATTTCTACTACCGACTCTTTGCCAAGCCTAAAAGCATTAATTTTATATTACTTAGCACAAAATTAATATTAGTCTCGTACGTATTTCTAATCTTAGTCTGTCCGTTTCTACATTGTCCTTTTTTAACTTCGCGCGATCTCGTTTTTACGCCTATAAGGCTCCGCGCGTTGCAAGCACTGCTTGGTGTCGTAAGGGCACTTGTTTGTTAGTGCATCAACGTCCGTAAAAAAAAAAAACAAAAATGTTCTTGGATCTTTGCCCGTAGTACTTGTGCGTAAGCCTGGTAAAGTTCGATTATGCATCGACTGTAGGATAGTTAACGAAGTAACGGTAAAAAATGCTTACCCTATGCCTTTGATTGAGGGAATTTTGAGTCGACTGCCGAAAGCCCAATATATTTCGAGCATTGACCTTAAGGATGCCTATTGGCAAATTCCCCTTAAAGATAGCGCAAAAGAAAAGACCGCCTTTACGATTCCCGGAAGGCCACTGTACCACTTCACGGTCATGCCTTTTGGCTTATCGAACGCCCCTCAGACTATGTCAAAATTAATGGGTAAAGTAATACCATCCGAACTTCGTAATGAAATCCTCATTTATTTAAACGACCTGTTAGTTATTTCGGATACATTCTCTAAGCATCTGCAAGTATTATTAACGTTGACAAAAGAAAATTCTGTCTTAAAGAAGTGATGTATCTTGGTCATTTTATTGGTTAGGGAACCATAAAGACAGACCCTGAAAAAGTATTGGAGATTGAAGAATTCCCAGTTCCGCGGTCCGTAAAGCAAGTTCGGCGTTTTCGTGGAATGACAGGATGGTATCATAAGTTCATCCGAAATTACGCTGGTGTACCTGCGCCAATTTCAGATACATTGAAGCACAAACGGAAATTTCTTTGGACTCAGGAAGCACAGGAATCTTTCGAGTGCCTTAAAAAGGTACTAATCGAGGCCCCAGTCCTACACAGTCCTAACCTTGAACGACCCTTTTCGATACACTGCGATGCCAGCCATACAGGTGTTAGTGGCGTGTTAATGCAAAAAGACCAAGACGACAATGACGTGCCTATCGCTTATATGTCTCGAAAACTAAACCAATGCCAACGGAGTTACTCAGTAACTGAAAAGGAATGTTTGGCAGCGGTCATGTGTTAAAAAGTTTCGAGCATATATTGAAGGTCAGGATTTCTCGGTTATAACAGACCACGCTTCGTTAAAATGGCTGATGTCTCAGTCAGACCTAAGCTCCCGACTAGCTCGATGGGCTCTTAAGTTGCAAGGTTTTCACTTAAAAATCTTCCACAGAAAGGGAAGCCATAACATCGTTCCTGACGCGCTTTCTTCGCGTTCCGGTTCCGGAAGTCATCGTGTCGGATAACGGCGTTCAATTTAAGTCACACCTATTTAACTCGCTACTCCAGAAATATAAAATCAAACATTCGTACACAGCTGTTTACTCACCTCAAGCGAACGCATCCGAAAGAGTGAATAGATCGGCTATCGCTGCCATCAAATCGTATTTAGACACTGACCAGGCTAGGTGGGATGCGAAACTAAGCCATATTTCATGTGCGCTGCGAGGTAGTGTACACTCGGCCATCAAAAGTAGCCCGTAGCATTTGGCCAAAGCATGATAACCAATGGTGAGACATATCAGCTTCTAAGAAACCTACAAATGATAGAAGATCTTTCGATTCAATTTAACAGGGATGACTCATTCGAGCTTATTCGAAAGACTGCACAACAGGGAATAAAACAGCAGCAGGCCCGAAATGAGAAAACCTACAACTTACGAAGCAGGGAAGTTCAGTTTCGCCCGGGGCAAGAAATCTATAGAAGAAACTTTCAGCAAAGTAACTTTGCAAAGGGCTTTAACGCCAAACTGGCCCCTACTTTTGTTAAAGGAAGAATTCGAAGACGCAAAGGCAATTCCTACTATGAGATAGAGGATATGCAAGGGCGACACATTAAGTGGCATAAAATGTAATTGAAGTTACATATATTTAGAAAAATACACGAGACGACGTTTCGCTAAATATTAAAATTAAAATTTATTATAAAAATGATTTAGCTTTAAAAAGGGTCTAGCTAGTTTTCCTGGAATAGGGACGAATGGGAATAATCGGGATAAACAGAGTCGGCTCCGATATTGGAAGGTTATAGACGGAAACCAGAAACACACGAGACCCCGATTTCCGCCCTTGGGGGGTATATAATGCCGCCAGAACCTCAACCCAGCCTTTCCGATTTGATTTACCAAACGAAGCGGACCGTTCCAGAAGTTTTTCTATAAAAAGGAAAAGGTTAAGTCCAACGCGCCTTGTGTTCCCAGTGGCGGTTATAAAGTTTTAAATAATATTCTAGTGCGTATGGTGGAAAAGGTTAGAAAATCTACAAAGAAAATGTACAAATTTATTTTTGTGATGCCCGGGTAAATAAATCATCAGCAGCCCATTAGGCTATATAAGCATTTACAAAAACAATTTCTCTTAAACAGAATGGCTCCAAGTTTCCAGTAATACATATTTCCAAAGTCATCATCCAAAGATGTAAAGCAGTCAGCTGGCCCGAGCTTTTCGCACACCTTCGGAGAGAAAAGTCTAATTACGAGAGCTAAAGTCCCAGAATTTTGCATAACTCCCAAACACAGTAGCAGAAGCGGCAGCGAAATAAACCCAAATTCGGCGAGCAGTTCCGTTAGTCAGCGGTAAAAAGCAACGACAAGCGGTCGAAGCGTCCGGCGTGATAAACAGGCCTGGCAGCCCAGGCCTTAACCCTAGGGGTTTTAAGCGCGCCAGCTCGGCGGCAAAAATCGAGTAAAAATAATATAATAATATCATTGATCGCGAGCCAATCTCACGTGTAAAAAATTACGTAACGCCAGGTCGTAAAATGTAGTGGTAAATTAGTTATATATATATAGGCAAAAGTTTAGTAGGGTTAAGTTAATCTCTGATTTCCTTTTTCTTTTGAAAATTAAAATAAAACATAAATCGAAACAGCCCCTACGCCGAGAGAAAAATCAAAGTAAAACCATATTAAAAATAATAAAATTAAATGTAGTAAAATTAATGTAGTCAAAGTATAGTATTCGCGAGTGGAAATTTTTTTTCAGGTGTACTCCCCCCGTCCAAAGATCTTTCCGCGATGGAGCAGCACAAAAGTGTAAATGATAACCACTGTTTTCTTTTGCCCTATTTCTTTTGCTCTCGGATTCATTTAAATCAGTTCTCATATATTTACGTGGCGCTACACGTAAAGAAATAAAGTTAAATTAACGTCTTGTATTATTTTAAAGAAACGGCTCTAGTTCCAATTTATTACTTAAAGCTTAATTAAATACTATGTGGTGCGGGCTTAACCATTTTTGAATTTATAAATTTTTTTCCAAATTTTAAATTTCGGTGTATGTAAATTAAATTGAATTTTAATTTTTAATTCATACAATTTAATTGCCCTTCCCCATTCATTTATATACATAAATTTCTTAAAAACTTATTATTTAGCATTATATTACCTATTATTGAACTATATTATATTATTTACTATATTATCTTATGTACGCCCATATATATATTTAACCCTTTACTTCCACAGCATTTTTTTTCTTTCGGAATCTTTCTGAAAATTATCTGAATTAATAATGCTTAATAAATATTGTTAGATTTTAGTTGGAAATAATTTTTTTTTTCTTTCGTTTATTTTGAAATTACTAAATATTAATATGGAGAATAAATATATACCTATGAACCGGAACTAAAGTGTTATAATTGGAAGCCATGCTTAACCGAAGTCACTGGAAATGTAGGTACGGATTCAAGGGATCACCAGCTGTAGGCTGTGCTTAAAGGCGATCATGGCAGGGTGGGGAAATGGGGGACTACTACCACCACAGTCTCCCCAATTCGTTGTCTGCATCTAAAATGTCTGAAAACTATCTCCTCTGTTCCCACACTCTTAAATTCTGAAAACTATCTCCTCTGTTCTCACTCTCTTAAATTCAAAAATTTCCTTCTAATTTCCGGTGTCAAATTCTACTTTATATTCTTTCTTCCTACTGTTTATAACTACACTTCTTACTACTACAAGCACTCGAATTTATAAATTTATTGCGTACATTCCACTATGGGGAATTTTCCGGATTTTTTGGAATAAATTAATAACTCGCGAACTATGTAACATATTTCAGTAAGGTTTTTTTTATAGTGTTCTTACGTCATTTTGTTCCAGAGATAATGATTTGAAAGTGAGCTTCAAAGTTAAGCAAAATGTAAACAAACCATGTGCGGTTGCAACAGCTGACTTTAACAGTTGGTATTTAAATATTAGACTTTTAAGTTAACATTTGCGGTATGTTACCAAACAGCTTGATGTTTTCTTAATACATTAAAAAAAAGAAGAAAATCGGCCTAGTTTTAAAAAATACATTTATTCCAAAAAATCGGGCAAATTCCCCATAGTGCATTCGAGCCACTTAAGAGATCAGTTTGCATTTCTATTTTTTGCACACCCATACTACCGAACTACATAGCCGGTACCAGCGCGTGCTCCGCTGTTCTCTCTCAGTTAACCATCTGCTCTTCTTCTTTTCACACGTTGTATGTTACAACTCCTTGCCGTTTTTTTTTTCGTTCCCCGTTGTACACCAACTTGCTAACGGTCAAAGCATATGTATGTGCACATAGTTCAGTGCAATTCTGCCTCCGACAAAAAGTGAAATTGTGTGGTGGAAAATAAAAAGGCATAAATAATATTAGCCACTCGGTGTGAACTAATTTCGGGAGTTTCCCTATTCGCCTAACAGTCCGCCGCTGTCGCGATATTTTTTTGTCTTGTGTTTTTTTTTTCCGAATAATTTTCTCTGTTCCGTCACTTCAAATAAAGTCCACTCCTCGACGCTCTACTGTACCGATACACTTGCACATACACGCATATATCCATAAATGCATGCATGCCCATATACCATAGCAGCATCCAACACATACGCATATACATATTGTGCATGCTCATCCCACATTTACATATATATTTTCCGGCTCCACATACAGGAACTAACCTACGCACATTCAATACCAAGCCAAAGGAAATTAAAGCGAGACAAAATAGCAACATTAAAAATAAAATAAAATAAAATAAAATCCACACGGGTGCGCCCGCGATTGTTTTTGTTCCAAATTGCCGCATTAACTGACGCATCGGTCGTGTTATTATTGTTGCTGTTTTTTTCGTACTCTCTCCCTCTCCCAGTGAACATTTCTCCCGAACCAAAGATAAGGTTTTAATTCCACCGTTTCGGCTCCATTCGAAAATAATTTAAAAATCATTTTGAGATCGAAAATATTTCCCAACCCCCAAAAAATAAATAATCACAATTTAATTATTTAGCAGACAATAACAAAAATTTATAATTCAAATAAACAAAAAAAAACCAGAAGTAAAAAAAAGGGAGTAACAAAATAAATAAATACATTTTTATCGATTTCCAAATATTTGTTCCGATTTTTCTTGTTTTTGCGGCACTGTGCCTTCTACTCCGCACAAATTAACAGTGTGACCGTTCTCTGTTGGTTTTTCTCCCATCACTGGTTGCGCTTTAAGCTCTGTTTTCATTCTAAAAAAAGAAGAAAAAAATCAACCGGCATCAAATACGCCGAATAGCTCCTCCTGTAGCAGCATTCGATTTTGGTTTTTCTCTTTCGTTCAATTGCAGCGACGACCAACTCGTTGGCGACCCGCATCGCACCGGGAGCTTAATTGTGAATATCCTCACGTTCCGACAAGAGCTGATCTGCAGAGTTCGAGTCCGAGAATGCCCACGGGAGACGACAAGAAACCGCGATCGATCCCATTTATCCGTTTGGACAGGTCCCAATCTGCGTCTCCGCGGCCGTCTCAATTATCGCCCCTGGCATTTGCCAAGTCCATCGGGACCAAATCCGGGCCCTGTGGGAAAAGGTGAAGAAGAGTTATGAAAGTTGCTCCGATCTTTTTTCCGCGTCCACCGACATTACGGCCACCTCGACAGTGCTTGAATCCAAGTACAGTTACTGCTACTCCGTCTCTTCGAAGTGTTTGGTCCAGCTTCAGGACATAATAGACAAGGCCGCCTCCCAGCCCACTCAAGCTTCCGTCAGTGTTCCAACACCCCCGTCTACGAGTTGTCGTTTGCCACCTACTACAAGAGGCACAGCCGACATCTCTTCGCTTCCGGCTCAAGAGCCGTCTTACTGGGCACAGCCCTCATTAACATTCGCCATTTAGGGTGCAATTTCCAGGCGCGAGCCCTAATCGACTCTGGTTCCGAGCCAACCTTTATTACGGAGAGACTTTTCAACCTCGTCAAACTTCCATCCAGGACTATCCAGGCCCAAGTCTCTGGTCTTAATCAAACCGTTGCCGCTCAGTCCACGAAACTCTGTCATTTTTCTATTCGATCGCCTTCCCGAACCGGGCTGCATTTAGAAACTTCAGCTTACGTTCTTCCGCAGCTGGCCGGGAATCTGCCTTCGTATCCAGTCCCTCGAGATCTTCTTAAGGGAATTCCTGACATCCCCCTTGCAGATCCCAAGTTCTTTGAGAGCTCCCAAATCGATGTCTTGATAGGAGCCGACATTCTTCAGTCCATCTTCCTCGGCCACTCCAGGGATAACATTTGCGGTTCACTTCTCGGCAGGAATTGACAGGCCCCATATCTCCAGCGCCCCCCCACAAACGGAACGAGTCTGTAGCAGGATCGCCTGTTATGTTACTGTTTATAGTTGCAAATGCACATGTATAATAAATATAACAACAAGTATATTTCTAAGTTAAGTATAAGGCCAACGATCAATGTTATAATTATGTAGAAATAAAGACTTATTACAAATTAATATATCCAACGTGTATTTTTAATAACAGCATCACTCGGACCCCTACAAATTCAGAAGTGGGCGTAACCAAAATGAATATCAGTTCGGAGCTAAACTCAGTGTCGGTAGTTCAGTTAAAGAGATGGTTAGAAGTGCTAAATATGCCAACAATGGGCACTAAAGACTAATAAATTCTGAGGTTGAACACAATGAGCAATACCGATAAAATTGAACAGGACATTCAAAAGGAAATGCACAATTTCGTTGCAGCTTCGAAGTCGGTAAAAACCGGCCAACCCCAAGACGAACAGTTATTGTTGGGATTGTATGGCAAAGGAGACGACGCAAATACAAAAGCCGCAACTCGACTATTCAAGGCCACGCAGAAGTCGAAGAAATGATGCAGAGCCGTAATAATCAGAACCGAATGGCCAACGAAAACGGACAAGGCGAAAATATCAACGGCGAAATGTCTTGGAGGATGGCGGTGCAAGCTTTGAGTGTATACGACGGACAGACATGTGCTCGCATGTGGATAGCGCAAATGAAAAATATTTCCAATATTTATGGAATTACTGGAACTCAAATGCGCATGCTTTTCGTAAGTGTTTTCGGCGCTCTCCCCTCTCTTAAATTGCCCGCTCTTCCCTCGTGGCCAATGCCTACTCGCCCGCACTGGATGCTCGCGACTCCAGGCTCTCCCGCTCTCCAGCACTGGACGCTTGCAATCCAGGCTCTCCCGCCTTCCCGCTCCCGGAATTTCTCCACTGCGCTTTGAAGCGCAGCGCTCAATTAGGCTTAAGTTAATCTTTCATTGTCTCACGATTGAAATACATCGCCCGGCCGGTCCGCGCTATAATACGAAAATTTTTGCAAGTCTTTATTTCCATTTCTATCGCGCAGCGCGATCGTCGAGTATTTTCTCATCTTCTTCCACAGCTTGCCACCCGGCTACGTGCACCAGCCGCAACGCCTGACGAAGCTGCCCTCCAATCGACGAGTAAACACCGACGCCCCAACTCTTCATTTTTTGGTCCATTCGAGCCAGATAAGTGCCATATTATTCTTTTTTTATTAACTGCCGGTCGACAGTCAGCCATCCGAAAAACATAATTCGTTTGACTTTCTGTACGATTTGTCTAAAATCCAAGTCCGATTTAATCCGACGACGGCAGTTAGTAAATTACAATTCCAATTCCGTCTTTTATTTCTTCGTTCTCTTTTAACGTGCGGCCATATTGCCTATTTTTCAATTCCTTTTCGTGTGCATATTGATGTACAAGATTCATATTCGTATTTGGCCGTACATCCATTAAATATACATCCAACATCAAATCGACAAAGAAATAAAAAATATAAATCCAAATCAAAGTGTGCAAATAAAAAGTCAAGCGTACAGTGAAAAAAATCAATTCTAAAAAAAAGAATTCAGTGAACAGTGAAAAATAAATTAATTTCAAAATTGACTTCAAATTAAATTCCCACAAAAAAGTGAAACAAAAATTAAGTGTTCTGCCAATTTCGGCCCACAAATATTTTTGATATTAATTTTTTATTGTACATCCGCTGTGACAATATTTGCTTACATTATTAAAAATCCAAATACAGTCCACAATAAATCGAAAATTTACAATAAAATTTTCCGCCATATTGATTACATATATATTACATCCATATTACATATATTCCATACATACATTTATACATATTTTTTTACATAACTACACCCCAATTCCAAAAGCTCAAGTATTTCCGTCGGCCATCCAATAAATATATATTAAATAAATTCCCAAAGCCGACGTTAAATAACTTTTGTGTCTCAGTGTGTTTTTCTTATTTACATATTTTTGGGCACTATCCATCCATACATCTACACATACATGCGAATTGCAGTACCGCAAAAAGCTCGAAATTCCCGCGCATTCCAGCGTCACCAATACACAGCCCGCAAAAGTTCGGACAGTTGTTTTTTCAATCATCCCGTAAATAAATTCCAACCAAAATTAATAAACACCAAGTTCAACTCCAATAAAATAAAACAAATACTGAGAATTACTGCGAGTTCCAAAAAAAAAGGAAAAGAAAGGGAGAAATATAAAATACTTTGGCCATCGCTGAACTAGTGGAATCAATTTATTAATTTATTGACTTATTAATTTGTTTCTTCGGTTTCACATTCGTTTTCCAATTCCAGTATATTTTTTTCTTATTTATTGAGCTTGGTGAATCTACATATATATCGATACTCGATTTTTTCTTTTGGGGATAAAAAAGAAAAATTGAAAAAAAAAAAAAAATACCACCCGCATACCACAGCAAGTTTTTTTTTTGGTTTGTCTCCGAATATTTTTTAAAATAAAGAAAAACAAAACCAATAATCTCCAAACACTGCCGGGGACATCCTATCCCATCCTAATTCGGCCAACCACCCCCTATAAAATACTAAACGACAAATACCTCATCAAATACAGTATTTTTTCAGTATTTTTATTTTCTAGTATTTTTTTGGTATTTTTTCCATTTTTGCTCAATCGTTCCACCAAAAGCCTGGGGAATATTTAACAATAATTCAGCCACGCATATCGACTATTTTAGCTGGTCGATACCCTATTTCCACCGGTCCATAAGTGGGTCCGTAATTGTTTCTCTGATTTTTGTCCGAAATATCAGCGCGCACATTCCATCCTAACAGCATCCTAGTGTGGTATGTCCAGGGAAAGTTCCAACAAACTATCCGCTGTTCCATCACCGAAATTACCAAAAATCACGGTAAGGACGCCCACACCTAAAAAGGTCAAGACGCCACCTCCCAAAAAGGCTCCTTCTCCCATCGAAAGAACAACGCGAGCCAGCACAAAAATGGTTGCAACAGCTGCCGACCTCGCTATGAGCCAGTTCATTGAAGTCTCGGATCGACTGTCCGAATTGGAATCGCGAATAAATATTCCCTCGGCGGTCCCTCCTTCGTTATCCTTCCTCAATATTCGCCGAGACGAAATCCGAGAGGCATGGGTCCGCATCAAAAAAGAGTACGATGCATGTACCGCGTGCCTTGTAGCAGCCGGAGAAGGTGCAGCTGACAGCTTCCCAGTCCTCAAGGCTAAGTACGGTTATTGCTACAGCGCGTACGAAAGGTGCGGCGCCCAGATAGCAGATATGGTAGCGCAAACTCCGCAACTGCCGCAACCTTCCCCAACGCCAGCTGATCCTTCTCAGACATACATTCCGTCAGGTTGCCGGCTTCCGCCGTGCGATACCGAGGTTTTTACCGGCGAATATCTTCGTTGGCCAACCTTTAGAGATCTATTCACGGCAATTTATATCAACAATCCCAGACTCACTCCTGTCGAAAAATTATTCCACCTTAATGCTAAAACGAGTGGCGACGCTCACAATATAG
Source organism: Drosophila kurseongensis (assembly GCA_018153305.1). Taxonomy (NCBI): domain Eukaryota; kingdom Metazoa; phylum Arthropoda; class Insecta; order Diptera; family Drosophilidae; genus Drosophila; species Drosophila kurseongensis. The sequence continues at coordinate 2,767,500 of JAECXX010000120.1, forward strand.
TTTCAAATTCACCCCTTACTAATGATGGCTTTCGATCAGCGTGGGATAACCTCACTGAGCGTTTCGAAAACAAGCGATTGTTAGTAAACAAATTCAATTAAAGATACTTTTCAATGTACCGTCCGTCACACAGGAGTCTGGGTCAGCTTTGAAAGAACTTCAAAGTATCATCCAGGGTTGCCTTACTGCCTTAGAAAAGTCCGGTATTCAGGTCGAAACTTGGGATTGTGCTCGTCCAAACTCCCAAAGCTTACGCTTTCCCTATGGGAGCAGTCCCTTCATAACAAAGCCGAGATCCCAACGTGGCACGAGCTGAACGCTTTCCTAACGGAGCGTCACAGGACACTAGAAGCCATAGATGATGTTCGACCATCAGGCTCTAGTCAGACTCAGCCCAGGGCATCCACTTCCAACTCGGCGTCTCGAAGAATAAATTCATATGAGACAAGGGTAGCACCTAGGCAACCTAGAGGTTGCGATCTCTGTAATAGAGAGAACCATCCTGTACGCACATGCGCCAAATTTCTCCAGATGACGGTCGACCAACGCATCGCATATATAAAAAGAAAACAGCTGTGTTTAAACTGCTTTGCGCGGACACATCAGTTGCGCGACTGCGAAAGCGCACATAATTGCTTCACGTGCCGCGGCCGCCATCACACCCTCCTACACCGAGGCAGCCCATCCCCAGCGCACGCAAATCCAACGCCAACGCCCAGATCCAGACCAAATACTCTCGGTCCCTCGGCTGCCAGTGGCACGCAGTCAACGCTTCAGAATTATTTTGCGGCAGGCACTAGGTCAGTCCTCCTAGGCACTGCTATAATTAATATGGCATATATTCCATCGAGGTTCCAATTTCCAAGCGCGAGCCTTAATAGACTCCGGATCTGAGGCGACCTTCATCACTGAGCGCCTTTTCAACCTGATTAAACTGCCGTTCCAGGTTATCCAAGCACAGGTCTCAGGACTTAATCAAACGGTCTCCGCTGAGACCAAAAAGATCTGTCAATTCACGATCCGTTCTCCGACCTGGCCTAGTTTGTCCGGAAATCTTCCTTCATGTCCGCTTCCGCAACATTTCCTGCGAGATCTTCCCGAACTTCCGCTAGCGGATCCAAAGTTTTATGAGAGCGCACAAATAGATCTTCTAATCGGGGCCGATATACTTCCATCCATTATACTAAGCGGTACACGAGCGAGCATCTGTGGCTCTCTTCTCGGTCAAGAGACCATTTTCGGCTGGATTCTAACAGGACCAGTACCCGCTCCGAGGCATGATCAAATATCATCCTTTTCCACGCAAGTTGCACACACGTATGAAGCGTCCCTCGATAAACTCCTCACCAAATTCTGGGAGGTGGAGGATCTGCCAGTAAAGGTGGCAAAAGAATCCGACGTGATCTGTGAGGGCAATTTCCTTCGGACCACCACAAAAGACGAGACCGGCAGGTATGTCGTGAGTCTTCCTTTTCGGGATCCTGAGAACATTAATTGCTCCCTAGGACATTCTAGATCCCAGGCGCTGGCTCAATTCTTAAGAAACGAGCAGCGGCTAAAAAGGGACAGTACGTTAAAATCCAAGTACGACTCAGTTATTCAAGAATATGTCGACCTCAATCACATGAGAGAAGTCCTTCCTACCCACGATTCAGCATGTTACTACCTGCCACACCACGCAGTGTTAAAACCGGAGAGTACGACCTCCAAACTTCGAGTGGTATTCAACGCCTCCAGCCCTTCAGACAATGGGGTCAGCTTAAATGATATCCTTCATGCTGGCCCGGTCCTACAGTCCGATCTAACCATCCAGATCCTGAAGTGGCGATATTTCCGATTTGTGTATAGTGCTCATATCGAGAAAATGTACCGGCAGATCTGGGTAGATCCGAGGCAGACAGCGTTCCAACGTATCTTATTCCGCGATCGAGAAGGATACATTCGAGTTTTGAGCTAAAAACTGTTACGTTTGGGGTCAATTGTGCTCCGTTCCTGGCAATTCGGGTACTGCAACAGCTGGCGACCGACGTGCAACTAACCCATCCGAGGGCGAGTAGAGTTATTCGTGGTTGCATGTATGTCGATGATGTCCTTTCGGGAGCTGACTCTGCGGAAGAGGCTCACCTCACCATTCGCGAGTTGCAGAGTGCCCTCCATTGAGGAAGTGGACCTCCAACCACAAAGAAGTTCTGGCTCATATCGAAACCGATCATCTTTTAAATGCCGATTTCCTCGAAATAGATACGGAGAGCACGGTGAAAACTCTCGGAGTCCGTTGGAAAGCAACATCCGATGAGTTTTTCTTCGCTCCTCCCGACCTATCCACCGAAGCTACATTCACAAAACGACATGTTCTCTCCCAAATTGCGAAGCTGTTTGATCCAGCAGGCTGGCTCGCTCCTTTCGTGGTCTGTGCCAAGATTTTCATGCAGGAGATCTGGCTGCACGATCTAGGGTGGGATGATGAACTTCCAATTGAACTGTGCCAAAAGTGGCGTGATTTCCTTCAAAGCTACTCAGTCCTAGATCAAGTCCGAATTCCCAGATGGGTTTCCTTCCGCCCAGAGTTCCGAGTGGAACATCACGGATTCTGTGACGCCTCTCAAAAGGCGTACGGTGCTGCGATCTATGTGCGCGTCGAGATGGGACACACGACGCTAGTGCAACTTCTCACGGCCAAGGCGCGCGTGGCGCCAGTAAAAACTGTGTCGCTTCCCAGACTAGAGCTGTGTGGAGCTCTATTGCTATCCGAGATGGCCGAATCCATCCTCCCCCATATGCCGATGCTGTCCTCGAAACTCCATTGTTGGACCGATTCCACGATTGTGCTTGCATGGCTAGCCAAACCAGCATGCCAGTGGACAACGTTCGTGGCCAATCGGGTAACAAAGATCACCCAGTCCACAGAGGCAGCCAATTGGTCGCATGTTCAATCCGAGCACAATCCAGCTGACTTGGCCAGTCGGGGCGTGCCCCTACAAGAACAGGTCGACAACTCCCTTTGGTGGCATGGGCCCACTTGGTTGCAAAAGTCACGAGATCAGTGGCCTGCCCAAAGCACCGACTCACAGGTGACCGAAGTGGAAAGGCGTCCTGTCAAGGCCCATGTTGCGTCCATTCCGACAGAAGACATCCTTGATCGCTTTTCCAAGTTAAATAGAGCTTTACGGGTCTTTGCGTATGTCCACCGTTTTGTCCAGCGATGTAGGAAACAGTCGCCGATTCCGGTCGCCGATTCCATGGTCATTAGCACTCAACGCAGAGTTTTTGCTAATGAATATCGCTGCTTGAGTCAAAAGCGTCCTGTGTCCGCGACAAGTTCCATCCTCTCCTTGAACCCCTTCCTAGATGAGAAAGGGCTTATAAGGGCGTGCGGCCGCATAACGGCCTCCGAAAACTTGCGATATGATGAACGACATCCTATAATCCTCCCGTACGAATGTGCACTCTCTCGACTACTGGTAAACTTTACGCATCTCATAACGTTGCACGGAGGTAACCAGTTAGTCGTACGTCTCACCCGGTCAAGATACTGGGTTCCGAAAATAAAGAATTTGGTAAAGGCCGTTATTAACTGCTGCAAGGTCTGCGTTATCCATAAGAAGCGATTGCAAGTTCAGATGATGGGAAGTTTTCCGAAAGAGCGAGTTTCTCTTTCCCGGTCATTCACGTACACAGGGATGGACTACGCTGGCCCTTTCGACATAAAAAATTACACAGGTAGAGCTTGCCTAATCACAAAAGGGTATGTGTTGGTTTTCGTGTGTTTCTCTACAAAGGCCATCCATCTAGAGCCTACATCCGATCTGACGACCGAGAAATTTCTCGCCGCATTCGCTTGGTTCGTATCCAGAAGAGGTTGTCCCCGTCAAGTACAGTCCGACAATGGGAAAACCTTTGTCGGCGCTGCCACCCTGCTCTCCCGAGATTTTCTACAAGCCGTTAAAGAGTCTGTGACTGATGCGTATAGTCATCAGCAGCTCAACTGGCAATTCATTCCTCCTGGGGCACCCCATATGGGAGGCCTGTGGGAAGCGGGTGTCAAAAGCTTCAAAACCTTGTTTTACAAGTCCACCGCTACTCGAAAGTACACTTTTGAAGAGCTTTCAACCCTCCTAGCGAAAATTGAAGCCTGTCTAAATTCCAGACCGCTATCTCCTATGTCTGAAGATCCCACTGATCTCTTAGCGTTGACACCAGGGCATTTTCTAGTCGGCGGACCTCTTCTGTCCATAGTGGAACCCGAATTAAAAGGGGAATCCAAGTCCATTGTGAATCGGTGGCAACACTTAAAGGCGCTTCATCAACAATTCCAAGCTCGATGGAAAGAGGAGTATCTCCACAAGCGTAACAAGTGGCAGTCCCCGACCGCAAATCTCCGCGTTGGCGACATGGTAGTTGTCAAGGAGGACAATCTGCCCTCGAATGAGTGGCGCCTTGGCAGAATCGACTCTGTCTTTCCGGGGGCTGACGGCAATGTCCGTGTCGTCAGCATTCTCACGGCACGCAGGATTATCAAGCGTCCCGTGACCAAAGTGGTTCTTCTGCCAGGAGAACACTCCAACCGTCTTCCCCAACCAACATCCTCCACATAATTCCCCAACAATCCTCGCCATTCTAAGCAGTCTCAAATTATCTCCACATGTTTTCTTTTGATCCATTACTCACTACCAGATCACATCATGGTTCCTCGTCCACGCAGCGCTCAGGCATTGGATAGCAGACGTACTGCCGTGGAATCCATCCGCTTCGGAAGTGCCAGAGATTCCTAAAGCTGAGCGCAGAGAAGCGGCTTCGGGCAGTACTCATCAACAAGTACTGCTCAAATTGTCTCGCCCACGAGCACTCCGACGGGAGTTGTCGCAGTGGCGACAAGTGTAAAACGTGCAACGGGAAGCACCACACGCTCCTCCATATGCGCGAGCGTCCCCTGCCGATGGCCACTCAGCAGCGTTCGCGCCGGCAGAATCCGCCAACTCGCCAAGCGCTGGCCCCGGCAAGGCGCTCGGCATCCGCCGCTTCTCAGCAGCGCTCGCGCCGGCAAGATCCGCCAACTCGCAGAGCGCTGGCCTCTCCGCCGCGCTCAGCCTCCTCGGCACCGGCTCCGTCACTTGCGTCCATCCTTCAACGGCACAGCGTGAATGTCCTGCCGACGGCCATGGTTACGTTGGAGACCGGGCTGAAGACCTTCGACACGGCCGCCCTCATCGACCCGTGTACGCCGACGAGCTGCATCGACGCATCATTGGCGTCCGCGTTCCGCTTGCCGACTACGACCGTAGGCGACGAGAGGATCTGCACGGCGACAATTCGGCCGAAGTGCGACAACGGCTTCAAGCTCGAGGTGGTCCTAAAAGTGGAGCCGAACGTCCGCATCCGCACCCCCATCCGAGAGCTCTCTGAGACGGTGGTCGGCAGATACGGGGACCTCCCGTTGGCCGACGAACGTTTTTACTTGCCGGCTACCATCTCCGTAGTCCTACTCGAATGCCTACTCGCCCGTACTGGATGCTCGCGACTCCAGGCTCTTCCGCTCTCCAGCACTGGACGCTTGCAATTCCAGGCTCTCCCGCCTTCCAGCTCCCGGAATTTCTCCACTGCGCTTTGAAGCGCAGCGCTCAATCAGGCTTAAGTTAATCTTTCATTGTCTCACGATTGAAATACATCGCCCGGCCGGTCCGCGCTATAATACGAAAAGTTTTGCAAGTCTTTATTTCCATTTCTATCGCGCAGCGCGATCGTCGAGTGTTTTCTCATCTTCTTCCACAGCTTGCCACCCGGCTACGTGCACCAGCCGCAACGCCTGACGCCCCAACTCTTCAGTAAGCAAGGTCAAAGGCAAAGTTAATACCTGGTTATACGAGAATCCAAGTTGTAGTAGACAGCACCGGAGGTACGGACCATCCAGTGTATAGAAGATTCGGAGTCGTGCACTTCTAGCGTTGCTCGGTACTAAACTCGTCGGATGGGGGGTGGTTCATTCATCGCCCTCTATATAATGTACACTGTCCCACAAAATAAAGAAAGTTTTAAGTGCACTTAGCGGTACTCTAACAGGTTCCAAACAAATCAGGATGTGAACAGACATTTTTACAAGCGGACGGACTGTGAAGGCTAAGGATCAAGAAGCATATTAAGAGTTCGGGGAAGCTAGGTGTTATTCACTCCCCGTTCTATACCCTCCCTACCTTGATAACACGTGATAAATTTGGCGGTTATCCCTTATTCAATTTATTTACATATTTACTTATTAAATCTATGTAACAGCAGCATTATAACCCAAGCGGGGGACCTATGTATTTCAAGTGCGTTCAGTCATTTTAAATCGACTACTTCTCATTAAAGCTACGCCATTACTTTGATATATATACATATATAGTTTTTCTTATTGGAATCATTATATTAGAAAAAGACTAAAAAATACAAACTTAATGCATTCGCAAAAATCCTATACGCTGCATCGATACACACATGCTTATCCCCAAATATATATAAGTCAGGAAATATAGTATAAAGTTTTCGTTTGACTTAAAATTCCGTAGAAGCAGGTTCGTTGGGCCCATCGAAGATGCTGTAGTCGATTACTCCATGCAAAGATATTAGAAAATATGATTTCCTGAAGGGTCGAGTGTGTGTAGTTTGCACGATTGGAATTTACAAATGACTCTACCAACTACTGGCGAACTTAAATCTAGACCGTCCAATCAAGTTCCTAAAATCTATATATATATATAAATACTTAATTAATTGAAATTGTCACATCACGACTATCAATCTAAATTCTCCTTCCTGTGACCTTCCTTCGGATACTGTTCGTGAATAGCTCACTACATCCACCGTATCCCAGATTTCTCCGGCTCTTCTCTTAGTTGCGCTGAAGCATGATCGCCTAGAGTGATCTCGCCTTCTTCCTTTACTCCTGTCGCGTTATCGGATGATCCTAGATCATCGTAGCCGCACTTGGCGTGTGCTGGTGAGGTTATGAGATCGCAGTCAGCTCAATAACCTTTCAAAATTTGGATAATCCTATTTCGCTTTGGAGTCGGCGCAGTCTGTAGAGGTGCCGCACGTGGGTCGCTTTTCGCTTTGGAGTCGGCGCAGTCTGTAGAGGTGCCGCACGTGGCTCGCTTTTCGCTTTGGAGTCGGCGCAGTCTGTAGAGGTGCCGCACGTGGCTCGCTTTTCGCGTTGGAGTCGGCGCAGTCTGTAGAGGTGCCGCACGTGGCTCGCTTTTCGCTTTGGAGTCGCGCAGTCTGTAGGGGTGCCGCACGTGGCTCGCTTTTCGCGGGGTGCCGCGTCAGGTTGTATTATGCAAAAAAAACTTTTAGGTTGCCTCTTATCGCGGATCCTCTCTTTCCCTTCCAGTTCTCATACTCATTTCCCTCTCTACGCACTTTCGGTGTCGTGCGAGCGAGAACACACTATGCGAGTACGCTCATACGTGTGAGTGATCTAGCTAGCTGATACTCGTCTGCCTGGATAACGCGACGTTGTCTAACTTCAGCGGAATTTTACCGATGTCTTGATTTTCTCTTTTCCTTCTTTCTGCTTATTCCAGCTTGGTCGACTGTACCAAGGAGAGTGCGTCCGAGACTTGCTTGCCCTATACTCTGCCTTTAGTTTCGAGGCATACTCGACTTTGTATGTCTTACACAATTTCGGTCAAATTTTGTCTTCTATTCTTTTCTGGCCCCCACACCACAGTTTTATCAGCCAGAGTAACGCCTCGCCGAAGGGTTAACTGAAAAAGGGCACTGTGAGTTACGTCATGGACCTTTTATGTTCTTATATCCTTTAAATGATATACGCTTAATGATTTCTTGGCTTCATTCTGCAGCTCATAGTACGTCGGGCTGATCTTCTTTGCGACCGTTGCCTTTATGAAGACCGGGGCTAACTTACTACTGAACTTCTTCCCAGCATTGCTTTGAGCAAAACTGCGGGCGAATACGGTATCTCCGACCTTCAGATGTACCGATCGACTACGTAAATTATATACCCTAGCATTTGCTGCGTGTGACTCCGAAATTTTCGTTTTGGCCTGTTGGCGTACTACTTGCAACATGTCGGCACTTTTTAGCGCCACATCGTCGGTCAATAAGTTTAAATTCCTAAGCAACTCATAGTCCTCTCCATTGGCTATCATATTTTGTCCAAAACAAAGAAAATACGGGGAAAATCCGGTACTCCTGTGAACGCTAGATCTCATTGACGCGCTTATTGCGTCGATGTGTGACGCTCCAGAGCGCACAATATAAGTAAATATATAAAATAAGCTTAGGTTAAGAGAGATAAAAAGCATGAAGCGACAACATAGTACATAGGGAATAGGATTAATATAATAATAAGATTAGTTTAAGAGAATAAAAAACCTGAAACGAATTCAAATTCAAATAAGAAGGCGGGCGCGCCAATAGAAACAGCTGGGCACACTGATCCACGATCACCGGGTCACACTGACCAAAGATTACCTGGTCACACTGACCCATGATCAGCTGGTCACACGCGCTAAGCCGTATGACCAGGGATTTTGACGTGGTGCGGGCACACTTATTCACGCCAACGGGTATAAAAAGGGCGCCGGTTGCCCAGTTCAAGTCACTCTGCAACCGACAGCGATCGGAGAAGGTGAGCCTTACGCATTGGTGTGAGCAACCTCTCTGGGAGTTACTTGTGGAGTCTTTTTTTGGGATAGGGTCTAGTACCCCGTCCAAATACATTGTAGTTAGCGAAACCCCCTTCCCCCTCCTCTACCCACTCTCCGAAAGACCGGCCGTCATCAGTGTCAGCCGATCTTTGGGGTTCCACTAGCCGACTCGGAGCGACGAAGCCGCCATCAGTGGCAGCGGACTCTAAGCTCGAGCCATCCCTCGGTTCACCGAGTCGCCCACCCGCTCGGGTTTCTTTCCCCCCCCTCGTCTCACCGAACTCACCTTCGTAGACCCACAGTGGGGTGCGACTCGTCTCACAACCTGGAAGACCTCAGTGGTCTCCACACTCTCTCTCGCCTAACCTGGAAGACCTAAGTGGCCTCCAAAACTCTCTCGCCTAACCTGGAAGACCTAAGTGGCCTCCAAAACTCTTTCGCCTAAACCTGGAAGACCTAAGTGGCCTCCAAACCCTCTCTCACACACAGAGATATCAGGGATATCTCGGGGGGAATTATCTAGAGGTAAAGGGACGCATACAGAGGGACATACTTTCCGGCGCAGATAGCCGTATTCTTTCATTCTCATCTCCAGGACGCCAGCCGCTGCGCAACTACCGAAGGACGATCAGTAGCCGCCCACGACCGCACTCGACGACACCGCCGAAGACGGAACCAGCCGCGCCGCTCTATCCTTGTCTTAAACTCTGTAAAATTGAAGTAAGTAAACACAACCCCCTTCGATTTCACCGAACCCCGCTCGTGTCATACTCTGGGAACCGGGTCAAACTCTTACAGCAACCACTCCTGACATAAATAAATGTTGGAACGAACTCCTGGACACCGTTGAACTACCCCAGCATAGCAGGAACGTCACATGGCGCCCGAACAGGCTAAAGTGGTTGCAAAGAGGAGACGCCGGTAGAGAGTTATGTCGACCTGGGTGTACCTAGCATCAAAGGCGGATCTGATCGAGTACGCGGAGGAATTTGGATTGGACGCAACTGGAAAAGCGGATGAATTAAGACAGAGAATAGCATCATTTGTAAAGAACCCAGACCACACAGAGGAGATCAGGCGGAGGCTTGGCGAGCTAGCGGAGAAACACAGCAAGGAGAAAGGGTTGACGGAGCAAAACAAGTCACCGACAGAGGAACTGAGCGAGGTAGCAAACCAGATAGACCTCCTGGTGAAACAATTTAAATCACCAACGCGGTCGGAAGGAAAGACATCAGACATGCCGGATAAAAAGGAACGGAAAATGGAAGTGGAAACCATAGACCGAGTGCGGAGCTGGGGGATACGCTACCAAGGAACCACCAATCCTTTAGAATTCCTCAGCAAGATGGAGGAGTGGGCCAAAGGCTACGGGATAGACGAAGACGCTCTGATTCAAACCATGCCCTTCATCCTGGAAGGGGTAGCAATAGACTGGAGGAACACCACACCGAGTGAGATAAATACTTGGAAGGAACTCAAGGAAGAACTGTTGGAATATTTCCTACCACCCAGATACCAGGAACAGGTGGAGACACAAATTGCACAGCTACGACAGCGGGAGACGGAACTAACAAGGGAATACGCAATGAACCTAAGGAAGTTAATGAGATTCACAGAGTATTCGGAAGAATCGAAGTTGGACCGTATATACAGGAATTGCAGAAGCAAAATAAAACTCTATACTAGACGCTCAGGTTTCAAAACATTAACGGAATTCTTGAAGTTAGCCGAAGAAGTAGAAGAAATAGAGGCAATGGAAGGAACCAACCGGCCGGTGGTAACAGGGAACCAGAACGGAACAACAGATATCTGCATGAGATGCGGGGGAACAGGACATGCCACAAGATCCTGCACCAACCCGCCGAGATTGTTCTGTTGGGTATGCGGCAGAAACGGAACAAGAACAACGGAGTGTTGCAAAGCCATAACGGGAAACACCGGAGGTCCGAGCAGATAACGCTGGTAGCTCAGGACCAGAATCAAACACCAGCTGCATGGGACCAATTAAGGTGTGACGGATTCCAGATATTGGCCATGATAAAGATCGGAGCGGTAAAAGCGAAAGGAATAGTAGATACGGGAGCATCACGGAGCGTGATCAGCAAGAGAAGATACAGCGAATTAAGAAGACATGGAAGATGGAGGAAAGTGAGGACAGAGATAACGATGGCAAACGGATCAAGACAAAAATCAGATGGAGACTTCACAGCCAGAGTGCAATTCGCCGGAGAAGAATTCGAATTGGATTTTCTGATTTTAAACCAGGTTACAGGAGGGATACTACTGGGAATGGACTTTCTGGCGAAGACACAGACAAGGATTCAATGCGGCAATCTGGAATTGGACATCACAGAAGCAAAGGAATGTCCAGAAGAAGAGGAAACCAGGCAGACCACAATCGATATGGAACCAACAGAGGAGGAGATCGACAAATTTCTGGAAAAACAAAGGCAAGTATTCGAAGGAATGAAGGGAAATAGTAATATTACAACCCATAAGATTTACATGAAGGATGATAGGCCAGTAAAACAAAGATACTACCCACGTAACCCAAAGCAGCAAGCGATAATCAACGAACAAGTGGATGAATTAATAGCATTGGGATTAATAGAACCATCACATAGCCCATTCAGCGCACCAGTGGTGCTGGTAAAGAAGAAAAACAACGAATGGAGAATGTGTGTGGACTATCGGCTACTGAACGAACGAACCGAAAAGGATGCTTATCCGGTACCAAGAATGGACTTTATCTTAAATCAGCTAAGAGAGGCGAAATTCATCAGCACGCTGGATTTAAAATCCGGATATTGGCAGATACCAATGGAGGACCACAGTAAGCAGTATACGGCGTTCACCGTACCAGGACGAGGTTTGTTTCAGTGGAAGGTGATGCCGTTTGGGCTCACAACAGCTCCGGCTACATTCCAAAGAGCACTAGATACGGTCATAGGGCCAGAAATGGAGCCGTTCGCGTTCGCATACCTGGACGACATCGTGGTCATCGGAAGGAACAAAAAAGAACACTTAGAGAAATTAAGAGAAGTGTTCAGACGGCTGCAAAATGCAAACCTAAAGATTAATGCGGAGAAGTGTCATTTTTTTCAAACAGAGCTAAAATACTTGGGACACATCGTGACCGACAAGGGCATCAGAACGGACCCAGAAAAGGTGGCGGCCATACGAGAATTACCGACACCGAAAAGCACGAAGGAGGTACACAGTTTCTTAGGTATGGCATCATGGTATAGGAAATTCATCCCTGGATTCACCGAAAAAGCAAGTGCACTACAAGAGCTGGTAAAAAAAGGAAACAAATTCGAGTGGCAGGCCCAACATCAAAAAGCGTTCGAACGGATAAAAGAAAGCTTAACGATAGCACCGGTACTGGCATGCCCGGACTTTACAAAACAGTTCAAACTGCAAACGGATGCAAGTGACCTGGGAATAGGAGCAGTGTTAACCCAGGAAGATGCCGAAGGGGAACATGTGATCTCGTACGCAAGCAGAAAGTTGAGCAAGGAAGAACAAAATTATAGTGCCACCGAAAAGGAGTGCTTAGCAATTTACTGGAGCATCAATAAGTACAAAATGTACCTGGAAGGCTACCAATTTGTAGTGGTAACGGACCATTTGGCACTGAAATGGTTAAATTCGATAGAAAGCCCCTCAGGGAGGGTGGCCAGATGGGCACTCGGATTACAACCATTCCAATTCGAGGTCAGATACCGAAAAGGAAAGTTGAACGCAGTGGCAGATGCTTTATCCAGGGCACCAACAGTAGAAATCAAAACCGCAAGAAGTCAAACCGATTGGATAAAGGAAGCATTCGAGGAGGTAAAAAAGGACCCGAACAACGGGGAATTTAAAATAGAAGGGGAAAGACTATACAAGAAAGGCGGCAGCGAAAAAGACCTACAACCATGGAAACTTTGCATTTCAAGGAGCGAAATTCAAACGGTGCCCCGAGAAAACCACTGCAACGCGACGGCAGGACACCTAGGAATATTCAAGACGTTGAAAAGGATTAAGGAGAGATATTTTTGGCCCAGAATGAGGATGGAGATTATAAAATTCGTAAAGGCTTGCGAGAGCTGCCAGCGATACAAGCTTTCTCAACAAAAATCCGCGGGAAAAATGCTAACTAAAATTACCGAAGCACCATGGGAAACCATATGCGTAGACTTCGTCGGACCACTACCACGTACGAAACATGGAAACACCACACTAGTAGTAATAGTAGACAGGTTCTCGAAATGGACCGAAGTCGCGGCAGTAAGGCAAGCAACGGCAGAAGCTTTCCTGAAATTATTTCGTGAAAGAATAATCGCAAGAGTTGGAGCACCAAAAACACTGATATCCGACAATGGGGTCCAGTTTACGGGAAGGAAAACAAAGACCGCCATGGAGCAGTGGGGAATACACCAGCAATTCACAGCACCATATACGCCACAACAAAACCCAACCGAAAGGACGAACCGAACCATCAAAACCATGATATCATAAATGGTGGGAGAAGAACAAACCAGGTGGGACGAGAATCTGCCGGAGCTAATGCTAGCATATAACAGCAGTATATCAGAGTCGACGGGTTTCAGTCCAGCACAATTAGTGTATGGAAGGAATCTACGACTACCAGGAGCTCTGTTCGACAAAGTTACTAAAGGATCGGGACTAGCGACAGAAACAGTAGCAGCGAGGTGGAAACGACTAGGAGAGATTAGAAGCGAGGCAATCCAGAACATGGAAGAAGCAGCGGGGACACAAAAATTCCACTACGATCTACGAAAAAGAGAATGGAAACCAAGTGTAGGGCAACTGGTCTGGTGCAAGACACACTATTTATCAAACGCAGCGGAAAAGTTTAACGCGAAACTAGCGCCAAAATATGACGGGCCGTGGGTAGTAGACAACTTTTGTTCACCGGTAATAGCTAAACTGAAAAATCAAAAAACTAAGAAATCGAAACGGGCATACATTGGGGACTTAAAAATATTTATACACACTAACCATACGCTGACAAACCCTGATAGTTTAGAGGTAGAGGGTAATCAATGTAACGCCTTACTCATTTCAGTACACAACAACAACAACATGGACAAATTTCAGAAGTCAAGCGAGAAGTTTCGGGAGGACTGCAAGCGGCTACAGCAGGCGAGGAGATTAGCACAGCTAATATCGGCCAGACCAGCGGGTACCGGAGTGCGGGTACGGACAGCGCCAACTCGCCTCAACCCACCGACGTGCCGACTAGTGGAGCACGACAACCGGGGCAGGAGCACGAAGGATGACCGACCGGCACCCCGACCACCGGCGCAACCCTCGACGGCACGACCCATAGGGGGAAGACAAAGAGTGGCACACACCCCGAGAAGACTGCCTGGAGCAGAAGTCGGCGGACACCAACTGGTGCCAAGGATGGGGAAAGTGCGGACGCCGTCGCCGGATAGGGACATCCTGGAGCTACACCCCGATCCAGCTACATACGACCAGCCAAGTTCTGAGGTACTCCACGGCCCACCGCTTCCAGCAGCAGCACAACAGCAGGAACAGCCGGAAGTGTTCACCAATGAGATGGGGTGGACAGTACCGGCTGATGCAACGATGTCGGCCAGGGCAGTGGACGAGATAAAGGAACGCTGGGGGCAGAAACGGAAGGGGCAGCAGCAGACCATCCTAGTAAAGGATGAAGAGAAGTCGTGGAAGGTCATCTTCGGCAGGGGGTCGAAGATCACGATTCGGCACTTCGTGCCTTCGCAAGAGGGGGGAGGTGTGACGCTCCAGAGCGCACAATATAAGTAAATATATAAAATAAGCTTAGGTTAAGAGAGATAAAAAGCATGAAGCGACAACATAGTACATAGGGAATAGGATTAATATAATAATAAGATTAGTTTAAGAGAATAAAAAACCTGAAACGAATTCAAATTCAAATAAGAAGGCGGGCGCGCCAATAGAAATAGCTGGGCACACTGATCCACGATCACCGGGTCACACTGACCCAAGATTACCTGGTCACACTGACCCATGATCAGCTGGTCACACGCGCTAAGCCGTATGACCAGGGATTTTGACGTGGTGCGGGCACACTTATTCACGCCAACGGGTATAAAAAGGGCGCCGGTTGCCCAGTTCAAGTCACTCTGCAACCGACAGCGATCGGAGAAGGTGAGCCTTACGCATTGGTGTGAGCAACCTCTCTGGGAGTTACTTGTGGAGTCTTTTTTTGGGATAGGGTCTAGTACCCCGTCCAAATACATTGTAGTTAGCGAAACCCCCTTCCCCCTCCTCTACCCACTCTCCGAAAGACCGGCCGTCATCAGTGCCAGCCGATCTTTGGGGTTCCACCACCCACCCCCACCCACCACTAGCCGACTCGGAGCGACGAAGCCGCCATCAGTGGCAGCGGACTCTAAGCTCGAGCCATCCCTCGGTTCACCGAGTCGCCCACCCGCTCGGGTTTCTTTCCCCCCTCGTCTCACCGAACTCACCTTCGTAGACCCACAGTGGGGTGCGACTCGTCTCACAACCTGGAAGACCTCAGTGGTCTCCACACTCTCTCTCGCCTAACCTGGAAGACCTAAGTGGCCTCCAAAACTCTCTCGCCTAACCTGGAAGACCTAAGTGGCCTCCAAAACTCTCTCGCCTAAACCTGGAAGACCTAAGTGGCCTCCAAACCCTCTCTCACACACGGTGATATCAGGGATATCTCGGGGGGAATTATCTAGAGGTAAAGGGACGCATACAGAGGGACATACTTTCCGGCGCAGATAGCCGTATTCTTTCTTTCTCATCTCCAGGACGCCAGCCGCTGCGCAACTACCGAAGGACGATCAGTAGCCGCCCACGACCGCACTCGACGACACCGCCGAAGACGGAACCAGCCGCGCCGCTCTATCCTTGTCTTAAACTCTGTAAAATTTAAGTAAATCAACACAACCCCCTTCAATTTCACCGAACCCCGCTCGTGTCATACTCTGGGAACCGGGTCAAACTCTTACAGCAACCACTCCTGACATAAATAAATGTTGGAACGAACTCCTGGACACCGTTGAACTACCCCAGCATAGCAGGAACGTCACAGATGTTTACATCCCAGTTTGTGTGATCAGTGCCTACGAAAGCTCTGATTGCTGCTAAAATAGATCTATTCACTTGCTCACTCGCGTTAGCCTGTGGCGAATAGATAGCTGTACAAACGTGTTTTACACCAAATCGAGTAAGAAACGCTTTAAAATATCCTGATTAAAACTGCGATCCATTGTCTGTCAACACGGATTCTGGCGCTCCGAAAGTATAAAATACTTGCTTTTCCAAATATTCACAAAACCTCTCGGAAGTGAATTTTCGTAATGGCTGTAAGAAGTGAAACTTTGTGCTGTGGTCAACGACTATCAGTAGGCCTATATTTCCTTTCTTGGACCTTGGATATGGACCAAGAAGATCCATATAGAGCTTTAGAAAAAGTCAATCAGAAGTCATCGGTCTACCCATTGGTGGTCTAAGAACTCGGTTTGGGCTCTTTGTTGATTTACAAACGGAACACTCCGACACATAATTGCGTATTTGCGTCACCATTCCTGGCCAGAATAGATACCGTCTGATCTTATCAATTATCTTATTCATGCCGATATGTGCAGCGTCGGGTGCGTTATGCGCTTGAGCTAAGACTGCTTCAACAAGGTTAATGGGAACCCAAAGTTTCCATGACTCCTCATCTTGCAACAAATTTCCCCTAGCTGGTTCGGTCCTTTTGTAAACAAAATCGTCCACGACCCTGAGATCAGGAAGACGTGATTGGTTATTTCGAACTTGCTTCCTCAGTTCGTTATACTGTTCTGATTTAAACTCCTTCGACGCCAGGTCGATCACCGGTCCTCCATCATTTATCTCAGAAACAAACTCTTCTTCGCGACGCGACAATGCGTCAGCAACCACATTTTGAGATCCACTGCGATGCTTAATCGTAAATGAGAACCCCTGTAGTCGTATTGACCATCTCGCTAGGCGTCCTGTCAGGTCCTTCTGTCTCATCAACCATTGCAGCGCGGCATGGTCAGTAAAAACACAAAAGTCTTGTCCCTCGATGTATGCTCTGAATTTGCTAATGCCCTTGATAACTGCTAAGCACTCTAATTCACTGACTGAGTAATTTCGCTGAGGCTTCGTTAGCTTCTCCGACATATACGCTATTGACAGTTCGACCCCATCTTCGTTCTCTTGAGCTAAAACACACCCTAGACCGTATAAACTCGTACTGTGACCACCGAACCGCGTAGACGTGTCTTTTTGCTCGCCCTGCTGAAAGACATCCAAAAATCTACAAAGTGACCACCAAAACTAAGAAAAATAGCGAAAAGACGCTGGCAGCAATGCCATATCCCAAGGTCAACATCTCCTTGTGATTAAAACTAAATTTAAAACCGATCTAGCTAATCAAATCAATTAAAAATGTCGAACGCAAATAAAATATTAACAAGTGCAACCGGTAAAGCCACGAAGCCAAGTCGCGATCGGCAACAAATACAACTAAACGAACGACGGCTGTCTTCTGCACGGAACAATGCTTACATTTCAATTGACTCATCGGAGGCAACAACAAAATTAACGTCACTGACCGCTACCGAAAGAGCCCGCTCACTGTCACCAGCGATTTGATGCTCAAGCAGCGCTGCCGTTACTCAGTCGTGGAGTTCACAATGCCCGTCACCCTCTCTCTCATCGATGCACCGACTACTTCGGCTTGTGCGCCCACCAGCACTGTACCCTCTCTTACTACAGCAACGTCAACGACAACAACAACTTTAACGTCTGCGGCTACCCAGTGGCCTATCTCAACACCACAAGTAAAACTTTGCTCTACTGACCCTCTTACGAATAATACTCTCGTACAGACGGGGATCGATCGGTATGTACAAATAAAAAGAAAGCTTAGTCCACAAAAAAACGTAAACTCAAATTGGCCAAAAGTACCAAAAACTTTAGGCAACACACGAACATCCGAAAACAGATTTGCCATACTTGGCGAGACCGAAGAAGACAAGGGTCAGGCGCCTCAAGTCATGAATGCTGTAAAGCCACCGCCAATATATATTAGGAAACACAACAGTGTCGATCTGATTAATAAGCTTAAACAAGTAATCGGGCCTAACCACTTCTATATCAATACCCTAAAAAGAGGAAACATATTAGAAACAAAACTCCAGGTTAACAACGAAGACAACTTCCGTTCTGTAACAAGATATCTCGACAATGAGCTTATAAATTACTACACTTACCAACTAAAAAGTAAGAAAGGCCTACAAGTTGTACTTAAAGGTATAGAATCGACTGTTGCGGTAGCAGAAATAGCTGAAGGCCTCACGGAAAATGGCTTCGACGTTAAGCACATCGTAAACATAGTGAACAGGGATAAAATTCCCCAACCACTGTTTAAGATTGAGCTGGCCCCAGAGACGAAACCTCTAAAGAAAAATGCAGTGCATCCTATTTACAATCTGCAATATCTCCTTCACCGAAGAATCACCGTAGAGGAACCGCATAAGCGGAACGGCCCCGTACAGTGTACAAACTGCCAGCAGTTCGGGCATACAAGAACCTACTGCACCCTGCGTCCAGTTTGTGTCGCCTGTGGAGATTTGCATTGCATTGAAGCATGCCTGGGAAACAAAGAAGACCCTACTCTGAGGAAATGCAGTAATTGTGGGGGAAATCATACTGCCAACTACCGGGGCTGTCCCGTCTACAAAGAACTCAAGAGCCGCCTAAATCAGAGACGCAGTAATCCACTCAACACTCTGCCCAACCAAACATCTTCACCCCATCAACAACCACTCCTGGTGTCTCCTTTGCCAACGCACTCCGCTACCCTGGAATCTCACAAACATCTACCGCCCAACCTGCAGCATTGCGTCCACAGCCACCCATATCAAACCTAAATGATTTTCCGCTCTTAAGCCAAAATGGCCAAACAACAAGTCAACCTTCTACGCAGCAAAACCAAACTCTTCCCCCACAAACACTTAGCGGTCTAGAATCTACACTAGCTACTCTTGCAAACGTCATGATGACGATTCAAAGTTCCCTTCAAGAACTACTGCGAAACCAGAGTCTTCTAATGGAACTGCTGATCAAACAAAAGTCTGTATAAATGGACTCCTTAAGAATATGCTTCTGGAACGCAAACGGCGTTTCCCGGCACAAAAACGAACTCCTACAGTTCCTAAACAGCCACAATATCGATATCATGCTACTTTCTGAAACCCATCTAACTAATAAAAACTACTTCCATATCATCGGATATATATTCCACGCGACCAACCACCCGGACGGTAAAGCACACGGAGGTACCGGTATACTCATAAAACAACGCATAAAACATCATCCCTTGGAGACATTCGCTACTAACTACCTGCAGGCCACATCCCTACGTATAAACCTAATTGGCGGCCCACTTACCCTATCCGCCATATATTGCCCCCCACGCTTCAGTATTGCAGAAAATGAGTTTATGAATTTCTACAACTCACTAGGACGCTGCTTTATAGCTGCCGGTGATTATAACGCAAAGCATCCCCACTGGGGATCTCGTCTTATCAACCCCAAAGGCCGCCAATTATACAACGCTATTATCACTCCTGGTAATGCGCTTGACTTTGTCTCACCAGCTAGGCCTACATACTGGCCCACAGATCCAAATAAACAACCTGACATTATCGATTTCGCTGTTATTAGAAGAGTCTCGCACAGGCTGATAAACATAAAAACCTTAGAAGAGCTTACATCGGACCATTCGCCAGTTCTCCTCTGTCTATCTAAACAGCCGAAGCTTCTGGAACGCCCCCAACATCTAACATCAAACAAAACAAACTGGCTGAAGTACAAAAAATATGTAAGTGCACACATCGAACTTGATCCTGAAATTTCCTCTGAATCTGACATTGACAAGTCGCTTAAACACCTCACGGACGTAATGTCCTCTGCCGCCAAACATTCTACGCCAGAACCCTCATCCACAAACCCGCTAAGAACTGGACGCTCAAGTATCCAGATCGAGTCTCTCCTACTTGAAAAACGTAGACTTCGCAGAGACTGGCAGACTCATCGGTCCCCAGCTACTAAGAAAAGACTTAATGAAGCATCTCGAAAATTGTCGAAGGCCCTCTCTACCGAAAGAACCAGGCCCAACGGGCCTACATTGCGAAACTATCCCCGACGGGTAATAAATTCACACTATGGAGAGCGCACCCAAACATGCAGCCACCAATAGATCCCGATTGGCCAATTCGATCACAAACAGGTGCCTGGGCGCGCAGTGACGAAGAAAGAGCTAACACCTTTGCCCATCACTTGGAAAACGTCTTCAAGCCCCACCCGCCGTCCAACCAATTCACTCTACCGAATGTCTCGCTAGCGTCGCCGTCCTCCCCAGTTACCCTTGAAACCAGCACAATACTTAAGGCTATTAAAGAACACATAAACCCAAAAAAGGCTCCTGGTCACGATTTTATTTCTCCAAAAATGATAATTGAATTACCTGCATGCGCAGTCAGATGCATCGCATTTATATTTAACTCAATATTGAAATGGGGCTACTTTCCTGACCAATGGAAAAAGTCTGTCATTACAATGATCCCGAAGCCAGGAAAAGACAAATCCCAGCCTTCCTCGTACCGGCCCATCAGTCTGCTCCCATGTCTATCAAAGCTATTTGAAAAACTGCTTCTTGTTCATCTAGTAACACATCTTCAAAACAACAGAACGATCCCTCTGCACCAATTCGGATTTAGGGAAAAGCATGGAACTATCGAACAGGTAAACCGCTTAACATCTGAAATTCGCACGGCTTTCGAACACAAGCAATATTGCAGTGCCTTATTTATGGACGTATCACAGGCATTTGATCGCGTCTGGATCGACGGTCTGGTATACAAAATCAAAACCCTCCTACCGGAAAACACTCACAAGTTGCTTGAGTCATACCTCAGAAACAGAGTTTTCACCGTGAGATTTAAAACCTTTACTTCAACCATCCGTAACATCGAAGCTGGAGTACCCCAAGGAAGTGTGCTTGGACCAATCTTGTACATCCTTTACACGGCAGACATTCCAACAAGCCGCCAGACCCTCATCTCAACCTTTGCTGACGACACTGCCATTGTCAGCCGCTCGAAATGCCCAAAAACAGCTACAGCCCATTTAAAAGAACACCTGGTAGCTGTAGAAAAATGGCTCGCAGACTGGCGTATCAAAGTCAATGAGCAAAAGTGTAAGCACATTACATTTACACTAAACTTGTCGAAATGCCCACCACTGACGCTAAACAACAAGCCGGTTCCACAAGCAGACGAAGTCACCTATCTCGGCATACACCTAGACAGGAGGCTTACCTGGAGAAAGCATATAGAAGCAAAGAAGACCCATTTAAAACTAAAGGCCAGCAGCCTTCACTGGCTCATGAACTACCGCTCCCCCTTCCACTCGAATATAAAGTACTACTGTATAACTCGTGCTTAAAGCCGATCTGGACCTACGGTTCCGAGCTCTGGGGAAACGCAAGCAGCAGCAATATAGAAATTATTCAAAGAGTACAATCAAAGACCCTACGAACAATAACTGGAGCCCCCTGGTACATCCGCAATGCAAACATCCAGAGAGACCTGGATATAAATCCCGTAAAAGAAGAAATTGTTTCCAGAAAAATTAAATATGAAGCCAGATTATCAAATCACCCAAACCTGCTTGCCAGACAACTCAACCGGCTAAGCTATCATTCCCGTCTACAGCGGAATGATTTCCCATCCCTTTTTCAATAACATAAGTTAACGTAACATAGATTAAGATTTGAAAACTTATTGTTAGTCTCTTCAGTAATAGAGAAGATCCAATAAATAAGAATAAAGTATAAAAAAAAAAAAAAAAAAAAGCAATACAAATGGCTTCGCAAAATCTGGTGTTCTTAAAATCGGTGATGATACTAGTTTGGACTTTAACTGGCAGAACGCTTCATCTGCTTCTTCAGTCCAAGTAAGGACATTGTTTTTCTTTAACAGGTCTGTTAAAGGAATGGCGATCGTTGCATAGTTATCCACAAAACGCCTGTACCAGCCCGCTAAACCTAAAAATCTACGTAGCTGTTTGATAGTAGTTGGCGTCGGAAATTGCTCAATCGCGCTAACTTTGCCTGGGTCAACTTTAAGTTCACCATGACCTATTATAAAACCTAGATACTTGATTTCCGTCATACAGAATTTCGACTTGGCTATGTTGATTGTCAGATTTGCCTTGCGAAGGTGCATCGCAACTTCTTCTAAAAGTTCCATATGGGTATCAAAATTGTCAGATAAAATTAACAGGTCGTCCAAGTATACAAACACTCTAGTTCGCAACTTCGCGGGTATAACTATATCCATAAGTGTACACAAGGTTTGAGCCGCATTACAGAGACCAAAAGGCATCACCTTGTACTGGTACAAAGGCCTGTTAGGTATTGTAAAAGCGGTGTATTGTCTGGATTTCTCTTCAAGCGGTATTTGCCAGAATGCGTGTTTCATATCGAGACCAGTGATGAAGCGTGCAGGAGGTAATCGACTTAGTATCCCATCTATATGAGGTAGTGGGTAAGCATCTTTTACAGTTAGCTTATTCACCTCTCTGGAATCGAGACATAAGCAAACCTTTGCTCCTTTCTTGACAAGAACACAGTTGCTGCTCCATGGGCTTTTAGACTCTTCGATCACGCCCAACGCTAGCATATTTTCTAACTCAGAAAACATTAGATTTTCTTTGGCTGGTGAGATTGGCCAGTGGCGTTGCTTAACTGGTTTTGAGTTAGCAACATCGATACAATGTTCCATTAAATGAGTTCGACCAAGTCCATCCTTTTCGTAAGACGGTAACTTGGCAATAACTGCATCTAGTTTTTCTTTCTGTCCTACTGACAGTAAATGCACGTTTGGCATTTCCACAGTGTCGTTTTCTCGGCCTACATCTAGCTCTAAGACTGCTTTTTTGTCATCGACTATTTTACTGAGTAAGCCGAAGTCACGCCAGAAATCTATCCCTAGATAAACGTCTTGTTTGAGGTCTGGGATTATAAAAAACTCTACCGGCTTCGTAAATTCGCGGTAGCTAATTTCACACTCAAGCTTTCCTTCAACTGAACATTCGGCGTTGTTTGCGGTTCGAATTCTGCCGGAACACTTGCTTACTTTTGGATGCTGCCCTAATTCTTTAGCAGCTGCGCCACCGATGCAACTTATGGACGCGCCTGAGTCCAACAGAGCTACATATTGATGATTACCAATGTTTATATCAGTATAAAGTCGACTGTCAGAGTTCATAAAAATTGCGGAAATCAACTTCTTTCGGTTTCCTTTAACCTTCTTCCAGAATCTACGCATCCGATTCGTTGAACGTCTGGGTTTCTTAATAAAATCACAAGAGCTAACGTCTCCAAAGATTCGTTTCCTTGCAGCTGCTTACTTCGCTACTCTAACATGATACGGTTGTGGGTGATCAGCGATAACCGATGCTGCTTCCTCAGGTAGTTTATAAGACATATCTGGGCTTACTTCTACATAAGGTTCGGTCTGGGTACCACTATCGGATTTTATTGCCTCGGATGCGACGCGTGGTTTTTGACTGGCGCATCCATCAAATAGTTTTCCGAAGGGTTGCACTTTTGGCATTTGGGCTTGTAGGTGTTCTTCATCCCACATCCATAGCAAAAGATAGTACGAACTTCGAGACAATCATCAAAACGATGTCCAAGCTGATCACAATTCCAACACTTAAATTGCCTGCGTATCGCGGCTATTTCAGCTGCTTCGCTGTCTCCACGATCCGATTCTATCTGAGAGACAAACCCGCGTGACTGAAGGCTACCCTTTACTGGTTGAACTTTCACTTGCTTGCAAAACTGCTCGTGAGTCCTGATTTCTTCTCTAAGACTGGCTAAGGTGTTTATGCGTAAATGCATAAGTTCATACTGAAAAGATGGCTTCGAATGTCGTATGAGAAGTCTAACTAACGATTCTTCTGAGATTGGATTATCCAAGCGAGCAACAAGCTTTTCCACTTGAAATTGGTATTCCTCAAATGGTTCCTTATCTGCTTGACGCCTGCTGTTTATGGATTCCCAAATATCCATATCGGTATCACTTTCTTGAAACTTATTTCGAAATTCTCTGCAAAATTCTACCCAATTAAATTGACTATACATTCGGTGAAATCTCCAGTACCATTCACTAGCTTTGCCGACGAAAAATAAATGTAAGTTATCGCAAAGTTGACGATCTCCATTTAAATTCTGTCGAGCCAATGCTTGTACTCGATAAAGAAACTCCTCAGCCTGTAAGCCGTCCTTGGATCCATCAAACTTGATGTGCCAGCTTTGAATAATATTCGGCACCTTATCTGGCTGTATAGAAGAAAGCGATCTATCGACGCGCTGAGTATTTAGACGAATGTCCTGATACACAGTTCCTGCAGAATGAGCTTCTGCTGGTCCCTGATTCTCGGTCATCCTCCGATTAGGAGTTTGAACTGAACTACCAATTTGTAGGCTTGCTATCTGCGACCTAATGAGCTCAGACAGTTCTTGTCTAAGGCTTTGCTGCTGCGCTTGCATTGCCGTACGAACTACTCTATCTATTTCCTCCAAATTCTCTGTCCTAGAAGTCTCTACCACTGAGTCCGTGTCTACACTTCGCTCGTGGCGATTCTCTGGTTGGTTTCGGTTGGATCTAAGTGTCATTCCGGTACTGGGTGCTGTACCTCTCTGATGTCCTGCATTTCTTCCTCTTCTACCTCCTGTTCTGCCCCTATTCGCGTTCCTGCTGGCCGGTAAGTTATTGTTTGCTACATTAACTTCTCCTGTCGTCCCTTCAGCTGCTGACAATTCTGCCAACAGGTTGTTGTTCGACAAAGATAATTGTTGTACCGTACATCCATGGTTGCAAATAGGGCATACATTTGACTCCAGCACATAATCTCTGATACACTGGTGGTGGAATGTGTGACCACATGGTGTTGATGCTGTTAAATCGTTTGCGATTAATGGCTGTGTACAAATTGTACAAGATATTATCTCGGCATCCACAGCGATCGAAAGATCGAGATTGCTGTGACGTACTGACATATTTTTTTCCTCAAAAATTTTTAAATCAAAAATAAAATATATTAACTCTGGTCCGTGCTTGGTTTATAACTGCTTGCATGTTACATAAATAAACTCTTAAATGTTCCTTGACCTTTAGTCCAAAACAATAATTTAATTAAATCAAAATACTTTTGAACTCTTTTCTCTCAAGTGGCGTTTCTTATTCTGGTCAAAGATCGAAGTTTCTTCATTGCTTTGCATTTCCTAGAACAGACTACCAGCTTCCTAAAACAAGTTAAACGAAAATTTGCTGAAAACGAGGTATAAAGTGAACGGTTGGCTCTGGTCGACTATTCCGTAAAGACTCGAAATACAATCGCAATTCCTGGAAACCTAGTTCTCTTCACCTTTATCCACAGAAAATTTCTGACTCATGTTAATTTCGAATTCTACATATTGCACTGGTTCCTAGATTTGTGTGGTCGTTCTCGGACTGCGGTCGCAGTTCCAGACATCAAATTTCTAGTGAGCCTCAAACAACAAAGAAAACAAAATTAAGCTTAAGCTGAATCTACCGACAAAATACTAGAATTTACTAAAGCAATATCGTGAGGCTAAAGCTTCCCCTAGCGTCCTGCACTTTGAAATTTACGAACTTCTTGGTGGTTTCGGTACCTAGGGCTTTCGTAAGTGAAACTAGAATGCCTCAAATACTTTTCGATTGAAATTAAGCTCCTCGGGCCCCACGTTGGGCGCCATTTTTCTTTTTATGTTGTAGACAGCACCAGAGGTACGGACCATCCAGTGTATAGAGGATTCGGAGTCGTGCACTTCTAGCGTTGCTCGGTACTAAACTCGTCGGATGGGGGGTGGTTCTTTCCTCGCCCTCTATATAATGTACACTGTCCCACAAATAAAGAAAGTTTTAAGTGCACTAAGCGGTACAGGTTCCAAACAAATCAGGATGTGAACAGACATTTTTACAAGCGGACGGACTGTGAAGGCTAAGCGGATCAAGAAGCATATTAAGAGTTCGGGGAAGCTAGGTGTTATTCAGTCCCCGTTCTATACCCTCCCTACCTTGATAACACGTGATAAATTTGGCGGTTATCCCTTATTCAATTTACATATTTACTTATTAAATCTATGTAACAGCAGCATTATAACCCAAGCGGGGGACCTATGAATTTCAAGTTATTTAAACATCATTGTATTTCCATTCGAATTCCACTTAATCAAACAAAATATTAATTTTCGCGCCTTCAGTGCGTTCAGTCATTTTAAATCGACTGCTTCTCATTAAAGCTACGCCATTACTTTGATATATATACATATATAGTTTTTCTTATTGGAATCATTATATTAGAAAAAGACTAAAAAATACAAACTTAATGCATTCGCAAAAATCCTATACGCTGCATCGACACACACATGCTTATCCCCAAATATATATAAGTCAGGAAATATAGTATAAAGTTTTCGTTTGACTTAAAATTCCGTAGAAGCAAGTTCGTTGGGCCCATCGAAGATGCTGTAGTCGATTACTCCATGCAAAGATATTAGAAAATATGATTTCCTGAAGGGTCGAGTGTGTGTAGTTTGCACGATTGGAATTTACAAATGACTCTACCAACTACTGACGAACTTAAATCTAGACCGTCCAATCAAGTTCCTAAAATCTATATATATATATAAATACTTAATTAATTGAAATTGTCACATCACGACTATCAATCTAAATTCTCCTTCCTGTGACCTTCCTTCGGATACTGTTCGTGAATAGCTCACTACATCCACCGTATCCCAGATTTCTCCGGCTCTTCTCTTAGTTGCGCTGAAGCATGATCGCCTAGAGTGATCTCGCCTTCTTCCTTTACTCCTGTCGCGTTATCGGATGATCCTAGATCATCGTAGCCGCACTTGGCGTGTGCTGGTGAGGTTATGAGATCGCAGTCAGCTCAATAACCTTTCAAAATTTGGATAATCCTATTTCGCTTTGGAGTCGGCGCAGTCTGTAGAGGTGCCGCACGTGGCTCGCTTTTCGCTTTGGAGTCGGCGCAGTCTGTAGAGGTGCCGCACGTGGCTCGCTTTTCGCGTTGGAGTCGGCGCAGTCTGTAGAGGTGCCGCACGTGGCTCGCTTTTCGCTTTGGAGTCGCGCAGTCTGTAGGGGTGCCGCGTGTGGCTCGCTTTTCGCTTTGGAGTCGCGCAGCCTGTAGGGGTGCCGCGCGACAGGTTGTATTATGCAAAAAAAACTTTTAGGTTGCCTCTTATCACAGATCCTCTCTTTGTCTACCGACCAGTCTGGGAAAACCCTGTCTCACTGGCCGGCTTTGACGTACACGCCCGTAGTCTCCTTGGCCTACTGCAACTAAATAGCAATTCACTAACCGACCTGATCATACTACTGGTATTTACCTGCGGCTGGTATAAAGCACTCTGGGTTATTTGTGGTTGATTCCAAGTAATTATTCACAATCTCGAGTGGTACAGCTCTCTCTATGTAACACTTTGGCTAGCGCAGCGTTAACTTGCGTCTTCTTTAACGATTTGAAATGAATTGAATGCTTTGGCACGCGTTGCCGTCTGCATCGACGCATCGTCGCTAAGTTTCGAGTAACGGAACCCTTCCAGTTCTCATACTCATTTCCCTCTCTACGCACTTTCGGTGTCGTGCGAGCGAGAACACACTATGCGAGTACGCTCATACGAGTGAGTGATCTAGCTAGCTGATACTCGTCTGCCTGGATAACGCGACGTTGTCTAACTTCAGCGGAATTTTACCGAAGTCTTGATTTTCTCTTTTCCTTCTTTCTGCTTATTCCCGCTTGGTCGACTGTACTAAGGAGAGTGCGTCCGAGACTTGCTTGCCCTATACTCTGCCTTTAGTTTCGAGGCATACTCGACTTTGTATGTCTTACACAATTTCGGTCAAATTTTGTCTTCTATTCTTTTCTGGCCCCCACAAAGTCGGGCCTTGCAACCAATGGATGACCTATGCGACCAGATGATTTCGATGTTCGGTGAAACGCAGTCGAAATTAGAAAAGCGCCGGAAATTCGAGTCTCGTATCTGGCAATCTGATGAGAAGTTTGGAAAGTACCTGGATAAAAAGCTGATGCTAGCCCAGAACGTCAGTTTGGATCAAGAAGAACTACTAGATCGAATTATTGAGGGCATACCAAACGGAAATTTGCGCAACCAAGCGCAAATTCAATGTTGTCGGGATGTCGCACATATGAGACGAGCGTTTGCAGAGGTGTACTTACCGAAGACGGCGTCGGTGGATCGAGCTGCTGGCAACGAAATTCGGTGCCACAACTGTAATGCTAGAGGCCACTTCGCTAGAAATTGTCTGATGCCGAAGAGATAGCCCGGATCATGTTTTGCTTGCGGAGAAATGGGACACTGGGTAGGACAATGTGCACAGAACAAAAGCAACAAGAGAGCTGACAACAACTACGTAAGACATGTTTAAATACATTTTGTACATTTTTCTAATATCCCAATAATCGTAGAATGCCTCATAGACTCGGGTAGTCCGATTTTTTTGATTAAAACTGGTATGGTACCCAAGAATATTGAAGTATTGCCGGAGGACAAGCGGTATTATGGTTTAAACAAAAGTTATTTGCAAACGAAAGGAAAAATATTATGTTACATTATCAAAAACTCGAATAAAGTATATTTTCATTTAATAATTGTGAACGAAGAATCTATAAGTCATGATTTTGGGAAGAGATTTCATGGAAGCGTGCAACATAAATTTACAGGACTTAAAAATAATTACTGTTGAAGCGAAAAAAGAAGAAAATAGTTGTGAGATGAAAATTGTTATGAAAAAGCTGAAAATTGTTATGAAAAAGAAGAAAATAGTTGTGAAGATGAAAATTGTTATGAAGAAAAAGAATTTTATGAAAAGAAAGAAAATAGTTGTGAAGGTGAAAATTGTTATGAAGAAAAAGAATTTTATGAAAAGGAAGAAGAATATTATGAAATGGAAGAAGAGGAAGAAAATTGTTATGAAGAAAAGAAATATGGTGTTAAAAAGGACGAAAATTTTTATGAAAATAATGAAAATTCTAGTAATGAATCGGAAAAAGAAGAAACATTTAACGAAGTTGAGAGGGAATTATTAAATATAAATATAGATGAGAATGAACGTGAGTATAGAATAGATGAAAAAGTAGATTACAAGGTTCGATGTCAGTTTATTAAAATATTGGAGGATGAGTATATAAGTAAACTAAGACCAGAAAATCCCGAAGTAAAATGTGAAATTAAATTGACTTTAGAAAATCCCAAAACGTTTAGTTGTTCGCCAAGACGACTATCTTATATGGAAAAGGAAAAATTACAAGTATTGTTGGATGAACATTTGAAAAATAACATTATTAGACCAAGTGAATCAGAATATGGTGTAAGGTAAAAAAATCAGGTGATCTAAGGTTATGCATAGATTATAGAAAATTGAATAAAGTAACAACGAAAGACAACTATCCGTTGCCACTAATTGATGATTTGTTGGAGAGGCTTATTAATTAAACAATATTTTTATTTCAAAGTTAGACTTAAGGCACGGATATTTTCATGTATTTGTTGATCAGGAGTCAGTTAAGTATACATCGTTCATTACACCGTTAGGTCAATACGAGTTTTTTAGAATGCCAATGGGGATGAAAAATGCTCCTGCGGTATTTCAAAGGTCTATCAACAAAATTTTTGACGATATGATAAGAAAAAATAAAGTAATTATATATATGGATGATATTATGATAGCTAGTGAGAATTTAGAAGAACATTATGAAACAATGAAAGAGGTATTAAATAGATTAGTAAAGAATAAATTGGAATTAAGGATGGACAAGTGCGAATTTTTACAATCGAGTGTGAAGTATAGAATTACACACAGATGCCAGCAAATTAGGTTTTGGTGCGGTTTTGTTTCAAAGAAAAGATGATATTAAAATACATCCTATATTTTTTTTTTCCAAGGCTTCCACAAAAGATAAAGCTAAATTTCAGGTTTCGAATTAGAAACAATTGTGATTATTTATGCGCTAAAGAGGTTTCGGATTTATGTTCAAGGAAAAAGTTTATGGTAGTCACAAATTGTAATTCGTTGGCGCTAACATTAAACAAAGTCGAGTTGAACCCAAGGATAGCTAGATGGGCGTTAGAATTATAAGAATTTGATTTTGTTTTAGAACACAGGCCAGGAAAGAATGCGTTAAGCAGATGTTCAAATATATGCGTAATCGAAACTAATAGCTTTGAGGATAATTTAATTATTTGTCAACACAGAGATAGTAAAATAAAAGAATTAATAGGGAACTTAGAGGAATCAGAAGACAAACTGTTTGAGATGCGAAATGGGGTGGTATATAGAAAAGTAAATGACGGTAGATTACTATTTTATGTTCCGGAGGAAATGGTAGAAATGGTTCTGTTTAAATATCATAATGAATTTGGGCATGTAGGAAGTGACAAAGTTATAAATGCAATAGTAAAGACATATTGGTTCCCAAAAATGAAGGAAATAGTTGTTTAAAAATTGTGAAAAAATGAGGGATTGTTACACAGTATTCCGAAAGGAATTAAACCGTTTGAGCTTGTACACATAGATCATTACGGACCAATTGATGCAGGAAGATCTCAAAAGCATTTGTTTGTTGTTATAGATGGGATTACAAAATTTACAAGGCTGTATCCGACAAAGACAACAAAGACCAACAAAGCTTTATCAGTTTATTTTCGTGCTTATAGTAGACCAGTATGCATTGTGTCAGACAGGGGTAGCTGTTTCACTTCAGAAGAATTCGCTGAATTTTTAAATAAATTATGTATAAAGCATGTTAAAATTGCAACGGGTTCTCCGCAAACCAATGGCCAAGTAGAAAGGGTCAATCGGAGTTTGGGTCCAATAATACCCAAGTTAACGGATTCTGAGAAAGGTATTCACTGGGACACAGTGATTGAGAATGAACCCTCAACAATGCAATTCAAAAAAGTATCAGTCAAATTCCAAGTAGGATGTTATTTGGCATTGAACAAAAGGGAAAAGTTGTAGATGAACTAAAACAAAAACTTGAGGTAATGGATAATGTAGAGGAAAATAGAGATTTAAATAAAATTCGAAGAGAAGCAGCTTAAAAGCAAAAACAAGCACAGATGAACAACGAAAAACATTATAATGAAAAAAGGAAAGAAGTTGCTGGGTACAAAATAGGTGGCTATATAATGGTTAAAAAATTTGACAGCACTCCAGGTTAATCAAGAAAGCTAATCCCAAATCATAAAGGGCCATATATGATAGACAAGATTTTGAGATATGATAGATTTTTAATAAAAGATGTGGAGGGTTTCCAATTGACACGTAACCCGTACAAGGGTATATGCAGTAGCCAAAACATAAAACCTTGGATTAATAAAACTACGAAAAGTTACAATTATTGTAAATAGTGTGTAAGAAGATGATTGTAATTCGTAAAGATCAGGAGATCTTAGTTGTCAGGAACGCCGAACTGTAGCAGGATCGCCTGTTATGTTACAACGATTAATGTTATAATTATGTAGGTTTATCGATATGTATTCAAAATGCAACTCTGAAAACGGGCGCGGAGGAAAAGTCGTCGTTTTGCAAGCGTAGAGTGGGGACACAAGAAATAAAGACTTATTACAAATTAATATATCCAACGTGTATTTTTAATAACAGCATCACTCGGACCCCTACAATACTTTACGCGGTCCCGGTTTTTCATCAAATTTAAAAAAAATTCAATTAAGGACGAAAAAGTCCTTATCGCTTAGAAATCAAGGTTACTTTAAAATTTTGATTGTAATCTTATCTATGGCCTACGTAGCGACCACATCTGCTTGCCGAAGCGGGAGGGTTATCTTTTGACATCTTTTTTCTTTTCTTAATGTAAATATTTTCTTTTTATTATATAGTTGTACATTTAAATATTAAGCATACCGTTGGGTTTGAATTGAAAAAATCAAATTGCATTAGTTAAAGGACGAATTTCACAAGGTAACCCTGTGAAGTCTTATTTTTTATTTTTTTCTCCGAATCTTAAACGCACTTGAAAGTCAAAAACCTCAATTTTCGCCCAAAAATTCGAGTTTTTTTTTGTTGTAAAAATAATACATTTTTCCAAAAACAAAAAACGTTACCTGAGGAACTTAGTAAATAAGTACTGTGCAAAAATTTCAAAATGATTTTGCAGGATCGTGTACACCGACTTTGAAAATGGCAACTTTTTAGGAGAGCGTTTTAAAGTTTTGGACTCCCAAAAATCTAATATAAGAGGCGCTAACTTATCACCGTTCAACTGCCCATAAATTCGGAAGTTTTAGTCGGATCAACCTAAAATTTTAAACACTATTGTGTTGTGTATCAGAAAAAAATTTTTTTTTTAGTGCAAGAAAAAAATTGAAATACAGCACTGATAAAGTACCGAAGCATGCCTACCGAATAAATTTATTTTTGCATTGTTGATGTTTATTATTTTTGTGCATTCATCAATGACGTTATTACTCCTTGTACACATAATAAGAGTCTTGTAATACAATGGTCATATTCTCAATTCTTTTGTTCATTCTTTTAAAATTGGAGTTAACCTCATCAGTAGTTTTTATTATATATTATGATGAACCTTTTAAGCAATGAGCATAGCCTAAACGAGCTTAGAAGCAAGCAAAACTCCGTAGTCGATTCTACGCCTAATATATTGGAAAAAACGACTGCATCCTGTCGTCTTCATCCCTTATCCCAAATAAAATGTGACAAGGCGAGAATACCATCCTTATCCGAAAACGGATTCAATGAGAGTTGAGTTGATTTCGTTTTTTGTTCTCAAGACTGAATTAGTATTCCTGCTGTTTCTTTATATCAATTTTTTCAGCTTGTTTTAAGTTTAGTTCTGCGCTTAGGAGCGCTCTGCACACCGCCCGTAAGAGTAGGCTCTTGGCAGTTTTGACACCTGCCTTCCATAGTCCACACATGTGCGGAGCCCGCGGTGGTGTGAACACAAATTCGCATCCGCTTTTTGATGCGAATTCGCGTATTGCGTCGGCTTTGTCCTCTATCCTCCCTCGAAGGGCCCGGAAGTGGCGACTCGCTCCGACGAAGTTCGTCCCGTTGTCGCAATGGACGACTTGGGGACATCTTAGGCGCCCAACGAACTTTTGAAAAGCCAATAAAAATGAATCTGTGGTTAAATCTGAAACAACTTCTAGATGAACCGCTTTGGACGCAAAACAAACGAAGAGCGCAATGTAGGACTTATACGGAGGCCACAAAATCAACGCCACATATAGCAAATGGGTGGAGAGCACGGAGACGATTTGCGGGTAAGTTTCCCATAATTTGTGTCATTAGTCGAGGCTTACACTTAAAGCAGCGTATGCATGATCGAACTATCTGACTGCAGACCTCCTGAGCGTTTTCGATCCAAATACGCTGTCGAAGGAGACTCACAAGGGCTCGTGGACCAACATGAAAATTGGAATGGTGAAGATGCCGAACATAGCTCTGCACAAATTGGGAGCGTTTTGTCAACAACAATGGAAACTTGACATCGTATGATATAGGAGCATTAGCTAGTCGCCCCCCAACTCACAACAAAGAAAAGTGACACCAAGTCCCCTTGTCTTCATGGATGAATGGATTCATTCATTTTTTCATTTCATTTATTTTTCATTTTTTTCAAATACCATACTTTTGTCTTTGCATTTTCTTATGAAGCGGAACATATAAACGAATACCCAAAGCAGCTTAAGGTGTGACGAAAATCCCTCGATGACATCTACCAACTCAAAATTTCTTATAGCAGCGGTCAGTCCGACCGCAGTCTTCCTCGATTCTTGTAGTGGGACTTCTTTATCTATGTCAAAGTTTGCATTCTGGGGCCAGTTTGCATCTTCCTCTTTTAAAAACGCAGGTCCTGTAAACCATATTGACTGTATGATTTCGTCGACGTCACAACCTCTTGATACAATATCTGCTGAGTTCTGTTTCGTTGGAACATGCCGCCATGTAGCTTCACCTGACCACTCTTGAATCTCCGCAACTCTATTCGATACGAATGTGGATAATGAAGATTGATGATACCGGATCCAATGAAGCGTAACTTCGGAATCCGACCAATAAACAATTTGTTCGATAGGTATCTTTAATAGGGGCTTGATTCTGTGGCAGAGATCTGCGAGAAGGTGAGCGGCACATAACTCAAGCCTTGGGAGTGTCTTAGTCTTGAGCGGCGCTACTTTAGGCTTTGAAGTCAACAGCGATATTTTATAACCTTCCGCAGTTTTGCTGCGAATGTAGACGCAAGCTCCATAAGCTCTTAAGGATGCGTCGGCAAAGGCATGTAATTGGACAGGTGACATTGGATCGGTATGCACAAGCCGGGAAATAGATATTTCCTCTAATTTAGACAATGTCATTTTTATCATATTCCACGCTGTTTCCAAATGAATAGGTCGACTCATCCCAATCTAACTTATTTAGCCAAAGTTCCTGCAATAGGATCTTTCCTCTAATTACAATAGGACTTAATAAGCCAAACATGTTCCGTTTTGTCGCTCGGAGACCCATGACAGCAGTGTCAATTTGGAACTTGAAGGCATCTTCGTTCTGCAACCACGATATTCCTAACGCCTTAGTTGACTCTGAGTCCGAGATGGGTATGGATTTAACTGAGCTCTCAGATGCGGTAACGTCAGGTGAGTTTGAAAACCACTTTGTTAATTCAAAACCTGCAGTTTGAAGAACCTGAGATACTTCAGACTTAATAGTCATTAACTCCTCTGGGCATGCAGCACCAGTCAACATATCATAAAATATCCGACATAAAAGTCGGATCCAATAACCTTAGCAGCTCTAGGAAAAGAAAGTTTGGCAGACTCACTTAACCTTTTTAAACACCGAATAGCCAAAAACGGGGCTGGTCCAGTACCATATGTTACGGTGTTGAGCTTGTATAATCTCAAGGACTCACAGGGGTCTCTTCTCCTTACTATAAGTTGAAACTGCCTATCTGCTTCATTCACCATCACTTGGCGATAAATTTTCTTTACATCGGCGGTCAGGGCGAACCCATGCAGCCGGAAGCGCAGTAACGTTGAGTACAACTCATCTTGGATTGTCGGCCGAACCATCAAAATGTCATTTAGAGACTTCTGAGTTGACGATTTACAAGACGCATCGAAAACGACACGTAACTTGGTTGACGTACTTTGGGGTCTCAGAACACATTGATGTGGGATAACATAATGTGGAGCAGAAGGAAGTTTATCTGTAAGAGACATATGACCTAAGGAAAGATACTCCTCAATAAATTAGAGGTACATTTTCTTCATCTCAGGGTCTCGAGACAGCCTTCTTTCAAGCGACAAAAACCGCCGTTTTGCAACTTCAAAACCGACCTGAATGGCAAAACCTGAGTAGTCTTCCAGTAGTGTTCTTCACATAACTTTTGCTCTGGTGACAGATTGCGAACGTCGGCGAGTGCAGACGTGTTTTTCCTGTCTTCTTATCGTCAACAAAAATTTAAATTAAAGCAGTGCAAGGTCTAAACAACAACACACAGTGGGCGAAAAGACGCTTCGTGCGATGAACTTCGTACTTTTGTGTAAATAAACCAGAAGAAAATCTAAAACATTAAGTTATGAGTGAATTCGACACTCTAACGGTGCTCCAACCTCACCAAGACGAGCGTCGGCTCTCTCTGCAACGTAACAACGCATACCATTCAATCGTGTCAATGCAAGACAACGCGACCGCAAACCCATCAAAAACTAACCAACCGCGATCAATAACCCCAATCCCGAGTAATGAATTCAATCCAACATCGCTAGGCAGGGCGCGCTCTTGCTCTCCAGCGCTCTTGTTGGACAACCTGCTTAGCCACGGTCACCAGTACAGTGACGTCACTAGCAACTGCAACGGCAACTTCTACAACAACTACAATAGTATCGACTGCTCGCGCAATACCATCTACTGTAACAACGAAATCTGCTGTGCAAGCAAATAATGCAGCACCTTACACCAGCGCGCCCTCTTCAAAACAAAGTTCGGCCGTACAGATAGGTATGGATCGGTATATACAAATAAAACGTAAGCTCAGCCCGCAGAACTCTAGACTTGGTAATTCTGCTAAAATAACTCGCGGCACCTCAAAACAATCTACAATAGAGAAGCCCATAGAAGCAAAGAGATTTGCTATTTTGGCAGATAAATCCGATGATATACCTCCTGAATACATCGTAGGGGACAATTAAATGCCTAAGCCGCCGCCGATTTACATTCGAGAGAAAAATTCCAATGCCCTCGTAAACTCGATACTGAATATAATCGGACCAGACAATTTCCACATAATTCCTTTAACAAAGGGAAATATTCACGAAACAAAACAATAAAAACTTCTACACGTACCAAATAAAAAGCAGTAAAAGCCAGCAAGTAGTACTTAAAGGTATTAAACCGGAAGTAACACCAGCTGAAGTTACAGGCGCACTGAAGGAGAAAGGTTTTAATGTAAAAAATGTTATTAACATTTTGAATAGAGAAAGGAAGCCTCAATCCATTTTCAAGGTAGAACTTGAACCCGAAACCAAATCCAAGCCTATGAAAAAAAATGAAGTGCATGCAATTTTTACTCTCCAGTTCCTACTACACCGCAGAATAACCGTAGAAGAGCCGCATAGAAGAAATGGGCCGGTGCAGTGTAATAATTGTCAGGAATATGGCCACACAAGGTCTTATTGCACGCTTCGTCTAGTATGCGTTGCTTGTGGAGACATTCATGACTCCCACAAATGCCCAAAAAATAAAGAGGATCCCAGCAGCAAAAAGTGTGGAAACTGTGGAGGTAACCATATGGCTAACTACAGGGGCTGTCCAGTCTACAAGGAACTGAAAAGTCGTAAACACCTAAGAGTGACCACTGCTCGCTCACATATAACACCTATGATGTCTTCCCCCCTACAGCCGTGAAATCTTCAACTAACAATGAGTTTACCGACAAACCCGAAAGCTTTGAAACTGCTCAAAAAATGGGTCTGAAAAGTACCGCTCCCACCAAGCCACGAACATCAGTTTCCCCTCATCAACCAGGAGAACAGTCTACGAACAAAATTGAAACAATGATATGTAATCTTCAACAAAGTATGATCGATTTCATGTCATTCATGCAGACAACTATGCAAGATCTTATGCGAAACCAGAACGTTTTGATTGAGCTGCTTGTTGCTCAAAAACAGACTAAGTAATCAATGGCTCCACTCCCTATATCACTGTGGAACGCCAACAGCGTCTCACAGCGCAAACTCGAGTTAACTCAATTCCCAAATAATAACCATATTGATGTAATGCTACTCGCAGAAACTCATCTTACAAATAAATACAATTTCCAAATTCAAGACTACTTCTTCTATAACACGAATCACCAGAAGGGAAAGCACACGGAGGCACTGGGATTCTGATTAGAAATCGCATTAAGCACTGCTTCCACAATAGCTTCGCCACTAACTACATGCAAGCTACATCTATAGATGTACAGATGGATCACCGTTCTTTACATCTTGCCGCCGTATACTGTCCTCCTCGGTTTACAATATCCGAATCCAAATTCATGGACTATAGGAGACTTTAGTGCCAAGCATACGCACTGGGGATCTCGACTTGTGACTCCAAAGGGAAGGCAGTTGTACAATGCAATAATAGAAGCAAGCAACAAGCTAGACTGTGTGTCACCTAGGACACCTACATATTGGCCAACAGATCCCAGAAAACTGCCAGACTTGATAGATTTTGCAGTCACAAAAGACATTCCACGCAACCTGATAAGCGCCAACTCCTTATCAGATCTATCGTCTGATCACTCGCCTGTACTCCTTCAACTAAATCTACAGCCAGTTGCGGTTGATAAACCATTCAGACTAACAACGAAAAAAACCAATTGGCTTAAATACAAATAATATGTAAGTTCGCATATTGAGTTAAATCCACGTTTGAATGACGAAGCTGATATCAACTTATCCACAAAATCCGTCTTGGTCGCAGCAGCTCGTATGTCAACTCCACAAACGCAAAAAACATCGTACAATCATACATACACGAGCGTTGAAATAGAACAGCTTGTTCTAGCAAAGCGACGCTCACGGCGAGACTGGCAATCCAACAGATCACCATCTGCAAAACAAAGGTTAAAAAAAGGTTACACGGAGGCTCTCAGCTGCATTACGTCATGAAGAAGAAAGGTCCCAAAAACATTACATAGAGCAGTTATCCCCAATGAGCTCCAAGTTCCCACTTTGGAGAGCACACTCATCACTCAGTGCACCATTAGAATCTGCAATGCCAATAAGGACATCCACAGGCAACTGGGAGCGCAGCGACGGAGAAAGAGCCGACAGATTTGCAGAACATTTTCAAAATGTATTTCAGCCCAATACAGCATCAAACGGGATCTCACTGCCAGCAACATCAGATATCGACACATCTACGTATGAACCAATTATATTTAGACCACATGAGTTACTCAAAATCATAAATGAACAACTCAACCCAAAAAAATCTCCAGGATGCGACCTAATATCACCAAAAATGATTATTGAACTTCCTCTCTGTGCAGTTCGAGCTATTTGCCAACTCTTCAATGCAATAACGAGACATGGACACTTCCCAGAGAGATGGAAAAAGTCGATCATCATCATGATACCAAAACCTGGCAAAGACCGCACAATTTCTTCATCATATAGACTGATTAGGTCAGTGGCCCACTGCATCGGGGCTGTTCACTGAGCTCTCCGAGCTTTCGCTCTCGCCCCTCTTGCGCTCCCTCGCTCGCTTCTCGCAACGTCTGCGCTCCAGAGTGCGAGCTTTGGGTTTCGCATCCGAACTCCTCGGACGGCCGTTGCCGATCTCCCGCTCTCGCTTCAGCGGAGTAAAGCGGGCGGGAGCGCGGTTTTAGTTTTAATAAGTCTCATGTATGCAGCTGAATAAAGCACACTGAAGTACACCACGACGCCCCCGACATTCTACGTCTTCCTTTGCGTTTGCGCCGTGGGAATTATTTCTGACCACCAAATCTTTTTGTGGAAGGATCGCCTCCTACAACATAGACCAATTAGTTTACTAACGTGTCTATCAAAACTCTTCGAAAAATGCTTCTTGGCACATATTACCCGATATCTCAGAACACACAACAAAATCCCGACTCATCAATTCGGTTTTCGAGAAAAACATGGAACCATCGAGCAAGTCAACCGCAAAATCCGAAATCCGAAATGCATTCGAACAAAGGGATATTTCTGGACGTATCACAAGCTTTCGACAGAGTATGGTTAGAAGGTTTAATGCACAAAATAACAGAAATGCTCCCAACCAACACTCACAAACTTCTGAACTCATACCTTTAGAACAGGAAATTCTCAGTAAGATGTAATGCTGCCATGTTAGATTATTACATCATCAGAGCCGGAGTTCCTCAAGGCAGCGTGTTAGGACCAACACTCTACCTTATCTACACTGCGGACATCCCAACGAGCATGCGACTGACCACATCCACTTTTGCTGATGACACAGCGATCCTAAGCCGCTCGAGATGCCCCAAGCAAGCAACGGCGCAACTTGCTAAACACCTAGTGGCAGTGGAGAAATGGCTATCCGACTGGCGAATCAAAGTTAATGAACAAAAATGCAAACACGTAACGTTCACACTTGACTGGCAAGACTGGTTCCGATAGCAAATGAAGTAACATATCTTGGCGTACACCTCGATAGACGTCTTACGTGGCGCAGCCACATTGAAGCCAAAAGAACACATTTAAAGCTCAAAGCCAACAGCCTCAACTGGCTTATCAATAGCCGCTCGCCCCTTAGCCTGGACTATAAGGTACTTCTATACAACACCGTTTTAAAACCAATCTGGATGTACGGCTCTCAGTTGTGGGGGAATGCCAGTAACAGCAGTGTGGATATAATGCAAAGAACTCAATCAAAAATTCTCAGATCCATCACCGGGGCACCGTGGTACGTTCGGAATGTAAACATTCACAGGGACCTCCACATATCACTCGTCAGAGAAGAGAGGGCCCACACGCGAGTTTCCAGCAGTTCTCGTCTTCGCCGCAACGTCCTTCCAATCCAGCGCTAATTATTAGGACCATGTAGTCTCTATTCAGTTAAAATTAAACTGTAAGATAACGTATTATTTGAAGATTTTCAACCTTATTGTTAGACTCATAAAGAGAAGATCCAATAAATAAAACCAAGCTTTAAAAAAAAAAAAAAAGGTGACAGAATTTTCTTTAGAGATGCAATTTCTTCCAGTGACCAAAACTTCTGTAGTGTGCTGTCAATAGATACTAAAACTTCTTCACTACAACTGAAACTTTTCACAACTTCTGTAGGGGAAGATGCCTTATATCTACCCGATAGAACCCAGCCGAAGAGGGTTTTCTGCATAGTTGGAAAGTCAGGACCTTGTCTAATTTGTCCAACAGCTAATAGTTCGAAAAATGATTCTGCTCCTATTAACATATCTATTCTTTGTGGCTTGTAGAAATAGGGGTCTGCTAGTGACCTATATTGACCGACTGGTCAGGATGGTATCCTGATATTGATTTTAAAATCCAAAAATCGAAAGAGAACTCACTACCATTTAAACGCGACTTCACCATTGTGTGTACCTTTTTCTTAACTTGAGAATTGGACTCGCCAATACCAAGTAAGTTTATACATGACTCCTCTTCGCGGATCTGTAAGCGGTGAGCAAGGTCCTCTGTTATAAAATTCGTTTGGGACCCAGAGTCAAGAAGTGCTCGGGCCCAAACATATTCACCGTTTTTAGTTCTTACACTTACGATCGACGTGGCTAAAATCACTCTGTCCAATGATGTCGCATGCATAACATGTGACGTGGAAGGCTGATCGTGAATTAAAGAGGGAGAAAAAATCTCTTGGGGTGGTGGCAACGCTAAACTATTTTCGGACACTGTATATCTATTCAATAAAACGTGATGCGAGCGGCCACAAATTCGACATTTATTAAATTTGCATTTCGAAAAAGTGTGACCCTTTCGCATACAATTGATGCATAAGGAAGCAGATTTTACAAAAGGCGAACCTTTGCATTACCGAAAGACGACCAAACGGACCACAGTTCGCTAGGGTATGGTCTCATGCATTGCAAGAGCTACAACTTTGCTGGGATTTACTGTTGGACGAAGAACAAGAAAATGAGCTACGATTATGTGGCTCGCTCGACATAACTTTATCTTGCTTTGGTTTCGTCGATTCTTCAGCGGATAAATGCTGGTATCGGCGGTTTAACATTTTTTCAAAATCGGACCAAAGCGGTAACCTTTTATAATCTAATTGTTCTTTCCATTTTTGTTTAGTCACTGGGTCTACTCTGTTCAAAACAAGATAGATCAACATTGCATTTGAAATCTTGGTGTCGTCTCCTATCAATAACAAAGAACCGGTGTCGATAATATTTCTTAAAGACGACGCTGACTGTTGCGTTATTTTCGGAAGACTAAACAATGTTGAAATATTATATGAATAAAAATTAAACATTCGTTATCATACACTTTTTTCAGCCTTTTCATAATTGCTCTCGGTGACTTGGTAGGCCTTAATAGTTCCCAAAGCTTCACTAGAAAGACAATAAATTGAATTGATTGATTGAATTTTTCAATAACGGGAACAAGAGTTTCGAAATGGCTAATGAAATTCTTAAACTCCGAATATTTGCCGCTGAATTTCGGCAATGCCAAATTCGGAAGTCGAGCTCGAGTTGGGGCTACAGAAGCTGATCCAATTATTTTGGTTTCGCTTGCCGTCTTCAAGGCTGAGATAAGCGACATTATTTTTGCCTTGGTTATTATTGAAAGCTCTTCCAACTCTTCTCCGAACTCATCGCCATCATCTAAATCTTCGATCTGTTCTTGCAATTGAGTTGCCTTAATTGAAGCATTTAACATCTCTAGCCGACAAATAAGTTTACTACTTGAATCGGAATCTGGCCGGCTTCTATTCGATCATTTAATCGGCGGATGCTCATCACTGGTTTTTGAGCTTGTTTTTAAGATTCGCATGAAGTTGGAGAGATTTTGGCTTATCTGGACTCATTTTAATTTATTTTTATTTTTATATATAAGCCACGAAAATAAATATATATATATAATAAATTATTTATCCAAAAAATAATAAATTAATAAAATAAATAAATTCTAAAACAGGATAATTGTTCAATTAGAACGACGACAAATGTTAAATACATTTTCGAATAAAAAAACAAGAGTAAATAATAATTTAATTTAATTATTAAATTTGTTCGAAAAAATTATTTTAATAAATATCCACAACGAAAACGACGAAAAAAAATATTAAATTGAATATCGAGCCACGAAGTATCAAAATTAATAGTGGTTGCAAATGACGGCAAAAATCAGTATACCCGTCCGAATGCAGGGTAGCGCGTCACTTTGATTTTCAGCGGACGGCGAAAGCGAAAAAGAAAAACGAAAAAGTTCACCGCTGCAGCTGCTTGTATATGAGGGCTTATGTATTGGTTATACATATATAGCGGCTGGGATGATTTTACCAACTATTAATTTTCGAGTTTCAATAAATAAATTGGGGGCGACAGTGATTGCAATAATATAACATGTTTGTGTAAATAATACATTTTAATATAATTTTTATTTTATTAATTATAAATAAATGCATGCACAACGAGCTCTACTATATCGATACGTCTGTGCCAAGAATTGAAAGCGAGGTGCAATTTTTCAGCACAAGACAATAAACAATTAAATTATTATACCCGTTACTCGTAGAGTAAAAGGGTATATTGTATTCGTGCAAAAGTATGTAACAGGTAGAAGGAAGCGTTTCCGACCCTATAAAGTATATATAATCTTGTTCAGGATCACTAGCCGAGTCGATCTAGCCATGTCCGTCTGTCCGTTTGTCCGTCTGTCTGTCTGTCCGTATGAACGCTGAGATCTCGGAAACTATAAAAGCTAGAAGATTGGCATTTTGCATGCAGATTCTAGGAGTTCCTACGCAGCGCAAGTTTGTTTCAAAAAGGTGCCACGCCCCCTTTAACGCCCACAATATATAATTAAATTTAAATATTTCGGAAAAGTAAAAATGCAGTTTTATTGTGTTTATCAATACCTATCGAAATGTAGAATAAATTTTTCAAATCGGACCATTCGTTAAAAAGTTATGCGTGATCAAAGTTTCTATCTCCATCTCCCTCGCACTCCCTTTACCTGAGTAACGGGTATCTGATAGTCGGGGCACCCGACTTTCAATCCAGCTGCAGGAGCTGCTGTGTATTTTTCCTACCCACACCGACACGACGCGGGCAACAATAAAGCACTATGCAATTTGAGTGCTTTGACCTGCACTTGCACTTGCACTTTATATATATATTTTTTTTGTGTGTCACTGTCACTAGTTGTTAAAAATAAGGATCGGCCGACTATATTCTATAGCTGCCATATAACTGATTGATCCGAAATGCCATAACTTTGGTGGTTGTAAAGATAGGAAGTTGGAATTTTCTATGGGTTTTAAATTTGGCCAATCAATCTGACCTACCAAATTTCAAAAGGATCGGCCGACTATATCCTATAGCCGCCATATTACTGCTTGATTGGAAATGCCATAACTTTGGTGTTTGTAAAGTTGGGATTTTTTATGAGTGCATCATATGAATAATTTTGGAGAAAATAATTTTCAGAATATTCTGCAAGGGTATTTTAACTACGGCTCCGCCCGAAGTTAGCTTTCCTTTCTTGTTTTTGGTAGTTTTTGTGAACTAATTTTAACATATTTCAGATTCGATATCATTTCTGTCCACTTCCTCTACTTCCCAATACCGATCCATATCTTTTAGCTGGATAGTGGTTGCTACAATTGTCTCCTTTGGATTTTTTATATTATATATTTTTTATAATTAAATAACTCCGCAGAAATAAAAGCGAAAATCGAGAATACGGAAGCTTGTCAGTTGCTGGATACGCAGTGAATGCGCGTAGTAAAAGAGAGTTTGGAGAATACAGCTGGAGAGAGTTTGGAGAGAACGAGGAGAGAGTTAAGAGAGTACGAAAACAGAGAGTTTGGAAAGTACGAGGAGAGTTTGGAGAGAAGGGATAACGGTTAATTTGGGGACGGGGACTTAACTGAAAAGAAAATAAGGGGCATACATTTTCGGCATCAGCAATCTAAAAAAAGAGGAAAAAAAATCAAATTAAAGGTATGCGAGAAAATGCGTAAAGGTCATAATACTTACCTGATGTTGGGGCGAATGATGATGCAAAGCTAGGGAATTGACTTCCTCTCTGCGCTCTCCAGCATTCCGCCAGCTCAACGAAAGAGCCTGCAAAGGGCAAGTGAAGGGCATAAGAAGAAAATAAGAAAAGGAAAACGAAAGAACGTCTAAAATACTCACCAAAATCGAGGAATTTTGCTGCAGTTACCGACGAAGAAAACAGCTCCTACCGACACCTCGAGCGAAACCCTAGTGGGACCGTCCGGGACAGAGCAAAGGACAGGCGAAATTGTCTCGAAAGACGTCGTCCTGGTGAGCAAGGCCTATTCACCCTAGTCTGAGAACGGTGACGCTTCCCTAAACCCGCAAGGACGATCTCTTTACGAGTCCAAGGCGCGACAAGCGGCCTCGAGTCAACGCGTCGACGAGCGAGCGGAGGCGAGTCATTAAGAGCATTGAGACACAAGAAAGAGCCACTGGTCACCAGGTCAACGGGTCAACAGTCTAGGACTAGCAATACCAGTAGCCAGTGGAGTCAGCGCGGGACAACACCGAGACCAGCCCAACCACACACCCGCTGTACTAATTAGCACGAGAATAAATACACGGTTACCATTCGA
This sequence comes from Drosophila kurseongensis, assembly GCA_018153305.1. Taxonomy (NCBI): domain Eukaryota; kingdom Metazoa; phylum Arthropoda; class Insecta; order Diptera; family Drosophilidae; genus Drosophila; species Drosophila kurseongensis. Next base: position 2,812,162 of record JAECXX010000120.1, read on the forward strand.
ATCCTGTGTCTTCTCATTGATCTGCGGGCAGTCACGTCACATAAATTTGGTGGGACGAACACACAATCTTCGGAGCTATCCGCACGAATCTCGTAGCGAGCAAACAAAATAAATCAGTTCGTTACATCTGGCGCCCAACATGATTGTCCCAACAGTAAGAAAACAGAATCGAAATGGGAACGAAGTTGATTTATCGCCTCAAGAAGGAGCATTTCGTCCGTGTCGCAGAGAGGCTTAATATCGCCCTGGATGGCAGATTGGACGACATGAGAAAGGCATAGTCGGAATATTATACAGGAGCAGAGAACGATCGACAACTCGTCGATATCTGGGCAGAGCTGGAAGAAGTATACCACGACAGAGCCGACCCAAGCATAACGTTAACAAACGCCGAATTGGAAGCCCTAGTGGCAAGCCTACGCGTTGACAACTTGCAAAAGGAGACCCACAGGAGACAGTCAAGACAGGAAAGAAAAACAGCAGCGCTGACATCGATACCCAGGCGGATCAAGCAAGGCAACGGAAGCAGGGTTTCAGCGAGTCGTTCAAGAACTACATGATCGACATGCACTCTACTTCTCGCCGAAAGAGACCCTACAAATTATTAATGAGAACTGGACACCGAGTCTAAGGATAATCATAAGAGCGTACAAGGTGTCAGACCTCGAGAAGGTGCGAAGATTCGGGCAACTAAAATAAACGGGGAAAAGACGAGTGGTCATCACCACAGCAAGTCAAACGGCAGCAGGCAACCAGGCAGCGAGGAGGTCAATGGACACCACCCCAACAGCAACAGAGACAACCAAACAACACAGTATGGAGGCCGCCAAGTACCACACAGAGCCCACAAAATGCAACCCTCATCACAGAACCACAGGAGGCCTGTCGAAAATGCGGTGGAAACGGACACTGGGCTCGAGGAAGTCGAAACCAACGGCTGTTGTTCTGCTGGGTATGCGGGCGTCAGGAGCGTCGAGTGCTGCCAACGAAATGGGAAATGGCCAGCGACCTCAGCCGCAGAGAGACGAGCGGGGGTCGCACAATGCTACCTCTCCAAACTAACTGGCAGGCTAATCGAGGAGGAGCAGCAGTTGTCCGCAGCGATAATTGGTGAGCACAGCTACAAAGCCACAATCGACACCAGTGCACGGCAAGCTTCGTTAGCGAAGAATTGGCGGACAGTCTTGCTGCTCTAGGAAAGATTACAAGGACAAGACGGCAAGTTAGGTTGGTAGACGGAAGATGCGGCAGCATAAGTGCAGAGCTCGAGGTGAAGGTCAAATTCGGCGACAAACAATTGACCATGCCCCTGTTGATTTTACCAGGAGTTGGTATTGGGATGGAACTTCCTTACACAAGTCGAAGCTGAAATAAAGTGAGCTTGACACGAGATCACAATACCAGCCAGGATAGCTCAAGGAGAAGCTATCGGTAGCAGTCGTTCAACAGGCAAGCGAAATGAACGATACTACAACGTTCCTGGAAACACAGCTGGCAGACTTCAACACAATGACGGGAACATCGAATATAATAGAGCACCAGATCAAAATAAAGGATGACAAGCCAATCAAGCAGAGATCCTACCCCAAGAACCCAAAAATCCAAAGGGCAATCAACACAAAGGTGTCGACGAGCTTCTTCAAATGGGATGCATAGAGCACTCTAAGAGCCCATACAGCTCCCCAATTGTGATGGTGAAAAAGACAGGCAAGTGGAGACTGTGCGTCGACTTCAGACAGATTAACGCGAATTTGATGAAGGATGCCTACCCAATGCCCCGCATAAACTACTTCCTAGATCAACTAAGAGAAGCGCGGTACATCAGCAGTTTGGACCTGAAGGATGGATACTGGCAGATCCCACTGGAAGAAAATAGCAGGCAATTCACGGCCTTCACAGTGCCAGGCAAAGGTCTATTTCAGTGGAGGGTAAGCAGCAATTCACAGCGCCCTACACACCACAGGAAAACCCAGCAGAACGGGCTAACCGTACGGTAAAGACGATGAAAGCTCAATTCGCCGGAAAGGACCAGAGAACTTGGGACGAAAACTGGCCAGAGATTATGCTAGCAGTAAACTCAAGCATATCTGAGTCAACAAACACCACCTATAAAAAGCAGCCGAGGGATTCGCTGCGAAACTAGCAACAAAGTACAATGGTCTTACCAGGTTGTGAATTTCATCTCTCCGGTGATCTGCAAAATACGCCACACGCTTTCAAAGAAAGAGCAAAACGTTCACATTGGCGAGCTTAAGCAGTAACAAGCACACACTGAAAACGAGCAGACGGCGGACACATCGAAGGACTAACTACAAATCCAAGGCAACAGGATTAGGCGTCAGGCCGAAGAGAGAGTCATCCATACGCCAGGCGGAAAGGACATTTACGAGGACGAAACAAGGATACGGTTAACGTATAATGAATCTAGACCGCATGGCAACAGGAATCAGCGTCGGGCATTCGCCAGAGTCATCCATGATTACGCTAGGCGGAAAGGACACTCACGGGGAAGGCACAAGGATACGGTTAAGCAAGGACAAGCCAGGGATACCCCAAGGACACCCCAAGGATATCCCAAGGATACCCCAAGGATAACCCAAAGAGACCACAAGGATACCCCAAGGGTACCCTAAGGATATTCCAAGGATACCCCTAAGATAACCTCAAGGATACACGCAATGCTACACCAAGGATACCTCAAGGACACCCCAAGGATACCCCAGTGATATCCCAATGGTACCCGGAGTATATTTGGTTAGGAACTTAGAGAAGCAGCGAACCGAGGTTTCCTATAAGGGGAGCCCTGCGACGATCGGCCATTAGAAAAACATCAGTCAACATGAGCAGCGTTATCACGAGGTTGGAAGCACGCAGGACGATGGCGGCCCAGGAGGGACCCAACCCGGGGCAAGGATTATCGGCAACCCGGCCTACCCGAGCTCAGCGGCGGTCCCTAAAGCGGGCCCGCACCGAGGATTCCTCACCGGAACCCGTCATAAGTTGCGGCTCTGAGTCATCCATGATTACGCTAGGCGGAAAGGACACTCACGGGGAAGGCACAAGGATACGGTTAACGTTTAAGGAATCCAGACCACAAGGCAACAGTATTCAGCGTCGGGCATTCGCCAGAGTCATCCATGATTCCGCCAGGCGGAAAGGACACTCACGAGGACGTCACAAGGATACGGCTAACGTATAAGGAATCCAGACCGCAAAGCAACAGGATTTAGCGTCGGGCATTCGCCAGAGTCATTCATGATTACGCCAGGCGGAAAGGACTTTCACGGGGAAGGCACAAGGATACAGTTAACGTATAAGGAATCCAGACCGCAAAGCAACAGGATTTAGCGTCGGGCATTCGCCAGAGTCATCCATGATTACGCCAGGCGGAAAGGACACTCACGGGGAAGGCACAAGGATACGGTTAACGTATAAGGAATCCAGCCCACAAGGCAACAGGATTCAGCGTCGGGTATTCGTAAGAGTCATCCATGATTACGCCAGGAGGAAAGGACACTCACGGGGACGGCACAAGGATACGGTTAACGTATAAGGAATCCAGACCGCAAGGCAACAGGACTCAGCTTCGGGCATTCGCCCGAACGGCACTAAGAAACGGTTAACGTATTCGACACAACGACAGTAGCAATGGTATATATTATTGAAACGCCAAAAGATACCCTCAAGGATACACTCAGGGTTACACCAAGGATACCCCAAGGATCCCTTAAGGATAACCCAAGGACAAGCCAGTGATACCCCAAGGACACCCCAAGGATACCCCAAGGATACCCCAAGGATACACGCAATGCTACACCAAGGATACCTCAAGGACACCCCAAGGATACCCCAGGGATATCCCAATGGTACCCGGAGGATATTTGGTTAGGAACTTAGAGAAGCAGCGAAGGTTTCCTATAAGGGGAGCCCTGCGACGATCGGGCATTAGAAAAACATCAGTCAACATGAGCAGCGTTATCACGAGGTTGGAAGCACGCAGGAGGATGGCGGCCCAGGAGGGACCCAACCCGGGGCAAGGATTATCGGCAACCCGGCCTACCCGAGCTCCGCGGCGGTCCCTAAAGCGGGCCCGCACCGAGGATTCCTCACCGGAACCCGTCATAAGTTGCGGCTCTGAAAGGCCGCAAAGGGCGACCGCATCCCACCCGGGACGATGGGCATCCGGTGCGAAACTACAGAGCCCCGAGACGCGTCCGAAACAATGGAACTGCCGAAGGGCCACGTCGAGGCGTTCTGCCGGGCCATGATAGAACGCCAGAGGAGACTCGGGGTCCGGGAACCGACGGAGCAGGAGCAGAAGCCGGAGCAGCAACGGATGAGGGTGGTGGAGGCCCAACAGAAGGCCAAGATGCGCCGAGACCATGTGAAGGCGGCGACACGATGGCACGCACATCTGCAGGAGGCGGCGGAGGATTAGCGGCGGCTGTGGGAAGACCCGGTGGCGGACATGAGGGAGGACCGGTGGTAGAAGCGTGGGAGGTCCAGCCGTCGCCCCGATATACGGCCGAGGAGCCCAGTCCGGACCGGAAGGCGAGGGCGATATCTGGTCGCCGTCTCCTCCAAGATGGTTTGCCGGAGGTAACACCCACTCCCCGCTACGAAGCGGAGTGGCACGACAACGAAGACCCGACGAGCGAGGTAGGAGCCCCGGTGGCCACACCTTCGTGGCGGCCGGCCCGGCCACCTTCCCCACGGTACCATAGGCCTGAGCCGCAGCCTCATCCTAAATCACCGGACGCACAGCCGCACACGACGGAGGAACCGACGACGTTACGAACCGACGTGCCGGCAGCCCACGTCAGCCACAGCACACGGGCATTCGTGGCCGAGGGCATGCGTTGGCGGCAGCAGTCGGTAGTATGGACGTGGCCAGAGGGACCGGCGATAGAGCCAGCAACGGAGGAGCCCAAGATCCGGGAAGAGGAGGTTCCCAAAGGGAGCTCTCGGGATCCCCGAACGCGAGGACGGCCGGATGCGTGGGCCCTGCCGACACCGAGAACGGGGCCGTCCACCCCAATGGTGGCGACAACACCGGAGGTGCCGTTGGAGAAGGGACCGTGGGTGTGGCCCGGGGTCGCCCGTCGACCCCCACTGCAGCGGCAACACTCGACGACGGAGGTGGCACGCCCGCGGCCACTATTCACACGGCCGGTGTCGGCCCCGGAGGAAGGCGGTTGGCGCGAGGTAGCCAGGGGCGATTGGCCGAACGGAATCGAGGAGTACCCGCATTCGCGACGGCACGGCGGATGGGCAGCAGGCGGTTTGTCCCAGTCACCCAGGGCGGACGGAGATACCGGGTGAGAGTGGGGGTAGCCGGCATCCGTGTATTCGCCCAATAAAACAAAAAAAAAACACATAAAAAATATACAAAACTGTTAATTTGGGACGGGGACTTGACTGAAAAGAAAATAAGGGGCATACATTGTCGGCACCAGTAATCTAAAAAAAAGGAAAAAAAACAAATTAAACGTATGCGAGGAAATGCATTCTCCTGCTACAAGGATTTACAAGGATAACAGCTGGAGAGAAGGAAAATATCAATTCAAACATCTTGGGGCGGGAACTGTTTTGAACGAGAAGAAGCGACGTCGAGGGAAGGAGAACCATCATCAGCAAACTGGAACGGAAGATCGGGAGAACTCAAGGATATCAGCCGGAGAAGAAGTGCAAGTCTCATTTCGTTCCCGAAGAAAGGGGAGAATGTGAGGAGTTAAATAACTCGGCACAAATAAAAGCGAAGATCGAGAATACGGAAGTCTGTCAGTTGCTGGATACGCAGTGAATGCGCGTAGTAAGGGCACTATGGGAAAAGAGAGTTTGGAGAGAACGAGGAGGGAGTTTGGAGAGAACGAGGAGAGAGTTCGGAGAGTACGAGAACAGAGAGCTTGGAAAGTACGAGAAGAGAGAGTTTGGAGAGAAGGGATAACGGTAGAAGACGGCGGACTTTGTACCCTAGTATAGTGCCGTGCGCAAAGATGTATAAAGGAGAAGCCGAGGATCACAAGGAGTCAATCCATCAAGATCAGTGAATTACGAATTACGAATTATCAAAGAACCAACTCAACCAGTAGCAACACCAGCAAGACAGCAGCAGCAGTTACAATCGTCGGAAGCGGCGCCGTGGGGTTCGGGTTTGGAACATCAGGAATCTCTGAATTGAGACGCAGGTAGCTGAGGTCCGGAAGGCGTCACACGGCTAAGTCAAGGCGATTTGCTTTCAACCATGTCACGACCACACCCTGGCGTATCGCCCAGGGGGTCTGTCAGAGTCGAGTAATAGAGTCCTGCGACCAGAAACCGTGAGCTCGGGGAGGAAGGTTGTCTAAGAGCCAGTGTGCCGTGCTCGACTGAGCAGAACCTGACGCGAAGGACGAGCGGTGGCTCGATTTGAGGTTTCAAGAGGCGTTGTCCTGAAAAGCCCTGCGGTTACCGACGAAGTCCCGAAAACAGCTACCTACCGACACTCCGAGTGCCAGAGTACCACACTACGCCGGGAAGGGCGAGCATTCGACCGTTGAGGCATTCAAGAGGCGTTTGATCGCAACGCGGAACTCATTAGGGGAGCGCAGGAGCGGCACGGACGTCAAGCAATTGGGTGAGGCTGGGTGGAACGTTCGTCTGCGCTAGGCGTAAAGCGAAGTGAACTGCTAGAAAGGCCTCCTGGCGTTAGCCTGGACTGTCAGCGCGAACTGAGCGAAACCCTAGTGGGACAGTCCGGGACAGAGCAAGGGACAGGCGACATTGTCTCGAAAGGCGTCGTCCTGGAGATCAAGGCCTGTTCACCCTAATCTGAGAACGGGGACGCTTCCTTAAGCCCGCAAGGCCGGTCTCTCTGCGAGTCCAAAGCGCGACAAGCGAGCGTAGGGGAGTCACTACGAGCATCCCAAGACACAAAAAAGAGCCACTGGTCACCAGGTCAACGCGTCAACAGTCTAGGATGAGCAATACCAGTAGCCAGTGGAGTCAGCGCGGGACAACACTGAGACCATCCCAACCACACACCCGCTGTATAATAAACACACGGTTACCATTCGAATCCTGTGTCTTCTCATTGATCTGCGGGCAGTCACGTCATATAAATTTGGTGGGACGAACACACAATCTTCTGAGCTAGCCGCACGAATCTCATAGCGAGCAAACAAAATAAATCAGTTCGTTACACCGGAGACAATCCACCCGAAAACAGTTTTTTTTCCCTAGGAGACCGTTTATTTTTATACCCGTTACTCGTAGAGTAAAAGGGTATATTGTATTCGTGCAAAAGTATGTAACAGGTAGAAGGAAGCGTTTCCGACCCTATAAAGTATATATATTCTTGTTCAGGATCACTAGCCGAGTCGATCTAGCCATGTCCGTCTGTCCGTCTGTCTGTCCGTCTGTCTGTCCGTCTGTCTGTCCGTCTGTCCGTCTGTCTGTCCGTCTGTCCGTCTGTCTGTCCGTATGAACGCTGAGATCTCGGAAACTATAAAAGCTAGAAGATTGGCGTTTTGCATGTAGATTTTAGGAGTTCCTACGCAGCGCAAGTTTGTTTCAAAATGGTGCCACGCCCCCTTTAACGCCCACAATCGGTTATATACGATTTTAAAAATTTAAATATTTCGGAAAAGTAAAAATGCAGTTTTATTGTTTTTATCAATACCTATCGAAATGTAGAATAAATTTTTCAAATCGGACCATTCGTTAAAAAGTTATGCGTGATCAAAGTTTCTATCTCCATCTCCCTCGCACTCCCTTTACCTGAGTAACGGGTATCTGATAGTCGGGGCACCCGACTATAGCGTTCTCTCTTGTTATCACTCCTTTCTGTAGAATGCCAGCTCCAATAATTTACTCAATACGGCCCGGGCTTGCGAAATTGGAGCTCTTCTACTTGGCCTTATCAACGTCAACTTTGCAGACTGGTAGAGCTTTCATTAATTTGGGGAGTACTATTTATTGCTTCCACTTTTTAAATTTTTTCAGAAGTATACAATTTTAATAAAATATTTACTTTGTGCTTTGATATGCACTTTCCTGTTGAAGATACTCCACTGATCTCTGTTTGAGGTTTAATTTTTTGTAACTTCAGAATCTGCGCTCATTCTTCAAAAATTATTGTGCTTTGTGAACCAGCACGACAACGAAGACCCGACGAGCGAGGTAGGAGCCCCGGTGGCCACACCTTCGTGGCGGCCGGCCCGGCCACCTTCCCCACGGTACCATAGGCCTGAGCCGCAGCCTCATCCTAAATCACCGGACGCACAGCCGCACACGACGGAGGAACCGACGACGTTACGAACCGACGTGCCGGCAGCCCACGTCAGCCACAGCACACGGGCATTCGTGGCCGAGGGCATGCGTTGGCGGCAGCAGTCGGTAGTATGGACGTGGCCAGAGGGACCGGCGATAGAGCCAGCAACGGAGGAGCCCAAGATCCGGGAAGAGGAGGTTCCCAAAGGGAGCTCTCGGGATCCCCGAACGCGAGGACGGCCGGATGCGTGGGCCCTGCCGACACCGAGAACGGGGCCGTCCACCCCAATGGTGGCGACAACACCGGAGGTGCCGTTGGAGAAGGGACCGTGGGTGTGGCCCGGGGTCGCCCGTCGACCCCCACTGCAGCGGCAACACTCGACGACGGAGGTGGCACGCCCGCGGCCACTATTCACACGGCCGGTGTCGGCCCCGGAGGAAGGCGGTTGGCGCGAGGTAGCCAGGGGCGATTGGCCGAACGGAATCGAGGAGTACCCGCATTCGCGACGGCACGGCGGATGGGCAGCAGGCGGTTTGTCCCAGTCACCCAGGGCGGACGGAGATACCGGGTGAGAGTGGGGGTAGCCGGCATCCGTGTATTCGCCCAATAAAACAAAAAAAAAACACATAAAAAATATACAAAACTGTTAATTTGGGACGGGGACTTGACTGAAAAGAAAATAAGGGGCATACATTGTCGGCACCAGTAATCTAAAAAAAAGGAAAAAAAAACAAATTAAACGTATGCGAGGAAATGCATTCTCCTGCTACAAGGATTTACAAGGATAACAGCTGGAGAGAAGGAAAATATCAATTCAAACATCTTGGGGCGGGAACTGTTTTGAACGAGAAGAAGCGACGTCGAGGGAAGGAGGACCATCATCAGCAAACTGGAACGGAAGATCGGGAGAACTCAAGGATATCAGCCGGAGAAGAAGTGCAAGTCTCATTTCGTTCCCGAAGAAAGGGGAGAATGTGAGGAGTTAAATAACTCGGCACAAATAAAAGCGAAGATCGAGAATACGGAAGTCTGTCAGTTGCTGGATACGCAGTGAATGCGCGTAGTAAGGGCACTATGGGAAAAGAGAGTTTGGAGAGAACGAGGAGGGAGTTTGGAGAGAACGAGGAGAGAGTTCGGAGAGTACGAGAACAGAGAGCTTGGAAAGTACGAGAAGAGAGAGTTTGGAGAGAAGGGATAACGGTAGAAGACGGCGGACTTTGTACCCTAGTATAGTGCCGTGCGCAAAGATGTATAAGGAGAAGCCGAGGATCACAAGGAGTCAATCCATCAAGATCAGTGAATTACGAATTACGAATTATCAAAGAACCAACTCAACCAGTAGCAACACCAGCAAGACAGCAGCAGCAGTTACAATCGTCGGAAGCGGCGCCGTGGGGTTCGGGTTTGGAACATCAGGAATCTCTGAATTGAGACGCAGGTAGCTGAGGTCCGGAAGGCGTCACACGGCTAAGTCAAGGCGATTTGCTTTCAACCATGTCACGACCACACCCTGGCGTATCGCCCAGGGGGTCTGTCAGAGTCGAGTAATAGAGTCCTGCGACCAGAAACCGTGAGCTCGGGGAGGAAGGTTGTCTAAGAGCCAGTGTGCCGTGCTCGACTGAGCAGAACCTGACGCGAAGGACGAGCGGTGGCTCGATTTGAGGTTTCAAGAGGCGTTGTCCTGAAAAGCCCTGCGGTTACCGACGAAGTCCCGAAAACAGCTACCTACCGACACTCCGAGTGCCAGAGTACCACACTACGCGGGGAAGGGCGAGCATTCGACCGTTGAGGCATTCAAGAGGCGTTTGATCGCAACGCGGAACTCATTAGGGGAGCGCAGGAGCGGCACGGACGTCAAGCAATTGGGTGAGGCTGGGTGGAACGTTCGTCTGCGCTAGGCGTAAAGCGAAGTGAACTGCTAGAAAGGCCTCCTGGCGTTAGCCTGGACTGTCAGCGCGAACTGAGCGAAACCCTAGTGGGACAGTCCGGGACAGAGCAAGGGACAGGCGACATTGTCTCGAAAGGCGTCGTCCTGGAGAGCAAGTCCTGTTCACCCTATTCTGAGAACGGTGACGCTTCCCTAAACCCGCAAGGCCGATTTCTCTGCGAGTCCAAGGCGCGACAAGCGGCCTCGAGTCAACGCGTCGACGAGCGAGCGGAGGCGAGTCACTAAGAGCATTGAGACACAAGAAAGAGCCACTGGTCACCAGGTCAACGCGTCAACAGTCTAGGACGAGCAATACCAGTAGCCAGTGGAGTCAGCGCGGGACAACACCGAGACCAGCCCAACCACACACCCGCTGTATAATAAACACACGGTTACCATTCGAATCCTGTGTCTTCTCATTGATCTGCGGGCAGTCACGTCATATAAATTTGGTGGGACGAACACACAATCTTCTGAGCTAGCCGCACGAATCTCATAGCGAGCAAACAAAATAAATCAGTTCGTTACACCGGAGACAATCCACCCGAAAACAGTTTTTTTTCCCTAGGAGACCGTTTATTTTTATACCCGTTACTCGTAGAGTAAAAGGGTATATTGTATTCGTGCAAAAGTATGTAACAGGTAGAAGGAAGCGTTTCCGACCCTATAAAGTATATATATTCTTGTTCAGGATCACTAGCCGAGTCGATCTAGCCATGTCCGTCTGTCTGTCTGTCTGTCCGTCTGTCCGTCTGTCTGTCCGTCTGTCCGTCTGTCTGTCCGTATGAACGCTGAGATCTCGGAAACTATAAAAGCTAGAAGATTGGCGTTTTGCATGTAGATTTTAGGAGTTCCTACGCAGCGCAAGTTTGTTTCAAAATGGTGCCACGCCCCCTTTAACGCCCACAATCGGTTATATACGATTTTAAAAATTTAAATATTTCGGAAAAGTAAAAATGCAGTTTTATTGTTTTTATCAATACCTATCGAAATGTAGAATAAATTTTTCAAATCGGACCATTCGTTAAAAAGTTATGCGTGATCAAAGTTTCTATCTCCATCTCCCTCGCACTCCCTTTACCTGAGTAACGGGTATCTGATAGTCGGGGCACCCGACTATAGCGTTCTCTCTTGTTATCACTCCTTTCTGTAGAATGCCAGCTCCAATAATTTACTCAATACGGCCCGGGCTTGCGAAATTGGAGCTCTTCTACTTGGCCTTATCAACGTCAACTTTGCAGACTGGTAGAGCTTTCATTAATTTGGGGAGTACTATTTATTGCTTCCACTTTTTAAATTTTTTCAGAAGTATACAATTTTAATAAAATATTTACTTTGTGCTTTGATATGCACTTTCCTGTTGAAGATACTCCACTGATCTCTGTTTGAGGTTTAATTTTTTGTAACTTCAGAATCTGCGCTCATTCTTCAAAAATTATTGTGCTTTGTGAACCAGTTTATCAAAGCTCTAAAACTTTAAAAATACCCTTTGGAGGATTTTATTTGGGTACATTCTGTAGTTTATAATACCTCCTCTGACGTCATACAAGTATTTACCTTTTCTATACTTTGTTTATAACTATTGTGTAGCATGCTATGGTGATTTTTTTTGCATAGCGAAGACATTTAAAACACAAAAAAGCTTTTTTAACTTTTCCCTTTCTTTTTGATGGACTTAAAGCTTTAAGTTTGTGCCCAAAAAATATTGTGGGCCCCACACTTTTGAACGATTCTTTTGAACTGTTACTAAAGGTTTTTTTTAACAGGCTTTTCATTTTGAATTGAGGTATCGTTCTTTTAAAAATTCTGTAACACCGGTTAATATTTGAATTTCTTTAGTTTTCTGTATATGGATTTCATATAATTTAATAATTATATGTGCAAAGATAATATCAACATCACGCAAATTTTTGGCTTTAGTTTTATCATGAGAATTGACTTAATTATAGTGTCAATAAACATTCTTAATCTCTTCACTGTGTCAACTTTTAAGTTTTGAAGCTCAACAAGGCGATTTAATTGTTCGGAAAATATTTTCCCTTTATTTTCGTACAGCTTGGTTCCCAGGCGGCCCCATAATTATCCCCAGACCCCAATAATAAGTGAGAAACTACATTTCTAACATCTCCCTTAAAAGAAATCTTGAGATAAATTAATTTTAAGGTAGGACTTAAATCCCTCTCTTAGATATCCGCTCTTAAATGAATGAGTTTATTAAACAACCCGTGAATGGGTACCTGAATCTGAGGCAAAGTTGGAAAATTTTTGATTTGTCACTTCTACCTTAGTTGGCATATTTGCCATGATTTTTTTCTTCATGTTTCTTGTGATTGTTAACATATCAAATAACTTGGTTTTTATACCCTTGCAGAGGGTATTATATTATTTTGGTCAGAAGTTTGTAACGCAATGAAGGAGACGTTTCCGACGCCATAAAGTAAATATATTCTTGATCAGGATCAATAGGGGAGTCGATATAGTCATGTCCGTCTGTCCGTCTGTTTCAATACCGTTTGCGAGCTCAGTTTAAAAGCTAGCGATCTGTAACTTTCACAGTCGTCCTAAAAAATGTGTACGCAGATCAAGTTTAAAGAGCGCCTAATCGGACCTCTATATCCTATAGCTCCCATAGGAACAATCGGAGATACCTTGCTCCTATAGGAACAATAGGGTGAAATCGGTCTAAATTTGATGTTTTTCAGAATATTTCGCGCAGTGTATAAGCTATTGACATAAATTTTTCCAAGTCTTATTTGTTTACGCATACCTTGATCAGGGTAAAAGCGCGTGCCGATCGGACGTCTATATCCTATAGCTCCCTTAGGAACAATAGGGTGAAATCGGTCCAAATTTGATGTTTTTCAGAATATTTCGCGCGGTGTATAAGCTATTGACATACATTTTTCCAGGTCTTATTTATTTACGCATACCTTGATCACGAAAATATCCCTTTTTTGCAGTATAAAAGCTATTGACATGAAACTATGCAAATCTAGATTATTTATGTATACCTTACACTTTTCGCTACTTTTTCAATTTTAGGAATTTCGGCAAAGTCTGCAAGGGTATTAAAACTTCGGCCTGCCGAAGCTAGCTTCCATCCTCGTTCTGATAAAAATTAATTTTTTTAATCCTAATCTCAAACGATTTCCATTTATCTCATTTTATGTCTTCTAACGTCTCCTCTAAATAATTATTTAATTGCTCTATAGCTTTCTGTAACCTCTTACCACCAACTATCTCCTTTTTGGCCATTTCCCTACTGCTAGTCGCTCCTGAATCTACCTCGACTTTGTCAGCTTGAAGTAATACTTCATCCATACGCGTTTTTATATTGTTAAAATTAAGCATCATCATCTCATCATCATTCTTGAAGTATGACTGATCGACTACTCCAATTTTTAAAAAAGCCGACTGGTTGTTTACTCAAAAGTTAAGCTTAGGAGTTCTAGCAGCTCCTTGCCAGCCAAGGTAAACTCGACTTGCCATTTAATTAGCTCAATTGTTTTATCGGACAACATTTTCAATTAGAACTTAAATCTAGAATATAAGAATGATCCTTATTAAAAAATAGCTTAAAATTGGCTTAGCTGCTAGTTTTCTTGTAGTCGCTGCTCTAAATCGCTAGTGCCCCTGCTGTACTTGTTTTTGTTGATAATGTAGTTGCAGCTGGAGTTTTTGTAGCTTGTTTGTAGTTGCCGTATGTTGTTTGTTATTATTCTAAAGTCATGCACAATATTTTGTTTTTGCACCACATATATTTATTTTTATATATACAGTATTTTTGTGAACATAACTGTATATAAATATTTGTTTTAATTATTTTTATTGGACAGAACTGTTGGTTTTGTTTAAATTTTCACGGTATAGGTTTTTTTTTACTTCTTTATGTTTTTCACTTTTTTGATGTTTTGGCCTCGAAGACGACAAAAATATTGATATTTATATATACATTTTTTATTTTGTTGATTTATCCACCACAATTTAAACAAACAAGGTTATATTATTTTTTGTTACAATAATTGAATTTTTATAAAATAAAGATTTCTTTGTAACTTTTTGCTTTTAAATGAATACTCTGTCTCTTACCACTGATGGGAAAGACAAGAATCAATTATTTTTCAGATTATTAAGGTGCTGGCCTAAGCTCTGAGTCCTTTACCACTGGTGGGGGGAAACTGCAGAGTTGTCGAAGGGCCAAAATGAAAGGGAATCAATATAATTAAAAACAACCTCTTCAATTGAGTTCTGTATTTAAACTAAACTCAACTGCTCGAATGGGATCTCCAGTTAGAGCTCTTTCTTTTTTGTGTGATAAGGTTGCATTTGTACTGTTCGAGAATTAGTTGTACTGTTTTTGAGAAATATTAATAATTATTACGGAAAATTTAACAATTTTGCTAACTTTCCGCGAGACATTGCCATTTGCTTCAAAATTTTGAAGCAACATGATGCGATGTCCAACCAAACTGTTTTTAGTATCCTTACCCCACTTTCGCAAACTTGGTACAAAAACTATTTAATATTATTATTACTCAAATGAAATGTTCAGAATAATTTTTTTATTGTATGAAAAAATCTAAATTTTCTGCTAGAGCTTTTTAACTTCTGAAATATCGGCAAATCAAAGTTTTATTACCCGTGCAACGATCTTGAAATCTTATGATTTAAGATATAAGATGTAGCCAACTCAAGAGTTGTTATACGTATAATGCTTCGGAAAATCATATTTAACAGATTTAAATTCAGTTTTCAAACTTGATCTGCGTAGATGTATAGGGTTAGATCTTTCTTTCTGCCTTCCTATTTTGATCCGATTTACTCGCTAGATATAGGATTTATATCCTATATGGTTTTAAGAGTTAAAAAAATGAGTACATATTACGTAAAAAACTGCGTACGTTTTAAGAAATAAACATTTTAAAAAATTTTTAAAATTTAAATCGTTTCTTCACTTAAAAAAATTTTTTTCTATAATACTCTTGCTGTTGTTTCTGTTTACTATTAAAAAAGCTATACAAGAATCTTTATTAAATTGGTTTAGCAATGTTTTGCTCGCAATAAAATTAGCAAAGTTAATTAGACTTTTAAAAGCAGAAAAAAATACAAACGGCAATTTTCTGGGAGTTGTATGTTATCTATGACCACCTATGAAACCAGCAATTAAAATCATTTTCAGTTCAATTTTGATTTGGAGTTTAAAAATTGTAGATGTTTTAATATGGTTTTTTTTCAATATTAATACTATGCTAGAGGGTTTTTAAAAAATAAGTGTGACAAGCGATATTAATATTGAGCTTCAGAACCTTTAAGGGGTACATTATTAAAATTAATTTTTTTTGTTGTTTTTTTTTTTTTTAATGGACAACAGCTTAAGGAAATTGTGTTGAAATTTTAGATTTAGCCGTGTAAAACTTATGTGCAGTTGAACGTAGGTAAGTAAGCGCGTTTTATATTCAAACATGTCCAACACTTTAAAACACTCTCCTGGAAAGTTGCCGTTTTCGAAGTCGGTGTACACGATCCTGCAAAATATACTGGACGAATCGTTTTGAAATTAGTCGAGTCTTTTTTTGGGAAAATAAATTTTTTTACAACAACAAATAACTCGGATATTTAAGCACAAATCAAGGTGTCTTTGAAAATCGGGAAAAAAATAAAAAATAAAAGATCGATAGTGTTACCTGGGGAAATTTGTCCTTTAATAAATTTAATTTAATGAACACCCCAAACCACCTTTTTTCGAGGTGCCGCCGGAGATTGCCTCACTTTTCAATATTTTTGGATGCAAATTTTCACACATATTGTTTAAAAGTTGTTTGTATTGTTTCCATGTGATAACATGGAAATACAAAAATTCGTATCGCCAATAAACATTAAAAAAAATGATCGATTTTTCTGCAAATTAATGCATGCAGACAAACCAGGTTTTTTCTTTTTTTTTGGGCCACCAGTCTTAACAGCTCTAGTTTTTAAAAATTTTTATATTTCGCACCTTCGCATTTCTAAGCCAATTTTTCCTTTAAGTTTTGGTATGCAATCCCTAGGATAAAACGGTTCCTTTTAATCTATATATTAGTAGTCGACGATTTTATCATATAGCTACCATAGAAACAACGGAAAAACCAATAAATATAAATAGAAATAAAAATAAGAGGAACTATAATGTCACTTTTCACTAATGATAATATAAATAAATTGAAAGGAAACAAATAATTTATATTTTATTTTAAAATTCTTTAATAAATACCGAAACAGTACTTACATTTTCTGCAAATCTTGCGTATTTACCCTCTTCAGACAAAAAATCACTTGAGCATCTTTTTAAATGAGCAATCAGGTACTTTCGAATAGACTTTATCGACGGCAAGATAACACTGCATACAAGGGATAAAAGTGCCCAATTTTTTAAATTTACTCTTGAGTTTGCATCTGGATGATCCGTAGTTTGTTTAATTAATTGAAGATAAAGTTCATTTAATAAAGATTCCTTTTTCATACATTTTTCCATTATGGATTGAACAATCCGAACATGTTCATCTTCTGCACGTTTTATGGTTTCGCCTGTCAAGACAGAAATAAAAAAAATATTGTACATTAGCAATAAAACTTAAATGCTTTACGTGCAAAATAACCAGAAGTACTGTAGTTATTCATTATACCCGTTACTAAAAGAGTAAAAGGGTAAATTGTATTCGTTGAAAAGTATAATATAATATCAGTAGAAGTAAGAGTTTCCGACCATATTGGTAGATAAATCTATTTGAGCGGTTACTATTTATTGAAGTTATTGATTTATTTCAATTTCTTCTATAACACAACGTTTTTTCACGTAGCTTTCATCACACTTGCACTCACTGGGGAGTGAACCCGACTATGATAGGACTAGCTAGTTATGTCTGCACGTCACCTCAGATTTATCAGCTATCTACCGGGATGGAAGCAGAGCGTCAGAAACTCCTCTATTTTGCCAAACTTCATTAGTTTTAGTTACATAAATGGAGTTCTGTCGAAAACGATCCGCCTTCTGATATACAGACGTCGAAGCTACAGAAGGAACAGTGGGTTTAATAACGCTCTTTAAATTGAATGCACTACTAAAATACTCGACCGGACCTCAAATAAGGTATCCGTTACTCAGATACCCAATTTCAAAATAAATAAGCTCCACTTGGTTTCACTTTCTTAAATATATACATGTAGAGAAAGGCTTCCGTTGGCTTCGTTAATTTATTAAATCATTATACACGTTTTATTCTGTGTTCATTTCAATTCTTTTATACAGTTTTATGTTTAAGTTTACACATTACTATTACTGGGACACACGCGACCTTCCTCTGCTAATGCTCAATCTCTACTACTTCTCGAGCTCTTTTTACGCTTTTTTTAACACTAAAGAAAATGTTATGTAACAGAACAACTGATCTGTTATAAAATAGGGCTGCCTATCCTACATTCGGCTATCCTGACAATTCATTCGACCCGAATCAGGATAACCACAACTTCATATATTCAGCGACAGTGTTTGTTTTATTTGGACCTTCATCATCTCCTACTTTTTCGACAAGGTATCGACCATGTCTCAACTTACGAGTCACGGCGTAAGGTCCTAAGATCCTCTTTTTCAACTTCAACCCTGCACCAAACTGCGTTCTTTTAATAGCTACTAAATCTCCGAGTTTGTACTCAGACTCTGGTTTCCTTGATTTGTTGAATGACTTGCGATTCTCGTCCTGAATCTTTGCGATGTTCTCTTTAGCTTCCAATCGAATCTTCTCCTTCTCTTCCTGCAACTCATTTAACAAATCTTCCTCTAACAGCTTGACTAACTCCTTATCATACTTGGTCTTCATATTTATCCCAGTAAGAATCTTGAATGGGGGTATCTTCGTACTTCTAGGTGGAGAGGAATTGAAATACTGTTGAACCCTGCCTACATGCTTATACCAAGCTTTCGGGTCTTCCGCACAAAGTTTCGTCAATATAGTGATGACAATCCTGTTGATGCGCTCCACTTGACCATTGCCACGTGGCACCCCTGTGGCTACCAACAAATGCTGGATACTGTGATCCTTACAGTATTCCTGAAAAACATTGGCTGTGAATGCCGTTCCACGATCCGTGATTATACGACTTGGATTACCGAAAACTTCAGACTGCCTTACTAATCTATCCACTACCTCGTCAGCGCCAGTACTTTTAGTGTGGTAAAGCCACACAAATTTAGAGAAAGCGTCGACGACTACTAAAACATGATTGTACTGTTTTTTTGTCATATCCATGGGGCCAATGTGGTCCATATGATAGGTCTGCCTTATTTATCGCGTTTAAGAAGCCCTCTTTTTTCCCATACTCAGCCTCGCCAGCTATACACTCGATACAGGACTTCACGATAGTTTGAGCCTTCTTCTCTAAGTCTGGGATGTAATAGTCGCGCTGCACCAAGTCGATTGTCCTTTTGACGCCAAAGTGTCCTTGTCGGTGAGCTGTGTTGATTATTTCGTTCTCCATGGCTGATCTTGTGAAGAACTTCATGATTCAGATAAAAGTCGTCATAGGTATTTTTTTCCAGAACCTTACAAATGGCTTTTATCCATTCATCCTGACGTTGAGCCTGTAGAATTCGATGTCTGACTCAATCTTGGAGCAACAAGGTATGTACGCGGCTTAAAGCGTCGACATGTTTCATCCTTGTTCCTGACCGATGCTCTATTACGTACTCAAAATCTTGTAAAAACATGGCCCAACGAGATACTTTCACTTGGACATCATTCTTCCGCATGGTCATAGCAAACGCATTGCTGTCTGTGACGATCTTAATCTTTCTTCCCAGCAAGTAGATCCTCCACTTCTACAAATTTAAAAATTAAGCATACCGCTGGGTAATGCTATGGCTTTGTATTTTTATTTTTCTTATAAAATATACAGTTAATATAATTATTATTACAATTGCTAAAATTAGTGATGCGTGTCCAGTTAAATGGTGAAAGTCTAGTTCCCTCAATTCTAGCTTGTGAGTTTTTAAATATTGAATTTGCTTTGATAAACGATTGATTTCGTCCGTATGGTTAGTTAATAGCATTTCGAGCGGGTTCCAAATAATCTTTGGTATTTCGTTGACTTCTCCAATGAAAGACAAAGCTAATGTTCCCTGATCTTCTAGCTGAACCAAGATTTTATCATCAGTTCGAGCAGTACAATCTGACCTTAAAGTTATTATTCAGGTAAATCTACTATCTCTATTTTTAAGTTGCTACATTGAACTCTAGCCTTATAATTGTTTTGAACTTTAAAAAGCTACTACTTTTCTTTTCCAACTCAACCCAATATGACTTACTCTCAACAATCGATTTATACCTGCCTTATTTGGATTGAGAGGTTTAATCTCACAACTATTGTCGTTTGCACTACTCCAAGCCCAACTTCCCTCACAAACTCTTTTATTCGACTGCCACCTTTGACATTTATTAATAGTAGATTCTGCCATAAGGTGATATGCATCGATCTCAAAATTATAAATTAAGTACTGAGAATCTACATGCACTGTAATCATGCGGTCGTCCAATTTAACCGGAACTGGAATAATTTTATATAGTACTGAGGCATGTCTACCAAACAATGGTATTTTTGCATTAAATATTAATTTTGTATCCACAAATAAATAAATTAGCCGTCAATAATGTGTAAACCTCCTTTAATTCTGTGCCTGTTCTTTTCCCTGGCAAGACTACATTTTCAGAAAAACTGTCTTTTATTCTGGAAATTTCAATCCTTAGCTGACTAGGTCTTAATATGTTTGTATTAAGTCGGCCATGATTTATGTCTATTAATAGGCTTATGATACCATATTGAATTTTCTCGCATTCATCTATAATATAACTTAGCTGTTTGGTTATCATAAAAAAGTTGATAGACTCTTTGTACACATAATGGAACTAATCCATCTTGGAATTCGAATCTTTTCTAAAAGCAATAAATTTTTTTTATAATTTACCCAATAATCTTTTTCTTCATTGGACATTTCTTGATCACATTCATTCTTATTTATCCATAGTTTTTGAATAAAAAGTTTTCCTAAAATAGTTACAGGAGCCAGCCATCCAAAAGGGTCATATATTTTTGATAATGTTGATAACACTATCCTTTTGTTGATGTTTTTCGAATCCCCGCAATTTACCTTGAATTTAAATAAATCCTTTTGCGGTTCCCATGGAAGCCCCAGGGTTTTTACGCATTCATTTTCCACAAGAGTAAGAACCTTTCTATCACCTGTATCTTCTACAGTTTCCATTATTTTTAAACTGTTCGAAATCCATTTTCTTAAATTCATTCCCACTTTTTGTAATTCTTGAGAAATTAATTTAATTAAATTATTGGCATCTTCTATAGAATCAGCCCCAGTCATTAGGTCATCCATATAAAAATCATTCCTTATTATCTCACTTACATCTTTGTTTTTGCATTTATCAGCAATATCTACTAGAACTCTAGTAGCTAGATATGGAGCAGATGCAGTTCCATATGTGACTGTTGTCAATTTATAATTTTAAATTTTTCCATCTGGAGAATCTCTCCATAAAATATATTGGTACTCCTGATCATTATCATTAATATTTATCTGACGATACATTTTTTAAACGTCCGCAGATACCACAAAGACCAACCCACATTATGTCGTTCAAACTTTTATTATTAGTTGTTTTTGCTGAAGCGTCAAAAACAACTCTTAATTTGGTCGTCAGGTTTGACTCTCTAATTACTGCCTGGTGAGGTAAAAAGTACTTTCCTTCTTCCTTCACTTCGACCATGTGTCCTAAATCGATATATTCATGCAAGAATTTAGCATAGTCTAACCTTAGTTTTTCATTTCTTTTTAATTTTTCTCACGATTAATGAAACGAGCCATTGCCTGTTTCTTCGAATCTCCTAAGGTAACATCATCTTTAAATGGAATTGACACAATGTATCGACCATCTGAACCTTTTTTTGTTGTTTTTATGTAATAATTTTCACATATTTCAGATTCGATATCATTTTTGTCTTCTTCCTCAACCTCCTAATACCGATCCATATCTTTTAATTCGATGGTGGTTGCTACAACTGTCTTCTTACCTTTGGATTTTTTGCATCCAGAGACAATCCACCCGAAATCGGTTTTTTGACCGAGGAGGCCATTAATTTTGACCACTCCATTCTGCAGAATGTGAGTGTATAGATCTGCCCCAATTATCAGATCTACACGACCCGGTTTATTAAAGTCTGGGTCGGCCAAATTGTTCTTCTCCCACTTTGATTTGTCAACATTAACTGTGTTGACTGGGAGAGCCCTCATTAATTTTGGAAGTATTAATGCTTCAACTCTAATTGTTTTTTCGGAATTACGATACTCCACTGATCTCTGTTTGAGACCGAATTTTGGGCAATATCAGAATCTGCGCAGATTCTTCTGAAAATATTGTGCTTTGAGAACCACTGTCGATCAAAGCTCTAAAATTTTCGAAACCTCCCTCAGAGGTTTGAATTTGAATGCGTGCTGTAGCTAGCAACGCTTGTTCCGACGTCATACACGTGTTTACTTTTTCATTAGTTTTTTCAGTTTTTTGGTCTGTTTTAGGCTTTACATAAATCTTTAGCATACTGTGCTGATTTTTCTTACAAATCGAACATGAAATGTCACTTTGACATTTCTTATTGCATGGGTGCTTAAGGCATTTAAAACATAAATTACTTTTCCCATCCGTTCAGATGGATTCAAAGCCTTAAATTTTTGACACTGAAGTATCAAATGTCCCGTACTTTTTCACATAGCACAACTGTTAGTAGACAACTCTTTCATATTGCTACTGAACACTTTTTTTTCCAGATTTTTCATCCTGACCTGACCTAATCGAACTGAGTCGTTGTTCAATTTTCTTATTATTATATGTGCAAAAACTATATCAACCTCGTCAGAAATTTGTGCCTTTAATTTTATCATATGAATCGACTCATTAATAGTGTCAATAAACATTCTCAATTGCCGAACTGATTCCACATTCAGATTTTGGAGATCAAGAAGGCGATTAATTTGGTCGGAAAATATTTTCCTTTTATTTTTATACCGTTTGGTTAGCAATTGAGCAACAATAAGTGAGAAACCATATTCCTGGCTTCTCCCTTAAGTGATATTTTAAGGTAGTTAAATTTCAAGGAAGGACTGAGATCTTCCCTTAAATGTATGAGTTCATTAAATAACTCATAAAATAGGTCTCAATCTTCGGAATCTCCATAAAATGTGGGTACATGAATTTTAGGCAGAGTTGGAAAATCATAAATTTTATGATTTCCAACTTCTATCTTTTTAGGCACAATTTCCTCGATTTTTTTTTCATATCGTTGGTAACCATTATACCTCCTAACAGTGACAATCCTAGTTTCAAAAGTTTTTGTTCTATCATTTTGAATATCCTCAAATGTATCCTTTAAATATTTTTCTAACTGCTCTATCGCTATATCTAACTGGCTTTCGCAGATTAAATTTTTTTTCTGTATTCTGCTCTTTTGCCGTTAATTTACCATCGGACTTATTAGATTCAGCTAACACTGTTCTTATTCTATTCACTGTTCACTGTCAACCGCGACTACTCCAATATGCATCAGAGCTTTATGATTTTCGATGCACTCGGCCTTCAGCTCATCGAATTTTTTTAAATATTCGAATGATAAGCTAATAACTTTCTGTGTTTTGATTCTACAAAAATTATATTAACCGCCTCAAATAACCGAACAATTATGTAATATAATTATAATATTTATATATAATATTTTTAATTTTTAAATATTAAAATATGAATAATAGGACTTATCTGATCCTATTTAAATTTATGGTTGCCGCTGTTGTCGTCGCTGCTGAGTCTTCGATTTTGATGTTTTTTCCGCTGTCGATGAAGGTTGACTTTCGCTGATGTTGTCCTCGATCTTGTAGTTGTAGTTGTCCTGAAGTCTTCGAAGTCCTGGAGTCCTTCTTGCGGTTTTGAAATTTTATGATGATTTGATTTTTTTTTTAACACTTTTGTTTTTGATTTTATGTTTAATATTGGGAGTCACTCTTTGATTCTTTAGTTATTTGTATACTTTTGAATATTGGGGGTCACTTTGATCTTATTTTTGTATACTTTTTCACTTTATTATTATTTATTGGGAAAACGCCAAAATAATAATTGCTCGATGGCAAAATTATTTTTATTTTGTAATTTGTCGGTTTCTCGACTACTTTTACAACAAATTTTGTTGCAATATTTATAATTGATTAAATTTGTTATAACAGAAAAGATTCTTTTATGTCGTTTTGCTTTTTAAAATTGTTTACTCTGTTTCTTACCACTGGTGGGGAACAACAAGAGTCAATTATTCATTAACACCTTAAACAAAAAACTGCAAATGTTACAGATTTTATTTTTTTTTTTAAGGTGCTGGCCTAAGTTCTGAGTCTCTTACCACTGGTGGGGGAAAACTGCAGAGTTGTCGAAGGACCAAAATAAAAGGGATGAATTAAATAAAACAACCTTTTCAGTTGAGTTCTGTAAAAAAACTGATTTTTATTTTCTAAGTCCCTGCTTAGGAAACTAACATGAACATATTCTGGTCTTATCTGTGGCCCACGCAGAGGCCTTGTCTGCCTGAGCGGGAGAGTTATCATTTGCCCCCCGCACAGGAACCCTTAGTGCAGTGTGAGAAACATCTCAAGTGATTATCTTCTGTTAGGCTCAAGTGGCCTGCACTTACAGATTACAAATGCTAACACCGCTCCCTTGTAGGGTTTAAAATTACAGATCATAGTTTATGGCTCTAGGTCGATTTACAATTGTCACATGACATGCACAGAGCTCATAAAATATTATATTTTATTTTTATTAGTGTTCGTCTGAACACCCACTTTATACGCAGACCTGAACACGTTGCGACATCTAAAGCTTTCTTTAATTTCTCCAAGCCTTCCTGTTCGTCTTTTGATGAAATAATCAAATCATCCATGTACAGGATTAGTGTACCATCTTCAATCAATTGCCTGAGCACTGCAAAAATGTATCGCATGAACACTGCAGGGGAATCGGTGTATTTTCGAGAGCTTTCCTGCACGGGGACATGGAAAAATCCGTTTAATAAGTCCAACGTTGTAAATACTTTTCCCTTCTGAAGCTTATGTAAAACATCGTCGATCAAGGCCATAGGGAAATTATCGCGAATTATCTTCTGATTCAATTTGCGGTAGTCGCAACAGAGTCTTTTGGTACCATCCTTTTTAGCAACCAACACTATGGGTGAGGCGTATTCGGAAACACTTTGGCGAATGATTCCTTCCTTAACCCAATCCCTGATATGCTTGTCAACTTTCTCAGTTTCTTCGAACGGTAAACGCCTAGTTCTCTGATAGACTGGGACTTCATCTGTGAAGAGTATTTTCATTTCTACTGGGCTTGACTCTGGCTTTAATGGCTTGTAATTTTGAATTAACCCAACTACTACTAATCTTATGTCGTTGCTCAAGTGAAGCAGATCTAAATCTGGAACATTGTTTTCAATGAAGTTTGATGCCATTAACTGATGGAAAGTTCCTACCAAGTCTGAAATGCCACAGCCAAATTTTGATTGTCACTATATTGAGTGAGATCTATGTCATGGTTTGGAGTATTTTTATCTCTACCTAAGGTGTGATCAGACATATGGCCAATATCTACTGGATGAACTGCGTGGAAAACGACTTCTTTTGCTCCAACTGTTGCGTTTACTGTATTAAGGACATCGCTACCGATAACACCTTCATAAAAGGTATCCTTGTCACGCACTACATGAAAGCACATATCAACGTCAGCATCATCTAACTTTGTCGCAGCTGTGAACGAACCTAGAGTGTATATCTTCTTGCCACCTATTCCAATTAGCTCCTTAATATCAGGTTTGAGAATATCAGGGTAGATGCGAGTGTAAGCTGTCTCGCATATGGTACACATATCGCTGCCAGATTCGAATAACGCCGTAATCTGGTTGTTACCAATGTGAATGTTTTTAAACGCTCTGTTGAAAGTTATTTGTGACAGCTGCTGAATGTTTGAGTTTTCATTTTTCACTTTCTAACGAGCTTCCTTGGTACCGCATTGATTTGCCTTGCGATCAAACTGATTGCATTTAAAACATTTTATACCTACTTCCTTACAATCCTTTGCAATTTGATTGCTGCCACCACACTTAAAGCAACGTCTGCCATCTTCGTTAGTTTTAACTAAAGAACTGTCAAACTTCGGCTTCGGTTTAAACCCCTGACTCGCGCAAATCTTCTCACGAAACTCCTTAAGACTGGACGCTGGTACAAACAACTTTTATTTTGCTTCGAGTCTGGTATCCACTATGTATTCTATAATACTTTCTTCGTCCAAATTCGACTGATTTGCCAACGCAGTCATACTCTAGAAGTATTCTATCAGACTCTCTTTCTGGGTTTTCATTCTATTTCGAGCAACTTGTGCACCTGTTTTGCGGTAAGCTTTTCTCCAAATTCATTTTTTAGAGCTTCTTTTAGTGCATCCCAATCATTTATTCCTCGTTGGCTACCCAAGAATAATTTTGCAGCTCCCTTTACCAACTGTCTGCCGTAAATGAATTTTTGAAGATCAGTCCACCCAACTGTAATAGAATTAAGCTCAAAATCTGCAAGCCACTAATCAATATCTGGAGAACCATTTCCAGTGAATGCAGAAAGCGAATCTTCAATACCTCTTAGTGTGAAAGCCATGACAAAGGGTTTAGTACTAGAAGAATTTGCCCCTACGTCGTCAGTTTCCTCGTACACTGACTCCTCTGAACCTTCTGCGTTTTCCTGATGGTCTATATTTTGCCCTTCAAAATAGGATATGAGTCTTTCCTGTAATGCTGTTTTTAGGCCTGAACTTGGTAATCTTTATTCTTTTAACTTGTCTTTAAGCTCTGCAACAGAAAATCGTGTGATCTCTTCAACATTCATATTTTCTAAACTTACATAACTTATTTTATTTCTTTAACCAAACATATATGTACTTTTTACTTTTCTCTTAAATTAATCAATAAAAACAATTTAAATGGGAATAATATTATAATAATATTGTTACGTTGCAAAAAAAATGTAAGATTCGGTATTTTAATTAAATTATACTTGCGAACCGCTTGCCGTCTCTCGTATTTTGTTGGTCATCTCTGATATTTGGCACTGCTTTTCAACTGCCTCTTCACTCGCGCCTTAATATCGCCTTCAATAGTCTTCAATCGTATTCAATCGTCTCAATCGCGCCTTCAACTCCAGTGGCGTCACTTTGCCTCCTCGTCTTAATCACCTAATTTGGATCTCTGCTTCGTCGTGATCTTCTCCAGTTCTTCTCCTGGTCAAGTTGTCGCTTCAGCCATTATTGTCGCTCTCTGCGACAACGGATTGTATTAACGCCTTTTGTCGCCTTCCTTTCAGAATTGCCACAGAACCAATTTAGCAAATTTTGCCAATCTAGCAAACTGCGCAATAAATTTTGTAGCTTTGTAGTTGTAGAATTTCACAATATTTTGCAAAACTTGGTGGATTTGCGCAACATGAAAATTCTCAGCTCTTCTGGTTGGTTTTTTAGTCTCTCTTTCTTATAATCAGTTCAATTTTATAACTTTTTAGTTTCTCCGTTTAGTTTTGCTAATTAACTGCGATCGATGGATTTTTGTTGATCACACTCAATTTGCACGTTTGTCAATTCATCCCGGACGAACCCCCAAAATTGTAGAGAAAGGCTTCCGTTGGCTTAGTTAATTTATTAACTAATTATACACGTATTATTCTTCGTTCAATTCAGTTCTTTTATACAGTTTTATGTTTAAGTTGACACATTACTATTACTGAGACACACGCGACCTTCCTCTGCTGATGCTCAATCTCTACTACTTCTCGAGCTCCCAATAACTAACTTCTAAAGATTTTTTAGATTTGTAGCGTTAGGTGGCAACATTTGAAAAAACTGCGGTGCATAAGAAAACGTAAAGTGTTCAAGCTAAGTCCCAAATCTCTAGCTCTTGTAGTATCCGAGTTGTCGGTCTTTATACGGACGGACGGACTTTTGATCCTGATCAAGAATAAATATACGTTGTAGGGACGGAACGGCTTCCTTCAACCTTTTACTTTCCAACAAATACTATATTCATTTTACTCTTGTGTAACGTTTATAAAAAAACCAATAGTTTAAAAAGAGTCTACTTTAGACTCTGAATGGCGCTGCCGTGTATCGTACGACACGATTCGCGAGAAGATAATCGCGAGATAAGAAAATTTAGGTAAAGGTCCTGGGAAAAAGTAAGGTCAATTTTGTGCTAATGAAGTCTGTATTAATTGTTTTAGGAGCGGCAGAGAGTCAAGATTTGAAATTATAGGAAAAAGTATATTATAGTCAGAACATAATACTTTGAAAGGCTCATGCAAGGCATAGTTAAATCTGCAATGATTTATTATTTGGGGAATAAAATTTCTAGTTAATCTACTTGACACAGAAAAGTTTAGCCGACTTACCAAGTCGGGGCTGCCAATCTCCCAATGAATAACTGTGTAAATAAAGACATTGCCAAGCATCGTTCTACGGTTGGCTAGGGAGGGTAAATAAATCAACATTGTGGCCTTCAGATGGGAGACCCATACTCCAGAATTGGACGGACTAGCGAAATTAATAAAGTTTTAGTGACATAAGGATCATCGAATTCATGCACTCCTCTGGCTTTATTAACCACGGACGAAATGTGATTAGAAAACTTTAGTTTGAGTCCAAAAGGACGCCAAGATTGTTTACAACAGTTATTCTATCCAAAGCGCTGCCACTTAACGTAAGTTGCGTATTTCGGATTGATATCGATAAAATAATTGATCTACAAAGGAGCTGCAAATGAGGAGTAATCATTTTTTTAAAAAGCTTAGAAATAGCTGTCAACTTAAATATACCCCTATAGTTACTGAATTCTAACTTGTTAAGGAATAACTTGTAAGAGGCCCTGGCAAACAAACGGGCTTAATACGAAAAAGATCTAAAAGAAGAGAGCTTTCTGTTAAAGTGGAACAGAATATGAGGTTCGACTTGGATATGGTGTAAGAATAAAGCTGTGATGAATAGTCTAAAGTAGAGTAATTCGTTTAAAAAAATTGGGGACATAAGTCGGCTATTGCCTGATCTGTGGTTGCCGTCATGTTTTCCAACGACAGCGAGGAAGGATAAAAATTAAATTGACGGTTGGTGTTACCGAAGCTATAAAACTGTTTCGGGTCGTAAGAGAACTGGACCTTACAATGGCTTAAGTAACTATTATAACACTCAGCATTAAGCAAGGTAAATTATGACAGAGCACTTAAATATCTAGCAAAAAAAAATTGAGATCCAGTATTTTTATATTTCCTAAAAAGTCTAGACTTTACATTTCTTAAGTGTGTCAACTCGTTGCTAAACCAAGGATATTTATTGAGATTGACGGAAAGTTCCACGGAACACAGGAATTAAAAAATGAGTTTATTGCAGTGTAAAAAACATTAACTGCATCGGACATATTATTGCATAAGTAAGGATTATAGCAATTAAAGCCAGAAATATTTGGCAAACTCTGGGCAGAAACACTTTTTCAGGATTTGATACAAAACACAAATCAAGTAGGCGCCCTAGCGATATGTCAAGCAGGCCGCCAATAAAATCATGTTGTGCTATAGGTAGTAAGACATTCAATCCATTTTGAGGGGACCAAGTAACTCCAGGATGCCTGTCGGAAAGCTTATTTGCAACAGACTTGATAACGGAAAGGTGATTTAAATAATCAGGAAGTTTAGGAACGCCGAAATATATGAGCAAGTTATGTATATAGAGTTACCAGGAAGTGATAACTTTACGCAAATAAATTCAATGGTATTTAATTCCTCAAAAAATAACTCCCCGGACGAGAGGGTTGAATCAACTCCAAATCGAATCAACAGATTCCACCTCCCCGTCTAGAGGGACGGTCATACCTATATATTGTGTACTTTCTTGGAAAAACTTCGGAGCTAAAAATCTCCGGCTTTACCAGGTTTCTGTGCACACGATAATATGAGATGCAAAGGAAAGTCAATCAGAATACAATTTAGTTAGCTTGCGGCGCAAGCCTCTGGATTCTGATAGAAAATAAGGATGTTAGAAGTTAGTTTTTTTAAAAATGGTACAATGGTTTGGACTCGACTAGGAAGTCTTACTTCCTCGGGCCTCTTCTTTTTTATCTTAGCTTCCAACTCTTTTAGAACCATTTTATCCGGCCAAAAGTCACCAGAGCATTTGACATAAGCTCGTTTGGGACACCTTTACACTATTACTACCGGCTTTAGTTTTGTCTTGTATATACTATATGACAATACATCAGAAGATGTTTGATCAGAGGAAAGCCGAGAAACGAAAATTTGATTCTTTGGTGGAGCCACTGAAAGGGATTTTGGTGCAGCAGACATTGTTTTTGCAAAACCAACTTGAGCCGGTTTTCCGGATTCCGGAGTTAGGTGAATCCACTAATTGTGAAACCACTACGGACAAATCGGAATTCTTAGAAGTCCCTGGTTGCATGCATTCTGTTACGGATTGTTCGGATACCGAATCTTTTTAAGCTGCTGATCTTAGCAACATATGAGGGTTTGCTGCAGTCAGCTGCTGATCCGCCGGAATGCTCTGTTGATCTTTTGATCGGTTTTTGATTTTGCTGCTTACCACCAGCGTCTTTTTTGTGCTTAGGGACTCTTCTAATAGCTTACGTCTATTAAACTGCGAATCCAGCGCAGCACATCATCAGCTCGGCGAAACCATCTCTAGCAACTCCGAAACAGCTAATCAACCCCATCAGGCCGCCTTTAGTTTGGCCCATGAACGATTTCATCTCGTTCGCAACCTCAACACAAGCATTACAACAGATCTGAAAATTAGGCCCCTTTGAAAGGTCATCACTTCTCCGGCCAGTAAAACCGGCGCACTTGCTGTGCATCATGTTTTCAAACAGCCAGCAAGTCATGTTAGACTGGTCAGCCCTAATTACGAAGCTCATTTTTTGCAGAAACAGACCAAGGCTTAATGATTCGTGTCATTGGCCAATTCATAATCAATAGGGATTTTTCCTTAAACAAAACCACAAGTCCTTCCCTTACGTTTTTTACTGCTGTCGTCCACATAAATATTCATTCAAGAACGTATTTTTTTATATAGACACCAATATCTAGCGCTTTACAAGTACATCGCTTAGAAGCCAACATATACATCAGGGTGAGCTGTTCTATGCTCCCAAATAAAAAAATGTTTTAAAGCTTTGGGATAAAACTGTCACAAAAATCTTTTTGTGCTGCAGGTAATATTTAAGTCGGAACGGGACGGATGACTAAATCATATAGCTCCCATAAAAACAATAAAACTTTGTTGTTTCAAAACATTTGGGCATTCGTTTCACACTTATTATTTATTTCATCAACCTTATTAAAATTTTCGTTCAGTTTTTATGGCCTTATATGGACTCTTTAGACCGATCGATTGATCACTTATTTTATTTTCGACCATTCCAGGTATCAGATAAATACAGTGATGGAAAAAATAATAATAACGACAATTTTTTTTTCGTATTTTTCAACTTTTTTTTCAGTCAAGTTTTTTTTTTAAGTTTTATCCTATATCCTATCCCATTTTTGGAAGAAGACGATTGGTGGGTTCAAGTCTAAAAATAGGGAAGATTTGTGGAAAAAAGTGAAGTCCGAGTGGTACTCCATTAAACCATCCATTTGTTACAATTTGGTGGATTCTGTAACGTGTAACGTTCGACTGAAGGACTAATTTTCGAAAGGATCTGTGATGGCGTGGCACGCTGTAGGTCCGGCACTAACTCGTCGGCTTTGGGGGTGGAGGTCTTGCTCCTACAGATTCAGTTACGATGTACACATTATCATTAATATCCTAAGAAATTGAGCGTGCTTGCGACATTGAATGGAGCTAGTAATGTAAATCGGAAGAACGATTAACCAAATTCAAAAAGAAACAGCATATAAAGTAAAGTTCAAAAAAAAAACAAAGAGATGTAACTATTTGCGTGTCTGCTGGTGTAATTGCGCCCGCTTATCGACCACCCTACCTTGGTAACCCCTCTGGTAACCCCTTCTTCCTACGACCGCGGAATCTTTAGCTCAGTTCAGCAACACGTTTCTTTTAGGTTTCCATTTTAATTACAAAATTTAAATTCATAGTAATATTAGAGAAAATATAGTATATTAAGTTTTGTAATAAAAATATAGAGTGCAATCGTAATTTAATCAAGAATAATTTATAGTATTATATAAGTTAAAAGATTGATTATTATTTTTATATAAAAAAAAACAAACTTTACTTTATTGAGTTAAACAATTATTCATTATGACTCTGCCGCTGCTGCCGTGTCTGCTAAAGTTTTTTATTATTATTGGTTGCTGCTCTTCTTCGCTGTCGCTGTTGACCAAATTTAATTGTCATTGGCCAATGCATTTAAGTTATTGTTTTTGTTGTATGCACTCGGCCGCGTTCGATCAACTTTGGAAATTGGCTATTCTGCATTCCCACGATCGCTGACCGAAAGGTGCAAGCTCAGCGCACGTGGCTTAGTTCGTGTGAACTTTATTGAGGGCATGCATTTGTTGTGCAATCAATGCTTACTCTTACTTATGTCTCGATCTTTATATAATTTTGGGTGTTAACTCTTCCCTCCTTAAACGCGACTGTCCTCGGTCGCAACGACGTAGATTATAGGTCCGGAATGTGGGGGCTTTTCTTGCGTTTCTGCCACGGAAGGTGATGTACTTTCCGTGATCGCTCCTATTATTAGTAGAAGTAGAATGGTGGCCAATCCGTAGCTAACGGAAGATTCTATAGTTGTTTTGGTTCATAGTTTTTCGAGCGCTTTTGTGTTGTTAATATTGAGTTCCTTGACCATTTGTAGTGAGAGAACTTCCTCTACCTTCGTCTTTTCTCCCATTAGTTGGAATAACGTAGGTTCTGGTTCGACTATGTTGATTTCCCTTGACTTGAAAGTAGTTTCGACAATAGTTACTGTTGAATTACGGTATTGTATTATGAAGGAGCCTTGCAGTTGTAGAAGTTTTTCGTCTAGCGAGACTGGCCCATTGAAGTCGTTCAGTAGTATGGTGCCTGGCAGTATTTCCTCGAAATCCGGTGTGTTGATTGTTGATCATCTTATATTCTGGTTCTCGAAGGTTCAGGAGAGCGTTTACGCAAGTATCAAATTTTCTGAATTACAAATTGTCTTATCATTATGGGATTCGCAAGGTTTTTTAATTGCAAATAATTGTCTCATACATCCTAACAAATTTTCGTATTTTATATCATTGATTATTTGGGCTTTTCTTATTGCTTTAATTTTTAAAGTTCTACAATTATCTGTTTTAATAGTTGGGAGGCAAATAATATAAATGAGGTCGTTGCAATTTGTGGCTAATTTAACTTTATCAAATTTCAATAATTCCTCTATGTTAAAAAATAGGTCGTTTGCTTTTTTTTTTTTTTAAAGATATCTTTCACCACTGTGGTTTTTGTGCTTGTGAATACAAAAGAGTTTATTGTGTTAGATTTGGCCCATGTAATTGCGTATATTATGTTGGTTATTTCTTCTTCTATTAATTGCATTTTTTTATACCCTTGCAGAGGGTATTATAATTTTGGTCAAAAGTGTGCAACGCAGTGAAGGAGACATCTCCGACCCTATAAAGTATATATATTCTTGATCAGGATCACCTCCTGAGTTGATATAGCCATGTCCGTCTGTCCGTCTGTCCGTCTGTCCGTCTGTCTGTCCGTCTGTCTGTTTCTACGCGAACTAGTCTCTCAGTTTTAAAGATATCGAATTGAAACTTTGCACACAGCCTTCGATCCTTTGCACGCAGTATATAAGTCGGAACGGCCGGGATCGGCCGACTATATCCTATAGCTGCCATATAACTGATTGATCGGAAATGCCATAACTTTGGTGTTTGTTTAGTTAGGAAGTTGGGATTTTCTATGGGTTTTTTTTGGCCAATCAATCCGACCTACCAAATTTCATAAGGATCGGCCGACTATATCCTATAGCTGCCATATAACTGAACGATTGGAAATGCCATAACTTTGGTGTTTTTAAAGTTAGGAAGTTGGGATTTTTATGAGTATTAAGAATGCATCACATGAATAATTTTGGAGAATATAGTTTACAGAGTATTCTGCAAGGGTATATCAACTTCGGCTCCGCCCGAAGTTAGCTTTCCTTTCTTGTTTTTTAATATTTTCTTTCTGATTTACGATTTCTTCCGAGCTCTGGGTAACTTTTAATATTGCCTTATTTGCATTAGTAAGTTGGGTAATTTTTTGATTAATTAATCTGTTAATTACTACTTGTTTATTGTTGTTTTCAAATTGCTCATTTATCTTATTTTCTAAGATCTCGTAGTCGGGGTGGTCTGGTGATCCCGCCAGCCATTTCCATGCAGTGACTATTGCTTCTATTGCCCTTTTTTGTTTTTTTTTGTGTTTGAAGAATGCGTAAATCAGTATGAATCTGATTTAATTCGTAGGAGAGATAGGGGTGTAATGGATGAGATGAGGTGAGTGAATGAAATGAATGTTCTAACTTCGCCAGAGTTTCTTCATAACTGTGTAAGTTAAAGATATGGATGATTTTAAATGTTCCGTCTTGCTTAGCCGCTAATGTGGTTTCGAGTGAGATGATTTGTGAGTTGAAATAGTCGAGGACTGTGGTTATCCCCAGGCATGTTGGTAGAAATAGAAATATAATAGAAATAGTTCTTATATTATTGTTATGTATGATTTTTTACGGTTTGTGTTTTAATAGTGGTCATTTTGTTTTCTGCTACTTTCTCAGCTTTGTATCTAGGTGTAAGTTTAGTTCCTAACCTTCTGTCTATTTTTACGTGGACTACATCGCCTGGTTTAAAAAGTTTTGGTTGTATTTTGCCTTGATTGTGGTATTCGAGGTCGGCCGTTTGTTTCTTTTGAATTTTTTTTTTAATTTCTTCTCGTTTTTTTTTTATGTCTTCTGCTGAACTGGAGATTGTGCTTCTAAAAAAAATGTTTATGAGGCTTTCTTTTGTTACAGAATGGATCGATTTATTATATTCCTGAACTGCTTTAAAGATTAAGTCCTCAAATGTCATGCTCCCATTGTCTTTTTTGAGGCACAGCATGATTTCTGATAGGGTTGAATGAAACCTTTCAATTTGTCCGTTTCTTGTCGATGCATACGAAGCATTCGTGTGCACTGATATTTTAAGTTCATCTTCTAACATGAACTTGATTGCTGCTGAGCCTAATGAGCGTTTGTTGTCCATTATTATCCATTTCGGCATACCGAAAGCAATCAACATTTCCCTCAACGGATTTTTAGCTCTTGACTCTAAAATTCTTACTTGAGCATATTTTTAAAATTTGTCGATTTCTGTTAAGATTCTATGTTTTTCTGTAATATAAATATCAATGTGAACTATTTCTCCTGGGTATTTAGGAATAGGGGTCGGTTGGATTTCTTCTTTTGGGGGGTGTTCGCGCACTTTGCGATTTTTTTATTAGCGGGAGCGCAATAAAGCTTTAATCGCTCTCGCGAATTCGCCCCGTCTCTCGCCCCTTCGTTAAGTTAGGCTTAAGCGTTTTTATAATGAACATAAAGAGTCAGTTGTTAAATGAACCTCATTAAGCAAACTCCCTTTCGTCGCTTCGTCGTCAAAAATAAAGTCGAATTTTCCCTGCAAATAAGTTTCGCGTTTGTTAATACAAAACAGTATTAAAGTTTTTCATGGTGACCCCGACGAGATTTGCAGTGGAACTCGAGTTGAAACAAATAAATTAAAAACAAATAAATCGCGCCGGCTTTTTTAAAAACATTGTAGTGGTTGTTGCAATTTTTGCCGCTGCTTGTCGCCAGTTGCTGCCTACGAAGGAAGTCATATGGATTCGAAGAGGGAAGTTACCGACGGATGTGAATCGTCCGACCAGGTATAGAGTGCTAAAAGTTTAAAGTTAATCTGTGGCGTGTCGTAAATTGTGTTTTGGCCCATCTTTCAACTTTTTGCATTCGTGTGGAAAATTCGGTAGATAGCGAGCATTCTAACCAAGAAATAAATAAAACTTGCATGTACTAACGATTATAATTCTGATACATACATCCATACATATATACATATTTCGAATTAAACATACATAAGTGAATCGCTTTGGACAAAAATGAAATAAATATTTGTCGGCATCCTGGTTTTTTTAAAAATAAAATTCCCCCATTTCTCGTCGTAGTGAACACCAATTATAGCTTAAAAAGGTAACAGTTGAGAATTGTGAAAAGTTATAATTCCAGAATTAAATCCCCGGCAAATTTTCTGCCGCGCATTTTCCTCAAATTTCCCTCGCTTTTCGCCATTTCCCGCCCTTTATTATCCTTCAGTGCATCATTCGCATTGCGTTGAGCACCGCCAGCCGTACACACATACACACACACACAGACAGCGCAGCCCGTTCTTTCGAGTTCTCTTTCGTCGTTTTCGTTTTCGATCGCTGGAACGGTGCAAGCGTTGCCGCTGCCTAAACGCTTGTTCGTTTTTTGGTGTTTGAGCTTGGCGTGTGCTCCCCTACACTACGTGCGCTCGGCATATTATAATTATTGAATTATTAAAATAAATTAGGATTCCTTAAATTAATTCCTTAATTAATTTTAAATAACTCCCCTACACTGCTTGCGTTAAGCTTATTCCTCTCGTTGGTTATTATTTTTAAGTTTAATAAATTTAAAAACAACATTTTTTTTGTACACATTTACATACATATAATTAAAAAAAAAAACAACTAAAATAAATTAAATTTAAAACTCTTCGATACCAAAAAAAAAAAAAATGCCAAAATCAGAAAGTCACAACAAGGACATCGAAGAGTTGAAAAACCAACGGGATGGATATATGAGGAGTATAACGCAAAGATATTTAAATGAGGGTCGATTCTCTTTAAATACGGTTGAGTTAGAATGTCGATTAGAAATCCTAAATACGCACATCGAAAATGCTTCGCTTATACAAAAGCGAAAGATGGAGATGATGTGTACCGCGTAGAGTTAGAAGAGACTGCGATAATAACAAAATCATTACTAATTACCTTCTTGCGGAAAAAATGCGTAGGAGCGTTGACAATTCCGCTCCCCCGGCAACGCGCACACCCCATTGCCGTTTGCCGAGCGTCGCTTTTCCAACCTTCAGCGGAAAACATTCCGAATTAAAAAAAAATTTTAAGCCTTTTCGAAACTTTTGTTGACAAAAATGACACGCTGCACGATATCGAAAAATTTAACCATAATATCGTGTTTGGCTGGAGACGCGCTAGGAACAGTCAGGGCATTCCAAGTTACCGCGGATAATTATAATTATTATATTATAATGATTGTTTAATTTTCTTTGACAATATATCGACACTGTTTAATCTGCCAAAGATTTCCCAGCCATCAGCTACCGCCTTGAGAAACCTGATCGACACAGTCACAGCGCTGTACGATTCTCTTTTGTCTATTGGGGATGACAAACGTATTACGAATGCCATCCTCATCCATCTAGTAATGGGCAAAGTCGATGCAGGAACTAAAAGAAAATGGGAAGAACAGTTAGATAATACCTCGCTTCCTCTTTGGAGCGAGTGTGAGTCGGCCCTGATCAAGCGCTATCAGCATATGGTTGCCGAAGAAGCGTGTAAGCCAAAAATTGTTCAGCAGAGCCAGGCTTATCCTAAGAAGAATGGAAACAGGAGTTATTCGTTTGTTGCTGCCATACACGACCCCGAAGTATGTGTGTTTTGCAACTCAGCAGAACATCAAGTAGGAAATCGCACTGCTTTTGCTGCCCTAACAGTTCAGCAAAGATTCGATTTCGCAAAAAAGGCTCCCTTATGCATTAACTGCCTTCGTAAAAGATGCAAATCGAAAAGATGCAAGGTGTGTTATTCGCCAGCAAATCTCGCGTTGCCACCTCCTCCGCAGCCCACGCTCTTGCAGCCCATGCGACTGCATCGGATAGAGTTATTCTTGCACACAGCCGTCGTGAGCGTCCAAACAAAAAGTGGCGAATTAGTTTTGGCTCGAGCGCTGCTTGATTCTGGTTCACAAGTAAATTTTGTGACCGATGAGCTCGCTCAGAGACTTCAGATTAAGATAGAGGACGTGTGTTTGAGCTTGCGGGGCATTGGTGGAACTAATGCTCAAGCAACCAAGAAAATACACACGATAGTCAAGTCGCGAGTGGGTAGCAGTCAATTGTCGTCCGAATTTTACATATTAAAAAATATTTCTGGTTATCATCCGGATCAAACGGTGAACAGCAGCGGCTGGAGGGTGCCTGAAAATATTCAATTGGCAGATCCATTCTTCTCAAGCCCCAAAAAATAGATATGCTTATAGGCGCAGATTCGTTCTTAGAACTTTTGTCAGTCGGCCAGATAAAGCAAGGGCCTGAGTTTCCCATTTTGCAGAAAACAGTTCTGGGCTGGATAGTGTCAGAGAGATGTGCCTCAGAAAAAATAAGAAATGCTGAAAAGTTGCTCAGCTGCCAGGAGGAAGTGTTGGAGTCAATGGACACGACCCTGCAGAAATTTTGGTCTGTGGAGGACTTGCCGCCCAAAGCCAAGGTCTATACTCCTGAGCAGCAACTTTGTGAAAAATACTCAAAGATTGTCGTCCGGGAGATTTTCGGTTCGTCTGCCGTTCAAATCTGACCCAATACTCTTGGTTCATTATATGAAGTTGCGAAACGTAGATTTTTGTCGCTTGAAAGAAGATTATCCAAAGATCCTTCTTTAAAAAAGATGTGTCTGGAATTTATGGAAGAATATGAAGCCATGGGCCACTTTTCTTCCACTTACAATAAAATTCCAGACAGTCCGCACTATTTCATTCCGCACATTAATGCGTGCTGCGACTTCAAAGCACCTCGACAAAGTTGAGAGTGGTATTCGACGCCTCGAGCCGTACATCGACGCAGGTCGCGTTGAATGATATCTTGATGGTTGGCCCCACCATTCAAGAGGAGCTGTATTCGAACCTGCTTCGGTTCAGACTGCACAAGTTTGCGCTTGCAGCAGACTTAAAAAAGATGTATCGTCAAGTAATGGTTGACGAAGCTGACCGATACTTTTAGCTCATAGTGTGGAGACGAGATCCATCTGAGTCTCTAAAAATCTTCAAGCTGAACACCGTGACTTATGG
The DNA here is from genome assembly GCA_018153305.1 of Drosophila kurseongensis. Taxonomy (NCBI): domain Eukaryota; kingdom Metazoa; phylum Arthropoda; class Insecta; order Diptera; family Drosophilidae; genus Drosophila; species Drosophila kurseongensis. Next base: position 2,850,612 of record JAECXX010000120.1, read on the forward strand.
AACTTCGTCAGCACCCTATCTGGCGATTCGGTGTTTAATGCGGCTTGGAGAGATCGCGCAGGATTCGTGTCCAAAAGCCGCTAAGGTCATTCAGAATGACTTCTATGTTGACGATTTGTTGACTGGCTCCAGATGCGTTGAGGACCTGTTAAGCCTTCGAGACGAAGTTTCTCAGGTATTGCAAGAGGCAGGATTTGAAATGGCAAAGTGGTTTTCTACCTGCCCAGAGTTGTCCGCATCTGAAAGCGCTGTCATGCCGCTAACGGCAGACTGTCGGTGACTGCCCGACTTTTCGATCCGCTTGGCCTATTGTGTCCTCTAGAGACTAGGGCAAAACTGTTGTTGCAGGAACTGTGGCTACGAGTCGCTGCCGATGCAACTGTAGACATCTTGGGAAGCTTTTAAGGGAACGCTGTTGCAGCTGCCCAAGATCAAGGTATCGCGATTCGTTCATACAAACGCCAAAGTCCCGGCAGAAATACATGGTTTCGCTGACGCTTCCATGCGAGCATATGGAGCGTGCATCTACGTTCACACTAGTACCGCTGAAGGTTTAAAAGTATCTTTATTGACAGCAAAATCCAGAGTAGCTCCCCTCAAGACGAAAACTTTGCCCCGCCTTGAGTTGTGCGCAGCTCACCTTCTTGTGGATCTTTATAATCTTGTAAGACCATTGCTTAATTTTCCGATTACAAAAGTGTTCCTCTGGACGGATTCGTCGTCGTCGCCGAGGACAATCTTCCGCCGCAGCAGTGGATGATCGGGCGGATCGTGGCGGTGCACGTCGGCGCTGACGGCAAGGTCCGAGTGGCGGACGTGAGGACGAAGGATGCTGGCGGTGCTGCATGTGGCATGCTGAAGACGGCGGTCCTTCTGGGCATCTTTTCCCCAATCTTGACATTCTATTTGCCTTGATCCTGCTAATTAAATTTTAATTTTTGCGGTTGATTTTATTTTTACCTTGCGAATTCAAACAACTTTTCCTTTATTTTAAGGCACTAAAACAATTTTAGTTTCAAAATTAATCATTATACCATTAAGATTATAGAGGCAAACGTGATAATAAAAAAAAAGTGGCCAAATCGATAAAGCTTTAACAAAATAGTTAATTAAAACCCAAGTGTGCCAATAATTTTGTTCACGGAAATTTGGTCCATTGTTTTTTTTATTTTTAACAAATTATTTATAAGAGATAAATTAATGAAGTCACTTGTATTTAACATAAAACAAGAGAAAACGCTATAGTCGGGTGCCCCGACTATCAGATACCCGTTACTCAGGTAAAGGGAGTGCGAGGGAGATGGAGATAGAAACTTTGATCACGCATAACTTTTTAACGAATGGTCCGATTTGAAAAATTTATTCTACATTTCGATAGGTATTGATAAACACAATAAAACTGCATTTTTACTTTTCCGAAATATTTAAATTTTTAAAATATAAGCGATTGTGGGCGTTAAAGAGGGCGTGGCACCTTTTTGAAACAAACTTGCGCTGCGTAGGAACTACTAAAATCTGCATGCAAAATGCCAATCTTCTAGCTTTTATAGTTTCCGAGATCTCAGCGTTCATACGGACAGACAGACGGACAGACAGACGGACAGACGGACAGACAGACGGACAGACGGACATGGCTAGATCGACTCGGCTAGTGATCCTGAACAAGAATATATATACTTTATAGGGTCGGAAACGCTTCTTTCTACCTGTTACATACTTTTGCACGAATTCAATATACCCTTTTACTCTACGAGTAACGGGTATAATTAATGATTCTATCTAAAAATATTTTGTTTTATATTAATATCAGCATATTAGAAGAAGAAAAATAGCCTTAAAGTTTAACATGCTTGCTGTGCCAATAATTAAGTTTGTCACTGGATGTCTATTCTATAGGTCTATGGTTATTTTGGCCAAAGAAGGCCTATTTTCATGAATTTTGTCACACGATACGGTTAATGTCAAATCAATTATTTTATAAGCGTATCAAAGTACAACATTTAAACTATGTTTTCACAAATTTCAATAAAAAAAAATGAGCCGTTCGCACCCAAACTCCGTACAGTCAGTCCAAAATTAACCCTAAAAAACAAGAAATTCGACATATTTTTGTCTTCATTGGCATCGCACCATAAATTCTAGGGCAAATTAAGGGCGTTTCTTTCTAAAAACAAGAAAAACTTTTCTAAAAAATATAAAAATATTTCTTTAAAGAAGGGCAACTTCTAAAAATTAGAACAAATGTATAACAAAATGTGGCTACATTCACATCATGGTCAAATTTTTCATTCAGGATTTATGTATGCGTTTCAGCAGCGTTATTCTCGTCCGACATCGTAGTAGCGCAGCGAGTTTCGGTTTCGCACACTTCAAGTCCTAAACGCAACTAACTGCATCGTCCCTTCTTCCTTCTGTGCTTACCACCGAACGACACTCGACGCCAGCGACACTACGCTGTCGCCCCGCTAAAACGCAATTTCTTAAAGAGACAACATGACACAGCACAATTAGAGGCTAATGCAATATTACCAATAGTGATGAAATAGGCCTTTTGGTGAAATTCCCGAGAATATACCCATTCACTCATACCAACATCCACACACTCTTAGTGTGCGCCGACATATGTATATATGTGTATGTCGCAGTGTGATTCCCAGTAAATGTAGCATTCTGGTAATTTGGGAATTCGGGGAATTCTCTGCTTCTGCTTTACTAGCTGATATTGAGCGAAAGCACGGCAGCAGAGGCAGAGACGCTCTGCTGCTGAGTGAGGTTCGATGGTAAGATACCAAGAGTCTTGAGTAAGACAGAGATGGCTGCATACGCTCGACTTAAGTGAGTTTATGACGTGAGCGCGTATGCTGAAATAGTCAGTTGAGCTTGGGTATTCGAACCGATCGGAACTCGCTGTGCAGCTGCGTCAATCATCAAAAGTATCAACATGGATAACATACCCTTGCCGCCGACCGACATACCCTTGCCGCCGACATCAGAAGTGGGATTGGCTCCGCCAAAAGAGGACAGCTCTAGCGTATATATACCTCATATTCTGTCCCACTTTAACAGAAAGCTCTCTTCTTTTGGATCTTCCTTGTATTAAGCCTGTTTATTCGCCAGGGCCCGATGGTATTCCTGGGTGCGTGCTTAGGTATTGCGCTAAGGCCCTGTGCAAACCTCTTCACAAGTTGTTTACCTTATCTCTAGAAACGTCCCAATTCCCAAATATTTGGAAGGAATCATTTGTTATTCCTCTTTTCAAAAAAGGTAACAAGTTAGAAGCCAGTAACTACAGAGGTATTTCTAAGTTGTAAGCTATTCCTAAGCTTTTTGAAAAAATTATTACTCCTCATTTGCAGCACTTTTGCAGATCAATTATTTCTCCGTGTCAACACGGATTTATTAAACGTAGATCCACAATTACAAACCTTCTAGAGCTCACTACATTTGTGATAAAAGGCTTCAATAGTAGTTTTCAAACAGATGTCATTTACACTGACTTTAGTAAAGCATTTGACTCTGTAAATCACTTACTTCTTATTCATAAACTTGACCTTTTAGGTTTTCCAGTTGATCTGCTTAAATGGATTTCAAGTTATCTAAATGGCAGGTCACAAAGGGTCCTTTTTAAAAATTCAATTTCTGAAATTCTCCGTAACGATCTTCCCTCAATTATAAGTCATTCTCGCGTACTTATGTACGCAGATGATGTTAAGTTGTGCCTGCAGTATAAGGACATATCCTGCCATTCTAGATAATTTTCAAAACTGGTGCCGAGATAATTTACTAAATTTAAACGGTTCCAATTGCAAGCTGATGACTTTTTATCGGGCCAATCCGATATACGCGACTTACACGTTAAGTGGCCGCTCTTTGGATAGAATAACTCTTGTAAACGATCTTGGCGTTCTCTTGGACCCTAAACTAAAATTTTCTAATCACATTTCGTCCATGGTTAATAAAGCCAGAGGAGTGCTTGGATTTATTAAAAGGTGGTCAAAAGAATTCGAAGATCCTTATTTGACTAAAACTTTATTTATTTCGCTAGTCCGTCCGATTCTGGAGTATGGGTCTCCCGTCTGGAGTCCACAATACGGAATACATATTGGTCGTATTGAATCTGTACAAAAAAAACTTTCTTTTTGCTTTACGGCGCCTAAACTGGGATGCAAATCTTATCTTACCTTCTTATTCTAGTAGACTTCTTTTGATTAATTTACCATCCCTAGCCAACCGTAGAACGATGCTTGGTACTATCATTATTTATAACCTTATACATGGTGATATTGACTGCCCCGACTTGTTAAGTCGGCTTAACTTTTCTGTGCCAAGTAGATTAACTAGAAATTATATTCCCCCAACTTTAAATCATTGTAGATCTAACTATGCCGTGCATGAGCCTTTCAGAGTATTATGTTCTGACTATAATAGACTTTTTCCTGTAATATCAAATCTTGACTCTCTGCCGCTCCTAAAACGATTAATACTTGCTTCATTGGCACAAGATTGATCTAACTATTACTTTTTTCCCCGGACCTTTACCTTTATTTTCCTATCTCGCGTCTATCTTATCGCGAATCGTGCCGTACGATACACGGCTGCGCCCCTCGGTCGGTTGGGCGGGTAAGTGTGCCGTGGGACTCCGCGCGAAAAAGACAAAAAAAAAAAAATTGTTTACATTGACGATGTTATGGTAGTAGCTAAAACGAAAGATGAAGCGTTAGAACGACTAGAGATAGTGTTGGACACCTTAAGTAAAGCCGGATTTTCATTTAATATAACGAAATGTTCGTTTCTTAAAACTAAAATCGAGTACCTTGGGTTTGAAATAACGAATGCAGAAATTCGGCCAAATGCACGAAAGATCCAGGCATTGATAGGGTTGCCACCTCCGGAAACTGTTACTCAATTATGACAGTTCATTGGTTTAGCTTCTTACTTTCGACAATTCATTCCAAAATTTTCCGAAATATTAAAACCATTGTATACGCTTACTTCAAAGAATAATGCTACTTTTGTCTGGTTGTCAGAACATGAACAAATACGTTTGAAAATAATAGGTGTATTGACACAGGCCCCAGTATTAACTATATTTGATCCACAATATCCAATAGAATTGCACACAGATGCCAGCTCCATTGGTTACGGGGCGATATTGTTACATAAAATCGAAAATAAATCCTATGTAGTGGAGTATTATAGCAAATGTACTTCTCCGGCAGAAGCAAAATACCACTCGTACGAACTCGAGACTTTAGCAGTTGTCAATGCTATGAAGCATTTTAGGCATTATTTACAAGGTCGTAAATTTGTCGTCTACACTGATTGTAACTCTTTAAAGGCCAGTCGCACCAAAATGGAATTAACACCAAGAGTGCATAGATGGTGGGGGTTTTTACAGTCATTTGATTTCGATCTTGAATATAGAAAAGGGGAGCGAATGGCGCATGTCGATTTCCTTTCCCGAAATCCACTGTCAGAAGGAAATAAGTGTGCGGATAAAATAATTGAGAAGCGTATTAATCTTACTGAAGTGACCGACAATTGGTTGGTGTCCGAATCGCGATCCTGAAATAATCAATATTTCATCCAAGTTACGCAATAACGAGTTACCGGAAAATTTAAATAAAACATTTGAATTAAGAAAGGGTATATTGCATAGGAAAATACAGAGGAATGGTAAAACAAGGTGCTTGCCGGTAATTCCAAGGGCGTTTAGGTGGGCAGTGATCAACCACGTACCCGAATCTGTTATGCATTTGGGATGGGAAAAAACATTAGATAAGGTATATGGATATTACTGGTTCGAGAATATGACCAAGTATGTACGTAGATTTTGTGGAAAATTGTATCACGTGCAAACTAGCAAAAGCGCCAAAGATAGAGATACCATGGCACACAGTACACATCGACATAACGGGTAAAATGAGTGGCAAAAACGACTTGAAGGAATACGTCATTGTTTGCATTCACCAATTTTGTTTATTTTTACCACACACTGAATATAGACACCGAAAGCTGTATTAAAGCTGTGAAATCGGTTGTGGCGCTATTTGGATTGCCAACTAGAATAATAGCGGATCAAGGTCGTTGTTTTGCTAGCTCAGGCTTTCGCAATTTCTGTTCCGCTCAAAAGATTCAGCTGCATTTGATCGCTACCGGAGCTAGTAGGGCAAATGGACAGGTTGAACGCGTGATGAGCACACTTAAGACAATGCTGACAGCAGTTGAAACGAGTCAGAGATCATGGCAGGAGGCATTGGCTGAAGTACAACTGGCCATGAATTGTCCTGCAAATCGAGTCACCAAGTTTAGCGCTTTAGAGCTATTAATAGGAAAAGAAGCTAGGCCTTTTGGTTTATTGTCAATAAACGAAGAAGACAATAATGTAGATAGAGAACAGATTAGAATTCAAGCCAAGGAAAACATGGAAAATAATGCAAGATATGACAAACAAAGATTTGACAAAAATAAGGCAAAGATTATGAAGCATAACGTAGGTGATCTCGACCCCAAATTTAAAGGTCCATTTGAGGTGATCAAAGTCTTAGACCGCGATCGATATGAACTAAAATGATTAGTTAATAAGCGAACGTATAAATATTCACATGAGTGGCTAAGAGCGCTACCAAGCAGACAAATAATTAACGAATTAAACGAAGAATTCGATGGCCTAAGGAGGGGAACGAACTAATAGACGGCGTTAGTAAGCGTGCGCCTGTGTCCCAAGAGGGGAATTGAGGACCGCACCATAACAGCTGTCTCACAGGGATGAGAAGTGTTATGGCTGGGGTCAAGGTGATTGGGTGTAAGTGTGCACACCAAATTAAATTGAGAAACTAAGAGACAAATCAAAGTTATGTGAAATCTGAATTATTGGAAAATTCTGATTAGAATTAAATGATATGAATAAAATCATGAAGTTGAAAATGTATTATGTTTGTAAACAAAAGGAAATTGTGTTTCCTAGATAAGAAAAATTGTCAGTTAATGTTTGTGTAAGCGCTCTGTAAGTTTGTAAATTGTAAGAGAAAATAATGTTATTAAAACCTAGAAATACCATAATTAAAAGAGTCTGGTATGTGACTTGGACATGGGTGGTGGATGTAGCACACGAGGTCAGGAAGGCCGTGTCGTAGTAAATGTAGCATTCTGGTAATTTGGGAATTCGGGGAATTCCCTGCTTCTGCTTTACTAGCTGATATTGAGCGAAAGCACGGCAGCAGAGGCAGAGACGCTCTGCTGCTGAGTGAGGTTCGATGGTAAGATACCAAAAGTCTTGAGTAAGACAGAGATGGCTGCATACGCTCGACTTAAGTGAGTTTATGACGTGAGCGCGTATGCTGAAATAGTCAGTTGAGCTTGGGTATTCGAACCGATCGGAACTCGCTGTTCAGCTGCGTCAATCATCAAAAGTATCAACATGGATAACATACCCTTGCCACCGACCGACATACCCTTGCCGCCGACATGTATATGTATATAATTTAATCACTTCCCTTTTTATTCAGAAAAGTCACAAAGTTTGTATTAGTATTGCACTAATGAAATTGCCAAGATTGATTTCAACTGGAATTCTGTGGTGGAAGAAAAATTGTGTATAATTATGATTATTACATTGTCTTACAAGTAAACTCCGATAAGAATCTATAAGAATAAACTTCTAATTTTATTAGTCCGTCGGTGGGATTCGAACTCAGGTCTCCCACGCGTGAGTTCAAAGACATTGAATGGAGCCACGGTCGCGCGAGATATGGGTTGGTTGTAGCACCTTTTTCCAGTTATGGGTTGATGGTAGCACTTCTTCCACCAGAGGTCGTCAGAAAGGTTCCAGGATAGATGGGGTTCTCAACTTAGATATTCAAAAATCATACGACTCGAAATAAAGAACGTCTTCTACGGTTGAGTTGTAGTTTAAGACTGCTTTAATGTATTCTCAGCGGTGGCCGATTAGCCGCCGCTGTTGAAGTGTACATAGATTCTTATATGCTATATATAAATGCTTATACATAAATACAAAGTGAAATAAACGAATGTTTAAACAGAAATCATTCCAAGTGTCTGCTCGTGTCATATTTCCTGTATCGGACAGTTGGGGCATCCTGTTGCAAGGTCAGCAAAAATGTAGCGGGGCAACGACTTAAGTGGTCGTTGCCCGATTTGGACAATGTTTAGATTGCAACATATTTGCATCCGTATGTATGTATGTGTTCGTGTGGCTGTCCAGTCAGCGTACCATTTCCAGGGTAGCTCTGGGAGGTTTAGCCGGAGGCTCGTTGCCTACCGACTGGTCGGTAACTCCTCCCCTCCTGGATTGAAGTGACGGCCAAAGTGATGGCGTGGACGACACGAAGACTGGCTCTGGTATGGTGGTAAAGACAACCTTCTTCTTTGTGTTGATAAAAATGATTGATATTAGGGCTGCAAGAAGTATTAACAAATATATCGCTCCAAAATTTGTAGTTGTAAAATTTTTCCACTGAATGATGGAATTTGAAGCATTGATGGACCTTAAGTTGAGTTGGTGTAAGTTGATATTCTCAATATATTCGGTGAAGTTAATGTTTTGGACGATTGGTATTGTCGCCTCTATCTTCTCTTCGAATCGTTCCACTTCCATGTCGTAAGGAATCTGATTGATGAACACCTCACAATTTTTAAATGTGACAAGTGCGGACCCTTTACAAAAATTGTGGTTGAGCAGTTTGATACAATGGTAGTGTTGTCCGTGTTCAATATTAAAATATGTGCTGGTTCTATTTCAGTGATTAGTTCTAGGTTCTCTATTTCTTTGACTTTACAATTGGCTATGTTTAACGTGAATATACTATTAAGACATTTAGTTTCAAGGTTTTCTTTGATAGATAATGAATTTTCGCAGATGTAGTGTTTATCAATTTTCTTATATTTGTTACTAAAATAATAAACATCTTTTACATTATGATACGCCATGTAATTTGGTAGAATCAGCATTTTGGTTTCGTTTATCGGCAGTGGAATAATATGTGTGAATTGATATATTTCTTGCTTAAATATAGGTATCTTGATTCTAAAATTGATCTTAATTCCGATCATGAAAATGTCTAATTCTAACATGTCGATGATGTGTTCGTTAGCTAAATTTTGCAATTCTGTGTTATTTATTACTTGCTTGATTACAATAAGTTCCTGTTCGGAAACAATGAAATTCGGTACAATGTTTAATTTTGCCAGTAAAATACTTTCTTCTATGTTGCTTAAATGATTAGACAAAACATCGATATTCATATTTATACGTGATATGTACTGAAGTGTGTGTAAGTTATTGTGTTCCGAATTTACTGTTTTAAAGATAGTATCTTTGTAATAGTTTAGATAATGATTAATTATTTTTTGTTCCTTGTTAATATGTCGGTTATGTTATCGAATCTATTCTTATTATATACCTCTTGCCTGTTAGCATTTGTTCCCTTTGGTTTTCCGTAATAGTCTTTAAGCTATTTTCGATTATATTTCCGTCCGTGTCATCTAAATTACCAGTAACTATTTTTACGACTCTACCTAGTCCATTTATTAATCCTCGTCTTTGCCTCTTTTTGGGAAGTAACCTATCTACTCTATCTTTTAATTGTTGAAGTTTAGTTGAAAGACTGTCGGTCTCGTCTTTTGAATCTGTATTCGTCTTTAATTTATTTATAGCTTTTTCGAAACTAACGACGCCATCGATAAAATGTTGCAGGTTTATTATAGGCTATAGGTATTTGTGGGATTGAACGACCTTTGCTTGTCCCAATATTATTTTTAGTAACGGAGTGTCTTTTCCCAATTGTTGGACCTTTAAGTCCTGGGCTGCGACGAACGCGAATCTGTAATATCAATAGGAATTTGGTTTGTTATAATTCTTTTTTAGATCTTAGACTTGTGTAGTTTTTGATTTCTCAATGATATTAGTGTAGTTTTATTATCTTTGAGCACCTTATGTTGAGAAAAACGGGGGGTGAGTTTATTTCTTCTATTTTTCTTACGGAATATAATGTCGTCTGTTTTGACTGGAATTGGTTGTTCCCTGTGTTCATTTAGTTTATCAATTCTACGACTCATCTTCTCCTCTAACTGTGCTTTAACCTTTGGATATAACGTGTTTTGAAATTCGTTCAGTTTCTGAAGGTAGTCATGTTCGGTATTATATTCAATATTTTTATTAAAAATGTGGGTTCTTCCCGAATGTAGTTCAAATGGAGTATGCTTAGTAGCAGAATGTATGCTATTATTGTAGGTAGTTAGGGTTTCGAACAGAATTTCTTTATGATCCCTTTCCAGCTTGTTAGTCTTCCTGGTCTCATAAATAATTCTGTAAATTTTCGTTAGTGAAGAATGCAACCTTTCTACGGGTGAATTACCCGTAGATTGCTGGAATGAAGTAACATGGGTTAAAATATTGTATTGTTTACAAAAATCCGAAAAAATCTTCCCAGAAAACTCAGCGCCTTGGTCAAAAACCAGTTTTGTTGGCACCCCCACAAAACATAAAAAATGCCTCAAAGACTTGATCACGTTTATACAACTCCTAGCCGGAATTGTATAAGCACTAGCGAATTTAGAAAATTTGTCGATTAATGTAAGGATTGTTTGACCATTAATCGTATAAATATCCATGTGTACTACCTGTAAAGGCACCTCGGGGATTTCAGTCTTTCGAAATACTGGCTTAGGTGGCCTTCTATCATACTTAAGTCTGTTACACATGTCGCAAAGATTGATTATCTTAGCAATCTTTTGTTTCATGTAGGGAAAATACAATGTCCTCTTTAAGTGACTCAGAGTCTCTTCGATACCACGATGATTATTGTTTTGATGATAGTCCATAATCACCGTCTCCTGTTCTTGTGTGGTAGTAACATCCACCAGCAAATCTCTGCACCTGATCAATTTGTAGTTCTTAAAGTGTTTGAGGTAAGCCTCCTCAATCAGTTTAAAGACTTCTTCTGGCGCGAAGATGGCGTGTAATCTGGTAAGTACTAGGATTTCCTGTAAGATTGTGATAATACCGTTGAGGTCGAACTTGACTCTTGATATAGTACGTCTGAGTTTGTTTTTAAATAAAATACAGTTTCTAGTCTTATCTTCATCACCTATTTCGAAAATATACTGTGTCTTAAACTTGTTAATCGGCCTATCTGCAACAATTATGGATACTATGGAATCGGACAATTTATCGGGTGAGGATTTGGAAATGCAATTTGTTTGTATCTCTATTCGACTTATGGCATCAGCCACGAAATTCTGATATCCCTTTTTATATACGACTTCATAGTCATATTCCAATAGTTGTAGTTTCCATCTGACCAATTTGGAGTTTGGTTCCTTAAAATTCATCAACCACGTTAGGGGTTTGTGGTCCGTAACTATTTGGAATTTCTGACCGAACAGATAGGGACGAAAGTACTTAGTCGCCCAGATAATAGCTAGCATCTCCTTCTCAACGGTCGAGTAACTAATTTCTCGATCATTGAGAGTTCTGCTTGCGAATGATACCGGTCTGTCGGAATCCAGCGTTCCTTGTGACAGAACCTCATTACACAGTAAGGTCTTACAAACATCAAATGCTTCTTTGTATTCTTCAGTTGATAACACTGACGCTTTCCCTTTTAATTGTTGGGTCAACGGCTTGGTGATCTTAGCGAAATCCCGGATGAACTTTCTATAATATCCTAACAGACCCAAAAAAGATTTTATTTCCTTCTTCGTTCTTGGAAGCGGAAAAGCCTTTATAGCCTCGATTTTCTTGGGATTTGCCTTGATATCTTTCTTTGTGACAACGTGTCCCAGGTACTCGATTTCTTTACGCAAAAACTCAGATTTGTCTGGTTGAATTTTCAAGTTTGCTCGCTTTAATCTGGACAATACGGAATCTAGGTCGCTAATATGTTCTTGTAGCGAAGGTGAGAAAACTATGATTTCGTCCAGGTACACTAAACAACAGTCCCCGTTGAGATCCGCCAAAGACGTTATCCATTACTCTTTGAAAAGTAGCTGGAGCGTTTGTAGAAAGGAGGAGCGTTTGTCAGACCAAAGGGGAAAAAAAAAAAAACATAAATAACACCCTCCCGCGAAAAAAATTTTTCTGTATCTCTGGGTTCCATTTCGATTTGATGAAAGGTTTCAGTGTTACGCATCGATTTTTATAAGAATACAGACACCTTATTTGGCATTTTGCATTTGGCCACAATAACAAAACACAAATATATAAACCTAGCAGTTCCCGAGTGCCCGGTTATATGACCGCCCTCGAATGCGTGGGAACTGCAGTGTCAGCATATTTGATATGTGCGACCGCTCCGACGGCCAAGTGAACATAGTATCTCTCTCTCTCATATATAAAGACAATTATACATAAGCGTCGACCGCAGCTCTGCCGGCGTCTCTGCCGACATAGCCGGCCGATCTTAGCTTTATGCAAACATGTAATAGAATTAAGAAATCAGAATTGAAAATAAAAAGCTTGGGAGCGTACCTCTGAGTCGCTCCCAATTCAACCGAAATTATTTAACAAAGCCTCATAAAGAAAACCTAACACATGGCGACCGTGACTAAGGTTGTAATAAAAAAAAACAAAAACATATAATTTAATGTGAAAAATGTGCGTGTGAGTGCGAGTGACGCAAATAAAATACACAAAAAGAATTTGAAAAATGCGAAAACAGTGCAAATATAATACACACAGCACAACCAATTATAAACAGCCACAACCAAATGTCCGAGAAACATAAACTTTTGAAGCAACCAACAACTATAACAACCAACGACACCTGTGCGATGACCGGCACCGGTACCGCCTGAGCCCAGAGGCCCCGGACAACGAAAATTCAACAAGTGTGGAAGGAATGGCAAATCCTTCTACACCAACGCTGGAAATATTTGAGTGCGGAAGGCAATCCGCCTTCTTCACCTTCGTGGGCGGCACCTGCTCCTATTGAGCAAAGGGATGCACAGAGACTAGAAGTGTATCCCAACGATAGATGAAATAGCCTGTGCAGCCAGCACCGGTCCCGTTCGGCGCGCCAAGCCGGACCACGGAAAAGTGAACCGACAGCGCTTCCAAGAGCGCCCAACATTACTTTTTTTTATATAAATTTAAGCATCTGCGATGCAAAAATAATATTAATAATATTGTACAGACCAGGCAGTTTCTAGCTGCGGGTCTTCATTTTTTTTTACCTAGGTAGGGATACCTGTAAAATAAATAAATACCTCCATAAAAAAAAAATATTAATGCCTAAATCAAGAAAAATAAGTAAAAAAAAAGAGGAGGACAGAAAAATTTCCTAAATCTCAAGATAAAGGAATTAAATAGGCAACTTTATGATACAAAATCAACCCCAGTACCATGGGAAGAGAACCTAAAAATTAAACAAGAATTAGAAAACACATATAGGGAATTACAAGCTTATAAAAATAAGCAGGACATGAAAGAAGCGAGGAAGCCTAAGTGCCCTCCTGATTGTAAAGGTCCTTTCGAAAACCCTAATTGTGAATATACATGTTTAAAAAAAATGATATACTAATGTAATGTACTGTAAAATTTTATATATATGAAAATCTCATTTAAAAGCAATTCAATATCCAAAACAGACCCCACAAACGAGACAGAAAAAATACCCAATATGGGATTAGTAGACGTTAAGTCAGTGGATTCCACTGCTAACGTAATAAATAAAATTGAATCACAAAATATTGATTTCAAATTAACGAATATTCTACTATCAATAATTGTTTTCTTTATGAGCGCATATATTTTATATAAGGCCTATATGTTCCACAACAAATGTGTATCAAAGAGAGCCATTAACAGAAGCCAGGCTAATGATCTGGATAAAATCTAATTTAACAAGCGCCAAACAATTATTAATAATAAAATACAAAAAAAAGAAATTAAAACAAAAAATTAAATTTTAAACAAAAATTGTATATGTAAGAGAATTAAAATACCCGTTTAAAAAATAAATAAAAATCATTAAAAAAAAAAAAAAAGAAGATTATTAAAATGAATACAACAGAGTGCCTTGGAGTTACATTGGCTAACGAGCCAAATTTTGAGAATAGGGTATTAGCCTTAATTAGGAACAGAGCAGAGCCTCTATTAATTGCAGATTTTGAGTACGAATATATGAATAGGTACGATCTTCAATTCTCTCCAATTATTCATTGCAGCAGAACGCAAAAGGCCATAGTACTGTATTCTCCGAAATCGACATACACCCAGTCTTAGGACATATTAACGTGCTAAAAATAATGCACAAGTAAAAATTAAAAAAAAAAAAATGACTAAAAATTTAATATGGAATGGGAGCAGTTAATACTCCATATCCGAGAATTAAAAGAAACATTTGAAAAGTCTTACAAATTTGTAAGCCAAAAAAGGCAAACACAAAAAGAAACAGTAGATAAACATGCAAAAATTCTTGTAGACTCTTACAATCAGGCAAGAACCCTAGTGCATGAAAATAGGGAAATAATTAACAAAACAAACTTATCAAAATTATCCAAAATATTGATAAGGTTGCGAGCAAACCTAATAACTCTCAAGGATAAGTATGATTTAAAAATATATATCCCACAATTTTGAATACGCCTTTAACATTAGACCAACAAAAAGCCCTAGCAGAAGAAGAAGATTCAGATACAAGCAAAGATATCGAAATAAATGAAAAGGATCTACACGATCTCTCAATCCCTGCATTTATTACAGCAGTAGAGTCAGCAACAGAAGAAGACGAAAATATAGATTCAGATACAAATATAGTAGAAACAAAAGAAAACATAATGGCAGATCCAGCTGCCCAACGGGCATATATTAAAGAAATATCAAGTGCCATTCCGGAATTTAACGGACAAAAACTACACTTGCATAGATTTGTAACAGCTTTGAAGCTGGTTGACCTGACAAAGGGAACGTTTGAAGATTTGGCTGTAGAAGTCGTCAAATCAAAAATTGTAGGATCTACACTATATAAGGTTCAAAATGAACTAACGATAAAATCAATAATCCAAAAACTGCAAGACATTATTGTCGGTGAAACATCTGACGTTGTCAAAGCAAAAATGGCTAAAACAAGCCAAAAAGGCAAAACAGCAGAAAAATTTACAAATGAAATAGACAACCTACGAAAGCTCCTTGAAGCTTCATACATTGACGAAGGACTACCGGCTGAACATGCCGACAAGTTCAGCACAAAGGAAGCTATAACCACAATGATCAAAAATTGTGAGCATGGCCGACTTAAGACTATCCTAGAAGCTGGCAACTTTTCAACAATGAATGAAGCCGTCACGAAGTACATACAGTGTAGTACTGAGATGACAGGCAACGCCAACTCGATCCTATACACACAAAAAGGAAACAACTATCGTGGTAATAACTTCAGAAATAATTATCGCGGTAGGGGTAACAACAGAGGTAATTATCAAAATAATGGATATTACCAAAACAATGGTTATAACCAAAATAACGGTTATAACCGAAACTATAATAACCAGACCAACAATAACTACAGAGGTCGTGGTAATTATAGAGGAAACAACCGTGGTGGAAACAATAATGGATATAACTCCAATAACAACGCCAACGGTAATAACAATACCAATACAAACGCAAACAGACAAAATAACAACAATAATGTCCGACAAGTACAAACAAATTCGGAAAACCAATAAAGACCCTTAAGATAAAAAACCCAGTAAAGAATACGGTTCACACTATCAATCTTAACTTCAATCTTTTTATTTCACTTAAAAATGAAAACACAAATAAATTATATACATTATTAGTTGATACAGGTGCAGACATCTCTTTAATCAAAGAATCCTCAGACTCATTTAACAATGTTGACTATAAAAATATTACGCAAATATCGGGCGTTGGTGAAGGAACAACAAATTCAAAAGGTTTAGCAGCAATAGAACTTCTATCAGGCAACTATGCTATACCACATAATTTCCATATAGTAACGTCCAACTTTCCTATTCCATGTGATGGAATTATAGGAATAGATTTTATGAAAAAATACAATTGTCAAATAGATTTAAAACCAGAAAATGATTGGCTTATACTGAGACCAGATAATCTCTATAATCCGATTAATATTCCGATAAATCATACACTCGAAAATAATTCGACAATTTTACCAGCTAGATCTGAAGTCGTCCGAAAAATAACTATAAATTCAGCAACCAGGTATATAGTAATACCAAACCAAGAAATCCAAAATGGAGTATTCATTGGAAATTCCATTGCAGATTCTAAAAACACCTTTGTCCGAATTCTAAATACAACAAATAAAACAGCAATTCTTCAATTAAATGCACTTAAAGTCGAACCATTGGATAATTACGATATAATTAAATCTAATAAAAATACAAATAAAGAAGAAATCTTAGAAAAACTTAACAAAAATTTCCCGCCTCAATTTAAAGAAATACTTAAAGAATTATGCACCAAATACACAGATATATTCGGGATAGAAACCGAACCGATATCAACTAATAATTTCTATAAACAAAAAATAAGAATGAAAGATGATGAACCAGTATACATAAAGAATTACAGAATCCCCCACAGTCAAAAAGAAGAAGTAGAAAAACAAGTAGAAAAACTAATTAAAGATAAAATAGTAGAACCATCAGTTTCAGAATACAACAGTCCATTATTAATAGTCCCGAAAAAATCATTACCAAATTGCAATACAAAAAGATGGCGTTTAGTAGTTGATTACCGCCAAATTAACAAAAAAATTTTATCAGATAAATTTCCACTACCAAGAATAGACGATATTCTTGACCAATTAGGTAGAGCTAAATACTTTTCATGTCTAGATCTAATGTCAGGATTTCATCAAATAGAACTCGAAGATACGTCTAGAAATATAACGTCCTTTTCCACGAGCAATGGCTCCTATCGTTTTACACGATTACCTTATGGTTTAAAAATAGCGCCAAATTCTTTCCAAAGAATGATGACAATTGCATTTTCAGGTATCGAACCTTCTCAGGCATTCTTGTATATGGATGACCTAATTGTCATCGGTTGTTCAGAAAAACACATGATTAAAAATCTTACAAACGTTTTTTGATCTATGTAGAAAAAACAACCTTAAACTGCACCCAGAGAAGTGGACATTTTTCAGATACGAAGTGACCTTTCTTGGACACAAGTGTACTGACAAAGGTATTTTACCAGATAGTAAAAAATACGAAGTAATAGAAAAATACCCAGTCCCAACGGACGCAGACAGCGCTAGAAGATTCGTTGCATTTTGCAATTACTACAGACGTTTTATTAAAAATTTTTCCGATTACTCACGTCACATAACTAGATTATGTAAAAAGAATGTTAAATTTGAATGGACAGATAAATGTCAAAGCGCATTCGAATACCTAAAAACCCAATTGATGAAACCCACATTATTGTGAAAACAAGCATGTGGAGCTGTTCTTGCTCAAGATTACAATAACACGCAGCTACCAGTAGCCTATGCATCAAGATCCTTTACGAAAGGAGAAAGTAATAAAAATACAACAGAACAAGAGTTAGCAGCTATCCACTGGGCAATAAACCATTTTCGACCATATATTTATGGAAAACATTTCACAGTCAAAACAGACCATAGGCCATTAACCTATCTATTTTCAATGACAAATCCAAGTTCGAAATTAACACGAATGAGATTAGACTTGGAAGAATATGATTTTACTGTGGAATATCTTAAGGGAAAAGACAACCATATAGCCGACGCGCTATCAAGAATAACAATAACGGATTAAAAAAATATCCAGACAAATAATAAAATTCTGAAAGTCACTACCAGAAATCAAAGTAAACAGAAAAATTCCTGCGCAGGAACAGAAAAAGAAAAAATAGATTTGCCTAGGCATATTCTAAACAAAGCTTCTCAGCCCAACGTATACGAAGTCATTGTTAATGACGAGGTACGAAAAGTAGTGACCTTGCGAATAACTGATTCACTTTGCTTACTAAAGCATGGAAAAAAGGTTATAGCAAGAATTGATGTTAGCGATTTGTACACCAATGAAATTCTCGACTTAGGTCAGTTCTTTCAAAGGCTTGAAAAAGAAGCCGGTATACTCAATATCAGCCAACTCAAAGTGGCACCGAGCGAAAAGATCTTTGAAACCATTTTAATGGAATCTTTTAAAATTATGGGCAATAAAAAATTACAATCATTAAGAGTAGCGCTACTCAAGCCGGTGACCCAATTATCAAATAATGATAAAGAGAAAGAAGCATTACTGTTTACATTCCATCATGATCCAATACAAGGAGGTCATACAGGCATAGCTAGAACATTAGCAAAAATAAAAAGGCATTATTATTGGAAAAACATGACCAAAGATATAACAAAATATATTAGAAAATGTCCTAAATGCCAAAAAGCAAAGACAACAAAACATACAAAGACTCCATTAACTATCACCGAAACGCCACAAACGGCTTTCGACAGGGTAATTGTGGATACGATCGGTCCACTACCTAAATCTGAACAAGGAAATGAATACATAGTAACGCTAATTTGCGATTTAACTATAGTACCTTGTAGCAATACCAATCCAGAACAAAAGTGCAAAAACAGTAGCAAAAGCTATATTCGAAGATTTTATTCTGAAGTACGGTCCAATGAAGACGTTCATCACGGACATGGGAACAGCATACAAAAATTCGATAATTGAAGATTTATGTAAAAACTTAAATATCAAAAACATAACTTCAACAGACATCATCACCAGACTGTAGGAACCGTGGAGCGAAGCCACAGAACATTTAATGAGTTTATCCGCTCATACATCTCAGTTGATAAAACAGATTGGGATGTATGGTTGCAATACTTCGTATATTGTTTCAACACAACACCCTCTATGGCACATGACTATTGTCCATATGAGTTATTTTTGGTAAAACATCAAATTTAGCCCTCAACATTTTAATAGCATAGATAATATAAAACCATTATATAATGCAGATGATTACGCTAAAGAGTCTAGTTTAGACTAGAACAAGCATTTAAGAGAGCTAGATTAATGTTAGAATCCCATAAAAACAAACAAAAATAACTATGACAGAAATATTTTGAACTTTGATTTAAAAATCGGAGACCAAGTTTTACTAAAAAATGAAACAGGGCACAAGCTAGACTGTAAATACACTGCACACTGGTCCCAATGCCCAAAATTTTCCAAAACCCATTTTTTTTTTTGAAGTTATGAAAAAAAAACATTTTATCTCCTAAAGAATAATATAGTTACATTTAAAAATCGCAATTTCGTTACTGAAATTGCAGCCCTGTTAAATTTGGTAGCCCTGAAAGTCAGGCGTTCGTTGATCAGAAATGTTGAGATTTTTGGCGCGCTAATTAAAAGACACTTTAAAGTAAGATTGCAGAAGTTCTACTTAATATTTTAAAACAAAGTAAAATGGAAAATATTAGTGGAGGTATGTAAAATTTAAGTGTTTAATGCAATATTTGTTTAATGGGATTTGTCTTTATGTGTATGTGCTTTTGTAGAGTTGTATGTTTAACAATTTTAGCCTAGCATTATTCGTGTTTCGTGGAACAAAAGTAGGTTGGATTGTGCCGGATTATAAAAACTATTAACGCAGTTTTGTTCTTGCATTTATTTACAATACGATGACATAAACCTTTTTGCTCGTTTTTGCTCCATTTTACAAAAAAATTTTTGCTAGACAACATAGACCTATCTTATGGAGAAATGCTGGAGTATTGGCTCACACATGGACGCGAAACCGAAAGCCTTTACAACTTTGTGTTGCAGCATCGAATTGGAAACATAAAGCAAAACATAGAGGATCCTTTAAAAAAGAGGATTAAGAACTTTGTTGCTTATGTGGATGCTGGAATAAAAAAATGCTCTCGGATAGTTCCAAGGTATAAGGCGCACTGGACCATATAAGGTAGAAAGTATAGAATAAAGAGAAAACATAGTAATATCAAATAACAAAAAATAAGAAGACAAAGGATAGGTTAAAAATTTTTATTTCATAATCACTTTAATTCTCTTATATATATATCACGTATGACCATACGCAAAAATAACCATACGCAATAAGAACCATACACAAAAGAACCATAATTATATAAAAAAAAAAATAATAATAATAAAATAAATAAATTACATATAAATATTACTTTTGATTCAAAACAATACTTTCTGATTCAAAACAATTTTTAATAAATTAAACTACATACACACTATAAAAAAAAAAAAAAAAAATTATATATTTTATAAAACAATATTTTCATTTATATTAAATATACACCTAGAAAATAACTCCATATAATTACGTTATTTTTCAAAAGGAGGGAGATGTAGTATGTTCACATATCGAATGCACACTGTACTCAGTGTTACGCATCGATTTAAGTACAGACACCTTATTTGGCATTTTGCATTTGGCCACAATAACAATATGTCTCTGCCGACATAGCCGGCCGATCTTAGCTTTATGCAAACATGTAATAGAATTAAGAAATCAGAATTGAAAATAAAAAGCTTGGGAGCGTACCTCTGAGTCGCTCCCAATTCAACAGAAATTATTTAACAAAGCCTCATAAAGAAAATATAACACATGGCGACCGTGACTAAGGTTGTAATTGAAAAAAACATATAATTTAATGTGAAAAATGTGCGTGTGAGTGCTAGTGACGCAAATAAAATACACAAAAAGAATTTGAAAAATGCGAAAACAGTGCAAATATAATACACGCAGCACAACCAATTATAAACAGCCACAACCAAATGTCCGAGAAACATAAACTTTTGAAGCAACCAACAACTATAACAACCAACGACACCTGTGCGATGACCGGCACCGGTACCGCCTGAGCCCAGAGGCCCCGGACAACAAAAATTCAACAAGTGTGGAAGGAATGGCAAATCCTTATACACCAACGCTGGAAATATTTGAGTGCGGCACCTTCGTGGGCGGCACCTGCTCCTATTGAGCAAAGGGATGCACAGAGACTAGAAGTGTATCCCAACGATAGATGAAATAGCCTGTGCAGCCAGCACCGGTCCCGTTCGGCCCGCCAAGCCGGACCACGGAAAAGTGAACCGACAGCGCTTCCAAGAGCGCCCAACATGACTTTTTTTTATATAAATTTAAGCATCTGCGATGCAAAAATAATATTAATAATATTGTACAGACCAGGCAGTTTCTAGCTGCGGGTCTTCATTTTTTTTTACCTAGGTAGGGAAACCTGTAAAATAAATAAATACCTCCATAATACAAAAAAAAAAACTATAAATGCCTAAATCAAGAAAAATAAGTAAAAAAAAAAGAGGAGGACAGAAAAATTTCTTAAATCTCAAGATAAAGGAATTAAATAGGCAACTTTATGATACAAAATCAACCCCAGTACCATGGGAAGAGAACCTAAAAATTAAACAAGAATTAGAAAACACATATAGGGAATTACAAGCTTATAAAAATAAGCAGGACATGAAAGAAGCGAGGAAGCCTAAGTGCCCTCCTGATTGTAAAGGTCCTTTCGAAAACCCTAATTGTGAATATACATGTTTAAAAAGAAAAAGATATACTAATGTAATGTACTGTAAAATTTTATATATATGAAAAACTCATTTAAAAGCAATTCAATATCCAAAACAGACCTCACAAACGAGACAGAAAAAATACCCAATATGGGATTAGTAGACGTTAAGTCAGTGGATTCCACTGCTAACGTAATAAATAAAATTGAATCACAAAATATTGATTTCAAATTAACGAATATTCTACTATCAATAATTGTTTTCTTTATGAGCGCATATATTTTATATAAGGCCTATATGTTCCACAACAAATGTGTATCAAAGAGAGCCATTAACAGAAGCCAGGCTAATGATAAAATTAGATAAAATCTAATTTAACAAGCGCCATACAATTATTAATAATAAAATACAAAAAAAAAGAAATTAAAACAAAAAATTAAATTTCAAACAAAAATTGTATATGTAAGAGAATTAAAATACCCGTTTAAAAAAATAAATAAAAATCATTAAAAAAAAAAGAAGAAGATTATTAAAATGAATACAACAGAGTGCCTTGGAGTTACATTGGCTAACGAGCCAAATTTTGAGAATAGGGTATTAGCCTTAATTAGGAACAGAGCAGAGCCTCTATTAATTGCAGATTTTGAGTACGAGTCCCGTTGGTCTAAACGCTCTGACAATTGCGCTTAGGTTTCCCCTAAGCCCCGCGAGGAAGGCCGTCAAACACGTCTGTGAAACTACCTTCTGCCTAACCCGCATTGTTAGCTGCTCCGTCTCTTCCGTCTCTATTATTCTGAACAAAGCTAGTTTTCACACACGATTTCTGGATGGGTAGCTGTTTTTGCTTTTAATTGTAGAGTTCTGTCATCAAGGTCTCCTCATCCCTTCTATCTCTGCAATGCCTTTCAATGCGTCTTTAATTTCATCCCAATTCAAGCATGCTCCCGCACCTATTAGCGCAATGTGAGCGTTGCCCTCAATTTTTTGTCTAATTGCTCTAAGGAGCATCTGACCGTACGGTGTTTGGTCGGTTCCCCTAATCATTAGAATTACTTCTTCGACATTATTGATAAATTCGTTCAATGTGAACTAATCCCCAGAGTACGATGGTAGGAATCGAATAGCGTCAGGAATTCTCATAGATGCGAATAGATCCGCATGGTTTACAACCGCGGAGCTAAGATGGGATGGTGACGAGTTTGTGCTAGAGTCCAATGTGACAGGCAAGGGTGTTTCAACAGGTTGTAAGGCTAAAGAGGTCTCTTGGGGTGCTTGAGTTGTCTTGGTCTGTTTTTTTACCAACACTCCTAGTAAAGATCTTATTAGTAGGTAATAGACTCCTGACCTTAGCAATATTAGGCATTAAGAACGAACTACTAGTGTTACTGTGTAATGTGTACTTAACAATATCGTCTTTATGTGTAGTTAAATTATTGTATCCGCTTGTAGTGTAGTGTAGTGTTTTTCCAGGTGTTTACTCTTGTGGATTTTGCCTGTAAGAACATTAGTTTTAGATAAGTTTTCAAGACAATAATTTCCCTCGTAACTGGTGGTCGTTGGGATTTGTAAAGTTTTGTATATATATAAGAAAATAAGCAAAGACATTTTATGTGTATGCCTAGAGGGCAACTAAAAACATTAAAAAAAAAATGTTTCTTTCTCTTTAATTTATTAATATATAATATTTTTTTTACACGAGAAACCAGCCTTCGTAATTTGCCATAAATCCGAAAGCTGCCGTTCTTACAAAACACTCGATGGGATTGTAGAACTATCTCTCTGTAACTCGTCCATTCGTATTTTTCTTTCTTTTTATATATATTTTTTTTTTTTTTTCTTTTATTTTCCTTCTTTTTTTTTTTTTTTAAACACGAGAGACCAGCTTTTGTAATTTGCGATAAATCCGAAGCTGACGTTCTTACAAAACACGCGATGGGATTGTAGAACTATCTCTCTGTAACTCTTCCATTAGTATTTATTTTTTATTTTTTTTATTTTTATATATATATATATATTATTTTTTTTTCTTCTTTTATACACGAGAAACCAGCCTTCGTAATTTGCCATAAATCCGAAAGCTGATGTTCTTACAAAACGCGCGATGGGATTGTAGAACTATTTCTCTGTATTTAAACACATGCATTTGCCGACGGCACTCTGCACTTTTCCACTATCAGTCGCATCTTTTGTATTTTACCCACATTTATTATTATTTTATTTAATTATTTTCTTTTATCTTCATTTCTTTGGACGAAAAAAGTTTCTTTGCTTGCTTTGTCATATTTATCGTAATTTGCACATTTTATTTTAACTTTTAAATTTATTTTACACTGGCCACAAGAATATTCACCTGTTTGTGTGTCTCTTACAAAGATATAACGAAGATCAGGTTGTAGCACCTTTTCCAGTTATGGGTTGAGGGTAGCACTTCTTCCACCAGAGGTCGTCAGAAAGGTTCCAGGATAGATGGGGTTCTCAACTTAGATATTCAAAAATCATACGACTCGAAATAAAGAACGTCTTCTACGGTTGAGTTGTAGTTTAAGACTGATTGAATGTATTCTCAGCGGTGGCCGAGTAGCCGCCGCTGTTGAAGTGTACATAGATTCTTATATGCTATACATAAATGCTTATACATAAATTCAAAGTGAAATAAACGAATGTTTAAACAGAAATCATTCCAAGTGTCTGCTCGTGTCATATTTCCTGTATCGGAGAGTTGGGGCATCCTGTTGCAAGGTCGGCAAAAATGTAGCGGGGCAACGACTCAAGTGGTCGTTGCCCGATTTGGACAATGTTTAGATTGCAACATATTTGCATCCGTATGTATGTATGTGTTCGTGTGGCTGTCCAGTCAGCGTACCATTTCCAGGGTAGCTCTGGGATGTTTAGCCGGAGGCTCGTTGCCTACCGACTGGTCGGTAACTCGCGCGAAGAACTCTCGGCAAAACCAACGTCTATATTAATTTAAAGTACTTTTTAGAACTCGTTAAGTCGCAACTGTGAAAGTCGAAATATTTAAAATAAATTTTGTAAGATAATATTTAATTTGACAAAAAATATTTAAATTAATTTTCAATAAAGGGTTTAACTTTTAGTCGTTCTAAACATTATTTCTCATATTTTTCTATAACACAAGTAAAAAAAAAGAAAAAATAAAAATGTATGGCCCGACGGCAGTTGAAATTGAACTTGCAGTGCTTAGATTTCTGGTCAGACGTTCTAACACCTAGGCTACTTGGAAAGGGTTAGAACAATTTTATGGTCAATCACACCTTTTCTATGTTATAGAAAATATTTCTATATTTTGGAATTCATTTTTATTTTTTAGAAAATATTTCTATATATAAGAAAATATTTGTATACCCGTTACTCGTAGAGTAAAAGGGTATATTGTATTCGTGCAAAAGTATGTAACAGCTAGAAGGAAGCGTTTCCGACCCTATAAAGTATATATATTCTTGTTCAGGATCACTAGCCGAGTCGATCTAGCCATGTCCGTCTGTCCGTCTGTCCGTCTGTCTGTCTGTCTGTCCGTATGAACGCTGAGATCTCGGAAACTATAAAAGCTAGAGGATTGGCATTTTGCATGCAGATTTTAGGAGTTCCTACGCAGCGCAAGTTTGTTTCAAAAAGGTGCCACGCCCCCTTTAACGCCCACAATCGCTTATATACGATTTTAAAAATTAAATATTTCGGAAAAGTAAAAATGCAGTTTAATTGTGTTTATCAATACCTATCGAAATGTAGAAGAAATTTTTCAAATCGGACCATTCGTTAAAAAGTTATGCGTGATCAAAGTTTCTATCTCCATCTCCCTCGCACTCCCTTTACCTGAGTAACGGGTATCTGATAGTCGGGGCACCCGACTATAGCGTTCTCTCTTGTTATATATATGAAAGCGCTTCTATTTTTTAGGGTTATCTAATTTTTAAGGTTAATTTGAGAAAATTGTTCTATTTTTTAGGGTACATTTTTTTTTAGGGCAGAATTCCTCATTTTAAGAAAAAAAAAACTACCATTTTTCCTAAAATATAGATATTTTTTCTTAGATTTAATCAAACACTCGACTTCAGTACCTGTCGAAAATTTCAAAACGATTCGTCCAGTAGATTTTGAAATAGCAACTTTTCAGGATAGCGCTTTAAAGTTTTAGATCGAAAACAAAACGAGCTAACAAAACGTTCAACTGCCCATAACTTCGGAAGTTTTACTCGGATCAATCTAAAATTCTAAAACAATATTCTTCAAATCTTGTGCATTCAGAAAAATAAGGCAAAACAAAAATTTTAATACCATATACCCCCTTAATAATACCCACTTAAGAATACCATTTAAAATTTTAAAAAATATTTTTTACGTAAAATGCAAAAGAAACTATAAAGGGAAATGCTTATTAAACGCTTCACAAGCTCATGATTAGATCCAAGACAACACATTGAAAACAAAAAAAAATAAAAAAATACAATTACCGTTTAGTCGAGAATCTTAAAGTAGAAATTCAGCTTAATCTAAATTAAGATTTACAAAATACAATCACAAAAGCATCAGAGCACCAAAACAACAATTTATTAACCTTATTAAGTAAAAAACAAAGAACACTTCCATGACAATTTAGACTAAGACATTTAAACCATTTAATTATAAGTATTTATATTATTTATGTACGTTAAAATTGTTTTTTACACTATAAGCGTGTCCGCGACAACTTAATTACAGAGAATAACATGGCAGGAAACAGCAAATCCGAAATAACAGTAAGCTGCTCTACTTAACACACGAATCGCCCCACAAGCCCAACGACGTCATTGGGAGAGTTAACGCGATAGATGGGGATTTCCACGCGACGAAGGCAGTACTTTACGAGGCAATAAATGCAGCAGATCAGGTCAACAAGATGATGAAAGCATGCCAGTCGTTTGAATACATATAACAACTACGGGCTATAAGTTGTCGCTAAAATATGTTCACGACTTCAGCGTGAATAACCTATAAAAATGATCGAGGCTCCAATATATCTCGTGTGGAAGAAAGCACCGTAAATTACTGCAGAGGAGCCCTCTTCAAAATGTTCTCTCGTTATGTGTCAACAAAGTTACTCAAGGGACACATACGAGGGTGGTCCGATGAGTACTTAGCCTCCAAAACGGCGTGCGAGCACCATTTTGTCAGCAATATCTAAGTTCCTTATTGCGGTTTCATTCATTCCTATCCAGACATTCATAATAAAGAAAGGAGTTGGTTGAATACAAGCTGTAACTTAATTGCTCGCGAGCCTCGCATACGCACTCGTGGTGCTCCAGCACTCGGAATTGCCCCTAATGTGGACAGCGTCACAGCTTCTACCAACACCCACGACTGAAAAACCAGCCGACTTTGCCACACGTTGAACAAGCCCCAAAAGAACTTGTGGCCCTAATTGGTAAGGTCGCCACGACACGAAACGACCAGTGAGTCCTATACAGTCCCAACACAAGCACCTTGGAAGCCGGTCGACGAGGATGACGCATCCGATTTTACCCGATCTTCTGTTTACCTCACCAACTACGGTTAAAGAAGAACACTGGTTACTTAACAGTAGATAAACTTGATCGCACTTTGCTGTGCGTAGTACAGCTAGTTCAAGCGGAATCATTTACAGCTGAAATCAAAGCAATATGGAAAACAAAGCAGTCTAAGCAAATTACAAGTGCTAAGTCCGTTAGTGAACTCTCTAATTCACAGATTTAATTTCCAGACTCACAACTCCTATCGAATAAACCTACCAAGTCGCCCTTTTTGGGCATTAAGGCTTGGCTAATTTCAAGACCACTGTGCCTTTTAAAAGCTTTCCTGCAGACCTGCAAACTTTATTAATATTAGATGTTATGCACATAATTTCAGCAATGAGCAGTATACCGATGCATGAGAATAGTAGTATTGTTATACCCTTGCAGAGGGTATTATAATTTTGGTCAGAAGTTTGTAACGCAGTGAAGAGACGTTTCCGACCCTATAAAGTATATATATTCTTGATCAGGATCAATAGGGGAGTCGATATAGCCATGTCCGTCTGTCCGTCTGTCCGTCTGTTTCAATACCGTTTGCGAGCTCAGCTTAAAAGCTAGCGATCTGAAACTTTCACACTCGTCCTAAAACATGTGTACGCAGATCAAGTTTGAAAATCGCCCCGATCGGACGTCTATATCCTATAGCTCCCATAGGAACAATCGGATATATCTAGCAAGAATTGATGATATTTCGCGCAGTGTAAGAGCTATTGACATGAATCTTTCCAAATCGTAAATTTTTATGCATACCTTTATCAGGATAAAAGCGCGTGCCGATCGGACGTCTATATCCTATAGCTCCCATAGGAACAATCGGGTATATCTAGCAAGAATTGATGATATTTCGCGCAGTATAAAAGCTATTGACATGAATCTTTCCAAATCGTATTTTTTATGCAAGCCTTGATCAGGGTAAAAGCGCGTGCCGATCGGACGTCTATATCCTATAGCTCCCATAGGAACAATAGGGTAAAATCGGTCCAAATTTGATGTTTTTCAGCATATTTCGCGCAGTGTAAAAGCTATTGCCATAAATTTTTTCAAATCGTATTTTTTTATGCATTCCTTCATCAAGGTAAAAGCGCGTGCTGATCGGACGTGTATATCCTATAGCTCCCATAGGAACAATAGGGTGAAATCGGTCAAAATTTGATGTTTTTTATTAAGAAGACTTCGGGTTTATTATTTTACACATTTGTTATTCTTTTCGTTACTTTTTCAATTTAAGCAATAGTCTGCAAGGGTATTAAAACTTCGGATTGCCGAAGTTAGCTTCCGTAAAAGGGTATATTGTATTCGTGCAAAAGTATGTAACAGGTAGAAGGAAGCGTTTCCGACCCTATAAAGTATATATATTCTTGCTCAGGATCACTAGCCGAGTCGATCTAGCCATGTCCGTCTGTCCGTCTATCCGTCTCTCCGCCTGTCCGTCTGTCCGTCTGTCTGTCTGTCCGTATGAACGCTGATGCTATTATGAAAATTTTAATTGATATGTATTTGTTTCGTCAATACCTATCGATTGGCCTAATAAAAGTTTGCCACGCCCACTCTAACGCCCAAAAACCCATTAAACGCTTAAGCCTGGCTAGCGCCTACATTTCCGCCTTTCATGGCCCGTAGCGCCATCTAACGGATGACTTTGGAACAGCTGGCCAAGGTGCTAATTCGAGCGGCGAAAAACATACAAGAAGGCATATTTATATTAAGTTGTTTAGCTGAGTAACGGGTATCTAATAGTCGAGGCACTCGACTATAGCGTTCTCTCTTGTTTTATTTATTATTGGGAAAGGAATTTGTAGGAATTTGAACCGTCGTCGCATGCAGACGTGTATTTATTGTGATCCGGGAAAAAGTATTCAATAAAATCATAAAAGTGCAGAGACTGGTTTAACAAATCTACTACAACGCGAAAAGACGCTTTCTGCGATAAAATCGCGAATGTTTGTATTGATTGGTCAATTAATTAATATAAAACTTAACACTTACGACTCTAATTAACCATGTGGTGCAACATTGCTATAACTGACGATTTCACTATTGGAGCTGAAGTTCCTCAAGGTAGCGTGCTTGGGCCAACATTATATGTCCTCTACACAGCAGACATCACAACAAGCACACGACTAACAACATCTACGTTTGCTGATGATACAGCTATTCTCAGCCACCCATGCAAGTAACTGCGCAGCTAGCTCTTCATCTGGTCGATGTTTTTTGTTTTTTATGTTTATTTCTTCATCTGGTCGATGTTTTTTGTTTTTTATGTTTATTTCTTGTTTTAATATTGAATTATATTTTTTATAAGTGATTATGTTACTTGCAGATCGTTGTCCCACCAGAGGACTTGTTTGGATGAGTTTGGGTGATATTGTGGTATTGATAAATGTTTCTTGTGCCCTATTATAGACCAAAATTGAGCTGGCTGGGTTAATTGCTTTGACTTGGCTTAATGACTTGGAAGTCAGTTGTATTATTTTTAAGAAATTCGATTTATATCGGGAAATGGTCGTTTCCTGAGAGGTGACTGTCTATTGTCTATTTAGAGTATAAGGTTAATTCAGCTGAAGCCAGGGATAGGTCAATATGTGTGAGGGTGTGGTTTGAATGGGGAGCCATTATTTAGTGTGGTAGCAAGGAATGTTTTATAAAGTAACCAGCTTTTGTGGCAGCTGTTGAAATATAGTTTTAAGTATGGTGCAATTCTTTATTGGAAGGTATATAACGGGATATATTATTAAATTTGATTTTAGATTGTTCAGTAACGGCGATTGATTCGAAACTTATAGTGCTTATTTGGGTTTGGTATTGTTGCAAGGATTTATCGAGTTGTTAATATAGTAAAGAGTAAAGATAATTGGGATTGGTGAGGAAATTATTTTATGGTTCTTGTTTTAATGAGAATTTGTAGGTGATTATATTTATTGAGGTATCCAATTACGTTTAGTTGCAGTATTTTTAGCACGTCAATTATTAGAATATTGGGTAAAAGTTATCTTAAAACTATAATAACTAAGTTTAAGTTTTCGGATTTTATTCTTGTCACTCTTGTCGTCCACTTTTTGAATTGTTTGTAGGGCTGTAAAATCTTTTTGTTTGATAAATGCGGAGCATGATTTGTCCATTGCGTTGTGGTGTTTAATTTCGTTGTCCTCAAATTTGCTGTTGATGCAGGCTTTTGGCAAGGTTCATCTGCTTTTGTGTGTTCCTTTTCGCTGTAATGAGTACAGTTGGCGCATATTTCAGGGCCTTTAAAGTAGAAGGAGGGGAGGGTAATCTAAGACAGTTAAAACATCGTGTAGCCGGAGGCATCGGAGGCCGTCCCGAATGTAATTATCTTTGCATTTATTGTTGTTAGAGACAGACAAGGAAATTAACTAAATGCCGTGGTAGTTTACGAGATTTTGGGAAACTTGATTCGAATTTTGTACATAGTCTATATAAGGAAGACAATATTTGTATATTCCGAGTAGTTTCCGGAAATTTTAGCAAATTATTCAAAGTTAATGTCAGCTGTGTGAAATTGTTGAGTAAGCAATTGTAGCGTTTGATTTTGTACTCAGATAGCGAATACAATACCATATTAATTAGCTCAAATTCTTCTTATTTCTGCGAGTTCGTTTAGCCGAAAAGACATTACTGCCCCAATCAAATTCACAAAAATCATCAAAGTACGAGTATATAAGTATTGGCAAGGATGAATGGCAGTAAGAATGTACGTATATCGACGCGTGTTTGGACTTATCGACGCGTGTTTGGACTTGTGTTTCTCGACAATCAACATTTTTTTGGCAAATTTACTCAATTGGTTGAATACACGCATTCAGTTCATCTCTAAAGCCGTTGTTTATCAAATTTTGTTGGACATCAGCTATTACTTGTCGTAATTTTCCAGCGTGTGTGCCTTTTTTGGAGCACCATATATTAATACAAGAAAGGAAAGCTAACTTCGGGCGGAAGTTGAAATACCCTTGCAGAATATTATGTAAATTATATTCTCAAAAATTATTCATATGATGCATTCTTAACACTCATAAAAAATCCCAACTTCCTAACTTTAAAAACACCAAAGTTATGGCATTTCCAATCGTTCAGTTATATGGCAGCTATAGGATACAGTCGGCCGATCCTTATGAAATTTGGTAGGTCGGATTGATTGGCCAAATATAAAACCCATAGAAAATCCCAACTTCCTAACTTTACAAATCCTAAAGTTATGGCATTATTGATCAATCAGTTATATAGCAGCTATAGGATATAGTCGGCCGATCCTTATAAAATTTGGTAGGTCGGATTGACTAGCCAAATAAAATACCCATAGGTATCCCAACTTCCTAACTTAACAAACACCAATGTTATGGCATTTCCGATCAATCAGTTATTTAGCAGCTATAGTTGTCCGATCCCGACCGTTCCGACTTATATACTGCGTGCAAAGGAAAGAAGGGTGTGTCCAAAGATTCAATTCGATATCTTTAAAACCGAGAGACTAGTTCGCGTAGAAACAGACAAACGGACTGACAGACGGACAGACGGACATGCTTATATCAACTCAGGAGGTGATCCTGATCAAGAATATATATACTTTATAGGGTCGGAGATGTCTCCTTTACTGCGTTCCACACTTTTGACCAAAATTATAATACCCTCTGCATTACACACTGACTTATGTTGCCTATGAAATTATAAGTTAAAGACAAGCATTTTTAAATATTACGAAGTTTTTATACACAATGTAAACCACAAGTAAAGACGAAGACAAACACACAAAACAAACAGAGGGGCTCTGCTGGACAAGTTTGACCTTGAAGAAATAAAAAGATGCGTTAGATTACTGATTGTTTCACACACATCTGCAAGTTTCTGCAGCTGACTTAAACACTTTTATTAAGTAAAAACTCTGATTAATATAATAAACATAATATCTATGGGGGAATAGGGGGGGAACACAACTAAAACTGTAGGTAAACATAAAAAAGACGTTCACAAAATACAAAAAAAAATATTAAATCGACTTTGTTAATTTCACTAAAAAATTTGTTGGATTTATTTAATTCTTAATATATACATTTAAAGTAAGTACCTTCAACTTCAAAATGCATTTTGAATAATGAACATCGGATCACTATATAAAACGTTTGACCACTTTGAAGCGCAATTTTGTTTTGTTAAAATTCTTGCTAAGTACAGCTGCGCTGCAAAAATGTACACAAATTCACGCTTTGCATTCTATTTTTAGAAAGTCCCGTTAGATTTCCAGACAAAAGAAGTTTGAACATTTTAGAGACAATTTGCTTGCAATTTTTTTCTGTTCGTTGTTATCACTTTTTTTGATTTTTGGCCTCTGGCGGAAGCACTGTGCAATGGGCGTAAAAAACGAGATCGCGAGAAGAGAAAACGGACAATATAGAAACGGTCAGACTAAGTTAGATTAGATACGAAACAAAATACTAATACTAATTTTGTGCTAAATAAGATAAAATTAATGCATTGAAGATTGACAAGGAATCGGTAGTTGAAATAACATATTATAGTCATTACACAGTACTCTAAGAGGTTCGTGCATATGATATGATATGAATATATATATGATCATATAATCATATGTTTTGATATATATATCATATTTATATTGATATATCATATATTGATATATCATCTGCGTACACGAAGACACGCGAGTTTGTAAAGACTAGAGGGAGATCGTTAATAAATAATGTAAAAAGAAGTGTGCAAAGGTAGCAAATTTGAGATACAACTTTTAAAGAGAACTCCTTGAAAATATAGAATCAAACGCTTTACTAAAATCAGTGTGAATGGATGTTATTTTTAAAGCCATTTATTACAAAAGATTTTAGCTCCAAGAGGTTTGTTGTCGTAGATCCTCGTTTTATAAATCCATATTGATGTTTATGTTGCAAGTGGGTTGTAATAACTTTTTGGTTGCATTGGGATGGAGGCGACTTGGATATACATCTGTAATTGCTCGTATTCGATTTATTTCCTTTCTAACGAATGAACAAATGACTCCCTTCAAATAAGTGGGAAATGAGAAGTTTCCAAAGATAAGGAAAACAATTTGTGCAGAATGTCTACACAGAGTTTCATTATCTAAACACGCAGCCTGAAACTCCGTCGGGACTGATTTACGCTTAGTGTTAAGATCTTGGTGTTTGGATCTTGTGAAAATTGGACCCCACAACGAGTCAGATAGATTTTATAATACCGGGCGTTAAGCACGGTAAAAATTGAACGAACTATTAATTAATGAAAAAAAGGCAGATTGTAATCCGCACATTTTATATTTACTGAAAGTCAACATTGGGTGTTGGGGTCACTACTTTATTTGGATAGTACAGAACGGACGTGCTTCGTGGCGCCACATCCGGTCTTGCAACTATGGGTACCGAATCACTTTTTGCCCCGATATTAGTACCATTTGAGTGGCGCGTCAGGCAGCTGAGCTGGAAGGAGAATCGCGGGCAGCGGGTTGCACGGCCCCTGCCATAGAATGCCCACCGACCGCAACTTTTTTGCGCTTTGGAGAATCGGGCTCAGCAAGCACGCGACTAGTAGGGTGCGATTCAAGCGCCACAAGCTGGTCCGTATTTTTACGCCAGTTGCGGATTAATTTCGTGACACTGATTTTTGTGAACCACCTAATAGATAGTGCCAGGTTCCCATATACGATTCACTCATCGCAGTAGTAGCGTAAGCCATTCCTCTTATCGAATGCATCGCGAGCCAGGCCAGAATAGCCAAGACACTTTGCATGAATAATTTTATCACATGTATGGCAGGAAATACTCTGCTGTCCAGCCGAGATATATTTCTTGCAGTTTTTTAATGATCAGAAAGCCATTGTAACTCGAACTATAGGGGACTAAAAATAGAAGCGCTCATGAACTTATTAATGAGAGTGAAGGGAGAGTGACAGAGCTGGAGCGAAACACCTATTATTTTTTATAGAACGAAAAGAGAGAGAGCGGGAGCGTAACAACGATTTACTCGGATATTAGACACATCTCAACGGGACAGACAGAGAAAGTGATAGGTCGGGAACGTAAAGAGGCATTGGTGGGACTAATGCCCAAGCTATAAAAAAATACACACGGTTGTGAAGTCGCGAGTAGGGAATAGCCAGTTGTCGTCCGATTTTTGGATCCTAAAAAATATTTCTGGTTATCATCCGGATCAAGCGGTGAACACCAGCGGGTGGAGAGGGCCTGAAAATATTTAGTTGGCAGATCCATTCTTCTTTAAGCCTCAAAAAATAGATATGCTTATCGGTGCAGATACGTTCTTTGAACTTTAATCTGTTGGCCAGATCAAGCAAGGGCCTGAACTTCCCATCCTACAAAAACAGTTCTCGGCTGAATAGTGTCTGGGAGATGTGCCTCTGAAGATAAAATAAAGGCTAACAAAATGGTACATCTCAGCTGCCAGGAGGAAGCGTTGGAGTCAATTGACACAACCCTGCAGAAATTTTGGTCTGTGGAGAGCCTGCCGCCCAAAACTAAAGTCCATACTCCTGAGCAGCAACTTTGTGAACAACACTTTGAGAAAAATACTCAAAGATTGTCGTCCGGTAGATTTTCGGTTCGTTTGCCGTTCAAATCTGACCCAAATTCTATTGGCTCATCATACGAAGTTGACGCTCCGCGCATTCTTCAGCCGCTTCTCAGCAATTTTCTGCCACTCGTCAGGGTGACACGCAGACCGCGGTCGCCGCTCCGTCCTTAGACTCCCTCTTGCAGCGGCACAGAATCAACATCATTTCGACTGCTTCGGTGCGATTAGATACCGGGACTAAGGCATTTCAAGTCACTACGGAAAATTATCCAAAGCCCTTGCTAGCCTGAACAAGTTTGTACGATAATAATTGCCCTCATCGACACAGTCACAGGCCTTTATGACTCCTTGCTGTCTATTGGGGATGATAGACGCATGCCTAATGCTATTTTAATACATCTGGAAATGAGCAAGTTCGATGCAGGATCTAAAAAAAATGGGAAGAGAAATTAGACTGTACTTCGCTTCCTCTTTCGAGAAAATGTGAGACGACATTGAACAGGCGTTACCAACACATGGTAGCGGAAGAGTCTTCCAAGCCCAAAACTGTTCAGCAGGTCCAACCTAATCCTTAGAAAAATGGTAACAGGAGTTTTTTGTTTGTCGCTGCCAGGAACAACACTGTACCATGCGTGTATTGCAACTCAGCTGAACATTAAATACAAACGGAAAAAAACGGCATAACCCAGTCAGATTTTCAAATATTTGTTCCGATTCTTCTTGTTTTTACGGCACTGTTTCCATCTCTGGTTGCGTTTTAAGCTCTGTTTTCATACTAAACAAAAATTTAACCGGCTTCAAATACGCCGATTAGCTCCTCCTGTGGCAGCATTCGACTTGAGTTTTTTTGCTCGTTCGTTCATTTGCAGCGACGACCAACTCGTTGGCGACCTGGATCGCACCGAGAGCTTAATTGTGAATATCCTCACGTTCCGAACGAGACGCCCCTTGGTCACGTTCCGAACGAAACGCCCCTTGGTCAGTCGACAAGAGCTGATCTGCAAAGTTCGAGTCCGATAATGCCCACGGGAGACGACAAGAAACCGCGGTTGATCCCATCTATCCGTTTGGATAGATGGTCGCGTCTCCGCGGCCGTCTCAATTAACGCCAAAGGCTGTCATTACCATTCCAAGGGCAAAAAGCGACGAGTCCGTCGAGACTATCCCCGATCCCCCGTCAAGGTCTTCTCGGTCGGTGTCAAAGATGGCTCAAACTGCGATAGACATCGCCTCAAAAAAATTATTGCCGCAACAGACCGGATTAGCCAATTTTAAGCGGATATTCATACTCCGAGCGTCGCTGAACCCGAACGACTTTCCCCTGGCATGTGTCAAGTCCATCGGAACCCAATCCGGGCCCTGTGGGAAAAGGTGGAAGAGCTATGAAAGTTGCTCCGATCTTATTTCCGCTTCCACCGACAGTACGGTCACCTCGAAAGTGCTTGAATCCAAGTACAGTTACTGCTATTTCGTCTATTCGAAGTGTTTGTTTGGGTCAGTTTCCGCTAAGGTCGCCACCTGCGAGCGCCCCAGCGAGCAGGCTCAACTCCTACGAGGCCAGAGTGGATCCAGCCCCAAGAGGTTGCGATCTCTGCTCCAGGGAGAATCACCCTGTTCGCTTATGTCCGCGCTTCCTTGAGATAGATGGTCGCTCTGACGACATTAAAAAAAGCAGCTTTGCCTGAATTGTTTTGCACAAGGGGCCCCTGCAAAGGGATTGCACTAGCGCCCATAGCTGCTTCACATGCCACAGCCGTCATCACACCCTTCTTCACCGCCTGCGCCAACCAGGTCCGTGTCCTGCAACAGCTCGCCGACGACGAAGGGTCGGTATCCGCAGGCGAGTCGGATTATCCGACAGTACATGTAAGTCGACGACGTCATCGCGGCGGCAGACTCCAAAACCGAAGCGCAAGCGGCTATCCGCGAGCTCCAGGGGCCCTGGGTTCGGCAAGATTTATCCATAAAAAATGGACATCCAAAAGCAAGGCGATCTTGGCCAACATCCAGAGTGACCAGAGTCAAATCCTATCCTATCTAAATTGCCAAACAATAGTTCTATGATCTAGGGTGGGATAATGTCCTCCCTCGAGATTTTTGCCAAAGACGGGTTGACTTCCTGGAATATTACTCCGCACTCGATCAGATCCGCATTCCCTGATGAGTCGCTTTCCGACCACATTTGAAAATCGAGCATCATGGGTTCTACGACGCCTCCCAGAAGGCGTACGGCGCAGCCATCTACGTCCGAGTTGAGGATGGGTTCGCGGTAGTGGTGAACTTGCTAACGGCAAAGACGCGGGTAGCGCCAGTAAAAACAGTGTCGCTCCCGCGGATCGAGCTGTCCGGAGCCTTGTTATTGTGCGAAATGGCCAACGTCGTTCTTCCAAAGATGCCTGGGCTGGCGTCCGCCCTGCACTGTTGGACGGACTGGACGATTGTTCACCGAGGTGGAGAAATGGGCACACGTTCGCTCCTAACATATCCCGGCAGATCTCGCTAGCCGGGGGGTGGCGCTTTAAGACCTCGCGGACAGCCAGCTGTGGTGGCATGGTCCTACCTGGCTGCAAAAGGCCTCGCTGCGAGTGGCCCATTCAAGGCTACGAACCCCCTGTGACTGAACTCGAGAAGCGAGCAGTCAAAGTCCATGTTGCGAAGGCTCCTCCTGAAGACATTCTTGAGCTTTTCCACACTCGACAAGGCGTTGCGAGTCCTCGCTTACGCTCATCGATTCATCCAGCGCTCGCGAAAGCTCATGTCTTCGGATAAGGATATCCTTCCGCCATTCTACCAGCAGTTCCGGTGATTTTTCCGCAAAAAAGATAAGTACGAGCCTTTTCCGTCTCCCTCTCACTGCCGGTCTTCAGCAGTGGCTCGAACATTGAATTTTGTTCACACTGCTGCAAGATCAATTTTTTCGGGTCAACTCCACGTCCGAGTTTTCCCGACACAAAGGCAGTCGAAAAATGTATATTCCTTCGATTCCAACAAATTTTCTATCCGTCTCCACTTTGTGTGCGTCGCCATACTCCTTGCCGTTTTTTTTTCGTTCCCCGTTGTACACCAACTTGCCAACGGTCAAGGCATATGTGCATCCAGACATACACACACACGCGCGTGCCAACTTGTGCACATAGTTCAGTGCAATTCTGCCTTCGAGAAAAAAGAAATACTACAAAAAGTGAAATTGTGTGGTGGAAAATAAAAAGGCATAACTAATACCAGCCACTCGGTGTGAACTAATTTCGGGAGGTTCCCTGTTCGCCGAACAGTCCGCCGCTCAGGTCAGTCGACAAGAGCTGATCCGGGGAGTTCGAGTCCGAGAATGCCCACGGAAGACGACAGAAACCGTGGTC
The DNA here is from genome assembly GCA_018153305.1 of Drosophila kurseongensis. Classification (NCBI taxonomy): domain Eukaryota; kingdom Metazoa; phylum Arthropoda; class Insecta; order Diptera; family Drosophilidae; genus Drosophila; species Drosophila kurseongensis. The sequence continues at coordinate 2,888,641 of JAECXX010000120.1, forward strand.
GATCCCATCTATCCGTTGGGGCAGGTCCCAATCCTCGTCTCCGCGGCCGTCTTTTCAGCTGCTCCTCGGCCCTCGTTCGCCACTCCACGGCATTCTTCAGCCGCTCCTCGGCCCTCGTCCGCAACTCCACGGCACTCTTCCGACGCTCCGCGGCATTCTTCAGCCGCTTCTCAGCAATTTTCTGCCACTCGTCGGGGTGCCACGCAGACTGCGGGTGCCGCTCCGTCCTTAAACTCCCTCCTGCAGCGGCACAGTATCAACCGCCTTTTGACTGCTTCGGTGCGATTAGATACCGGGACTGGAGAGCAGTTAAGGCATTTCAAGTCACTGCGGAAAATTATCCAAAGCCCTTGCTAGCCTGAAGCGGGTGTACGATAATAATTGCCTTAGTTTTTTTTAACACCATATCGACACTTTTTAATTTGCAGAAAATTACCCAGGCGTCAGCTACAGCCGACTCCTTGCTGTCTATTGGGGATGATAGACGCATGACTAATGCTATTTTAATACATCTGGTAATGAGCAAGGTCAATGCAGGATCTAAAATAAATGAGAAGAGCAATTAGACTATACTTTGCTTCCTCTTTCGAGCAAATGTGAGACAACATTGAACAGGCGCTACCACCACATGGTAGCGGTAGTCTTCCAAGCCCAAAATTGTTCATCAGGTCCAACCTAATCCTAAGAAGAATGGAAATAGGTGTTTTTTTTACAACAGAGCCTTCGCCGTGAGATGCAACACCACAACATCCGACGACTACGCTATAGAGGCTATAGTTCCCCAAGGTAGCGCCCTTGGTCCAACTCTACTTCTCCTCTACACCGCAGATATTCCCACGAACGAGCGGCTAACTACTTCTAGATTCGCAGACGATACCGCGATCATAAGTCGGTCCTAATGCCCAACTCAGGCAACAGCACTACTAGCTGATCATCTCGTGGTAGTGGAGAGGTGGTTATCAGACTGGCGTATAAAAATAAATGCGCAAAAGTGTAAACACATAACGTTTACTCTTAACAGACAAACGTGTCCCCCGCTAAACCTGAATAACACGCCACTTCCACAAGCTGGTGATGTAACGTACCTTGGCATCCACCTAGACAGGAGACTTACATGGCGGAGACATATCGAAGCTAAGAAACCTAAAACTAAAATCAAACAGTCTCCATTGGCTTATAAACGCGCGCTACCCCTTCTGCCTGGACTTCAAAGTCCTGCTCTACAATTCAATGCTTAAGCCAGTCTGGACCTACGGCTCCCAATTGTGGGGAAACGCGAGCAGCAGCAACATTGACATTATTCAGCGAGCACAATCAAAAATCCTGAGAACTATCACTGGGGCACTTTGGTACGTTCGGAACGACAACATCCCGTAAAAGATGAAATATCAAAACAAAAAGCGTCCTATCACACGAAGCTAACTTCTCATCCAAACCAGCTCGCCAGGGGACTAGCCATGATTTCCAACCGGACCCGATTGCAACGCAATGACCTTCCAGCTCAGCAATAGTTATTAGAGCCCCTAAATCTCGCGCCAGTCACCTTGATTGTATATACTTATTGTTAATCTCAATTCAGATAAGATCCAATAAATAAAATGCAAATGTTAAAAAAAAAAAAAAGAAGAGCTGTACTTGACACTGTTTCGGCTTAGATTGCATTAGTTTGCCCATTCGGCAGACGTAAAAAAAAATGTACCGCCAACTTTCAGCTCATAGTATGGAGACGAGATCCTTCTGAGTCACTGAAAATCTTTACGTTCAATACCGTAACATATGGCGATCAGGTGTTTAATGCGGCTGGGAGAGATCGCGCAAGCAACTTTAAATATTACTTTCAATTTCGGTTGGATGACTTATTCCGAAATATTTTTCGGTGACTGCTCGAATTTTCGACTCATTCTTTTGTCCTTTGGTCACAAGGGCAAAGATGTTTTTGCAGGAGCTGTGGCCTCAAAAGCTTGATTGGGACGAGTCACTTCTGATGCAGTTGCTTACATCGTGGAAGACTTTTAATTTAAGGTATCGCGATTCGTCCACACAGTTTCGCTGATGCTTTCATGCGAGCGTTTGGAGCGTGAATCTACGATCGTAATGAAATCGATGAAAGTTTAAAAGTGTCTTTATTGACCGCCAAATCGAAACAAGCTCCCCTCAAGACGAAAACTTTGCCTCGAATTGAGCGGTGCGCAGCTCACCTTTTAGCAGATCTGTATAATCTTGTCAGGCCATTGCTAAATTGTCTTATGAGCATATTTTCCTATATATAGACTACGAGATCACCTAACACTGGATCAAAACCCATCCTTCGTCGTTGTCGGTCTTTCTGTCAAACCGGGTTGCAGAGATTCAGCAGTGGTCGGAGAACGCAACTTGAAGACACGTTCCTACGAAAGTTAATCCAGCAGACATAGAGTCCGGTGGATGTGACGTTGAGGAGCTTACAACGTCCATTTGGTTCGGTGGGCATCTGTTCTTGCGCGACTCCGAAATGAATTGGTCTGTAAATCGACATTTTGAATTGCCGGCCAAAGTAGTGTCGTTGGAATTACCCAAATCGACACTAGCTCTCTTGGTCAGCCCATAGCCAAATTATATGCTTCAGGAAATAAAAAACATTTCGTCGCACCTAAATCTTCTAAGAGTTATCTAATAGGGTTTCCACTTAATTCAAAGGTGCAGAAAAATGTCCAATACCTTTGAAAAAAGTAATTCGCCAAAAGAACTGAATTTCGCTTTTGAAAAAATTGTTGAAGTTATTAAATTTCAAGAATTCAGTGACGATATTAGTAAAATTCGGAAAAATAAACCGGTAGCAACGAATATTCAAAAGCTAAGCCCCTTTATTCAGGAGAATAAATTAAATTGGTCTTCCTCGACATTGCTACGAGTTGGGGGTCGGTTATTGAATGCTCCTATCCCGTACGAAGCCAGATTCCCGTTGTTGCTGTCTAAAAGCTCACAGTTTGTCAGATCCTATGTGTGATACCTGCACGTTACGAATTGTGACGCTGGCCCTCGAGCTCGTCTACTCGAGAAAATATGGCTAATTAGTGTGTAGTATCTTCTCATATCGAATGCACACTGTACTTAGTGTTGCATTAATATTATTGCAAATACATTGTAGCACTTGGCCACAATATGTATAAACAAATCCAAGTCCCAAACAGTTCTTCAAATGCCCGGTAATATGATCGCCGCTGAGACTGGGCAGTGCTGAGTCGGCATATTTAACATGCGCGACGGCTCTGTCACCAAGTGAACATAAGACCTCTCCTTTGCCGCGGCGACCCTTCGCCAGCCTCTACATATATATATACGTTTATATATAAAAGCTGACAGCTGCTCTGCCGTCGTCTCTGGCGCCGCAGCTACACTCTCTTTAGCTTTAGGAACAATTCTAATAGTATTAGGAATCATTCAATAAACTGAGATCGAACGGCAAAGTTATACAGTGTCATTACTTAAAGAACTGAGAGTTACAATAATGATATAAATAAATTGGAACATATCTCTAAACGGCGACCGTGACATGGTGTCACAAGGACAAACGGATGGAATATAATTAAAAGAATTCCCTGACTACAACAATGCTACAAGAAGTGTGAGGGGCCAACCAGAAAAATACGAAAACAGCAACTGGCAACTGGAATGCAAAAAAAAAAAAACAAAAAATTGCAACTGGAGAAACTGCAACAGGAAGCTGGAAGAAAAATAAATCTGAGTGAGTAGAGATGGAGTTATGGCAAAACGTGGGGGTTGAAAAAATTAAATAAATAAAAGAGTATCGCACATAAAGTTGCTATTATTTAACAAATAACCACCATCCCCCTGGGCAACATTCTAAAAATTGCAAGAAAAACTTGATTTTCTTAATTCAAGTCTATTACATAAAAAGCCTATAACTGCAGCTGACTCAGTAATTAAGACAATTAATAAAGAAACAAACACCACCACTTCCAAAACAGATACCGAGAAGAACTAAGATTACCCGGGACCACTTGAAAGTCCCAACTGCGAGTCAATATGTATTAAAACCTGTGACCGGCGCCGGTACCGCCTGAGCCCATAGGCCCAGGACAACTGAAGTTGAGACAACAAGTGTGAGGGGCAGGCCGCCTCTTATGCCAGCAAAGGAGCATCAGCGAGCCAACCGGCGACGACCAGCTGATGAAGCCAAGGACGGATACATCCTAAATACATCTACAAATTTTAAAATTAAACTATTTAAAAAAAAAAAACACTTTTATAGTAAGACAAAGATTGTGAAATTAAGCGGATCCCTTTCATCCCGATAGCAGTATAGCCCGTAAAGCTATATGAAAAAATTGGTAGGATGATGTAAAAAAAAGATAAAGCCCGAAATTAAAATCAAACCCAAATTCAAAATTAAAAATTACTTTATTAACTTTTATTGAAATACAAACTTCTAAATATATTATTCTACATGATTTTCATATGGTAGATTTACGATTCGCTATTCCTTGTAATGGAATACTAGGAATCGATTTTATTAAAAAATACAACTGTCAATTAGATTTCAAGCCATCTGAAGATTATCATATAGTTCTGATGAATATAGCTTTTTCTGGACTAGAACCTTCGCATGCATTCCTTTATATGGATGACCTAATAGTCATTGGTTGTTCCGAAAAACATATGATCAAAAACTTTACTGATGTTTTTGAGAAATGAAGCCAACATAACCTAAAGTTATATCTTGAAAAATGGACATGTTTTATGCATGAAGTAACTTTTCAAGGACATAAATGCACAGACAAAGGAATCCTGCCAGATGACAAAAAATACGACGTCATTCAAAATTATCCAGTCCCACATGAAAGCGGACAGCGCTAGAAGATTTGTCATATGTTGCAAATATTATTGACGGTTTATAAGAAATTTTGCTGATTATTCTCGTCACATAACAAGATTATGTAAGAAAGATGTAAAATTCGAAACTGAATGCCAAAACGCCTTCGAACTTTATAAATCGGCATTAATAAACCAAACTCTTTTACAATTTTGCATAATTACAGATGCTAGCAAGCAAGCTTGTGGAGCAGTCCTAACTCAAAGCAACAATGGACTTCAGCTCTCAGTTGCATACGCATCAAGATATTTTACAAAAGGTGAAAGCAACAAGAGCACAACAGAGCAAGAACTAGCAGCTATTCATTGGGCAATAACAAGCTTCAGACTATATATTTATGGTAGACACCTTACTGTCAAAACAGATCTTAGAGCACATACCTACCTATTTTCAATAGTAAGCCCCAGTTTCAAACTAACAAGAATGAGACTTGAATTAGAGGAATATAATTGTACAGTAGAGTACTTAAAGGGCAAAGATAATTATGTAGCCGGAGCGCTATCAAGACGGACTTGAAAAATATTCAAACAAATAATACAATTCTAAAAGACCCTACCAGAAACCAAAGTAAACAGAAAAACTCCAACTCCACTCTCAGGTTTGGCAAGATTGGCAGGATTGGAACTGACGAAGTAGTTTTTAAGCTGCCCAGAGTTATTCGCATCTGACAGAGCTGTAGTGCCACATACAGCAGGCTCAGACGTAACTAAGACCCTTGTCGTGGTTTGGTTACCGGTTAAATATTACTTTCAATTTCGGTTGGATGACTTATTCCTGGATCTTCGCGCGACAAAACGAAATATTTTTCGGTGACTGCTCGAATTTTCGATTCATTCTTTTGTCCTTTGGTCACAAGGGCAAAGATGTTTTTGCAGGAGCTGTGGCCTCAAAAGCTTGATTGGGACGAGTCACTTCTGATGCAGTTGCTTACATCGTGGAAGACTTTTAATTTAAGGTATCGCGATTCGTCCACACAGATCCGCAAGTCCCGATTCAAATACATGGTTTCGCTGATGCTTTCATGCGAGCGTTTGGAGCGTGAATCTACGATCGTAATGAAATTGATGAAAGTTTAAAAGTGTCTTTATTGACCGCCAAATCGAAACAAGCTCCCCTCAAGACGAAAACTTTGCCTCGAATTGAGCGGTGCGCAGCTCACCTTTTGGCAGATCTGTATAATCTTGTCAGGCCATTGCTAAATTGTCTTATGAGCATATTTTCCTATATATAAACTACGAGATCACCTTACACTGGATCCTTCGTCGTTGTCGGTCTTTCTGTCAAACCGGGTTGCAGAGATTCAGCAGTGGTCGGAGAACGCAACTTGAAGACACGTTCCTACGAAAGTTAATCCAGCAGACATAGAGTCCCGTGGATGTGACGTTGAGGAGCTTACAACGTCTATTTGGTTCGGTGGGCATCTGTTCTTGCGCGACTCCGAAATGAATTGGTCTGTAAATCGACATTTTGAATTGCCGGCCAAAGTAGTGTCGTTGGAATTACGCAAATCGGCACTAGCACTCTTGGTCAGCCCATAGCCAAATTATATGCTTCAGGAAATAAAAAACATTTCGTCGCACCTAAATCTTCTAAGAGTTATCTAATAGGGTTTCCACTTAATTCAAAGGTGCAGAAAAATGTCCAATACCTTTGAAAAAAGTAATTCGCCAAAAGAACTGAATTTCGCTTTCAAGAATTCAGTGACGATATTAGTAAAATTCGGAAAAATAAACCGGTAGCAACGAATATTCAAAAGCTAAGCCCCTTTATTCAGGAGAATAAATTAAATTGGTCTTCCTCGACATTGCTACGAGTTGGGGGTCGGTTATTGAATGCTCCTATCCCGTACGAAGCCAGATTCCCGTTGTTGCTGTCTAAAAGCTCACAGTTTGTCAGATCCTATGTGTGATACCTGCACGTTACGAATTGTGACGCTGGCCCTCGAGCTCGTCTACTCGAGAAAATATGGCTAATTAGTGTGTAGTATCTTCTCAAATCGAATGCACACTGTACTTAGTGTTGCATTAATATTATTGCAAATACATTGTAGCACTTGGCCACAATATGTATAAACAAATCCAAGTCCCAAACAGTTCTTCAAATGCCCGGTAATATGATCGCCGCTGAGACTGGGCAGTGCTGAGTCGGCATATTTAACATGCGCGACGGCTCTGTCACCAAGTGAACATAAGACCTCTCCGTTGCCTCGGCGACCCTTCGCCAGCCTCTACATATATATATACGTTTATATATAAAAGCTGACAGCTGCTCTGCCGTCGTCTCTGGCGCCGCAGCTACACTCTCTTTAGCTTTAGGAACAATTCTAATAGTATTAGGAATCATTCAATAAACTGAGATCGAACGGCAAAGTTATACAGTGTCATTACTTAAAGAACTGAGAGTTACAATAATGATATAAATAAATTGGAACATATCTCTACACGGCGACCGTGACATGGTGTCACAAGGACAAACGGATGGAATATAATTAAAAGAATTCCCTGACTACAACAATGCTACAAGAAGTGTGAGGGGCCAACCAGAAAAATACGAAAACAGCAACTGGCAACTGGAATGCAAAAAAAAAAACAAAAAATTGCAACTGGAGAAACTGCAACAGGAAGCTGGAAGAAAAATAAATCTGAGTGAGTAGAGATGGAGTTATGGCAAAACGTGGGGGGTGAAAAAATTAAATAAATAAAAGAGTATCGCACATAAAGTTGCTATTATTTAACAAATAACCACCATCCCCCTGGGCAACATTCTAAAAATTGCAAGAAAAACTTGATTTTCTTAATTCAAGTCTATTACATAAAAAGCCTATAACTGCAGCTGACTCAGTAATTAAGACAATTAATAAAGAAACAAACACCACCACTTCCAAAACAGATACCGAGAAGAACTAAGATTACCCGGGACCACTTGAAAGTCCCAACTGCGAGTCAACATGTATTAAAACCTGTGACCGGCGCCGGTACCGCCTGAGCCCATAGGCCCAGGACAACTGAAGTTGAGACAACAAGTGTGAGGGGCAGGCCGCCTCTTATGCCAGCAAAGGAGCATCAGCGAGCCAACCGGCGACGACCAGCTGATGAAGCCAAGGACGGATACATCCTAAATACATCTACAAATTTTAAAATTAAACTATTTAAAAAAAAAAAACACTTTTATAGTAAGACAAAGATTGTGAAATTAAGCGGATCCCTTTCATCCCGATAGCAGTATAGCCCGTAAAGCTATATGAAAAAATTGGTAGGATGATGTAAAAAAAAAGATAAAGCCAGAAATTAAAATCAAACCCAAATTCAAAATTAAAAATTACTTTATTAACTTTTATTGAAATACAAACTTCTAAATATATTATTCCACATGATTTTCATATGGTAGATTTACGATTCGCTATTCCTTGTAATGGAATACTAGGAATCGATTTTATTAAAAAATACAACTGTCAATTAGATTTCAAGCCATCTGAAGATTATCATATAGTTCTGATGAATATAGCTTTTTCTGGACTAGAACCTTCGCATGCCTTCCTTTATATGGATGACCTAATAGTCATTGGTTGTTCCGAAAAACATATGATCAAAAACTTTACTGATGTTTTTGAGAAATGAAGCCAACATAACCTAAAGTTATATCTTGAAAAATAGACATGTTTTATGCATGAAGTAACTTTTCAAGGACATAAATGCACAGACAAAGGAATCCTGCCAGATGACAAAAAATACGACGTCATTCAAAGTTATCCAGTCCCACATGAAAGCGGACAGCCCTAGAAGATTTGTCATATGTTGCAAATATTATTGACGGTTTATAAGAAATTTTGCTGTTTATTCTCGTCACATAACAAGATTATGTAAGAAAGATGTAAAATTCGAAACTGAATGCCAAAACACCTTCGAACTTTATAAATCGGCATTAATAAACCAAACTCTTTTACAATTTTGCATAATTACAGATGCTAGCAAGCAAGCTTGTGGAGCAGTCCTGGACTTCAGCTCTCAGTTGCATACGCATCAAGATATTTTACAAAAGGTGAAAGCAACAAGAGCACAACAGAGCAAGAACTAGCAGCTATTCATTGGGCAATAACAAGCTTCAGACTATATATTTATGGTAGACACCTTACTGTCAAAACAGATCTTAGAGCACTTACCTACCTATTTTCAATAGTAAGCCCCAGTTTCAAACTAACAAGAATGAGACTTGAATTAGAGGAATATAATTGTACAGTAGAGTACTTAAAGGGCAAAGATAATTATGTAGCCGGAGCGCTATCAAGACGGACTTGAAAAATATTCAAACAAATAATACAATTCTAAAAGACCCTACCAGAAACCAAAGTAAACAGAAAAACTCCAGCGCAGGACGAGAACAAGTAGATTTGCATATGAAAACTCTACACAAAGCTCCTCAGCCCATCGTATACGAAATCATTGTAAATGATGAGGTACGAAAAGTAGTGACCTTGCGAATAATGGATTGACTTCGTTTATAGTTATAGTTACAGCAATTTTTGACGTTAGGCTTGAAAAAGAAGCCGGTGTACTTAATACCAGCCAACTCAAAGTGGCTCCGACCGAAAAGATCTTTGACACCATCTAATAAGAAACTTTTAAAATAATGGGCAATAAAATATTACAATCTCTAAGAGTAGCGCTACTCAAGCCGGTGACCCTATTATCAAATAATGAAAAAGAGAAAGAAGCATTACTGTTTACATTCCATCATGATCCAATACAAGGAGGTCATACAGGCATAGCTAGAACATTAGCAAAAATAAAAAGGCATTATTATTGGAAAAACATGACCAAAGATATAACAAAATATATAAGAAAATGTCCTAAATGCCAAAAAGCAAAGACAACAAAACATACAAAGACTCCATTAACTATCACCGAAACGCCACAAACGGCTTTCGACAGGGTAATTGTGGATACGATCGGTCCACTACCTAAATCTGAACAAGGAAATGAATACATAGTAACGCTAATTTGCGATTTAAATCAGTACCATGACGATCCAATGCAAGGAGGTCATACAGGCGTAGCTAGAGCATTAGCTATAATAAAAAGGCATTATTATTAAAAAAAAATGACACGAGATATATAAAATTATGTAAGAAAATTCCTCAAATGCCAAAAGTCGATCACGACCAAACATGACCACAAGACTATAACTGAAACTCCCCAAATGACTTTTGAAAGGGTAATTGTGAATACAAGGTGTGTGTCAAAAGTTTCCGAACTTTTTGTTTCTACGATTCGAAGGGAATTGTTCATCGGGAATTCGTTCCAACGGGCCAAACCATCACTGGAGCATTTTATCTTGGTGTCATGAAACGTTTGCTCGGTCGTATTCGTCGTATACGCCCAGAATATCGCGAAAACGGCAGTTGGCGCTTGTTGCATGATAATGCGCCGTCTCATCGATCAACGCTTGTGACCGATTTTTTAACAAAAAATCACATTCTTACCGTCAACCACTCACCATATTCACCTGATTTAGCTCCGTGTGACTTTTTCCTATTCGGAAAATTAAAATTGGCAATGAAAGGAATATATTTTGATGACATAAAGTCCATTGAAAAGGCGACGGCCGACATACTCAAGGCCATCCCGGTTGACGAGCTAAAACACTCATTCGAATCATTTTTAAATCGTGCAAATCGTTGCATTGAGTCGGAGGGAGACTATTTTGAATAAATGCAAAGTTTCATTCCAAACTATTTTGTAGTTTTTTTTATTTTTGAAAAGTTCGGAAACTTTTGACACACACCTTGTATAATCGGTCCACTTCCCAAATCAGAACAAGGAAATGAATATGCAGTAACCTTAATCTGCGATTTAACAAAATAACTTGTGGCAATTCCAATTAGAAACAAAAGTAAAAAAACAGTACAAAAAGCTATATTTGAAGATTTTATTCAAAGTATGGTCCAATGAAGACGTTCATTACGGACATGGGAACAGAATATAAATTATTCAATAATTGTGAAGTCGCGAGTAGGGAACACCCAGTTATAGTCCAATTTTTGGATCTGTGGCGTTGGTTTTTATGGCCCCTTTAGCACAACTTATCGTATCCGTGGTAAGTTACCGTACAAGTCGTACGTGGCGTACGACCCCCGGGAAACTGCTCATCGGCGGCACCCTGTTGGCCCCAACGTCGGAAGCACTCCCGGACCAAGTCAACCTGTCCTGCGCGCCTCGATAGCAAGGTGTCTTGTCGCTTTATCACAGGATTTGGCAGCGATGGTTCCGGGAGTAAATCTCGCGGTCCGCAGAAGACGACAAAGTGGCATCAGGAGGATGTGGGAACCATGGTCGTCCTCGCTGGCCTCTTTGCCTGTGTTGGGCTGAAGGATGGGGCGGTGTATGCACACTTGGCGCTTTGATTTAAAAATAACTGGTTTAAAGGCGAGAGCGGGAGCCAAAAACGACGAGGCATGCCCCTTTAGGTTAGCATAGGTTTAAGAGAACGAATTCGATCGAAACAACTCCTTTTCGTCTTCGCTTATTGCTTATTGCACATTTTCGGCCTTAAATAATTTTGTAGCTGCTGCAACGCTTTTTTCGTTTAATAGAAAAGAGTATAAAAACAAGAGAGAACGCTATAGTCGGGTGCCCCGACTATCAGATACCCGTTACTCAGGTAAAGGGAGTGCGAGGGAGATGGAGATAGAAACTTTGATCACGCATAACTTTTTAACGAATGGTCCGATTTGAAAAATTTCTTCTACCTTCTTTCGATAGGTATTGATAAACACAATAAAACTGCATTTTTACTTTTCCGAAATATTTAAATTTTTAAAATCGTATATAAGCGATTGTGGGCGTCAGAGGGGGCGTGGCACCATTTTGAAACAAACTTGCGCTGCGTAGGAACTCCTAAAATCTACATGTAAAACGCCAATCTTCTAGCTTTTATAGTTTCCGAGATCTCAGCGTTCATACGGACAGACAGACGGACAGACAGACGGACAGACGGACAGACAGACGGACAGACGGACATGGCTAGATCGACTCGGCTAGTGATCCTGAACAAGAATATATATACTTTATAGGGTCGGAAACGCTTCCTTCTACCTGTTACATACTTTTGCACGAATACAATATACCCTTTTACTCTACGAGTAACGGGTATAATTAAACTATATACTCCGCTTCAGAAGAAAAAGCTTCTACTGAATTGTCCTTCTTCGTATTATAGCAGATTACAATTAAGTAAAACATTTTAAAAATTAAAGCAGTTGTACTTTTTCTAGTGGATTCGCTTCTTGATCTGGGCAAGAGTCAACATATCCTATAATCGTGTCATTTGTATTTTTAATAAAAGTCAATTTTGGATCAACAGCACTTTTAAGACTATTTTAAGATTCTGCCATAATTTGGAATTATTATTGTTTGTATATCTACTTAATATACTAATTGCAGTACTTAGATCTGGGTGAGTACATAACATTAAGTACAATAAACATACAATCAGATCTCAACACGGCGCATTACATTCCTTATCTGAGTCAATGGCTTCATAATTTAACTTAGTTGGAAATGGTGTATTGACATTCTTCCATATTAAACTTTTTAAGAAGATTATTTATTTCTAATTTTGTGTCTTATTTCACATAAGTCTGTCATCCTAAATTTACTCATTAGAAATGTCTTAAGATTTGACATTGTATCATTGCTTTCGGTTGCAATAACAAGATCATCTACATAAAAAAGCATATATATATTTTTCAAGATATCCTCATGGTCTTGTCTATCCACGGCGGAATTACTAAAGCGCCTGCTTTTTAACACATTTTTAAATGTCTCCAACCATAAATTTATTTCATTAGCAGATGTTAATCCCTCCGGAATCTTCATATAGATTTAATCTTTTAAAATACCATTTGGGAATGCAGTCCTAACATCCATATGGTGTACTTTAAAATTGAATTGATTCGCTATAGATAGAATAAGTCAAAAACTGCACATTTTGTAGTAAAAACCCACTTGCAATCAATATTTTCATCAAGAGGCTGCCCAACTAAAGTCCAAGTTTTTATAGCATCTCCCACTTAGTTCTGTCTATTCTGTTTTTAATATCATTGTAATTATTTGGAATGTCAATTCAAACGGTGCGCGGCATTCATACGATTGCCGATAAGATGTAATTGGCCTATCCTTTATTCTTTCTTCAATTTCATTTTCTTTTATTGCGCATTTGGCAATTGTTCGCCAATAATAACAATTGGGTCGGCATTTTTGCAAGTTTATGTCTCACTATCTGATTTAAAATGCTGCTTATCTGATTTAATCAGATTTTCCATCCGTACTCTCATTCGGGATACTTTACTCCTTTGCCTCTAAATTAGTTTTAGGAGACAATTGTAAATTCATACTATAATTCTGAATATTTTCTACCCGTTCCATACTTTCATTTACCACAGTCTTTATTCCCGTACCGTTATTCCCTTTTGCACACGGCACGTGGACTTTCTCTTTCTGTGCACTCGTTGGTGATCATCCACACCTCTTGCCTCATTTGTGCGGAGTTAGTTGTTTCTTTGTCTGCCGTAAACGAAGACGAAGTAGCAGCAGTAAATTAGCGTGAATGTTTAAAAAAGACAAATTATTGATCTCCCCTTGAACTTTTGGTTCTATGGCTATGTTGCTGGTGAAAATAAAATTTTGAATTTAACCGTCTTAATTTGAATGCGTTGCAAAAATGCAAAAATACAATTTAAAAACCACAGCCTGTTGAGAACAATTTTTATAATAAATACATATAATCGCCGATTGCAAACAGAAGTGTTTTATTAAAGTATTCAAAGTTTTGTGGCTGACACGTAACATTTCTATTACATTTTAAAGTTGCTTATGTCGCTAATTCTATTTGAAACCTTGCAAAAAGTTGTGAAATTAAATTTGCGAAGTGTGCAAAAAGAGATCGTATAATGGCACCAAGACCAAGACCAGGTGGGAGTCCAGACACCGATGAGAACCAAATGGATCCACTCAGTGAAAATAGAAAAAAAAAATTAAAAAGGACAAGGAAACTGCAATATTGAACATGCAGGAAGACATACTTTCGGACGTTGATGCACTATGATCAGCGCAAACAAGTGGCCCTTACAACACCAAGCAGTGCTTGTTACGCGCGGAGCCCAATAATCGTAAAAACGAGATCGCAAGAAGTGAAAAAGGACAATATAGATGCGGACAGACTAAGTTAGAAATACGTACAAGACTAATACTAATACTAATTTTGTGCTAAGTAAGATAAAATTAATGCTTTTAGGCTTGGCAAAGAGACGGTAGTAGAAATAATATGATATAGTCTATTATAGTCGTTACACAGTACTCTAAACGGTTCATGCATATCATAGTTACATCTACAAATATTTAAAATAAGAGGAACATAGTTTCTGGTTATTCTATTAGGCACGGAGAAGTTTATGCGACCCAGTAACTCGGGACTCTCCACATCCCCGTGAATAAGTTTATAAATAAAAGTTGTGCCAATCATCGTTCTACGGTTTAATAAAGATGGTAGATTAATTAGGAGAAGTCTACTAGAGAAGGATGGTAAAATAGGTAAAATAGGCTTGCATTCCAGTTAAGGCCCCGTAAAGCAAATAATAAAAAGTTATTTTGCACATACTCTATCCGGTCTATATGTACACCATACTGAAAACTCCAAACTGCTGAACAGTACTCCAGAATTGGACGGACTAGTGAGACGAACATAGTCTTTGTAACATAGGATTCATCGAATTCCTTTGACCACCTTTTAAGAAATCCAAGTACTCCCCTGGCTTTATTTACCATAGAAAAAATATGGTCACAAAACTTAAGTTTTGGGTCAAGAAGGACGCCAAGGTCATCAACATGCGTAATTCTATACAACGCACTACCACCCAGCGTATACGTGGCATACTGTGGGTTCACCCTACAAAATGTCATTACTTTACACTTAGCGCTATTTAAATCCAAATGATTTTCACAATACCATGTTTGAAAAGCATTTAGGTCCGATTGTAAGTCTGAGCTGCTGGAAATTTCGTTATATTGCAGGCATAACTTAACGTCATCTGCGTACATAAGGACACGCGACCTTGTCAGGATAAGAGGGAGATCGTTTAAAAATAAAGTTAAAAGAAGTGGGCCAGGGTGGCTTCCTTGTGGGACGCCTAAAGTAACTCGGATCAAATTGGAGACCGAGTTTTTAAAGAGGACTCGTTGAGTCCTACCACTTAAATAACTTAAGATCCATGTTAGAAGATCACATGGAAACCCTAATAAGTCTAGCTTTAATACAAGAAGCGAGTGATTTACTGAATCAAACGCTTTACTAAAATCAGTGAAAACTACGTCAGTCTGCATGTTCTTTCTAAAGCCAATTATTACAAAAGACGTTAGCTCCAAGAGGTTTGTCGTCGTAGATCTTCGCCTTATAAATCCATGTTGACATGGAGATATAATTGATCTACAAAGATGTTGCAAGTGGGGTGTGTAACGAAGGCCAGGGTTGCATTCAGCCGGGGCCAGAGAACCTTACAAGAAATTTGTAAGAAAAGGTAGGGGAACCTGTAGCTGGATTATAGTGGAAGGAAATGACTCCCGAAATTGGTAGGCAAAAAAAAACCTTGGGTTACTGTCTACCGGGGAATGGCCTCCGGAGGCGTGAACTAGGTGGGCACTTCCCAGGAATGGCCACCGGCAGTGCGCGTTACCGTCGGTGACTGGCCAGGGAATAACCACTGTCCGTGCACACTATAGTCAGTCGTTTACCAGGGAATGACCACCGGCAATGTAAACTACGGTTAGTTAATTTCTAGGTAACGGAGACACTATCGGCCAGGTAATAACCACTGGCAGTGCAAACTAAATCGGTTATTTGCCAGGGAGTTGCCACTGGTCACGCTGGGATTAGCAGACTTACCGGGGATGGCCGACGGCCACGGAATTCCACTGGTCTCAACTGCGGGGTCGGGGTAATGAATACAAAGACGGGAGAAATTCACTTTAGATTAAGTACACTTGGTTAATTTATTAAGCTTAGGTTAGATATCCCGGGTCTTCTCTGTTTCGCAGTTTAGAATACCTACCGGTGACGAGAGTCTTACCCGGAGCACACCTCTGTTCGAAACACAAGCCAGACTTTCGATCTCGCTCCGCGTGCTCTATCACTCCTATCGAAGTCGATTGTTCTATTCGATTTTCGATTGTTCTATTCGATATGTGATAGGGTTGTGTGAACACTGTTCAAATGTTAGTTAACAGTGGTGGCTAGTATATGATTGGTAGTCAATGACCTTGTTGCTAGTGTGACCCTAGCTAACTATCGCCCTATTGCTTAATAAATAAGACAGAGTGTTGGGTTTTGAACTTAGCTTATTTATCCTCCAGGGGACTTAAATCTAATAACAAAACTTAATTTATATAGTAGAACTAAGATTAATTGTGCGCCTCGAACTTCAAAAATGAGGCGTCGATGATGACCGTGTCATCCGGCTTCAGGGTGGCGGAGCAGACACCGTCCTCCGCGCAGATCCGCAGTCGGGTTCGCCTGGTAGCGCGTTCCGCTCTGCGGGCCGTTATTTGATCGAGAACTCCCTGAGTGAGCATCCCGTCCGGGGTGTTGACGCTCCAGCGAGGGGGAGCTGGTACGCGGCCGTGAGCGGGGGCCACGCATCCGCCATTCTTGGCGATGGGGGTACGGCTTGCTGTGGGTGACGCAGTCGGCGGGGCGGTCGGTGGAGTCGAGCGCGATGGTGGCATGTGCTGAGTGGTCGTGCTCGACGATGGCTCGGTTGGCGGAGCCTGTTCCGTTGTCGTGCTCGGCGAGGGCTCGGTTGGTGAAGGTGTTGTCCAGGGTGCCCACGGCGGGGTCGTGCCAGGCGAGGATTCATCCACTTGGGGCAGCTGGGCGAAATATCCCAGGATGAACTCGTCTAAGTTGGCTGGTGCTTCGTCGAGGACATGGCGGAGAGTCCCTAGTGATATTTCCAGGACCATTGGTCTGGCAACCGGTGTCGTGGGGGTGTGAGATGATTCTCGGCTTGCCCTTGTCCGGCGTCTGAAGCGGGGAGCCTCGTCGTCATTGTCCTCAGACTCGCTGGAGACGGATGACCAGTGCATCGCCTTGCCGCTCGTCGTGACGGTCGCCATCCCGGCTCGCTGGGGGACGGTGTCCTCCGTCCTCGTTGGTGGGAAATTCGCACACCAACGGCGGAGGCCTAGTGTCCGGCTCTGCGTGGGGTCCGGGGTAGTCTTCTCAAGATCCGTCGGCGCCGCGGTTCGTGGTCGACGACCATCTCCTCCGGCGGTCCACTTGCCGGCCTGGTCGGGGACAGTGGAAACTCCACGATTGGATCGGGAGTGGCCATGAAGGGCGCTTCGATTATGTAGGTAGTGGTACGATGGGCATCAGCTGGTAGTATTGTTTCTGGCGAAATCCACACCGGTCCTCAAACTCATACACGTAATGAGCGGCGCCCTCCATATCGTCGGACGCGTTTTCCCATTCCGGTCCGTCGTCTTCGTCTTCGCTAGGGTGCTCCTGTCCTTCTGCTCTGCCCTCCCTCATCTCTTTGTCACTGGGTTCGTCGGCATCCTCCACTCTCCCGTTAGCCCAGGAAGGGTGTTCGGGCCAGTCTTGTGGTGCGGCATAACGTGGCGAGGCTTGTTGTCGGGGGCTATACCTCCCTTCGGCTTCTGGTGAGGAGGAAGCTTCGTCGAGACCGTGGGTATGGTTGGGGTTCGGCTCGACTCGTAAGTTCATAGGGACTCGTCCCCGGTGGGCCTATAACGGCTGCCGAGTCTCAGCATCCACATCCCCGTGAATAAGTTTATAAATAAAAGTTGTGCCAATCATCGTTCTACGGTTTAATAAAGATGGTAGATTAATTAGGAGAAGTCTACTAGAGAAGGATGGTAAAATAAGGCTTGCATTCCAGTTAAGGCCCCGTAAAGCAAATAATAAAAAGTTATTTTGCACATACTCTATCCGGTCTATATGTACACCATACTGAGGACTCCAAACTGCTGAACAGTACTCCAGAATTGGACGGACTAGTGAGACGAACATAGTCTTTGTAACATAGGATTCATCGAATTCCTTTGACCACCTTTTAAGAAATCCAAGTACTCCCCTGGCTTTATTTACCATAGAAATAATATGGTCACAAAACTTAAGTTTTGGGTCAAGAAGGACGCCAAGGTCATCAACATGCGTAATTCTATACAACGCACTACCACCCAGCGTATACGTGGCATACTGTGGGTTCACCCTACAAAATGTCATTACTTTACACTTAGCGCTATTTAAATCCAAATGATTTTCACAATACCATGTTTGAAAAGCATTTAGGTCCGATTGTAAGTCTGAACTGCTGGAAATTTCGTTATATTGCAGGCATAACTTAACGTCATCTGCGTACATAAGGACACGCGACCTTGTCAGGATAAGAGGGAGATCGCTTAAAAATAAAGTTAAAAGAAGTGGGCCAGGGTGGCTTCCTTGTGGGACGCCTAAAGTAACTCGGATCAAATTGGAGACCGAGTTTTTAAAGAGGACTCGTTGAGTCCTACCACTTAAATAACTTAAGATCCATGTTAGAAGATCACATGGAAACCCTAATAAGTCTAGCTTTAATACAAGAAGCGAGTGATTTACTAAATAAAACGCTTTACTAAAATCAGTGAAAACTACGTAAGTCTGTATGTTCTTTCTAAAGCCAATTATTACAAAAGACGTTAGCTCCAAGAGGTTTGTCGTCGTAGATCTTCGCCTTATAAATCCATGTTGACATGGAGATATAATTGATCTACAAAAATGTTGCAAGAGGGTGTGTAACGAAGGCCAGGGTTGCATTCAGCCGGGGCCAGAGAACCTTACAAGAAATTTGTAAGAAAAGGTAGGGGAACCTGTAGCTGGATTATAGTGGAAGGAAATGACTCCCGAAATTGGTAGGCAAAAAAAAACCTTGGGTTACTGTCTACCGGGGAATGGCCTCCGGAGGCGTGAACTAGGTGGGCACTTCCCAGGGATGGCCACCGTCAGTGCGCGTTACCGTCGGTGACTGGCCAGGGAATAACCACTGTCCGTGCACACTATAGTCAGTCGTTTACCAGGGAATGACCACTGGCAATGTAAACTACGGTTAGTTAATTTCTAGGTTACGGAGACACTATCGGCCAGGGAATAACCACTGGCAGTGCAAACTACGACGGTTATTTGCCAGGGAGTTGCCACTGGTCACGCTGGGATTAGCAGACTTACCGGGGATGGCCGCCGGCAGTACGCGCTAAAGTTAGAGACTGGCCAGGGAATACCACTGACAGTGCAAACTACGATCGGTTATTTGCCAGGGAGTTGCCACGTGCAAATTTATTTTTGTGTTATTCGATGAATTAAAAAAATACAATTTTTTTTTTTAATTTTTTTTGTGATAAATTTATTTATTCTTAAACACTTTTAATACAAGACACTTTTTATTTTCTAATTTTTTTACAACCGATCGCGGTCACGATGAAAATAGGACTGCCGCTTTATTTCTAAATCTAATCCAATGAACCTCGGCCAGGAGCTTTTCTTTTTGAACTTTAGAACTTCAATTTATGTTTAGATTAAAAGCTTAGGATGAAACTGTTGCATCTCATTGTGAAATTCAATTATGCTGACCGATGCAATTTGGTGGGAACTTGAAACGCAAAAGGGCGCAATTGATTGGGATTCAAACGGAAGCTGATGTTTACTTTAATTTTAATTTGCGCTCAAGATGAAGCTGTCGCATTTCATTGTGAAATTCAATTAGCAATTGATTGGGCTTCGAACAGAAGCTGATGTTTACTTTAATTTTGATTTGTTTAACTTAGTTGGGGAACCAAGATCGGACCTCAAAGCCAAAGGCAAAGACAAAGGCAAATGCAGAGTTTGAAAATATTGTTTATAAAAGCCATAAGTGGCCTGGTTTCACGGGTTGGATAACTCTCCCCCTTCTAAAATGGATCGTCCCGATTCAATATGAAATTCATTTAATTGCTCTCTTAATTCTGTTATAAAATTTTCTTGGTTAATAGATTTTTCTGGTTCTGGCCGTTGTTTTTTGGTTACAAATAATATAGCATTTTTGTATTTTATAATAAGTAAAAAAATCAAATATATAATGATTAAAATTAATAATATAAAGGTAAGTGATATTTTAGTATTATTAATTTTAATAAATGGATTTAAAATGTTTATATTATCTAAAGAAAGTTCCGAGTTATTTGATAGTATATAATCGGATATTTCATAATTTTTGAAGTGATTCGTAGTTATGTAATCAAGAATTTTGTTTTCCAAATTGGTATATGAGATATTATTAATATTGGTTGTGTCATTAAATGTTATTAAAAATGAACCGTTCAAATGGGAGTTGTTAACAATATTGTTACCATTTATAAGAATGGCACCATCTTGTATGATGTCAATTTTTTTATTTTTTTCTCTTATTTTTTTACAAGTCGATTTCTCTCCATTTAATAATCGGGTGAAACAACTTTTTCCTTAATTAAAGTGCAATAATTATTAAAAAGTTCGTTTTTAAAGTTAGGCATTTCATAAAACATATTTGCGCATTTTGCGAGTTGATTAATTAATACTAGTTTCCCATCTTTTTGAGATATCGCTCTAGCGTGATAAATTTCGCATCTATTTTTAATTATTGGGTATTTTATATAAATGATTAAAAGTTCTTTATGGAGTGCTATTTTAAAAACAGAGATGTCCATTAAATCAGCGATAATTACTGGTTTTTGTTCATGTTTTAATATTTCCATGATGTCATCATTGTTCAAAATTTTGGTATTAAAAACATCAATTTTTGCTAGTGTAATTGTGTCAATTAAATTTTGCAGATCAAATGTTAGTAATCGTAAACGATGTTTTCGCAGTGGTAAATCTTGATCAATAAAAACATTTTTAAAATCATCAGAAAGAGATTCAATTTCTTTGAACAATTTGGAATTGATAATAGATTGCTTATTATTATTTTCAATTAATTCATTGATTTTATTCTGAACTTTAATAAAATCATCATGATCCGGGGTTCCAGCTAACCATTTCCATACAGTGCCTAACTCGTTTATACCTCTTTTTGATCTAGTTGATATTAATTGTGATAAAATTAATTCGATTACTTCTATGTCATATTTAATTTCCCATTGTGACCTTTTATTAGAATCCCTTTTTATATTATCTGATTCCAATTTTATTATTTCTTTATAAAAACTTAAGTTAGTTACGTGGAATAAATCTGCGTATGAATCGTACGTCAATACGTCTTTATTGTCCTTGAATAAAAGATACTCGTGACTTGTATAGTCAATTATTTCTGATTTTGTTAATAAAATAAGGTGTAATATGAGCACCTGATAAAACATTTTCTGCAAAAGGTAAATAAAAGTAATATATAAATATTTAGAATTTTATATTATCTTTGTGAATAATCCTATTTCTATTGTTGATTATTATTTTGTTAGGTAAATTTTCTTTAACTACTTGTTTTTTATATCTAGTTTTAAGTTTATTTCTTTCCCCGTGTTTCTTCTCATAAACTACCTGTCCTACATGATATTCTTTGTTTTTTCTGTTTTCATTATGTATTTCTAACATTTTTTCTTGTGTATTTTTTAAAATTTTAGGAATGTTATCGTGCTCTATTTTATTATATAGTACGTCAAAAGGTTTTTGGTTCGTTGTTGAATGAATGCTCTGATTATATTCTTGAGCGGCTCTTATTACTATTTCGGAATAGTCTGTTAAATTAAATTCTTCTTTTATGCATCGAGCTAATTCTGTTAATGTAGAATGTGCCCTTTCAACTTGTCCGTTTGAGGTACTGTGCCTCGGGTCTGCGTAATGTAAAGTTAAACCGCACCTTTGTGCAAAAGATTTAAATTGGGCCGAGGTAAAGCTCGGTTCATTATCGGTCATTATTATTTTGGCTTGCGGAAATTGTTGAAGAAGTTCCATTACTTTATTTTCGATATTTAATTTATTTTGGATTTCTTTTACTACTAGAAATTTTGAGTAAGCGTCAATACAAGTTATGAAAGTAAGACTTTGCGCGTAATATATATCAATGTCTAAATTTTCGCCTTCTTTACTTGGGATTGGGGCTTCTCCAATTGGAATTTTAATTGGATGTCTGTTATATTTGTTTTCGTTGCAAATTTTACAATTTTTTATATATTCTTTTAATTTTGTAAGTAAGTTTGGCCAATAATACAATCTACTGATTTGTTTATAATTTTCGTCTAGTCCCCTGTGCGCTCTACAATGTGTTTCTTCGATTATAAGTGCTCTGTCTTCAGAATTTTCTACATCTTGGACAAATATTCTTGTATACAAAAATTTATTCATAAAATTATCTTTAAGTGGTTTTTGAATTCTATAAAAGTCCTCTAAAGTACAATGAATACCGACTGTTAAATTAGGAGGAATATATTCCCTTAAGATTGATATCAAATTTTCGGGAGTGTCAAATTCTATTATATGTCTGGTATTTTCGAATATATTAACCGACTCATGTATTGTATACCTCCCCGTTGCTAATAGCAATTGTTGCTTAAACTGGTTTAAGGGTTTACGGGTTTCTTGTATAACATTCTCAAAACTACTCTCTGCTGAATGCTGAGTGTTTTGATCTGAGACCGATTCGTTACTGTCAGTTAAGTTGTTGATTTGAATCCTTGATAAGGCGTCTGCAACTACATTAGTTGTACCTGGCTTATAAATGACTTTTGGAGTTAAACTTTCTATGAAGGAATACCAGCGTTTCATTTCGATATTAGGATTTTTATCAGAAATTGCGAAAGATAATGGTTGATGATCGGTTTGAATTTCAATTCCAATCACTCCGTATAAGTAATTTCTTAGATTTTTAAGGGCCCATACTATGGCTAAAAGTTCTTTCTTATTTGTTGCATAAACTTGTTCTGTTTTAGTCAAGGTTTTTGAAATAAAAGTAATTGGTTTACCTTCTTGGGATAATACTGCACCAATTGCTACGTCCGAAGCGTCGGTGGTCAGGGTAAATTTTTTATTATAGTCCGGTTGAACTAGTTCTACTTGAGCAATGAGATTTTCTTTCAGCTCGTTGAAAGCTTTAATAGCTGGGTCATCCAGCTGAATTAACATTTTTGTTGACATTCTTTTTGAAATTTTGCCATTATGACCTCCAAGATATTTGGTTAGAGGTTTCGCTATGAAGGCGTAATTTAAAACAAATTTTCTATAATAGCCCGTAAGGCCTAGGAAACTTCTTAGTTCCCGAATATTTTTTGGAAGCGGATACTTATTAATGGTGTCAATTTTTTCTGGGTCTGTCTTGATGACGTTATAAGATACGATGTACCCTAGAAAACTGGTTTCGCGTTTAAAGAATTTTGATTTTTCTAAAGAGATTTTCATGTTTGCCCTTAATAATATATTTATAATTTTGTTTAAGTCTTCATAATGTTGTTCAATCGAATTTGAGAATATTATTATGTCGTCCATGTAGACATGACATGTTTTCCCTATTTGTTCTCTAAGGATGTCGTCCATTGCTCTCTGAAAAATTCTTGGTGCATTTGTTAGTCCGAATGGCATTCTTAAAAATTCATATTTTCCATTATTTATTGAAAATGATGTTTTTTCGACATCAGATTCTTTCATTAATATCTGATGAAAACCTGATTCTAAATCTATTGTTGAAAAATATCTTGCTTTTCCCAAATTGGATAGAATTACTGATGGGTCTTGCATTGGGTACCTGTCAGGTATGGTACTTTCATTTAATTTTTATAATCAATAACGAGTCTTAATTTACGGCTTCCGTCTTGATTTTCTCCTTTCTTTGGGACTACCAGAACTGGTGAATTGTAAGGGCTTCGGCTAGGCCTTTTAATTTCTTCTGATAACATTCTACTGATTTCACTATTCACGAAGTCCGTGACAGATAAAGCATACGGATATTGTTTCCCATATATTGGCCTGTCATGAATAAGATTTATTTCCCCTTTTATGTCTGTTCTAAAAGGAATTTGCATATTAATCTTTGAATGCTCTTTTTCAATATAGTGAACTATTATTTTCTTTAGTTCGTCTAATTGATTAGTACCTAAATTATTTATCTGTTGTTTGTCGGATAACTCAACGACGGCGGGCTTGAAATTTTTACATTTCAAACGATTTTTATTTATTTGATTTTTGACGGTATTTACTTCGTCGGTACTCTCAGGATTTTTAATTCCCAAGATATTTTTATTTTTATTGACGGATATTTCTACGTCGGCGTTCTCAGGATTTTTATTTCCCAAGATATTTTTATTTTTATTGACGGATATTTCTACGTCGGCGTTCTCAGGATTTTTGATTCCCAAGATATTTTTATTTTTATTGACGGATATTTCTACGTCGGCGTTCTCAGGATTTTTTGATTCCCAAGATATTTTTATTTTTATTGACGGATATTTCTACGTCGGCGTTCTCAGGATTTTTGATTCCCAAGATATTTTTATTTTTATTGACGGATATTTCTACGTCGGCGTTCTCAGGATTTTTGATTCCCAAGATATTTTTATTTTTATTGACGGATATTTCTACGTCGGCGTTCTCAGGATTTTCGAATCCCAAGCTTTTCTCACTATTTTCCACAAATAATGAATCTGTTTTTTCGCTACTTTTATCATCGAAATATTTTTTTATAATAAATTCTTTTAACGGAAGAATATTATTTACTTCAATTAAACTTATTTCATTTTTTCCTCATTATCATAATATTTTAACTTTTCTATTTTCCCTTTATATTCCAAGACTCCCTTTTCTATATTTATTATAGCTCCAATTTTTCTTAATAAATTGAATCCAATTAGAAGGTCAGATTCTAATCCTTCGATTTCATAAAATAAATGTCTTGTTTCAAATATATTTATAATATGATAATATTTTATAATTGAATACCCATGAACTGTAGTTACCTTTTTGTATATTGATAACTCATTTTTATTTTCAAAAATTCCCTTTTTTATATAACATGCAGTGGCTCCTGTATCTATTAAAATCTTCAACTGCTTTTTTGTTTTCCTGTCTATCCTATTTAAATAAGGCATTCCCCTGTAGGGGTCTGGTCTAAAAAATGATCTTCATTAATATTATTTAATCTGGTTATTTTATTAGCTGGTTGATTTACTGTTCCATTTGGTTCCCTTTTTTGAGCTTGAATTTGCTCTCTATTTTGATTTGTGTGATAATAATTAGAACGATTATTATTTTGATAATAATTATTATTATATCTTCCTTGATTATTATTTGCCTGCCAATTATTATTTCTTCCTTGATTATTATTTCCCTGCCAATTATTATTCGGCTGCCGATTATTAAAAGGTTTATTCTGGAGTTGAATCGATGGATCAACATCCATTGGCTCGACGGCTTGTTGCTTATGATTGTTATTTTGATTATTGTTTTGCCAAAAATTTCCCCTTTGTGGCCAATTATAATTTTGGTTATTACTAAAATTATTTCCCATTTTATTAGAATTATTATTTTGTCGTATTTGATTAAATCGTAAGTTGTTTCCCTGATATTTATTTTCATTTTTAAATCCATTAAACCTATTTGCAAATTGAGCACGGAAATTATTTGATTCTAATTCTTGGACCTTTGCCAAAGCATTGGGCAAATCTGGTGGATTTAATGAGAAAAGTGTTTCTGAGATAGATCCATTTAGTCCGGATATAAATATTCGTAGAGCATTGCTCCTTATTATTTTGTTTGTTTCCTTGGTAACTACGCTCTCCTTTCCGTATGTCATTATGGTTTTGTTTATTAATAAAGTCATTTTTTTATTGACTTCATTATAAAATTCTGTAACTGTCATTCGTCCCTGCCTGAGGATACTTAGTTCTGACTCGAGTATATGTATTGGTCGTTTATCGTTTATATAAAGTCCAATCTAGATAAGATTGCTTGAAAATTTAAAACGGTGCCATGATTGGTAAGAGCATCATGGGCAGCTCCCATAATTTTATTTCGTAAAATTGTTAAGGCAATAAAATATTGTTCGCTTTGAATTTTATAAAGACTCATTACAGTTTCTGCAGCTTCCCTCCATCCTACATATTGTGTTGGTTCCCCAGTGAATTTTGGTAAAGATTTTACCACTTCAAGTGTGGTATCGCATTTTATAGTTGGGTCAATTGCTTGAATTTTATAATCTTCCACAGTGTTTGCATCTGTGGCTAACCTTCCTTCTAAACCTTCTATTTTCCTGGTCACTTCATTCAACTGAACATTTATTAATCTATTTATTAATTCCACTGTTAAGCCTCCCGCTGTGGCTATACTACCTGCAGAAAAATTTGGTGCTGAACCTCCGGTTGCCATTTTTAAATTTAATTCACCAAAGCTATTTATTAAATCTTCCAGATTGTTTCTTTATTAATTATTAAATCTAGGTTCGCGATTTAACTTACTATTTTTATCAATGTTTAATTTTTTTTTTTAATATTTTTCTCAATTCCCTAATTTTAAATTATAATCTTTTTAAAATAAATAATTTTTTGTTATTATTGAAAATTAATTCCTCACGAAACTGTCCCGATGGGGTCTTCCTTCTATGATGTTGAGGGTATCTTCCTTCTTGGATTCAGCGAAGATTAATGGCGTGAGAATGGCCTTCCTTCCTTCTTTAATTTTATTGTTTCAGCGTGTTGTTTTTTTTGTTGTTGAAAGTTCTTGTTTGATAAAACAGTTTTTTTTTTTTATTTTAATGCGTTTTCGGTTTTTTATTGTTTTAAATTTTGTGTTCTTGTATTGTGTTGTTTAAAATTTTGGTCCACCTTTATTTTAAATTCACCTTTAAATGGATTATTTCATTTATTAATTTCCATTTAATTTTTTTTTTTTTAACGATCACTGCCACTTGGTTGTGCCGTTTGGTGGATGTTTTATTTTTTCCACTAAAAATGAAGAGTTGTTGGCCGCGCGAGCTCCGTTTGTATTTAACTTATATTTCATTAAATAATTTTTTGGAACTTTTTTTAGACGCGGCCCCACGTTGGGCGCCAATTAAATTTTGTGTTATTCGATGAATTAAAAAAATACAATTTTTTTTTATTATATTTATTTGGTGATAAACCTTTTATTCTTAAACACTTTTAATACAAGACACTTTTTATTTTCTAATTTTTTTACAACCGATCGCGGTCACGATGAAAATAGGACTGCCGCTTTATTTCTAAATCTAATCCAATGAACCTCGGCCAAGAGCTTTTCTTTTTGAACTTTAGAACTTCAATTTATGTTTAGATTAAAAGCATGGGATGAAACTGTTGCATCTCATTGTGAAATTCAATTATGCTGACCGATGCAATTTGGTGGGAACTTGAAACGCAAAAGGGCGCAATTGATTGGGATTCAAACGGAAGCTGATGTTTACTTTAATTTTAATTTGCGCTCAAGATGAAGCTGTCGCATTTCATTGTGAAATTCAATTAGCAATTGATTGGGCTTCGAACAGAAGCTGATGTTTACTTTAATTTTGATTTGTTTAACTTAGTTGGGGAACCAAGATCGGACCTCAAAGCCAAAGGCAAAGACAAAGGCAAATGCAGAGTTTGAAAATATTGTTTATAAAAGCCATAAGTGGCCTGGTTTCACGGGTTGGATAACTTGCACGCTGGGATTAGCGGACTTACCGGGGATGGCCGCCGGCAGTACGCGCTAAAGTTAGTGACTGGCCAAGGAATAGCCACAGTCAGTGCAGAACTACTGTTAATCACTTACCAGGGAATGGCCACTGGTAATGCAAAATACGGTCTATTATTTATTGGTTATTTTATAGGTTACGGCCAGGGAATTCCACTGGTTCTAACTGCGGGGGTCGGGGCAATGAATACAAAGACGGGAGAAATTCGCTTTAGATTTAGTACACTTGGTTAAATTATTAAGCTTTGGTTAGATATCGCGGGTCTTCTCTGTCCCCAATACTGCCTGTTACGCAGTTTAGAATACCTACCTGTGACGAGAGTCTTACCCCGAGCACAGTCTGTTCGCTAGCACGATCGGAAACACCAAGCCAGACTTTCGATCTTGCTCTGCGTGCTCTATCACTCCTAACTCAGCCGATTGTTCTATTCGATTTTCGATTGTTCCATTCGAAATGTGATAGGGTTGTGTGAACACTCTTCAAATGTTAGTTAACAGTGGTGGCGAATATTCGATTGGTAATCGATGACCTTGGAGCTAGTGTGACCCTAGCTAACTATCGCCCTATCGCTTAATAAATAAGACAGAGTGTTGGGCTTTGAACTTAGCTTATTTATCCTCCAGTGGACTTAAATCTAATAACAAAACTTAATTTATATAGTAGAACTAAGATTAATTGTGCGCCTCGAACTTCAAAAAATGAGGCGTCACAGGTGTAATAACATTTCGAAAAGCTTTGGGATGGCGGATAATTTGGATATACCTCTGTAATTTCTTGTATTCGATTTATTTCCTTTTGAAAGGGGAATAACAAATGACTCCTTTCAGATAAGTGGGAAATGAGAAGTTTTCAAAGACATGGAAAAATTTTTGCAGAGGTCTACACAAAGTTTCTGCACAGTATTTAAGCACGCAGCCTTGAACAACGTCCGGACCAGGTGAGTAGACTGGTTTAACTTTATGGAGATCCATGAGAGAGGAGCGAGTTTCGCTTAACCTCGGACAAAAAATTAGGTTTGATTGGCTATGGCATTTGAAATAGACGGCTTTGGACGGGATGAAACAGAATATGTTGTCTGGAAAAACTTGGCAAACAGATCGGCAATTGCCTGATCTGTATTTGCCGTAGAATTTTCAAATGATAGTGATGCAGGGTAACAGGCTGATTTACGCTTAGTGTTAACAAAATTCTAAAACTGTTTTGTACCCTATGAAAATAGGACCCTACAACGAGTCAGAAAGCTTTTATAACACCGGGCGTTAAGCACAGTAAAATTTGACCGAGCCCTTAGGTATCGAGAGAAGGCAGATTGTGAACCGCACATTTTAAATTTATTAAAAAGTCTGGACTTAATATTTTGTGGGTGTGACAACTCTTTATTAAACCACGGAGGCTTATTTGAAATTGACTTGAAACAAAACACAAGTCCAGTAAACGTCTTAAGGAGTTTTTAACATGGTTCACTTGGGATAGCGCAATGTCAAGCAAGCCGTCAATAAAGTCATGCTGCGCTAAAGGAAGTAAAATGTTAGAATTTTCGTCATGGGACCATGTCGCACTAGGTATATTAAAATCCCCTAATGCTATTAGCTGATCTCGATCTGACAGTTTTTTGGAAATGGACTAAATAGGGAACTCACATGATGGTGGGATATATGAAACAGTAATATATTCAAAACTATCGGAAAAAATAATTTTATACCTAGGAATTCGATGTCGTAAAATTCTTCGAAAGTTAGTAAATCAGACGAAAAGCTGGAGTCGACAGCAATCAGGACTCCACCCCCCCCCGTCTGGACTGACGATCAAGCCTGTAAATTGTGTACTTACCCTGGAGATTTTGGAGCTAAGAATATCCGGCCTTAACCAGGTCTCTGTACCCACCATAATAATTTATGGGAATGAAAAACTTTCCGAGTACAATTTAGTCAGCTTACTATGTAAGCCTCTTGTATTCTGATAGCAAAGAAAAAAAGAGGAGGCTAGTTTTTTGGGATAGAAGAGGATGTGGAGGGCGCTCGGGATGGTTCCATTTCCCCTAGGCTATTTTTTTTTCCTCTTAGCTTCGTGCACTTTTACAAATATGCCCTCGGGCCAGAAACTGGTGGAGCACACAGATGCTAGAACACAAGGAATACCAATCTCCTCTTCGAACAGAAGCTGATGTTTACTTTAATTTTGATTTGTTTAACTTAGTTGGGGAACCAAGATCGGACCTCAAAGCCAAAGGCAAAGACAAAGGCAAATGCAGAGTTTGAAAATATTGTTTATAAAAGCCATAAGTGGCCTGGTTTCACGGGTTGGATAACTTGCACGCTGGGATTAGCGGACTTACCGGGGAGGGCCGCCGGGGGAATGCTAAAGTTAGTGACTGGCCAAGGAATAGCCACAGTCAGTGCAGAACTACTGTTAATCACTTACCAGGGAATGGCCACTGGTAATGCAAAATACGGTCTATTATTTATTGGTTATTTTATAGGTTACGGCCAGGGAATTCCACTGGTTCTAACTGCGGGGGTCGGGGCAATGAATACAAAGACGGGAGAAATTCGCTTTAGATTTAGTACACTTGGTTAAATTATTAAGCTTTGGTTAGATATCGCGGGTCTTCTCTGTCCCCAATACTGCCTGTTACGCAGTTTAGAATACCTACCTGTGACGAGAGTCTTACCCGGAGCACAGTCTGTTCGCTAGCACGATCGGAAACACAAGCCAGACTTTCGATCTTGCTCTGCGTGCTCTATCACTCCTAACTCAGCCGATTGTTCTATTCGATTTTCGATTGTTCCATTCGAAATGTGATAGGGTTGTGTGAACACTCTTCAAATGTTAGTTAACAGTGGTGGCGAATATTTGATTGGTAATCGATGACCTTGGAGCTAGTGTGACCCTAGCTAACTATCGCCCTATCGCTTAATAAATAAGACAGAGTGTTGGGCTTTGAACTTAGCTTATTTATCCTCCAGTGGACTTAAATCTAATAACAAAACTTAATTTATATAGTAGAACTAAGATTAATTGTGCGCCTCGAACTTCAAAAATGAGGCGTCACAGGTGTAATAACATTTCGAAAAGCTTTGGGATGGCGGATAATTTGGATATACCTCTGTAATTTCTTGTATTCGATTTATTTCCTTTCTTATGAAGGGGAATAACAAATGACTCCTTTCAGATAAGTGGGAAATGAGAAGTTTTCAAAGACATGGTAAAAAATTTTTGCAGAGGTCTACACAAAGTTTCTGCACAGTATTTAAGCACGCAGCCTTGAACAACGTCCGGACCAGGTGAGTAGACTGGTTTAACTTTATGGAGATCCATGAGAAGGGAGCTTTCGCTTAACCTCGGACAAAAAATTAGGTTTGATTGGCTATGGCATTTGAAATAGACGGCTTTGGACGGGATGAAACAGAATATGTTGTCTGGAAAAACTTGGCAAACAGATCGGCAATTGCCTGATCTGTATTTGCCGTAGAATTTTCAAATGATAGTGATGCAGGGTAACAGGCTGATTTACGCTTAGTGTTAACAAAATTCTAAAACTGTTTTGTACCCTATGAAAATAGGACCCTACAACGAGTCAGAAAGCTTTTATAACACCGGGCGTTAAGCACGGTGACCGAGCCCTTAGGTATCGAGAGAAGGCAGATTGTGAACCGCACATTTTAAATTTATTAAAAAGTCTGGACTTAATATTTTGTGGGTGTGACAACTCTTTATTAAACCACGGAGGCTTATTTGAAATTGACTTGAAACAAAACACAAGTCCAGTAAACGTCTTAAGGAGTTTTTAACATGGTTCACTTGGGATAGCGCAATGTCAAGCAAGCCGTCAATAAAGTCATGCTGCGCTAAAGGAAGTAAAATGTTAGAATTTTCGTCATGGGACCATGTCGCACTAGGTATATTAAAATCCCCTAATGCTATTAGCTGATCTCGATCTGACAGTTTTTTGGAAATGGACTAAATAGGGAACTCACATGATGGTGGGATATATGAAACAGTAATATATTCAAAACTATCGGGAAAAAATAATTTTATACCTAGGAATTCGATGTCGTAAAATTCTTCGAAAGTTAGTAAATCAGACGAAAAGCTGGAGTCGACAGCAATCAGGACTCCACCTCCCCGTCTGGACTGACGATCAAGCCTGTAAATTGTGTACTTACCCTGGAGAATTTTGGAGCTAAGAATATCCGGCCTTAACCAGGTCTCTGTACACACCATAATAATTTATGGGAATGAAAAACTTTCCGAGTACAATTTAGTCAGCTTACTATGTAAGCCTCTTGTATTCTGATAGCAAAGAAAAAAAGAGGAGGCTAGTTTTTTGGGATAGAAGAGGATGTGGAGGGCGCTGGGGATGGTTCCATTTCCCCTAGGCTATTCTTTTTCCTCTTAGCTTCGTACTCTTTTACAAATATGCCCTCGGGCCAGAAACTGGTGGAGCACACAGATGCAAGAACACAAGGAATACCAATCTCCTCTTATCGATGGCATCGCGAACCAGGTCAGAATAGCCAAGATAACTTTCTTGCAATTTTTTAATGAACAGAAAGCTATTTTCGCTGACCACGGACCACTGTGCACAGCGGACAAAAAAATCTAAAGCGCTCAAGAACTTTTTAATGAGAGAGCAAGGAGAGCGACAGAGCGGGAGCGAAACACCGAATAACTTTGATGTTAGGCACCACAAAACGAGAAGAGAGAGAGAGCGGGATTATTAAGCGATTAACTCCGGTATAAGACAACTCAGAGAGATATTACCGTTGGTGTGCGTGCCGTTCCAACAGCGCCCAACGACGAAAGAGAAAGACTGAAAAGGGAGGTAATAGAAAACAATAACAACAAACCAGCACCGAATTAAATGATAAAAACTTTATATTTTCTAGTTTTCAAGTTAATGACGATGCTTCGCGAAGCGAACGGAAAGTTGTTAAAAAAGACTAAAGGTGTAGAAACATTAAGAAGATTTAGGTAAACCCCGGTGGTTTCAATAAAAAAAAATGAAAATGCGGAGCGCTAAACAAAAACACGACCGTTCACTGTGAAGGGCTATGCTTAAAAAAAAGAAATGGAGAAGATGTTGGTCGAACAGCAATTGCAGACGGATCGAATTATGCAGAAATTTAGTGCGATGACCGAAGAGTTTACTGACTTTACGAAAAAAGTAAATTCTTTAGTTTCTGAAGTTGATATTTATGGCACGGTATCCTCAAATTGAGTTCTACTTCTTTTAGCAGCTTCATCGCATTTGGATGTCGCATGGGGCGGCATCTATGGCATGGCTACCTCATATCTTCAATCAGCAGTTCATCGCATTCGGATGTCCCGCAAGGCTGCATCAATGGCATGGTTTTCTCATATGGAGGATTGCATCCTGGAGTTGCTTCTTCAAGCAGTAGTTCATCGCATTTGGGTGTCGCACAGGCCGGCATTCATGGCCTGGTGACCTCACACGAAGGACTGCGTCCCGATGCTGCTACTCTTAGCAGCTATACCTCGACTTCTGGTGCCGCACGGGGATGTGGCATATAGACCTGTCTACTTTCATGGAATGCCAGAAGACTGGCCAATACTCAGTAGTATGTTTGTTGAGAGAACTCTCCCGTACTAGTACTCAGACTTAGAAAATCTACTCCGACTGCAGCAATGTTAATAAATCCAGTAAACGTTGATCATATTACGAAGCGCCTACAGCTGAAGTTTGGACAATCAGGTGTAGGGCGCTTGTCGTTAAAATTTTCAACTTTTAAATTTCCCACTTCAATTAAAAATTCCCGCTAGGATTTGAAGTTGCCGCCAGGAATTTACAACACCGAAAAGATAAAGATGTTCGATAAAGATTTTTGAGCAACTCTGGTCCCACATTTCTTTTCGATAACCAAGCCTTGGTGACTGGCGCATTTCGATTATTCGGTCTTTCCGTTTTGGACCGTGGCCGAGTGAAGATCGTTCTCTCCTGAACATATTTTCTTCAGTGTTTCAACCAAACCCAGAGATATACCGAAACCAAATCTGGAAAAATATCAGACATCCTCAGCCTTTTATAAGGTTTTCTCTTACCAGTAGGTTCTTGGTGATTAAAGCCTAGTATCGAGATCGACAAACGATTATGCTAGCGTAAAAACTTTAATCTTTCCAGTGTGACCAAAGTTTCGAGAGTTCATCAGATTTAAGCGGGCTACGGTCGTACTGTCAATCAGCTGGGTTTGTTGACAAGCAGTTAAAATTCAAATATCGTATTTGCGGGAAAGAGCCTTTAAATGATATTACCAAATACCTTGGCAAGACAAGTCTGCCGCTGTACAAAGATATTAAAAATCAATACAATTTAAATTTAAGAGTTGTTTTTTTAATTTACTGATAATTATTTGCCAATTTAAAGTTCATAGCTGCACTTTTATTGTGTTTTTTCCTACATTCTGGACCTAAAAAACATTTTGCTCTGACAAGAGGCACCCCAGATAGTATTAATGTTATTTTGTCCTCACATGAAAACACCTGCAATCGACTTTTGTGAGTTTTTGGAGTTTTTCCCTCCCTTTTCTTATAATGTTCAGTGAGAAGCGCACGCCAAAAGATTAAATTTTTTAATCTTTTCGCTAGGGTTCACCCAAAGACAGACTGGCAACGCTATGGAATTTTCTGGTATTTTTTTCGTCGATCAGGGGACCGACGTGAAAAAAAGGCCCGACGAAAAGTGAACGCCAGCTGTTTTCCTCTCGCTCTCTCTCATGACTGGCGTACGGTTTTCGTCGATCTGGATACTAGGCTTAAAGGCAGTAAGTTTTACTATTATTTCGTGGAAAAAGTCGAGTTCCTCCTTCTATTGGTTCCCTTTTCTGGAAAAAACTGTATAAAGCGCCACCAACGTGATCGTCAGCATTTTCATCAGTTTTCTAAAATCCAAGATAGAAAGTGAACATAAAAATTTCAACCAGTGTTGCCACCTAGCGTCCACGCTAAAAATTCTTGTGAATTCCGATCCAAACCAATTTGTAAAATTTCATGCACGTCCGTGCAACTTAGTAACATTTTGCTCAATCTGTTCTCAGTGCACCCTGTGTCTCACCTACATACATACAACACAGTGCAGTCCTCTGCTGAAAGTGCACAAGTGGGCAGGCCCAAGCCTGCAACACCCGCTTCGTGACTCAGTCTAATTAATACAACACAATTTAAACTTAAAATCATTCAATCCCTATAAACTCAAGTCAAATTAAATTTATAATTAAATTAAATACGTAAATTTAAACTAAATTCCTATTCTTAATTTAAATTACATTTCTATATCGCTAAATTAATTAAAACATAAATATTTACTAAGCAGTTTACGTAAATTACTCAAATCCTAGTATAATCAAATAATTCGATATGCAGTAAGCAAATCTCGTCATGAGAGCAAGTGTTTAAGCCCCTGGAAGTGTTTTTCTCAAATTTATCTTAACCTACAGTCAATTGAAATGCAGTTTTCCAAGTTATAAAACAAATTACAGCCAATAATACAACATCTTGAAAGCGCATTCAACGTTGGATATTTTGGGTAAGTGATAGGCTCCGGTCGTAATGCTACGTATTTTAATTGACTGTGTACCATAATATTCTAATGATTTTGATATTATAAAACAAATTCCCCCTTGATAAATACTTGCTCAGTGAATTAAATTAAAGTTAATATTCCAAATTAATGCTTAAATTCTAAATACCTTTGCTTCGATTTAAATTTACTTTATCAATATGAGCTTAGCATAAACTTTATATGATTCCCAACTTTGTAACCTTAATGATCACCTTTGTTAGTATTACTTTTCTTGTATTAAACATTATATAAACATGAATTGCTAAATTGTTTTCCAATGGAAGCTTGCATCGATGACGATGATTAGGAGTTAGGCGTGTGTCGAAGGGATCACCAACCTGAGTCAGGTTATGCGGCTGTGGTGATCATGGTAGGGTGGGCAATGTCAGCGGCAAATAACATCCTCGCTGCTGACACCGACACACACACATCAGCTGCTGCCATTCCATCTAGGCAGCACCCTTCTTTTCATGTATTCCCTTCCTCTTCACCCCAATCTTAGTTCTGTCTCCCTACAATTAACCTCAAAGTCAGTTCGCACGCGAATTTAAATAGGATTTTGTATTGTAATATGCGAGCAAGTAGCACTGTGGATCAAATTGGAAACTCCCACCCTTTACCGACGAAACAAGAGCCGGAACCAGCGCGTGCCCCACTTGAAGCTACACCCACCATCTTTCGTTGCTGTTCGAATCATTCGTGATATGCTACAGTATTATATTATATATAATAATCTTATTTTGGCGCCCAACGTATGGGGCTAAACCGGCATAGCCCGATTACAAATATTTTGTAAAGGTATTCACTTCCATCTGACTAGGTTTCTGTTTCTGACTTTGAAGTTTTTATTGTTTTTCATTTTCCCTTTTTCTAGTTTAGCTGTTTAGTTCTGTGGATACAATAATTTATTTATTGCCTAGACTACCAGCTGAACCTATTTTTTTTGTTGGAGCATCTGGATGTGTTATAATTAATTTTATAACTCCGAAATCTAACCTAAAAATCATCGTGTGCAGGCAAATTGTGATTAGGAAGCGTTGTTTATTGGTTTTTACGTGGATGTAATTGCTACGGCCATCCCGTCTACTAACACTGATTTAGTTTGCATACCCTACAAGTTTATTTTATTGTGATCGTGAGTGGCAGAAAGTTGAATTGTTGCCGTTTGCCCTTTTGGCTTTGGCTGTGCTTTGTGTCCATTAAAGTAAATTTTTTTTCTTTTCTACTTTTCAAATCCCTTGTAATACTTGGCTGATGTTTGACTCTTAACTATTTGAATTGCTTGCATGGCTTCCAAACATTTATGATTGATTACCTTTTTTATATCCACATTTTTATTCAATTTCTTCCATTTATAATACTTCATAATTTTTTTAATTAGTCTAAAATAATTTTTCTATAATTACATTTAAAATTTCGGTGTTGAAATGCCATTACCGCGCACTGCCGATCTTGACTGTCACTGTTGCTCTGATATTATTCAGTCGGAGTCTGAACTTTATATAACCAATTGTGGACATAGTTTCCGTCAAAAGTGTCTAGACGAACCAGGAAGGACCTTGGGCCCTGTGTGCAAAGAGTCCCTGTCCGATAGTTCTGGTGCATCTACTTCAAAAGGAGTAAGTAAAACCTCCATACTCCCGATATCGGTTTTGACCCGATCACAAACTAAGCGACGGGAGGTTACAAGTCTGAACATGGTAAATCCTGAGGATAATACAGCTCCACTGCCACATGCAGAGCAGCTAAGCATGGCTGACTCCATTAAGAAGGCTATAGCAGAAGCGATGGCTGCAGCCATGTCAGAGCAGTCAATTATTTTAGCTAGGTCTATGAAAGATCAAACTGATAAGCTAACACAAGCTATCACAACAGGGCTTAACATCAATTCGAACAGTCCACAACATTCTGTACAGTTTCAGAATAACTTTGATAATTCAGGGCTACCACCTGACAATAATTCCTTAGGTCGCGAGTCTGGTGGTTCCGAAAATGGTCAGAGATCGCAAATCATTTTGTCAGAATTAAGACCGGACAAGATAACACAAACAATAGCCAACTGGAAATTAAAGTTTTCTGGAAAGGGTTTATTGTCTATAGACGATTTCCTGTACCGTGTTGAGGCTGTTGCATTGCAAACCTTGAATGGTGACTTAGACTTACTAGCTGGCTTTGCTAGTAATTTATTTGAGGGAACAGCAAGCGAGTGGTATTGGCGATACCATAAGAGGGTACGTTGCGTTAAGTGGCAACCCCTATGCATGGCTCTCAAGGCTCAATTTAAAGATTCGAGGACTGATAGGAATATAAGATCAGAAATTGAACAACGCAAACAGCGTTCTAATGAGTCCTTCGATGACTTTTATGGTGTCATCGCCGCACTAGCGGATAAACTAACAGAACCATTGTCTGAAACAGCCTTGGTCGAAATTCTCAGAGCTAACCTTCTCCCAGACATTCAGCATGAAATTCTATACGAGTCAACAAGTACAGTTGTTCATTTAAGAGCACTGGTTCTTAAGCGTGAAATCTTTATGAAAACTCTTCCTAAGTCCCAACCTTACTTTTCTCGCCCTGCTCCTCGAAAAGTAGTTTGCGCGGTCGATCCTCAGATCGAAGAAGACGATTATGACAATGAGGACTTCGAGGACGAGTTTGAAGTGTCAGCTTTAGATTTCCCTTGTTGGAATTGCGGAGTTAAAGGTCATCGCTACCAAGAGTGTATTGCAGAAAGAAAAGTCTTTTGTTATGGGTGTGGAAAAGCCAACACTTACAAGCCAAGTTGCTGTACTTGCCTGGCGAAGCCTGCAAAAAACTACATGGCCCGTGTACAGCCGAAAAGTACACGCCGACCGAGGTCGTTTCAAGAAGACACCTCCAACTAGGATCCACTCCTGATATCCCAAACAACTATAAACCAGACCTGACTTACATACCTGATTTGCCAATTAATAACCACTGTGAGACCACGAAACTGACACCATTTCGTTCTCAAATTCGTCGAAAATTCTTTCGGAAACAGATCAGAGAAGAAAAGAAAGCCCTTCTATCAGGTATAGTAGGTAAATGAGGAGACTATCGGCCATATGCTAAAGTATCAGTATTGGGAAAGGACGTGATTGGTTTGCTGGATACAGGTGCTTCAGTCAGCTGTGCAGGTGGATCGTTTGCTTCCGAGATTCTGAAGATGGACCAGATGGATGGTGAATTAGACAGAATGATAGCTCTTGGCGTAATAGAGGAATCGAATAGCCCATGGTCCTCCCCAGTTGTATTGGTCAAAAAGCCAGGAAAAGTTCGTCTCTGCATAGACAGCAGAAAAGTAAACGAGGTGACAGTAAAAGATGCCCATCCCATGCCTTTAATCGATGGTATTTTAGGTAGGCTGCCGAAAGCAGAGTTCATCACGAGCTTGGAAGGATGCCTTTTGAGCAATCCCGTTGTATCCAAACTCGCGCGACAAGACAGCGTTTGCTGTTCCTGGTAGACCACTTTACCAATTCACTGTTATGCCTTTTGGTTTAACCAATTCTCCTCTGACTATGTCAAGATTAATGGACAAACTAATACCTGCTCAACTAAGGAATGAAATATTCATATACCTCGACGATTTGTTGATCGTTTCGGATACTTTCGAGCGTCATTTGGAGGTGTTGGGAAAAGTAGCAATCGAGTTAACCAAAGCTAACTTGACTATAAACGTCGAAAAGAGCAAATTTTGTAGAAAAGAGGTGAAATATCTCGGACATATAATCGGTAATGGCACCATAGCAACAGATCCTGAGAAGATTTCAGCCATCAGTAGTTTTCCTGTGCCTCGTTCAGTCAAGCAAGTTCGTCGATTTCTTGGACTTACAGGGTGGTACCATAAGTTCATCCAAAACTATGCTGGATTAGCTGCTCCAATATCAGACACTCTGAAGCAAAAACGAAAGTTTGATTGGAGCAACGAAGCTCAAATTGCTTTTGAAAACTTGAAACTGCAAATGAGCTCAGCACCAGAGTTACACAGTCCGAATTTTAACATTCCCTTTTCCATCCATTGCGATGCGAGCAGCACTGGCGTAGGAGCAGTTCTGATGCAAACCAACTCAGAGGGTGATGAAGTTCCGATTTCATTCATGTCCCGTAAGCTTAATCAGAGTCAGAGGAAGTATACCGTAACTGAACAGGAATGCCTTGCTGCAGTTTTGGCTATAAAAAAGTTTAGGGCATACATTGAGGGACAGGAATTCACAATCATCACCGACCACGCCTCGCTCAAGTGGTTAATGAGTCAAACTGAT
Source organism: Drosophila kurseongensis (assembly GCA_018153305.1). Lineage (NCBI taxonomy): Eukaryota > Metazoa > Arthropoda > Insecta > Diptera > Drosophilidae > Drosophila > Drosophila kurseongensis. The sequence goes on from JAECXX010000120.1 coordinate 2,928,114, forward strand.
CTGAGCTCCCGACTAGCCAGATGGTCCTTAAAGTTATAGGGATTCGATTTTAAGATAGTTCATCGAAAAGGCTCTCAGAACTTTGTTCCGGATGCATTGTCGCGCACCCATGTAGAGGACCTCTCAGTCCTGTCAGTCGATGGCTTCGTGGATCTAGAATCCGATGCCTTTAAGTCCACTGAGTATACCGCCTTACGTAACAAAGTTCTTTCAAACACACATCAAACACCTGATTTGAAAGTAGAAGGTGATCTAATTTTTCGTAGGGCAGAGCACTCAGCAGAGGAAAAAGTCGCTGATGAAAACTGCTGGAAGGTATGGTTACCGAAAGAATTAAAGGCTGTAGCTCTTCAGCTTGCTCATGAGGATCCTCTTGCCTCTCATTGTGGCATTAACAAGGCGTTAGAAAAGCTTCGTCGATGGTATTTTTGGCCAAGCTTGGTAGCTGATGTTAAGGCGTATATAAACAGCTGTGAGGTTTGTAAGCGTGGCAAACACCCAAATCATACCCTTAGACCACCCATGGGAAAGACAGTTCCAGCAGACAGGTTCTTTCAAAAGCTATATGTCGACTTTTTAGGTCCATATCCACGCAGTCGTTCGGGTAATATTGGTATTTTTGTGGTTTTAGATCATTTGTCTAAGTTTCCTTTTCTTAAACCAGTCAAAAAGTTTACTGCCGAGGCTATAAACCCATTCGTAGAGGAGCTAGTTCTTTGTTTTGGCGTACCAGAGACAATAGTTTCAGAAAATGGCGTCCAGTTCAAATCGAAGTCATTTAACTCTCTTTTGGATAAGTACAATATCAATCACAATTATACAGCCTTTTATGCACCACAAGCTAACGCTTCTGAGAGGGTCAATCGCTCCGTAATCGCAGCCATAAAATCGTACATAGATCCCGATCAAAGGAACTGGGATTCAATGCTAAATCAGATTTGCTGTGCTCTCAGGTCTAGCGTCCACTCTGCTATTCAAACAAATAAGGATCGTTTTGCCTTGGGCCAAAACATGATCACCAATGGTTCTTCTTACAAGCTCTTGCGTACACTGGAAAGGTTAGAAGATCGCACTGTACAGTTCTCGAAAGACGATTCATTCGAACTCATAAGAAGTCGAGCTAAGCAAGCGATGCAAGTACAGCATGATAGGAACGAACGTTCATACAATCTACGCAGTCGAGAAGTCTCTTTTAAGAACGGCCAAGAAATCTATTGACGCAATTTCCAGCAAAGCAACTTCGCTAAAGGTTTTAGTGCAAAACTAGCTCCAGCTTTCATTAAAGCTCGAATACGAAGTAAGCTAGGCAACAGCTATTACAATGTAGAGGATTTACAAGGTAGATTTGTTGGAAAGTTCCACGCGAAGGACTTTCTTCTCCAAGCGCGGATCTCCCTTTGTTGATTTCATTCCCAAAGTGTGATTTTGGTGGGGGGGTATTTGTAGGGCGCTTGTCGTTAAAATTTTCAACTTTTAAATTTCCCACTTCAATTAAAAATTCCCGCTAGGATTTGAAGTTGCCGCCAGGAATTAAAATGGCAGAGCCAAATTCAAATAATTTCTGTCTTTACAACACCGAAAAGATAAAGATGTTCGATAAAGATTTTTGAGCAACTCTGGTCCTACATTTTTTTCGATAACCAAGCCTTGGTGACTGGCGCATTTTGATTATTCGGTCTTTCCGTTTTGGACCTTGGCCGAGTAAAGATCGTTCTCTCCTGAACATATTTTCTTCAGTGTTTCAACCAAACCCAGAGATATACCGAAACCAAATCTGGAAAAATATCAGACATCCTCAGCCTTTTATAAGGTTTTCTCTTACCAGTAGGTTCCTGGTGATTAAAGGAAGTAAGTTTTACTATTATTTCGTGGAAAAACCCCTCTTCTTATTAAGTAATGCATTTTATAGGAAAATTCTTGGATGTCGAGTTTACTTCTTCACGGGGCTTACGGCCCTGGGAAATTTCTGCGCCACCAACGTGATCGTCAGCATTTTCATCAGTTTTCTAAAATCCAAGATAGAAAGTGAACATAAAAATTTCAACCAGTGTTGCCACCTAGCGTCCACGCTAAAAATTCTTGTGAATTCCGATCCAAACCAATTTGTAAAATTTCATGCAGGTCCGTGCAACTTAGTAACATTTTGCTCAATCTGTTCTCAGTGCACCCTGTGTCTCACCTACATACATACAACACAGTGCAGCCCTCTGCTGAAAGTGCACAAGTGGGCAGGCCCAAGCCTGCAACACCCGCTTCGTGACTCAGTCTAATTAATACAACACAATTTAAACTTAAAATCTTAAATACGTAAATTTAAACTAAATTCCTATTCTTAATTTAAATTACATTTCTATATCGCTAAATTAATTAAAACATAAATATTTAATAAGCAGTTAACGTAAATTACTCAAATCCTAGTATAATCAAATAATTCGATATGCAGTAAGCAAATCTCGTCATGAGAGCAAGTGTTCAAGCCCCTGGAAGTGTTTTTCTCAAATTTATCTTAACCTACAGTCAATTGAAATGCAGTTTTCCAAGTTATAAAACAAATTACAGCCAATAATACAACATCTTGAAAGCGCATTCAACGTTGGATATTTTGGGTAAGTGATCGGCTCCGGTCGTAATGCTACGTATTTTAATTGACTGTGTACCATAATATTCTAATGATTTTGATATTATAAAACAAATTCCCCCTTGATAAATACTTGCTCAGTGAATTAAATTAAAGTTAAAATTCCAAATTAATGCTTAAATTCTAAATACCTTTGCTTCGATTTAAATTTACTTTATCAATATGAGCTTAGCATAAACTTTATATGATTCCCAACTTTGTAACCTTAATGATCACCTTTGTTAGTATTACTTTTCTTGTATTAAACATAATATAAACAAGAATTGCTAAATTGTTTTCCAATGGAAGCTTGCATCGATGACGATGATTAAGAGTTAGGCGTGTGTCGAAGGGATCACCAACCTGTGTCAGGTTATGCGGCTGTGGTGATCATGGTAGGGTGGTCAATAGCAGCGGCAAATAACATCCTCGCTGCTGACACCGACACACACACATCAGCTGCTGCCATTCCATCTAGGCAGCACCCTTCTTTTCAGGTATTCCCTTCCTCTTCACCCCAATCTTAGTTCTGTCTCCCTACAATTAACCTCAAAGTCAGTTCGCACGCGAATTTAAATAAAATTTTGTATTGTAATATGCGAGCAAGTAGCACTGTAGATCAAATTGGAAACTCACTCCCTTTACCGACGAAACAAGAGCCGGAACCAGCGCGTGCCCCACTTGAAGCTACACCCACCATCTTTCGTTGCTGTTAGAATCATTCGTGATATGCTACACAGGACTGATAATTAGGAGTCAGTTAGAAAAGTCATCTGAAATACAGCAGATCTCAGAAAACAACCTGGACAAACTTATCTCATATTTCTTAAATCTTCTAAAGCTTTGCAGCATCTGCAACACCGTGTCCTAGTAATTGACCTAATCTCCAACCTTATGCTGATCTAGGACATTTTGGTTCGTGGATAGATAAAATTGCAATGGATATATCACAAGCTTCTCCTACAATTGCATCAAGTACGAAAAAATCGAAACAGTTCAACCTCAACAAGAAAGAAGTCCAGCAAAGTCCAGTCAGATACAGCACATCGATGCTTTTATTTAAGGTGATGCCAATTGAGGTCACTGGGCCAAAAATATCGTTTCTTAAAGTATTTGCCTTTATAGACGAATGATCCTCTGCAGCATTAATAGATGCAGATTTGGCAGAAAAGCTTCGTGCAACTGAAGACGCACAAAAAATGACACTCAACAGGATAGGAAATCACAAAAAAGAAATTCCATAGATAAAATGTCAACTTAAGGTTCGAACATTAGAAGGTGAAACAAATTGGTTGCCCTTAACAGGTAGCACAGTTCCTTCTTTGGAACTGCTTGTACAATCACTTATTATTGCACCCCTTAATGACAAATATACCAAATTAAGGAGCTTGCCAATTAAAGGGTACGGAGAACCGAAGCCAAGTATTTTAATTGGAGTGGAAAATTGAAATTTATCCAAAACAGTTTAATAGACTTTCAGACAGCTTTAGGGTGGCTAGCATATGCACCCTCAATAAAAAAATCCTTATAATGATTTAAACACCGTTTTTCATATGTATACGATCGTTTCAAATGAAACGGACTTAAATGATTTAATGGCATAATATTTTAATACAGAGAGCCTTATGGTTAAGTTACCCAATAATCTATTGGAATCAAATGAAATTGTCATTGTTGACCAGATTTAAGAGACAGCTCTTTTGTGGATAATATATAATATAATATATAATCCTTCCTAATAGCGTTGATATGGCTCTAAACCGACTTCACATGACTCAGATCAAGACTCCTTCAGATTCCTTTGGAGGCATTCCGATGGCAACATTTAGGTTAAGTACTAATATTTGGAGTACAATGTTCACCTTGCTGTGCGCAGTATGTAAAAAATCAAAATGCCTCAGATGCTACGAACATGAAGGAAGCTGTTATTAAGGCCATACAAGAAAATCATTAGGTAGATGATTTTGTAGCAAGCTTTGACAATGAAAAGGATGCATACGAGAGAAGCAATGAAGTAAGGAACGTCCACAAATTTGAGAGAAACTTGCCAAACAGTGCAGACAGCTCGCCAGAATTTACAATTCCTTCATCGGTCAATCTCGATTCTAGTTCCGTCGATAAGATCCTAGACATGTTTTGGGATAGTGTAGAAGTATGCATTCTTGTTCGATATTAAAATGAACAGAGTTGATAACGAAATAAAGCAAGGAATAAAAGTTCGAAATAAGAGACAACTTCTCAGTATCATAATGTGGGATTGGTTTTCCTATTTGAATAAGAAGTCCCACTATTTGTTGTTTTATTATAAAAGTTTAAGTAGATCTGATAATAATTTTAGTTATTTTAATGAATTTAAATCGTGTTAAAACGAGTTTTTTGGATATTTCGATCGCCTCGTTATTTAACATCGTTTTTTCGCACGTCTTGCTCATTCGCTTTTCTCGATCTTAATGAGAAATGGGTTGGGCTGAACGAAGTTGCCAGACCTATTCCCACAACTCGGCCATCCTTCCTAAACATTCGTCCCGAATGTATCGTCGTCGTCCTCGGAGGATATTTGAATCCATGGCTTCAAATATTTGGCGCAAGAGGTTGTGCATCTTGGCCCCGTCAGAAGACTGAGATTCCTTTGCAACATCGTAAGTGTCCTTAGGCTTGACTTTTGTAACTTGATAGGTTCCAACTTGGGTTTTAACTTAAGCCCACTAACAAGTTGAGTGCGTTTGATAGCGACAACATCGCCGACTTTTTATGTTGCTGCTGGTCTCCGTCTGAGATTATACGTGTGTTTGTTATCGTTTTGCATGACACGGGTCTGTTGCTTGGCAGCTTTACGGATCACGTCTCGATTGTCCTGGAACATTTGGATTAGTTCTTGCTCAATCAGCTTTAGTGCGCATCTTGATGCCTACAAGAAGCTCGACTGGAGTTGTATGTGTGCTCCTGCGAATTGATTGTCTGCTGAACCTGGCTTACAAACTTGTACCACTTGCTTGGGTCATCTATTGACAGTTTGGACAAAACGGAAGCAATTGTGCGTTCGGATCGGATATTATTTGAACAGGACTGCCAAATATTGCACTCTGAGCCTCCAGTCTGGTGATGACATCCTTGGAAGACGTTGGTTTTGTGGGATACAGCCAACAAAATTTGGTGCATCCGTCAATGACAGCAAGAATGTGTTTGTATGCCTTGTAAGTCGATTCGAGAGGCCCCAAAAAATCGATGTGAAATGTTTGAAGCGGCTCCGCTTCCTTCGGCAATGGGTGTAACTCTCCTTCTTTTTTCCCAAGTTTGCGGTTTGAAATAATGCATGGAATGCAGCATTTGATTTGTCGTTGAATTTTGTCTTCGAGATTAGGGATGTAATATTCCTTTCCGATGATCTCCTTGGTCTTCTTCACAGAAAAATGTCCTTTTTCATGTGCCTGTCGGACGATTTCGCGTAGGTGGTACACCTATAAGTTTATCGTCGTTTACCAATTTGTACAACAGACCCGATCTCATGAAGAAATTGTTGTGGCTAGATTTTTCAGCAAGGATGTCAATTATAGCTTTTTGTTGCTTGTCCTGCGATTGAACACACTTTAGTTTGCTGTGCAAGCTTTCGTCGGAAATCATCATTACAGGATAACGGCTTAAATCATCTGCATGACGTATGCGTGTACCTGATCTGTGTTCAACTTCAAAGTCAAACTCCTGAAGTGCGAAGATCCAACGTGCGACTCGAGTACAGACTTTTCCATCGTCTTCGTAAAAGCATTGCAATCGCTGACCAACTTAAAATGCATACCACTGCCAGGATTTCTAATTCGTAGCTGGAAAACTTTCTTTCTGCGTCGGTCGTTTTATTGCTCATGTAGTACACCGGATGTATCTTGTTATCGTTGGGCAACTTTTGGAGTAGAACTGCTCCAAAACAATCAATCGATGCATCTGTGTGTAGCTCTGTTTGGTGCTGCGGATGAAAAATCTTTAAAATTGGTTTCTGGGTAATCAAAGTCTTCAGCATGTTAAAAGCATTTATCTCTCTGTCAGCAAAATAAAACTTGGCGTCGTGCTTCATCAGGTCGGTCAAAGGTTTGGCGATGATGGAAAAGTTCAGTATAAATTTCCGAAAATATCCAACCAGACCCAGAAAGCTTTGTAGTTGCTTCTGTTTTGTCGGTAAATGAAACTTCGTCAGAGCCTTTGTTTTTTCATCTGAGATACAGATCTTTTGTTTTTCAATGCTATGGCCTAGAAACTCGATTTTCTTTTTAAGGAAACAGCATTTCTTGCTTAATGACTGTCTTGAGATTGGCTACTGCTTCATCTTTGAAGCCATGTCTTCGAAATCGGCAACCCAAACCTAAACTGCAAGGGTATCATCTCCACTGAATGGCCGATTGGAATCTTCTACATCTCGGAAGCTTACTGAAAATCGCGGCGAATTCACAGCAAAACTTTGTACCGAAGCGGAATCGTTATTCTTGGACGCTACGGTACCAACCTGTGCGTTTCTGTTGTTCGCTTTTGCCTGCTTTTCTGCGTTGCTGCGTACAGAACGAAACTCGTCGTCTTCATCGCTCGAACTTTTCTCGTCGTTGTCCTTGTCATTCTCTTCTTGTTCGTCTATTTAATCATCTTCCGAGTCCTCTTCATCAGCGTCTTCTAATAGTTTTCTAATACGCAAATTTCTGAAAATGTGAAGCATCAGATCATTTTTGTCGTGTTGCACGCCCAAAATGTTGCAAATTATGGCAGGGTTGTTGTTTGACAAATTTTGCGCAACGTAAGACACTTTTTGGTTGAAGAGTTCATCACTTTCCACAATATCAAAACCTTTAAAACCACGTAGCCGTTTTCGATTATGTCGATCACCGTGCAAAAGCTCTACATTCTTCTTTTTTTGTTCGTTTTGCAAACTTTGAGCCTAAAGCGAACGATGGAGTGGATGCTCAGATTCATAGGAAACATCCGAAAAAACGAAAGGAAAGTTAAAGGAGAAATTTGATTCAAAGAATTGGGCAATGCTGAGAAAGCATTATGCAAGCTAGTACAGCAGCACACATATTTCGAAAGAATAAGCGCTCTTCGGCAAAATGATTTGATTTCCAAATGTAGCCCAATATTTTCATTGTCACCTGGTCTAAATGGAGATGGTTTGTTGGTCGTGGATCTACACTGGCTGTAAGTACTCGTCAGCCAATAATACTTTTAAAGGGATATCCACATACCGACTTATTTATATTGTACATTCATAAAATATATCACCATCAAAATGACGAACGAAATACGTCGTATGTTCTGGGTGATCAGTATACATACATCATACATCAGTATACAGTACTGCAAAAAGAAAAATGTAAGGCCAGTGTCCACGCTTATGGGGAAATTGCGTAAATAATCGACCATTTACTTACAGAGGGCTTGACTTCTTTGGCCCCCTAAATGTAAAAATAGGGCGTCGTCACGAAAAGCGTTGGGTCGCCTTGTTTACATGTTTAACGGTCAAAGCTATACACCTAGAACTTGCCGAGGACATGTCTTTTGATGCATGCTTTGTAGTTATTAGAAATTTTGTAGTCGTTCCCAGCACTATTCGCTCTGATATGGGCACAAACTTTGTTGGTGTCGACAATATTCTGAGGAAAACTAAGAACATCTTTTTTTTTGTTTTTTTTTTTCGCGCGGAGTTCCAATCTTGGAAATGTTACGGAGGATGTTGGGAAAGATTGGTTCAATCTACAAAGCTGGTCTTAGCAGTAACTCTAAAGGGCCAAGTACCAAGAGTAGAAACGCTATATTGTCTATTGATAGAGGCCGAAAATATTATCAACAGTAGACCTCTAACACATGTACCTGTTACTCTGGACGATCCTGAACCACTCACCCCAAATGGAAAAATTGATAACACAGACCAACAAAATTTTAGAAAATTCCAGACCCAAAAACTGGACAAACTTTTTTTTATGCAATTTTTCGCGCTGAATCCAAATCCGGTGCCAAAATTGCTCCAGCATCAAATTGACCATTTAAAGAATGTCACTTTAATATTTTTATTGAACCCCTCAACGCCCAAACCAAAATAAGAATAGTTATTTACAGAAACCTTAAGTGGTCATATCTCAGGAACGAATAATCGTATTTAAAAAACTAAAAAAGAATTTTTAAGTTTAGGATGTGCAGTTTCAGGTAAAATTGGTGCTAATGTTCAAAAAAATTATCGAATATATAGCTTGTTGAAATATGCCAAAAAGGTCAATTTTCACACTATTAGAATATCTTAGAAAGTGTGGGTGCTGGAGCAATTTTGGCAACGGAATTGAATTCAGCACAAAAAATTGCATAAGAAAAAGTGTTTCCAGTTTTCGGGTCTAAAAATTGTTAGCCTGTGTAGCCTGTATTGCTCAGCAACTAAAGGATGTATTTTTGAGACGTTGGATAGGAGAGTACCTTCCTACTTTAACGAAGCGCATCAAATGGTTTGCACCTACCAAGCCAATTTACATCGGAGATCTAGTCCTGATCTGTGACGAAAATCAACCAGATTAGGCTGGAAAAAGGGCCTTGTTACCCAAACGTTTAATGCTAAAGATGGTCAAATCCGAATTGCTTGACGTTTTAGGTAAAACGACATAAGCGTTTTACGGTGAGGGGAATATTGCTGGTGAAAATAAAATTTTGAATTTAACCATCTTAATTTGAATGCGTTACACTTGAGTTACCCCGTATTACAATTTCAGCTCATCTTTTAAATACGTTGTCCAACACTTATATTATTATTATTAATAATATTATAATTATAATCGTTGATGTGAGCAGAAATACAATTTAAGACCAGCAGCCTGTTGAGAATAATTTCTATAATAAATATATTTTATATTATATATATTTATATACATATAGACGCCGATCGCAAACATAAGTGTTTTATTAAAGTATTTAAAGTTTTGTGGCTGACACGTAACAGGCTATCTATTCTTGATTACCTTGTCTCCCTTCAACTTATCTTGCTGTATCTGCCATCTTCCAATCTAACTTGCCGTCTCTCTGTGCGATTGTTTCTTCGCCAGCCTGTTTGTCCGCCACCTCATCGCTGATAAAACTTGATGCGGCTCCCAATATTGTGCCTAGCAGGCGACTCATCCAATTTCCACTGCCGCGAACAACTGCTTCTTCTCTTTACTTTGAAAATTAGTTTGGAGAGGAAGCATTGAGCCCGATGCAAACTGTTAGGATATTTTAGAATATTATCCTAGGGTTTATAGGGTCGATGTATTCCCGAGTTCTTCTCTGTGACTGGATATTTTGCTGCTCCTTCCACCATAGTCGCTCCGGGTTTCGCTGCAATCGCTTGACTCGTTCTGGATGGCCCGGGTAGGTCCCCTTGTCGTTGGCTTCGCAGACGTTCAAGTCTTAGGGATGCGTGCGTTACCGTTCCCAGATTATAGTAAACCGCCAAGTCGTTTGCAGCCGCAGCTTCCTGTATTTTGCTCTGTCCCGGACGTTTGCACAAGAGAAACATGACATAGGGATGAATGATCTGGCTTTCAGCACTCGGCCTGTATATTTATGACTCAGTATATCATTGATTTGCAGTTCAACCTTTGGCTTTCTGCACATTATTTCACTTTTTCACATGATACGCGGAGATTTGTCAAAGTAATTGAACTCATCACGGATAACGAAAAATGTTTATCCGAAATTACCATTGGGAGGTCATCAACTATCTTTCTTATTTATCTTATTTATATATATCTTTCTTTAATTCACTCTGATTTCCTAACCTTCGCACTTAAGTTGGCCATTCCAATAACCTAGCTTACTTCGGGGATTTTTTCCGCCTAGCCCTTCCGGTTCTTGTCGCTGTGGTCCGTCCGCCTGCCACAAAAGAGGGCGAGCTTCTCCGATCGCTGTTCATCGTTGGGCTTGCTCTTTAAGCACGCAGTTTGCGCTTTACAGCTCAATTTTGCGCGTAACAGCACAGTTTGCGCGTATACAGATGATCGCGATAACTTCTCGATACTATCGGCCTTCGCCCCGACTGGTCGGCTGACCAACACTGACAAACCCTGGCGCGCGCATATTTAAAAACTAGAATTCTGCTGCTGGGCCTCCCAGAGACATTGCTCGAGGTGTCCGGGTGCGATCATGTGGCAGTACTGGCTTTGCAACCAGGAGCCCACCGAGACGTGGGTGGTCGGGGTCCCGGGCTCGTCTACTTCGTCCCACCGTGGGGTGGTTGGCTCCTCCTCCCCTTCGTCCCCAGTCCCGGGCTCGAACACCTCCGTGGGGCCTCCCCGCTGATCATTATGAAGGCGTTCGGTGATATCGGCAAGGTCGACACGGAGTCGATGTTGCCCGGGGAGTGTGGCCAGCGAGTCCTTCCGCTGTCCCCAAGCCCCGCCATGGGCTGAAAGGGGGTGAAGTCGGGATGCGGGTGGACAGGACCGAATTGTGGCCTTGCGACTAATCGCTGTCGGTGTCCAAGTCCTCCCGATGTTGGAGTGGCTGGTATACTCCCTCAAAACGGTAAAGGTCTTCGGGCTCCATGTTCGCTGTTTAGGGTTTTCTCTGAAACGTGCTAAAAAGTTGCCTTCCTCTCTGATTAAATGACCCAAGTACACTAGTCTTTTTTGGAAGAACTTGTACTTACCCCGATTTAAGCGCAGATTGGCTTTTCGAAGGCGCCGGAAGACTTCTTCCCACGTCGCCCCGATGACGATGATGTCGTCCAAATAAGCGAAGGCATGCGGTTCCATGTCAGGTCCGACGACACTGTCCAAAGCTCGTTGAAATATTGTTGGGGCGGAATGGAGTCCAAAAGGCATGACCTTCCAATGGAAGAGTACGCCCGGGCACAGTGAACGCGGTGCATTCTCGGCTACATTCCGCCATGGGGACTTGCAATAAAAGTTCTTGAGGTCCAAAGTAGTGTAGTGTGCGCACATATGGACATACTGTACTTCATATAAGTAGAAACACATTGTAACACTTTGTTGCAATGTTTAAGTAAACTTAAAGAGCCAAGCTTATTTCAAGTGCAAAGTAATATGATCGCACAAATATACTTGGGACCCCTCAAGTAAACGCTCTCCCTCCCGCTCACGCTGTTACCAGCGCTGACCATTCTACATACTTAACATAAATACAAAACATATGCATAAGAAAGACGCTGCGCTGCCGGCGCAGCTATTCCGCTTAGATATAAGAACATATGTAGGTAAGCTAAGAAAGAACCAATTTGAGAACAATAAAACATTATCAAATGAGAACCAAAACTGCACTGACGTGCCTTATATTAATAAATTAACATTGGAAGAATTATTTAAAACATGGCGACCGTGACAGTGGTCCACCTGGACCTGGACCTGGACCTGGACCTGGACCTGGACCTGGACCTGGTCCTGGACCTGGACCTGGACCTGGACCTGGTCCTGGTCCTGGACCTGGACCTGGGTTTGGAATAACAAAAAAAAAAACGGCAATAATACAACAAAGGCAAGAACGCAGTGAGTAGAGTGTGATGTGTGCAAAACGCAGTGGTTTAGTGAAGAGATTTAAAGCCAAAAAGGCTGAATAACTGAAGCTGCTAAACAGTGGCAGTGCAATAAGCTACTCGGTAAAACTCCATGCCGAAGTTGAACACATAAAAAAATTGCTAACAGTAAACAAAAATTGTTGGATATGTGAGTGCTTTATTAGAAAGAACAAAAAGAGGAGGAACGCGTCCGTTCGTTGTGAAATTACAGGCGAGAGAGACTCATAGGATTTATATCGATATATATATGGAGTTGCTCGCAGGCAACTATCGCAATCGGCTGACAGACGGCGTTGCCAAATAGTTACATATTTCTAACACTCCTTCTCAACGCTGTTTGTCATTTTACAGGATAATTAGAATACATTATTTACAGCAAGCCCATCATATTAATACATTTAGATTCTTAGTTAACACATCTGCCATCATGTTTTCTGTTGATACATATTTTAAATCTATAATCTTTTCTTTAAACATATCTCTTACATGATGATACTTAATATCTATATGTTTGCTGCGCGCGTGATATACAGGATTCTTTACAAGATACTGCGCGCTTTGATTATCGCTGTGTATTATAATCGGCTGTACTTCACCAAGACCTATCTCACTCCACAGTTTACGAATATACACTGCCTCCTTTGCAGCTGAAGAAAGTGCAATGTACTCTGCTTCTGTTGTGCTGAGAGCTACCACGGGTTGCTTCTTGGACTCCCAGCTGATCGCTGCTCCTGCCACCAAAAATGTCCAGCCGGTGAAGGATTTCCTGTCGCTGTCGTCTCCAGCCCAGTCGGCGTCAACATAACAATAGACAGCCTGTCCAGTTTGCTGATAATATAACTGGAACGTCTTCGTACCCTGCAGGTACCTTAAAATCCGCTTGGCACACACCATGTGCTCTTAGTGTGGATCCGAGTTCCGTTGAGCAAGCTTCACCACGGAGTGGAGTATATCTGGCCTTGTCGTTATAGCCAAATCCATAAGGGAGCCTATCAGGGACTGGTATTCAACCTGATTTGCTCTCAAACACTCCTTCTTGCTGCATCGAACCTGGTAACCAGCTTCGAGGGGTAGAATGGATGCCTTACAGTTCTGCATCCCGTAATCTTCCAATAAGGCCTCTATATACTGCTTATGGCCCACTCGAACACTGCCAACTTCGCCATCTCGATCAATTTCCATTCCTAGGAAATGTTTCAGGATACCGCCATCTACAACATCGTACCTTTTTGAAATGAGGTACTTGATCTCATCCAGCTCAGCTTTCTTGCTCTGCCACTATGATGTCATCTACGTAGACTACGATGAAACTCATGTGGTCACCTTGACCCCGTTTGTAGATGCAGGGTTCGCTCGGACATGCTGAGAACCCTAACTTCAGAATGGTCTCGTCCAGGTTGCTGTTCCACTCTCGGCCACTTTGTTTTAAGCCGTAAAGCGATTTGTGCAGCTTCAGAACCTTTCCTGGATGCTTTTCGTCAATAAACCCCTCAGGTTGCCTCATGTACACCACGTCATGGAGTTCACTGTTGAGGTAAGCAGAAGAAACATCAAGTTGGTGCATATACATACCATGTTCGACCGCTATCGCAATCATCAGCCTTATTGATGAATATCTGGCCACCGGGGAAAACGTCTCAGAGTAGTTGATACCATATTTTTGTCCACAGCCCTTTGCAACAAGCCGTGACTTCAAACGTTCCACATTGCCATGTTTATCTCGCTTGACCGCGTAGACCCACTTGCATCCAATGGCCTTCTCTCCCTCAGGCAGCTCGACAAGTGTCCAAGTCTTCCTCTCTTTTAGACTATCAACTTCTTGTTGCATAGAATTCGTCCAGTCCTCTGCATGTCTGGAACTTAGTGCATCTTTGAAACTTGCTGGAACCTCAACATCACTTTTGGTTATGACATTGACAGTTTGGTACTCCTTTCGAGGTCTCCCACGCCGCCCAGAACGAACAAGTTTTGGCCTCCCAGGGCCCCGTTTATCGCTTAGCAGCACCTCTGCTTCTGGCAGCAGCTCTGCTTCTGGCAGCAAATCTTCATCTGGAAACACCTCGGCTCCTGGTAGTACTTCTGCTTCTGGTGGTTGCTCTTCTTTGCTCTCCTCGCTGGCATATACATCGGGCTCATTTTCGTCATAAGCTCCGATCGGTTCAATTTGTGGAGCGAAATTACTTTCATTATATTTTTGCTTCTGAAAATGCTCCAAAAATATGACGTCACGTGACTCTGTGAGTTTTCCTGTACATGGATTATACAAACGGTAAGCAGCAGCAGTATCTGAATACCCTACAAAAACATATTCGATTCCTTTCGGTTTGAATTTACGGAAATGCTTCTTATCCAAGCCGATCGCTTTAACTCCGAATACCTTGAGATGAGCAACACTCGGTTTCCGTCCGAACCAAGCTTCGAACGGCGTCATATCCTCCAGTGCTGATGACTCCGATCTGTTTCGCAAGTATGCTGCAGCAGCTACGGCTTCCGCCCAAAATGCTTCGTCCATATTAGCATACTGCAACATGCTCCGAGCCATCTCAACCAGCGTCCTGTTAGCTCTTTCCGCCACACCGTTTTGTTGAGGTGTATACGGTACAGTAAGCTCTCTCTTTATTCCATTGCTTACCAAGAACTGCGTAAACTCTCCGCTCAAATACTCCCGTCCGTTATCGCTTCGCAGGATTTTGAGCCTTTCTCCTGTTTGTTTTTCCACCAGTGCTTTAAACTCCGTGAACTTTCCGAAAACTTCATCACGCGTCTTCAGAAAATATACATGCATATATCGCGATTTATCGTCTATAAATGTCACGAAATACCGAGATCCGCCATTTGATTTTTTGCTCATCGGTCCGCAAATGTCTGTGTGAACACGTTGCAAAATATTATTCGCCCGATTTTCTGCAACCTTCGGAAATGGCTTTACAGTTATTTTACATTTAGCACACGTTTCACACACATGATCCCGCATGTCACACTGGCTCGCTTTTAGTCCACGCACTATGTTATTTTTAATCATTTTATTTAGGCTTCCAAAATTTAAATGACCAAGCCTGCGATGCCACTTTATTATTACTGAGTCTTTCACTTCTGCCGCAAAACACAAATTTTTCTTTGTTTCTACTAAGAACAAGTCGTTTTTCTTATCGGCACTCAACACAACAGTTCCATTTTTATTTATTATTTGGGCACTATTTCCAGAAAACTCTGCACGAAATCCGTTTTCAAGTGCTCTCGATACGGATAGAAAGTTACACTGTAAATCTTTTACATACAGTACATCCACGAGATCGATCGTACTTTTCTTCCATTTTATGCGTACATTTCCACGGCCTTCCGCCATGATGCTATTACTGCCGGCCAATATTATTTTTTCTCTATGTTCCTTCATACTTGTAAAACTAGAGCGATTGCAACACAAATGCGTCGTGGCGCCACTGTCTAAGCACCAAACGCTCTCTCGGCGCTCCCCGAACTCACTTGGCCCAGAAGAGAAAACAGAATAATTACGACTGTTCTCCTTCTTCTCTCCGTCTTTGCTTTCGGGTTTACCCTTTTCGCGACAATTTACAGCAATATGCCCTTGACGACCGCATGCCCAACACGCTCTCTTGTTCTTGTCTTTGTTCTTCCATTCGGTTTTGGCAGACACTTTCTCACTTCACTTTGATTTTTAGCACATGCAACGACGGCAATCTGTCGCGCGTCTCGACAGCAACAACAAAATTCTCAAATGCATCACTTAGGCCAGACAACAACAAAATAACTGTAACTTCTTCGGGTAGCGTTACCCCGACTTCGTTCAGTTTCTCCAGAGTATCAGAAAATTTGCTTATATGCGATCCAATGTTGTTTTCTTCTGCCATTTTCATTCGAAGCAATTGCCTAAGCAGAAATACACGCCGCGCCGGTCCTGTTGGCCTGTGTATTCCTAAAAGCCTGTCCCATGCTTCCGCTGCACTAACACAATATTTTACATGATTTATTTGAGACGGTTTTATATGTAACATTATGCTCGCAAGAGCTTTCTCATCTTTTGTATCAAATGCAGCTGTTTTGGGGGAAGACAACAAAAATGCCACCCTTACGTTTTGTAATAATAACGCTTTTAATTTTATCAGTTTATGTACGTGTTGTGTTTATTCTGCCAGTCGAATCTGCACTGCTGCAGCCGAAAGCCTGGCTTCATATTTTAATTTGGGTTTTACAATGTAGTCGCTGAATACGTAGCGCGACAGCTTAGCGAGATAAGGCAGATATAAAGAGGAGAGCGCAAGAGCGCTACAGGTTCAGCCATACACCTATGCGCACTAGACTAGTCTAGGCGGGCTGCTCCGAACATACTCCCCCCGTTGGAGGAAGTAGGGCTCCAACTAAATGGGAATCGATGGGCAGAACGGCTAACTTGGCGACGGCTTTCTTGACTAGACCCGTAGCTGTACGGACCATAGCTACTCTGACGACACCGTCCTCGCCTGGAACGACTCCTTGGATGCACCCCAGCTGCCATTTCAAGGGTGGAAGGTTGTCCTCCTTCAGCAACACGATGCTTCCGACCTTGATGTTGGATGTTTCGACGCGCCACTTACTCCTTTCTTGGAGCAAGGATAAATACTCGCTGCTCCACCGCTTCCAGAATTGCTGCTGCATCTGTGTCACCCTTTGCCATCTGCTGAGGCGGCCTTCTCGGAGATGCGTGATATCAGGCTCAGGAAACTTTGTGTAGCTGGAGCCTTTCAGGAAATGGGCCGGCGTTAACACGTCAAGACTTTCAGCGTTTTCTGAAATAGGACAGAGTGGACGGGAGTTAAGAATGGCAGAAATCTCATAAGCGAGAGTTCTCAATTCATCGAGGCCCAAGATGGAAGCACCGACGACTCTATAAAAATGAAATTTGGCCGATTTAACAGCCGCCTCCCATAAACCACCGAAATGTGGGGCACGCGGAGGTATGAACTTCCAATCAATCCCATCAGCTAAGCAAGAGGAAGCTATCGCAGCCGTGTGGGGTTCGCTCAGAAATAGATTCTTCAGCTCGGTTAGCTCGCTCTTAGCGCCGACAAAATTCGTCGCATTGTCACTCCAAATAGTGCGCGGAGTGCCTCTCAGGCTGGTGAATCTTCTCAACGCTGCGATGAAAGAATCCGTTGTGAGATCCTGGACGACTTCCAAATGCGTGGCCTTCGTAGAGAAGCAGACAAAGACGGCTATGTAGCACTTGTGAGGCGCCTTGTTGCGGGCCTCTGCCTTATGATAAAATGGTCCACAATAATCTACTCCCGTGGTATGAAATGCTGGGTTAGGCTGAACTCGATTGGCTGGCAGGCTGCCCATAACGTGCTCCCAAGTGACAGGCTTCATCCGAAAACATCTGACGCATTTGTTGATGACGGTAGCCACGAACTTTCGTCCTCCAATTGGCCAATACCTTTGCCTTAATGTGGCAAGTAACGCTTGCGATCCTGCGTGCAAGTATTTTATATGAAAATATACGATGATTGCCTTTGTAACTGGATGATCCTTGGGTAACAATATCGGATGCTGAGTATCGTAGTCCAGATTTGCATTCTGAAGTCTTCCACCAACGCGAAGTAATCCATCGGAGCCGATTATTGGTCTCAGCGAAATCAGCTTGCTCTTCTGTGGACACGGCCTGCCCTGGCTAAGACATCCATACTCCTTGGCTAAGTGAACCTGTTGGATGCTCCTCAGAAGAAGTACGGTCCCCGAATTGAGCTCCTCAACGGTAATACGGTTCCTTGAAGGTGAAGATTTTGCTCTGCAATTCGAAATGAACCGATAAATGAACGCAAATACACGCTGCAACTTATGAAAGGAGTTAAGGAATTTGCAGTTGATCGAAATGTCAGTGCAAACAACTAGCGCTGCGGAACGACGTTCTGGAAGATCCTTAACTGCATTTGGTAGAGAGGGCCATTTTGACGAGCTTTGCAGCAGGAATGGAGGCCCGTTAGCCCACAGGGAGTGCTCCAGCAATTCTCTCGGGGTACAGCCTCGCGATACGACATCCGCCGGATTTAAGCTTGTTGGAACATGGTGCCAAGTCATGCCTTTTGTCATCTCCTGAATTTTCGCGATTCTGTTGGATACAAATACGTTGAAATCCCTCGGAGGCTGCCGAATCCACGCCAGTACGATAGACGAGTCGGACCAGCAATAAAAGTCGCATTCGAAATCGATGGTTTCCTTGACGCTTACGATAAGCTCCGCCAATAAAAGCGCTGCCGACAACTCCAATCTTGGAATTGTCAAAGCCTTTAAAGGGGACACTCTCGACTTGGCGCAGAGCAAGTGGACCTTTGCTTCTCCATTGGCCTCCGACCGCAAGTATAAACACGCTCCATAAGCCGCTATGCTAGCATCGCAGAATCCATGCAACTGGATGGAAGACTGAGGTTGCATTACGAATCGTGAAAATTTCAAGTTTTGGACGATCGATAACTGAGAGGTCAACTCCCCCATGACGAAAGAATAGGCTCTGGTAATGTGTCATCCCAATCCACGTTAGCATTCCATAGGGATTGCAAAAAGATCTTGGCCTTTGTGACAATCGGTGTTATTAAACCGAGCGGATCATAGAATTTGGCTATTGTTGAAAGTGCAATACGCTTGGTGACTCGATGATTTACAGATAATTGAGAAAAGTTGAACAGAAGTTGGTCAGAAGAAGGATCCCAGGCTAATCCCAGCGCCTTGGTAACAGCTGATCCGTCGTGAAATTGAATTAGCTTCTCCTTATCGCAGTCAGACTCTCCTTCGAGGGCGCGTCCATCATTAGAACACCATTTGCGGATTGGAAAATGGCCTCGCGACAATAGATCCTTCACCTGACGACGAATTTCCCTAACCTCTTCAATTGACTCGCCACCAGAGATTAAATCATCCACGTAGAAGTCCCTACGAACAATTTTTGCTCCAATTGGAAACGAATCCTCCTCATCATAAGAGAGCTGATGCATGGCTCTTATAGCCAAAAAGGCAGCTGGCTTGGTACCATAAGTCACCGTGTTCAATTTGTAAACACTCAACTCATCCGTGGACTTCTCTCGCCAAACAATACACTGCAAAAAGTCATCCGGGTGGGACACACGCACGCAGCGGTACATCTTGCAGATGTCTCCACAGAGGGCAACTTTAAAAAATCGGAAGCGAAGTAGAATGTTAAAGATTTTTTGCTGAATTGTTGGCCCTGCAAGAAGCAAGTCGTTCAGAGAGCTGCCAGAAGTAGTTCTAGCAGACCCATCAAAGACGACCCGAAGCTTTGTGCTCGTACTTTCCTGCTTATGCACACAATGGTGGGGCAAGAAGAATTGTGGTACTGTTGGATCCTTTGGTGCGAGAGACATGTGGCCTAAGTTGATGTATTCCTGGAGAAAGGCCGAATACTGAGCTTTGAGAACAGGGTTTCTATCTAGCTTAGCTTCCAAACTCCTAAAACGACGACGAGCTAGGCAATAGGAATCACCTAAACTTTCGAATCCCGAAGTGGATAAGAGACGAACAGAGTATTGACCATTCCCAAGTCTAGTGCAGTTTTCCTTGAACAGTTGTTCGCATTGCAAGTCCTCAGGCAACAGTGCTGGCTTTGATGGATTACAATCCTCAATTTCCCAAAATCGCTTTACTATGGCAGCAAGTGCGTCATCCTCAGAATGATCCGTAGTATCCTTGACAATGGCGGCTAAGACAGACTTATGATTTGGAGTAGTCGACATCCCACCAGAAACGATCCAACCAAGTTTGGTGTTTTGGAGTGTTGGCAACATGCTATCCAAATGTATTTGCCCCATAGCAATTATTTCGAAAAACAGACCAGCGCCAATTAACAAGTCGATTCGTTGTGATTGGTTGAAATAAGGGTCAGCGAGCGAAATGTTTTGTGGAATCCTCCATCCTGATGTATTTATGTTGAAATTCGGCTGATAATCAGTGATACTGTGAGTCACAACAGCTGTGAATGACGCACGATAGCCTGCATCCCGTGATTGCGCAAAAATATCCACTGATTTATCAGAGTTCATAGAGGACTCACCGATCCCAGAAATTAGTGTATGCGAATGCCTATATTTCAAATTTAACTGGCTAGCTAGGCGCGTAGTTATAAAGTTCAATTGAGAAGCGGAATCTAAGATTGCTCGACAGGGCATAAATGAACCAACCCTATTTTTTACATAGACAATAGCAGTAGGCAGCAACACGTAATTTATTGGCACAGTATTTGAAGCATTTGGTGGAGGGTGCGATACCTGACGATCAAGTTGTGAGCATGACACCAGTGCTGATGAAGTAGATGGTGATGGCTGAGAGCTCGAGAGTGGGTCTGATGATGGAGGTGGTGCGGATGAGTCAGGGGTCATATGCAATAGTGAGTGGTGCTTCATGCGACAATATCTGCAATGAGTTGATTTGCATTGCTGCAAACTATGCCCCTTGCGCAAACAGTTTAGACAAAGGTGCATTTTCTTGGCTTCTCTAAATCGAAGATGAGGGCTCAAATTTAAAAATCTAGAGCACTTTGGCAAATAATGATCTCTCGCATCGCAAAATAGGCATATTGGATGATTTAAGTTAGTAGAAGACGCAATGAGTGCACTTGGGTTATATTTATGCACATTTTTTCCCACCTGATGGCCTGGTGTTTGCGTTACCAAAGCTTGATCCAAATTTTCCATCATCCTGCATCTCCTCTCCAAAAACGACTCCATAGCAGTCCATGAAGATAACTCAGCGATTGGCAAATCCTCTTCCCATTTTTCCCGAGTCCGTTGATCCAGCTTGTGAACGACGATATGAATCAGTAATCCATCCAAAATTTGCTGAGTAGTGGCCAGCGTTTGGATTGCCCGAAGATGTGCGTTCATAGAATCGCTGAGCTCACGAAGACCCTTGGCAGATCCCTTCTCGACACCTTTTAAACCAAATATTGCCTGAACGTGTGCCTGAAAATGTAAAACTTTATTATCAAATCGATTTATGAGCAGATTCAAAGCCTTTTTATAATTGTCATTTGAAGGTTCGAGCGAGCGTATGGTCTCCAGAGCCACGCCGCCTAGACTAGACCGTAAATATTGCAGCTTTTCAATGTCGCTTAGCTCGTCATCATTTCCAATGACCGCGGTGAACGTTGCGAGAAAGTCCGGCCACTCAGCATAAGATCCATGAAATCGAGCAATCTCCAGGTTCGGTAATCGAGGCTTCCGTGTCCGAAAAGAAAGATCAGAATGGTGGTTGATGTCTATAGATGTGGAGTTGGCAGCTGTGCTACCCAACAATTGCAATTTGCGCTGGGCCGCTAAGCCTCTATTGAGCTTCGCCTTCACATCCATAAAAACCTCCGAAAATTCCCATCGCCTATCACTCGAAGTCTCCTTTAAATCCAGCCGTTCCAGCGATGTCTGTGCGGAGTCAAACGACGAATTTAAGGAATTGACCCAGTCCAATCGCGCGAGAAGATCAGCTTCATCCAACTGATCTATAGACTCAGTTGTTAAATATAATTTCATCGCGTTTGTTTGCCGCAGAATTGATTGCACTTTGGCGCGAAAAAATTCTATTTCATTTGGCGCGTCATTTTGAGGCCGAACCGCGTTTTCTGGAGCAGCCATTTCTTAGTCGCACACAAAAAAAAAAAAAGAAAAATGTCCGAACCGGTTAAGAGGGGTGAATAACCTTTTAACCTTTGCCGCGAAAAATGCGCGACACCAAGCGTCGTCGAAAACGCAACGGAACTTTGTTGTTGTTGTTCCGCCTTATAACAGCGGACTTGAAATTATGTATATGTATGCACTGCACTATGCACTTTTAGAATAGTTAAATGTTATTCTCCTTTTGTTTATAATTTGCAGCACAACACTGTTTTGATTTTTTCACAGCGCGAAATGTACAAAAAGATCAACAGCCTGCCGGCTTTTCACAGCGCGAAATGTAAAACTTAAACGGCCAGCTGTGTGCACTTGTATGTAAGTCCGTGTGTTTGTGACCGAATGCCCGCAAACGACAGCGAAACCAAAAATATATTGTTTAAACGATATAAAACAATAATAAAACCGAGTTGCAGACGGCAAATAAAACAGCGATCACGTCGGGGTCACCAAATGTTTTGGGGGAAGACAACAAAAATGCCACCCTTACGTTTTGTAATAATAACGCTTTTAATTTTATCAGTTTATGTACGTGTTGTGTTTATTCTGCCAGTCGAATCTGCACTGCTGCAGCCGAAAGCCTGGCTTCATATTTTAATTTGGGTTTTACAAATGTAGTCGCTGAATAGGTAGCGCGACAGCTTAGCGAGATAAGGCAGATATAAAGAGGAGAGCGCAAGAGCGCTACAGGTTCAGCCATACACCTATGCGCACTAGACTAGTCTAGGCGGGGCAGGACTGCTTCACTGTCATTTTCATTCTTTACAACACGACGGCAAACCACTGCCCACAAATCTGCGTATATTAAAACGCTTTTCATTTGCACAGCCCATGCGCTGTAATTTTCATCATCGAGTCTTTCTATGAAGTTCATACTTGGATTCATTTTTCCGTGTTTAATTGCGAAGCCACTAACTTAGCCTGAAGTCCAGAACTTTCCACGAAGGGACAAGCTCACTTTTTACCGCAAATGACTACACACACACAACCGTAACCGTCTTTTAACGCGAAGCCCTCTTCTGAGCCTTAAGTCCAGAACTTTCCACGCAGGGACAAGATCACTTTTTACCGCAATGACTACACACACACAACCGTAACCGTGTTTTAACGCGAAGCCCTCTACTGAGCCTTAAGTCCAGAACTTTCCTCGCAGGGACAAGTTCACTTTTTACCGCGATTACCAAACACGATCACCAGCAACTCTTTTTAATCCTTTCGCAGTGTAAAGTCACTCTGGGCCCATAACCTGTTGGATATGTGAGTGCTTTATTAGAAAGAACAAAAAGAGGAGGAACGCGTCCGTTCGTTGTGAAATTACAGGCGAGAGAGACTCATAGGATTTATATCGATATATATATGGAGTTGCTCGCAGGCAACTATCGCAATCGGCTGACAGACGGCGTTGCCAAATAGTTACATATTTCTAACAAAAATCAAATCACAGCCCCACACACATCCACCGACCCTGTAATCCAAAATATTGCAAAACCTACAAACAAATTGCCTCCTCCAGAAAAAATTGAGAAATCCAAACCGAAGAAGATATACCCGAATGACTGCGAGGGACCATTGTGTACACCCCATTGCGAGTACACCTGTGCAGCCAGCACCGGTACCCCACCATATATATAAAAACAAATGTAAAATTGAGCGCCATAAAAGTTGCCCTATTACAGTATGAACATGTTACAACATTTCTAATGATTTAATGATTCTAATTTAAAATTTAAATAATTTAAATCAATCCAGTTGTTAATGAATAACATTAACAAAACTAATGAATCAATCGAAAATTCAAAAATATTTAACTTACCAAAATATATATTAAGAATACCAACCCCAAAGATGGGTTTAATTGACACAAAAACTGTGGACTCCACTGCAAACGTTATTAATAAAGTAGAAGTAGAAAGTCAGGATATGACAATCATAACAACGCTACTGATAATAATTGTTATTATTATGACCTCCAATTTGCTATTTAAAATATATAAAATACACAATAAATGTTTAAAAAAAAAAATTACGTGAGCAAGGCGAATGATCTCGATAAGATCTAAGTAATAAAACAAATACAATCAGTAACGATGTTTAGAAAAAATAAAATTTTAAACTAATGAGCTAAAAAAAAGAATACGTACAAGAATTAAAAAAATATATTAAATATGTCAAATAAAAAAAATAAAAACGAATAAACTATCTTACAAAATTGCATTTGACCGATTGCAAAAGAATAAATTTAATCTGTTATGAAATTTTTTTTTGCTATTTAAAAAATGCAAGCTAGGGTAGAGGTATATTTAAACGCGTTATAAGCCAACAACCCAGAATTTCGAGTACGTGCATTAAATATTCTTCACAAACACAGAGATTATATGTCTATATATAAATTTGAGACTAAATATATGGTAACATATAATACATCGTTCAGTCCTTTACTATATTTCGTACTACAATAAAAGGCATAATTCTAAATACACTGCCATATGTAGCTATCAAGAAAGTGAATGACCATCCAATATTGGGCGAATGCTCAATCTTAATGGTCAAACTTCATAGATAGAAATTTTGGAATGGAGTGAATTGTTGAAACAATAAATTTAAAAAATCTTATAAGTGTGTTAATAAGAACGCACCTATTTTTTTTTTTTTTTTTTTCGCGCGGAGTCCCACGGCCCACTTACCCGCTTAACCGACCGAGGGGCGCAGCCGTGTATCGTACAACACAATTTGCGAGAAGATAGACGCGATATAAGGAAATATAGGTAAAAGTCCGGGGAAAAAAGTAACAGTAAGATCAATTTTGTGCCAATGAAGCTAGTATTAATCGTTTTAAGAGCGGCAGAGAGTCAAGATTTGAGATTATAGGAAAAAATCTATTATAGTCAGAACACAATACTCTGAAAGGCTCATGCAAGGCATGGTTAGATCTACAATGATTTAATATTAGGGGAATATAATTTCTAGTTAATCTACTTGGCACAGAAAAGTTTAGCCGACTTACCAAGTCGGGGGAGTCAATATCACAATGTATAAGGTTATAAATGAAGACAGTACCAAGCATTGTTCTACGGTTGGCTAGGGAGGGTAAATTAATCAACAGAAGTCTACTAGAATAAGAAGGTAAGTTAAGATTTGCATAAGAGTCGAAACGCTAATTCACCACATAAATATAGTAATCCAAAACTATAACAACATTGTTACACTTTATTTAAGCAAAGAAAAGGGCTTACAGAGCTGCATTTATATCAATGTCAAAAAATAAATTAGCCGTAGAGGTCATAAAGTCCAAAATAATTGGCCCAATTTGGTACAAAGTACAGAATGAAACGTATATTATTGGTATTATAAATAAATGATATACCAATATAAAGGCGAATCAACTGACGTTATCAAAGCAAAATTGCTCAATATAAAGCAAAAAGGCAAATCAGCCTCGCAGTACACAGCTGAAATAGACAGTTTGCGCAAGCAACTGGAAGCAGCCTATTTTGACGATGGCCTAGACTTTGATAATGCAGAAAAATTGTCGACCAAAGAAACTATATTCGCCAAGACAAAGAATTGCGAATACGAAAAACTTCGCATAATATTTAAGGCCGGCAATTTCAGCACTTTCAATGATGCCATGGGTAAATATATCCAACGCAGCACTGAAAAATAAGCCAATTGAAAATGGCACCGTGGGAAAATATCTTTGATATAATTTCAATAGATAATTTCAAAATATGGGCAATAAAATATTGAAAACACCGCTACTCAACCCGGTGACCACAAAAAAAAATATAAAAGATCAAGAAACAATATTGTCTACATGACGATCCAATACAAGGAGGTCACACAGGCATTTCAAAAACCTTGGCCAAGGTCAAAAGACATTACTACTGGAAAGGTATGACTTGAGATATTACTGAGTATGTACGAAAATGTCCAAAATGTCAAAAAATCAAAAGTGACAAGAAATACTAAAACTCCTTTAACCTTAAATATTTTGTGACGCTGTGCGCGCACAAAACAATATGTAAA
Organism: Drosophila kurseongensis; assembly: GCA_018153305.1. Lineage (NCBI taxonomy): Eukaryota > Metazoa > Arthropoda > Insecta > Diptera > Drosophilidae > Drosophila > Drosophila kurseongensis. Next base: position 2,953,948 of record JAECXX010000120.1, read on the forward strand.
TAAAAAGACTAAAAAAGTTAAACAAAAAAAGCGTTTAATTCAAATTCAAACTAAGAACGCGCGCGCGTCAACGATCGCGCGCGTAGGGGCACAGTAGACCGAGAGAGGTGGCCACACTTATGCCGGCAAATCCCACACAGGCGGCGGGCACACTAGATCTCGCCGAGCCCTATATAAGGCGGATCACGGGCCATAGCAGCAGACCGTCTTCGGGTACAGAGGCAACTCCCCAGTGGTGGTGAGCAGCAAAGTCACTTTTGGTGGATTGGATCATTCGATCTAAGTCCGCCTATAGCCTCCTTAAGCCCGGCTCGGCTCGCCGATCCGAAGATTTCTCTAGGAGACGTTTGATTTCAGGATCACGCCTCCTTACGGCTCGGTTCACCGGCCGTGCTCTCTCTCTCTCTTGCGTCTGAGTTTAGGGTCCCCAAGCACCAAACTCTCTCTCTCTCTTGCGGCTGACTTTAGGGTCCCCAAGCACAAAACTCTCTCTCGCTCTTGCGGCTGAGTTTAGGGTCCCCAAGCACCAAACTCTCTCTCTCTTGCGGCTGACTTTAGGGTCCCCAAGCAACAAACTCTCTCTCTCTCTTGCGGCTGACTTCAGGGTCCCCAAGCAACATACTCTCTCTCTCTTGTGGCTGACTTTACGGTCCCCAAGCAACATTCTCTTATTTCAGGCTGTCTGCATGGCAACCAGCCCCGGGGTCTATTGTACCAGCAGCCGTAATCCCGTGCTGTTCCTCTCGAGCAGCTGGACAGCTCACGCTATCAGGCAGGTGGATTGGACGAAGGAAACGAAAACAGCAAGGACGGCACCCCGCCAGTCAGGGGAATCCATTGGTCAGAATCAATCAAATGTCAAGCATCTTACCGAAACATACCTAGTTATAATCAATTACTGTGTAATTCTCCACGACTTCTACTCTGGGCTGGGTCGCAATTCTCTTTCAGCAACCACGCCTGACACAAACAAATTTCTGTGACGAACCCTGGCCATCCCTGAGCCATCCTTCAGCGACAAACCGTCACAGTGGCGCCCGAACAGGTTAATGTGGTTGCAAGAGATAGACCGACACCGGCGGAGTAATGTCGAGCTGGGTATATCTGGCACCAAAGAGCGAACTAATGGAACACGGAAGAGTTCGGATTAAGAACGGCAGAAAAAAGCGAAGATTTAAGACGTTTGTTGGCAGAGTTCGCCAAAAAAACGGATCATACAGAAAAAGTCTGACAAAGACTCGCAGAACTGACAGAAAAATATAGGAGAGAAAAAAGCCCGGCAAAAGAAACAATTCCGGCGATCGTTGTAACAGGGGAAGAGAAACAGCTGGGATAATGGCCACCAAAGGAGGAAGTCTAAGTGACGACATGGAAGAAAAGATAGAAAGAACAAGAAAAGAAAACTAACTTCGGGCAGAGCCGAAGTTGAAATACCCTTGCAGAATATTCTGTAAATTATATTCTCAAAAATTATTCATATGATTCTTAACACTCATAAAAAATTCCACCTTCCTTACTTTAAAAACTCCAAAGTTATGGCATTTCCAATCGTTCAGTTATATGGCAGCTATAGGATATAGTCGGCCGATCCTTATGAAATTTGGTAGGTCGGATTGATTGGCCAAAAATAAAACCCATTAAAAATCCCAGGATATAGTTGGCAGATAGCAGATAGCTTTAAAACTGAGGGACTAGTTTGCGTAGAAACGGACGGACGGACGGACGGACAGACGGACGGACAGACGAACATGGCTAGATCGACTCTCCTGGTGATGCTGATCAAGAATATATATACTTTATAGGGTCGGAAATGTCTCACTGCTTTGCAAACTTTTGACTGAAATTATAATACCCTCTGCAAGGGTATAAAAATGGAGATGAAAATGGAAACAGAAGTCTTGGACTGGGTACGAGGTTGGGGCATCCGGTACCAAGGAACAACAAACCCACTGGGGTTCCTAAGCAAAATGGAACAGTGGGCTGGTCCGCGAGGACCAGCTGATACAGACGATGCCATTCATCCTGGAGGGGTCGTGAGCGATTGGTGGAACACCACGCCGACCAGGATCGTAACGTGGACTCAGCTGGAATACTTTTTGCCGCCAAGGTATGAGGAACAGTTGGAGACTCAAATTGCACAGATGAAACAGAGAGAAACGGAGCCCGTAAGAGAATACGCGATGGGACTAAGAAAACTGATGCAATTCACGAAACTCTCAGAAGAGGCCAAACTGGACCGAGTATACAAAAACAGCAGGAGCAAGATAAAGCTGTACGCTAGGAGGGCAGGATTCAACTCATTGACAGAGTTCCTCAAACTAGCGGAGGAAGTAGAAGGAATAGTGGCAGAGGACCGGACACAGACAAGCCAACCTGCACAGCAGCAACTAGAACCGGAGATATGCACGCGCTGCGGAGGAACCGGACATGCGGCAAGCACGTGCAGTAATCCGCCGAGGCTGTTTTGCTGGGTCTGTGGAAGAAACGGTACGAGAACCAAGGAGTGCTGCAGGAGACCTGAGCAGTTGAAGCTGGCAGCTCAGGCGGCAATAAAGGAACCACCAGCAGGAGAACAGCTGTGTTGCGACGGGTTCCAAATAGTAGCCCGGATAAGGGTCGGAAACAAGACAGCGAAGAGGACCAACCGGAGACAAATACGGAGACAGAAAACACGAAATCAGAACCATCCGAAAAGGAAGTACAGGACTTTCTGGAAACGCAGAGGCGAGTATTTGAAGGAATGCAGGGAATCAGTAATATAACAACGTAAAGATTTACCTCAAGCATGATAAGCCGATAAAACAGAGGTACTATCCGCGAAATCCAAAACAGCAGGCGATCATCAATGAACAGGTTAACGAGCTGTTGGCACTGGGACTCATAGAACCCTCACGTAGCCCGTACAGCGCACCAGTAGTGCTAGTAAGAAAGAAAAACAACGATAGGAGAATGTGTGTGGACTATCGACTGCTGAACGACAAAACAGAAAAGGACGCTTATCCAGTACCAAGAATGAACTTCATCTTAGACCAGTTCAGGGAGGCAAAATTCATCGGCACGATAGATCTCAAGTCAGGATACTGGCAGATCCCAATGGAGAGGGATAGTAGGCAATATACAGCATTCACAGTTTCCAGACGTGGACTTTTCCAATGGAAAGTCATGCCATTTGGGCTAACCACAGCCCCAGCAACGGTCCAAAGGGCGCTGGACACAATAATAGGGCCAGAAATGGAACCATTCGCATTTGCGTATCTAGACGACATAGTGGTTATTGGCCGGAGCAAACGTGAACATCTGCAGAAACTAAAAGATGTATTCAGAAGACTACAAAACGCGAACCTGAGGATTAATCCGGACAAATGTCACTTCTTCCAAAAGGAGCTAAAGTACCTAGGACACGTCATAAGCGATCGGGGCATTCGGACAGACCCGGACAAAGTAACGGCAATTCGAGACTTACCAGCGCCGATGCCCACAAAGGAAGTACACAGCTTTTTAGGAATAGCATCATGGTACCGACGTTTCATACCAAATTTCCCCGAACTCGCAGGAGCGCTGCAAAACTTAATCAAGAAAGGACAGAAGTTTGAATGGACCGAAGAGCTCCAGCTTGACCAACTAAAAACGACCCTAACAAAGGCGCCGGTACTGGCATGTCCCGATTTCACAAAGCTGTTTAAACTGCAAACGGATGCCAGTGACTTAGGCGTAGGTGCAGTCCTAACACAGGACGGAGAGGACGGGGAGCACGTTATATCGTTTGCCAGCAGGAGGTTGAGCAAAGTAGAAAGAAACTACAGTGCAACCGAAAAAGAATGCCTAACGATATATTGGGGCATCAATAAGTACAAGATGTACCTAGAAGGCTATCGGTTCATAGTGGTAACAGACCACATGGCTTTGAAGTGGCTAAACTCAATAGAAAGTCCGTCGGGAAGAGTGGCCAGATGGGGGCTAGGCCTACAACCATTCCAATTTGAAGTCCAGTATAGAAATGGAAAATGGAATGCGGTAGCAGACGCCTTATCCAGAGCACCACAGGACGAGTTGAAAACAATAGAGCACACGGAGACCTGGATCGAGAAAAAATACAAGGAAATGGAAGGAGAACCGCAAAGCACGGAGTTCAAGATAGAAGCAGGCAGGCTATATAAGCTGGGTGGCGGTCGGAGAGACCCACCATGGAAACTGTGCGTAATTGGGGCTGAAATTCAACAGGAACTAACGGAAAACCACAGTACAGCAGATGCAGGTCACCTGGGCATGTTCAAAACACTGAGAAGGGTGAAGAACCGATATTTCTGGCCACGAATGAACAAGGATGAAAAAGAATTCGTAAAATGCGAGTGCTGCCAGAAATACAAGGTATCGCAACAGAGAAAAGCAGGGAAGATGCTGACAAAAGTGGCAGAAGCACCGTGGGAAACCATATGTGTGGATTTTGTGGGACCTCTACCCAGATCAAAGCACGGAAACACCACACTATTAGTCATCATGGACAAATTCTTGAAATGGGTGGAACTTGCAGCAATCCGACAGGCTACAGCGGACGCATTCCTACGAATCTTTCGAATCCTACGAATCTTTCCGGAATAGTAGACGATACTTGTCGTACATATTCGCGATCTAAAGTCACTTGGTTCGTAATGTTTTGTTCTGTTAATTCTAGGGGCTCAATGTCACTATCAGCTTCAATATCACTGTCAATAAGTGTTGGCTTAGATTCATTCAGTTCCTCTAGCTGATCTGAATCAAAAGTTGCCATACATTTTAAATGTCTTGGGATATCTTTGATAATATTATGGCTTGCGCTAATATTCAATATCCTATTCCCAAGTGATTTTATTATTTTTTGACATTTATTTAAATGCTGCTCTGTAAGCCTTTTTTCTTTGCTTAAATAAAGTTAAACAATGTTGTTATAGTTTTGGATTACTATATTTATGTGGTGAATTAGCGTTTCGACTCTTATAGGTGCGTTCTTATTAACACACTTATAAGATTTTTCAAATTCATCTTTCAAGTTATTTATTTGTTTCGCCAATTCACTCTATTCAATAATTTCTATCTATGAAGTTTTACCATTAAGATTGAGCATGTACCTTAGGAAGCCGGAGAGTGCAGACGTGTTTTGCGCGAGCTCCGGAAAAAAAACCGCTCAAAAGTGAAAAACAATAACTAAAAATACTGGAGTGGTGTAATAAAGGCAATCTTATTGCTAAAAACAGTAAATAATAATTAGTGCTAAGATAAAACTGGTGCAAAGTTATTAAAAAAACTAAGAAGTGCCACGAGTGATAGCTCAATGAGCGGCGATTCAAAAAATGAGCGTAGAAGCTCCGTAGACCAGAGAAACAGTTATATCTCTTATTTCTCAACCCGTGATACAGAAGTAGAAAGAACTTCTTCAAAGAGCAACTCATCCCTACTGACCATTGACAGTGCGAGAGCACGGTCTTGTTCTCCCGCCCTACTCACACCAACTCCCACTTCATGGAGCTTGCAGTGTAGAACCCCACCCCCAGCTTCGGCTCACAGCTCACCAGCCACGAGCACTGCGACCTCGTTAATTTCTGCAACCGCAGCCACTGCAACAACAACATCAACGGTCGCCGTTAACAACAACGCGATTTCGAATGCGTTTGCAACTTCTGCAGCGCCGAATAAAACTACAAAGCCAATTGTAAGTACGAGTGCCAATATTGGCAATATCAAACAACAACAAGTGGGTCCGGCTATACAGACTGGCATGGATCGTTACATCCAAATCAAACGGAAGCTAAGCCCGCAAAATAAAATGGTTGGAAATAAACCAAAACAAAATTGCACAAATAAAGGCAGCGAACAACCAGGGGCATCTAGTAACAACAGATTTGCCCTATTGTCGGAAATTGATAATAATCAATCCGAATAAGGGAACAGAACTCAAATGCCCTAGTAAAGAAAATTGTTGTGCTGGTCGGGAATGACAACTTTTATGTTACTCCTCTTGTTAAAGGGAATATTCATGAAACAAAGCTTCAAGCTAAAACTGAAGATCAATTCAGAGCTGTAACTAATTACCTAGACGAGGCTAGGAAACCCTACTACACGTACCAGCTCAAGAGTAGCAAGGGTTTGCAAGTAGTGCTAAAGGCCATACCAATGAGATAAAAGAGGCACTGAAAGAAAAAGGATTCTTCCCCAAAAATATTATTAATATTATCAACAAAAATAAAAAGCCGCAACCACTCTTTAAGGTCGAACTGGAGCCAGAAAGCAGAGCCTTGAAGAAAAATGAAGTGCACCCGATCTACAAACTGCAATTCCTGTTGCAGAATGCACGAAATGCGTACGTGCAATCCCAAACCACACCTAATGTTTTCTTTGCGAAAGCAGCCAGATCTTCATTTGGGCCCCTCAACACAAATGGTGGAGTTTCATACGCCAGTGCCCTAAAATCAGGACTTGCCAATAAGACGGGGCTCCCACAAGCTCAATGCTCTGAGCAAAATACAATTGCACCTCAGCAAGCAATAGGACAAATACCAAACAGCATGGAAACCATGATGCTGACTTTACAACAGGGTATGATGGAATTTATGTCCTTCATGAAAACAACAATGACAAACCTTATGCAAAATCAAAACATTTTAATAAATTTGCTCACATCCCAACAATCTAAATAATCGATGTCTTGTCTTCGAATATCCATGTGGAATGCCAATGGCGTTTCACGGCACAAACTTGAAATAACTCAATTCCTAAATAAAAACCAAATAGATATAATGCTGCTTGCAGAAACGCATCTCACAAGTAAATACAACTTCCAAATAAGAGGTTATACTTCATACTGCACAGATCGCCCGGACGGTAAGGCTCACGGAGGAACTGGAATCCTAATCAGGGAACGCATTAAGCACCACTTTCACCAGAGGTTTGCAACAAATTATTTTTTTTTTTTTTTTTTTTTTTTTTTCGCGCGGAGTAACGGCCTACTTACCCGCCCAACCGACCGAGGGGCGCAGCCGTGTATCGTACGGCACGATTCGCGATAGGATAGACGCGAGATAGGAAAATAAAGGTAAAGGTCCGGGGAAAAAAGTAATAGTTAGATCAATCTTGTGCCAATGAAGCAAGTATTAATCGTTTTAGGAGCGGCAGAGAGTCAAGATTTGATATTACAGGAAAAAGTCTATTATAGTCAGAACATAATACTCTGAAAGGCTCATGCAAGGCATAGTTAGATCTACAATGATTTAAAATTAGGGGAATATAATTTCTAGTTAATCTACTTGGCACAGAAAAGTTTAGCCGACTTAACAAGTCGGGGCAGTCAATATCACCATGTATAAGGTTATAAATAAAGATAGTACCAAGCATCGTTCTACGGTTGGCTAGGGATGGTAAATTAATCAAAAGAAGTCTACTAGAATAAGAAGGTAAGATAAGATTTGCATCCCAGTTTAGGCGCCGTAAAGCAAAAAGAAGGAAGTTTTTTTGTACAGATTCAATACGACCAATATGTATTCCGTATTGTGGACTCCAGACGGGAGACCCATACTCCAGAATCGGACGGACTAGCGAAATAAATAAAGTTTTAGTCAAATAAGGATCATCGAATTCTTTTGACCACCTTTTAATAAATCCAAGCACTCCTCTGGCTTTATTAACCATGGACGAAATGTGATTAGAAAATTTTAGTTTAGGGTCCAAGAGAACGCCAAGATCGTTTACGAGAGTTATTCTATCCAAAGAGCTGCCACTTAACGTGTAAGTCGCGTATATCGGATTGGCCCGATAAAAAGTTCAGACAACGGCGGAATATAAGAGCAAGTTATGTATATAAAGTTACCAGGAAGCGATAACTTTACACAAATAAATTCAATGGTATTGAATTCATCAAAAAATAACTCCTCAGACGGGAAGTTTGAATCAACTCCAATTAAGACTCCACCTCCCCGTCTAGAGGGACGGTCATACCTATATATTGTGTACTTACCTGGAAAAACTTCGGAGCTAAAGATCTCCGGCTTTAACCAGGTTTCTGTGAACACAATAATATGAGATGCAAAGGAAAGGCTATCAGAATACAATTTAGTGAGTTTGCTACGCAAACCTCTTGCATTCTGATAGGAAAGAAGGAGGTTAGAAGTTAGTTTTTTGAAATTGGTACACTGGTTTGGCCTCGACTAGGAAGTTTTACTCCTACGGGCCTCTTCTTCTTTATCTTAGCCTCGAACTCTTTTACAACCATATTGTCCGGCCAAAAGTCGCCCGAGCATATGGCTTCAAAAAAGCTCGTTAGGGACAGTTATCTTGAAAGATGAAATGTCTCTAGCATAAGAAAACTTAAACTTTTCCACCTTTACACTATTACAATCGGCTTTAGTTTTGTCTTGTATATAAGACAATACATCAGAAGATGTTTGATCAGGGGAAAGCCGAGAAACGAAAATTTGTTTCTTTAGTGGAACCACTAAAAGGGATTTTGGTGGAGCAGACATTGTTTCTGCAAAACCAACTTGAGCCGGTTGTCCGGACTCAGTAGTCTCTTGTGGTGGTGATACTACATTCTGAGAGATAGGTGGATCCACTAATTGTGAAACCACTACGGACAAATCGGAATTCTTAGAAGTCCCTGGTTGCATGCATTCTGTAACGGATTGTTCGGATACCGAATCTTTTTTAGCTGCTGATCTTAGCAACATTTGAGGGTTTGCTGAAATCAGCTGCTGATCCGCCGGAATGCTCTGTTGTTCTTTTGATTTCGGTTGCGGGGTGTTCCCCTTTTGCTCCTTACCACCAGCGGCCTTTTTGCGCTTAGGGGACTCTTCTAATAGCTTACGACTATTAAACTGCGAGTCCAGCGCAGATAGGAGATCATCAGCTCGGCGAAAACTATCTCTAGCCACTCCGAAACAGCTAATCAGTCCCATCAGGCCGCCTTTAGTTTGGCGCATGAACGATTTCATCTCGTTCGCAACCTCGACACAAGCGTCACAACAAAACTGCAAATTGAGCCCCTTTGAAAGGTCATCACTTGTCCGGCCAGTAAAACCGGCGCACTTGGTGTGCACCATATTTTCACACAGCCAGCAAGTCATATTAGACTGGTCAGCCCTGATTACGAGGCTGCATTTTTTGCAGAAGCAGACTAAATTTTTATTATTCATCTTATTTATTTACCACTGTACCAAGAAAGCGAAATTGAAATTTATAAGCGAGCAGATTATAAGTACCGCAAGAGCGCAGAAACTGCACGCTTGGAACTTTCAAAAGCAAAGAGAGCAAGAGAGCGGGAGCGTAAATAAGTTAAAGTGCATGCACAAAAGAGAAACAGCGTGGATATAAATAGGATAGAAAACACAGATAAGAATTACGAAAAACTAAAACAATTTATTAGTATCAATAGAAAGTGCACTCGCGAAGCGAACGGAGTTTAAATTTATGTTTAAATAACCGAAAGAAAATTTAATGTTGTTTTTATAAAACCCACCGAATGGGAATAAACGAAAACAAAATACAAAATTCGAAGCGCAGAAAAAAAACACGACCGTTCACTTTGAAAGTCAAGCAGGCAACGGCAGTATCACTATAGCCGCTGTCTATTGCCCACCGCGTTTTACAATAACTGAAGAGCAATTCTTGGACTTCTACAATTCACTCGGAAATCGCTTTATATCAGGAGGAGACTACAACGCCAAGCACACCCACTGGGGATCAAGACTCGTGACGCCCAAAGGAAGACAACTGTATAAAGCAATCATAAATTCGAGCAACAAACTCGACTATGTCTCCCCTGGCAGCCCCACATATTGGCCAGCTGACCCCAGAAAACTCCCGGACTTAATTGACTTCGCTGTGACCAAGAACATCCCAAGAAATCTAGTAAGCGCCAAATCGCTATCGGACTTATCATCGGACCACTCGCCTGTTTTAATAACTCTCCTTCAAAGCCCGAAAGTAATCGAGCACCCCTTCAATGATGCCACCCGCAGACTCACCAAAACACGCAGCGCCGGTACATCGAGAAACTGTCGCCGACCAGTACAAAGCATCCTTTGTGGAGAGCTCACCCAAATTTAAGCTCTCCGATAGAATCAGTCACTCCGATTAGAAACTCCTCGGGTACTTGGGCCCGCAGTGATGAAGACAGAGCCGAAACATTTGCTTTACACCTACGAAATGTATTTCAGCCGAACGCCGCCACAAACTCTTTTCAACTACCGGCGCTTAGCTCTGAAATTGCAATCAACCCGATTTTGTTTCAAGCACCTGAAATTGCTAACGTCATTAGGAAGCAAATAAAACCGAAAAAGGCTCCAGGGGGCGACCTAATAACCCCAAAAATGATAATTGAACTTCCAAACTGCGCAGTGGATGTTATATGCAAGCTATTTAACGGGATCACAAAACTTGCCTACTACCCCAAAAAATGGAAAAAGTCCGTGGTTATAATGATACCGAAGCCTGGGAAAGACCACACAATTCCCTCATCGTACAGGCCAATAAGCTTACTATCGTGCCTGTCCAAATTACTGCAAAAATGCCTGCTCACGCGCATTACACCATATTTAAGAGAACAAAGTCAACCGGATAACTTCAGAACATCGGGAATATTGTAGTGCGATATTCCTCGAAGTCTCTCAGACATTCGACCGAGTGTGGCTTGAAGGCCTTATGCATAAAATCATAACATTACTGCCAGAAAACACTCATAAGTTACTTAAGTCGTACCTGTACCACAGAGTCTTTGGGGTTAGAGCAATACAACGACATCCAACGAGTATAACATTGAAGCCGGAGTCCCACAAAGTAGCGCACTGGGCCCTACCCTGTTTGTCCTATACACAGCAGACATCCCTACGAACGATAGGCTGACTACGTCCACATTTGCTGACGACACCGCAATTTTGAGCCTTTCGAGATGCCCAACTAGAGCAACAGCTCAACTGGCTGATCATTTGGTGGTAGTTGAGAAGTGGCTATCAGACTGGCGAATCAAAATTAATGAACAAAAGTGTAAACATATAACGTTTACCCTTAACAGACAATCGTGCCCCCCGCTAACTCTAAATAGTACGCAGATTCCCCAAGCCAGCGATGTAACATATCTCGGCGTCCACCTCGACAGACGCCTAACCTGGCGGAAGCACATTGAATGCAAGAAAGTACATCTCAGACTTAAAGCTAGCAGCCTACACTGGATTATAAATTCTCGATCACCCCTGTGTCTGGACTTTAAAGTTCTTCTCTACAACTCCACACTTAAGCCCATTTGGACCTACGGCTCCCAGCTCTGGGGGAACGCGAGCAACAGCAACATTGACATCATACAGCGCTCACAATCAAAAATCCTGCGAACAATCACTGGGGCACCATGGTATGTTCGGAACGAAAACATCCACAGGGATCTGGGCATACCACCGGTCAAAGATGAAATAGCAAAGCAGAAAGCGGCCTACCATAACAAGCTTACACTGCACCCAAATATCCTCGCAAGGAACCTAAGACGGGTTTCGAACAGAACTCGTCTGCATCGTAACGATCTACCAGCCCAGCAATAAATATTAGGGCCAGTTAGTCTAAATTCAGTCTACATGACTGTAAGTTAAGTCATATTCTTAAGATTTGATATACTTATTGTTAGTCTCATATAGAGAAGATTCAATAAATAAAAGCATATACGAGGTGTGTTCAAAAAGTAAGGTGACTTTTCAAATTTCGCGGGCAACATATTTTCGATTATCGATTTTTTTGTTTTGTTATATTGGTACACTCTTCCCTAACATCTGTACCAAGTTTCAATGGAACATCCTCTTTTGTTTGGTTGTGAGAGGCGTAAAGTTACAAGTTATTTTGCGAGCTCGGCGATTTTTTGCTATCGAAAAATATGGATCAAAGGATTTGCATCAAATTTTGTGTAAAAAATAAAATTAAGTGCTCTGAAACACTTGAAATGTTGACAGTGGCATACGGTGAAACTGTTCTGAGTAAAAAAAATGTGTACAAGTGGTACAAACTCTTCCAAGATGGCCGGGAAGATGGCAATGACCAGCTTCGCTCTGGACGCCCAAGCACGTCAACAACTGATGAAAACGTTCAAGCAGTGACGAAAATTGTTTTGGAAAATCGTCGAATCACTATCAGAGAAGTTGCTGAAGATGTCGGTATATCGCTTGGCTCGTGCCATGAAATTTTTTCAAACGTTTTGGGTATGAGTCGTGTGTCAGCGAAGTTTGTTCCGAAATTGCTGAATTTTGACCAAAAGAACCGTCGCATGAGCATCGCTCAAGAGCTGTTGAATGACGTCAACGACGACCCAGATTTACTCAAAAGGGTCATAACTGGTGACGAATCATGGGTATATGGTTATGATATCGAAACCAAAGCCCAATCGTCCCAATGGAAGAGCCCAGGCGAGAGACCGAAAAAAGCACGCCAAGTTCGATCAAATGTCAAAGTTTTGATCACTGTTTTCTTCGTGGTGCATCATGGCGTGGTGCATCAGGAGTTCTTACCATATGGTCGTACGGTCAATAAACAGTATTATCTGGAAGTTATGCGCCGTTTGCGAGAAGCAATACGAAAGAAACGTCCAGAATTGTGGAAAAACAATTCATGGCTTTTGCATCACGATAATGCCCCTGCTCACTCATCTTTGCTTGTGAGAGATTTTTTGGCCAAAAACAACACCACAATAATGCCTCAGCCACCATATTCACCGGATTTGGCCCCATGTGACTTTTTCTTGTTCCCAAAACTGAAGAGACCTATGAAAGGACGGAGATTTGCAACGATTGAAGAGATAAAGACTGCATCGCTGCAAGAGCTCAAGGCTATACCGAAAAGTGCTTATGGGAAGTGCTTTGAGGATTGGAAAAACCGTTGGCATAAGTGTATTGTATCTGAGGGGGATTACTTTGAAGGGGACAACATAAATATTGATAAATAAATTAATAGTTTTTCTTGAAAATACAAAGTCACCTTACTTTTTGAACACACCTCGTATTACAAAAAAAAAAAATTAAATCCTTCTTTGGGGTTGGTATTGTAAAGTAGTTTTCCTGGCTGGGATATGTCTCAGTCCGGCCAGGGTCGCTTTCAGAAAATTTATAAGATTTGGGGACTCGGAAATTTTGGTAGAGAGCGGGCCGACTGAAGGTGATGGTTGTCGGCTCGCGTTAGAGTTTCCTGCGCAAAAAGGGTCTCCGCTTTGGGAATAGGGAAAAACAACTGAGGCTGGTCGCCACTAGCAGTGCTGGACCACTTGTCTCAGCCGAGGCTTTCCGCCCTAGCGGCTGCGAAGCAAGTGGGGAGCGGGTGATCGTACCATTCGGGAGCGGAGGCTGGGCGCCCTGCAGCAGTCACCGAAAATGCACGTGAAGATCGGGAAGGTTGAACTTTGGGGTGGGCTTGGTCGGCTGTGGCGAATACACTGGAGGCACGGAAATACTACTTAAGCACGTGGGATCGTTTCGTGTACAGGGTTTTGGTTTTATTTTTAGTAATAAAATGCTGTTTCTACATGTGAGTAATTTTTCCTGCCTATACCGCACTCCTTGTCTTAACGCTGCTCACTCAGACAGACTCAGTGGATCCCGGCAAGCGTGGTGTTGGTATCCGTTGGAGGATGTGGCTGCCGGTCCTGGCTCGGCTGGTGCACGGGGTACTACCGCAAGGTTACCGGTCGCTAAGCTTTAAAATATATAATCCCACGTCTGCTCCCGCACTCGACTTTCTCGTTCGCAGGCCAGAACTCGACTTTTTTATACGCACTCCAGAACTCATGCAGCCAAGTTCTTTGGCATTCCATCTTTCACGCTGCTTCGGTTTTTCTGCATGATCGAGTTGTCCTGCTCTCACGACGTCGGGTTCTATTGATGGTGGCGCTGGCGTAAGCTCGCTCTCGCTCTTCTGCTCCGATGCAGCCGTCGCGTACTCTCGCTCTTCTGCTCCGATGCTGCCGTCGCGTACTCTCGCTCTTCTGCTCCGATGCTGCCGTCGCGTACTCTCGATCTCTGGTGATCCTCACGTGTTCGGTGGAAATTCCCATTGCATCTCCGACTTGATTCTCGCTGCTTCGCTTTCGTCGCTTCCTTTGCTACTGCGCACTACTTATTGTCTCTATCCCTCCCACTGCCTAGAGAGGAGCCATTAAACTATCGTGCTTATGTTTTAACTTAAGTTTAATTAATGTTATATTGATTATATATTATATATTAGATATTTAAATTGTGCGGCCAATTCTGGCCGTTACAGTATTCTTTATATATATTTTGGTATGTTAACTATTTTTGAATTTTCGTTTGATTCATTAGTTTTGTTAATGTTATTCATTAACAACTGGTTTGATTTAAATTATTTAAATTTTAAATTTGAATCATTGAATCATTAGAAATGTTTTAATATGTTCATGTTTCTGTTTTTATTTATTTATCAAGTTATCAATTATGCGCTCTTGGTAGCGCTGTCGGTTCACTATTCCTTGGTCTTGCTTGGTGCGCCCGACGGTACCGGTGCTGGCTGCACAGATTGCTCTTCTATGGTGGGGTACCGGTGCTGGGTGCACAGGTTAGGTTGCTCTTCTATGGTGGGGCACCGGTGCTGGCTGCACAGGTGTACTCGTAATGGGATGTACACAATGGTCCCTCGCATTCATTCGGGTATGTCTTCTTCGGTTTGGATATCTCAATTTTTTCTGGAGGAGGCAATTTGTAGGTGGATGAGTGTGTGGCTGTGATTTGAATTTTTTTTACTGTTAGCAATTTTTTTATGTGTTTAACTTCGGCATGTAAATATACCGTAATTTACTTACCACTACGTTTTGCACACATCACACTCTACTCACTGCGTTGTTGCCTTTGTTGTAGTTGTTGTCGTTTTTTTTTGTTGTGTTATTCCACATCCAGGTTCAGGTGCACCACTGTCACGGTCGCCATGTTTTAAATAATTCCTCCAATGTTAATTTATTAATATAAGGCACGTCAGTGCAGTTTCTCATTTCATAATGTTTTATTGTTCTCAAATTGGTTCTTTCTAAGCTTACATACATATGTTCTTATATCTAAGCGGTATAGCTGAGCCGGCAGCGCATCGTCTTTCTTATGCATATGTTTTGTATATATGTTAAGTATGTAGAATGGTCAGCGCTGGTAACAGCGTGAGCAGGAGGGAGAGCGTTTACTTGAGCGGTCGGCTGTATGAAACATGCCGACGCTGCGCTTTTATTGTTCCCAAGTATATGCGATCTTTAAGTTTACGTAAACATTGCAACAAATTGTTACAATGTGTTTCTACTTATATGAAGTACAGTATGTACTCTATATGTGCGCACACTACATCTCCCTAATACTTATCTCCTGTTATACTTTTTTAATCTATCCTGTTTGTCTTTTGTTTTTAGCGTTATACGATAGTTAATATATTATCTCTATCTCCTATCTCCGTTATTTTATACGGACCGGTATATTTATATTCTAGCTTATGACCTGTTTCGTTTCTAAGTAAAACTTTATCACCTACTGATATATCTATGTTGTTTACTTTCTGGTAATATATTTTCTTAGGTTCCTTTTTACTTTCTTCTAAAATAATTATATCTCTTTTATATGCAACCTCTAGTCTATGTTTACTTTCCTTGGCGTAATCATCAATATTATATACATGTTCTATGTTATCTATGCTATTAAAATGTTTTGGTAAATTATTTGTTTTACCAAATATTAACTCGTATGGACAGTAATCGTGTGCCTTAGATGGGGTTGTATTGAAACAGTATACGAAATATTGAATCCATACGTCCCAATCGGTTTTTTCAACTGAAATGTATGAACGTATGTATTCATTAAAAGTTCTATGACTTCTTTCTAATACAGGACGGAGAGGACGGGGAGCACGTAATATCGTTTGCCGGCAGGAAGTTGAGCAAAGTAGAAAGAAACTACAGTGCAACCGAAAATGAATGCCTAGCGATATATTGGGGAATCAATAAGTACAAGATGTACCTAGAAGGCTATCGGTTCATAGTGGTAACAGACCACATGGCTTTGAAGTGGCTAAACTCAATAGAAAGTCCGTCGGGAAGAGTGGCCATATGGGGGCTAGGCCTACAACCATTCCAATTTGAAGTCCAGTATAGAAAGGGAAAATGGAATGCGGTAGCAGACGCCTTATCCAGAGCACCACAGGACGAGTTGAAAACAATAGAGTACACGGAGACCTGGATCGAGAAAAAATACAAGGAAATGGAAGGAGAGTTGACGGCACCGTACACGCCCCAGGAGAACCCCACCGAGCGAACGAATCGATCAGTCAAAACGATGATCGCGCAGCTAGCAGGAGAGGATCAGACCACGTGGGACGAACATTTGCCAGAATTAATGCTACCATACAATAGCAGTGTGTCGGAATCTACAAAATATAGCCCCGCCCAGCTGGTATTCGGAAAATAGTTAAGATTACCAAATACGATGTTCGACAGGGTAACAAAGGGATCGGGGTTACAGGAGGAACGTATAGAAAAAAGATGGAACAGATTAAAATGCGTGCCAAAGGAGGCAACACAACATAAATCCTTCTGTATGGACAATACCAGAAGGAGCGGTGGTATCAGAAACGGCAAGAGACAGAATAAAGGAGAAGCTAGCAGAAAAAAGAAGCGGAAGGCAGCAGCGATGGCTAATAAAGGATGGAGAGAAATTACGTCACGATACAATACCACTAAAATCCATAACGGGGGGAGGGGTGTTACGCTGTGCGCGCACAAAACAATATGTAAATAAAAAGACTAAAAAAGTTAAACAAAAAGAGCGTTTAATTCAAATTCAAACTAAGAAAGCGCGCGCGCCAACGATCGCGCGCGTAGGGGCACACTAGACCGAGAGAGGTGGCCACACTTATGCCAGCAAATCCCACAGAGGCGGCGGGCACACTAGATCTCGCCGAGCACTATATTTTTTTTTTTTTTTTTTTCGCGCGGAGTCCCATGGCCGACTTACCCGCTCAACCGACCGATTGGCGCAGCCGTGTATCGTACGGCACGATTCGCGAGAAGATAGACGCGAGATAAGGAAATATTGGTAAAAGTCCGGGGAGAAAAGTAACAGTAAGATCAATTTTGTGCCAATGAAGCTAGTATTAATCGTTTTAAGAGCGGCAGAGAGTCAAGATTTGAGATTATAGGAAAAAATCTATTATAGTCAGAACACAATACTCTGAAAGGCTCATGCAAGGCATATTTAGATCTACAATGATTTAATATTAGGGGAATATAATTTCTAGTCAATCTACTTGGCACAGAAAAGATTAGCCGACTTACCAAGTCGGGGGAGTCAATATCACTATGTATAAGGTTATAAATGAAGACAGTGCCAAGCATCGTTCTACGGTTGGCTAGGGAGGGTAAATTAATCAACAGAAGTCTACTAGAATATGAAGGTAAGTTAAGATTTGAATTCCAGTTTAGGCGCCGTAAAGCAAAAAGAAGAAAGTTTTTTTGTACGGATTCAATACGACCAATATGTGACCCATACTCCTGAATCGGACGGACTAACGAAATAAATAAAGTTTTAGTCTAATAAGGATCATCGAATTCTTTTGACCACCTTTTAATAAATCCAAGCACTCCTCTGGCTTTATTAACCATGGACGAAATGTGATTAGAAAATTTTAGTTTAGGGTCCAAGAGAACGCCAAGATCGTTTACAAGAGTTATTCTATCCAAAGAGCTGCCACTTAACGTGTAAGTCGCGTATATCGGATTGACCCGATAAAAAGTCATCAGGCACAACTTAACATCATCTGCGTACATAAGTACGCGAGAATGACTTATTTATGATTTACAGAGTCAAATGCTTTACTAAAGTCAGTGTAAATGACGTCTGTTTGAAAACTACTATTGAAGCCTTTTTTCACAAATGTAGTGAGCTCTAGAAGGTTTGTGATTGTGGATCTACGTTTAATAAATCCTTGTTGACACGGAGAAATGATTGATCTAAAAGGTGCTGCAAATGAGGAGTAATGATTTTTTCAAAAAGCTTAGGAATAGCTGACAACTTAGAAATACCTCTGTAGTTACAGGCTTCTAACATGTTACCTTTTTTGAAAAGAGGAATAACAAATGATTCCTTCCAAATATTTGGGAATTGGGAAGTTTCTAGAGATAAGGTAAACAACTTGTGAAGAGGTTTGCACAGGGCCTTAGCGCAATACCTAAGCACGCACCCAGGAATACCATCGGGCCCTGGCGAATAAACAGGCTTAATACGAAGAAGATCCAAAAGAAGAGAGCTTTCTGTTAAAGTGGGACAGAATATGAGGTTTGACTTGGATATGGTGTAAGAATAAGGCTGTAATGAATAATCTAAAGTAGAGTAAGTCGTTTGAAAAAATTGGGCAAATAAATCGGATATTGCCTGACCTGTGGTTGCCGTCATGTTTTCGAACGACAGCGAGGAAGGAAAAGAATTAGATTTACGCTTGGTGTTTCGGGTCCAGAGAGAACTGGACCTTACAACGGTTTAAGTAACAATTATAACACCGAGCATTAAGCACGGTAAATCTTGACCGAGCACTTAAATATCTAGTAAAAACAGATTGAGAACCGGTATTTTTATAGCACAGAAGAGCACAGAAACTGCACGCTTATAACTTTGAAAGCAAAGAGAGCAAGAGAGCGGGAGCGAAAATTAGTTAAAGTGCATGCATTAAAGAGAAACGGCGGGGATATAAGAAAAGAAAACACATATAAGAATTACGAAAACTAAAACAATTTATTAGTATTATTACAAGTGCACTCGCGAATCGAACGGAGTTTAAATATATGTTTGAATAACCGGAAGAAAATTTAAATTGTTTTGATAAAACCCACCGATGGGAAACAAAAATACAAAATTCGAAGCGCAGAAAAAAAAACACGACCGTTCACTTTGAAAGTCAAGCAGGCAACGGCAGTATCACTATAGCCGCTGTCTATTGCCCACCGCGTTTTACAATAACTGAAGAGCAATTCTTGGACTTCTACAATTCACTCGGAAATCGCTTTATATCAGGAGGACTCATAGAACCCTCACGTAGCCCGTACAGCGCACCAGTAGTGCTAGTAAGAAAGAAAAACAACGATAGGAGAATGTGTGTGGACTATCGACTGCTGAACGACAAAACAGAAAAGGACGCTTATCCAGTACCAAGAATGAACTTCATCTTAGACCAGTTAAGGCAGGCAAAATTCATCGGCACGATAGATCTCAAGTCAGGATACTGGCAGATCCCAATGGAGAGGGATAGTAGGCAATATACAGCATTCACAGTTTCCAGACGTGAACTTTTCCAATGGAAAGTCATGCCATTTGGGCTAACCACAGCCCCAGCAACGGTCCAAAGGGCGCTGGACACAATAATAGGGCCAGAAATGGAACCATTCGCATTTGCGTATCTAGACGACATAGTGGTTATTGGCCGGAGCAAACGTGAACATCTGCAGAAACTAAAAGATGTATTCAGAAGACTACAAAACGCGAACCTGAGGATTAATCCGGACAAATGTCACTTCTTCCAAAAGGAGCTAAAGTACCTAGGACACGTCATAAGCGATCGGGGCATTCGGACAGACCCGGACAAAGTAACGGCAATTCGAGACTTACCAGCGCCGATGCCCACAAAGGAAGTACACAGCTTTTAGGAATAGCATCATGGTACCGACGTTTCATACCAAATTTCCCCGAACACGCAGGAGCGCTGCAAAACTTAATCAAGAAAGGACAGAAGTTTGAATGGACCGAAGAGCTCCAGCTTGACCAACTAAAAACGACCCTAACAAAGGCGCCGGTACTGGCATGTCCCGATTTCACAAAGCTGTTTAAACTGCAAACGGATGCCAGTGACTTGGGCGTAGGTGCAGTCTAACACAGGACGGAGAGGACGGGGAGCACGTTATATCGTTTGCCAGCAGGAGGTTGAGCAAAGTAGAAAGAAACTACAGTGCAACCGAAAAGAATGCCTAACGATATATTGGGGCATCAATAAGTACAAGATGTACCTAGAAGGCTATCGGTTCATAGTGGTAACAGACCACATGGCTTTGAAGTGGCTAAACTCAATAGAAAGTCCGTCGGGAAGAGTGGCCAGATGGGGGCTGGGCCTACAACCATTCAATTTGAAGTCCAGTATAGAAATGGAAAATGGAATGCGGTAGCAGACGCCTTATCCAGAGCACCACAGGACGAGTTGAAAACAATAGAGCACACGGAGACCTGGATCGAGAAAAATACAAGGAAATGGAAGGAGAACCGCAAAGCACGGAGTTCAAGATAGAAGCAGGCAGGCTATATAAGCTGGGTGGCGGTCGGAGAGACCCACCATGGAAACTGTGCGTAATTGGGGCTGAAATTCAACAGGAACTAACGGAAAACCACAGTACAGCAGATGCAGGTCACCTGGGCATGTTCAAAACACTGAGAAGGGTGAAGAACCGATATTTCTGGCCACGAATGAACAAGGATGAAAAAGTTTGTAAAATGCGAGTGCTGCCAGAAATACAAGGTATCGCAACAGAGAAAAGCAGGGAAGATGCTGACAAAGTGGCAGAAGCACCGTGGGAAACATGTGTGGATTTTGTGGGACCTCTACCCAGATCAAAGCACGGAAACACACACTTTAGTCATCATGGACAAATTCTTGAAATGGGTGGAACTTGCAGCAATCCGACAGGCTACAGCGGACGCATTCCTACGAATGGTGGTGGTGAGTAGCAAAGTCATTTTTGGTGGATTGGATCATTCGATCTAAGTCCGCTTATAAATTGTAGTTAGCTTCCGTAGTACTTCCCTCTCCCACTACCCTCCTTAAGCCCGGCTCGGCTCGTCGATCCGAAGATATCACTAGGAGACCGGCCGTGCTCACTCTCTCTCTTGTGGCTGACTTCAGGGTCCCCAAGCAACATACTCTCTCTCTCTCTCTTGTGGCTGACTTCAGGGTCCCCAAGCAACATTCTCTTATTTCAGGCTCTCTACGTGGCAACCAGCCCCGGGGTCTATTCTACCAGCATCCGTAATCCCGTGCTGTTCCTCTCGAGCAGCTGGACAGCTCACGCTATCAGGCAGGTGGATTGGACGAAGGAAACGAAGGCAGCAAGGACGGCACCACGCCAGTCAGGGGAATCCATTGGTCAGAATCAATCAAATGTCAAGCATCTTACCGAAATAAACCTAGTTATAATCAATTACTGTGTAATTCTCCACGACTTCTACTCTGGGATGGGTCGGAATTCTCTTTCAGCAACCACCCCTGACACAAACAAATTTCTGTGACGAACACTGGCCATCCCTGAGCCATCCTACAGCGACAAACCGTCACAACCTAGTAGCGATGGTACAGTAGCTACAGCAATATTCGAAAATTTTATTCTGAAGTACGGTCCAATGAAGACGTTCATTACGGTCATGGGAACAGAATACAAAAATTCTATAATTCAAGATTTGTGCAAATACCTAAACGTCAAAAGTATAACATCTACTGCACATCATCACCAGACAGTTGGAACAGTAGAAAGAAGTCATAGAACTTTTAATGAATACATACGTTCATACATTTCAGTTGAAAAAACCGATTGGGACGTATGGATTCAATATTTCGTATACTGTTTCAATACAACCCCATCTAAGGCACACGATTACTGTCCATACGAGTTAATATTTGGTAAAACAAATAATTTACCAAAACATTTTAATAGCATAGATAACATAGAACATGTATATAATATTGATGATTACGCCAAGGAAAGTAAACATAGACTAGAGGTTGCATATAAAATAAATATAATTATGTTAGAAGAAAGTAAAAAGGAAACTAAGAAAATATATTACCAGAAAGTAAACAACATAGATATATCAGTAGGTGATAAAGTTTTACTTAGAAACGAAACAGGTCATAAGCTAGAATATAAATATACCGGTCCGTATAAAATAACGGAGATAGGAGATAGAGATAATATATTAACTATCGTATAACGCTAAAAACAAAAGACAAACAGGATAGATTAAAAAAGTATAACAGGAGATAAGTATTAGGGAGATGTAGTGTGCGCACATATAGAGTACATACTGTACTTCATATAAGTAGAAACACATTGTAACAATTTGTTGCAATGTTTACGTAAACTTAAAGATCGCATATACTTGGGAACAATAAAAGCGCAGCGTCGGCATGTTTCATACAGCCGACCGCTCAAGTAAACGCTCTCCCTCCTGCTCACGCTGTTACCAGCGCTGACCATTCTACATACTTAACATATATACAAAACATATGCATAAGAAAGACGATGCGCTGCCGGCACAGCCATGCCGCTTAGATATAAGAACTTATGTATGTAGGCTAAGAAAGAACCAATTTGAGAACAATAAAACATTATCAAATAGCAACCAAAACTGCACTGACGTGCCTTATATTAATAAATGAACATTGGTGGAATTATTTAAAACAGTAGAGATGAACCGGGCGTTCCGTAGGCGTTCCAAGATATGGTTAATGAAAAGACCAATTTAATCTCTAAGATGGATAACGGCCATACGCTGGTTTTGCAATATAAAGCTTGTTTTTTTGGTGGCGACGAAAATTCCGATCTGTCCGCTCGCACAAAGTTGAGAGCGTAAAAATCTAAAAAGAGAATGCACTTGCTTGTGTGAGTAAACACAACGAATAAGCAAGTGCGTATGTGTGCGTACTAGTTTGAGTTCCCGTTAAATTTATTTTATCAATTTCAGAAATTATGTTTATTTCGGACTTGGACTTTAACTCGATTGAGTTAAAGTCAAATTTTCTTTTCGCAGCATCTTTATTCGTAATTGTCTTTCTTCAAACAAATTTTTATAGGTATAATATTTTTTTGGAGGACTTTCAATGTTGTTGTGCTTTTATGGCACTGACGACAAACTTCAGCAGGGGACTCTGAGCGGCGTCTTTTTTTTTGGAGGCGATCTTACAGCATTGAAACTAATTTCATCTTTATTGCAACTAGAATCTTTGATTATACTGCGATCTGGGATTGTTCCGTTGCTCAGATATCTTACCACAATATCATCTGGGGAGAAATGATCTTGACATAAAAACAGTGATGAAGTGCTTGACACAAAATATTCCGAAAATCGGCACTTATCCGACTTTTCTTTAAAATTGTTGGATCCTTTTCTGGCAACTTAATCAATTTAGGGTCGGGAAAATCGCGCCTTGATTTTTGGCAGTGGGACAGGCTGCCCTTGCTTCCACTAATCTTTGTTTCTTTTTTCTGCCATAGCCATTCAAATTGGGCAATTACAAATTTCTAAGGATAATATTTATATTTGGTTTGTTTTCCACCTGTGAAAGTAAGCGGCAGCATCAGCAGCACGTCAAATTCTGCGCTCAAAATTACATAACAATGTAAGCGATTGCAAATTTTTTTTCACTATTTTGCACAATTAATACACGCACTTTTATTTTTTTAAGTCACTGATGCAGCGGATCAATTTTTAATCGATGGGAAAGCGTTTAAATGTTTAAAATCTTGATAATCATTGGAATCGGGGAACTCTATGAACTTGTAGGCTTTAAGCGAACACAAAAAGAGAAACCCAAAGGAGAAACAACAAGTTTTTTCACCCAAATGAGCGCGTTTTTCAAAGCAAATTTAAATGGCACAAAATCATTAAACCAAATTTTTTTTCATAAGAAAAATGGGGCATTTTTATAAAAAGTATATATATTAACTATTTTAATTAGGTAGTATAATTAATATTTTAATTATATAATGATTTAATATTTAAAATATTGACTATTTAAATTATTTAATCAATTTAATAGAATATTTAACATATTAACATATTAACTATTTTAATTGTTTAATATATTTAATAATTAAAATAGTTAATATACAAATACTTATATAAATTTAATTTAAATTATGATAATAATTTTATATAATGTTATTATAATACGTATAATATAAAAATACCACATATTTTAGAATCCGTATATTTAAAATACAATTAATATGAAAATATTCAACCTGTTCAATTGCAAAATTTCTGAGGCTCCTAAAAATCGTTTACTCGTCACACGCTGAATACCCTAATGACAATTATTCCAATGTGCAGTCATGTAAGAAATAAATGATGTATCTTTATATACGTACATATATTTGGTCATTACTAAAAAATATACTACATTCGAATAATTATCATACAAAGGCAATACAAAATAAATCTTTTGGCGATAGTCGACGCACATCCGCATGTCCCCCTGTCTTCTCCCGGACCAATACCAATGGTGCGTTGTGCGGGCTCCCAGAGGGTTCGATTCGCCCCTCTCGTAATATTTCATTCACCTGCATGGCAGGGTAATACCGCTGTTTCTGCGGCTTATCATCCCGAAGGGTGATGGTATGCTCGGCGATGGCCGTTGGTCCGCTTAGCTGGTCGAAACGGTTGGAGGGTTACTGCGTCGACCTAGGTCACCCGTGATTCCGGATGCGACTCCGCGACTGTAGCCAACTGTCCGAGGGGGCAGGGGCTCCGAAAGGGATTGCGTCTCCGGGCGTACTCCGCATTCGACTGAACTAGTACCTCCCGATTCTTCGTGGGGGTTCCGGAGAGGCACGTCCGGGTTGTCGGGGAACGTTTCCACCGTTGTGGTTGCTAGTCGACCATGGCATGTGGGGCGTCTTTGAAAGGAGTTCCTTTCCTTGGCAACGACGGCATCCGGTAGTGGCTGGAGATTGTTCTTGCTCCCCTCGACTGTTGCGTTTTACCTTGTGGCTTCTGCGGTGGTGTCGGGGATGGCCCGTGGCAATGGGTTTCTGACGGAACCTGAATTGGATTCCGTTTAGCATTCGGCGGGATGTGGTGCCTCGGAGCGGGTATGGGACCCGTTTTGGTTTCCTCGTCGGGCCTTTGTGTCCTTTGGGGAGGTGCCGGTGTGTCCGAGAAGTAGGTGATCGCTGCTGTGGGCGCCGCTCGTTTAGCTGGGCCTTGTTCTGCTCTTCGGACGGCAGGCGGGGCCAGCTGCAGAAACACTTGGCCGCAGATTAAAGTCGCTCGGATGAAGCAGAGGAAGTCAATACCGAGGATCACTTCGTCGAATATTGTCGGCAGGACCAGGAGGGTCATGCGGACATGTTGGCGGTCCAGGAGTACCTGTGCATGCAGAGCCTTGGCGTCTTTTTTTTAGGGACCCGTCCGCCAAAAATATTCGAGTGCGAACTTCTTCGCTTCGCTGACAAAGCTTCTAGAGGCTCCCGTGTCGATTGTCGCCGAGAAGAGTTGTTCCTTGATGGTAACTGTGGCGACGATCCTTCCTCCAGTCAAGCGGAGCGGTGGATCTAGTAGTGGGGGAGCGCTGGGTAGGTTGCTCCCTGCGTGTGCCCCGGCAGTTTCCCGTCTGGCGGCAGCAGTCGAAGGTACGGGTGCCACGTTTCCCACAGTCCCAGCAGTATAGGACCGGGGGGTTCTAGCATTCTCGGACGAAATGTCCCACTTCGCCGCAGCTCGTGCTACGTCGATGGGTTGTTCGGCTTCCTGGGCGATCATCCGGTTCGATATCGCTGGATTCTGTGACCCGAAGGTCGTCATCGTTGGTGGGACGGGATCTCGTGGTCGGGACCCGGACTGAGGGCTGCTCTTCATAGCAATGCCACCACCGGTGGGTGGAACTAGCGTTGCGTGTTGGACAGGGTCCCGGTCCCGAGCAATTTCGAAGGCGGTAGCTAGTTGGGTCAACACTTCTAACGGGGAGAACTCATGTCGGGGTACAAAGAGTTGGTACTCCGGCAGCAGGTTCTAGTAAATCCTTTCGAGCCTCTGGTCGAACGAGTAGTTCGCCCGCTGCATCATCAGGCGTAGCTTCACGACGTAGAATTTAAAGGGCTCGGCGGCTTGCTGATTTCGTTACCTGATCGCGTCCTCTAGGCGCTGGTAGTACCGGGGGGAAGGAAAAAGTCCAAAAACTCCCGCTTAAAGGTTTCCCAGGGCACGACGTGCATCTGGTAGGCTCGGTACCAACCTTCTGCGCGGCCCGAGAGCAGTCCGGCGATGGCCCGTGGGATGTCGCTGTTCCGGACGTTGTACGCCGTAGCGCCTTCCTCGACCCATTTCATGTAGTACACGGGGTCGGCTTGTCCGTCAAAGAGGACGCCCTATCCACGAAGCTTTTCGGCGAACACGGCGGCTGACGAAGCGGGCTTCTGTTCTGCGCCCTGCGCCGCTTACATTTCTAATTCCGTTTTCATCGGTCTTCCCGGTGAGCGGTGTCCACGTAGGTTGGCGTTTGCGTACGGATTCCCTTATTCTACCTGAACTAGCTAGGGTTTTTAGCCTGTTTTCTTATAAAAATCACTGCGGCTGGACATGGGTCTTTAAGCCATGCGGTTGGTAGCGAAAACCCAACTCCTATAGGATACCTAGGTCGTCCCTGAATCGTCCCTGCTCGGGCGCCAAACTATAAAGACCTTTTTCATAGGCTGGGATAGGATTCAGTCCGGCCGGAGGCGCTGCGTTAAAACCTGACAGCACGCACTTTTGGCATCAGTCAAGCAACTTGCACAGACAAAAAAGGCTCGGAGGCGCAACACGGTAACTTGGCTGGTGTTTTTCCGTTGTAGGTCAGGCGTTCTTATTGCGCAAAGAAAGCTGCTCGGAGGGGCAACACGGCAACTTGACCGATACGGATTAACGCACATTAAGCCCACAAGCACCCGAGAGATAGAGAGGGTGATCGAAAGTGATCATTTCGCAGCTCTCCTCGTGGACAGTTTGGCGGCCGGGTTGCGCAGAGAAAACTGCTCGGAAGCGCAACACCTCAGCTGACACGAGACACAACTTAAGGCTCACCACTCTCATTACACTTGGGGCTGGTTTCCTTTCAATAATTCTTTTAATGTATGTTAACCACCTACCAAAAGGAATGTATTGTGCTGTATGTAGGATATTTGACTTTGTAGATGTATGTATTAAGGAATTGTCAAATAAGTGGGAGAAGTTGTTTATCTTGCCATCACCATGAGCAATAATTTATTTTGAAGCGCACATGTCGGGAAATGAGCTGTTGGGAAAACATAAAGCAATCTAATACAGCTCTTTATGACAGCAAAGAACTTACCTTTAACTTTAAGACTCATGATAACAAAATCATACCTTCTACCATATCAATGTGATACTGCCTCTCAACACAGCTTCAATGTTAAAAAGTAGTTTAACAGTAAACGAGGTGTTTAATAGGCTTACAAAAGAGTGCCATAGATGCACTCATGAACCTCATCATGATTTCAGTACAAGCTTAATTGATGTTGAGAAGACAGGATGCTTAGCATGTCTTCTCTGGCAATGCCTAGCAATTAGCCAGCGCAGATTTAGGTATCTGGGTGCTTACTTCTTTGATGACCAAACGATCTGGTGGAGGTTACCCTGGATTGGATAGTATCCTCCTTCAGATTCTAAGCATAACAACCCGTAACGACACTCAAACCTTGCGTTGGTTTTGGACACTAAAAATATACTAATTTTGTTACCGATTGGCATAGTCATGCGTTTTAACGGCAAAGTTTCGCATTTTCTGAGGGTTGATCTATGACTTCCATGACATGGCATAACCAGCGAGTTTATATTAGAGCCTAAATGTAGGAGCTGAGCAAACTTTTTTGATTGTATTTCTTATTTCAGAAACGACTATATTTAATTAATACTAATAATTTTGTATTACTTACCTGAAGTTCCAAGTCCAGAAAAAGTTAATATTGAATCAAACACTTGCACCATTGTGGATTCCTCTTGGTCAAAAATGTTACTTAGACAAAATGGAATTTGTTGTTTACTAAATGCCCAAAATGAATGTGAAAACCCTTTGTAGGTTTCGCCATGATCTTGCACCGTAGACCTCTGTTCAGATCTCAATTTTTCTAATCGATGCTTCGACAGACGTCTAAGAGTGTTTCTTAAAAAGCCTCCTATCTCTTGGGGTTTTTTAACTATATTCAAGTCCACTAATTGTCGTCTACAAACAACAACATTTTGATACAACCTCAACCTGTCTTCGTTGGTAGTACCTTTCATTTTTTTTGAGCACTCCACTATGTTTAAGATCCAATTTGATAAAGAAGGATAATACGAAATTATCAAAGATCCTATGTCATTTTTTTGCAAGGTTTCAAAAACAAAACATTTCTGCGACTCTATGGGAAAACTTCCTTCTCGACAATTTTTGTATAATGGTTGTGTGCTACGATTAACTGATATAGTTATAAAAGTGTCACTAGGATCCAATATAATTGATTCAATATCTTCGTATTTAAATTGGTAGATGACTGATTTATCTTCAGGATGAATAAACATTATTCCATCACAATGTATTCCAAGTACTATACTATTTACAAAGTCCCAATACCCTTTGTAATTGACATTAAACATTGTTGTGCCATAAAGGGGATATTGCATTACGCAGCTTAGGTACAAAACTTTGGCTGTTAACTCATTTCTTGAGGATCCGTACTGCCTATGGGCTTGTGCTAAAATTGGTATCCAAAATTGTTGTTCCCTTGTTTTTGATATTCTACTCGGTAAAAAGCAGTTTATATCTGAATAATATTCTGGTTTTGGCTGATTGGATGGATCTCCTAACGCTACTTGAGCTTGAAGTCCTGCTAGTTGTAGAGCCACCTTTTCACTGACGGGAAATTCGTCTTTCTGCAATAAAAAAATTAAAATAAATATCAAAAAGTCAAGAATGATTGCACACCGACAAGCAAGAGAAAGGGAAACTCGATTTCTTAAATGGGTTTCACCATTGTAAAATTAAAATTTTATTAATTGTTCTACAATTTATGTCGAACTCTGAAAATTAAAAACTCAGTGTTGCCCCTCACCAATATACAGCTACTGATTTAACTAAGTAGATTGTAAGCTTTATACGAGTTTTTATTAAAAAAAGGCGAAACTTGTAGTTATATTAGTATTATAATAGTAGCGAAAAATCGACAACGAGAGAGAGTGGCGTTGATGGAGTTCAATTGATCAATATCTCCTAAAACATATGTTAGCCTTGGTGGCGAGAGACGGGGCAAAATCGCAAGAGCGAAAACAAGCCTATTTGGCTCCCGGTCTCGTCTAACAACTAGAAGTTTCAAATATACCGCCCCCCTGCTCCACCAAACGGGATTGAAACTTCCTCATGTGGCGATCGGCGCCGACGAAGTTAGTTTATTGTATTGTCACGTAGCGTAGTGTGCAGGTATAACACATTGGATCTGACGAACTTTTAGACAGCAACAACGGGAATTTGGCTTAGTACGGGATAGGAGCATTCAAACCCCGACCGCCACCTAGTAGCAATGTCAAGGAACACCAATCTAATTTGTTTTTCTGAATAAAGGGGTTTATTAATGTCGTCACTGAATTTGTGAAATTGGATAGCTGTAACATTTTTAAAGCCCACACGAAAACTCTCAGAAGCGAAGTAACGTTAGTTAACTTAAAGAAGCTGGAAGTTTCAGTCAGATTCGTCCACCATGACTTGCCGCAAGGGAAATTTATGCAATCTAAACCGAGCTTGTTTTGTATTAAACAAAAACTCGAAATTATAATGACTGAGGTGGGAAGGGGTAGTCAAGTACGAGCTTCGCTGTCAATACTTATCAAAAACACTTTAATGGTAAACTCTGATAACGGCCAAGCTTCGTTATAGTTGGACCAAAAACTGAGCATCGCTGTGGACCCGACTCCATATCTTGGGGGTACCCCTGCTTAAATGTGGTTTGAAGTGGAAAAAGACCACAAGACAAGGCCTTTGAGTTGGGGAGCTGCTAACTCACTGACACAGATTAGGATTAAGGATCATACAAACCAGCCCAACCGTTCTAAGACCGTTACAATGCTGGTTTCTCTTGAATTATCGTAGTTACTTTTATTAACTATTTTCTGTTTTCTAAACTGTGATTTGTAATGTACAATTTTTCTGCATCTATTTGTTTCTTCAAAATTTTCTGCTTTGTTTTCCTGTGGTTTTCCCGTGTCATTAAATATTTGCCTTCTAGCCCATCCAGACCTCTCGACTAACGTATCGAATTTCGAATAGATATTAATGCAAGAAAATAATTGTTGGTTACTTGTCTTGTAGAAATCCATTAGAAATGTATCTTTTGCGTTTTGTATTTCTGGTGTGGTTTTGAATGACATTTTGGTATTTGGGTGTTCAGTTTTGCTACGTTACAGATTTTACATTCGTTAATGATATTCTGGATTAGTTTCTGACTATCAGAAATGTAATGTTCTTCCTTAAGGGTGGATCCTGCTGTAGAGGCTTCAAAAAATCGCACTATCCAAAAATGTGTTCCTAAAATTTCAGAAGTAAAATATAAATATAAATATTTTTAAAGCTACAGGAGAAATAGTGAGCAATCGTTACGATTTTTTATATACGAAAGCTTTGAAGTGCGATTTCTTCTAACTGGCGGGAAAGATAGGGAAAAAATTAAAAGTGTTATTTAAACGAGACAAAATTAATTGGATTCGGGATTAAATTCTCTTCTAGTTGAACATAAAAAACATTAAAAAAAAGTTATGATTAACTTACTTTTTAAACAATCTAAAGAAAATTTTGTTTGGCAAAAAAATTTGTTATTTTTAATTTGCTGTTCAATTTTTTTGTCTTAAACAGAAGCTATACCATCCAGCCATTGCTGGATCTATCTGGCCCTGGAAAAACTTGACGCCGACACGCGGCGCTGGTTAATTAAGCGCAGCATGGATTCTCGTTGCGAGGAATTGCAACTGAGTAAAAGGGAGCTTGCGACTGATAGCAAGACAACAACACATGCAGAAATACCAAAAAGGGTCACACAATTGATGATTGCGGTCGAAGGCAGTGGCTGCACCAAATGTATTTAATTCAGCTGTTCTTGGATATATCCGGGATGCAGAAACGATCCTTCGTAAAGGAGAAATTACTGTGCTACAACTGCTTGCGACCTGGTCATGGGGTCAGCAAGTCGACAAACAATGCAAGGGAAATCATTACTCCCTTCTACATGTACAAGCGAATCCACAGGATATTGGGTATCTTGACCAGATAGCAGGGGAGGACGGGCGAAACATAAGCGCGTCCAACAAGAATTCGGTGACTCTCAGTCATTTCGCCCATGGAGAGGGCACTCAATTGGTTGTATGTGCACAGGGCACTGCAAAATCTGAAAAGGAAACGGAAGTTGGAAAATCAGAGAGTTTTCTAATTATTAACAACCGAAAAACTTGGCGGTGGCTAAAATTATTATTATAACGAAAAAAACGAACGAAAAGAAAAGGTGTCGACGGCTCAAATCAATTTAGACGAATGCTTATATATATTTCGACAAAGAACTTAGAGCCTAGCTTAACGAAGGTTGGCGAAGACGGGGCGACTTCGGCGAGAGCGAGAGAAAACTTTATTGTGCTCCTTCGCCCTAAACTAACTTACACTAAACTTCAAGTTTTTATTTTTAACAAATTTCAATATAATTCAAGTTTTGAGCGAAAACCGGCCCCGTTGAACACCCATCGGGCTTCAACACAATGGAAGCGGCGCCAACTTATGAATGGCCCGCCGGAAAAGGCCTCCTCCACTAGTCCGCCCGTCGACGACCCTGACCATGCCGTCCTCCCCTGCGTGCCTGGCGACTATTCTGCCGAGGAGCCATTGTTGGGGCGGCAGGTTGTCTTCGGCCACGAGTACGAGATCTCCCTCGCTGATGTTGGGCTGCTGCTGGTGCCACTTGCCCCGTATTTGGAGGCCCAGGACATATTCCCGGGACCATCGCCGCCAGAACATTTGCCTGACTGACGAGACAAGCCGACATCGCCGCAAGCAGTTGAGACCCTCCTGGTCCGGGGTCCGGAGTGCTGGTGTGGCGAGTAGCGGCCCGCCTGTCAGTAGGTGCCCGGGTGTCAGCGCCTCTCCGTCGCTTGGGTCGCTGCTGATTGCTCCGAGCGGCCGGGAGTTCATCACCGCCTCGATTCCCACGAGGACTGTCCCCAGCTCTTCTGCGCTTAGGAGCGCCCTGCCCACCGCCCGTAGGAGTAGGTTCTTGGCAGTTTTGACACCTGCCTCCCATAGTCCGCCCATGTGCGGAGCCCGCGGTGGTGTGAAGACAAATTGGCATCCGCTTTTTCATGCGAATTCGCGTATCGCGTCGGCTTCGTCCTCTATCCTCTCTCGAAGGGCCCGGAAGTGGCGACTCGCTCCGACGAAGTTCGTCCCGTTGTCGCAATGGACGACTTGGGGAAATCCTCGGCGCCCAACGAATCTTTGAAAAGCCAATAAAAAGGAATCCGTGGTTAAATCTGAAACAACTTCTAGATGAACCGCTTTGGACGCAAAACAAACAAAGAGCGCAATGTAGGATTTATATGGGCGGAGAGCACGGAGACGATCTGCGGGTAAATTTCCCATAATTTGTGTCATTAGTCGAGGCTTACACTTAAAGCAGCGTATGCATGATCGAACTATCTGACTGCAGACCTCCTGAGCGTTTACGATCCAAATACGCTGTCGAAGGAGACTCACAAGGGCTCGTGGACCAACATGAAAATTGGAATGGTGAAGATGCCGAACATAGCTCTGCACAAATTGGGAGCGTTTTGTCAACAACAATGGAAACTTGGCATCGTATCATATAGGAGCATTAGCTAGTCGCCCCCCAACTCGCAACAAAGAAAAGTGACACCAAGTCCCCTTGTCTTCATGGATGAATGGATTCAATCGCTGAAGACTTGGGCCAACTCTGGATCCTTTACGAACTTTTTCTCATTCTTCATGATACTCGTGCTTCTGTAATATCTCGACAATTTTTAGAAAAGCTTCATTATATTCAGTCGGCGACAAAGTTTTTTCAAATACCATACTTTTGTCTTTGCATTTTCTTATGAAGCGGAACATATAAACGAATACCCGAAGCAGTTTAAGGTGTGACGAAAATCCCTCGATGACATCTACCAAATCCAAATTTCTTAGAACAGTGGTCAGTCCGACCGCAGTCTTCCTCGATTCTTGTAGTAGGAATTCTTCATCTAGGTCAAAGTGTGCATTCTGGGGCCAGTTTGCATCTTCCTCTTTTAAAAACGTAGGTCCAGTAAACCATATTGACTGTATAATTTCGTCGACGTCACAACCTCTTGATACAATATCTGCTGGGTTTTGTTTCTTTGGAACATGCCGCCATGTAGCTTCACCTGACCACTCTTGAATCTCCGCAACTATATTCGATACGAATGTGGATAATGAAGATGAATGAGACCGGATCCAATGAAGCGTAACTTCAGAATCCGACCAATTAACAATCCGTTCGATAGGTACCTTTAATAGGCGCTTGATTCTGTGGCAGAGATCTGCGAGAAGGTGAGCGGCACATAACTCAAGCCTTGGGAGTGTCTTAGTCTTGAGCGGCGCTACTTTAGACTTTGAAGTCAACAGCGATATTTTATAACCTTCTGCAGTTTTGCTACGAATGTAGACGCAAGCTCCATAAGCTCTTAAGGATGCGTCGGCAAAGGCATGTAATTGGACAGGTGACATCGGATCGGAATGCACAAACCGGGGAATAGATATTTCCTCTAATTTAGACAATGTCATTTTTATCATATTCCACGCTGTTTCCAAATGAATAGGTCGACTCATCCCAATCTAACTTATTTAGCCAAAGTTCCTGCAATAGGATCTTTCCTCTAATTACAATAGGACTTAATAAGCCGTTTGTCGCTCGGAGACCCATGACAGCAGTGTCAATTTGGAACTTGAAGGCATCTTCGTTCTGCAACCACGATATTCCTAACGCCTTAGTTGACTCTGAGTCCGAGATGGGTATGGATTTAACTGAGCTCTCAGATGCGGTAACGTCAGGTGAGTTTGAAAACCACTTTGTCAATTCAAAACCTGCAGTTTGAAGAACCTGAGATACTTCAGACTTAATAGTCTTTAACTCCTCTACGCATGCAGCACCAGTCAACATATCATCGACATAAAAGTCGGATCCAATAACCTTAGCAGCTCTAGGAAAAGAAACTTTGGCAGACTCACTTAACCTTTTTAAACATCGAATAGCTAAAAACGGGGCTGGTCCAGTACCATATGTTACGGTGTTGAGCTTGTATAATCTCAAGGACTCAGAGGGGTCTCTTCTCCACACTATAAGTTGAAACTGACTATCTGCTTCATTCACCATCACTTGACGATACATTTTCTTTACATCGGCGGTCAGGGCAAACCTATGCAGCCGGAAGCGCAGTAACGTTGAGTACAACTCATCTTGGATTGTCGGCCCAACCATCAAAATATAATTTAGAGACTTCTGAGTTGACGATTTACAAGACGCATCGAAAACGACACGTAACTTGGTTGACGTACTTTGGGGTCTCAGAACACATTGATGTGGGATAACATAATGTGGAGCAGAAGGAAGTTTATCTGTAAGAGACATATGACCTAAGGAAAGGTACTCTTCCATAAATTCTAGGTACATTTCCTTCATCTCAGGGTCTCGAGACAGCGTTCTTTCAAGCGACAAAAACCGTCGTTTTGCATCTTCAAAAGAGTTGCCTAACTCATTTGGATCCGTTTTAAACGGCAGTCTTACTTCGAACCGACTTGATGGCAAAACCTGAGTATTCTTCCGGTAGTGTTCTTCACATAACTTTTGCTCAGGTGACAGAATTTTCTTTAGAGATGGCATTTCTTCCAGTGACCAAAACTTCTGTAGTGTGCTGTCAATAGACACTAAAATTTCTTCACTACAACTGAAACTTTTCACAACTTCTGTGGGGGAAGATGCCTTATATCTACCCGATACAACCCAGCCGAAGAGGGTTTTCTGCAGAGTTGGAAAGTCAGGACCTTGTCTAATTTGTCCACCAGCTAATAATTCGAAAAATGATTCTGCTCCTATTAACATATCTATTCTTTGTGGCTTCTAGAAATAGGGGTCTGCTAGTGGTAGGTTCTTTGGAATTTTCCAGTCATTGATATTGACCGACTGGTCAGGATGATATCCTGATATTGATTTCAAAATCCAAAAATCGAAAGAGAACTTACTACCATTTATACGCGTCTTCACCATTGTGTGTACCTTTTTCTTAACTTGAGAATTGGATTCGCCAATACCAAGTAAGTTTATACACGACTCCTCTTTACGGATCTGTAAGCGGTGAGCAAGGTCCTCTGTTATAAAATTCGTTTGGGACCCAGAGTCAAGAAGTGCTCGGGCCCAAATATATTCACCGTTTTTAGTTCTTACACTTACGATCGACGTGGCTAAAATCACCCTGTCCAATGATGTCGCATGCGTAACATGACGTGGAATGCTGATCTTGATTTAAAGAGGGAGAAAAAATCTCTTGGGGTGGTGGCAACGCTAAACTATTTTCGGACACTGTATATCTATGCAGTAAAACGTGATGCGAGCGGCCACAAACTCGACATTTATTAAATTTGCATTTTGAAACAGTGTGACCCTTTCGCATACAATTGATGCATAAGGAAGCAGATTTTACAAAGTCGAACCTTTGCATTACTGAAAGGCGACCAAACGGACCACAGTTCGCTAGGATATGGTCTCCTGCATTGCAATAGCTACAACTTTGCTGGGATTTACTGTTGGACGAAGAACAAGAAAATGAGCTGCGATTATGTGGCTTGCTCGACATAACTTTATCTTGCTTTGGTTTCGTCGATTCTTCAGCGGATAAATGCTGGTATCGGCGGTTTAACATTTTTTCAAAATCGGAACAAAGCGGTAACCTTTCATAATCTAATTGTTCTTCCCATTTTTGTTTGGTCACTGGGTCTACCTTGTTCAAAACAAGATAGATCAACATTGCATTTGAAATCTTGGTGTCGTCTCCTATCGATAACAAAGAACCGTATATAGATGATACGGTGTCGATAATATTTCTTAAAGACGAAGCTGACTGTTGCGTTATTTTCGGAAGACTAAACAATGTTAAAATATTATTCATAAAAATTAAACATTCGTTATCATTCACTTTTTTCAGGCTGATCATAGCCTTTTCATAATTGCTCTCGGTGACTTGGTATGCCTTAATAGTTCCCAAAGCTTCACCAGAAAGACAAGAAATTAAGTGATTGAATTTTTCAATGACGGGAATGCTGTCGTCTTGATGAACAAGAGTTTCGAAAAGGCAAAGGAAATTCTTAAACTCCGAATATTTGCCGCTGAATTTCGGCAATGCCAAATTCGGAAGTCGAGCTCGAGTTGGGGCTACAGAAGCTGATCCAATTATTTTGGTTTCGCTTGCCGTCTTCAAGGCTGAGATAAGCGACATTATTTTTGAAATCTCTTCCAACTCTTCTCCGAACTCATCGCCATCATCTAAATCTTCGATGTGTTCTTGTATTTGAATTGCCTTAATAATAGAAGCATTTAAAATCCCTAGCCGACAATTTAGTTCTGCTTCTTGCATCGGAATCTGGCCGGCTTCTATTCGATCATTTATTCGGCGGATGCTCATCACTGGTTTTTTTAGGTTATTTTTAAGATCCGCAATAAGTTCAAGAGATTTTGGCTTATCTGGACTCATTTTAATTTATTTTTATTTTTATATATAAACCACGAAAATAAATAAATATATATATATAAATAAATTATTTATCCAAGAATAATAATTAATAAAATCAATAAGTTTTAAAATAGGATAATTGTTCAATTAGAACAACGACAAAATGTTAAATAAATTTTCGAAACAAAATACTGAGAGTAAGAACGATTTAATTTAATTATTAAATTTGTTCGAAAAAATTTGTTTAATAATTATCCACAACGAAAACGACGAAAAAAATATTAAATTGAATATTGAGCCACGAGGTATCAAAATTAATAGTGGTTGCAAATGACGGCAAAAATTAGTATACCCGTCCGAATGCAGGGTAGCGCGTCACTTTGATTTTCAGCGCGCCAAACCAAAAGTCCAACAACAATTACAACGTTGCTAACGGCGGACAAGCGAAGCGAAAAAGGAAAACGAAAAAGTTCACCGTTGTAGCTGCTTGTATATGAGGGCTTATGTATTGGTTATGTATAGCGGCTGGGATGATTTTACCAACTATTAATTTTCGAGTTTCAATAAATAAATTGGGGCGACAGTGATTGCAATAATATAACATAATTAAATGTTGCGTCCAACGGCGGTTCAAATAGGTTATAATGTGTATGTGTATATGTAAGTGTATATAATAAATTTCAATATAAATTTGTATTTTTATTTATTATAAATAAATGCATGCACAACTAGCTCTACTATATCGATACGTCTGTGCCAAGAATTGAAAGCGAGGTGCAATTTTTCAGCACAAGACAATAAACAATTAAATTGTTTTTCTTATAAACTCAAGCTTTCAATTTTTTGCAAAAATACCTCAGGTTCTGCGTTAGGGTCTTTTAATCCAGCTGCCACTTTCCTTTTGCACATTGAACAATCGCAGGCCATCTGGCAGCAGTTCTTCTGTGGCGAACAGGGTATTTCGCGACCGGCACGAGACTTTAAGCAGGAGCTGCTGTGTATTTTCTGTCCACACCGACACGCCGCGGGCAACAATAAAGCACTATGTAATTGAGTGCTTTGACCTTTTTGGTTTATGTGTCACTGTCACTAGTTGCCAAAATAAATTAATAATTTTAACGTCCACCCGGGGGCGCCATGGAAAATCAGAGAGTTTTCTAATTATTAACAACCGAAAAAC
Source organism: Drosophila kurseongensis (assembly GCA_018153305.1). Taxonomy (NCBI): domain Eukaryota; kingdom Metazoa; phylum Arthropoda; class Insecta; order Diptera; family Drosophilidae; genus Drosophila; species Drosophila kurseongensis. The sequence goes on from JAECXX010000120.1 coordinate 2,991,673, forward strand.
TTGGCGGTGGCTAAAATTATTATAACGAAAAAAACGAACGAAAAGAAAAGGTGTCGACGGCTCAAATCAGTTTAGACGAATGCTTATATATATTTCGACAAAGAACTTAGAGCCTAGCTTAACGAAGGTTGGCGAAGACGGGGCGACTTCGCCGAGAGCGAGAGAAAACTTTATTGTGCTCCCGCCTTCGCCCTAAACTAACTTACACTAAACTTCAAGTTTTTATTTTTAACAAATTTCAATATAATTCAAGTTTTGAGCGAACAGAAGTTAAGCGAATCATATTACCAACTGTCATGGTTTATGTTCAAAACGCAAAAGGTGACCGCGCAACATGCCATCCAAGCTCTCTGATTGACACGTTCGGCATCACGCATCTTGGCTACGGGAATCTCTTTGGTGAAAGCAGACTCGACAAGGGTATGCAGCACCTTGCATATCAAGTCTCGTATCTCCGAGGATCATTTGTTGTCTACGCCCAGAATTACTTCTTCGCTGGAACGGCAAAAATCGAGGTATTCAAGGATCTGCAGTTGGCGGATACTGAATTCAACACGAACTCACCAAACACGTATGGTCGCCATTTCGTCGGTGTTCGGATGGGTAATAACCTCAATCATCACATCAAATCCAAGCAACGCTATTGCATTGACTACAACAGTGGACATAGGCGCCACGTTTTAGAAGTTTTGAGAATTAGAAAACTTTCAATGCAGCGCTATATCGGAATTGATCATCCGGACGACGATTTCGGAGAAACTCTACAAGGAGCGTTCAAACGCTTTAAATCGGTTGAGTGGCGGCTGCAACAGAACAAACAGCTGCGTATACAGTACGTATTTTTTATGCGGGAATACACAAATCTGGGGCACATGCGAGAGGTGCCACCTGAGGAAAACGCTACCGCATTCTCAACGGACATCGAAAAATGTTCCGCCAGATCAACGAAAATCGTTTGGAGAGAAGATCCATCCGATCTCAGCAAGCATTTCCAATTGTGCACTGCAACCTACGGAACTTCATGCGCACCATTCCTGGCGGTGCGAGTGCTGGAACAACTTGCTGTCGATCATCAAGAGGAATACCCAAATGCGTCGAAAATCCTGCTGGAGGATTTCTATGTAGATGACGTTCTTACTGGGTCAAGCAGTGAGGATGAGCTACTTTGAAATCGAAACGAGCTGATTCAGCTGATGTCTCGCGCAAGCCTTAAGCTCGGGAAATGGGTATCCATTACACCATGTATACAAACGGATGATAGTGACACATAATCTGCACAAAAGTCACCAGTAAAGGTTCTCGGACTGTACTCGCATCCTGGAAAAGACATTCTAACGTACAATGTCGGTCTAGCTGAAAATCCTGATGGCACAAAGAGACAAGTCTTGGCACCCATTGTAATCCAATTCAAAATCCTTGACACTATTCCAAGGAGTATTTGGCGTCACGTAGATTTCAAAACAAACCCAGCTGACTGTGCGTCCAGGGGACTGATGGCTGCTGATCTCATCTACTTCCATTTGTGGTGGACTGGGCCTTTATGGCTACGAGACAAGGAGCAGTACCTGGTAAAGTTAAACGACTCACGGTTCGGTTTATCTCTTACAGACAAACGCATTCAAGGAGAAGTCAAATCCAACTGTTTGGCTCCACTGGCTAAAGCAACCCCGATTCATCCACTTGATGAACTAACCAAACGAGTGTCTTGGATCAAACTCGTCCAGATGGTCGGCTACGTGAAGCGGCTTATTCAACGTACACGAAACCTATCGCGCGAAAGGGTATCTAGGGGCTCTTACATTTTATGAGATTAAGAAGGCAAAGATTCTGTGCATAAAACAAGCACAAGGTTGTTTCCAAGACGATTACCAATTGCTCCTCGATAAAAAACCGATCACAGCTGATCAAACTGGCACCCACAATCGACAAAAACGATAGGCTTAGGGTAGGTGGACGACTGCACCACTCGCAGTTGTCAAACGATGCAAAACACATGCCAAAAACACACCGAGTGAATCTCCTGATAAGGATATTGCCAAAGCATACTGTTAGAGCGTTCTAATAAAAGACGTCTACATTTGCTGAGTTATAATTTCAAACTGTTTTTATTTCATGAAGTTTCTTAACAAGTAACATTGGTGTGATTCGTATTATATTCTTATCTATGGCCTACGCAGAGACCGTATCTGTTTTGCCCTGGGCGGGGGAGCTATATTTTGACCCCCGCACAAGTTCCTTGTGTAGTGTAGGAAACATTTTTAAGTGATTATATTTGGAGGCTTAAGTGGTCTGCACTTACAGATTACAAGTGCAAACAACTGTTCCCTCGCATGGTTTAGGTAACAGATCGTAAATTCTGGCTCTGGATCGATTTACAATGTGACATGCACGAGCTCATAAAATCTTATAATTGGGATTGTTTACCCCTAAATTGGGAAAACATTCTTAAGTGCGATAAGGGAGATCACAACTACCCTGATAGCACTTATGTGTACTTAATGACATTTTGTGACCGTTCCGCAGGAGGTCATTTTACATGTTGTGTGTATATCTTGTTTTGATACAAGTGCCTGCTATACTTATATTTAGACGTGTTCATGTTTGAACACATACAGTCTATGCTTCAAGGATTCTGGAGAAAATGGCATTAGGAGTATCTGTCTACTCTGCAGCAACGTCCGAAATGGAATTCAACACCCAACATCTCGAAAGGTGATGTTGTGCTCGTAGGGGAGTCCAATACACCACCGGCATCTTGGCACATCGCTCGGGTTATGGAAACCTATCCAGGGAAAAACAACCTAGTTCGAGCAGTCAAATTTAAGACCCCGACAGGAGAGATGATCAGACCGATCACGAAAGTTGCTGTATTGGTCCATTCAGAAACTACGTTTCAGGGCGGGCCGGGATGTTCGTGAACGCTTGCAGTTTAATCATCTCTAATATATAGGCGCATAATGCCATCTCTATTCTATTCTATATACTTTAACCTATGTACAAGAAAACATGTATACATATATCTTTTCGTTTTCTGGCAACGCCGCTAAGACGGCGTCGCATTGTAAAATTTAATTCAGTGTCAAGTAGGCTTCGCAACTGGCAAGAATCAAAATTAATACAGTCCACTCATACGCAACTCAACTCAATTTTATTTCTTACCATCTCAAAACATGTTTTCTTCGATCTTCTGTCGAGAAAGTGCATCTGCTACGTTGTTTCTTTTTTCATTATCAAATTCGGTAAATTTTATTTTCCACCGTTGTAACTTCATGTTAGATTCTTTGATGTTAATAAGCCTATAAGGATGCTAATCACGGGACTCCACAGAAATATTTATATATTTGCGGGGACAGACAGGACGGGTGGCCAAATGGCCGGAATTGTTGGGCATGGGGAGACTAGGAGGTGGAGGAAGGGTGCAGTTAGCCGGCCCCGTAAGTCCGGGTTCCGACCGTTCCGCAGCCCTACCGGGATGTTGCCGGAACGGGCCCGATTCCGTGCGCCGGGTGTCGGGCTTGTTTGACCAAACGAAGGTGTTTTGGGGCCCAGGTTCGACGGCTATGTCACCCGTGAGGTGCCGGCCTGGCTCCGTGGGGATTCCGAGGTGGATAGCGGTCCCGTCAACCGGGAACCGTATGCAGATCGGGAAGGTGTGGGAGTGGCTCCATGGCCGCAGCGTTCACGACCCCGAAAACCCGGGTGCCGCTCCTGCCTTGGCCACCAAGCCACGTGGGGGAGGGGAGGTAATCTCCACAGCCGCGGCATTTGCGACCCCGAAAACCCGGGTGCCGCTCCTGCCTTGGCTGCCGAGCCACGTGGGGGAGGGGTGGTGATCTCCACGGCCGCGGCATTTGCGACCCCGAAAACCCGGGTGCCGCTCCTGCCTTGGCTGCAGATCCACATGGGGTAGGGGAGGTGATCTCCACGGCCGCGGCATTTGCGACCCCAAAAACCCGTGTGCCGCTCCTGCCATGGCTGCCGAGCCACGTGAGGAAGGGGAAGTGATCTCCACGGCCGCGGCGTTTGCGACCCCGAAAACCCGGGTGCCGCTCGCGCTTTGGCTGCTGAGCCACGTGAGGAACTTGGGAAGGGAGAGGGAGGAAACCTTGCCAGAAAAGCGCCGAAATAAAACGTTGCGTTAATTCTTTTATTCCTCCTTTAATATAAAGTTTCCTAGTTTTAGCTCCCATCCTTTTCACCGCCACGAGAGTTGCTCCCCGTAGGGTTCGTCCCGAGGCCTGTCTCACCAGCTCCTCCTGTCGTCGTGGAGTCCCGCCTATCCACGAGGGTGGGGCCGCATGGGTCTTATTGTCCTGGGCAGCCGGTAGTGGTACCGCTCGGCTGGGCTCCGCCAAGTCCCGGACACGTGGTGTCCTCGTTATCACCTTTCACTCCGAGACGGACGTCCGATACGCCAACTCTCCGATCGGCGAGCAGAGGGGCGTTCGTGGGCCGTCCTCGGCTGCCGATCCCTTTGCTGCTCGTCGGCGTTCTCACCTTCGGCCGGCACGAGAGCTTCGTGTCGGCTTCTGGCTTCGGCACGTTGTCTGCGCGTCGGCGCTGTTGCTAAGGGCGCCCTTCGGGTGTGGATCGCCGATGCTGTTCGGCTCGGTTGGCACTCGTCTGTTCTGTCCGTCGCTCGGCCGGGTGTGTGCCTCTGCCGATGATGGCGCTGCCGCTTTGTGGCTTGGCTCTGCTGCTATTGGCTCTGCTGCTATTGGCTCTGCTGAGGTTGGCTCTGCCGGTGATGGCTCTGCCGCTGTGAGGCTCAGCCGATGTTGGCTCTGCCGATGTTGGCTCTGCCGATGATGGCTCTGCCGCTGTGAGGCTCTGCCGGTGTTGACGGTGTTGTCGTTGACGGCGGTGTTGTCGCTGATGGCAGTGTTGTCGCTGACGGCGGTGTTGTCGCTGACGGCGGGCTAGCTAGCCTGCCCGTGTACATGTCGATCTGGTGGTGTAGCCCTTATGCTAATATTTACAAATGCCCTTCATGGGACTTTATGTTGTCTCTTATACCACCTTACTGTCTACAAACTTATTACTCTAGTTTTAATCCTAATCTTAACCTATAAGGATATATATATAAATATGTACATTTTGTGAGGGCTGAGTTTCGGCTTCTCACACTCCATCCCCTCCTCGGAGGTAGATGCGGACGTATGCTCCTTGTTGGGTCACCTGTACCCGGTAATGGTCCCCTCCGGCTTCGGCCAAGAAACGCAAGTTTCGGCCATTCGCGCCGCGGATACGCTCCCGTAGTAGGTTGTGGAGTTCAATCGGAATCCATCCGTAAGGGGCGCACCATCCCTCAGGTACCCGCATGAGCTGCTCTGGTTCCTCGGGCTCGGACCCTGTCCCGGACTCGTCCTCGGTGGGCGTCTCCTCGATTGGCCATGGTGCGTGACGGCGGCGATTGATGTCCGCCAAAATCCCCGGGGGCTCGAGGTCGTGATTGGCAGCTGGGTGTTGATGCTGACGGCGGAATCTCCACCGCCAAGCGTCCGTGGCGGGTAGCGGGGCTACGCGCTGGAAGGGCCGGTTGATGACTGTGCGCCCTAGCACAACATCGAAGCTCCCTCGCGGAGACGGAGCTCGGGCTGGCGGCGCGCAGGTGGCTGCGGCTGCGATGGCAGCCCTGGCAGCGGCGCGGCTGCCGAAGTTGTTGCACCGTCCGGGGAAGCCAGGAACTGGTGCATCCTCTTTTGGTTTGCCGCAGAGGGGCGTGATGGTGGCGTCCGGGGCGTCTCCCTGGCGTGGCGCGTGCGTAGCGCGGCTGGTGGTGATGCCGGCACTAGGGCGCAGTCGACGGGCCGGCCGGCCGGGCAGAGGGCCAGTGGGCGCTGGAGGCGCTTCATCCTCTAATGAAAGGGGGCTGAGTTGCTCAATGAGCTCCTCCAGGCTGGGCGAGGCTGCCGGCTCCGGGCTGAGGCGCTCCTCCGTCGTGTCGCTCTCGCCACCTCCCTGCTGGCTGCTCGTCGGGCCGACCTCTTCGATCTCATCGTCTAAGATCTCGATATATGTGCTGACCGGTGCGACCGGGGCCCGCGGAAGCGGTACCAGCGCTGGCACGTCCATGTCCGCGTGTAGGGGTGGCGCCGTGAGGTGGGGATGCCCGTGTGGCAGATCCCTGGTCTCCTTATCGTCCACAATGGCTGCCACCATGTCCTCCAAGGATAGCCCCTCGCACCATTAAGGGCTAATAGGCGGAGAAGATCCCGCGGAGCTGGTGTTGGCCAAGGTGTTGACGATGCTGTGCTGTTGGCGGCGAGAATACGCGGTCTCCGCCGGGGCGGGGCGCGTATTGCGACCAACGGTGGTGGTGAGTCGATTTTTGCGTTCGGTTTTTCCATGGCCCGTACTCGCCGAAGCCTCTAAAGTTTGTGAGTTCTGCCCTTTGAAACGTGCCTTATCGATGGCGGGATCGAGTGGCCAATCGATGACGATGGGTATCGATTGATCGCGTTCGATCGATGATGATGGATATCGATTAATCCGATCTACTTTGCATGGTCTGGTAATCCTGGTACGGTCGTTAAGTCTTCAAAACTTGATGGCGTCGTTACTGGTAGGCAACATGGCCGTCGTTGAGGCTGGTGATATCTGCCTGACCTGTCTGCTCCAGCTCGTTGCCGCTGCCCTCGTCGCCGTCTTGGTTGTATGGTTTTAAATTGTTAATACTTGCTGTACGGCGTCGGCGAGTCGTGGGCTCCTGCAGCCGCACTATGTTCGGGGACACAAACTTTATGACTTTGTAAGGCCCGTCGAACTTTGCAGATAGCTTAGCGGCAAATCCCTCTGCGGCGTTGGATAGCACATGTCGGCGCGCGAGGACGAGAGCGCCGGCCCTGCTCGGCGGTGGCACGCTCAGCATTATCACGGGCAACTTTGAAGATGCCGTGCAGCTGTTGGCTTCGTTCTTCCGGCGGGATTAATGCTGTTACCCGTCCTGGCGTCACCTCGTCGTAGAGTGCGTTGGGAAGGCGTGGTTCCGACCTTGGACAAGAAAAGCGGGGCTGAAACCAGCGGAAAGCTCGCTCCAAGTGAGGCACGGTGGCCGTCGCAAGGGGATTAGTTCGACCCACTTGCTTAAGGAATCCAAGAATACAAGGAGAACCGTATTCCCTTGTTTTGAGCGCGGGATTGGGCCCACGAAGTCGGCGCAGAGGATCTGGAAAGGTTCGTCGACCTGCCGCGTGAACATTTTTCCAGCTGCTTTCTCCTGGTTAACCTTGAAGCGTTGGCAGCTCAGGCATCGTCGCACGTAGACGGCTACTTCTCGGAAAAGTCCGGGCCAGTAATATTTTTGGGCCACCCGCGTACATGTTTTGCGTACGCCCAGGTGCCCGGCGGTTGGATGATCGTGGCACTCCTGTAATACCCTCCTGCGGAAACTAGTGCCCACGCACAGCTTCTAGGGGGTGTAATCCTCCTCTACCGGACGCAAGCAAGTCTTGTGTCCCACGCCGATAGTTGATATCGTACTGGAACTGCTGTAGTTCCAACGCCCACCGAGCTATCCGGCCCGTGGGGTTGTCGATGGAGTTTAACCACTTTAGTCGGTGAGTACCTCGAATCTGTATCCCTCGAGGTAGCATCGCATCTTGCGGATTGCCCACACTATCGCGAGACACTCTTTCTCCACTACGGAGTAATTTTGCTCGGCGTTGTTGAGCCGGCGACTGGCATAAGCGATGACCCATTCTTGCTGCTCTATGGTTTGGGTCAGCACGGCTCCAATGCCGTAGTCGCTGGCGTCGGTTTGGAGAACGAATTTCTCCGCGAAATCCGGGCAGGCAAGGATCGGGGCTTCCGTCAACAGCTCCTTCAGTCCCTGGAAAGCCTGCTCCTGTTTGGCTGACCATTCCCACTTTCGCTCTTTCTTAAGGAGGGAAGTCATTGGTTCCATTACGTCGGCGAAATTCGGCACAAAGCGCCTGTACCAGGACGCTATGCCGAGGCATCGGCGAAGCTCCTTGAGATTCGTCGGCGCTGTCAGCTCCCGTATGGCGTAAAATTTATCCGGATCGGTGTGTATCCCGGCTTCACTGATCACGTGGCCAAGGTACTTGATGCTCCGTTGGAAGAATTGACACTTGTCCCGATTCAGACGGAGGTTGGCTTCCCTCAGGCGTCTGAACACCTCCCGCAAGTTCTGGACGTGCTCCTTGAGTGTGGAACCGATTACGATGATATCGTCGAGGTATGCGAAGGCGTGTGGCTCCATGTCCGGGCCGATCACTGTGTCGAGGGCACGTTGAAAGGTCGCCGGGGCAGAGTGTAGGCCGAAAGGCATCACCTTCCAGTGGAATAATCCACGGCAGGGGACAGTGAACGCCGTGCATTCACGGCTGTCAGGCGCTTCTGGTATCTGCCAGTAACCATTTTTGAGATCCAGCGTTGATATGAAACGGGCGTGGCGTAGCCGCTCTAGAATGGTGTGGATCCTCGGCAGCGGATTTGCATCGGGGATCGAGTTGTCGTTCAGCTGCCTGTAGTCGACGCACATCCGGACGTCTCCGTTTTTCTCGATGACGATCGGCGCGCTGTGTGGACTTTTGGATGGCTCGATCCTATCGTCGCGGAGCAGCTCGTCGATCTGTTTGTCGATGACGGCCCTTATCGCAGGATTCCTCGGGTGGTACCTCTGCTTGATCGGCTTGTCATTCCGCATGATGATACTATGCTCGGCGATGTGGGAGACGCCGGCTAGGGTGTCAAACCGAGAGAGTTCTCGTTCGAGAACGTTGTCGCTGGGGCGCGGCTCCTCCTCTGAGTCGTACTCGGCGTCTGCAATTCCACACGCGGGAATGATCGTGGTCATTGCTGGTTCCGAATCCTGGAACCTAACTAGTTTCACTTCCTTACGAAACGGGTTACGTTGGATCGCCGATGAGTCAGGGGCGCGCAAAGCTCCAAACCAGCTCGGAGCTGTTCCTGGACCTGTCTGGGTGACGTGTGCCGTTGTGTTCCCGTGGTTGGGACGCTGTGGAGCAGCCGTGATGTGTTCACGCTGCGGTTGTGCTCGTGGAGCGGCTGGTAGAGGGACCTCCGGCTGTGGCCTGGTTGCAAAGTCGTGGTCCTGTTGTGGTTGCGCCCGAGGGGCGGCTTCTGGATGCCTCTGTGTGACGTGCGCCCTGGTGGCGTTTTGTGCGCCTTCACGGCGGCTTGTCCCATTGGTGTGTGCGCCTGCACGGCGGCTTGTTCCGTCTGTGTGTGCGCCTGCACAGCGTCTTCTGGGTCTGTCGTTGCTTCCCTTTGCATTGTTCCTCTGGTCCTGTGGTGAGGGGGCGGTTGGAGCGTGAGTCCAAGTCCACCGCACTGGAGCGTGGCTGCTCCGTAACACAGGAAATCCATCCCGAGTAGGAGGTCGTCCAGCACGTCCGCCATAATGAGGACGGAGATGCTGACCCGTGCTTCTCCCAGCTGAATGGTCACCCTGAGGGTTTGAGTTACCTTACGGCCGGTCCCATCGGCTAGCTTGACGTGGGAGCGTAGGGCTCGAAGGTTACTTCCATCGTCGAGTTTTCTGGCCAGGCGCTCACTCATGAAGCTGTGTGAGGCCCCCGTATCCAAGGTGGCGTTGAGGGATCGCCCCTCGACCGTAACCCATGCGCTGATACAGTTGTGATCCTGTTGAATCGTGGTTTTAGTGACTCTGGGCGTTCGAAGGGGTCCTCGGGTAGCTCCCGGATACTCGAGGCCCTTGCCCGTTTCCCGGCGACTGGTTCCTGCAGCAGTCGACGGTTGCGTTGATGCGTCCTGGGGGCAGGAGTTTCTGAAGATGCGTAGATGGTGGCTGCCGACGTGTTATGTCGGTTGTTGCATTTGCCGGCCGTAGTTGGTGTGTTGGATGGACTGCTGGATAGCCTATGTTCGTCCGGTTCCTCGGAGTCGGGGTGTTGTGTGGGTGTTCCCCGTCGGCTCGGCCGGTCGTATAGCCTCGGAGTGCTCGGCCTCCGCGGCTGCGTGCGAATTCAAAGTTAACGGCGAGCTGCGTTAACTCGGCCAGCGTATTGAAGTCCTGTCGCCGAGTGAACATCTGGTATTCTGGTATCATATTTTCATAGATTCGCTCCAGTTCTTGTTCCCCTGCGATCCCTGCGCGTCTCATTTGCAGTTTGAAGTCGACGAGGTATTCCTTGAAAGGCTCGTTTGCCCTCTGGTATCGAGTACGTATCTCGTCTTCCAGACGTTGGTAGTAGCGTGGCGGCAAAAAGAACTCAAGGAACTCTCGTCGTACCTAGGTCCATATTTTCCCCTGTAGACCGCTGGTTTGGAACCAGTTTTCCGCTCTTCCGGTCAGCAGGACGATGATGGCATGGGACAGATACCTCCGGTCGATCCGGTACGTATCCGCCCGTTCCTCTAGATGCTCGATGAAGCTGATCGGATCTGAGGTGCCGTTAAAAGTGAGTCCCCACTTAGTTACCTTGTCTATCAAGAGGGAACAGGTGTTTGAATCGAGTGGTGCGGTGGCTGCACATGTCGTATTTTCCGACTTCCGAGTTGAAGGTGAGCCGCTGCGTGGAATTGTGAGTGTGTGGCTACCACTGGGTTTCTCCACATCGTGTGGTAGTGGCGACAGTGGCTTTGTGTCCCCGGAAGGGGTGTTTCCGTATCGTAATTCCATGTCTCCCAGTTGCGCTAGTACTGCGTCAGTGTGCTCTGGCTGCGTGCGAATGCGTATAGCCGAGCTCGTTGCTCCTCGACTGTACCGCTGTGTTCCAGTCCTAGCTCCAGAAGAATGTCTTCGAGCTCATGCTTCCTTCGGTACGAGAACCATGTGACTCCCATGGTCAAAAGAGCAGGGTAGAATTTGATATCCTAGCTGAGTGGTGGTGGTTGGCTCTGTGTAGTCCTTCGTTGCTGGCAACTGTTTGTAGTCCTTCGTGATCCTTCAAGGATTGTTGGAGATAGTTGGTTAGATCGCGGAGGGATTCACTGACACTTGTTCACTGATTCTAGTTGACTGATTAAAGTAGACTGCTTCAGGTAAACTGCTTCAGGTAAACTGCTTCACGTTGACTGATTAAAGTAGACTGCTTCAGGTAGACTGCTTCACGTTGACTCATTAAGGTCGACAGCTCCACCGGCCTTATATACTGGCACGGCTGACCTCGGGTGTCCCCCTCGGAGAGAACTTCGGGCGTACGAGCGAGATCGGGCCCTATGCTTCCTACTTCGGGCGACGTCGGCTGCGACGTCGTCGCTAACTTCTTCGTTTGTTTTTCGGGCGCGTTCGTCTGTCTTCGTCCGTTTGTAAGCTTCGTGAAGCTTCGTGCCTATGTTTCGCGTCGTGTGCGCCGACGTTTTTTCGTGCCTATATTTCGCGTCGTGTGCGCCGACGTAGTGTTCGTGCCTATATTTCGCGTCGTGTGCGCCGACGTAGTGTTCGGGGATCTGATGCCCCGGACTATGATTTTTTTGTTGTTGCGTTTGCGTGTAAGTGTGTACGTATGTATGTATGCCTGCTTCCCGAAAAATATGGTCATGGCACCCGCGTGCTCCCTGACACAAAATTGCCCCAACCTCACTAAACTTCCTCCTATGCTGTCCAAAGTGTGGGGCTTTAATCCACGGTGGATGTCGATGTCCTTGACGTCCTGCATGTCCTGTCTAGTCCCTGCTCGGGCGCCATTCTGTAAGGATGCTAATCACGGGCCAGGATACATACAAAGTCGTACCAGGGTCCTCCACAGAAATATTTATATATTTGCGGGGACAGACAGGACGGGTGGCCAAATGGCCGGAATTGTTGGGCATGGGGAGATTAGGAGGTGGAGAAGAGGTGCAGTTAGCCGGCCCCGTATGTCCGGGTGCCGACCGTTCCGCAGCCCTACCGGGATGTTGCCGGAACGGGCCCGATCCTGTGCGCCGGGTGTCGGGCTCGTTTGACCAAACGAAGGTGTTTTGGGTCCCAGGTTCGACGGCTACGTACCCCGTGAGCCGCCGGCCTGGCTCCGTGGGGATCCCGAGGTGGATAGCGGTCCCGTCAACCGGGAGCCGTATGCAGATCGGGAAGGTGTGGGAGTGGCTCCATGGCCGCAGCGTTCACGACCCCGAAAACCCGGGTGTCGCTCGCGCCTTGACCACTGAGCCAGGTGAGGATCTCGAGGAAATGGTCTCCACGGCCGCAATGTTGTCGCTGACGGCGGTGTTGTCGCTGATGGCGGTGTTGTCGCTGACGGCGTTGTTGTCGCTGACGGCGGTGTTGTCGCTGACGGCTGACTAGCTAGCCTGCCCGTGTACATGTCGATCTGGTGGTGTAGCCCTTATGCTAATATTTACAAATGCCCATCATGGGACTTTATGCTGTCTCTTATACTACCTTACTGTCTACAAACTTATAACTCTAGTTTTAATCCTAATCTTAACCTATAAGGATTTATATATAAATATGTACATTTTGTGAGGGCTGAGTTTCGGCTCAGTTTTTAGAAGATCTTCCAAACAAACATGATCTGAAATATTTTGTTTTCCAAACTATTGCTAAGAGTTATTTTTCTATTGCTTTATTTCGTGTTCATTTAAAGATCTCCTGGCATAGCAAATTGTTTTATGGCTTTGTGACAATACTGCACCTAAAGCAATATTATTAGTATCAGTTGTCAAAGAAAAGGGCTTTTTAAAATCAGGGTAGATGAAAATAAGATCTGAAGTTATATGTAACTTTTATTTTTCAAATGCTTCTATGTCATTTTTGCACTTTACATCAATAGTTGTATCTTTTTTTTAATATGAGGGTCATTGGTTATACTATGTTTGCAAAATTTATACCTAAGAATTTACGATAAAATCTACATAATCTTAAAAATGATTTTACCTGTTTTGTGGTTTTTGGTAATAAAAATATTGTTATAGCGTTTTTTTTTGTTGGGTTAGGTTTATACTGCCGTTTGTTGTAATAATATGACCAAGGAATTCCGTTTCTTTTTTCATAAACTCACATTTGAGTTTAGGTTCCGTTCGAGATTATTTGGTTGCAGTATAAGTTTGTTGTGGTAAGCCGCTTTATGCTTTGTTTTTTAATCTATAACCGGCGGTATGCCAACATCCCTGTGGATGTTTTCGTTCCGAACAGTAGTTGTTCGCAAGATTTTTGGTTTGTGAGCGCTGTACAATCCCACCAGCTTTGGGAAAACGCGAGCAACAGCTAATGTCTTCGTTGCTGTTGCTCGCGTTCTCCCAAAGCTGGTCCAAATGGGCTTAGGGGTGGGATTGTAGAGCAGAACTTTGAAGTCCAGACACAGGGGAGAACGAGAATTTACAATCCAATGTAGGCTGCTAGCTTTAAGATTAAGATGTATTTTCTTGAATGCAATGCGCCTCTGCCAGGTTAGGCTTCTGTCGAGGTGGACGCCGGGATATGTTACAACGCTAGCTTGGTCTTTCCCAGGCTTTGGTATTATTATGACAGCAGACTTCCCAATTTTTTTTTAATTTCGTCCTACTGACATTAACAATTTCTGTGGGAAGCGACGGTAGATCAAAAGGATTTGTGGCGGCGTTTGGCTGAAATAAATTTCGTAGGTGTAAAGCAAACGTTTCGTCGCTGCGGGCCCAAGTACCCGAGGAGTTTCTAATCGGAGTGATTGAATTTATCGAAATGCTTTAAATTGGTTAAGTTCTCCACAAAGGATGCTTTTTACTGGTCGGTGATAATTTCTCAATGCACCGGCGCTGCGCAAGCTCTTCTTTCTGCTTTAGGGGTGGCTTTGTTAAAAATTGCTTTGAATGCGGCGATCTGCTGGATTGCCAAGCGCGTCGTTTTTCCCGAACAAGTATTTCGATTTGCAGATTAGTTTTGTACTGATTGGGACGCACAATTGTCTCTTCCGGTGTTTAGATATTGGCTGTGCGATTCCAGGGCATCAGAACAGCAGTCGAACGGAAGCTGATGTTTACTTTAATTCTGATTTGTTTAACTTAGCTGGGAAACCAATATCGGACGTCAAAGCCAAAGGCAAAGACAAAGGCAAATGCAGAGTTTAAAAATATTGTTTATAAAAGCCATAAGTGGCCTGGTTTCACGGGTTGGATAACTTGCACGTCCTTCAATTGTGCTGTTGAAATAGGGGCTGCTGCCACGAGTACATCTTCAAGAGCATCGGTGGAGCAGTCGATGTCCGCTTCGATGTTGAGCTGCAGGGTGTAACGACCTGATACTTTATTTCTGCTCGCTACGGAAACGTGCGGCTAGCTCAGAGAGGTTGTGAGTTCGTTCCACCAAATTTATATTGAGTGACCGCCCGTGACCAAAGGATAACGCCAGAAATGATTAGGTTGGTGCTGGTTTATTGTTTCTCTACAATATAGGCTTTTTGCTATTAATCTGCTGCCCGTTGTCGCTGTCTTCTGCTGCGTTGCTCCTGGCTCGCTGCTGCGCTGCTCCTGGCGTGCTGCTGCGTCGCTCCTGGCTTACCGCTGCGTCGCTCCTGGCCTGCTACTGCGCTGCTTTGGCTTGCTGCTCCGGGTGACTGAGATCGGGACGACTCCACCAAGACCCTGGATGTTATGCGAGCTTCCCTACCGGGGCCGGCAAGGTGTATCGCCTAGCAGGTGAACCGAAGTTACGCCTTATCGCCTAGCCACCTTTATCGCCTGGCTTCCGGAGTTCAGCCTGGACTTTGTCGGCAAGGTGTATCGCCTAGCAGGTAGAACAAAGTTCTCCCTTATCGCCTAGCCACCTTTATCGCCTGACACCGCGCAAGGACTCCCTAAGCTTGATTTCACCACGACCTAGCACCGTTGGATCTCAGCGTTGTAGCCTCAGCCTTGTAGACTTGTCGTCGTTCGGCGTCTCGACTTTGCGATCTTGATCCTTGGGCACTTCGGTTTCGATTTGTACTTATTCCGCGTTCACGCACTCGCTCTGATTCTCGCACTCGTACTGTCCCGAGCTGCGCTTGCGCCGTCCTTTTTATAGGCGCTGTAGGTGCCGTTATTTCCCTCGGTGTGTCCTCTTTAGGCGGGTCCGAAGTCCGCCAATTTACCGTATGACCCCGTTGCCCTTGCCGGACGCGGGTCCAAGGTCCATCGAGGCACCGTTAATTCACGGTGTGTCCTCTTTGGGCGGGTCCGAAGTCCTCCAATTCACCGTATGACCTCGTTGCCCTTGCCATATGAGGGTCCAAGGTCCGAATGTTTCCCTTTTGACCTGGATGCCCTTCATTTCTCCGGCTTTCTCGCCTCCTCCGCTGTTGCTAGGCCGATCTCCTGCATCGGGATTTGTGGGGAGTTTAAGACTCCTCACAAGGGTTAGATCAAGTGGGAACTTATGTACTTATTGTACTTTAGCCAGTTAGTTCTATGAGACGTCAGCCTGTAGGGGAGCTCGATTACTTCGGGGCTTGGAGGAAGAGTTACTAAAACAGACGATGGTCCGATGATAAGTCCGATGTCCGATCTTGGGATGTTCTTTGTTACAACAAAGTCAATTAAGTCCGGAAGTTTTCTGGGGTCAGCTATCCAATATGTAGGGCTGCAAGGGGAGACATAGTCTAGTTTGTTTCTCAAATTTAAAATTGCTTTATACAGTTGCCTTCCTTTGGGGGTCACAAGTCGTGATCCCCAGTGCGCGTGCTTGGATTTGTAGCCTCCTCCTGCTATAAAGCGATCTCCGAGTGAGTTGTAGAAGTCCAAGAATTGCTCTTCAGTTATTGTAAAACGCGGTGGGCAATAGACAGCGGCTATAGTGATACTGCCGTTGCCTGCTTGTAGTCTTATAGATGTAGCCTGCAAATAATTTGTTGCAAACCTCTGGTGAAAGTGGTGCCTTATGCGTTCCCTGATTAGGATTCCAGTTCCTCCGTGAGCCTTACCGTCCGGGTGATCTGTGCAGTATGAAGTATAATGCGTTTCTGCCAGCAGCATTACAACTATTTGGTTTTCATTGAGGAATTGAGTTATTTCAAGTTTGTGCCGTGAAACGCCATTGGCATTCCACATGGATATTCGAAGACAAGACATCGATTATTTAGATTGTTGGAATGTGAGCAAATTTATTAAAATGTTTTGATTTTGCAAAGGGTTTGTCATTGTTGTTTTCATGAAGGACATAAATTCCATCATACCCAGTTGTAAAGTCAGCATCCTGGTTTCCATGCTGTTTGGTATTTGTCCTATTGCTTGCTGAGGTGTAATTGTATTTTGCTCAGAGCATTGAGCTTGTGGGAGCCCCGTCTTATTGGCAAGTCCTGATTTTAGGGCACTGGCGTATGAAACTCCACCATTTGTGTTGAGGGGCCCAAATGAAGATCTGGCAGCTTTCGCAAAGAAAACATTAGGTGTGGTTTGGGATTCCACGTACGCATTTCGTGTATTTTGGGAACGTGCAGATTTTACTTGTTGAAGCCGAGTCTTATGCTCTTTATGGACTGGGCAGCCTCTGCAGGGCAGTATGGTTTCCTCCACAGTAAGCGAATTTTTTTTTAGAGTTGTGGAAACCTGCACAAGCCACACAGACTAATCAAAACCCGCAGTTGTTTCTAGTGCAGTTTGTGTATTGCAGCGGACCATTCCGCTTATGCGGTTCTTCAAAAGTAATCCTTCTATGCAACAGGAATTACAGTTGGTAGATCGAGTGCACTTGTGTTTTCTTCAAGGCTCTGCTTTCTACTGCAGTTCGACCTTAAAGAGTGGTTGCGACATTTTATTTCTGTTGATTGTGTTGATAATATTTTTGGCGCAAAAACCTGTAGTATCTCAGTGGTGGATACGTCGGGCTCTACGAGGGTGGTCCGATAAGTACTTACCTCCAACAGAAAAACGAAAATTTTGGAAAAATGGCGATTTATTTCTCAACATAATCTCCTTTTAGCTCGTTACACTTGACCCAGCCATGCTCCCATTTCTTTAACCCGACTGAAAAATACGTTTTCTCGAGGTCTGCAAAATAGGCCTCTGCGGCGGCGACGACCTCCTCATTCGACGCAAAATTTCTGTCCAGCGAGTGACTTTTTCAAGTTTGGAAAACAAAAATAAGTCACACGGGGCCAAATACGGAGAATATGGTGGCTGGGGTACCAGTTCGTAGCCCAATTCAACCAATTTGGCCATGGCGAGGGCGGAAGTGTGAGCAGGTGCGTTGTCATGATGAAAGAGCACTTTTTTCTTCGCCAAATGGGGCCGTATTTTCTGCAATTCGGCGGCGAATCGGCACAATAATTCGGCGTAGTACAGCCCTGTGACCGTTTAAACAGCGTCAAACACTGCTCTGAAGTGGTCTCACGGTTGCGTTTGTTGTCCGGAGTGAGCAACCGCGGCAACTATCGCGCCGACAGCTTTCTCATGCCCAAAATTTCATGCAGGATATGACGGTCTTTTGACATGCCTACTATCTCAGCTATCTCGCGTATCTGAAATCGGCGGTCCGCCAATACGAGATCGTGGATTTTTGTCACGTTATCCTCCGTGGTAGCCGATTTTGGGGCACCTGGCGTGGCTCATCAAAAACCGACGTGCGACCACGTTGAAAATCGTTAAACCAATTTTTGACGGTCGCCATCAAGAATCTAATAACAGACCGATATTGCTCTTTCTCCATTTTTCTAAAATCCGCGGACACGTCCGATTCCACACGCAGTCAAAACAAAACTACGAGTCCGATTCGGCTGAAATTAAAAACATTAAGGGCATCAGACATATTATTGCAAGAATTCTATCATGATGCCCTTAATATTTTTTCACTGCAATATATTCATTTTTTAATTCCTGTGTTACGTGGTTCTATCCGTCAATCTCCAATAAATCACCTTTGTTTAGCATTGAGTTGACGAGCTTAAGAAATGTTAAGTCCAGACTTTAAAATAAATATATAAATACTGGTTCTCAATCTGTTTTTTCTAGATATTTAAGTGCTCGGTTAAGATTCACCGTACTTAATTCTCAGTCTTATAATAATTACTTAAGCCGTTGTAAGGTCCAGTTCTCGCAGGACCCGAAACAGTTTCATAACTTTGTTAACCACCAAGCGTAATTCTTATCTTTCCTCGCTGTAACAAGTTAAAGAAGTATATCTCAGTTGTCAGCTATCCTCAAGCTTTCGGAAAACTGCTCATTTGTAGCAACTTGAGATCAATAATATTTTTACGTAGATCCACAACCAATAACCTTATGGAGCTCAGTTCATTTGTGATAAAGGGCTAAAAAGTGGTTCTCAAACAAACGACATTTACACTGACGCATTTGACTCCGTAAATCACTTTATTCTTTTTCGTAAACTTGACCTTTAAGGATGTTTAGTTGATCTCCCTTTATGGATCTTAATTTATCTTAATTTATCTGAATGTATCTGTATACGGATATTTCCTGCCATTTAGACTTACAATCCGATCTATATCACATTAAAAAACTGGTGCCGGGATAATATAATTTACTAAATTTAAACGACTCTGATTGAATGATGATGACTTTTTATCGGGTCTTTGGATAGAATAACTCTTGTAAACGATCTTGGCGTCCTTTTGGACCCAAAACTAAAGTTTCCTAACTAATTAATAAAGCCAGAGGAGTGCTTGGTTTTGTTAAAAGGTGGTAAATAAAATTCGATGATCCTTATGTCAATAAGACTTTTTTTATTTCTAGTCTAGTCGTCCGATTCTGGAGTCCACAATACGGAATACATGAGTCCAAAAAATCTTATACTTTTTGCTTTACGGCAGCAAATCTAAATCTTAACTGCAGATCTTATCTAAACTTCTTATTCTAGTAGACTACTGTTAATAAATTGTTCCTCCCTGGCCAACCGTAAAACGAAACTTGGTACTGTCTTCATTTATAACCTTATTCGAGGACTGACTGGTAGCACCGACTTAGTAGGTCGGCGTAATAATAAATCTTTCTAAAATTGAGCCTTTCAGAATATTTTGTTTTGACTATAATAAACTTTTTCTTAGAATCTCAAAACGATTAATACGGACTTTTACCTCTATATCTCGCTTCTATCTTCTCGCGGAACGTGCCTAACGATACTCGGATGCATCGCTCGGGCAAATGTTGTGCCGTGGGAAGCGAGAAGTGATGCCGTTGCGGATTTTTTGTCCGTAATGGGGACAGGGAGAGGTGACTATACACTAGGCCTTTCGGCGGAAGACTAGTGAACCCGTTTCGGCAAAGTCCAATTTTATGAGCCCGGGAGTTTTCGAAGGAGAGAATTTATTGACGAAGAAATCGCAATAAACTACAACAACCGTCCATGGAAAAATAGAAATGGGGAACAAGAAAGAAATCCGAATCATTCTTGACCAGATGAAGAATAGTCCGCAGGTGATGGAAGAGAGTTGCTGATGACCCGACTGACAAGAATGCAACGCACGAGAACTTCGTAATAGTTATCCGGGAGGATAAGCTCTCGAAGCAAAGATATTATCATAAGAATCCTGAAATGCAGCTCGTGATCGCGAAGACGACATCGAACTTTCACGGAGTCGCTTATTGTTGGTCAAGAAAAAGGCGTCCGAATGATTTTCGACAATTGAACTCTCATTCAGTGCCTGACGAATACCCCATACCAAAAATCAATCATAAATCCCTTTAAATTTAGGCAAGTACCTTATATCTTCACGCTGAACTTACAACAGTGCTGTAAGCAGATTCTTATAGCTAGGGATAGCCGCCAATTCACGGACTGCATCGTTACCGGTAGGAGGCCGTTTTCATGGAAGCTTACCCCTTCGAAATTTATTCAGCTAGTGGAACATTTCGTAAACGGCGTATGGTAAATTTAAAAGTACGCGTTCTTTATACGGAAGTTAGTTTATCTAGGTCACGTGATTAGCGGCAAGTGAGTCCATGCGGAACCAGAGAAGGTGGAGGCTATCACCAATTTGAAATCGCCCATTAAGAGCTTAAAAGTATCTGTAACAATAAGAACATAATCATAGATGATTCACTTCCAAACTATCTACCGCTTATATAATCAGAGTCATTCCCTTAGAGCTGCCACTTGTACTCCGGCGAACATTCGAGAAGGATCTGAGAGTAAGTTCTCTGTAAATAGTCTTGGTAGTAGTGGTGGTGGATCCATGAGGGTCTGGTTTTAAGTCGACTCCTCGGACATCGACGCCCAGTATTTTTGTTATAATCTGGCCTTGTCTGGTCATGATCAAAGAGCCCGGCTCGAACTCTGTCGATAGGGCCCAAGTTCCTTCCAGAAGTCACGTTTGCAGATTCCAATTAGGAAACGACACCGAATCGAACTTCCGATGCCCTAGAGTTACCCAACTTAAGCAACTAGATCGTTACAACCGACGGACCAGAATACATCGTAACAATCTGAGTATACCTAGCCGAAAAGAAGGGCCCACCTGAGAGTCAAATTCGACCAATCTCACCATTCCCCGTGCGACTGGCGGACCAAGCAGACGGCAATCTTGAAGCGCCGTGATTCAGCACTGGAACCCAGCATAGAAATTATCCACTGTACAAGTTACAGTGTCATAATAAAGGCAGACTTTATACTTTTTGCTTTACGGCGGCTAAACTGGGATGCAAATCCTTTCTTACCTTAATTCATTTTCTCTTCCTAGCCAACCGTAGAACAATGCTTGGTACTGTCTTCATTTATATTTTTATTCGTGATGATATTGACAGCTCAGACTTGGTAGGTCGGCTTAACTTTTCTGTGCCAACAAGATTAAATAGAAATTATATTCCCATAATTGCATAAGCTTTTCAGAGTATTATGTTCTGACTATAATATATATTTTTCTATTAGGTGTTGGAATTAGTTTAAAGGTTTTTTTTTCCAACTTTTAGGCTTTATTAGGTCAAAAATGGTGATAAATCGATTATTCAAAGTGTTGCCCATCGCTAGCCACTACTTTTTTCCATCTTTCTGTGAAATTTCGGATACCAGCTCGGAAGAACAGTTCGTTTTTTGATGCGATCCATGTATCGTTCCTTTTTTTTGTTTCCTAGTAACAGGTGAAGTGCTGATCAGCCAACTCATGTGCCATCGATCGGAAAAAATAGTTATCTGACGGGGCAATATCTGGGGAATGCGGCGGTTGCTGTTGAATATCCCATTACAACGTTTCCAAGTACTTTTTGACGGATTTTGCGACATGAGGATGAGCTTTGTCATGTTGCAAAATGAGACGTTCCGTGCCATCGGTGTCAAAATCACCACTTTTAAAGCTCCGAATCTAGTAATCACATTTTCAAATCGATGGAGTATAATGCCCGTAAGCTTTCTCGAGCAGCAAACGACTCACAGCAGCAGTTTTCTTCAAATGGAAGCAGAACAATAAAGCTTCGGAACAAATATACAGGGTTGCCCATATTCGACGGACCCATCTGACGACGCCATAACTTTTGACAGAGATGCCAGATCGCTTAATGACATACCGCGTTTGAAGCGTCAGTCCAAGCAGATTTTTACCATGGAACAATACACGCCACGCGAGCGCTCTGAAATAGTTGAAATTTACATTCAACAGAACAAGTCAATTGTGAAAACTCAAGAAATTGTTTCCGGGCCGTTTGATGTCGAAAAGTGGTGATTTGGACTGGCCACCGCGTTCGCCCGATTTGACGCCGCCTGACTTCTTCTTGTGGGGATATTTGAAGTCAAAGGTTTACGTTAACAAGCCAAGGACCCTAGAAGAGCTCAAGGACAACATTCGTGAAGAAATAGCCGCTATTCCGGCCGAAATGTTGGCGAAAACGATGGAAAATGCTGCAAAAAGGGCACAATACGCCATCAACGCCAGAGGCGGCCATTTGAAAGATATCATATTCAAAAATTGATGTAAACAAATCTACTTGGAACAAATTAAATGATTAAGATTGCCAACCGCCAAATTTTTATTTTTTTCTTTGATTTTTTAAAAAAAAACATGGGTCCGTCGAATATGGGCAACCCTGTACGTTGTTTACATTTGCGCTATGACGCATACTGATAATCCAAGCTATGAAGTCATACATTGTCGCGAGTAATTGTTTTGGTGTGCCTGCATGCAACATACACTTATGTATAACTCAATCTCTTAGAAAACCTTTAAAACTAATTCCAACACCTAATATAATCTTAAATCTTTACTCTCTGCCGCTATTAAAACGATTAATACTTCATTAGCACAAAAATCATCTAACTTTTTCCCCTGACTTTTACCTGGACTTTCATATCTTGCGTCTATCTTCTCGCTAATCGTGCCGTACGATACACGGCTGCGAACCTCGGTCAACGATTCCGTCAGCCACTAAACAAGTCGGATGTTGTCGATCAAAATATAAGAACATGGCATTATGCTTAAGTAGGCGACGCAATGGATCTGTGCTGTTCGTTAGGTCTGTATGTATGCGCTTGCGAGCATTTATTGTTGTTCGGCGCAGATAAAACAGATTCCCAGATTCCAAAAAAAAGTAATTGTTTCCGAATCCGCTTTAATTGCAAGCCTCTCAGCCAATTCATGAGTGATAAAATTTACTTGGGAGCCTTAATCCAAAAGTAATCTGGCTGGCTGAACCTTAAAGGAGCCAATTTTAATGTCCACAATCGGAACCGCTAAAACAACTCCAAGTCCGCGTCTTCAAACTTTTTCACAGGACCCGGTCGATCCTTGCCTGTCACGTCAAACTCGCCATTTTTAAACTTCGCAAACCATTCTCGACACGTTCTTTCACCGATACACGACTCACCATAAGTTTGAGCAATCATTCGACGCGCTTCAGCTACCGTTTTTTTCGCATTGAACGCGAAAAGTAAAATCTCCCGCAAATGACGTTTATTCGGTTCGTATATCGACATTTTTGCGGACCAACAAAATAATAGACAATGGGAATACACGAACAAGACAATTTAGAGTTTTTACCCGATACTTTAGCTTGCCATTTGGCGTTGCCGATCAAAATTTCTCACCAATTTGCGAAGATGACACCACTCTGTCAAAAACGGCGGTTTTCTACTTGTACACCCAATAATAATATTCCTAATTATTTCTTGGCTAAAAATTCGTTTCGTTGTAGGCGGAATCTGTTAGAATCTGTTGGAACCCCGAGTTAAGCCCCTTGCGATGTCATTGGGGTGCAAAGTAAATTTAGTATTATGGCCGGAGAGCTTAGATTTGGGTGAGTTTTTTAAAGAGGATGCTTTGTGCTGGTGGCGATAGTTTCTGTAATTATCTGCGCTGTAAAAAATTTTTTTTTTTAAATTTACAAGAAGAAAGATTTTAATTAATTTATAGGAGAAGAACTTTTCAAAATACTGGAATTGAGTAGAAATCAAAGAAGTGATTGACAATTTGACGGATATAGATTGTTTGATTTTCGCTGAGTTGGTAAAATAAATTTGAAAAGCACCTATTTCAGAATTATGGGTAGTAGCAAAATTCGGAACATTATTAACTTCGGCTATTAAATTGGTATAGTGAATTTATATTGGTAATCATTCAAAAACCAACGATTTCCTTAGGAGGTGTGGCACGATATGGCAGGGAATCGTCCGAATCGTCCAATCCGGTACGTTCAGTTCTGTAGAAAATATAGATAAAAGCTATTTGCTAGCAGGTTATGTGGATAATTTGAAAAGAAAGCCGAATTTTCTCAATAATTTTAGTCATTTATGTCCTGCTCAGGCTATTAGTTGTTACTTACAAATTGTTATTTACAAGCTATCGATCGATTCTTCCATAAGATAAGGTATCAGATCGGCATGCAATATTTCTCGGAAGCACCGATTTTGAGCCTGATAATTCAGTTAAAGAGGTTTTTGAAAGGAATAACATTTATTATTGGACATATTTAAATGAATAGATAAATGGTTTCAGGAAATGACAGGGGTTACCACAACAATAAATTCTGCAGCAACCCCTTTAGCTGTAGATCATTGAAACCATTTGTCGTCGATTGTGGACATTTAAGGTGGCTCCTGTTAACTTCAGCCAGCCAGAATACTTTTGAATTTATATTCCCTAGTACATTTTATAACTAGTAAATTGGCAAGAGGCTTGCAGTTAAGGCGGATTTGAAAACAAATTATTTTTTTGGTAATTAGACTATCTAGTTAATCTGCGCAGAACAACAAAAAATGCTCGCAATCATAACTTTCAAATAGAAGTTTACTTTGTCGTTCTAATATCTTTTTCCTCCTATCATCCATAAGTTCCATTCAAGCCGCTTAATATTCCAAACAAATTTGAGCTAGCTGATTCAATTTGTCCCCAAAACGTGCAACGCGCTGCTCCCGATTCCCTACTGTCACTGCTACCGATCTTGGGCGCCGGTACGGTATCGGAAGGTGCTGATAGCGAATGTGGGCCCGCCAGGAACGTCCGATTTTTGGCTCACCTTATGTTAACCTAACTTCCGGATTACCGGCTGATTCCAATTCTGGAGTACCCAAAAAGGTCCCGTGTGTGGTAAGAAAAACGGTTACAAAACAAAAATCAAACTTTCTTTCATGGCTCGCCCCAGAGTTTACATCTTATTATATATTTTGGCTTTTATCCGAAACAAAGTTGATGATTTACAGGTTGAACAAATTAAATTTTCTCATCCTCGGAAAGTATCAACATTTAAGATTGGTATTCCTGGACCTCATTTAAAAAAATTTAATGTCATCGAATTTGTGGCTAAAAATTATCGTTTCCCGGTAGTTTTATATATGTTAATAATTTCCATCATTTGAGTTTCCAATTCATGCGAATCACTTTTTAGTGTCCATTTAGTCCATTTCTAAATCGACCTGATTATTTTATTTTCTTGCTCGCTACGTAAAAGTGCGGCTAGCTCAGAGAGGTTGTTAGTTTGATTCACCATAATTATATGGCAATGAATGATTGTGATCTCACTAGTTTATTGTCTTTTTCACTTAAGCCTTGGATCTCAGCTTTGTAGCCTCAGCCTTGTAGACTTGTCCTCGTTCGACCTCTCAACTTTGCGATCTTGATTCTTGTGCACTCGGTATTTGACTTCTTACTAATCCCTAAGCTGCGTTTGCACTGCCGTACCGCTAACTCACGGTACGCCCCTTTATCACTAAAAGTTTGTGATCCAATCGTCTTTCTCGATCATTTTTTTTATCATTCTGGATAATGCATTGCCAGTGCCAATCTGTCCTGATGGACCCTGATTGAATTGAGCCATCTGCGGGCTTGGGATGTTTAGAACCGCGGTTTTTATCGAATTATAATTATTATTTATAATTATTTCTTGTAGTCCCTTCAGCTTGCAAACGCGAAAGGTTCCAATTCTGGTCCAATCACCGAGTTCTGAGATCTCTGAAAAGTAACAGGTGCTGTGTGCAGGTCGAATATAGCATCACTTTCCACTGCAACCGTCCGTGTCCCAGGACTGTGACAGCTGCATACTGCTTTCTCCAGCGGTATCTGCCAATAGCCACTTTCTTCCATCGATATCGCCACCGGTCATGTTAGTACCGTCCGGTAACTTAATAGCTTCGGCTATTTGTTTTCTGTCTCCAAAAATTTGTCCGTGTTCGTTGAGGTCTTTAGTAATGTTCCGGTCTTTAGTAATTTTATTTATTTTATTTATTTATTACTTTAAAGTTAACAAATATCTGCCAAGTTAGCTTTACTAACTATAATGCCAATGTGATCAGAGAAGTTTAAGTTGTGGTTGAATAACACTCCAAGGTCTGTTACGGAATTTATGCGTTAAAGATCATTCGACCCAATAGAATATGACGTGAGGAAAAGCCTTTTCCGATAAAAGGACATAAACTTACATTTCCAGTTGTTTAAAAACAGCAAATTCTGGATGAATAAAGAATGAAGGTTGTTCAGATAGGGTTGCAAGAGTTCATGGGAATTGGGGTTCGATAATGGCAAGCAAAGTTTTACGTCGTCAGCATACATCATAACATGAGAAGAGAAAACTATTTGAGGCTAGTCATTTATAAAAATTCCAAACAGTAGGGGTCCTAGGTGGCTCCCTTGCGGAACACCAGAGTTCACGTGAACAGAGTTTGAGTCCGGTTCGAAAGGTATGTTGAAATCCACTTAGTCAACGTAATCGGGAATCATAGTAATGTTAGTTTTTTCAATAATAACTAATGGTTCACGGAATCAAAATCCTTACTGAAGTCCGTAAAAATAACATCAGTTTGAATGTTATTTTTAAAAGGGCTTCTGACTGAGGTAAATTCCAAAAGATTTGACCTTCGTTTCATAAAACCATGCTGAGTTGGGGACATTACTGAGCTGCATTGGTGCTGTAGCTGAGCGGTAATAAGCTGTTGAAACGTGGGGATCGCGCTCAGTTTTGCAATACCGCAATAGTTTTTAATGTCCGATTTGCTTCCCTTTTTATGAAGTGGAATGACAAAAGATTCCTTCCAAACTTCAGGGAAATACGAATGTAGGATGGATATTTGAAAAAGTTTAGATAAAGGTTTGCACAAAGTATCGGCACATTTTTTTATAACACAGCTCTGTACAAGATTAGGGCCCGAAGAAAAAGACATCTTGATTGTGTTCAGATTTTGTAAAACATCATCCTTACTAATTAGGGGCGTGAAAATACAGTTGGAGTGAGGAAGAGGGTATGGGTAGGTTGAAGTGCTATCGTAACTAAAAGACGAGTACGTGGACTGAAAAAATAAGTTCGTTTGAATCCATAAAAGACCAGTCGAGTTCCGATAAATGCCTATTCATTTCTGCGAATTTAGCTCTTCGAAAACAGCGAAAAGATGCTGGTTCAATTTCGGAACATGACAGTAATGGAGCTGAAGCTTCTAAAGTAACCTCAAGTGTAGGATGGTAAGCGTCTTCAGGATTGGAGAGAGGGCTAATTCGAGTTACGAATGCATTGGCGAACTCCGAGACAAAACCAAGGTTAAAACTTTTCTGGAGCAGTTCAAGACTGAGTTCAGTTGAACTAAAGAAAGATCAATAAGACCGTGAACAAACTCATGGGCCGTGGTGGGAACGAGAGCAGCTGAATCAGTTGATGTCATCCAGGAAATGTCAGGGACGTTAAAGTCGCCCATAACAATAAGATGATCGTTATAGCCGAGGGTTGAATAAATACTCTGTATTTGAGCCAAATGCTGAAGGTAGAGGCTAATATCAGAACGAGGGGGAATATACGAGTATGATATAAAAACGAAATAATCATGAAGCTTTATCCGAACTGCAACAAACTCTAATATGCTGTCTGTACCAATCATCGCAATATGTTGAGAGACAAGATCGGACTTGACGGCAATAAGAACACCACCGCCAAGACGCATTAAGCAGTCACATCTATATATAACATAACTTTCAGCAAATATTTCGCAGTCAGACACAGAGAAATTAAGCCACGTTTCGGTAAAAACAATTACATTGGCATCGAGGGAGACACTGTTGACGTGCAGTTTACTAAGTTTGCGAACATTCTGGTAGTGTCGGGAAAAAGAATTGTTTAGTTTTTTGGTAAGTTGGTTGAAGGAATCTGAGGCCAGTGGACCCGAGGATTAGGCATGTTTACGTACTCGTGAGCAATAACATATTTAGGCCAAATAGAAACATCGAGAGCCTTATTAAGATGTTCCTCAGGAAGTCCAATTTTAAACGAAGATATTTCGCGTCTCTGCTTAAACTTGAAATTCAAGACGGTTAGTTCGGCTCGAGAAACATTCAGTTTGCTGCTCAGGTAGTTTTTGACGTCATCTTCAGATGCACCAGGATGAAGGCCAGAGACAAAAATGAGCTTTTTTTGTGCAACGCCCGATAAGGGCTTAGGTTCCATATGAGTGACTCCAGATAAGGTTGACTGCGATGGTCCCGAGTTCGTATTAGAAGGCGTCAAAATTAAACCAGAGCCAACTGCAGCAGCACGCGGCCTAGATGCCAGGTCATTGTTGACGAGCTGCAGATCAGAAGGTGCGACTCGATCGGGCGGTCCAGAATAGGCAGCTGCAGGAGTAGGTTTAGAGGAAGCGTATGCCGTGCAGCCGTCAGCAACATCAGTAGAGCCCTCTCTGGTAGCCAAACGGCCTAATGATCGGCTTGCCTAATGAAAGCCATGATATTGATTTTAATATGATGGCAACTGGGGCAGGTCCAATCCAGGTTAGAATTAGATTTAGTCCGGTCTGCAATTAGTCTGGTGGTTGTTGTGGCTCCCACTGTCCTATGTGTTGCTGTTGTATCTCGGGATTCAGTTGTATCAAATGGAATCGGAGGTAATTATTCAATGTTCCACACTCGTACCGCTTAAATTACTGATTCGGTAAGATCACTCTAATTTTTAAAACTCCTTCATGTTGGCCTACGTATTGGGTGGATGTCCAACCAGTCCAAAGCAAAGCCTCTGCGTTGGCATATCATGGCTCCAGCAAGTTCTATCCCGTATGGTTCTGGTTTTTTGTTCTGCTAATGAACTCTGTCTGGTCGCCAGTGCTTTTTGTATTTGGTGTTGAGGAAGGTGGTCTGTCTTTGTTCGCTTTGTTCGGGCACAGTTTATAAAGTTCGACGTGGCCAGAGATTGAGAAAAAAAATTGTATTTAGCTTGGCTCACCTCGAGATCAGCTCCCTAGCTCCGAAGAATAACATGGCCAAGAACGCTACGGGCTGCGCCTTTATTATGACACAGTAACTTACACAGTGGATAATTTCTATGCTGGGTTCCAGTGCTGAATCACGGCGCTTCAAGATTGCCGTCTGCTTGGTCCGCCAGTCGCTCGGCGAATGGTGAGATTGGTCGTATTTTGACTCTCAGGTGGGCCCTTCTTTTCGGCTAGGTATACTCAGATTGGTACGATGTATTCTGGTCCGTCGGTTGTAACGATCTAGTTGGGTGACTCTAGGGCATCGGAAGTTCGATTCGGTGTCGTTTCCTGGTTGGAATCCGCAAACGTGACTTCTGGGAGGAACTTGGGCCCTATCGACAGAGTTCGAGCCGGGCTCTTTGATCATGACCAGACAAGGCCAGATTATAAAAAAAATACTGGGCGTCGATGGTCGAGGAGTCGACTTAAAACCAGACCCTCATGGATCCACCACCACTACTACTACTAAGACTATTTACAGAGAACTTACTCTCAGATCCTTCTCGAATGTTCGCCGGAGTACAAGTGGCAGCTCTAAGGGAATGACTCTGATTATATAAGCGGTAGATAGTTTGGAAGTGAAAGTGTATGCGATAAGAGCAATGAATAATGAGAGTTTTAGAATAGATACAAAAATATATAGGTCCATAGCACGACTGCTTCAGATCTAGCTACTCGACTAATACCAATTCACAAAGAATAGCAAACCGCGTTAGATATCTCCATCAGATGACTTTAAAGTTTACTATCAGCCTTATATGGGGTTGCCAATAAATTGATAAAATAGCCAAGAACGGCACTAACATTGCTCTTCAAACGTAAAAGGAGAACATTGGTAAGTCAATAGGTACTTGTCAGCTGATTATTAAAAAATAATACAAAAGACTAGCCAGACAGCTATGTTCGGTCTCTCGTCTCTCGTCAAACGGCTATAGTGGATGGTAGAAGGACAACTGTGCTATATGTGTAGACACAGCTCAAAGCGAGATCGCTCTCATTCTCATTACTCTCATTTCCTTTGTTTTCAATTTATCAAATGCCCTTATTCTCTTAAACGATGGGTTCCTAAGCACCGACAATGGATTCTACTATTATTGCTCTCCAAACGTAAAAGGAGAACATTGGTAAGCCAATGGGTACTTGTCAGCTGAATATTAAAAAATACTACAAAAGATTAGCCAGACAGTTAAGTTCGGTAAAAGGACAACTGTACTATATCTGAAGACGCAGTTCAAAGCGAGATCGCTCTCATTACTCTCATTACTCTCATTTTCTTTGTTCTCAATTTATCAAATGCCCTTATTCTTTTAAACGATGGGTTCCTAAGTGTCGACAATGGAATCTAAGTTTGAGTTTTAAGTAAAATTTTATCGAGATGACCAAACCATGTAAACACTAATTTGATCAAATAAAA
This sequence comes from Drosophila kurseongensis, assembly GCA_018153305.1. Classification (NCBI taxonomy): domain Eukaryota; kingdom Metazoa; phylum Arthropoda; class Insecta; order Diptera; family Drosophilidae; genus Drosophila; species Drosophila kurseongensis. Next base: position 3,021,582 of record JAECXX010000120.1, read on the forward strand.
TTATATCTTTTTACTTAAAGTGAATTACTTGATTTCTTATTGGTGCAGCCGATTGAAATATAGCTAAAATAAGAACCAAAAGCCGTTTGCAATAGTGCAATTAAGACCGCTATCGCGAAAAAGTGCGTTCGAAAAACCTTAGATTGCGAAGTTGTTAAACAAACAAAAATCTTGACCTGTGTGACCATTCAGAAAAGCAATTATGCGATCATTTTGTTACGTTATACAGAGACTTCATAGTTCTCATTTATTTCACGAGTATAAGCGTGGTACGCTCTAACACACCCTTTAGAGGTTGTTTTGGACAATCTAAGCATAGACTGGTGTTGTTATACCCGTTACTCGTAGAGTAAAAGGGTATATTGTATTCGTGCAAAAGTATGTAACAGGTAGAAGGAAGCGTTTCCGACCCTATAAAGTATATATATTCTTGCTCAGGATCACTAGCCGAGTCGATCTAGCCATGTCCGTCTGTCCGTCTGTCTGTCCGTATGAACGCTGAGATCTCGGAAACTATAAAAGCTAGAAGATTGGAATTTTGCATGTCGATTTTAGGAGTTCCTACGCAGCGCAAGTTTGTTTCAAAATGGTGCCACGCCCCCTCTGACGCCCACAAGCCACAAGTGGCCACAGTTTTGATGCTATTATGAACATTTTAATTGATATGTATTTGTTTCGTCAATACCTATCGACTGGCCTTATTAAAGTTTGCCACGCCCACTCTAACGCCCAAAAACTCATTAAACGCTTAAGCCTGGCTAGCGCCTACATTTCCGCCTTTCATGGCCCGTGGTACCAATGTCTTGGGGTAGATGGCGCAATACAATAGCGCGGATGACTTTGGCCAAGGTGCTCAACAGAGTCAACGTTAATTCTCGATAAGGATTTCTATTAAAGGAAATTGCGATGGTTTTCATTTGTCAATACCGAACTATATCCCAAGAACTATGCAAATCAATTCAAGTTAGCCAAATTGGAGGTCTGAGTCAAACAATGGCGTATGTGTGTATGCTGGTGCAGGACAAAAGCTGCCTGCGCTAAAGCAGCGCTGGTGCTGATGCTCGTGCTGTAAAGCTGCCAGCTCTAAGAGATCGCCTAATTCAAATTGATAATTTGAACTTTTTGTCCTTTTTTCCTGTGGTCACTCTAATTCACATTATGTTAATGCAAAATCTAAAGTTGTTTAGCTGAGTAACGGGTATCTAATAGTCGAGGCACTCGACTATAGAGTTCTCTCTTGTTTTTTTATTGGCTATACTTTAAGATTCATATGTATATTCAAATCATTTCAAACTCAAACTGTACATACGTAAGTTTGTTAAGGACATTGAGTCCACAACTTTTATAATACTGAACAAATTAGCATTAGAGAACAATGATGCTAATAAAATTTTATGACATTTGCTTTAAACTTAAATGTGTAGCGCAAGAAGAAAGTTGCTACGAAATAATTTATTCAGATCCTACAAAGAATGTACAAGCTAAAATCAAGATAAGAGAAATTATCAATCAAACACTAATAATAATAAACTACAGAATAATAATTCTCCAAAGCAATATAGGCGGCAAGCTAATACTTCACAAGGCCAATATAGGCAAAACTATAAAGAAATAAAACCCATTATATTAACCAATGAAACAAGAATTTCAACAATAATTTCAACAAAATTTTGAATTTTAATTAGGCTTAGAATATTTTAAATTATCAACCACAACAAAACCACAATTATCAAACACAAACCGTCGTCGCATGCAGACGTATTTATTTTGCTCCGGGAAAAAAGTATTCGATAAAATCATAAAAGTGCAGTGACTGGTTTAATAAATCTACTACACCGGGAAAAGACGCTTTCTGCGATGAAATCGGGAATGTTTATATTGATAGGTCAATTAATTAATATAAAACTTAACACTTAAAACTCTAATTAACTTTACCTCGAATACAATTAGTCTGAACGACGTTCGCACACAACGTCAACGTGAGCCGTATCTCGTCGGCTCTCAGTACAAAGAACTAACACGTACTTCTCTTTTAAAGCAACCGAAAATAATGCAAGCTCTGATCAAGCGCGGCAATTAACCCCAACTTGACCGAATTCTTAAACGTAGCGAGCGAGAGAGCGCGTTCTTGCTCACCCTCGCTAACATCGACGTTTCTGCAGCCAAAGAGCGCTGAATGTGCTCCAATGCAGGTATGCAATAACCTAAACTTATCAGCAGTAACTAGCACCGCAATTTCTTTAACAACGTCAACTGTAACTACAACAACAACCGCAACTGTATTGACTGCGCGTTGAATGACATCTTCAGGTAAACTATCTACAGGCCACATCTATAAATATACAAATAAATACTGGCAACCAACTTACACTAGCCGCCGTATACTGCCCCCCTCGTTTCACAATAGCTGAATATGAGTTTATGCAGTTTTTCAACTCACTAGGATTTCTCGTGATTTCAAATGGAAAGCAGCTCTATAATGCAATTATAAAAGCCAAGAACAAGTTTTACTATGTTTCTTCTGCAGACCAGAGTGTGCCAATTCCACAGATCTCCATCTGCTGGGCAATGCTAAAAACATGCCTCACGTCAACTCACTAAAGCTTTACAGCAAGAAGAAGCATATGTCCACAGACGCTACATTGAGCAATTGTCAACATCTAGTACAAAACACTCACTATGGGGAGCTCACCCAACTCTAAGCTCACCGAAAGTAACTTTGAGGCCTATTAGAAATCCCACAGGCGGCTGGGCGCGTAGCGATGCAGACAGAGCCAGCACGTTTGCCAACCATCTTAAAAATGTCTTCCATTCAAATCCTGCGTTTACTTTGCCGTCTTGACCATATGAGCCTCAGCTTCAACATGAGCCAATTGAGTTTCGCCCAAACGAAATCGTTTACATCATCAAAAATCAGCTGAATCCGAAAAAATCCCCGGGCTGCGACCTCAAAACTCCCAAAATGATCATAGAGCTCCCATATTGCGCCGTTTGCACTATCACCCAGCTTCTTAATGCCATCGCAAAACTTGGCCACTTTCCAGTGAGATGGAAAAAGTCGATTATAATAATGATAGCAAAGCCGGGAAAAGACCACACAATTCCCACGTCGTATAGACCTATAAGACTGCTTTCATGCTTATCTAAACTCTTTGAAAAATGAGTATTGACTCGGATAAACACATACCTAAGAATCCAGGAAGGAATTCCGTAACATCAATTTGGGTTTCGTGAAAAGCACGGAACAATTAAGCAAGTCAACCGGACAACATCAGAAATTCGAAACGCGTTCGAAAACCGAGAGTACTGTACTGCCATATTTTTAGATGTCTCTCAAGCATTTGATTGAGTTTGGCTAAAAGGTCTAATGTACAAGATAAAGAAAATGCTCCCCCACAACACCCACAAGCTTTTAGAAAGTTACCTCTAAGACAGAAAATTTGCTGTGAGATGCAACACTGCTAAAACTGACGATTTCACTATTGGAGCTGGAGTTCCTCAAGGTAGCGTTATTGGGCCAACATTATATGTCCTCTACACAGCAGACATCTCAACCAGCACACGATTAACAACATTTCTGATGATACAGCTATTCTCAGCCTCACAAAATGCGCGAAGCAAGCAACTGCTCAGCTAGCTCTTCATCTGGTCGATGTTGAAAAGTGATTTTCAGATTGGCGAATTAAAGTGAACGAACAAAAATGCAAGCACGTTACGTTCACTCTGAACAGGCAAAACTGCCCGCCGCTCAACCATACTCTACTCCCGCAAGCAAACGAAGTGACATATCTAGGAGTACACCTCGACAGAAGACTCACATGGCGCCGGCACATTGAAGCCAAAAGAACACACCTAAAGCTAAAAGCCAGTAGCCTTCATTGGCTTATCAACGCTCGGTCTCCCCTTAGCCTTAAATATAAAGTCCTGCTGTATAACTCGGTACTAAAACCTATATGGATGTACGGCTCTCAGTTATAGGGGAATGCCAGTAATAGCATTGCTGGGGAACCGGGGAACCGTGGTACGTTCGCAAGTACTTTACCAAGCTATCGTTGCACCCTAACCACCTGGCGAAAGGTCCTACAAGGTTGATCAACCAATAACGCCTTCGTCGCAATGACTTACCCACCCAGCGACCGACTTGAGGGTTAAATTTTAATGTTAAGATTCGTAAACTTATTGTTAGTCTCAAAATTAAAAGAAGATTCAATAAATAAAAACATAGTTTAAAAAAAAAAAAAAATTTAATTTTTCGTCAATCCGTTCTAGAGTAATAGAAATGTAATCATTGAAAAAAGTTCCCGCCACTTTGTACTTGCAAAAACTATAAGTAGGGTTGCCGCAACCTTTGTAACCTGTAATCTACGTGAGTAGACTGAGTAGACTAAACTGGTACCGTTGCAAAGTTTGGGTTGATTAATATTGCGAAGCAATATTATGTGGTGGCATTCCTGAAACATCAAGATAATTAAACAATTCTTTTGGATAATTGACCGTTTCATCTGCACTTACAACGGTGTCGATTGACTTATATGAAACAAATCCCCTTGAGGATGCTTAAGGCACCTCACATTTAAATATTCAAAACCTTCGAATCTGGGCCACTAAAGGCATCGTTACCTGCCACTAAATATATATATTTAGTTTTAAATTTTAAGTTTTAAGAAAAAACCCGATAAGCCCCGAAGAGAGCGGACGTGCTTTGCGCGAGCTCCGGGAAAAGCTGAAGAAAGTGGATGTATTAAAGAAAAATCAAATTTAAAAAAACTAAATTGGTGTACTACAAAAAAGGCGAAAAGACTCAAAAACAAAATAAAATCAAAAAAATCAGTGATATGATTAAATCAAGTGCAAATTATTTTATAATAGTGCCACGCTAAAAGTTTAACGACCGACAAACCAAATAAAGAGCGCATAAGCTCGTTGTGCCGAAGAGACGGGTACTTCTCGTATATCTCTACGCGCGATAGCGAAGTGAAAAAAACGTATACAAAGACCCACCCGGCTCTACTTTCAGTCGATACTCAAAGAGCACGATCATTGTCACCTCTTTACTCACTGTTACTCCCACTCCAACGGCGTGGAGTTCTCAATGTAAAACCCCCACCATCAGAATCGACCCTTGGCACATCAGCAACATGCAGTGGTAAAACTTTTGCAATCGCACCAAAAGTAACAGCAACAACTACAGCAACGGCAGCAAACCCAACAATCGACTGCGATGTCGTTGACTGCAGCGCCAAATTTAACGTCAACTAAAATTATGACAAAACAAAATTAAGTAAATATTCAACAAGCGGGCCCGGCCATACAGACGGGTATGGATCGCTACATCCAAATTAAGCGTAAGCTTAGCCCGCAGAACACCGCCGTGGGTAATAAGCCAAAAATAAACCGAGTCCAAAGAGACAACGAATTACCCGGGAGATCCCATAACAACAGATTTGCCCTCCTAGCTGAAACTCAACCAGAACTGGGTAAAGAGACCCAACCGAAACCAAAGCCCCCAATAATTTACATTAGGGGGAAAAGCTCGAAGTTGACCAGGGCCAACAAAATTGTTGCGTTGGTCGGGAACGGAAATTTTTATGTTGTTCACTAAGGAAAATATTCACACAAGATATCTCTCATCTTATTGAGCTTCTTCGTAGGTCAATTTTATGAATGGTCACAATTAGCGATAAGAATATCTTCAATCAAAAAACGATTAAGTGAAAAAACTTTTTAGTGGTAATGAGTGGCTTTGTCTGTCATTAAGTTAATGCACATTTGGATTGCCAGTAAGGGTCTTTTTATTTGACATGTGCAAAATATCTATAAGATTTTTCGATAGTGCAGATAACGAAACGTTTTCACCCTCCGCTGCTTGTTGGTACTTAGCATCTCCTGGAAAGTATTCCGAAATGCATTTCCGAAATGATTTCCTTTCTAAACCTTAAAAAAGAAAAGTCCACTATTCCTATATGTCACAGAACTTTATACTGTTAAATGCAAATGTTTTTGATGGTAGAATTTGTAACACCCCAAATTATTACATAAGGCTACTTTTGTGAGGCAAAGGGCTGGTGACACACATTTAGCTCCTAGATCCCCCACATTAGGATCCCATTCCTACGTCGATCCCCGCTTTGCTCTCTAGCCGAATTCAAAGAAACTGCAAAAACCTTTTTTTATAAACTGCAATTCTAAGCTCCCTAAACTTTTTCGAGTTGCAATTTTCATTACCACCATCATCTTAATATCTTAATTCAAAGAACAGAGATTTAAAACAAGAAAGGAAGCAAACTTCAAAAAGTCGAAGTTTATATACCCTTGCAGCTATTGCAAATCGACTGAATTTCGATTTCCATGCCTATATAACTAAAAACAATGAAGCTGAGTCGACTTTGCGCTGCATTTTGCCATCGTTTCTGTGGCGGCTATATGATATTGTTGTCCGATCTTAGTTGAATTAAAACTGAATTAAAAACGAATTAGTGGAATTAACGGCATTCGGATGGTGTTTTCCACTTAAGGCCAAATCGGTATAACAAATAATCACATGCATATTAATTTACTTTTAAAAATTTTTTTCAATCAATTATGAAAAAAGTCAATACTGGTAAAAGAAGGCAATTTCAGCCCTATATATATATATTTTTTTTTTTGCTCAGGATCAAAAGACGATCTTGCCTTGTCCCATTTTCTGTCTGTTCATAAACTAACATAAACTAACATAAACTACATATCTTTTAGATTCTAGTTTGTCCTATGCAGCGCCAGTTATTTAACTCCTAATTCATTTTTTCTTTACTTAATAATTTCTACAAAACTCTTAAAAAAAAAGAGCGCAAGAGCTAAATGGAATTTAACAGAGATTTCCGAAAAAGAGCAACCGATTATGGCTGGCCATTAATTTTGTAAATTGGGCCTTGATAAAAACTGGGACCATCATTTTGACTGTTTCATGAAGTTTCTCGACTTGTACAAATAAAGAATATTAATTATCGATACAAGCTGATAAATTACTTACCTTAACAACGCTGTAAACTGCTTGTGAATATAACATGCTAATTTCGACAGGATCTTGTGATAGTTCTTGAGTTGACTTAAAGAGTCTCTTTTTAAAAACAAAACGATTTTCTCCTGATTGAGAGCTATTTGCAAGCTTTTTCATCGTGGTTCCGAAAGCTTGTTTTAGTTCCCATGCCGATATTATATCATACAAATAATCAAAACTTTTTATGTGCTCTTCACCGTCTGGTCGAGATTGATAAATGGCCCAACCGTCAGTTGAAGTTAAGTTTAGTTTTTCTGCGAGCTTCTGCACAGCGTCACCTGCAGTGTCAGTTGGATGAACATCTATAGCTTTGGTGCGTGCATCCAAGAAAAAAAACCTGCATACTATTGTTCCAAGACGTCGCATAGCCTAAAAAATTAATTTAAATTTATTAAAATTTAATTAGGTCGTATAGTATTGCAATGTAAACGGGTTCCGATGGTTTATTCAAAGTCAATAATGGCAGCACATTTAAGCCACCTTGAAAACAAAAGGATCGGTAGAGAAGGCCAAACAAATAACTATAAAGCAATTACTACTATTTTTATAAATTTTTTGGTACGACAAAAAATTACCAAAGGCAATATTTGCCACTTTGTAGATAATAACCAACATTTTTGGAATTCGATGCGATTACTCCGTACAGAATTATATAACTTTTGTATAAAATGTCTACTATTTGAAACAATTTTGCAATAATAAAATCTCTGGCTATAGAAAAAAGAAAGATGTATTTAAAATTTTGGGGAAAATTGCGTCTCGATTTTCAAGAGATTTCTTATTTATACACGGGCTCTTTAAAAGAAGAATAAAGCATTATTCAATGGAAAAATTACATAAAATCCTTTTTTGATTTATAAAGTGAACGGTCGTATTTCTCCTAAACCTCCCGCTCTTTTTTTCTCCCCACTAAATATAGTAAGTTACCGGTTCTCAAGCTTTTTAGCTAGATATTTAAGTGCTCGGTCAATATTAAAGGTGCTTAATGCACAGAGTTATTATAATTACCTTGACCGTTGTAAGGTCCAGATCTCAGTACTCAAATCTAATTCTTATCCTTCCTCGCTGTCGTTTATCTGCCACCACAGATCAGGTAATAGCCGATTTACTTATCCATTTTTTTTGAAATGACTTATTCTATTTTAGATTATTTAAAACATCCTTATTCTTACACCATGTTCCAGTCTAACACAATATTCTGTGCCTTTTTAGCCGAAATTTCTACAGGAAGTACTCAAGAGAGGTAACAAGTTAGAGGACAGTAATTAACAAGAAAGGAAAGCTAACTTCGGGCGGAGCCGAAGTTGAAATACCCTTGCAGAATATTCTGTAAATTATATTTTCCAAAATTATTCATATGATGCATTCTTAACACTCATAAAAAATTCCAACTTTAAAAACACCAAAGTTATGGCATATCCAATCGTTCAGTTATATGGCAGCTATTGGATATAGTCGGCCGATCCTTATCAAATTTGGTAGGTCGGATTGATTGGCCAAATATAAAACCCATAAAAAAATCCCAACTTCCTAACTTTACAAACACCAAAGTTATGGCATTTCCGATCAATCAGTTATTTGGCAGCTATAGGATATAGTGGGCCGCTCCCGGCCGTTCCGACTTATATACTGCGTGCAAAGGAAAGAAGGGTGTGTGCAAAGTTTCAATTCGATATCTTTAAAACTGAGAGACTAGTTCGCGTAGAAACAGACAGACGGACAGACAGACGGACAGACAGACGGACAGACAGACGGACAGACAGACGGACAGACAGACAGACGGACAGACAGACGGACAGACAGACGGACAGACAGACGGACAGACAGACGGACAGACAGACGGACAGACAGACGGACAGACAGACGGGCAGACAGACGGACAGACGGACATGCTTATATCAACTCAGGAGGTGATACTGATCAAGAATATATATACTTTATAGGGTCGGAGATGTCTCCTTCACTGCGTTGCACACTTTTGACCAAATTTATAATACCCTCTGCAAAGGTATAAAAAGGTATATCTTGGTTAACAACTTTTTATAAGTTTTTTAGTAAAATATTATTCCTCATATGTAGATTAATTATATCTCCGTGTCAACAAGGATTTATTGACGGTAGATCAACAACCACTAACTTTCAGGAGCTCACTTAATTTGTTATATAGGGCTTCAAAGGTAATTCTCAAACAGACGTAATTTACACTGACTTCAGTAAAGCTTTTGACTCTATAAAGCTTTCACTCCTTGTTCGGAAACTCGACTTGTTACAGTTTCCAGTTGACCCCTTATATGGATCCCAGAGTCCTTTTTAAATATTCTTTCATTTCGTTCTTTTTGTTTCATCCGTTCCTAGTTATAAGTAATACTTATGTAAGCAGATATTGTTAAATAGTGCCTGCCATTTATACTTATATTCCAGTAAAATAGTTTTGGCTGGTTGTTGCATTCCCGTGCTATGTGTCCAACCATTACCTTGAACAGGTATTCCTCATGTCGATCTTGCCTTTTATGCCTCTGTTCAGTGCTTGTCCTGGCTTTTGTGGTCTCTAAAAGCTTATTGGTATTTCAGGTGGTTGTTGCGGTCTCCAGTAGTTTGCGGTGATTGATGTGGCGATGTGTTGCTGTGCTTCTGTTGAATCAAGGGATTTCGTTCCTTTTAGCGTCTCGAACTATTCTGCTAACCGAAGGGATTCCGTTCCTATTAGTGTAACGAACTATTCTGCTAACCGAAGGTATTATGTTACGTTTTGTTTGTCGCTTAAAATGCACCCGAGTGTTTCAGTAAAAAAACACAATAGCTTCTTCTCTGTAAGCCTGTGGCATATTATGGTTTTTTCGAGTACTCGTATCTGTCCGCTGTTTACTGCGTGTGACTCTTTCCATTGATATTTCTTAGTGGTCTGCTGGCATGTAATACTCCAGGAATTCCTTCTTCAAGCTGCTCCATGTAGGCATTGCATGTTAGTTTGGTGGGCCACCAGACCAAAGCAAAGCCTAAGTACTATTACTCCTGCTGCTTGAACCAGTTCTATCCCGTATGCTTCCACTAGCTCCTTCGTTCTGGTAATGAACTCGGTCGGGTCGTCAGTGCCGTCGTATTATTCTCCCCAGCTGTGTATGACTCCCATCGTGGCTACTTTGTTTCTGATTCATAGCTGTGATTGTTGTTTTTTAAGGTATGTTTCCAGTTGGGCTGGTTACTGTGACCGCCATAATGTTTTTTTATGTGTTTAGAAAGGGAGTAAACCATCTTTGGTTTCTATTTAAGGGCGGTTTCTTCACACTGTATACGCGTTCCCCTCGCCGCCAAGAAATCCATACCTAATATCACGCGATCCACCATGGTTGGCATCACTAAGAATGGCATCCACACTTCAGCTAACGCTATTGTAGTGATGATCTCTTGCATCTCCTCATTGGGGTAATATGTCCCACCAAAAATACGTATTAGGATTATATGCCCCAGGATAAAAGGGCGATTTAAGGATTTTTAAGTATGCAGTACATAACTTTTTTTAGCCACATTTCATAATATGCAAAAACATTTGCCATAACTATCTTGAATTTTAAAATAATACTCCGTCCCGAAAGGGTAAAGATGGCCATTTTTTATTTATTTGTATTTATTTTCACCGGTTACAAGTGCCCCGAAAACGGCTACCACGGAGGATAACGTGACAAAAATCCACGATCTCGTATTGGCAGACCGCCGATTGAAGATACGCGAGATAGCTGCATGCAATTTTGAGCATGAGAAAGCTGTCGGCGCGATGGGTGCCGCGTTTGCTCACACCGGACAACAAACGCAACCGTGAGACCCCTTCAGAGCAGTGTTTGACGCTGCTTAACCGCAATCCGAAGGAGTTTCTGCATCGTTTCGTGACCGTCGACGAAACATGGATCCACTGGTACACACCAGAGACCACTCGAAACAGTGGACTTCACCCGGCGAACCTGCTCTGAAGAAGGCGAAGACTGTCCCATCGGCCGGAAAGGTGATGGCCACCGTTTTTTGGGATTTACAAGGTGTGATCTACATTGACTACCTGGAGAAGGGCAAAACGGTTACACGGCTGTACTACGCCGAATTATTGGACCATTTGGCGAAGAAAAAATTGCTCTTTCATCATGACAACGCACCTGCTCGCACTTCCGCCCTCGCCATGGCCAAATTGGTTGAATTGGGCTACGAACTGGTACCCCATCCACCATATTCTCCAGATTTGGCCCCGTGTGACTTCTTTTTGTTTCCAAACTTGAAGAAGTCACTCGCTGGACAGAAATTTTGCGTCGAATGAGGAGGTCATCGCCGCCAGAGGCGGCCTATTTTGCACACCTCGAGAAAACGTATTTTTCAGACGGGTTAAAGAAGTTGGAGCATCGCTGGGTCAAGTGTATCGAGCTAAAAGGAGATTATGTTGAGAAATAAATCCAAAATTTTCGTTTTTCTTTTGGAGGCTAAGAACTTATCGGACCACCCTCGTAAAAGCGAGCTTTCCAAAGAATGTCAACCATTAATGGATACTCAATCATCAAATATTATCACAAGATAACTCTTTTTAATATAAAATATCTTTTCTATGAAATCGAAGGTCTATATTCAGATTTATTAATAGGATACAATATATTAAAAAAAATTAAAGCAACAATTGTTACAGAAAGGAGTATATTAAAATATAATGGAGGTGAAGAAAAACTAGTATTTGATAATGGGGCAGGGTTAAATAACCTGTCTCAAACAGAAGCAAAAACTATTATTCCTTTAAAAGAATAAAAAATAAAAAAATATTACGATGAAAAAATAATTACGAAAACGAATCACTACGAGTAGAAGAAAGTTATAGAAGCTTGGGAAAAGAAAAACCCAAGCAAGCCGACAAAAAAATTCCATAAAAAATCGAGGAAATAAAAATCGTTTGAAAATTAAAATATTTAAACACGCCGTCGTAGAATTATCCGACAATCAGAATATAAATACTATAATGATTTCTGAAGAAATAATACGATCAAGTAAAAATCATTATAAGTCACCAGTCTGAGTAGTTCCAAAGAAAATTAAAGCTTGTCATTGACTATAAAAAACTAAATGAAAGTACAATACCAGATAGGTATCCAATACAGGATCCATCAGTAATTCTTTCCAATTTGGGAAAGGCAAAATACTTTTCAACAATTGATTTAGAATCCGGATTTCTTCAGATATTGATGAATCTGTTATCGAAAAAACTTCTTTTTATAATACTATTTTCGACCTCGATTATATTGATTTAACCAAATAATAAATATTTTATTAACGCAAACATGAAAATCTCTTTAGAGAAATCAAAGTTTAAACGCGATACATTGATTCTTGGATACATTGTATCTTATAATGTAATAAAAACAGACCCAGAACAAATTTCTACTAATATTACGGGCTACTATACAAAATTTTTTTTACAAATTATGCTCTCAAAGCCAAACCTCTAACAAAATATTTAGGAGGTCATAACGGCAAAATATCAAAACGGATGTAAACAAAAATTGTTACCTTGACCACCGATGCTTCAGTCATAAGGTGCGCTACTATCCAAGAGGGAAAACCTATAACATTTCGCTCTCGCCCCTGCGCAATCTCAGATAAAAATCCTAATATCGAAATGAAACCCTGGTATTCTTTTATAGAGCGTTTTATTTATAAGCCAGGCACGACAAATGTAGTTGCAGACGCATTATCTCGAATTCAGATTAATAACTTGTCCGATAGAGACCAGTCAGAACAAGCTTATGCTACAAATAAGAAAGAACTTTAAGCCATATAATGGGCTTTTAAAAATCTCAGAAATTATTTATATGGTGTGATAGGTGTTTAGGTCAGTGGCCCACTGCACCGCCGCTGCTCACTGATCTCTCCGAGTTTTCGCTCTCGCCCCTCTTCCGCTCCCTCGCTCGCTTTCTCGTAACGTCCGCGCTCCGAAGGGCATGCCTCGTGTTTCGGATACGAACTCCTCGGTTGGCCGCTGTCGATCTCCCGCTCTCGCTTCATCGGAGTAAAGCGGGTGGGAGCGCGGTTTTGTATGCAGCGTAATAAAGCTGACCACTGAATTACCACGACGCCCCCGACTTCTTCATTTTCGTCTACCTTTGCGTTCGCGCCGTGGGCTTTTTGTGGTGCCTCATAGAAATCTTTTTAATGACAGGATCGCCCCCTGCATCATTTGGCCCCAGACTTCTTCATTTTCGTCTACCTTTGCGTTCGCGCCTTGGGCTTTTTGTGGTGCCTTATAGCAATCTTTTTAATGACAGGATCGCCCCCTGCATCATTTGGTCCTTAGAGCCGGATAAGATATCCTTCCGCCATTCTACCAAAAAAGATAAGTACGAGCCTTTTCCGTCTCCCTCTCACTGCCGGTCTTCAGCAGTGGCTCGAACATTGAATTTCGTTCACACTGCTGCAAGATCAATTTTTTCGGGTCAACTCCACGTCCGAGTTTTCCCGACACAACGGCAGTCCAACAAATTTTCTATCCGTCTCCGCTTTGTGTGCGTCGCCATACTCCTTTCCGTTTTTATTTCGCTCTCCGTTGTACACCAACTTGCCAACGGTCAAGGCATATGTGCATCCAGACATACACACACACGCGCCTGCCAACTCGTGCACATAGTTCAGTGCAATTCTGCCTCCGAGAAAAAAGAAATACGACGAAAAGTGAAATTTTGTGGTGGAAAATAAAAAACCATAACTAATATCAGCCACTCGGCGTGAACTAATTTCGGGAGTTTCCCTGTTCGCCGAACAGTCCGCCGCTGTCGCAATATTTTTTTTGTCTTGTGTTTTTTTTCTCGCCACATTATTTTCTCTGTTCCGTCACTTCAAATACAGTCCACTCCTCGACTGTACCGATACACTTACACATACACACAAATATTCATAACTGCATGCATGCCCATATCTACATAAATATATTTTCTGCCTCCATAAATGTTTTTTATGCCATCACAACTATAGCTTTATCGGATTTCCACTGTATGCCATAGAGCAGCATCCAACACATATGCTCACACATACATATTGTGCATGCTCATCCCACATTTATGTGGGGTTTTGGTTAAAGTTTATTAGAATACTTAATAAAGGCTTAGGATAATTGATTACAGCTTCTTCAAATACAATGTCTAAAGGTTTTAATAAGTTTTATTTAATCGCGAACGTCGTTGCTCTCGTCTTGATGCGTCGTCTTCGGCTTCCTTCATAAAACTCTCTGATCGTCTTTTAATTGCTTCATCTCGTCTCCTCGTCCTTTTGTTTTCGTCGTCGTCTTAGTCTCGTCATTTTCGCAATCCTTTTTAGGTTTTCCCTTTGCTGCTAAACTTGCCGTTACCTTTTCGTTACTTTTAAAATAAAGCTGTTCGTTACTTTTCAAATAAAACTTTTCGTTACTTTTCAAATGGAAAGTGTACAACAGACACACAATTCCCTCATTCTGCCATCCTGCATAAGTATTCGCCTCGAATGCTTAGTTATCAGAGTCGTCGGATATGTTTGATATGTTGTTGTTGGTTGGCCAATGCTTTATATACTCGGCACAACTTGAAGGTTTACCAGGACCGTAGGAGTTTCCCAGTTTCTGTACGTCGTATAAGTTGTTGGATTTAACCTTCGTTACCTGGTATGGACCTAAAAATTTTGGTTTTTAGTTAAAGGCCGGCACCGAATTGCGTTTGTTTAATGGCAACTAAGTCGCCTTGCTTGTACTCGTTTGCTTTTTTGCGTCGTAAGTTGTATGATTTTTTGTTTTCGTCTTGAAGCTTTAAAATTTTAAACTTTGATTTTTCTTGGAGATCGTCGCGGCCATCTTTGAAAGCGTCCATTGTTTCCTTTTTGAGTAAATCCTGTAGCTGGTGATCTTCCCTGGTGCGCATTTTTAATCCAATCATAAGTTCGAATGGTGTGGAATCGATTCTTCTAGTATACGTTGAATTTATGTGGGAATCAGGAATAAACCAGAAGAGCAAGTAGGAAGAGAGACACGGAGCGGTTGTCGCTTCTAATGAAGTATACCGAGAACGCGAGTAGAGTAGAACTCAAGAAGAGTCAGTCGGTGCCAAGATCTCAAGCGTCACACATGCACAGAAGTGTAAGATTGTTTGATAACTCATTAAAGTTAAAACCACAATAATTTGTTAATCGGATACCAAATAATAATAAAAACAATAAACATTATAATAATACATCACTTTGTCGTCTCAAGAGTTGTTTGCATCACTGCGGAATTCCTGGGGCCACAATTTTAGGGGGTCAACCGGAGATATTTGGATCGATTCAAAGGCTGGTTAAAGCAAGAGAAGGAAGCGGAAAAGTGTACGGGAGGAGATCGGCGGTCAAAGAGGAGGAAGATCTGGAAAAGTACCAATTGTGGGTGTGCAGCGAGAAGTCCGTTCTGGTACTGGGCAGTACTGGTGATCTGGCGTGGCTAGAAGACGAATTCAAGGCCGTGTTCATAAGGCAAGGAGAAGTGTATTGGTGAAACAACAGGAAGAATACAAAACAGTATTTGTGTGCTGGCGAGAAGTTTAGCTGATGCAGTATTGGTGAGAGACAGGAAGGCGAGACAAGATATTTGGCAATTTGGACGGGCAGAAATTTTCGGAAAGAAGAACAACAAGACGAAGAGATCGAGACAAATTGCCAAGAAGACAATATAAAAGTTTTTGGATTGCTGTTCTGCAATCGTGCTGTTGTGTTTACAGCAACGTAGAGTTAAGTTTTCATTCTTGCATAAATTCAAGCAGTGCATAATACTGCTATGTTAAAGTAACGTAATAACGTAAGTTTGCGAGTTTCCGTATTTGATATACATATTTTATTTGATAAGCATTATATTACTCTTCTATTTTATACGATTATATTTAAGTCTTTAAAATTAACAGGCAAGAGATTTTAGCACTGCTTGTGGCAGAACTACGCGAAAACTTGACAGAGCTAGGATTATGCCGAAATGAAAGGAAAATCGAATTGCAAAATAGACTGCTTGCTCACTATGGTTTGCAAATTGATGAAGAAAATGAGGAACGAATTGAAGTGGATAAGGATTAGGGCTGATCTTTTGTTTTCGTACCTTCACAGGCCAATGAAAATGGTGGATCCAATAGGAATTCAATTGTAGGTGGCCAAAACTGTGAAAGTTCTAATTCGGATAGGTCATGGCTTACTTTGAAGGATGTGGAAGGAAGTGTGTCACAGTTTTCAGGAAATATTTTATTTATGGTAAACAACTACTCAGCGGAGCGGCTAAGCTTTTTATTCGTAGTCAGCGAGATGTTCGGGATTGGAGATCTTTAAAGAACGCATTACTCAACGAATTTGGTGTGAGGGTGTCTTTCTCTTAGATAGTGTGGATATGAAGATAACAAAGGACGGTACAGAGTTGATTTGCAGATCAGACAGTCAGGTAATCACAGGACGAAAATGTCAAATTCTCGAACAAAGACAAGAAATAAGTTCATGCACAGAGTTGTTGAATGAGTCTCAGAGCTTGTGTATGCTAACTATAGAACAGACGGAAAGTAAGCAGGTTATAGAGTTGTCGCATTTGCCACATTCGTTTAGAGGTGTCGTGAAACACATGATTGAGGAATACAAGCCGAAACGAAATGTTCGTTGCCCGGTCGAGATGAAGATTATACTGACCGATGAATCGCCAGTATTTCAACATCCTCGACGAATTCCTTTTACTGAACAGAAAATAGTAGATACGCATGTTGAAGAGTGGCTCAAAGAGAAAATTATCAAAACAAGTACTTCAGAGTACGCTTCTCCAATCGTACTTGTGTCGAAAAAGAAGCGACAGAAACGATTGTGTTACGACTATCGTAAATTTAACGAGAAAATTGTGAGATTTAACTTTCCGATGGTACAGATGGATAGCGTTATTGAGAAGTTACAGGGAGCGATGATTTTCACAACACTAGATTTAACAAACGGCTATTTTCGTGTTCCAGGTGAGGTTGAATCTCAGAAGTATACATCATTTGTTACGGTGACGCAGTTGTCTACATTGACGATATTATTATTCCTAGCAAAGATATAAGAGAGGGAGTAGAGAAGCTAAAAAAAGTGCTTGAAGTAGCAGAGGGAAATGGATTGAGGATCAACTGGACCAAGTGTAAAATTGTACAGAGCAGGGTTGATTTTCTATGAAATGTTATAGAAAACGGTTCGATCACACCTAGTATGAGAAAACACAAGCGGTATCAAATTTTTCAGTGCCCTTTGATCGTAAAGCTATTCAGCGATTTCTTTGGTTAACGTCGTATTTTAGGGAGTTCGTGGATGGATATGCAGATATCGCGAAGCCGTTGTCAGATTTGCTGAGGAAAGGTGTTAAGTCCATTCGAACAATTGAAGGCAGCATTGATTAGAAAACCAGTTTTGAAACTGTATAATCCTAAATTGACAACTGAAATACACACGGGTGCGTCTAAGTTTGGTTTTGGGGCAGTCCTTCTGCAAAAGAACCTAAAAGACGGTCAACTATGTTATGTACATGAGTCGTAAAACAAAGCCATGTGAGGAAACATACGAACTGAAAGTGTTGGCAGTCATTGCAGCTTTGACTAAATGGCGTGTATATGTGTTGGGAACGAAATTCAAAATCATCACTGATTGTAACGCGTTCGCCATGACGATGAAAAAGAAAGAAGTTCCGTTACGTGTGGCTAGATGGGCAATGTTTTTGCCAGATTATAATTACGAGATAGAACATAGATCAGGCACGAAGATGAGGCGTGTAGACGCGCTTAGTCGAGTTGCTTGTTTCGTATTGACAGATAGGGTAATGCATAGATGAGTGGACAAGAACCGTCCGAAGCTTGGTTGAAAATAAGGGGCATGAGGATTATTGCGTCGCCAATCAAATATTGTTCAAAGACCCTGACCGAGAGTTAATAGTAGTCCCATCTCAAATGGAAATGGAAAGAATACAAATTGCTCATAGGCAAGGCCATTTTTCGGCGAAGAAAACGCAAGACTTGGTGGGGAAATCTTATTTTATTCCAAAGCTGAAAGATAAAGTATCCAGAGTAGTAGGCAGTTGTGTGGAGTGCATTATGGTAAACGCAAAAATGGGAAAGCAGGAAGGATATTTAAATCCTATTGATAAGGGGGACAAACCTTTAGTCACTTATCACATTGATCATGTGGGATCAATGGAGATCACCAAGAAAAAGTAAAATCACATCCTAGTTGTCGTAGATGCATTTTCTAAATTCGTTTGGTTGTATCCGACGCACAGAACAGAAGTCGAAGAGGTGCTTAATTGCTCAGAGTGGCAAGCAGTAAGCGTTCACCTCGCACTTATTCAAGGAATACTGTGACAAACAAAAGATTCAGGCACGTCGAAAGAATTCATAAAATCGTTGTTCCAATGTTGTCGGAGATGAGCCTAGAGAATCCAGGAAATTGGTACAAGCATGTGGGTAAAGTGCAGCAATTAATCATCAATATCAAGCCTAGGAGCACAAAAGTAACTCCGTTTAAGTTGTTAACAGGTGTCTATATAAGTGGTTGACATAGCAAATCTGAAAGTTAGCCGATGACCGAGAACAGATACGCTGTTACAATTAACGGATATTCCGTTGGGAGCAGATGTTCGAGGACTGGGACAGAGTACGCTCTTGCTTCTCCGGCTCTACTGATGGGATGCGTTAACTATAATTATTTAAATTTCTTCGCATACGAAATGATTTTTGGGGGTATAAGCAACTGTCAATTTCAGCTAAACAGACAATCAGGGTATTGCATCAGCAAAGGTTACCTTTCTTAGATAATCTCGCATCGCGAGATCTCCGAAAAACCTAGAAAAACCAATAAAAGCAGAGACCCCTCAAAAAGGTTTAGAGGTAACTATTATAAGGACTTTTTCATAGGCTGGGATAGACTTCAGTCCGGCCAGAGTCCTCTACAGTTAAATTTGTAGAAACACAGGAGACGAAACGGGACTGGGAGTTGCCGCCGGGATTTTATTTTCGGGATCACCTGGCCTGGGTCTCCTCCTCTACGTAGGGTAGATCGCTCGGAGGCGTAACGTAGCACCCGGGTTCTGAGTTGGGAGTGAATACGCGGGTGCATGCGGGGTATTGGCGATACTTTACGCGTTTCCCAGTTCGGTGGGCGTTCGTATTGCGGAAGCGCAATACGGGAAACTTGTCCGCCGCGAATGAGTACGTGGACTGCCTCGTCGTCCGCGTTGCGTAGAGAAAACAAACCTCGGAAACGCAACACGAAAACGGGACCGCCACAAATTAACTCACGAGGGATTTCTACTGGGCCGTGGAGCGGGCGATCGGCGATAGCTGTTCCTGTCCGACAAGCGTTCGTATTGCGCAGAGTAAGCCTCGGAAGCGCAATACGGGAACTTGTCCGACGCGAATGAGCACGTGGACGGCCTCGTCGTCCGCGTTGCGTAGAGAAAACAAACCTCGGAAACGCAACACGAAAACGGGACCGACACAAATTAACTCGCGGGGATTTTTGACTGGCCCTGAGCGTGGGCGATCGGCGATAGCTTTTCCTGTCCGACAAGCGTTCGTATTGCGCAGAGTAAGCCTCGGAAGCGCAATACGGGAACTTGTCCGACGCGAATGAGCACGTGGACAGCCTCGTCGTCCGTGTTGCTTAGAGAAAACCTCGGAAACGCAACTCAGCAGCCTCACTGACCCGAAAAGCCCCCTCCGCGAAATTTACTAAATCTTATTAGCCAGGTCTGGGGTTTTAGATTTTCACGAAGTTTGCTTTCCTTCTGATTTTCTCCCTAACCTGAGCGTGAGTAGAAAGGCCGGCGATAGTTGCCCTTTTCTCCAGTCTGGTAAGCGTTCGTATTACGTAGAGAAACAAACCTCGGAAGCGCAACACGAGAACTTGCCCGACTTGGAGTAGAACGTGGGTAGCTTTGGCGTCCGCGTTGCGTATAGAAAACAAACCTCGGAAACGCAATACGGTAACCTAGCCGACCCGAAAAACACTCAGCGAAGTTCACTAAATTTTAGTAGTCAGGCTTGGGGTTTGATTTCACATCTTTATCTTCCTTTTATTCACTCCTTTTATTCTAACCTTCGGCTGCCGCAAAAGAATGAGAGCGATCTCAGCCGATCGCGGTTCCACATCGACACGCTTTTTTCCTTTTACAGCACGCTCGCGCCATTAACAGCACTAAGCTTGCCCTTAATCGCACGTTCTGCGTTTAACAGCACGCGCGCTCGTTCACGGGTGATTGCGATAACTTATCGATACTGTCGGCATTCGCCCCGACTGGCCAGCTGACCGATCTTGCTGATCAATACTGGTAACCTCGCGCGCGCATAGTTGAAACTAGGATAACTTAGGTTTTAGGCTTAAATATATATTTGTAAACTTAACATCTAATGAGACTTTCAGTGGTTGGTACTTAATATTGCCTTCAATGGCTGAGATACTGGGTAGGTGTTTGAGATGAGAGTCACACCCCTCACACCCCCCTTTACTTCGGGGTGGTTAAAGAGATGGGCGGACTTCTCCCCGTGCGGTCACGCTGACGCGAAACTTCGCCCCGTCTATGTGGCGGAGATACGGCACGCGCCGGCGATTCTGGGCCTGGATGGACGTGACGAGGATGGGGGCAGACGGCGATCCGGAGTGTCTACCCTCCAGTCCGCTGGGGCCAGGATCCAATGTGCATCACCCCGGACTGGGTCCTCCTGGAGAGCCTGGAGTACCTCATGTTGCTCCCCGCCTCGTCTCCGCTTTTTGGGGCGGCGCCTGCGCTGGGGGTCCCAAAAATAGGTCCAAGACCGCGGAGGGAATAGATCGGCCAGGTGTGGGTGGGGCTTCCCGCTGAGAGGGTCCGAGGCCGGGGGACAGCGCGGGTGGCGACAGTTCCAGGGGCGGGCGCCCAGTGTTGGTGGGTGTCCGCGGGGACTCTGCTTAGCCGCGTTTTGGTGTGGACTGGGGGTTTGGTTTCGCGGGTTCTCAGCAACAGCGGGGTCGTGCTCCTCGGGTACTACCAAGTCGGGGCAGACCTCCCTTGCGTGGATGTCCAACACGTCCTCTGCCTCGTCGTCACTGTCCCCCTGGCGAGAGCAGAGGCCACTCTCGGGCTCGGATTCCTCCAGAGATGTCGTCAGCGTAGCCGTCCCAGGCCCGGTTCGCTCTGCTACGGCGCGTTCGACGTGAGCTTGCGGTCGGTCCCTCCAAAACCGATCGTCGGCTCCGACGTCCGAGTCGTCGGTGGACGTTGGGCTCGCGGGGGAACTCCGTTGGGCCTCCCAGAGGCATTGTTGTAGGTGACGGGGGCGAAGGAGTGGTGGTCCTGACCCTGCAGCCATGCGCCTACCAGGACGTGGGTGGTCGATGCCCCGGGCTCGTCTCCGTCGTCCACCTGTAGCCGGGCCAGGCGTGCAACTCCTCCTCCTCGTCGTCTCCAGGTAGGGGCTCGAACACCTCCGGAACGTCACCGCTGACCGCAATACTAGCGTCCGGAGACCTAGCCTGGGTCGACACGGAGTCGGTTGTATGGAGGAGTGCGACCAGCGGGTCCTTCTGGCGTTCTCATGCCTCGCCATGGGCTGAACGGGGGTGAAGTCGGGCTGCGGGTGGACAAAACCGAGTCGTGGCCTTGGGACTCTCCGCTACTACTGGCCGTAGAGCCTTCTCGGTGGTCGACGGGTCGGTCCGCTCCCTCCACACGATAGGGGTCCATCTGTTGAATGTTGTTGTCTCTGAAAGGTGTCCAAATAGTTAGCCTAGTACTACGTTTTTCCTAACTTGCCTAGCCTGAGTGCGAAGATCAAACTATCTTTAACTAGCCTATTCGATACAATTTTTGCCCGCTTAAAGGTAGCTTGTTGACCGGTACGCCACTTATGTCTACCCTTGTAGAGGTGTAACGGGCACGTCATCAGGTGCGTGTTGACAATCGCTCCTGCTGGGGCCTTCTGTAGAGTCGTCGTGTTGTTCTTCACGCGGATGATACTCCTTTAGATAGCCTATGCCAGCTGTACGCCTCTTCCGGCCATCTATCTGCTGTAGCCGCACGACATTCGATGTTAGAAATTTCACCACCTTAAACGGACCCGCGTACTTCGGTGCACAGATGGTGAAGACCCCGTGCTATCTGAGATGCTGGTGGTGATGGCGAGGGAGATCTCGGGCAGTAGCTGGTCCCATGTCCGGTGATCCTGATTCACATATTGTGCTATCTTTGTCTTGATAGTGCGGTTGGCAAGCTCCGTCGGATTTTGCTGGGGAGAGTACGGAGCGGTGTATTCCAGTTGAATACCGTTGTTCCGGCAGAACGCCCGGAAGCTTCGGCTGGTGAATTGCGAGGCATTGTCGCAAATCAACCTCCTGGGGGCCCCAAAGCGAGATAAGATCCTTTCTCGGAATCCGAACTCCAGTTGGGCGGCAATGGCTTTCTTCAATGGGATGAGCTCCACCCACTTGGAGAATACATCGATGAAAACCAGGAGCATGGTGTTTGCTCGCCGGGTTCGGGAAAGGTGTCCAACGAAGTCGGCTCCGTAGGTTGGCGAGTGAGCATCTTGCCGGCTGGTTTACACTGGCTAACCTTGTTCTGTTGGCAGGTCAGACAGCTAGTGACATACCGTACCACGTCCCGATGAAGTCCAGGCCAGAAAACGCTGGGCGATCCTCCTGAGCGTCTTCCGGATGCCCAGGTGCCTGGCGGAGAAATGGTCGTGGCATTCTCCTAGCACGCGTTGACGCTGTTCTTGAGGCACGCACAGCTTCCAGGGGTTGCCTTCTCTGACGTCTGTGGGATGCCCTATGTGTCTATAGAGCTGTCCATTATCCAGGGAGTAGTCCGGAAATTACTCGGGACGTCTTTGGACCTGCTCCTGCATCTTTTGTACCCATTTGCATTGGCACTTAAGTTCCGCGAGTAACTGGAGTCTTCCGAGTGGTTGCCGGGAGAGGGCGTCGGCGACCACGTTGTATTTACCCTTCCGGTAAAGTACGTCGAACTGATACTGTTGGAGTTCCAGTGCCCACCGGGCTATACGTCCCGTGGGATTGGGAGTTCAACCATTTGAGAGCCGTGATCACGTCGAACTTGTAACCCTCCAGGTAGCAACGTAACTTTCGGGTGGCCCACACAAAGGCGAGGCACTCCTTTCCAGTGGCCGAGTAGTTTTCCTCCGCCCGCTCGAGTCGACGGCTCACGTAGGCGATTACTCGTTCGTCGCCCTCAATGTTCTGGGTGAGGACCGCGCCGAGTCCTTTGTCGCTGGCGTCCGTCTGAAGTTGGAACTTATGCTCAAAGTTCGGGCAGGTCCATACAGGGGCGGACGTCAGTCGCGCCTTAAGTGAATCGAATGCCTGCTGTTGGGGTTCTTCCCAGGTCCACTTTACTCCCTTCCTCAGGAGTCGCGACATTGGTTGTACTAGGGAGGCAAAGTCTTGGACAAAACGTGTGTACCAAGATGCGATTCCGAGATGGCGGCGAAGTTGTAGCCCCTGGATTGCCCTATTTTGTTGGGGTCTGTCCTGATGCCTTCCTCGCTGATCAGGTGACCCAAATACACTAATCTTCTTTGGAAGAACTTGCACTTACCCCGATTTAAGCGTAGATTCGGTTCTCGAAGGCGCCGGAAGACTTCCCTCAGCTTGCTCGCATGGTCCTCCCACGTTGCCCCGATGACGATGATGTCGTCTAAATAAGCGAAGGCGTGGGGCTCCATATCGGGGCCGATGACGCTGTCCAGAGCTCGGAACGGAGTGGAGCTGGGGCGGAGTGGAGCCCAAACGGCATGACTGTCTAGTGGCAGAGTCCACGTCCGGGGACAGTGAAAGCGGTGCATTGGGAATCTGCCTATACCCGTTTTTGAGGTCCAACGTGGAGATGAACCGGGCGTTCCGTAAACGTTCCAGGATATGGTTGATGCGTGGAAGCGGGTACGCGTCGGGTATGGAGTGTGCGTTGAGTTGACGATAGTCAACGCACATCCGCATGTCCCCTGTCTTCTTTCGGACCAACACCAGCGGTTTGCTGTGCGGACTTCGAGAGAGTTCGATTCGTCCGTCCTGCCGCAGTTCGTCCACCTGCTCGTTGATGATACGCTGCATGGCCGGGTTCTTGGGATAATACCGCTGTTTCAGCGGCTTATCTTCCCGAATGGTGATGGTGTGCTCGGCTATATCCGTTGTTCCTTGCAGATGGTCAAAATGCCTAAGCTCCTCTAGAAGGAACCGGAGGGTTACTGTGTCGAGAGGTTCTTCAGACACTAACGATCCCGGCGAGGATTCCGCGACTGTGGCCAGGTGTCCGTGAGGGCAATGCTTCCGGAACGGATTGCGCCTCTGAGCGTCCTCTGTATCCGGTTGGGCAAGTAGCTGGTACTTCTCGATCCCTTGCGGGCTTCCTGGTGAAGATCGTGGCGTATCCGGGTCGTCGGGGAACGTTCCTGTCGTTGTGCTGGCTAAGCGGTCCTGACCCGCGAGATACTTCCAAAAAGGGTTCCTTTTCTTGGCCACGGCGGCATCCGGTAGTGGCTGGAGGCTGAACTTGCCTTCCTTGACGGTGACATCGGCCTTCGTGATTTCCGTGGTAGTGTCGGGGAGGACCGGTGGTGGCGAGTGCTCCGATGGAACTGAGGCTGGGTTCCGTCCCGCGATCCACGTGATGTGCTGCCTTGGGGCGGGTATGGGACCCGTTGTGGTCTCCTCGTTGGTCCTTGTTGTCCGCCGGGTAGGAGTCGGTGGGTCCGAAAGGTGGGCGACCGCCGCTGTGGGCGCCGCTCGGGTGGCTGGGCCTGGTTCGGCTCTTCGTGTGGCAGGCGGAGTCAGCTGGAGGCACACTTGACCGCAGATTAGGGTTGCCCGGATGCCGCAGAGGAAGTCAATCCCGAGGATCACCTCGTCCAATATCGTTGGCAGGACCAGGAGGGTCATGCGGACATGTTGTTCGTCCAAGCGCACTTGTGCGTGCAGGGCCTTGGTGACTTCCTTCGGGGATCCGTCCGCCAGGGATATTTGGGTGCGAACTTCTTTGATGTTTCGACCCGAGTCGAGCCGGTTGGCGAACGCTTCGCTGACAAAGCTTCTGGAGGCCCCCGTGTCGATGGTTGCCGAGAAGAGTTGCCCCTCGATGGTGGATCTAAGGGTGGGGGAGCGCTGGGTGGGTCGTCGCCTGCTCCCTGTGTGTGCGAGGACCCCGGCTGTTTCCCGACTGGCGGCAGCAGTCAATGGTGCGGTTAATACGTTTCCCGCAGTCCCAGCAGTATAGGACTGGTGGGTTCTGGCATTCCCGGACGAAGTGTCCCACCTCAGCGCAGTGACTACAGGCTCGGGCCACGTTGACGGGTGTTTCGGCCTCCTGGGAAATCATCCGGTTTGATATCACTGGATTCGGTGTGCCGTCGCTGGTCGTATGGGCTCTAGTCGGCGAGGGCCGGGCGGAGGGCTGCTCCTCGTAGTGCAGCTCCCACTGGCGGGTGGAACTAGTGCTGCTTGTAGTACTGGGCCTCGGTCCCGAGCAATTTCGAAAGCGGTGGCTAGTTGCGTCAACCCTTCCAGCGAGGAGAACTCATGGCGCCTTATGAAGAGTTGATACTCCGGCAGCAGGTTCTCGTAGATCCTTTCGAGCTCCTGTTCGAACGAGTAATTTGCCCGCTGCATCATCAGGCGTAGTTCTACCACATAGAACTTTAAAGGCTCGCCGCCTTGCTGGTGGCGGGTCCTGATCGCATCCTCCAAGCGCTGGTAGTACCGTGGAGGGAGGAAAATCTCCTAGAACTCCCGCTTGAAAGTTTACCAGGGCACGGCGTGCATCTGGTAGGCTCGGTACATCGTGGGATGTCGCTGTTCCGTACGCTGTATGCTGTAGCGCCTTCCTCGACTCGTTCCATGAAGTGCAGGGGGCAGCTTGCCCATCGAAAAGGACGCCCCATCCCCGAAGCTTCTCGGCGAACGCGGCTGCTGACATGTGCTGGGGTGGCGATTGGGCCGCGGGGTTGGAGCCTTGGGCTCCGCGTCCTGGGCTCGTGTGACGATGTTCTGGGGGCGGCACGAGAAGAAGGGTGTCCCCTGCGCCGGCATCGGTGAGGTGGACCTGTTGGTCACTACCTTTGGTGTAGAAGCCTCCGGGTAGATGGCCTCCAATTCGGCAAAGCGTTCCCGGAGCGCCGGGCTGTGGTCGGACCCTCCGATGAACGATGCAAGCCGGGGTCGCAGTTCGTCTGTCTGGCGGCTGACAAAGCTGGTTTTTGTTCTGCGTCCTCCGACGCTTTCTGTTCCCGGTCCGTTTTCATCGGTCGACCCGGTGAACGGTGCGGCTGGAGGGCCCGTTGCTGTTGGGCCTCTGAGTGGGTGTCACGCGGATGCTATTGCGCCTCCGATGCACGTGCGTTACGGGGCTGCTGGATAATGCGGTGGGAGTGGCTGGGTCTCCCGACTAGCGGCTGGTGGTGACGCGGGAACGAGTCTCCGTGGCGCTCGTTTCCTCGTCGCGGTGAGTGCTGTGGCTGGCACTGAAAATGGCGAAGCTGGCCTCCGGGGTGCTCCTAGTGTGAGCGGCCTCTGGGAGCGCTCGGTGGGCGAGCGCTGCTGATCGCTGGGCTACTGGTGGTGCGAGCGGTCTCTGGGGTGCTCCTGAGGAAGCGGCGCAGGTGGCCCGCTGGGATGCTCCTGATGGGCATGGATTCCGGAGGGCTCTCAGTAGGCGGCGCTCAGGCGGCGGCGCGGCTGGATTCCGGAGTGCTGATAGTGTGAGCGGCCTCTGGGGGCGCTCGGTGGACGCGGCGCAGTTGGTCGCTGAAATGCTCGTGGTAAGCGGCGCAGTTGCGGAGTAGATTGGCGTTGTCGTAAGTGGCAGTACCGATTACCCTATTTACTCTTTAACAAGGCTTTTAAATCTTGGGTGCTCCTAATCAAAAAAAAATCCCACGGCTGGACATGGGTCTTTAAGCCATGCGGTTGATACCAAAAAAAACCCAACTCCTACAGGATACCTAGGTCGTCCCTGAGTCGTCCCTGTTCGGGCGCCAAACTGTAAGTACTTTTTCATAGGCTGGGATAGACTTCAGTCCGGCCAGAGTCCTCTACAGTTAAATTTGTAGAAACACAGGAGACGAAACGGGATCACCTGGCCTGGGTCTCCTCCTCTACGTAGGGTAGATCGCTCGGAGGCGTAACGTAAACTGTGCCGACACCAATTAGCACCCGAGGTCTCAGTTGGGAGTGAATACGCGGGTGCACGCTGGGTATTGGCGATACTTTACGCGTTACGCGTGTTGCGGAAGCGCAATACGAGAAACTTGTCCGCCGCGAATGAGTACGTGGCCTCGTCGTCCGTGTTGCGTAGAGAAAACAAACCTCGGAAACGCAACACGAAAACGGGACCGCCACAAATTAACTCACGAGGGATTTCGACTGGGCCGGTGAGTGGGCGATCGGCGATAGCTTTTCCTGTCCGACAAGCGTTCGTATTGCGCAGAGTAAGCCTCGGAAGCGCAATACGGGAACTTGTCCGACGCGAATGAGCACGTGGACGGCCTCGTCGTCCGTGTTGCGTAGGGAAAACCTCGGAAACGCAACACGAAAACAGGACCGCCGTGAATGGGCACGCGGGCAGCTTTGGCGTCCGCGTTGCGTAGAGAAAACAAGCAATACGGTAACCTAGCCGACCCGAAAAACACTCCGACAAGTTCACTAAATTTTAGTAGTCAGGCTTGGGGTTTGATTTCACAACTTTATCTTCCTTTTATTCACTCCTTTTATTCTCCCTAACCTTCGCACTCAGTATGTCGGTTTCTGATCTCTGCTTCTTATCTTAGCTTGGTATGGCGTTGCCGTCCGCGGGTTTTTTCCTTCTGCTAGTTTTGTACTCCTGGTCTGTTCAGCTCGGCTGCCGCAAAAGAATGAGAGCGATCTCAGCCGATCGCGGTTCCACGTCGACACGCTTTTTTCCTTTTTTCCCCGACTGGCCAGCTGACCGATCTTGCTGATCAATACTGGTAACCTCGCGCGCGCATATTTGAAACTAGGATAACTTAGGTTTTAGGCATAAATATATATTTGGAAACTTAACATCTAATGAGACCTTCAGTGGTTGGTACTTAATATTGCCTTCAATGGCTGAGATACTGGGTAAGTGTTTGAGATGAGAGGCGCCTTTAGGTCCTCACACTCTTCAATATTCCAATACGGCTAGGTTCCAACATGATAAGAAATTAGTTCATTTTTAACAAAGCGTTGTTTATTCTAAGAAAGCCTTCCAAAGGTGCCAACATGGTTACTTACGATTTCAAATTCAGTAGTTTAAATATTCATTAATTTATACTTGTTTATAAATTTTACAATTAAATTCTTAAATTACGATCATGCTAACGAGTGCGTAATGCGTGAGAAATAATAATAAGGATTGTTAATAAGTGCGATAATCGTTTCCTTGTTTTTTTGCTGGATTTGTTCTTTTACTGTGTAAATATACGTTCGTTTTAAGTTTTATATGATTTTACAAGCGCTACTTTTAATCTTGTGCTGTTGAACAGCCGTAATAAAATTAATTACATAATAATAATTACAAATTATGTATGTACCCTTAAGAGCTTTTCAGATTACGATGCATATTTCGGTATATTATGTTTTCAATTCCCGCGCCGAAAGATCTTTCGCTGAGGGCAGCTGTGATGATTTTGCTGGATTTAAGGATATTAAGAAAATAGATGAGGAGACGAGTGCCAAGAGCTTTTTTGTTCTTTTTGCGGTATTCGAAAGCACGTAATATAGAGAATTTTCGGGTTTTGTTTTGATTCCTTTATAACCACGATGCAATTTTTTTGACAGTCGTCAGCTGGTATGTTTTCCATTTAGTTTTACGATAGCTATCGGACCTAACATCTTGGTCTAAAATAAGTGGGCAGTTACGAGTCTGAACAAATGATATTGGACCGCAAGCATGCCTTTGGGCTTTAGCAATATTTAATGTTTTAGCGACAAGCGCACCTTTACAACGCAAAGAAGCCAGTGAAAATATTCAAGCCTTTTAGGAGGAAAGCAGGCGATCTTTTGACTTGAAGAGGAAGGCCGAAAAGCTCTACAACTTGAACGATTTAGTTGCGATCAGGAGTATGTTATGGGCCTAAAGTTAAAAGGAAAATATATTGGACCTTATAAGGTAGTTAAAGTTCACAAACATGGCAGGTATGATGTTGAAAAAGTGGGAGATAGCGAAGGTCCTTTGAAAACATCCACTGTAGCTGAGTTTATGAAGGAGTTCGGGACGAACATCACGTCAGGAGGGCCGAATGTAGGAATCAGGAATAAACCAGAAGAGCAAGTAGGAAGAGAGACACGGAGCGGTTGTCGCTTTTAATAAAGTATACCGAGAACTCGAGAGAATCGATAGAGTAGAACTCAAGAAGATTCAGTCGGTGCCAAGATCCACGGTGAGAACTGAGATGATGATAGCGTTCAATCTTTCAACTTGACCATTGACTCTGGGTAATCCTGTGGTAGTTTTTATAGGTGTTATATTTTCCTGTTTCAGTATTCTAGGAACTCCTGAGACGTAAAGGCTGCAGCTCTATCAGAAATAATAAATAATGCCAAAAGTTATGCTTTGCTGTTGAAGTTTAACAATGACGTCATTTGTTGAGGTTGACTTGGTTGGATATAGCTAACAGAATTTTGTGAATGAGTCAATAACGGCAAAAATATGTTTACGGTCCTTACTTGTGGAATCAAGGGGTCCAAGGGGTCATCTTTGCTTAACGAGTGTAGAAATCCTTCCTGTTTTCCTCGTTTGCGATTTGTGAGAATACAAAGAATTCAACAGTCTATGTACTTCTCAATTTTGGAATCGATGTTTGGGATAAAATAGTCTTTGGAAATGAGATCTTTCGTTTTCTTAATTGCAAAATGATCTCTGTCATGAGCACGGCATATTATTTGACGCTGCATGACCTTTGGGACGACAATCAATTCGTCAATTTGTCATTGACGAGCTTGTAGATAATTCTCGACCTGATGAAGTAGTTATCGTGCGATATTGCACCGTTGTGCAGAATTTCTTTTACGGCTTTTAGATGTTCGTCTTGGCATTGTGCTGTTTTGATGGCAAGAGTGATGTTGTCTTCAGTTATAGTCATAACTGGATGGCGACTTAGCGCATCTACGTGCCTCATTTGCACACCTGGACGATGGAAAACTGTGCAGTTGAACTCTGCTAGTGCCATCCCCAACGACTGATTCTTTTATTCAAGTCTTTCTTTAGCATCGTTTTGTTAAATGCGTCGCAGTCTGTGAAAATTTTACAGAATCTGCCTAAAAGATACTCTCGAAACTTGGAGACAGCTTCCACAACAGCAAGGACCACCAGTTCATAGCTCGGATACTCTCTTTAAGCCAGTGTCGTCTTCCTGCTCATATACTAAACGGGGTGCAGCTGTCCATCTTCCGGAGATTTCTGCATGAGAACTGCCCCAAATCCATCCTGAGAAGCGTCCGTATGAACTTCTGTTTCGTAATCCTGGTTATAGATACTTAGAACAGGACTCTCCGTCAACATTCTCTTCAAAGTACCAACCGCGGCCTGCTCGTGCTTTCCTATTTCGATTTTGGTGTCCTTCTTTGTAATGTCAGTAAGTGGTTTCAAAATTCTGGCATAATTGGGTATGAACTTTCGAAAGTACCCAAACAGACCTAAAAAGCTTTGAAGTTGCTTTAGTTTTTGAGGATTGGGAAACTTGACAATTGCATCAATTTTTTCGGTGCTCGGATATAATTTACGATTCTCAATAATGTGACCCAGAAATTTGATGCGCGTTTGAAGAAAAGCACATTTTTTCATATTCAACTCTAGGCCATACTCTTGAAATGTTTTGATGACTTCTTTAAGGTTCAATGGTACAATGCCTCTCGTTCGTCGCTCGAAGGGATGATTATATCGTCGATATAGGGCATTGATATGACGCTGAAAAACTCCGGGCGAATTCGACACTCCAAACGGGACCTTCCTAAACTGATATTCACCGCTCTGCGTCACAAAAGACTCGATTTGCGACTCGACTCAACCACTGCCACAAGTCCATTTTTCAGATCTATAGTGCTGAATATGTTTGCGTTCTGGAGTCGATCTAACTGTTCGTCTATGAGAGGTAATGGAAAGTGGTCCTTGATAATTACCTTATTCATGCGTCTGTAATCGACACAAAGTCGAGGAGAACCATCACTCTTTTTGACAAGAACAATTATATTTTAGCCACTCGTCGATTTGTCCTTCGACTATGCGCGTTGAAGTAACTGGTAATCGTCGCGGTCGCGAAAATATTGGGCTTTCATCAGCGAGAACGATCCGCATCTCTACGCCAGTTGATTTTACTTTCTGTGGTTCGGAGTTTGATATTAGTTCACGAACTTCTGTTTGGCACTCGTACTGACCGCTTTGTTTATATTTAGTTCAGTTTCGGACACTCAATTTTCATCAGGTTCTTTTAAAAATGTTCAGTGTTGGAATGCACGCTTAAACTATTGCAATCGAATAAAATGTCAGCGTGTAAGCATAGTTCTCCTCCGATTATTAATTTAATATCGACACAGTTATTTGGCACCACGTAAAAGCTTAGAAAATATTAATTTCCTTAGATTTCAATTGAACGCCTGAAGTGACCGATAGGGCGAATTTTGCTGTTACTAGTACCGAAACCGATTATAAAAATGGCACAGCTTTCGAGTTTTGGCTTGTTCATCTTGATATACAAGTCTTCGCGTGATATGTTAAACTTGCTGCCCGAATCGAATAGAGCTACACATTTTATGCCACTTCTTTGCTAGTGATGTCGTTCTTGGGTTGGACACGGTTCATATTGCATTGGACACGAACTCGTTGCATTGGAAGCACTTAGGGCCTTCCTTTTTGTTGGTGCAGTCGTTAGAAACGTGTCCCCTTTCTCCACAATTGTTACAAACGCACTGTAACTTTAACTGGACCGTTTTGGTTTTTCATTGAGCTAAGTGATTTGGATTTTTGTTTATCACTTTCCGTTTGGTAGTCCTTAAGTTTATTTTTGAATTCACCTTAAATTCTTGCGCCGTACAATATTGATTTATTAACCGATAGTTCGTCGATCCCGTCAATGACGTAATGCACAAGCGCTTCTATTTCGACACTCCCACCTTTCAGCGATTTTTTAGCGAACACTAATTTTTGCAAGTCGCTTCAGCACATTAGAGATGAAGTGTCGTCGAATTCGCGAAACCAAGTCTCCACGGGTAAAACATCGGTACCATTAAAGACACGAACCGACTCCTTAACGTCGCGAAAATTCAAAACAAAAAGTGGAGAGTTCTGACTCTCTCTCTTCTCCGCGCGTTCCTAGAAATGGCAGACTTTTTCGCCCTCTGTTGGACACTCGTTTCGTTGTCGTTTTGTATTATGCTTTTGGCCAATTAAAAACTTGAGAGTTAAAAAGGTAATTTTGTTTCAGGTTTGTCTTTATCTACTGAATCCTCGTCATTCTCTTCATCACTTTTTTCGTCACCAGTGGCTTCTAGCAGGCTTTTACTTCGCAGATTGTTAAAAATGTTTCAGAAAATATCATTCACTTAATGGGTTATTTTCAGAACAGCACAAATGCTCACAAAATCACGGTCACTTAGGTTTTCGTTAATATAAGCAAATTTGCGCCTGTACTCATCACTTTCTTTGCGAATGCAAAAACCATTAAATTCGCGAAGTCTCCTTCGGTTGTTTCTGTCTTCTTTACTTCCGAACACAAACTTGTGCAATGCAACAATGCTCGATTTGCTGCTCGATTTTAGAGTTCCGGCTATAATTTCACCAAGTTGCGGCATTTTGGCACGGTAACGTTTTTAACTTATTTTCATTTAATTTTGGACAAAATAAAAATAAAAATTGCGAAAAGTTTTATTTTTCTCCCGGCGATCCCTCAAAATGTGGGTTTGGGATAATTGGTTACAGCTTCTTCAAATACAATGACTAGAGGTTTAAATAAGTTTTATTTAATCGCGAACGTCGTTGCTCTCGTCTTGATGCGTCGTCTTTGGCTTCCATAAAACTCTCTGCTCGTCTTTTAGTTGCTTCATCTCGTCGCCTCGTCCTTTTGTTTTCGTCGTCGTCTTAGTCTCGTCATTTTCGCCATCCTCTTTAGGTTTTCCCTTTGCTGCTAAACTTATCGTTACCTTTTCGTTACTTTTAAAATAAAACTGTTCGTTACTTTTCAAATATATATTTTCTGCCTCCACATACAGGAACGAATCTACGCACAGTCAATACCAAGCCAAAGGAAATTAAAGCGAGACAAAATAGCAACATTAAAATTAAATAAAATGAATTCAAATCCACACGGGTGCGACCGCGATTGTTTTTGTTCCTTCAGTGTTCCTACACCCTCGTCTACGGGTTGTCGTTTGCGACCAGTGGACACCGAAGTTTCCGCTGGTGATTATCTTCGTTGGCCCACCTTCAGAGATCTTTTCACCACGATATACATCCACAACTCGCGTCTTACACCGGTGGAGAAGTTGTTCCACCTATTGTCCAAAACAAGTGGCGATGCGCACGCCATTGTTTCCTTAGCCCCGCTGACCAACGAAGGGTTTATCTCCGCGTGGCGAAGCCTCACCGACCGCTTCGAAAATCGGCGGTTATTAGTCAATAGCCAGTAGAAAATCCTCTTAAGAGTCCAGAGCCGCTCTGAAAGAGCTGCAAGCCACAATTCAAAGTGGCCTGGCAGCCCTAGAGATGTCCTCTATTCAAGTCGAGACTTGGGATTGTCTCCTGGTGTATATGGTTTCTTTAAAGCTTCCCAAAAGCACGCATTCGATGTGGGAGCAATCCATTCACAACAAGGCTGAAATTCCAACATGGAATGAGTTAGCCTCGGGTTTCGGATCCGAACTCCTCGGTCGGCCGCTGCCGATCTCCCGCTCTCGCTTCAGCGGAGTAAAGCGGGCGGGAGCGCGGTCTTATGTTTAAGTTAAGTTTTTAGTCTCATGTATGCAGCGTAATAAAGCTGAACACTAAATTGCCACGACGCCACCGACTTCTTCATTTTCGTCTACCTTTGTGTTCGCGCCGTGGGATTTTTGTGGTGCCTTATAGGAATCTTTTTAGTGACAGGATGGACCCCCTACATCAATAGGAATCAGATAAAAATCCTAATATCGAAATGAAACGCTGGTATTCTTTTATGGAAAGTTTTTTACACCGAAAGTTATTTATAAGCCAGGCACGACAAATGTAGTTGCAGACGCATAATCAGATTAACAACTTGTTACGGAACTGAATTTTTGTCTCTTGGGGACAGAACCGGCTAGCTTGATGCTCAGGGCAGGGTACCCCCACCAATGCCCCTACAGTTCCCAACACGGAATCGATACAAATCGACGTCTCACATACTATTTTTCAGTTCTGCGAAGCCAGAAGCTTTGAGTTGCGCAAGGCCGGACTCAATCTCGCGGAATTACGAAGACGTGCAGAAATAATAAAATCTAATTTTAGGTGCGGCCAGTAAGCCACGCAGGTATTTCGGCTGCTGGTCGCCGAGTGATAAATCGGGACCGAAAGGGACCCCCTTGAGTGTCGGAGTGGAGTTGGCGGTCCGGAGGTCGGTACCACGTCTTGCTTCGGCCACTGCGGGGTGCGGTGGTATGGATGCCGCCTGTTTAAGGCGCCCGGTCGTGGTCGCAACGCTGCGCTGCACGGGTTCTACGTGCATACGTAATAGGGTCCCCGGTGAACCTTAAAGAAAAAAACTTTCACTTAAACTCCGATTTTCATTAGCACTAGTCGCACTCTTACTTTTTTAAAATTATAATAACCAAACACTACGAAAATCACGCTATATGCTTCGATGTCTGGCAACAACTAAACCCTATCCCTGACCTACGCAATGTCGGTTACCATATTCCCTTTGATCTTACAAAACTGGGTCATTGGACGAATCCAAGGCCATCCTAGCTGTACCCAGAGCAAACCGGGCTAGTTTAAATAGCTTGATAGCCAAGGACATCAGCAGAAGGCGGCGCCACTTCAGTAGGGGTTGCCACTCACAAAACTTTATTGAAAGCCCCCACCATAAACGAATACCTCCTTCTTATTTATTCCAACTTTAAATGCAATAAACTTGTCCGATAGAGATCAGTCAAAACAATCCGAGTCTGATCAAAACACTTTACATTGCGCAGAAAGTAATTTCAAAAACATTATTGAAGAAACTAATAAACCACTAAACCAGTTCATGATTCAGCTATTAATAGCAAAAGCTAGTTTTACCATTCATGAATCAATTAATATATTTAACAAAACAAGACATATAATAGAGTACGAAACGTCAGAAAATCTATCAACCCTTAGAGAACATCTTCAACCAAATTTCACAACGGGAATACATAGCACTCTCAAAGACTTTTATATAATTCAAAAACCTTTAAAAGAAAATTTGACCAATAAATTTTATTACACAAGAAAATTTTTTCAGACTCTACTACTGTTCGATAAACTAAAACAATTTATAAAAAAATTGTACAATCTGCAACCAAAATAATTATAATAGGCATCCAATAGAAATAGCTCCCATACTAATCGCGAAAGGAGAAAACCTTCAAATTGATATTTATTATGCAAATAAACAAATATTTATAACGTGCATGATTCAAAATTTCTAGTAGTAAAATAAATTGAAAATAATTTAAAAATAGAATATAACATTTTGGAAATCCTTCAACAATTTCCACAAGCCAAAGCAATGACCGACAATGAACCAAGTTTTACTTCAGCTCAATTTAGAGCATTCATAAATCGATGTGGTCTAACAATACACTTCCAAAAGACAAATCGAAAGGGCTCACTCTACTTTGACCGAAATCGTACGGTGTATCAAAGATGAATTTATTTTAACTAATTATTCAGAAATAGTAATAAGAGCAGCTCAAAAATATAATCAATGAATACATTCAGTGACTAATGAAAACCTTATGATATACTATACAATAAAATTAAGCATGAAAATATTCCTTTAATGCTAAGACTCACAATAAAAATAAAAAACCAAAAGATTATCATGTAATAAAAAAAACAACGGAGAAATAAATAAATTAAATTCTAGGTATAAAAACCAAGTGGTAAAGGAAAATTTACCAAATAAAGTAAAAATAAACAACAGAAATAGAATAATTCAAATAAAAAATCTCTTTCTCACTTTACAGAAAATGAATTCTATAATACGGTTAATTCTAATCATAACATCGGTCCGTTGCGATATATAGTAGATTATTCAAATCATGACTATTTGCTCTACAAGGACACCAAAGATGTCTACGAAACTGTTTCACTTAACTAACTTAAGTTTTTATAAAGAGATAATAATATAAGAATCTGCAGATATTAACGAAAACGCAAATAAGAATCTTCAATGGGAAATATCTTACGACTTCAAAATAATCAAATTAATTTTATCCCAAATATTACCTTCTCAATCAAAAAGAGGTATTAATAAATTAGGTACAGTTTGGAAATGGCTAGCGGGAACGATAGACTATGATAATTTCATTGCAGTTCAAAACAAAATTAATGACTTTGTCAAAAATAATAACAACCAATTTATTACAAATTCCAAATTATTTTCAGAAATAAAAGTTCTATCTAATGATCTAAAATAAGCCATTACGAAAACACCGTCTTCGGTTAATAACATTTGATCTTCAAATTCTAATATTACACTTGCCAAAATCGATGTTTTCAATAAAAAAATTTTAAATACATAAGCCTGTGGTAATTTCTGACTAAATGGTTAGAGCTGAATACAAAATCATGCTACAAAATGAATTAATAATAATAATAATATATAATATGTACCCGAAAATTACGGATCGAAGCGAAAAATGATGGAAAATTAATAATTAAAAACGACAAAAATGTAGAAATAAATTAATGTTAAATGACAAAATAAGAGAAAAAACTAAACAAATAGACATTCTACAAGATAATGCCATTCCTATAAGCGGTCATATTGTTAACGAAACTCTTCTAAATGACACATTTTTTTTTATCTCAATGTTATTAATAAGTAATTAATAATATTTCTTAACAAATATTGAAAATAAAATATTAGATTACATAACAGCTCGGAAGCTTAACAATTTTGAAATTTTTAAATATATTTTATCAAACGATTCTGAACTTTCTTTTGATAATATAAATATTGTAAATCCATTTACCAAAATTAAGCAGACCAGAATTCCACTGGCCTTAATATTACTTCTGTTAATATTCATTTATTTGACCATAATATTGACATTTAAGCACAGAAAATATTTAAGCAAAATGTATTTAATTTTAAGATCACGGCAATGGCAAAGTGAAATTAAGTTTGATAATGAAAAACAAACCGAGGAAAACTTATAAGTTGAATAGACTTTGCAATCTATCACAGCATCCCCAAATGAACCGCGACGGTTCAATTTAGAAAGGTTGAGTTAACTAACCCATTATTATGGCCTCCTTGCTCAATTTATAAGCAACTTCAGTCTGCAATCTTCTCAGTCAGCATCATCAATTTAATTGGATATCTTTAGCGACATTTCTTACACTCTTATTAATTTTAAGCTTCTGCAGATATTCATTTTAAGCTTCTGCAAAACATAAACATATAGCAGCCAATAATCAATTTCTTTGCAACACGTCTTCTGCAGCTTATAAACAAAGTCCCAATTATCAATTTCTTTATGGCCCGTCTTCTGCAGCTTATAAACAATCTCAGCCCACTTAAAGTAAACATTAACACCCCAATTCCGCATCAAGCCTGTAATATTGATATCACCTAATACTACTAAATATTTATATATAAACAAGTAATATATATAAAACTACCGGGAACTGATAAATTTATACCACGGAATTCGATGTCATTAAATTCTTCGAAAGTTAGTAATTTAGACGGAGGGGTTGAGTCGATAGTAATCAAGACTCCACCTCCCCGTCTGGAATGTCGATCCAGCCTGTAAATTGTGTACTTACCCGGAAAAAATTTCGGAGCTAAGAATATCCGAACTTAACCAGATTTCTGTATATACAATATTATTATAAGGTAGGGAAAACTATAACTTAGTAAGCTTATTCTGATAGGACAAAAGAAAGAAGGAGGCTGGTTTTTTGAGGCAGAACTGGATGTGGAAAGTGCTGGAGATGGTTCTTTAAAAGTATTTTCCATTTCCCCGAATCTATTCTTTCTCTTAGCCTCGAACAATTTTACAAATATACCCTCGGGTCAGAAGCTGGTGGAACATACGGCTGCAAAATACCAATCTTAAATGATGATACTTTCCTAGCATACGAAAATTTTAATTGTTCAACCGTCCGGTCATCAACTTGCCCTTTGTTACGGATTAATGAGAGGTCTGGGGCGAGCCGTGAAACACGAACACATGTTACCCTTTTTGGTACCACACATGTGATTTATTTTGGTACTTTAAATCTGCACTACCAGTATCGGCCGGTAATCCGGACGTCAAATCAGAATGAAGTGTTGGGGTCACTACTTTATTTTGTTCGAACAGAGCAGACGTTCCTGGCGGCGCCATATCAGGTCTAGCCACTTCGGCTAACGAATCACTTTTTGCCCCTATCTAAGTACCATTTCAGCTGCGCCTAAGATTGGCAGCTGAGTTGGCGAAACGCGGGCAGCAAGTAGCACGGCACCTGCCATAGAATGCCCACCGCCCAAGACTTTTTTGAGCTTTGGGGAATCGGGTTCAGCTAGCCTGCGACTAGTAAGCAGCGATTCAAGCGGCACAAGCAGGTCCGTATTTTTATGGCAGTTGCGGATAATTCCGTAACACTGATTTTTGTGGGCTGGTTCTCATATACGAAGCACTCATCGCAGTAAATTTATCACAGGTATGGCAGGGAATACTCTGTTGTCCAGCCGAGATAACTTTCTTGTAATTTTTCCATGAACAGAAAGCCATTATCACTCGGACCACTGTGCAACTATAGCGGACAAAAAATCGAAAGCGCTCAAGAACTTGGTGACAGAGAAAATAGAGCGACAGAGCGATAGCGAGACACTGATTATCTCTGGTGTTAGGCACCTTGAAACGAGATAGAACGAAAAGAGAGAGCTTAACACCGATAAACTCCGATATTAGACACCTCTGAGAGATATTACCGTTGGGGTGCGTGCCGTTCCAACAGCGCCCAACAAAGAAAAGCTTAAAAGGGAGGCAATATAAACAATAGCAACAAGCGCTCAAGAACTTTTTGATGGAGAGAAAGGAGAGCGACAGAGTGGGAGCGAAACACCGATTAACTTTGATGGCACCTCAAAACGTGATAGAACAAAAAGAGAGAGAGAGAGCGGGACCGTAACGGCGGTTAACTCCGATATTAGAGCGGGATAGACAGAGAAAATGATAGGTCAGGAGCGTAACAAAGTTAAGTTTTGCCGTTCCAACAACTCCGCATCGACGAAGAGAAATACTTAAAAGGGAGGCAATAGAAAAACAATAACAACAAACCAGCACCGAAATAATGATTAAAAGTTTTATTTTCTAAACACAAGATAATCACGATGCACTCGCGAAGCGAACGGAAAGTTGTTTAAAACACTTAAAGGTGTAGAAACATTTAAAAAGATTTAAGTTACGCCGGTGAAAATTCGATGCCCAAAATATAAACACGACCGTTCACCCTGAAGAGCGAAACATAAAATAGATGTTATCTTTAATAACATCAAAGATCCAGCAGCGTCGACAACAGCAGCTACAAATAGATAAGAAACAGATAGGTCAGGAGCGTAACAACGTTAAGTTTTGGCGTTCAAACAACTCCATTCCTCAAAAATATTTTCAGAGAGGTAGAGAGTTGATATTACCGTTGGAGTGCGTGCCGTTCCAACAGCGCCCAACGACGAAGAGAAAAACTTAAAAGGGAGGCAATATAAACAATAACAAGAGAGAACGCTATAGTCGGGTGCCCCGACTATCAGATACCCGTTACTCAGGTAAAGGGAGTGCGAGGGAGATGGAGATAGAAACTTTGATCACGCATAACTTTTTAACGAATGGTCCGATTTGAAAAATTTCTTCTACATTTCGATAGGTATTGATAAACACAAAAAAACTGCATTTTTACTTTTCCGAAATGTTTAAATTTTTAAAATCGTATATAAGCGATTGTGGGCGTTAGAGGGGGCGTGGCACCTTTTTGAAACAAACTTGCGCTGCGTAGGAACTCCTAGAATCTGCATGCAAAATGCCAATCTTCTAGCTTTTATAGTTTCCGAGATCTCAGCGTTCATACGGACAGACAGACAGACGGACAGACGGACATGGCTAGATCGACTCGGCTAGTGATCCTGAACAAGAATATATATACTTTGTAGGGTCGGAAACGCTTCCTTCTACCTGTTACATACTTTTGCACGAATACAATATACCCTTTTACTCTACGAGTAACGGGTATAACAACAAGCGCTCAAGAACTTTTTGATAGAGAGAAAGGAGAGCGACAGAGTGGGAGCGAAACACCGATTAACTTTGATGTTAGGCACCTCGAAACGTGATAGAACGAAAAGAGAGAGAGAGAGGGAGCGAAACGCCGATTAACTCCGATATTAGAGCGGGATAGACAGAGAAAATGATAGGTCAGGAGCGTAACAAAGTTAAGTTTTGCCGTTCCAACAACTCCGCAACAACGAAGAGAAATGCTTAAAAGGGAGGCAAAAGAAAAACAATAACAACAAACCAGCACCGAAATAATATTTAAAACGTTTTATTTCCTAAGCACAAATTAATCACGATGCACACGCGGATCGAACGGAAAGTTGTTAAGGACACTTAAAGGTGTGGAAACGTTAAAAAAGATTTAAGTTTACCCCGGTGGTTTCAACAAGAAAATTTAAAATTTGAAGCGCAAAACAAAAACTTACCGTTTACTGTGAAGAGCGAAAGAAATTCTGACATACAGACCGGCACGGATCGCTACATCCAAATTAAGCGTAAGCTAAGCCCGCAGAACACAGCGGTGGGTAATAATCCAAAAATAAACCGTGTCCAAAGAAACAACGAATTACCCGGGAGATCCAATAGCAACAGATTTGCGTCCTAGCTGAAACTCAACCAGACTGGGTAAAGAGACCCAACCGAAACCAAAGCCCCCACTAATTTACATTAGGAAGAGAAGTTCGAACGCCCTGGTCAACAAAATTGTTGCGCTGGTCGGGGACAGAAATTTTCATGCAGTTCCTATCACTAAAGGGAATATTTACGAAACCAAACTTTAGACCAAATCCGAAGAACATTTCCGAGCTGTGTCCAAATATCTGTAGGAAGCTAAAAAAAACTAATACACGTACCAACTAAAAAGCAGCAAGGGCTTGCAAGTTGTACTAAAAGGAATCGAGCCCAAAGTAACCCCCAATTAAGTTATCGATGCCCTCAAAGAAAATGGGTTTTCTGCAACGAACGTTAGTAACATCATAAACAGGAACAAAAAGCCGCAACCACTCTTCAAAATAGAGCTGGAGCTAGACAGCAGAGTCTTAAAGAAAAATGAAGTGCACCCCATCTATAACCTGCAATACCTATTGCACCGAAGAATTAAGGTGGAAGAACCACATAAAAGGAACGGCTGTATGGTCTACAAGGAATTGAAAGACCGTAAGCGACGAGTGACAACAACGCGCCACCAAAACACTCAAAACGTGTACACTTTCTCAAAAACGACGCCGGAAGTATTTTTCGGGACGGCTGTCAGATAAATTCACAGAAGGGATTCTCATACGCCGATGCCCTTCGAACAGGAACGGAAAACCCACTCCAGTCTTATCTAGGAAACGTTCAGCAGGTCCCAGGACAGTCACAAAGCCCACTGGAAGCTATGATGGTTACTATGCAACAAAGTATGATGGAATTTATGTCCTTCATCAAAAAACGACCATGCAAACACTGGTTCAAAACCAGAACATGGTGTTACAGTTGCTTGCAGCAAAGCAGTGCAAAAAATTGATGGCAAATCTACGAATAACCATGTGGAACGCCAATTACAAATAAGAGGATTCACCTTTTACCGCACAGATCATCCAGATGGTAAAGCCCACGGCGGAACCGGCATTCTAATCAGAGAACGCATCAAACACCACTTTCACGCCTCGCTTTACAATTACTTTAGGACAATTCATGGATTTTTACAACTTGGAGATCGTTCACGACTCGTGACTCCCAAAGGAAGGCAATTATATAATGCAATTATAAAACTAAGCAACAAATTGGACTATGTTTCCCCAGGTAGTCCCACATACTGTCCAGCAGACCCCAGAAAGGTCCCAGACTTAATAGAT
Organism: Drosophila kurseongensis; assembly: GCA_018153305.1. Lineage (NCBI taxonomy): Eukaryota > Metazoa > Arthropoda > Insecta > Diptera > Drosophilidae > Drosophila > Drosophila kurseongensis. The sequence goes on from JAECXX010000120.1 coordinate 3,063,954, forward strand.
TTTGCGGTGACAAAAACATTCCACGCAATTTAATAAGCGCCAAAGCGCTTTCGGACCTTTCATCTGACCACTCGCCAGTGCTAATAACTCTTCTTCAAAGCCCAGAAACTACAGATCACCCCCAGAGATTGACATCGCACAGAACAAACTGGTTTAAATATAAAATGAATGTAAGTTCTCACATCGAACTAACCCCGCAGCTCAACACCAAAGCGGACATTGAAATATCCACTGATGCTCTTGGAGATGTACTCGTGGCAGCAGCCACTATTTCAACACCACAATCGAATGACGTGCAAATCAAGCATTTCAAAACTAAATCTAAATCTAACTAAACTAAAATCTGCAATTAGAACAGCTTGTACTGGAAAAGAGGCGTCTGCGACGTGCTTAGTAAACCAATAGATCGCCATCTTCAAAACAACGCCTTAAGGAAGCAACTCGCACACTAAACAGAGCCCTGAAGAAAGACGCTGAAAATGCACAACTGCGGTACATCGGAAAACTTTCGCCAACCAGTACAAAACATCCTCTTTGGAGGGCTCACCCAAATCTGAGCTCTCCAATCGAAACAATCACTCCAATAAGAAACCCATCAGGTAGCTGGGCCCGCAGCGACGAAGATATAGCCGAAACTTTTGCTTCACATCTCCGAAGCGTTTTCCAGCCGAACCCGGCCACTGGTTCATTTCTCCTACCACAAATTGAATCCGTAACTATAACCTTACCAACATTGCTTTAGCCAAAAGAGATAGCATAAGTGATCGGGGATCTGAAACCGAAAAAGGCTCCCGGCAGTGACCTAATAACACCAAAAATGATAATTGAACTTCCAAACTCTGCTATTGAGGCTATTTGTAAACTCTTCGATGGGATCATACGTCTCGGCTACTATCCGAGCAAATGGAAAAAAATCTACTTTCATAATAATACCGAAGCCCGGAAAAGACCACACAATTTCTTCATCCTACAGACCACTAAGTCCTATATACAGCGGATATTCCTACAAACGAGCAGGTAACAACATCTACGTTCGCTGACGACACTGCAATCCTAAGTCGTTCGTGGAGCCCAAGCCAAGCAACAACACAACTAGCCAATCACCTCATCGTAGTTCAGAGGAGGCTATCTGATTGGAGTATTAAAATAAATGAACAAAAATGTAAACACATAACCTTTACTCTCAACAGGCAAACATGCCCTATCATTGAATAGTACGCCGATTCCCCACTGGATGTTAAACATTCGATCGCCCCTTGCGTCTGGACTACAGGGTCTTGCTCTACAACTCTACTCTCAAGCCTATCTGCAGCAGCAGCAACATTGACATCATACAGCGCGCAATCGAAAATCCTGAGGACTATCATTGGGGCACCGTGGTATATTCGCAACCAAAACATCCACAGAGACCTTGGCATTCTTGCAGTAAAAGATTAAATTGACAAACAAAAGACGACCTACAAGCAAAAACTCTCCGTGCACCCAAATCATCTCGCAAGAAGCTTGTCTCGGGTTTCCAGCAGAACCCGCCTTCAACGCAACGACCTTCCAACCCAGCAATAATTCTCAGGGCCACATTCAGTACCAGACTTATGACTGTTAATTAGATTACTACATATAAGATTTGATACACTAATTGTTAGTATCCGAATGGAGAAGATTCAATAAATAAATAGCAAAGCAATTAAAAAAAAAAAAAAATGTTCTAAAGCAAATAATTTGGCGAGATTTGTGTTTGAATAATCCATTTGATTTTCAAGACAAAGGGTTATTCCAGTTACAGATAGGTTGGCGAGATTAGTTTCTAGACAGGAAAGTCAGATGAAACAGAAAAGTGAGGTAACGGAACAAGAAGAGCAAGAATTAGTTATAATGACTCCGGGAAATAGGAACGAGTGGCGAATCCCAGGAATTATTAAGGCACTACCGACATATGGTGGGGAGGTAGAACCAAATAATTTTTTATCGGGTGAATTATATAAACGCAGGGGATAATGGACAGAATGGGGAAACACAAACTTGTCGGTTGAAAGATTCGACCCAGATGACAGACCAAGTGTAGAAGAATCATTACCGTACATTTTATTTAAATCTCCGTTTGGGAGATCTCTAAGGCTTATAAAATATACAGGGGCTAGAGTTCATTTTGTGGATCCAGAATTAATACCAGAGGAACGTCAGGTAGATATTAAAAAAAGTATTGATGTGGTAGGAGTGATAGATACATTTAAAATACAAAGGTAGTGAAATGTGGTTAGTAAGCGAAGGGGAGGAAGAAGGGATATTCTTGTTTGAAAAAAAACATTGGAGGTGACAAGAATGGACAGGCTAGAACAGTTCGAGGCAGTAAATTTTACGATTTCACAGCCAAAATAAAAGTTGCCCACCTTAATAGAGAAGAAAAGGTTAAAAACGTTAAGGGAGAGATTTAGTCATTTACGAACGAAACTAAGCTCAACATAAAATTAACGGAGCAGGAACCAGTGTACGTAAGAGCGTTTCTTTTTACACAGGGAGGAAGTACAGAAAAAATACAAATAAATGAGCTATTGGAACAGGAAATTATATAGAACTGTTACTTCCCGTGCAGTGCACCGGTATGGCTAGTACCGAAGAAGTTAGATGGAGAATGGTAGTAGACTTTCGCAAATTGAATGATAAAACTGTAAAGCACAAGTATCCATTAGCGCTTATTAATGAAGTGTTAGATTAAGTAGGAAAGGCCAGGTATTTTTCCAGCCTGGTAGAGGGGTAGCGCTTAACCAATATGTTATGAGAGCCAGACATTGAATCTTTTCCTTTCGGATACTAACAATAAGTGTATAAAATCTTATAGTAATCTAACTTACAGTCAAATGACTGGTACTGAGTAATACCGCCCTGAGAATTATTGCTGGGTTGGAAGGTCGTTGCGTTGTAGGCGGGTTCTGCTGGAAACCCGAGACAAGCCTCTTGTGAGATTTGGATTTGATTTGGTGCACGGACAGTTTTTGTTTGTAGGTCGTCTTTTGTTTGTCAATTTCATCTTTTACTGCAATAACGCCGAGGTCTCTGTGGATGTTTTGGTTATACCATGGTGCCCCAGCGATCGAATGTTTCATATCCAGTGGAAGCTGCTGGCTTTTAGTTTTAGATGTAGTTTCTTGCATTCGATGTGTCTTCTCGAGATTAGTCGTCTGTCTAGGTGAACGTCGAGATACGTTACATCGTTGACTTGGGGAATCGGCGTACTATTCAATGATAGTGGAGGGCATGTTTGCCTGTTGAGTAAGCGTTATGTGTTTACATTTTTGTTCATTTTCGTTAATACGCCAATCAGATAGCCACCTCTCAACTACGATGAGGTGATTGACTAGTTGTGTTGTTGCTTGGCTTGGGCTCCTCGAACTCTGTTGAACAGATTCGACTCAAGTAGTTTATGAGTGTATGTAGGCAAGTGTGTTGTGATCTTATGCATGAGGCTATCGAGCCAGACTTGATCGAAGGCTTGAGTTACATCGAGGAATATTGCGATACAATATTCCCGATTTTTAAAGGCTGTGCTGAATTCTGATGTTATTCTGTAAACTTGTTCGATTATACCATGTCTTTGACGGAAGCCAAATAGATGTGCCGTGATAACATTGTGTGCTTCCAGATATGGTATTATGCCTTCATAAAGGCATTTTGCGAACAATTTAGACAGACACGATACTAAACATATTGGTCTGTAGGATGAAGGAATTGTGTGGTAGATTTTTATCCATTTGCTCGGATAGTAGCCGAGACGTATGATCCCATTGAAGAGTTTACTCAATAGCAGAGTTTGGAAGTGTTATTAGGTCACCGCACGGAACCTTTTTCGGTTTCAGATCCCCGATGACTTTCGCGATCTGTTTTGCTGAAGCAATGTTGGTAAGAATATAGTTTCAGATTTGATTTGTGGTAGGAGAAACTGGCAGGGTTCGGTTGGAAAACGCTTCGGATATGTGAAGCTAAAGTTTCGGTTCTATCATCGTCCCTGCGGACTCATTGGAGAGCTCAGATTTGGGTGAGCCCAAAGGAGGAGGTTTTGTACTGGTTGGCGAAAGTTTTCCGATGTACCGCAGTTGTGCATTTTCAGCGTCTTTCTTCAGGGCTCGATTTAGTGTGCGTCCTTTAATTGTGGTGGTGAAATAGTGCCTGCTGTTGCGAGTACATATTCAAGAGCATGAGTGGAGTAGACGATGTCCGCTTCGATGTTGAGCTGCGGGGTTGGTTCGATGTGGGAACTAACATACATTTTATATTTTAACCAGTTTGTTCTGTGCGATGTCAGTCTCTGGGGGTGATCTGGGCTTTGAATAAAAGTTATTAGCACTGGCGAGTGGTCGAATGAAAGGTCCGAAAGCGCTTTGGCGCTTATTATATTGCATGGAATGGTTTTTGTCACCGCAAAATCGATTATGTCTGGGACCTTTCTGGGGTCTGCTGGCCAGTATGTGGACATCTCCTTCAGTAATTGTAAAGCGAGGCGGGCAGTAGACAGCGGCTATGGAAAGGTGTCCGTTACCTGACTGCACTTTGATAGACGTGGCCTGCAAGTATTTAGTTGCAAACCTTTCGTGAAAGTAGTGTTTGATGCGTACCCTGATTAGAATACCGGTTCCGTCGTGGGCTTTACCGTCTGGATGTTCTGTGCGGTATGAGGTGTAGCCTCTTATATGGAAATTGTATTTGTTTGTGAGGTGCGTCTCTATTTGTAGAATAATGTCGATATGATTTTTATTCAGAAACTGTTCTACTTCAAGCTTGTGTCGGGAAACGCCATGGGCGTTCCACATGGTTATTCGTAGATTTGCCATCAATTATTTGGACTGCTTTGCTGCAAGCAACTGTAACACCATGTTCTGATTATGAAACATTGCTTTCATGGTCGTTTTCATGAAAGACATGAACTCCATCATACTTTGTTGCATAGTAACCATCATAGCTTCCAGTGGGCTCTGTGACTGTCCTGGGAACTGCTAAATGTTTCCTAGATAAGACTGGAGTGGGTTTTCCGTTCCTGTTCCAAGGGCATCGGCGTTAAAGAATCCCTTCTTGATTTTTAGCTCACCAAATAAAGATCTTGCAGCCGTCCCGAAAAATACTTCCGGCGTCGTTTTGGAGTAAGTGTACACGTTTTGAGTGCCTTGGCGGTTCGTTGTTGTCACTCGACACATGTGGTTTTTTAACCCCTTGTAGACCACAGAGCCCCTAAAGTTTGCCTTGTGATTTCCTCTGCAGTTTCCACATTTCTTCTTCTTTTTATGGTCTTCTTTGTTGGCAGGGCAGTTAGTGGAATTGTGAAAGACTCCACAAACTACACAGACTGATTTAAGTGTGCATTATATCCTGGTGTGTCCCTACTCCTTCCACCTTAATTCTTCGGTGCAATAGGTATTATCTTCAAGACTCTGTTGTCTGGCTCCAGCTCTACCTTGAAGAGTGGTTGCGGCTTTTTGTTTCTGTTATTGATGTTACTAACGTTCGTTGCAGAAAACCCATTTTCTTTGAGGGCATCGATAACTTAATTGGGGGTTACTTTGGGCTCGATTCCTTTTAGAACAACTTGCAAGCCCTTGCTGCTTTTTAGTTGGTACGTGTATTAGTTTTTCTTAGCTTCCTACAGATATTTGGACACAGCTCGGAAATGTTCTTCGGATTTGGTCTAAAGTTTGGTTTCGTAAATATTCCCTTTAGTGATGGGAACAGCATGAAAATTTCTGTCCCCGACCAGCGCAACAATTTTGTTGACCAGGGCGTTCGAGCTTTTCTCCCTAATGTAAATTAGTGGGGGCTTTGGTTTCGGTTGGGTCTCTTTACCCAGTACTGATTGAGTTTCAGCTAGGAGGGCAAATCTGTTGTTATTGGATATCCCGGGTAATTCGTTGTCTCTTTGGTCTCGGTTTATTTTTGGCGGGCTAAGCTTACGCTATATTTGGATGTAGCGATCCATGCCGGTCTGTCTGGCCGGGCCCGCTTGTTGAATATTTGCTTGATTTTGTTTTGTCATAATTTTAGTTGACGTTATATTTGCATCGCAGTCGATTCCGCGGTAAGAGCCGTTACTGTAGATGTTGTTGGTTTTGCTGCCGTTGCTGTAGTTGTTGCTGTTACTTTTGGTGCGATTGCAGAAGTTTTACCACTGCATGTTGCTGATGTGCCAAGGGTCGATTCTGATGGTGGTGATAGTTTTACATTGAGAACTCCACGCCGTTGGAGTGGGAGTAACAGTGAGTAAAGAGGGTGACAATGATCGTGCTCTTTGAGTATCGACTGAAAGTAGAGCCGGGTGGGTCTTTGTAGACGTTTTTTGCACTTCGCTATCGCGCGTAGAGATATACGAGAAGTACAAGTCTGTTCGGCACACCGAGCTTAATCGCTCTTTATTTGGTTCGTCGGTCATTAAACTTTTAGAGTGGCACTATTATAAAATAATTTGCTCTTGATTTAATCATATCACTGATTTATTATGTGTTTTAGCGTCTTTTCGCCTTTTTTTGTATTGTACAATTTAGTTTTTTTTTTTAATTAAATTTCAATTTTTAGAAAATAAAATACTTTTTGTCGCCCCTGAAGCTCCTTAAAGGTTTTGCGACAATTTTTCAGTAAACGAATATTCAAAAGTCCCTTTATTCAGGAGAATAAATTAGATTGGTGTTCCTCGATATTGCCACGAGTTGGGGGTCGGTTATTATCCCGTACAAAGCCAAATTTCAGTTTTTGCTGTTGGAAAGTTAAAAGTTCGTCATATCTAATGCTGTAAGCCGCAACTCCTAACGCAAATTAAAGGAAACTTTCTAGCAGATAGACTTCGAGCACTCCACCCGTTTATGATGCTGTATAAGAACATATGCTTAAAAAAGAATGCGAGTTTGGGTTCACTTCGGCGGAGGAGCTCTGAAATCTCCTCACCAGCGTGGAGGCCGTGCTCAACGGCGAAGCCCTGACCCCCAGGCATCTGCTCATTGGCTGCCCCCTGTTGGCCCCACCTTCGGATGTATACCCGTATCAAGTGAGCCTGTCCTGCTAGCGTCGATGGCGAGGTGTCTTTTCGCTCAAGCACTGGTTTTGGCATCGAGGGTCCCGGTAGTACATCTCCACCCTGCAGCAGAGGACCAAGTGGCACCAGAAGGACAGAATCATCGGCGAGGGAGAAATGAAGTTTTCGGGTGGCGGACGTGCGGACGCAGGAAGTATTATACCGGCGAGCTGTGGTTCTGAACGGCGTCGTCCCTTTAAAAGTTCCGGTGTTGTAAGGCGAGAGCGGGAGCCAATAAAGTTTTCATTCGTACTTGCGAATTTGCCCCCTCTCTCCCCTCAGGCTAACATAATTAAATAATTAATGTTTTGCCTATTCGAAGCAATAAAAGTGCTGCGATCAGAAGTTTCACGTTTAATTTAATACAAACTCGTATTAAACTTACAAGGTGCTCGATTTATTCAGTCAAACCTTGTGCAGTGACCTTTTTAGTTTAGAGTTTTTACATTTCTTTAATAATCCTCAAGCATGCAGTGCCTTAAAATAGGCATTTTTTCCGTTTGTTTTCTATACTGTCACCTTGAATTTGGATAGTAGTATGTTTTGTTCAATGGTCGCTGACGGCTCTTGCTGTTTTTTAGTAGCTCCTTTCCACATTTTTGTATGTATGACATGTCCTTTAGCTTTGTGGTGTTCTTGTACCAAATTTGACGATTTTCCGCAAAGTAATGTGATGTTTTATGCTTTTGCCTCATTCAACATATCTTAAGCTTTTTAATTATCTTGCTGTCCATTTGAATTTTGTTTTTTTTCTGCCGAAGCATAGCATGCTTCATCAATAGACTAAATTATTTGTATACCCTTGGAGAGGGCATTATAATTTTGGTCAAAAGTGTGCAACGCATTGAAGGAGACATCTCCGACCCTATAAAGTATATATATTCTTGATCAGAATGGCGTCCTAAGTTGATATAAGCATGTCCGTCTGTCAGTCTGTCAGTCTGTCCCTCTGTCTGTCCGTCTGTCTGTTTCTACGCGAACTAGTCTCTCAGTTTTAAAGATATCGAATTGAAATTTTGCACCCTTCGTTCCTTTGCACGCAGTAAATAAGTCGAAACGGCCGGGATCGGCCAACTATACCATAACTTTGGTGTTTTTAAAGTTAGGAAGTTGGGATTTTTTATTGGTTTTATTTTTGGCCAACCAATATAATTTACAGAATATTCTGCAAGGGTATATCAACTTCGGCTCCGCCCGAAGTTAGCTTTCGTTTCTTGTTTTTTCTATGTTTTTGACCTGGTGGGAGAGTTATATTTGACTACGCTTTCAACTAAGTTAAACGTTTCGGTTTTTTGATCTTTTAATAGGTGTGAGAATTGTCATGTGACTGTTTGCCGGAGTGGGAAAGCCAACGACTGGTTGCAAAGTGTTATAAGTACTGATGTTTTACGATTTTGGGTATCCTATTGAGACCAACGTGGCTATCAATGTGATGACTTACATTGATGTACGAAGTGTCGCCTAGTTGACAACTTAGAGAATGTGTTCGGAATGTTCTACTGATAAGCTTTCTAGTAATTCGTAACGGTCGGGCTTGCACGTGTGAGTGAACGGCGCATTAATAACTTAAAAGCTGGACAAAGTTAAGAAAAAAGACCTAAATAACGGATTTTGCAGTTTTTTTCTGAGCCACGCAAAATATTTATTACGTTTTTATTATATACTAAATATTATTTGGACCAAAATGGGAAAAAAAATTTAAGAACTACTATCTTGCAAAAAGATTTATGCAACCAGGGTTAACCAATTTGCAAAACATTGTTATAAAATACTACAAAAAAATATCAAAAAGAAACAATAACAGACGGACAGATGATTTGTTGGGTAATAACTTGCTACCACCTTAGCTAGCGTTAGGACGAAGCTTACAATAACTTACCGCAACTTCGACACTAGATGGAGGATATGTCCGTGTTGAAACTTTAGTACTTTTGCAGTTATCAAAGCACCACTGTGAGTATTGCCTTAGTTTTCCATCTAAATGTTTCATACTATTTTTTATAAACGAAACAAAATATCTGTAAGTAAAAAAATGTTTAGTTTATTTTAATAATTGTTTAAAGTTGTTTTTATAATATAATTGTAATTTGAATCTGTAAGAAATTATTTTTTTTGTGTTCATCTTAAATTTTATTTCAAGAATAACAAAATGATTACTTTTATTTGTATAGTCCATGTGAATAATACTTATTTTAGTTCTATAGTTCTTCAGAATATAAACTGTATTGGAGTATGTCGAAACAACCTCGATTAGGGACTTACAAGTCTTGACATGAACCAATTGGTTTTGGGTTTAAAGAAAATAGCGGTGAAAGGGATTATTTTAGTTGCTGGGAAAAAATGTTCCAGTTTCAAGTCCTGGTTGCACTCCTCTTGAGAATACACGTCAAATGACAGACCACTTGCCTTGTTCAAAATTGATTTCCAAGTAGCTTAATTTAGTAGCTTAATATTAAACAAGAAAGGAAAGCTAACTTCGGGCGGAGCCGAAGTTGAGATACCCTTGCAGAATACTCTGTAAATTATATACTCCAAAATTATTCATATGATGCATTCTTAATACTCATAAAAAATCCCAACTTCCTAACTTTAAAAACACCAAAATTATGGCATTTCCGATCAATCAGTAGTATGGCGGCTATAGGATATAGTCGGCCGATCCTCATGAAATTTAGAAGGTCAGATTTATTGGCCAAATATAAAAGCCAAAGAAAATCCCAACTTCCTAACTTTACAAACACGAAAGTTATGGCATTTCCGATCCATCAGTTATATGGCAGCTATAGGATATAGTCGGCCGATCCCGGCCGTTCCGACTTATATACTACGTGCAAAGGAAAGAAGGGTGTGTGCAAAGTTTCAATTCGATAGCTTTAAAACTGAGAGACTAGTTTGCGTAGAAACGGACGGACGGACAGACGGACGGACAGACGGACAGACGGACAGACGGACAGACGGACATGGCTAGATCGACTCTCCTGGTGATGCTGATCAAGAATATATATACTTTATAGGGTCGGAAATGTCTCCTTCACTGCGTTGAAAACTTTTGACTGAAATTATAATACCCAATGCAAGGGTATAAAAATGACAAGCGCTGGTATACCGCTACATTCCACATAAATACGCTGATAGCGCATTTCGAGAATTTAAGGTGACGCCATCTGCCAATGCCACAAGTTGATAGCGAGCAGCATTCCCACCCGCTGACAGTTATCTTACTCTCTCAAATATATTAATTCCGTTTTTCAAATGTGCAGTGACCAACATTTATTATGTCCCAAACCTTTTCAACGAATGGTGGGATTTGTTATACATAAAAACTAACCGAATAAGTTTTTCATGAAAGTTTTGACAAAAGCCGCCCAATAAATTATTTCTACCAGGTATCTACAGAGTTTCGCGATTTGTTTGAGTGGGCGTGGCTATGTTTTGAAATAAACTTACGCGGTGTAAGAAACATAGAATTTGCATGTCAAGTCAAAAATTCTAGCTATTGTAGTTCCCGAGATTTCGACGTTCATACGAACGGAAAGACAGACGGGCATGATTTAATTGACTCGGCTATTGATTCTGTTCAAGAATATACATTCTTTATACGATCGGAAAGACTTGGCTATTGATTCTCTTCAAAAATATATATATTCTTTATAGGGTCGGTAAGGCTTTCTTATACCTGTTATATACTTTTACTTTCAGATCGTCTACAATGCCAAGCATACACTGAGAATTTAAGTTGTGTCACGAGCAGTCGCAGCAAGAAATGAAAATACGTCCGAATTATGAAATCTCGATAAACAATCTATAGATTAAACGCCGATCCACCAGTGATCATCGCACCCAGTCAGTTAATAGACGTTCAAGATGTCTGCACTGGACGACATCCTACAATACAACTTGTAGGAACCGGCATGCTAACGCTTTCTCTTCTATGTAGAGCTCGCAATGCCAACGGCAGCATATGCACTAATATGTTGTTGACAAGCAAGCTATATTTAAAATATAGTGTACTGTATTTATTTAGTGGGATATTTTATCATTTTTCATCACAAAATTTTTCAATCAGCAATGTTTAATGTTAACATTCATACAAAACCCTGACCCGATCCAGTACCGGCGGCTATTTATAGGATCCAGCACTTGCAAGTAGGATAAACATCAACATTTCATAAAATAACGTAAGTCCACGGTACACGGGCACAATTTATGAATGGCAATGAAATCGACGCAATGTTACTTGCAGAAACCCACCTTACCAACAAATACAATTTCCAAGTCCGAGGGTATATGTTTTACAATACTAATCATCCAGATGGTAAGGCCCATGGAGGCACTGGAATCCTTATTAAAAACCGCATCAAGCACCACTTCCACAACACGTTTGCTACTAAATACCTGCAAGCCACATCTATCAATATTCAGTTGGGTTGCCACAATCTAGCTCTAGCAGCGGTATACTGTCCTCCTCGATTCACGATATCAGATGCCCAATTTATCGACTACTTCAACTCACTAGGCAACTACTTTATAGCAGCAGGAGACTATAAAGCCAAGCATACGCACTGGGGATCTTGCCTCGTGACGCTGAAAGGTAGACAACTGTATTACGCAATTATAAAACCTAGCAATAAACTTGACTGCGTTTCCCCTGGTTCACCTACACACTGGCCAAGTGACCCCAGAAAACTGCCAGACTTGATTGACTTCGCAGTTACAAAAAACATCCCACGAAATCTGATTAGCGCCAGTTCTCTCTCGGATCCATCATCAGACCACTCGCTTGTACTCTTTAGCCTAAACCAACAGCCAGATAGTAATGACAACCCCGTCATGCTAACCTCTAACAGCACAAACTGGCTCAAATTCAAAAAATACGTAAGTTCGCACATCGAACTTACACCACAGCAAATCGGCGAAGAAGACATCAACAAAACAGTAAGCATGCTCGAGTCAGTTTTGGCTTCAGCGGCTCGAATCGCAACACCACGAAGGCAAAACATAGAACATAACACAAAGCACACGAATGCAGAAATAAAGCAGCTAGTTTTGGCAAAGCGTCGTTCCCGGCGCGAATGGCAATTACTTCGATCGCCATCTGCAAAGCAACAGTTAAAAGAAGCTTCACGTCGACTCACCAATGAGTCTTTGACTTTCAAAGTGAACGGTACTGTTTTTTTTCTGCGCTCCGATTTTGTATTTTTGTTTTATTTAATCCCATCGGTGCGTCAAAACAATTTTCATCTCCTTTCAGTAATTTAAACATACATTTAAAATACGTTCGCTTCGCGAGTGATCTAAACATCTTTGTGCACGTTTGTATTAATACCTAAAAATTGTCTTAATCTCTTAATTCTGTTCTGTGTTTTTCTTTTCTTGTAACCCCGTCGATTCTCTTTTGTGCGTTGTTTGCCGTAAGTCGTAGTGCTGTTCTTAGTGTTGCTTTTGCATGCACTTGAACTAAATTGCGCTCCCGCTCTCTCGCTCTCTTTGTTTTGAAAGTTTTAAGCGTGCAGTTTCTGCGCTCTTGCGGTACTTATAACTGCTCGCTTATAAATTTCAATTCGTTTTCTTGGTACAGTGGTTCCAATAGATAAAATGAATAATAAAAATGTAGTCTGGTTCTGCAAAAAATGCAGCCTCGTAATCATGGCTGACCAGTTTAATATGACTTGCTGGCTGTGTGAAAACATGGTGCACACCAAGTGCGCCGGTTTTACTGGCCGGACAAGTGATGACCTTTCAAAGGGAACGAGATGAAATCGTTCATGCGCCAAATTAAAGGCGGCCTGATGGGGCTGATTAGCTGTTTCGGAGTTGCTAGAGATAGTTTTCGCCGAGCTGATGATCTCCTCTCTGCGCTGGATTCGCAGTTTAATAGTCGTAAGCTATTAGAAGAGTCCCTTAAGACAACAGAGCATTCCGGCGGATCAGCAGCTGATTTCAGCAAACCCTCAAATGTTGCTGAGATCAGCAGCTAAAAAAGATTCGGTATCCGAACAATCCGTAACAGAATGCATGCAACCAGGGACTTCTAAGAATTCCGATTTGTCCGTAGTGGATTCACAATTAGCTAGGTGGATCACCTATCTCTCAGAATGTAGCATCACCACCACAAGGGACTACTCAGTCCGGATAACCGGCTCAAGTTGGTTTTGCAGAAACAATGTCTGCTCCACCAAAATCCCTCTCAGTGGTTCCACTAAAGAAACAAATTTTCGTTTCTCGGCTTTCCCCTGATCAAACATCTTCTGATGTATTGTCTTATATACAAGACAAGACTAAAGCCGATTGTAATAGTGTAAAGGTTGAAAAGTTTAAGTTTTCTTATGCTAGAGACATTTCATCTTTCAAGATAACTGTCCCTAACGAGCTTTTTGAAGCCATATGCTCGGGCGACTTTTGGCCGGATAATATGGTTGTAAAAGAGTTCGAGGCTAAGATAAAGAAGAAGGGGCCCGTGGGAGTAAAACTTCCTAGTCGAGGCCAAACCAGTGTACCAATTTCAAAAAACTAACTTCTAACCTCCTTCTTTCCTATCAGAATGCAAGAGGTTTGCGTAGCAAGCTCACTAAATTTTATTCCGATAGCCTTTCCTTGGCATCTCATATTATTGTGTTTACAGAAACTTGGTTAAAGCCGGAGATCTTTAGCTCCGAAGTTTTTCCAGCTAAGTACACAATATATAGGTATGACCGTCCCTCTAGACGGGGAGGTGGAGTCTTAATTGGAGTTGATTCAAACCTCCCGTCAGAGGAGTTATTTTTTGAGGAATTCAATACCATTGAATTTATTTGTGTTAAGTTATTGCTTCCTGGTATACATAACTTGCTCATATATTCTGATTATTTCAATCACCTTTCCGTTATTAAGTCGGTTGCAAATAAGCTTTCCGATAGAAATCAGTTGGTAGTTCTAGGTGATTTTGATATACCTGGAGTTACCTGGTCCATTGAGAATGGATCGAATGTCTTACTACCAATAGCACAGCATGATTTTATTGACGGCCTGCTTGACATATCCTTATCTCAAGTAAACCATGTTCGACATTCACTAGGTCGCCTTCTTGATTTGTGTTTTGTATCAAATCCTGAAGGCGTGTTTCTGTCCAGAGTAGCACCACTCACGCAACCTGAAGATCCATATCACCCGACAATCGAACTTTCATTTGACAAGGTTAGAGTTATAGAAGAAAAATCAGAAAAATCATCCAAGCGAATACAATGTTTTCGCAAGGCAGACTTTCTGAGGCTAAATAATTTTATTTCTGGCTTTAATTGGTCTGATCTTTACTTATGCAATAATATGTCCGATGCAGTTAATGTTTTTTACACTGCAATAAACTCATTTTGTAATTCCTATGTTCCGTGGTACTATCCGTCAACTTCCAATAAATCACCTTGGTTTAGCAAAGAGTTAAGAAATGTAAAGTCCAGACTTTTTAGGAAATATAAAAATACCGGTTCTCAATCTGTTTTTACTAGATATTTAAGTGCTCGGTCAAGATTTACCGTGCTTAATGCTCGGTGTTATAATTGTTACTTAAACCGTTGTAAGGTCCAGTTCTCTCTGGACCCGAAACACCAAGCGTAAATCTAATTCTTTTCCTTCCTCGCTGTCGTTCGAAAACATGACGGCAACCACAGATCAGGCAATAGCCGATTTATTTGCCCAATTTTTTCAAACGACCTACTCTACTTTAGATTATTCATCACAACCTTATTCTTACACCATATTCTGTCCCACTTTAACAGAAAGGCCTCTTCTTTTGGATCTTCTTCGTAAATTCCCAAATATTTGGAAGGAATCATGTGTTATTCCTCTTTTCAAAAAAGGTAACAAGTTAGAAGCCAGTAACTACAGAGGTAGTTAGTAAAGCATTTGACTCTGTAAATCACTTACTTCTCATTCAAAAACTTGACCTTTTAGGTTTTCCAGTCGATCTGCTTAAATGGATTTCAAGTTATCTGAATGGCAGGTCACAAAGGGTCCTTTTTAAAAATTCAATTTCTGAAATTTTCGTGTTACCTCCGGTGTCCCACAAGGGAGCCATTTGGGTCCGTTACTTTTTACATTATTTATTAACGATTATTCCATCAATTATAAATCATTCTCGCGTACTTATGTACGCAGATGATGTTAAGTTATGCCTGCAGTATAAGGATATTTCCTGCCATTTAGACTTACAATCCGATCTAGATAATTTTCAAAACTGGTGCCGAGATAATTTACTAAATTTAACAGGTTTCAAGTGCATGATGATGACTTTTTATCGGGCAGCTCTTTGGATAGAATAACTCTTGTAAACGATCTTGGCGTTCTCTTGGTCACTAAACTAAAATTTTCTAATCACATTTCGTCCATGGTTAATAAAGCCAGAGGAGTGCTTGGATTTATTAAAAGGTGGTCAAAAGAATTCGATGATCCTTATTTGACTAAAACTTTATTTATTTCGCTAGTCCGTCCGATTCTGGAGTATGGGTCTCCCGCCTGGAGTCCACAATACGGAATACATATTGGTCGTATTGAATCTGTACAAAAAAACTTCCTTCTTTTTGCTTTACGGCGCCTAAACTGGGATGCAAATCTTATCTTACCTTCTTATTCTAGTAGACTACTTTTGATTAATTTACCATCCCTAGCCAATCGTAGAACGATACTTGGTAAACACGTAACCTTTACCTTAAATAGACGAAATTGTCCAAACCTTACACCAAACAACACCGTGCTTCCTCAGTCAGACGAAATAACGTATCTTGGCGTACATCTCGACAGACGGCTTACCTGCCGCACGCATATTGAAGCTAAACGAACTAACCTAAGGCTGAATGCAAACAGTCTGCACTGGGTGCAGACTTCCCCCCTTAGTCTGGACTACAAGGTCCTTCTCTAAAACCCCGTTTTGAAACCAATCTGGACTTATGGCTCCCAGTTGTGGGGGAGCGCCAGCAGAAATCGTGCAAAGAGCCCAACCAAAGATCCTGAGAACTATCACCGGGGCACCGTGGTACGTTCGGATTGGAAATATTGAGAGAGACTTGAATATACTCCGAGATGTAATAGCGCAACAAATGGAAAATTACTACACAAAGATGTCAACCCATCTAAACCACCTGCTAGAGCATTAACGTTGGTATGTAGCCGTTCCCGCATTCGTCGTAACGACCGTCCCATCCAGCAACAATTATTAGGACCGTCTAACACCTCTTTTTGAGCAACTTAATAACTTTTAGGGCATTTACTCGGCGACAAGTAACCGTCACCACTTTCAACCTTTGGCTCGAACATGATGCACAAACAATCCTGGTTCTATTGAATTTCTACCCCCTTCTTTTACGCATATTTTTATACCCTTGCAGAGGGTATTATAATTTTGGTCAAAAGTGTGCAACGCAGTGAAGGAGACATCTCCGACCCTATAAAGTATATATATTCTTGATCAGGATCACCTCCTGAGTTGATATAAGCATGTCCGTCTGTCCGTCTGTCCGTCTGTCCGTCTGTCCGTCTGTCTGTCCGTCTGTCTGTCCGTCTGTCTGTCTGTCCGTCTGTCTGTCCGTCTGTCTGTCCGTCTGTCCGTCTGTCTGTCCGTCTGTCTGTCCGTCTGTCTGTCCGTCTGTCTGTTTCTACGCGAACTAGTCTCTCAGTGTTAAAGATATCGAATTGAAACTTTGCACACACCCTTCTTTTCTTTGCACTTAGTATATAAGTCGGAACGGCCGGGATCGGCCGACTATATCCTATAGCTGCCATATAACTGATTGATCGGAAATGCCATAGCTTTGGTGTTTGTTAAGTTAGGAAGTTGGGATTTCCTATGGGTTTTATATTTGGCCAATTTATCCGACCTACCAAATATCATAAGGATCGGCCGACTATATCCTATAGTCGTCATATAACTGATTGATCGGAAATGCCACACCTTTGGTATTTGTAAAGTTAGGAAGTTGGGATTTTCTATGGGTTTTATATTTGGCCAATCAATCAAATTCGATTGGAAGCACGTGTGCGTTGGCCGAAAGATCAGAAATAAGAAAACGAAAATCGCAAATGGCGGGTGCAAGCCCGCTGACGAGCAGTTTTAGAAAATACTTAAATATCGTTTGGTATTTTTCTAGGATTTGAGGTTGCCACAAAGTTGCGGAACCAGTAGCTCTAGATTTCTATTTAAAAAAACAAGAAAGGAAAGCTAACTTCGGGCGGAGCCGATGTTGATATACCCTTGCAGAATATTCTGAAAATTATATTGGTTGGCCAAAAATAAAACCAATAAAAAATCCCAACTTCCTTACTTTAAAAACACCAAAGTTATGGCATTTCCAATCGTTCAGTTATATGGCAGCTATAGGATATAGTCGCCAGATCCGGCTCGTTCCGACTTATATACTACCTGCAACAGAAAGACAACTTTTGGGAAAGTTTCAAGCAGATAGCTTTAAAACTGAGGGACTAGTTTGCGTAGACGGACGGACGGACTAACGGCTAAATCGACTCTTCTGGTGATGCTGATCAAGAATATATTTACTTTATAGGGTCGGAAATGTCTCCTTCACTGCGTTGCAAACTTTTGACCACAATTATAATACCCTCTGCAAGGGTATAAAAATAAAAAAAATCTTGTCCTAATAAATTCACAACCCTAAAAAACAGAAATCAGTGGAGTATCGTCCATGGGAAAGTGCATCTTGAAGAACAAGATAAATCTTTCAATTAAAAGAAACAATTACCAAAAAACGATTCAAGTTGAAGCTTTGATACTTCCAAAATTAACGAGGGCTCTCCCTGTCAACTACTTAGCCTCACTGCCCGATGGCGTCACTATGGCAAGAGAAATTTACTATCGTGTAGAACATTCTCGTAGACGGCTACTGTCGAAATTTCAGCCGAATCGGACTCGTAGTCCGTGGATTTAAGAAAAAAAATTTAGAAAAATGCTCACACCGGACAACAAACGCAAACGTGAGACCACTTTAGAGTAGGGTGGTTGATAATATATCAAAATATCAATATATCGAGATTTTTTTCTAAAAATGTTGATATTTTTGATATGGGAAAGCAATCCACTTGAAGTATGGAAATCCCATAAAGCGACTATGCCCGGTCTCCACAAGGTTTTTTTTTTTTATTTAAATGTGGATATTTATTCAACAATAACAGGTATACTGCCTCCTATGTGGCAGCTTGAGCAAGTTGTAAATTACAGGGGAATAACAAAATTTAGGTATACAAGATTACATTAATTCTATATTATTTACATTTTAATTTTTAAGCTTCAAACGGTTATATAGATCTTAAAGGAAGGTCATGTGGGTGATATCTTTTCAGTCTTCTTTTTCTAGGTCTCCATATAAGCCTCTTCGCTAGGGAGTTAGGATGAGAACCAAGTCGTGTATGGTACTTTTCTGCGTGCGTTCGTATTACATCGCCTATCTTTGGGATCTTGAGATCTTTTTCTATGTCTCTAGTTCTCATGATCTGACAATCTTACTTTGCGCTACTCGAATTTTGTTAAGGTTTGTCTTAGACGCTATGCCGTAGACTTGTAATGCATATTTCCAGATTGGGCTGAGGATAGATTTATAGATTCTTACTTTGTTGGACAGTGAGAGCTTATTTCTTGGCGATAATAGCCAGGACATACTTGCTGCCTTGGAAAGTACAGCCTGCTTAATCATCGTTGTGTGTCTCTGGAAAGTGAGCCCTCTATCCAAAATCACACCAAGGTACTTGTAGTAGGCCTCGTGACGAAGTACAGAGCCAAGCATGGAGATGCCTGGACAGTCTTTTGGCCTTGTGGCATTTCCGATCAATCAGTTATATGGCAGCTATAGGATATAGTCGGCCGATCCTTATGAAATTTGGTAGGGCGGATATAAAACCCATAGGAAATCCCAACTTTCTGACTTAATAAACATCAAAGTTATGGCATTTCCGATCAATCAGTTATATGGCAGCTATAGGAAATAGTGGGCCGTTCCGACTTATATACTGCGTACAAAGGAAAGAAGGGTGTGTGCAAAGTTTCAATTCGATATCTTTAGATGGAGATGTCTCCTTCACTGCGTTTCACACTTTTGACCAAAATTAGAATACCCTCTGCAAGGGTAAAATAATGTAAGCTGTAGAAGAAACAGGAGATAACAAAGTTCTCACTCTTATTGGGAATGGGAACCGCAAAAATATTTATTCAAATTTAAAGTAAACTGCGAGGAATCTAAAAATACTAACAAAAGGATAGTGTTATAATAATTATCAAAAATATAATATATGACCTTTGGGATGGCTGGCTCCTGTGACTATTTTAGGAAAACTTTTTATTCAAAAATTAAGCATAAATGGGATCAAGAATTATCCCAAGATGTATTAGTTCCAAGAATTGTTAATAGTACAGCTTCATGAATTTGCTGACGCTTCCGAAAAGTCATTGCAGCGGTAGTATATGCTAATGTAGGAAATTGAATCTGAACACAGGGACTATAAAAATACCTTTAAACTATGAACATCAAATGATAAAAATAATTCAAACAAAAATATTTAAAACAAATCAGGATTTAAGGAAATTCCAATTTAAAAACATATCAGAAATGGCCTTAACACTAAGACAATAAAAACATGAAATCAAGGGAATTATTTTGACACAGAGAAAAAAACAGGGATTAATTAACATCGTAGGGACAGCTTACAAATTATATTTGGCACATTAACTGAAGATAATAAAAAAGAGTTGGAAGATAAACTACAGAACTTTCAGGGTAATGTAATTGAAAACAAAGAATTTAATGAAATAATTCAAATAATAAATGAACAATCGAAAAATATAAACAGATTCGTAAAAGATTAAGAAGAAAACAAGAGAGAACGCTATAGTCGGGTGCCCAGACTATCAGATACCCGTTACTCAGGTAAAGGGAGTGCGAGGGAGATGGAGATAGAAACTTTGATCACGCATAACTTTTTAACGAATGGTCCGATTTGAAAAATTTCTTCCACATTTCGATAGGTATTGATAAACACAATAAAACTGCATTTTTACTTTTCCGAAATATTTAAATTTTTAAAATCGTATATAAGCGATTGTGGGCGTTAAAGGGGGCGTGGCACCTTTTTGAAACAAACTTGCGCTGCGTAGGAACTCCTAGAATCTGCATGCAAAATGCCAATCTTCTAGCTTTTATAGTTTCCGAGATCTCAGCGTTCATACGGACAGACAGACAGACGGACAGACAGACGGACAGACGGCCATGGCTAGATCGACTCGGCTAGTGATCCTGAACAAGAATATATATACTTTATAGGGTCGGAAACGCTTCCTTCTACCTGTTACATACTTTTGCACGAATACAATATAACCTTTTACTCTACGAGTAACGGGTATAAATATGCTTTGCTCATCTTAGAATGCACTTAAGATTTACAAATGGGTTTACAATTAACAAGAGTAGGAATATTTAATCCTAAAATATTGAAACATAAAGGAAAAGAGAATATAAGCGAAGAAAAATTATTATCAATCAAAACTTCAGCTTGGTTAAGCAGTCAAACTAAAGTCACTTTTATTCTAGCCCATATATAAACTTAATTTAAAGAAACTCAAAAAACGCTTCCGAAAAGGCATAGCAACAGTAGTATATGCTAAAGTAGGGAATTGTGTAAACATAATAGCCAGCAAAAGTAGAATAATTCCAATTAAAAATAGAAAAACTATTCCCAAGCTAGAGTTATGTGCAGCTCACTTGCTTAGTGTATTGATAAAACGAATAATTGAATCCATTGATACCAAGGTATAAATTATGCTTGGAGTAATTCCACTATCACTTTTGCATAGATTAAGGTCAAATTCATTAGACAAGAACGGATGACATTCGAAAATTAACGTATACCGCATGGAACCATGTGAAGTCTGAAGAAAATCCTGGAGACTTAGCATCTAAGGGAATTAATTCTAGCCAACTGACCACACGTGATTTATGGTGGAAAGGTCCGAAATGGCTATCTGAGCCAAAGGAGCATTGGCCTCGACAACAATCCAAAGAAGATGTAGTTTTGATAAATTCAATTTTAAATGACAAAGCAGATGATACCATTTACAAATTATTGGAAAAGTTTTCCTGCATTGAAAAATCATACGAATAATAGTATATTTAAATAGATCCATTCAATTAAAAATAAAGTAAGAATCTTTTGCTTCTTTTCTATCCGTAAAGGAGCTGACACGAGCTTTGTTCAGAATAATAGATACGGAAGAGACGGAGCAGCTAGCAATGCGGGTTAGGCAGAAAGTAGTTTCACAGACGTGTTTGACGGCCTTCCTCGCGGGGCTTAGGGGAAACCTAAGCGCAATTGTCAGAGCGTTTAGACCAACGGGACTCGAGGAGGCTTATGATATGGCAATTAAGGAGAGAAATTTATACTTCGCAGAAAATAATACGTATGGAACACAGAATAGACAGTTTAATAAGCAAAACGACCGTTTCCGCGCGAATCATCCCTCAAACAGGAACAATTACAACCAGTATCAAAATAGGGATTGTAATCGTTATAATCGTAACAACAGACCAACTTACGACCGGAACAACTATGAGAATGCACCTGCAATAACAGCTGGAGACGATACCCTTAGTACCACCAGTGCGGCGGCTAACAGGAAGAAGCAACAACAGGACTCAATCTAGCGGGTCAAGGTTGTTCAATGTCGAGACGAAGAATACAGTAGATGAGGCAGAGCAAACTCGTAATATTGTTGAGGAACCAAATTTTCAATCAAAAGCCTCAAACCACAGACAGGATTCCTGAATAAATTTCGCTTAGACGCAAATTTACCATATGTCGAACTGTCTTTTCAAAACAATAACAAATTAAAATTTCTAATAGACACAGGGGCGGAGGGTTCTTTTATCAAGTTAGATACACCAATCACAATCAAAACAATTCTTCAGGAATACCCCGTCCCACAGATGGCTATATTGACCATTTTCGAAGAAATTGACGATCTAAGGAAATACCCATTTTTATTGTTCAACTTTCACACATTTTTCGACGGTTTGATTGGTATGAATATTCTGACACAACTTTCGGCAAAGATTGATATCGCAAAACTGAGTTTTATTACACCTACTGTCGAAATACCCTTACATTTAGAGCCAAATCGTATCTCAAAATTCGACCGTTGAGAAGGAGATGCTAGCTATTATCTGGGCGACTAAGTACTTTCGTCCCTATCTGTTCGGTCAGAAATTCCAAATTGTTACGGACCACAAACCCCTAACGTGGTTGATGAATTTTAAGGAACCAAACTCCAAATTGGTCAGATGGAAACTGCAACTATTGGAATATGACTATGAAGTCGTATATAAAAAGGGATCTCAGAATGTCGTGGCTGTCGAATAGAGATACAAACAAATTGCATTTCCAAATCCTCACCCGACAAATTGTCCGATTCCATAGTATCCATAATTGTTGCAGATGGGCCGATTAACGAGTTTAAGACACAGTATATTTTCGAAATAGATGATGAAGATAAGACTAGAAACTGTATTTTATTTAAAAACAAAATCAGACGTACTATATCAATAGTCAAGTTCAACCTCAACGGTATTATCACAATCTTACAAGAAATCCTAGTACTTACCAGATTACACGCCATCTTCGCGTCAGAAGAAGTCTTTAAACTGATTGAGGAGGCTTACCTCAAACACTTTAAGAACTACAAATTGATCAGGTGCAGAGATTTGCTGGTGGATGTTACTACCACACAAGAACAGGAGACGGTGATTATGGACTATCATCAAAACAATAATCATCGTGGTATCGAAGAGACTCTGAGTCACTTAAAGAGGACATTGTGTTTTCCATACATGAAACAAAAGATTGCTAAGATAATCAATCTTTGCGACATGTGTAACAGACTTAAGTATGATAGAAGGCCACCTAAGCCAGTATTTCGAAAGACTGAAATCCCCGAGGTGCCTTTACAGGTAGTACACATGGATATTTATACGATTAATGGTCAAACAATCCTTACATTAATCGACAAATTTTCTAAATTCGCTAGTGCTTATACCATTCCGGCTAGGAGTTGTATAAACGTGATCAAGTCTTTGAGGCATTATTTATGTGCCAACAAAACTGGTTTTTGACCAAGGCGCTGAGTTTTCTGGGAAGATTTTTTCGGATTTTTGTAAACAATACAATATTTTAACCCATGTTACTTCATTCCAGCAATCTACGGGTAATTCACCCGTAGAAAGGTTGCATTCTTCACTAACGGAAATTTACAGAATTATTTATGAGACCAGGAAGACTAACAAGCTGGAAAGGGATCATGAAGAAATTCTGTTCGAAACCCTAACTACCTACAATAATAGCATACATTCTGCTACTAAGCATACTCCATTTGAACTACATTCGGGAAGAACCCACATTTTTAATAAAAATATTGAATATAATACCGAACATGACTACCTTCAGAAACTGAACGAATTTCAAAACACGTTATATCCAAAGGTTAAAGCACAGTTAGAGGAGAAGATGAGTCGTAGAATTGATAAACTAAATGAACACAGGGAACAACCAATTCCAGTCAAAACAGACGACATTATATTCCGTAAGAAAAATAGAAGAAATAAACTCACCCCCCGTTTTTCTCAACATAAGGTGCTCAAAGATAATAAAACTACACTAATATCATATCAGAATCAGAAATCAAAAACTACACAAGTCTAAGATCTAAAAAAGAATTACAACAAACCATTCCTATTGATATTACAGATTCGCGTTCGTCGCAGCCCAGGACTTAAAGGTCCAACAATTGGGAAAAGACACTCCGTTACTAAAAATAATATTGGGACAAGCAAAGGTCGTTCAATCCCACAAATACCTATCACATATAATAAACCTGCAACATTTTATCGATGGCGTCGTTAGTTTCGAAAAAGCTATAAATAAATTAAAGACGAATACAGATTCAAAAGACGAGACCGACAGTCTTTCAACTAAACTTCAACAATTAAAAGATAGAGTAGATAGGTTACTTCCCAAAAAGAGGCAAAGACGAGGATTAATAAATGGACTAGGTAGAGTCGTAAAAATAGTTACTGGTAATTTAGATGACACGGACGGAAATATAATCGAAAATAGCTTAAAGACTATTACGGAATACCAAAGGGAACTAACTACAAATGCTAACAGGCAAGAGGTATTTAATAACGACGTTAAGAATAGATTCGATAACATAACCGAGCATATTAACAAGGAACAAAAAATAATTAATCATTATCTAAACTATTACAAAGATACTATCTTTAAAACAGTAAATTCGGAACACAATAACTTACACACACTTCAGTACATATCACGTATAAATATGAATATCGATGTTTTGTCTAATCATTTAAGCAACATAGAAGAAAGTATTTTACTGGCAAAATTAAACATTGTACCGAATTTCATTGTTTCCGAACAGGAACTTATTGTAATCAAGCAAGTAATAAATAACACAGAATTGCAAAATTTAGCTAACGAACACATCATCGACATGTTAGAATTAGACATTTTCATGATCGGAATTAAGATCAATTTTAAAATCAAGATACCTATATTTAGGCAAGAAATATATTAATTCACACATATTATTCCACTGCCGATAAACGAAACCAAAATGCTGATTCTACCAAATTACATGGCGTATCATAATGTAAAAGATGTTTATTATTTTAGTAACAAATGTAAGAAAATTGATAAACACTACATCTGCGAAAATTCATTATCTATCAAAGAAAACCTTGAAACTAAATGTCTTAATAGTACATTCACGTTAAACATAGCCAATTGTAAAGTCAAAGAAATAGAGAACCTAAAACTAATCACTGAAAAATTTTAATATTTGTTTACGCCGCTCTCCCCTCTTTTAAACTGCCCGCGCTTCCCTCGTAGCGAATGCCTACTCGCCCGCACTGGATGCTCGCGACTCCAGGCTCTCCCGCTCTCCCGCACTGGACGCTTGCGATTCCAGGCTCTCCCGCCTTCCCGCTCCCGGATTCTCTCCACTGCGCCTTGAAACGCAGCGCTCAATTAGGTTTAAGTTAGTCTTTCATTGTCACGATACTGAAATACATCGCCCGGCCGGTCCGCGATAGCCTACGAAAAAAGTTCACCGAGTCTTTTTTGTTCCTTTCTCGCGATCGTCGAGTGTTTTACCAGTCTATTCCACAGCTTGCCACCCGGCTACGTTCAACAGCCGCAACGCCCGATGAAGCTGCCTTCCATCGACGAACACCCGCGACGCCCCAACTCTTCAATATTGAACACGGACAACACTACCATTGTATCAAACTGCTCAACCACAATTTTTGTAAAGGGTCCGCACTTGTCACATTTTAAAATTGTGAGGTGTTCATCAATCAGATTCCTTACGACATGGAAGTGGAACGATTCGAAGAGAAGATAGAGGCGACAATACCAATCGTCCAAAACATTAACTTCACCGAATATATTGAGAATATCAACTTACACCAACTCAACTTAAGGTCCATCAATGCTTCAAATTCCATCATTCAGTGGAAAAATTTTACAACTACAAATTTTGGAGCGATATATTTGTTAATACTTCTAATAATATCAATCATTTTTATCAACACAAAGAAGAAGGTTGTCTTTACCACCACGCCATCACTTTGGCCGTCACTTCAATCCAGGAGGGGAGGAGTTACCGACCAGTCGGTAGGCTACGAACTTCCGGCTAAACCTCCCAGAGCTACCCTGGAAATGGTACGCTGACTGGACAGCCACACGAACACATACATACATACGGATGCAAATAAGTTGCTACTCGGCCACCGCTGAGAATACATTAAAGCAGTCTTAAACTACAACTCAACCGTAGAAGACGTTCTTTATTTCGAGTCGTATGTTTTTTGAATATCTAAGTTGAGAACCCCATCTATCCTGGAACCTTTCTGACGACCTCTGGTGGAAGAGGTGCTACAATCAACCCATAACTGGAAAAGGTGCTACAATCAACTCATAACTCGCACAATCGAACATGGCACATGGTTAATTTGAAACCAAAAATAAAGTAAAACGAGGACGGAAGCTAACTTCGGCAAGCCGAAGTTTTAATACCCTTGCAGGCTTAGCCGCAATTGCTAAAATTGAAAAAGTAGCGAAAAGAATAACAAATGTGTAAAATAATAAACCCGAAGTCTTCTTAATAAAAAACATCACATTTTGACCGATTTCACCCTATTGTTCCTATGGGAGCTATAGGATATACACGTCCGATCAGCACGCACTTTTACCTTGATGAAGGTATGCATACAAAAATACGATTTGAAAAAATTTATGGCAATAGCTTTTACACTGCGCGAAATATGCTGAAAAACATGAAATTTGGACCGATTTTACCCTATTGTTCCTATGGGAGCTATAGGATATAGACGTCCGATCGGCACGCGCTTTTACCCTGATCAAGGTATGCATAAAAAAATACGATTTGGAAAGATTCATGTCAATAGCTTTTACACTGCGCGAAATATCATCAATTCTTGCTAGATATACCCGATTGTTCCTATGGGAGCTATAGGATATAGAACTCCGATCGGCACGCGCTTTTACCCTGATCAAGGTATGCATAAAAAAATACGATTTGGAAATATTCATGACAATAGCTTTTACACTGCGCAAAATATCATCAATTCTTGTAAGATATACCCGATTGTTCCTATGGGAGCTATAGGATATAGACGTCCGATCGGCACGCGCTTTTATCCTAATAAAGGTATGCATAAAAAATTACGATTTGAAAAGATTCATGTCAATAGCTCTTACACTGCGCGAAATATAATCAATTCTTGCAAGATATATCCGATTGTTCCTATGGTAGCTATAGGATATAGACGTCCGATCGGGGCGATTTTCAAACTTGATCTGCGAACACATGTTTTAGGACGAGGGTGAAAGTTTCAGATCGCTAGCTTTTAAACTGAGCTCGCAAACGGTATTGAAACAGACGGACAGACGGACAGAAGGACAGACGGACAGACGGACAGAAGGACAGACGGACATGGCTATATCGACTCCCCTATTGCTCCTGATCAAGAATATATATACTTTATAGGGTCGGAAACGTCTCCTTCACTGCGTTACAAACTTCTGACCAAAATTATAATACCCTCTGCAAGGGTATAAAAAATGAATTATACAAACAAAAAACGACCTACAAAGAAAACCTCTCCGTGCAACCAAGTCATCTCGCAATAGGATTGACTCGGGTTTCCAGCAGAACCCGCCTAGAACGCAACGACCTTACAACCCAGCAATAATTCTCAGGGCCCCATAACTCAGTACCAGTCTTATGACTGTTAGTTAGATTACTATAAGATTTGATGCACTTATTGTAAGTATCGGAAAGGAGAAGATCCAATAAATAAATATCAAAGCAAAAAAATAAAAAAATTTCACAATTTTTAAGAAAAAACAATTGAGAAAAGTTCGAAGAATCTTAAAGAAAAAACATATTTTCCTCTCTTACTTCCTGATCAGCATAAATTCTGATGTTATTTTTTATGTTTGTGGTGCAATTTAGATTTTTTTTGTGAATTATCTTCTACATAAAAAATTATTTGTCGATATTTTGGGACACAATTATCTGAAGATTACCATTAGACAATCGGCGGTGATAGCAATTCAAAAGAAAAGAAATTTGACTACCAAGCGCAAATCGTAGGTCGCAATAAAATTATACAAATACTCAGATGATCGACCTATAATGGCCGAAATGCGAAATAACAAGCTACTAATATCAACCCCAAATGGTGCTTCTCTGCCTATTTACCAAAATGTTAGCGAATTTTTCCGCAAGGGAACAAACAAATTGGTTTGTTGATGGTTGGAAACGCGTTGTTTGGACTGATGAGTCTAAATTTAACGGTTTTCAGTCAGACGAAAAGCAATACTGCAAGCGTAGACCAGGAAAAGGTATCCACGGGTACTGTTAAATTTAAATTGTATTGTTTTTTAATTTCTTTGTACAGTGGCAGACTTGTCTTGCCAAGGTAGTTGGTAATATCTTTTAAAGGCAAACAGCTGGCGTTCACTTTACGTCAGGCCATTTTTTCACCTTTGTACTCAGACCGACGAAAAAACAAGTGAGAACGCTATAGTCGAGTGCCTCGACTATTAGATACCCGTTACTCAGCTAAACAACTTAATATAAATATGCCTTCTTCATCTCCCCCACAACGACAACTCACTTGAACATTTCAGTTTCTAGATATGTACATTTAATATCCACAGTAAGTACCTATGCTATACATTGCTATAATGGCTCTCCTATAAACTAATTCATCCTTTCTTAGCCTTTACGACCAAACTTGGCCACCGTCTTCAAATTTAACCGGTCAAAGCGGAAAATTACCTTCCCTCGGCAAAGGCTACAGGCGCCGCGGAAATAATGTTCCACTAGTCACTTATTGGTGGAACTCGCAGTGAACGAGGCGCACAAAAAGGCACACACTGTTAGTGTGTAGGGTCACCTAATCCTGAGGAGCTCCTGGTGAAAAGAAGGGACAGGCCAAACGGTAAGTAATAAGCGCTGTAATCTATCCCGCCGAAAACTAACAATCGCGACCCTTTTTTACAGGCAACACGAGGACAACTAAGGTTTTCGGGTCTAAGTCCGGATAAATTCACAGGTCAACAACGGTAAGTGCATATGTAAATTAAGTAATGGGTATATTTAAATAACATTCATAATTCACTACTGGGCTAGGCACCGGCAAAATATGCCCTGGCCGAGGCGTACTTCAACGGAGGCCAGTGGCAATAATGGCCTGCAACACCACGATGGAACGGTGGCGAAGGCGGGAATGATGGCGGTGCCTCTCAACGCCGCGTGGTAGGGGAGTCGCGTCGTGGTCGCGACGTTGTGCTGCTCGGGTTATACGTGCCGGAACGGACTCACTGAGGTAAAGTGGAATTTTGTTGGTTAAATAACCTAACTGTCTGCGGCGGTGTTGGTTGATGGTGATGGCGGTTACTGTGCCTGTGGCTGTTGCTTCTGTTGCTACTGCTGCTGCTGCTGCTACTGCTGCCTGTTGTTGATGCTGCTACTGGTGGCGGAGTACTCCCACGAGGGCTGCTGCCCTTCCTCCGAGACAAAAATTCCCTTACAAAAGAAATACAAAGAACTCCGTCTTCATTGTTTTGATCTCCGGCAGCAACTAAACCCGATTCCTGGCCTACGCAATGTCGTGCTCATCACGCCATATTCCCTTTCCCTCTCCCAAAAGTGGGTCAATGGACGAACCCAAGGCCATCCTAGCCATACCCAGAGCGAACCGGGCTAGTTTAAATAGCTAGATAGCCAAGGGCATGAGCAGAAGGGGGCGCCACTAAAACCATCGCTCTATCATTCTAACCTATCGATAGAGTCCATCCCATTATCGACTCCAACTGCACACCAATCAAAGATTTCGAGAGGCGCTACCCGGAGTCTTAGCAGAACGACGAAATAATTGGTAGCTTTGGAGATACGGTAGGAATCAACACGCCACTGATATCATCCTGCAGTTCGAACGGCGCCTAACGCGGGGCCCACGCATGACGGGAAGTATTCCTGATTTTGTTGTAATCTTATATACTTTGTGTGTCCTTCATTCAGATCACAGGCGGATGTCCTTAGCGTGGTACACTCCGAGACTGCGGCCTTGGAGGTCCTTCAGCAAGTATGCATTGTTGCCGACGGATTTGACGACCCTGGCCTTCAGGAACTTGCGAGCGAACTTCGCATTGAAAGATTTGCTGAAGTCACTCAGCACGAAGTTGCGGCGGAAGACTTCTTGACCCGGGTTGGCGAGTAGCGTACGGGCTCGCTTATCGTAGCGTTACCGGCTCATCTCGTACGCACCCTCTAGTTGCTTCTGAACCTTGTCATGGATTACCCGAAGCTTGTCCTTGGTCTGCATTCCCGCCATCTCGTGGTCGCAAAGAGACCTGAGTTGTCTGGCTAGCTTGTAGCTGGAACCGTTGAGAAACATGTGATGGCCGAATACGGTGAAGAACGGTGCTTCTCCTGTAGCTGAGTGGACAGTGTTCCGGATGGCTACCTCAATCTCGGTCAGATGTGCATCCCATTCCCAGTCTTGATGTGCTGGATACCGAGGCCATCCGTCATCTCCTCAAACGCCTTGGATGTGAACTGCTTTCCATTATCCGAATGTATTTTTTCAGGCACACCGAACTTGTAAAATACCTCGTTTACCAGAAAGTTCATTACGTTCAACGCTGTCGCCTCCTTCATGGCCTTCAGGAAAGTATACTTGGAGAAATGGTCCACTACGATGAATATCCACGGGTGACCATTCTTGGACTTTGGATATTTGCCCAGGAAATCGATAGAGATTTTCTGGAATGGCCTTTCCGTCTCTACCCTTTTTCCGATTCCTACCTGCATCCTGAAGTTAGGCGCTTTGGACTCCTTGCACACCTCGCAAGCCCGGAAGTATTCGCGAACCTGTATCGTCATCCCCGGCCAATAGAACTGGCGTCGCAGGGTCTCCAATGTTTTCGCCATTCCACCATGGCCAGCCTTGGGGTCCGAATGGGCACGCTCTACCAAGCTGTGCGTCAGGCTCTGTGGTATCCACAGCTTCCACTCGGATCCTTCCAGTTCGTCGTCCAGATTCGGAGTCCCCATGCGCTTGAAGATCAGTCCGCTGTCCACCTTTAGGTCCGGTAAGTGCTTCCTGTTGGACTCCACGTCTTGCACTAACTCCAAGTAATCCTCTTCAGCAAATTCGGTCGTCTCGAATTCCAGTAGTTCCGTCGGATCAACGAGGACTTCGTCAATGCAGCGGGATAGCGTATCTGCAACTACGTTCTCGCTGCCTTTACAATGCTCAAAACTGAAATCATAACCCTGCAGCTGGAGAGACCACCTCGCGAGACGTCCTGACAGATCCTTCATCGTCATCAACCATTTCAGGCTGGCGTGATCGGTTGTGCATGTGAACGACATCCCTTCCACATACGGTCTGAACTTCCGAATGGCTAGGATGGCCGCGAGGCACTCCTTCTCAGTGACCGAGTAGTGGACCTGGTGCTTGTTCATCTTGGCTGAGAAGAACGCCATGGGTTGCTCGTCCCCGTCCTGGTTCCGCTGACAATACTGCGCCGACGCCAACGTGAGATGCGTCGCACTGGATAATAAAATGCTTTTTGAAGTCCGCATGGACCGGCGCGCTCGTCAAGGCCAGCTTTAGATCATCGACTGCTTGTGTGGCGCTGGGATTCAATGAAAACCTGGTGTTTCCAGTCTTCTTCAAGGCCTCGGAGAGCGGTGCAGCCAGCGTGGCGAAGTTCTTAACGAACCGTCGATACCACCCAGCCGTGCCGAGGAAGGCTCGAACTTCCTTCATGGATTTCGGGTACGGCATCCTCTGAATTGCTGAAACCCGTCCAGGATCCATCCGCAGGAGATCTCCTCCGACTACAAACCCCAGCTAAGTCAGAGACTTGGAGCAAAACTTCGACTTTTGTAACCCTATTGTCAAACCGGCTGCTTTCAGACTTTGGGCTACGCGCAGCAAGTACCTCAAGTGCGTCTGAAAATCTGGAGCGAGGATTAGCAGATCATCCAGGTATACGAAGACGTTGGATCTGAGCTCCGCTGGTATCACCCGATCCATAAGACGCACCAAGCGTTGCGCCGCGTTGCACAGCCCAAATGGCATCATTCGAAACTGGTACAACGGTCTGCCTGGAACCGTGAACGCCGTGTACTCCTTGCTCCTGTCCTCCAGTTCGATCCGCCAAAATGCAAACTTGAGGTCTACGCTGGAGATGTAATGCGTCTGATCTATCCTGGAGAGGATCCCATCAATACTAGGCAGAGGATACGCATCCTTAACAGTCAGTGCGTTCAGCTTACGGGCATCCAGACAGAACCGGTCTTTCCCTGGCTTTGACACTACCGTTGTGCGGTTGCTCCAAGGGCTTTTGCTCTCTTCGATGACACCCAGTTCCAGCATCTTATCGATTTCATCCTCGACTACTCTCTGTTTCGCCGGAGACATCGGATACGGACGATCTTTGAACACCCGGGCTCCCTCTAACAACTCAATGGAATGCCTTTCCACGCTGGTGGTTCCGAGGCCATCCCGTTCAAAGGTAAGAAATTCCTCTTTGACCTTTTCTAATGCCTCCTTTTCCTCCGCAGAAAGACTCCAGGATTCGGGTTCCTCCCTAGTCTCGTCCTCATCCTCCTGTTCGGCGTAGTGCTCCATCTGGTTGGCATGGATTTCATCAGCTGCCTTGATGGCTTTCGGCAACGGGTTTCCTACGACGGCTGGAGCCAGTCCGAACGCCCGCCAGAAGTCGACTCCGAAGTACGCTGTTTGTTCCAGGTATGGGCAAAGGTAGAACATGACCATCTTACTCACGCCTTTGTATTTCACAGGCAGCTCCGCGCGTCCAATAATTGAACGATCCTCGCCAGAAGCCGTCCGGACTACTGAGAAATACGGTTGAGCAGTCACCCCCAGCGTTTCCACGAGCTCTCGGCAACCTTTGCCCAGCACAACAGCCAACAAGCCTGTGAGCAGCTGGCCCATAACCTCCACGTCGGCAAAGGGTCTAGGGTCGCCGGAATCGATGCGCTTCACGGCGGCCACCACCTCTCGTCGCCGGGATCTCCTTATCCTGAAGCGTTCCCTTGCCTTCTGGACTCTTCGTGAGACCATACGCATGCCGCACAGCTGATGTTCTGCAAAAATCCTATTTCGCGAATCCATATATCGCCGTAGCCGTTCCTCCGCCGGTAGGTATCTTAATGAACACTTATTTCCAACAGATTTGCTATATACGTTATTATTGTTATCTATTTTAGGAACTACCTCGTGGGATTCCAATCTGGGTGAGTCCCTCCCACTTTTTACTGCCCAGTCGGCCGTTTTCCGCACACTCAGGGCATTTGGGAGTGATTGTGTCCGGTCTGCCGCACTTAAAACAAAACCTTTTCCATTCCGCGGACGGGCAGTCTCGGAATCCGTGCTTCGCTGCACCGCAATTCCGACAGCCTGAATTGAATGGATTTATCGGCCTTCCACGAAGCTCGTCCACTTCGAGGATTTGCTGCTCGTCGACTTCGTCCGGTATGCGCGCCTCGCTGACCCGCAACTTGTTCAACTGCCCGTAAGCAGCGCGCCCTCGACGACCGAAGTGTTTCTCCACTTCGACGCACTCCTCCCGAAGTTCGTCTACCGTGAGTATATCCATCGCGTAGACAAACCTGGCTATACCATCCCTCAAGCCTTTCTTAACCACCTTCACCAACTGCCGCTCTGGCATTGGTTTTTTTAAGCGGGAGACTAGTTGCTTCATTGCATGGATGTAATCATCCACGCCTTCACCCGGCTGCTGCTCACGCTGTAGTAGCTCGTGCATCCTTTCGTGTTCCGTCTGGTGACCACGGAACCGATCCATCAAAGCCCTGCGCAGCTGGCTCCAACTCTGGATTGGCGGACATGTACCCAGTACCACTCCTTTGCTCTGCCCGAGGGCGTGGAAGTTTCGCAGAACTTCATTCCACGGACACTGGTGTTGCCGCTGCAGGAACTCCAGACGGAACACGAAATCGTCGACGGAATTACGGTCGTCCTCGCCGTCGAAGGAAACATTCCAGCGGTCCACTCGGATATATCGGTTCCCGTTGCCAGCTGAATCTCGTTCCAGGCCATCTTCCTGAGGATTCTTCTGTTCCGGAATCAGCAATTTGTCCTGCGCCCCGACGATTGCCGAATGATGGCGAATGATGCTGTGCGAAATCCGCCGGTTGATCCCTAATCCGATCCACTGGACCACCGCCTATTGGCGTTCTGGGTAAACCCCCAGCCAGAGATACCCGCGGGAGCCCTGCAGCACCTTCTACGTCAGTGGACCAGAGTGCGTCTTCTTCGTCGCCGGGAGGACCCATCGACCTTAGCTGGTGGCCGTGCCTATTCCCTGGATCTTTATCCATGGACCTGCTTTCACCCCTTTTTTTTTATTAAATAACTGCGTCACCCGTAACTAACAAATAATATAATATAAATACTATAACGTAACGATAAATTAAATTGCCGATAAATAGGGAAAATAATATAATAAATAATATATTAAATAAATAAATAGAATAAATAAATATGATAATAAATAGCAATGACAATATATAACAATGACTCAAACTCCCTAATCCCAAATCACGCACCACCAATACAAATTTTCCTATTTATCTTTTCAGTTTTTTTGACATGGGGAGATGGAACTGACCCTCGCCGGTGGACTTCCGACCTAACTTGACCTGCGCTTTCTCCAAACCGTGGTGATAGCCGCCAGTTAAGGACTTTGGCTGGTTTTTACTCCTGCTGGCTTTTCCTTCCCATCGGCATTTTCTATTTCACATCGAGGAAACCGTGCAGCGCGTGGCGTTGCCACGGGTCATGATTACCATTTAAGTTTATAACCGTCATAAAATTAGAAATTCTGGACGGGGAGAAAAACCCAGGAATTAAAGACATTCTAATCTAAACAAAATTGTACATAAATGAACAACAAAAAACAAGCTTTTTAACCTACTCTGATCACAGAATTTATCACAGATTTATTTCAGTGTACTCGCTATCACGATGTACCCCGTGATGCAAAATCTGGCTTTTGCCGGGATGCCATTACTGGTTTACTGGTAAACCTGTGACCAGGAACAATTTGTCGGCAACATTTGCTGACCAGCCTCCCGTTCTGTTGCTTTTCGGTTTGCCGTTTGACTTCCCCGTCATCACTCCCGATGCAATTGCAACCTATGTTGCAAGCCACCGTTAGGGATGACGAGGGGAGTCAGGGTTATCAAATGGCGAGACGTCGTCGCCTCGACAATTTTATTGTTTAAATTGGGCGCCACTATGTTACGAACTGCTTTTTTGTCCTTTGGCAGTGCCGCTAGCTCAGTCTTCTCTCCGGGCGGATTCCCCCTAATGCCACAGTCCGCAACATAAACGTCGATGACTACACTGTCTCACATCACAAATTAATCGCTCACCACTAACAAACAAAACAAACCAAATGTAAACAACGTAAATAATTATAGATGACGGGAAAATGTTTTGGTGGCTATTGTTGACCCAGCCCAGAACGCCCACCCAACCAAGGATGCCCCGGGAAGTTTTGCAGGGACATCACCCATATTCCAGTTGGTCCAAGTCACTCCTCTCGACTAGGACAGCTTCATCTCCCCCACAACGACAACTCACTCGAACATTTCAGTTTCTAGATATGTACATTTAATATCCACAGTAAGTACCTATGCTATACATTGCTATAATGGCTCTCCTATAAACTAATTCATCCTTTCTTAGCCTTTACGACCAAACTTGGCCACCGTCTTCAAATTTAACCGGTCAAAGCGGAAAATTACCTTCCCTCGGCAAAGGCTACAGGCGCCGCGGAAATAATGTTCCACTAGTCACTTATTGGTGGAACTCGCAGTGAACGAGGCGCACAAAAATACACACACTGTTAGTGTGTCGGGTCACCTAATCCTGAGGAGCTCCTGGTGAAAAGAAGGGACAGGCCACACGGTAAGTAATAAGCGCTGTAATCTATCCCGCCGAAAACTAACAATCGCGACCCTTTTTTACAGGCAACACGAGGACAACTAAGGTTTTCGGGTCTAAGTCCGGATAAATTCACAGGTCAACAACGGTAAGTACATATGTAAATTAAGTAATGGGTATATTTAAATAGCATTCATGATTTTTTTAGCCACTTCTGGGCTAGGCACCGGCAAAATATGCCCCGGCCGAGGCGTACTTCAACGGAGGCCAGTGGCAATAATGGCCTGCAACACCACGATGGAACGGTGGCGAAGGCGGGAATGATGGCGGTGCCTCTCAACGCCGCGTGGTAGGGGAGTCGCGTCGTGGTCGCGACGTTGTGCTGCTCGGGTTATACGTGCCGGAACGGACTCACCGAGGTAAAGTGGAATTTTGTTGGTTAAATAACCTAACTGTCTGCGGCGGTGTTGGTTGATGGTGATGGCGGTTACTGTGCCTGTGGCTGTTGCTACTGTTGCTACTGCTGCTGCTGCTGCTACTGCTGCCTGTTGTTGATGCTGCTACTGGTGGCGGAGTACTCCCACGAGGGCTGCTGCCCTTCCTCCGAGACAAAAATTCCGAAAATCAAAGAAAACTGCCGGGGCCCTATGTACTAGGGTCCCCGGTGGACCTAAAATAAATAAATATCTTCTTAATTTCCACAGGACACTAGTACTTTTCGCACCCTTACTTTTTTTTTGTATCAAACAAAAAACAAAAGAAATACAAAGAACTCCGTCTTCATTGTTTTGATCTCCGGCAGCAACTAAACCCGATTCCTGACCTACGCAATGTCATGCTCATCACGCCAGATTCCCTTTCCCTCTCCCAAAAGTGGGTCAATGGACGAACCCAAGGCCATCCTAGCCATACCCAGAGCGAACCGGGCTAGTTTAAATAGCTAGATAGCCAAGGGCATGAGCAGAAGGGGGCGCCACTAAAACCATCGCTCTATCATCCTAACTTATCGATAGAGTCCATCCCATTATCGACTCCAACTGCAACAAGATAATGATTATGTACAAGCGTTTGAAAAACTTAAACTTTTAATTATGTCCGATCCAATACTTATATACCCAAACTTCGAAAAACCATTTTCATTTACAACAGATGCAAGTAATATTGCTATAGGAGCAGTAGAAAAAGAACTTTCAGCTATTGTCTGGGCCACCAAATATTTCAGGTCCTATCTTTTTGGCAGAAAATGTCTGATCCTAAGTGATCACAGGCCTCTATGGCTTAATAATATCAAATATGAAATTACAGCGCTGGAAAATCAAACTTAATGAGTTTGATTATGAAATAAAATATTTGCCCGGTAAAGAAAACCATGTGGCCGACGCCTTATCTAGAATAAGAATAGAGGGAACATATTTAGGAGAGACTTCCAGTAGTTCAAATACAATAACAACAGTAGCTATAGTGCATAGTGCACCAGAAGATAACCAAAACTATATTTTAACAAAAAAGGAAAGCTAACTTCGGTCGGAGTCGAAGTTGATATACCCTTGCAGAAAATTCTATAAATTATACTCTCAAAAATTATTCATATGATGCATTCTTAATATTTATAAAAAATCAACTTATCAAATATTCAAACCAACTTCCTAACTTGAAAAACATCTAAGTTAGGGCATTTCCAATCGTTCAGTTATATGGCAGCTATAGGGTATAGTCGGCCGATACCTATGAAATTTGGTAGGTCGGATTGAATGAAAAATAAAACCCATAGAAAATCCCAACTTCCTAACTTTGAAAACACCAAAGTTATGGCATTTCCGATCGTTCAGTTATATGGCAACTATATCCTAGTCGGCCGATCCCGGCCGTTCCGACTTGCATTTATTCTGCGTGCAAAGGAAAGAAGGGTGTGTGCAAAGTTTCAATTCGATAACTTTAAAACTGAGAGACTAGTTCGCGTAGAAACAGACAGACGGACAGACGGACGGACATGCTTATATCAACTTAGGACGCGATCCTGATCAAGAATATATATACTTTATAGGGTCGGAGATGTCTCCTTCACAGCAATGCACACTTTTGACTAAAATTATAATACCCTCTGCAAGGGTAAATTTACAGAAAGACCACTTAATTATTATAACAGACAATTAGAATTTAGAAAAGGAGACTCAAATGAAGTCGAAGTAATAAAATACTTTCATAAAACAATTATCATAATAACGTACAAAGAAATGACCATCGAATACGCAAAACAATTAATAATCGAAAACTTTTCTACTAAGAAAAGCGTAATTTATTTTCCAATTGAAAAAGACTTTTTAATCTTTCAAAAAGCATACTTTGAAATTATTTCTCCAGATAACTTAACCAAAACAATGAAAACTAATAGTAAATTTATAGATACATACGCAGAATTCAAAGAAATTATTATTAAAACACACAGAGAACTATAACTTCCAGGAATAGAAAAACAAACAGCACTTCTTAAAGAAAAATATTATTTTCCCAATCTCAAAAAATTAATTCAAAATTTTATTAATGAATGCGAAATATGCAACATCGCAAAAACAGAACACAGAAATACTTATTTAGAATTCGAAATAACACCAGAAATTTTTAATCCAAGAGAAAAATATGTCATCGATTTTTTTATGAAAGATAATACATTTTTATTTTGTATAGACATTTATTCAAAATTTTCCACTTTAATAGAAGTCAACAGTCGAGATTGGTTAGAAGCAAAAAGAGCATTATCTAAAGTTTTCAATGAAGTGGGTCAACCAAATCAAATAAAAGCAGAAAATAATTCAGCTATCATGTGTGCAGCACTGCAACTTTGGTTAAAATCTGAAGATGTTGTTATTGATATAACAACAAACAAAAATGGAATATCTGATGTTGAGAGATTTCATAAAACAGTAAATGAAAAATTAAGAATTATAAATAGTGAAACAGACATAGAAAATAAGCTAACAACATTTGAAACTATTATGTTTATAATCATTAAACAAAACATAATACCACTGGCAGAACTCCTGCAGATATTTTCATTTTCGCTGTAACTCCAAAATATAATAAACAGTCAAATAAAATCAATAAAACAGAAAAACTAAATGAATCCCGAAATAAATTTGAATTTGATACTAGGTATCGACAAGCTCCACTAGTAAAATCAAAAACCACTAATCCGTTTAAAAAGACAGGAAAAATCACAAAATTAGATGATAATCCTTACAAAGAAGTTAACAGAGGAAGAAAAATAATACAAGTTAACACGGCACTGCCCAAGCCACCAAAATATACTTTTTAGAATTAATTCCCTCTGTACCCCCGACTGGAGCTGAACACATTTTTATATTAAATAAAACCAATTGTAACGTTGAATCCGTTTACTGTTTTATTGTAAAGTAAAATCGTTATAAAAAATATAAGGCAAAGAAGGACGAAGGAGCTAAATCTAAAAGGAAGAACTACCATGAAGTTTATCGGAATTAGGTAATACCAGGGGAATTATCCCCCCTCTGACCATGACTAGTCATAACTTACATTATAAGTCTAAATATAAGAAATCAAAGAAAATTAACGAAAATAAATACGATAATGCCATATACACGCCAACTGAAAATCAAACCTAACTTGTTGATCAACACTATCAACATCCTATTAATTTTAAATTTTTCTACAAAAATTACCAATGGCCAAAATTTGGAAATCAATCCCGTTCAAGCAAAAAACGGTTATTTAATATTCAAAACAGTAACCTTGGACTTACCAACTAATTACGAGTATCATTGTCTAACCGTCAACTTAACCAAAACTGAACTAACGTATACTAATTTAATTAAACAATCAGAAGAATTTTCAGGTTTAAAACAAATTATATACTTAACAGAGAAATTAAACAGAGAAATGAATGGAATTAGAATTGCAAAACGTAGCAAACGAGGTCTTATAAATTTTATAGGCACAACATACAAATATCTATTTGGAACATTAGATGAACAAGATAAAGAAGAATTTGAAGCAAAACACAATTCAAGTTAATGAACTTAATAAAGTAAGAGATGCGGTAAAAAATCAAAAGAACAACAGAGCATTCCGGCGGATCAGCAGCTGATTTCAGCAAACCCTCAAATGTTGCTAAGATCAGCAGCTAAAAAGATTCGGTATCCGAACAATCCGTTACAGAATGCATGCAACCAGGGACTTCTAAGAATTCCGATTTGTCCGTAGTGGTTTCACAATTAGTGGATCCACCTATCCCTCAGAATGTAGTATCACCACCACAAGGGACTACTGAGTCCGGACAACCGGCTCAAGTTGGTTTTGCAGAAACAATGTCTGCTCCACCAAAATCCCTTTTAGTGGTTCCACTAAAGAAACAAATTTTCGTTTCTCGGCTTTCCCCTGATCAAACATCTTCTGATGTATTGTCTTATATACAAGACAAAACTAAAGCCGATTGTAATAGTGTAAAGGTGGAAAAGTTTAAGTTTTCTTATGCTAGAGACATTTCATCTTTCAAGATAACTGTCCCTAACGAGCTTTTTGAAGCCATATGCTCGGGCGACTTTTGGCCGGATAATATGGTTGTAAAAGAGTTCGAGGCTAAGATAAAGAAGAAGGGGCCCGTAGGAGTAAAACTTCCTAGTCGAGGCCAAACCAGTGTACCAATTTCAAAAAACTAACTTCTAACCTCCTTCTTTCCTATCAGAATGCAAGAGGTTTGCGTAGCAAACTCACTAAATTGTATTCTGATAGCCTTTCCTTTGCATCTCATATTATTGTGTTCACAGAAACCTGGTTAAAGCCGGAGATCTTTAGCTCCGAAGTTTTTCCAGGTAAGTACACAATATATAGGTATGACCGTCCCTCTAGACGGGGAGGTGGAGTCTTAATTGGAGTTGATTCAAACTTCCCGTCTGAGGAGTTATTTTTTGATGAATTCAATACCATTGAATTTATTTGTGTAAAGTTATCGCTTCCTGGTAACTTTATATACATAACTTGCTCTTATATTCCGCCGTTGTCTGAACTTCCTGATTATTTAAATCACCTATCCGTTATTAAGTCCGTAGGGATCAGTTGATAGTTCTAGGTGATTTTGATATACCTGGAGTTACTTGGTCCACTGAGGATGGATCGAATGTTTTACTACCTATAGCACAGCATGATTTTATTGATGGCCTGCTTGACATATCTCTATCTCAAGTAAACCATGTTCGAAATTCATTAGGTCGCCTACTTGATTTGTGTTTTGTATCGAATCCTGAAGGTGTGTTTCTGTCCAGAGTAGCACCACTCACGCAACCTGAAGATCCATATCACCCAACAATCGAACTTTCATTTGATACGGGTAGAGTTATAGAAGAAAAATCAGAAAATTCCAAACGAATACATTGTTTTCGCAAGGCAGACTTTCTGAGGCTTAATAATTTTATTTCTGGCTTTAATTGGTCTGATCTTTACTTATGCAATAATATGTCCGATGCAGTTAATGTTTTTTATACTGCAATAAACTCATTTTTTAATTCCTGTGTTCCGTGGTACTATCCGTCAACTTCCAATAAATCACCTTGGTTTAGCAAAGAGTTGACACACTTAAGAAATGTAAAGTCCAGACTTTTTAGGAAATATAAAAATACCGGTTCTCAATCTGTTTTTACTAGATATCTAAGTGCTCGGTCAAGATTTACCGTGCTTAATGCTCAGTGTTATAATAGTTACTTAAGCCGTTGTAAGGTCCAGTTCTCTCAGGACCCGAAACAGTTTTATAATTTTGTTAACACCAAGCGTAAATCTAATTCTTTTCCTTCCTCGCTGTCGTTCGAAAACATGACGGGAACCACAGATCAGGCAATAGCCGATATATTTGCCCAATTTTTTCAAACGACTTACTCTACTTTAGATTATTCATCTCAGCCTTATTCTTACACCATGCCCAAGTCAAACCTCATATTCTGTCCCACTTTAACAGAAAGCTCTCTTCTTTTGGATCTTCTTCGTATTAAGCCTGTTTATTCGCCAGGGCCCGATGGTATTCCTGGGTGCGTGCTTAGGTATTGCGCTAAGGCCCTGTGCAAACCTCTTCACAAGTTGTTTACCTTATCTCTAGAAACGTCCCAATTCCCAAATATTTGGAAGGAATCATTTGTTATTCCTCTTTTCAAAAAAGGTAACAAGTTAGAAGCCAGTAACTACAGAGGTATTTCTAAGTTGTCAGCTATTCCTAAGCTTTTTGAAAAAATTATTACTCCTCATTTGCAGCACTTTTGCAGATTAATTATTTCTCCGTGTCAACACGGATTTATTAAACGTAGATCCACAATTACAAACCTTCTAGAGCTCACTACATTTGTGATAAAAGGCTTCAATAGTAGTTTTCAAACAGATGTCATTTACACTGACTTTAGTAAAGCATTTGACTCTGTAAATCACTTACTTCTTATTCATAAACTTGACCTTTTAGGTTTTCCAGTTGATCTGCTTAAATGGATTTCAAGTTATCTAAATGGCAGGTCACAAAAGGTCCTTTTTAAAAATTCAATTTCTGAAATTCTCCGTGTTACCTCTGGTGTCCCACAAGGGAGCCATCTGGGTCCGTTACTTTTTACATTATTTATTAACGATCTTCCCTCAATTATATGTCATTCTCGCGTACTTATGTACGCAGATGATGTTAAGTTGTGCCTGCAGTATAAGGACATTTCCTGCCATTTAGACTTGCAATCCGATCTAGATAATTTTCAAAACTGGTGCCGAGATAATTTACTAAATTTAAACGGCTCCAAGTGCAAGCTGATGACTTTTTATCGGGCCAATCCGATATACGCGACTTACACGTTAAATGGCAGCTCTTTGGATAGAATAACTCTTGTAAACGATCTTGGCGTTCTCTTGGACCCTAAACTAAAATTTTCTAATCACATTTCGTCCATGGTTAATAAAGCCAGAGGAGTGCTTGGATTTATTAAAAGGTGGTCAAAAGAATTCGATGATCCTTATTTGACTAAAACTTTATTTATTTCGCTAGTCCGTCCGATTCTGGAGTATGGGTCTCCCGTCTGGAGTCCACAATACGGAATACATATTGGTCGTATTGAATCAGTACAAAAAAACTTCCTTCTTTTTGCTTTACGGCGCCTAAACTGGGATGCAAATCTTATCTTACCTTCTTATTCTAGTAGACTTCTTTTGATTAATTTACCATCCCTAGCCAACCGTAGAACGATGCTTGGTACTATCTTTATTTATAACCTTATACATGGTGATATTGACTGCCCCGACTTGTTAAGTCGGCTAAACTTTCTGTGCCAAGTAGATTAACTAGAAATTATATTCCCCTAATTAAATCATTGTAGATCTAACTATGCCTTGCATGAGCCTTTCAGAGTATTATGTTCTGACTATAATAGACTTTTTCCTGTAATATCAAATCTTGACTCTCTGCCGCTCCTAAAACGATTAATACTTGCTTCATTTGCACAAGATTGATCTATTACTTTTTTCCCCGGACCTTTACCTTTATTTTCCTATCTCGCGTCTATCCTATCGCGAATCGTGCCGTACGATACACGGCTGCGCCCCTCGGTCGGTTGGGCGGGTAAGT
This sequence comes from Drosophila kurseongensis, assembly GCA_018153305.1. NCBI lineage: Eukaryota > Metazoa > Arthropoda > Insecta > Diptera > Drosophilidae > Drosophila > Drosophila kurseongensis. The sequence continues at coordinate 3,107,191 of JAECXX010000120.1, forward strand.
GGGCCGTGGGACTCCGCGCGAAAAAAAAAAAAAAAAAAAAAAAGGTATTGAAACAATAAATCATTTAAGCTTGGGCAATGATGAAGACGAACGGCTAGCACTACTTATTTTTAATCTACAAGAATTCACTGAATATATAGAGGATATAGAACTAGGCATGCAACTACTAGACTAGGCTTTTACTAAATTACTAAAGCATGATACTTTAACACACGTTTATTCAGAAAACTATTAATAATAAAAACCTCTACTTGGTTACAAACCAATACTAATCAAATATTGATAATTTCTCATACCCCAAAAGACATTACAAAATTCAATATTCAAAATTTTGCCTTACCCAAATGAATTTAATGACATATTAACAGAACCTTTAAAAGACAAATACTAATTTAAAATTAATCAAACATTTTCATAAATACAAAAGAAAGAGTTACAAATAAATACATTATAGGAATATTAAACCAAGCCAATGTTGAATGTAGATTCACAAAAATGTATAAAAAATATGAAACAAATTATAAAGAGCCAAATATACTAATATATATATATATATACCAAATATATATAATATATATATATATATTATAATTACTTGGAATTTACCGAAAACAATTTTAAACCCAACATATATAAATGAAGCAATAGTTGTCGAAGGAAATAAACTCATTTTTTTTTTATTTTAAACTTTGCTTTTTATTGATTGAATCTTCTCTTCATTTTGAGACTAACAATAAGTTTACGAATCTTACCATTAAAATTTAACTAACAGTATAATAAGACTGCATTCTGGTTGCGCGTCCCTCAAGTCGGTCGCTCGGTGGGTAAGTCATTGCGACGAAGGCGTGATTTGTTGATCAACCTTGTAAGACCTGTCGCCAGGTGGTTAGGGTGCAACGATAACTTGGTAAAGTACTTTTCCTTCTGTTCTGCGATCACTTCTTTGACTGGTAGAATGTTAAATTCGCGATGTATGTTTTCATTGCGAACGTACCACTGTGCCCCGGTGATTGTTCTCAAGATCTTCGACTGAGCTCGCTGGCATACCCCCATAACTGAGAGCCGTACATCCATATAGGTTTTAGTACCGAGTTATACAGCAGGACTTTATATTCAAGGGTAAGGGGAGACCGAGCGTTGATAAGCCAATGAAGTCTACTGGCTTTATGCTCTAGGTGTGTTCTTTTGGCTTCAATGTGCCGGCGCCATGTGAGTCTTCTGTCGTTTGCATGCGGGAGTAAAGTAGGCAGTTTTGCCTGTTCAGGGTGAACGTTACGTGCTTGCATTTTTGTACGTTCACTTTAATTCGCCAATCTGAAACTCACTTTTCAACATCGACCAGATGAAGAGCTAGCTGAGCAGTTGCTTGCTTCGGGCATTTTGTGAGGCTGAGAATAGCTGTATCATCAGCAAACGTAGATGTTGTTAATCGTGTGCTGGTTGAGATGTCTGCTGTGTAGAGGACATATAATGTTGGCCCAAGCACGCTACCTTGAGGAACTCCAGCTCCAATAGTGAAATCGTCAGTTATAGCAGTGTTGCATCTCACAGCTAATTTCCTGTCGTAGAGGTAAGACTCTAAAAGCTTGTGGGTGTTGTAGGGAAGCATTGTCTGATCTTGTACATTAGAACTTCTAGCCAAACTCAATCAAATGCTTGAGAGACATCTAAAAATATGGCAGTACAGTACTCTCGTTTTTCGAACGCGTTCCGAATTTCTGATGTTATCCGGTTGACCAGATCAATTGCTCTGTGCTTTTCACGAAACCCAAATTGATTCCGGAATTCCTTCCTAGACTCTTAGGTATGTGTTTATCCGAGTCAATACGCATTTTTCAAAGAGTTTAGATAAGCATGAAAGTAGGCTTATAGGTCTATACGACGTGGGGATTGTGTGGTCCCAGCTTTGCTATCATTATTATAATCGACTTTTTCCATCTCACTGAAAAGTGGCCAAGTTTTGCGATGGCACTAAAAAGCTGGGTGATAGTGCAAACGGCGCAATATAGGAGCTCAATGATCATTTTCGGAGTTATGAGGTCGCAGCCCGGGAATTTTTTCGGATTCAGCTGATTTTTGATGATGCTAACGATTTCGTTTGGGAGAAACTCAATTGGCTCATGTTGAAGCTGAGGCTCATATGGTAAATTCGACAAAGTGAACGCACTAGTGGCAGGATTTGGTTGGAAGACATTATTAAGGTGGTTGGCAAACGTGCTGGCTCTGTCTGCATCGCTGCGCGCCCAGCCGCCTGTGGGATTTCTAATAGGCATCACGGTTACTTTCGGTGAGCTTAGATTTGGGTGAGCTCTCCATAGTGAGTGTTTTGTGCTAGATGTTGACAATTGCTCTATGTAGCCGGTGGACATATGCTTCTTCTTGCTGTAAAGCTTTAGTGAGTTGACGTGAGGCATGTTTTAAGCGTGGCCTAGCAGATGGAGATCTATGGAATTGCCACTCTCGACATAAGCGTCGCTTTTCGAGGACGAGCTGTTCGATGTGGTGATTTGTCTTCTTTTGGTTGCATTGTGTACTTGCAGATTGAGGTGTTGAAACTCGAGCTGCAGAGTAAAGACTCCAGTGTATTAACAAAGCTGTCTACGTTGGCTTCATCGTTGAGATGAGGACTTAGCTCAAAGTGTGAGCTAATATATTTCCTGTACTTAACCCAATTGGTTTTCTGAGATGTCAATTTAAACGAGTGTTCCAATGCTCCTAGATGTCGAAGTAGAATAAACAGGACAGGCGAGTGATCAGATGAATGATCCGAAAGGCATTCGGCGCTTATCAGATTTTTAGGAATGTTTTTGGTAATTGCAAAATCTATTAAATCGGGTAGTTTCCTTGGGTCTGCCGGCCAGTATGTTGGTCTGCCAGGAGAAACATATTCCAGCTTGTTCTTGGCTTTTATAACTGCATTATAGAGCTGTTTTCCTTTCGTAGTCACGAGACGTGATCCCCTGGCATTGTAGTCCCCTGCTGCTATGAAGTGGTCCCCTAGTGAGTTGAAAAACATAAGCTCATCTTCAGCTATAGTGAAGCGAGGGGGGCAGTATACGGCGGCTAGTGTAAGTTGGTTGCCAGTATTTATTTGTATATTTATAGATGTGGCCTGTAGATAGTTTTTAGCAAATTTGTTATGATAGTGGTGCTTAATACGGCTTCTGATTAGAATTCCAGTCCCACCATGTGCTTTACCATCTGGATGATTTGTTCCGTAAAATGAATAGCCTCGTAGTTGAAAATTGTATTTGTTTGTAAGCTGTGTTTCTGAAAGCAGCATTACGTCGATATGATGGTCGAATAGGAATTGAGCTAACTCATGTGTATGCTGTGAAACGCCGTTAGCGTTCCACGTAGATATCCTCAGGGAAGTCAGTTTTTGGATTGCTGTGAAGCCAGCATTTAAATCAATAGATTTCGGTTTCGCATTAAATCTTGCATAGTTGTGCGCATAAACGACATAAACTCCGTAAGGCTTTGTTGCAGACTGCATATCATAGCTTCAAAGTTGCTTTTTGGCTGCGTCGGCGATTGTTGCTGCTGAGCCATGTTCGGTTCTTGGTATGCTGATTGCAGAAATGAACTTTTTGAAACAGGGTTAGCCAGTCCTGATCTTAAAGCGCTTGCGTATGTCACATTTTTATCAGAGTTTATGGGTCCTGGTGAGGATCTGGCTACAGTCGAGAAGAAGACTTCAGGGTTTGATCTGGAGCTGTCATCTGTTTATTTTGGGTGCGGGCAGTAGTTCCTCTCTGTTGGATGCGACTTTTCAGCTCCTTATAAACTGGGCAGCCTCTGTAGTTAGCAGTGTGATTGTCACCGCAGTTGCCGCACTTTTTCGAGTTGCAGTCTTCTTTGCTCGCCCCCACAAACTACACACACCGGGCGCAGTTTACAGTATGACCTTGTATGGCTATATTCTTGGCAGTTCGCACATTGTACCGGGCCATTGCGTTTGTGCGGTTCCTCAACTGTAATTCTGCGGTGCAGCAGGAACTGAAGATTGTATATAGGGTGCACTTCGTATTTATCCCTGTTAAGGATATTAAAGAAATAAAATCATAAAAGCATTTAATTGTTCTGTACAAATCGAAGAAATTTTAATAACAAATAATATAATGGACTACACCCAAACTATTTATGTAAACAATAATGTAACAATGTTAGAACCAATATCTATAATTGAAGCAAAAGATATAAGAAGAATACATACGAGAAAAAAAAATACTTTTCAAATTATAATACTTTCTATTTTAATTGTAATAATTATAATTTTAATTCTTTACTTCATTAAAAATTAAAGAGCATTCCGGAAAACATTGTAGTTAAATATAAAAATCAAAACAAAAACGTTACTAAGAACCCAGAAAATCTAACAGAATTAAATGAAAATATTGCACCAACTGAAAATACCTTACAATTAAACGAAAACCTCACACAAACTAATATACCCACTCACATATACCCTAATAAGTCCGCCTGAGGACAGGATCCAATGGATTGGGAAGTAACATACCTACACCCACATATCTACCACATTAACATATTTATACTACGCATTTGTCACAGTAAACAAAGAACCACAAATCATCGGCTCCCAAGAGTCGCAAATTAATATAAACATCCTCTTCAGTTTTAAACAAATGAAAGAACCCCAAATTGTCGGCTCCCACGAGTGGCCAATTAATGTAAACATCCTCTTGCGCTATAATCAAATGTCCCCAAACTCCAAAAAGCTTTTATCCCGCAATACTGTAAAATTACAGACGCAGCTCAAACCTAGATCGCTCTCATGCTCAGTGCTCTCAATTTGGACACTCTCAATTTATCAATAACGTTCTCTCTCCCAATCGAAGGTTTGATAAGCGTCTGCGTAGTTTATAAGTTCGAGTTTTAAGTTGAAATTTGTAAGGAGTTTACCTATCTCTCCTAGTTCGCGTTTAAACTATTTTGATCAATAAAGAAATTTATATTTTTTTCAAAGTGTTAAATACCGAATTTGTTATTATATAATATTCGGATAACGGAACAAATTTCATAGGAGCTTCAAGAAAGTTAGATGAAGAGTTTGTTAAAGCACTCAAGGAAATTAATCCAAGAAATTAGAAGAGACTTTTGGTTAAACGAAAAAAAAGGGTTATTGGCATAGTCTACAACAGAGGAACAAGTGGTAAAGGAAAAGTCCTAATATAGAGGAAGGACAAATTGAAGGATGAGAGCAGTCATGGGCAAAGACGAAACGGTTAGAGTGGTAGAAGTGAAATTACAAGACGGATTTATCACCAGACCAATAAGCAAAATTTGTCCCCTAAACGGAATAAAGTCTGTTGCGATAAAGAAGATAAATAAGACTTCGGCAATGTATTTAGACCCAATGAGGGACGTTGAAATTGTAGCCTCCTCTTGGAATTTAATAATATTTTATAATAAAAGTAAACGTCTACATTGAGTTGCTTAAAAAAGGTAAAGATTAAATAATTAGCTAACGGCTTCATAGTTTTGAGTAACAGAGAAAGGCAAAATATAATAAACTTTTTATGGCTCAGGGAAAATCAAGAAGTAAACGTGCTCTATTTGGTTTTATGGGATCGCTTTATCAAATTTTATTTGAAATAATATATATGAGCGATAGGATCAAAATGGAAGATAATATGAAAAACTTATTTAACAATCCTTAGCCTTAACGAGTTAAGTAGGAAACAAACTTCCTTAGTAGATTCTACGACTTACATTTTAAAGAAAACTACTGATGAAGTTAACTCAAATTTTAAAAGAATGAACGAAAGAATCAAGAACATGACGGCAATATTGCAAGATTCTTATTATGTGCACAAGGAGTCTATCAACTTTTGTATGATAACCAAAAAGCTAAGTAACATTATAGATGAATGCGGGTAAATTCAATATGGATCATAAGCCTATTAATAGACATAAATACGACTTAATACAAACATATTAAGACCTACAAAAAAGTGACAGTTTGTCTGAAAATTTAGTCTTGCCAGGGAAAAGAACAGGCTTAGAATTAAAGGAGGTTTACACGTTATTGACGGCTAGAGCTTTATTTGGATACAAAATTAATAATTATTGTCAAAATACCTTTGCTTAGTAGACATGCTTTAGTGCTTTATAAAATTATTCCAGGTTCGGTTATATTGGACGACCACATGATTACAGGGAATGTAGATTCTTAATACTTAATTTATTATTTCAACATCGATGCATATGTATATATAATAATTAAAAAATAAATATAACAATTGTAATTAACACTTACACCTAATCTTGCCGGCCCCTGCCAGAATGTGCAGTCATGTGACAGCTGTAAATCGATCTAGAGCCATAAACTATGATCTGTAATTTTAAAAAATACAAGGGAGCGACGCTAGCACTTGTAATCTGTAAGTACAGGCCACTATAGCCTAACCGAAAGTAATCGCTCGAGATGTTTCTCACGCTGCACCAAGGGTTCCTGTGCGGGGGTCAAATGATGACTCTCCCGCTCAGGCAGAAGCGGCCTCTGCGTAGGCCACAGATAAGACCAGAATAAGATTTTCATGCTAGTTTCCTAAGCAGGTACTTACAAAATTAAATTCAGTTTTAATACAGAACTCAACTAAGGAGGTTGTTTTATTAAATCAGTGATTCATCCCTTTTAAAAGTCGACATTTCTTCTAGCTATAAGAATACGACATCTGCATTTTTTAATGATACAGCAATTCAATGTAAGTACTTATCGTGTTACAGTGGTATGTTCAGAATAAATACATTTAGAAAGTTCCGAAATATACCACCCGTGAAAGATTAAATAATTACAGTGAATTACTACACCAAACTGTCAATGCACCCTAACGGACTTATTTAAGGTCCAATACGGCTATGCGACAGATCTCGGAACTACAATTTTAAGGGCACTTAGTTGAGCTTAGCTAATTTACTTTTAAAGGTCCGGTCAAAAAAAAAATAAAATCCCAGCTTTGTGCCGAAATAACGTAAAGACCACATAAACTTTAACGAGAAAAAGCTAAACCAAAGCTTGATTGAATCTTCTTAATCTGGCTTCTGAAATCAGCTGTTATTTTTTCTGGTTCACTGGAACTTCTTCTGTCAAACAATTTTTGAAAATGAGATGAGAAACCAGACCTGACAGTCTAAGTATTAAGTTTTATTGAAATAAAACGACTATATCTTATCAAGGGCTGTTTAATTTGTACATAACAAACGTTTTACTTGAATACTACTTGTTTTCCTGATCCAAAACAGGATATTTAATTTTTAATCCTAACTTATTTTAAGAAAGCAGGAGACAATTGTGTTTTTAAAAAAAATAACAGCTGTTACATTTTATCATCGGTAGCAATATATATTTTATTAATTTTGAATTTCTGATTTAGAAGGTATCTGTAAACTTAAACCTATTCATATGTCAGCACTTAATTATACCCTTGCAAACAAGAAAGAAAAACTAACTTCGGGCGAGCCGAAGTTGATAAACCCTTGCAGAATATTCTGTAAATTATATTCTCCAAAACTATTCATATGATGCATTCTTAAAGTGAAGTTAACACCTATATACTTACGATTGTGCGTCTTCACAGAGAAGGGTCGTGTTTTTGTTTTGCGCTCCGAATTTTCATGTTTCTTATTGAAACCACCGGGGTTTACTTAAATCTCTTTAACGTTTCTACACCTTTAAGTGTTTTCTAACAACTTTCCGTTCGCTTCGCGAGTGCATCGTGATTAACTTGTGTTTAGTAAACAAAAAGTTTTTTAGCATAATTTAATTCGGTGCTGGTTTGTTGTTATTGTTTTCTATTGCCCCTCTTTTCAGTATTTCTCTTCGTCGTTGAGCGCTGTTGGAACGGCACGCACTCCAACGGTAATATCTCTCAGAGGTGTTTTATACCGGAGTTAATCGGTTATCCCGCTCTCTCTCTCTTTTCGTTTCTATCTCGTTTCGTGGTGCCTAACATCAAAGTAATTCGGTGTTTCGCTCCCGCTCTGTCGCTCTGTTTAATCTCTCATTAAAAAGTTCTTGAGCGCTTTCAATTTTTTGTCCGCTATAGTGCACAGTGGTCCGTGGTCAGCGAAAATGGCTTTCTGTTCATTAAAAAATGGCAAGAAAGTTATCTCGGCTGGACAGTTATCACGCAAAGTGTCTTGGCTATTCTGGCCTGGTTCGTGATGCCATCGATAAGAGGAGTGGCCTACGCTACTACTGCGATGAATGCATTGTATACGAGAACCAGGCAATAACTATTAGGCGGCTCACAAAAAGCAGTGTTACGGAATTAATCCGGAACTGCCGTAAAAATACGGACCTGCTCGTGGCGCATGAATCGCAGCTCACTAGTCGCATGCTAGCTGAGCCCGATTCCCCAAAGCGCAAAAAAGTCGCGGTCGGTGGGCATTCTATGGCAGGTGCCGTGCAACCTGCTGCCCGCGATTCGATTCCAGCTCAGCTGCCAATCTTAGGCGCCACTCAAATGGTACTAAGATCGGGGGCAAAAAGTGATTCGGTATCCGAAGTTGCTGGAATCGGTGTGGCTCCGCTAAGTATTTCCGCTCTGTCCGATCAAAATAAAGTAGTCTCCCCAACACCTCATGTAGATTTAACGTCCGGATTACCGGCCGATACTGGTAGTACAGATACAAATTCTGTAGTACAAAAAAGGGTGCATGTGTTGTACCAAAAACGGTTACTTGTGTTCGGGTGCCCCAGCTAAAACATGTATTTGTTTCACGGCTCGCCCCAGACCTCACATCACTGGATATTACGGCTTATATCCGTAACAAAATCCAAGTTGATGATTTGAAGGTCGAACAATTTAAATTTTCTTATGCTAGGAAAGTATCATCATTTAAGATTGGTATTCCCTGTGCTCTTTTTGCATCTGTGTGTTCCGCCAGTTTCTGGCCCGAGGACATATGCCCTTGTAAAAGAGTACGAAGCTAAGAGAAAAAAGAATAGTTCAGGGGAAATGGAAAATACCATTAAAGAACCATTCCCAGCGCCCTCCACATCCTCTTCTGTCCCAAAAAACTAGCCTCCTCTTTTCTTCTTTGCTATCAGAATACAAGACGCTTACTTAGTAAGCTGACTAAATTGTATTCGGATACTTTTTCTTTCCCATATAATATTATGGTATGTACAGAGACCTGGTTAAGGCCGGATATTCTTAGCTCCGAAATTCTCCCGGGTAAGTACACAATTTATAGGCTTGATCGTCAGTCCAGACGGGGAGGTGGAGTCCTGATTGCTGTCGACTCCACCTTTTCGTCTGAATTACTGACTTTCGAAGAATTTTATGACATCGAATTCCTAGGTATAAAATTATCGTTTCCCGGTAGTTTTGTATATATTACTTGTTCATATATCCCACCATCATCTGAGTTCCCTATTTACGCGAAACACCTTTCCGTTATTCAGTCCATTTCCAAAAAACTGTCAGATCGAGATCAGTTAATAGTATTGGGTGATTTTAATATACCTAGTGCGACATGGCCCCTGACGAAAACTCTAACATTTTACTTCCTTTAGCGCAGCATGACTTTATTGACGGCTTGCTTGACATTGCGCTATCCCAAGTGAACCATGTTAAGAACTCCTTAGGACGTTTACTGGACTTGTGTTTTGTTTCAAATTCAGAAGGCGCTTGCCTATCAAGAACGTCACCAATTACATCCAACTTTAGAGCTGACTGTAGACGCAGGAACAGAGCTGAATAAAAAATCCGAAAAGTCGGTTAAACGAATCCGCTGCTTTCGTAAGGCAAACTTTCATCTTTTAAATACTTTTATATCCGGCTATGACTGGTCCGAATTTTATTTATGCACTAACGTGGCTAAGGCCGTTAATATCTTTTATAATGCATTGAATTCCTTATTTTATCTGTGTGTTCCGTTATACTATCCGTCAATTTCAAATAAACCTCCGTGGTTTAATAAAGAGTTGTCACACCTAAAAAATATTAAGTCCAGACTTTTCAATAAATTTAAAATGTGCGGTTCACAATCTGCCTTCTCTCGATACCTAAGGGCTCGGACAAATTTTATCGTGCTTAACGCCCGGTGTTATAAAAGCTATTTGACTCGTTGTAGGGTCCAATTTTCACAAGATCCAAAACAGTTTTATAATTTTGTTAACACTAAGCGTAAATCAGCCTCTTACCCTGCATCGCTATCATTCGAAAACTCTACGGCAAACTCTGATCAGGCAATTGCCGATCTATTTGCCCAGTTTTTCCAGACAACTTATTCTGTTTCATCCCGTCCAAATCCGTCTTATTCAAATGCCATACCCAAGTCGAACTTGATTTTTTGTCCGAGGTTAAGCGAAAGCTCCCTTCTTTTGGATCTCCATAAAGTTAAGCCAGTCTATTCACCGAGTCCGGACGGAGTTACAATACAATACAAGTAATTACAGAGGCATATCCAAATTATCCGCCATCCCAAAGCTTTTCGAAAACACTATTACACCCCATTTGCAACATCTTTGTAGATCGATTATATCTCCATGTCAACATGGATTTATAAGGCGAAGATCTACGACGACAAACCTCTTGGAGCTAACGTCTTTTGTAATAAATGGCTTTAGAAAGAACATGCAGACTGACGTAGCTTACACTGATTTTAGTAAAGCGTTTGATTCAGTAAATCACTCGCTTCTTGTATTAAAGCTAGACTTATTAGGGTTTCCATGTGATCTTTTAACATGGATCTCAAGTTATCTGAGTGGTAGGACTCAAAGAGTCCTCTTTAAAAACTCGATCTCTGATTTGATCCGAGTTACTTCAGGCGTCCCACAAGGAAGCCACCTTGGCCCACTTCTTTTTACTTTATTTATAAACGATCTCCCTCTATTCTTGACAAAGTCGCGTGTTCTTATGTACGCAGATGACGTTAAGTTATGCCTGCAATTTAACGAAATTTCTAGCAGTTCAGACTTACAATCTGACCTAAATGCTTTTCAAACATGGTGTTGTGAAAATCTTTTGGATTTAAATAGCGCTAAGTGCAAAGTAATGACATTCTTTCGGGTGAACCCACAATATACAACGTATTCGCTGGGTGGTTGCACGTTGTCTAGAATTACGCATGTTGATAACCTTGGCGTCCTCCTTGACCCAAAACTTAAGTTTTGTGACCATATTACCTCTATGGTGAATAAAGCCAGGGGAGTTCTTGGATTTATTAAAAGGTGGTCAAAGGAATTCGATGATCCCTATGTTACAAAGACTCTGTTCATTTCACTAGTCCGTCCAATCCTGGAGTACTGTTCAGCGGTTTGGAGTCCTCAGTATGGTGTACATATAGACCGGATAGAGTCTGTGCAAAAGAACTTTTTATTATTTGCTCTACGGGGCCTTAACTGGAATGCAAGCCTCATTTTACCATCCTACTCTAGTAGACTTCTCCTAATTAATCTACCATCCTTAGTAAACCGTAGAACGATGCTTGGCACAACTTTTATCTATAAACTTATTCACGGGGATGTGGAGAGTCCCGAGTTACTGGGTCGCATAAGCTTCTCCGTGCCTAATAGAATTACCAGGAACTATGTTCCTCTTACATTAAATACTTTTAGATCTAACTTTGATATGCATGAACCGTTTAGAGTACTGTGTAACCACTATAATAGACTATACCATATTATTTCTACTACCGACTCTTTGCCAAGCCTAAAAGCATAAATTTTATCTTACTTAGCACAAAATTAGTATTAGTATTAGTCTCGTACGTATTTCTAATCTTAGTCTGTCCGCTTCTACATTGCGCTTTTTAACTTCTCGCGATCTCGTTTTTACACCTATTAGGCTCCGCGCGTAACAAGCACTGCTTGGTGTCGTAAGGGCCACTTGTTTGCGCTGATCATAGTGCATCAACGTCCGAAAAAAAAAAAAAAAAATACTCATAAAAACACCAAATTTATGGCATTTCCAATTGTTCAGTTATACGGCAGCTATAGGATATAGTCAGCTGATCCTTATGAAATCCCAACTTCCTAACTTTACAAACACCAAAGTTATGGCATTTCCGATCAATCAGTTATATGGCGGCTATAAGATATAGTCGGCCGATCCCGGCCGTTCCGACTTAAATACTGGGTGCAAAGAAACGAAGGGTGTGTGCAAAGTTTCAATTCGATATCTTTAAAACTGAGAGACTAGTTTGCGTAGAAACAGACAGACGGACAGACAGACTGACAGACGGACATGCTTACTGCAACTCAGGACGCGATCCTGATCAAGAATATAAATACTATATAGGGTCGGAGATGACTACTTCACTGTGTTGCACACTTTTGACTAAAATTAGAATACGCTCTGCAAGGTTATAAAAATCATGCTGAATTCTCGTTAAAATATTTGATCTGAAATGGCATGGTAAGGAAAGAAATTGGTTTTTGGATTCGCTTTGTCTTTGCATATTGACGTATGAAGTTTTTTACAGAGCTTAAATTTTTTTTGCATAATGCTATTGGGAAATTACATTTTCCGAAATCAAAAATTATCTCAACCTTAAAGTGATTTTGGATTTTAGTTTTACCAACGTAGATTTCGTGATAAATTTCAAATACTAAAATTATTTACCTGAATAAAAGTTTGCTTGGCTGAAAAGCAACGATGGAAAGGCACATAATGAGCCAAATTCTGTCAGCCCATTCAATATTTGGGTTATTATTTGATTGACGTATGCATTGAATAAATATTTCATCTCGTAATTCTTCTCTTTCAATGCCCAGTCCAATAATATATTGAATAATTTGTAGCTCTCGCTCTGCATTATGGTCTCCACGCATATATTTCCAAAGTTCCTTAAAATAAAATCGAGAATAAAGGTAATTCTTGAAGTTAATACAAATTATAGTGTTAAGTGTTGGTCAATTTAACTGCACAAAAATCGGGAACTTATTCTATACCCAATTGTAAGTAATTCTGGTAATAAGACTATTAGCCAAAAATGGCATTTAACACTCCGCAAAAGCTTATTTTAGTTTTCTTTGCGGTATTTATAATTGTTCGCTTACAAGTTAAGGCTTAAGGCTTGACGGGGCTGGTTAGCTGTTTCGGCGTTGCTAGAGATAGTTTTCGCCGAGCTAATAATCTCCTCTCTGGATAAGAGAGGATAAGAAGCAAAAGGGGGACACCCCGCAACCTCAATCAAACAAACAGGAAAACCTCAAATGTTGCTAAGATCAGCAGCAAAAACAGATTCGGTGGATACCGCTCGGATGAACAATCTGTTGTGAAATGTATGCAACCAGGGACTTAGAATTCCTATTTTTCCGCTGTGGTTTCAGAATTAGTATATTCACCTATTCCTCATAAAATAGTTACAGCGCCATAAGGAAATACTGAGTCAGGACTACCGGTTTAAGTTGGCTATGCAGAAACATTGTCTGCTTCACCAAAATCACTTTCAGTGGCTCCACTTAAGATACAATTTTTCGTTTCTCGGTTTTCCCCTGATTAAACATCTTCTGATGTATTGTCTTATATACAAGACAAAACTAAAACTGATAGTATTAGTGTAAAGGTGAATAAGTTTAAGTTTTCTTACGGTAGAGACATTTTACCTTTCAAGACAACTGTCCCAAACGAGCATTTTGAAGCCATTTGCTCTCTGCCGCTCTTAAAACGATTAATACTTACTTTATTAGCACAAAATTGATCCTCCTTTTTTCCCCGGACGTGAAATTCGGCGTGAAAAAAAAAACAAAAAATGTTTTGCAACTTGGCTGTTGAGTTGCGAAGTTAAAAATAGCAGTGCCAAAGCTTAAATACAATCGAACTACTTATATACACAAGGGAAATCAGGCATTACGTTTTCTAGTTATTTCTTACAATGAAATACGTATTATTTTTAAAAAGTATGTTAAGTTTTAACATACTGGACTAGAGGGAGATTGTTAATACATAGGAGATAGAGCCTTTTAAGAGGACTTGTTGTGTCCTTCAACTTAAAATCCAAGTTAAAAGATCATGTGGAAACCCCTTAAAGTCTAGCTATAGCACAAAAAGTAAGTTTTGCAGTTTCCAAAAATAAAGTAAACAACTTGCGGAGCGGTCTACACAGGGCTTCAGTGCAGTATCTGAGCTCGCAGTTGGGAACTCCGTTGGGACGCGCTTTAACCCTTTGAAGATTTAAAATAAGAGATCTTTCGTTTAAACTTGGACCTGGCATTTGAATAAGAAAAATTAGAACGGGATGAAGCGTATTATGCGGTGTGAAAAAACTGAGCAAATAGATCGGCAATTGTAAAAAAATGTAGACAAATGTGGCTTCTTTATTGGCCTCGTGAAGTGGCTGCTACTAAAATGGAGTTTGAACTTTTAAGGAGGGGTGGATGTGTCCTACGACTCAGATAAGTTAAAATTCATGTTAGAAGATCACATGGAAAATCAAACGCTGTACTAAAAATAGTGTAAACTATGTCAGTCTGAATGTTATTTTTTAAAGCTATTTATTACAATACAAACCCGTTACATGAAGATATATACGATCTTTAAAGATGTTGCAAGTGTGCTTGAGGGGGGCTTAGGTCAAATAATACGAAAATCGTTTTCGAAAATCTTTGGGATAGCGGACAACTTGAATATACCTCTGTAATTATAAGGGGACTAAGTATCTAAGAATAGGATCTAAGCAAGTTAACACGATCTCCATCGGGAGGTGAATAGTCTGATTTAATTTTGGAGATCCAAGAGAAGAAAGCTTTGGATTAAACTCGTAAAAAAATGTAAGATTGACTTAAATATTTAAATAAAATTTGTTTTGGGACTCCTGCTCTTTTAATTAAAAATTATTGAGTTTTAATGACAGCCGTTAGGTTTTTTTTCTCTTAATTGTTTTATTATTAATATCAGTGATTCGATTTATTGCGTCATCTACCACTAACAAATATACAAATCTATGCAAAGAAGTTACCATTCGTTATCTTGCTAACAAGAGACTACGTGAAATCCGAATATTGAAAATCGAATCATCTAAAATATAAAATAAAAGTTGATATAGCAATAGAAATTCGCATAAAATGAAGCACGTCAAAAGTATTAAATCTGCGAAGATTCTTGCTCTACTGCTAAAAAATACATATAATATTAAAAAACTTGTAAAATGTTTATATAAAATCAAAATATATTAATATTATTTCTTATTAATATCATGTATGCTTTTCAATTTAAATATATATTTTTTAAAATTTGTTTTGCTAACTTGATTTGTGTGTATCTGTTTCATTACCAACGCGAAATTGCTACTAATTCCATGGGTTTGTCATTGTCGCTGTAGCATAACTTTGTTTAAACTTTGGTATTGGCAGTTTCCGAAACTACTGCTATTAATGTTTATGGTTCCTTTGTAAACTTGCGGATAGAGAACGTGGCCAACGGATAATGCAAGTATATTGTAGGAATCAGGATATTTTTCGTTAGCCCAAGTGCGTTTCCTTGCGGTACTCCAGCTTCGATAATGTAGTCGTCAGATGTTGTTGTGTTGCACCTTAGCTTAGCTTATGAGTGTATGTAGGCAAGTGTGTTTTGATTTTATGCACGAGGCCATCGAGCCAGACTCGATCGAAAGCTTGAGATACATCGAGGAATATTGCGGTGCAATATTCCCGATTCTCAAAGGCAGTGTGGATTTCCGTTGTTATTCTGTTAACTTGTTCGATTGTACCATGTCTTTGACGGAAGCCAAATTGATGTGCCGGGATAACATTGTGTGCTTCCAGATATGGTATTATGCGTGTAAGAAGACATTTTTCGAACAATTTAGACAGACACGATAGTAAACTTATTGGTCTGTAGGATGAAGGAATTGTGTGGTCTTTTCCAGGCTTCGGTATCATTATGATAGTAGATTTTCTCCATTTGCTCGGATAGTAGCCGATAGTATGATCCCATTGAAGAGTTTACAAATAGCCTCAATAGCAGAGTATGGAAGTTCAATTATCATTTTTGGTGTTATTAGGTCACTGCCCAGAGCCTTTTTCGCTTTCAGATCCCCGATCACTTTCGCGATCTCTTTTGGCTGAAGCAATGTTGGTAAGGATATAGTTTCCGATTCGATTTGTGGTAGGAGAAATTGACGAGTGGCAGGGTTGGGTTGGAAAACGCTACGGAGATGTCAAGCAAAAGTTTCGGCTCTATCTTCGTCGCTGCGGGCCCTGCTACCTGATGGGTTTCTTATCGGAGTGACTGTTTCGATTGGAGAGCTCAGATTTCGGTGAGCCCTCCACAGAGGATTTTTTGTACTGGTTGGCGAAAATTTTCCGATGTACCGCAGTTGTGCATTTTCAGCGTCTTTCTTCAGGGCTCGGTTTAGAGTGCGAGTTGCTTCCTTAAGGCGTTGTATTGAAGATGGCGATCTATTGGTTTGCCAAGCACGTCGCAGACGCCTCTTTTCCCGTACAAGCTGTTCCAATTGCAGATTAGTTTTGAAATGCTTGATTTGCACGCCCTTCGATTGTGGTGTTGAAATAGTGGCTGCTGCCACAAGTACATCTTCAGGAGCATCAGTGGATCTTTCGATGTCCGCTTCGATGTTGAGCTGTGGGGTTTGTTCGATGTGAGAACTGACATACATTTTATATTTAAACCAGTTTGTTCTGTGCGATGTCAGTCTCTGGGGTGATCTGTAGTTTCTGGGCTTTGAAGAAGAGTTATTAGCACTGGCGAGTGGTCAGATGAAAGGTCGGAAAGCGCTTTGGCGCTTATTATATTGCGTGGAATGTTTTTTGTCACCGCAAAATCTATTAAGTCTGGGACCTTTCTGGGGTCTGCTAGCCACGAGTCGTGATCCCCAGTGGGTATGTTTGGCATTATAATCTCCTGCTGCTATGAAGCGATCTCCAAGTAAGTTGTAAAAATCCATGAATTGTCCTTAAGTAATTGTAAAGCCTGGCGTAAAAGTGGTGTTTGATGCGTTCCCTGATTAGGATGCCGATTCCGCCGTGGGCTTTACCATCTGGATGATCTGTGCGGTAAAAGTAGTAGCCTCTTATTTGGAATTGGCGTTCCACATGGTTATTCGTAGATTTGCCATCAATTATTTGCATTGCTTTGCTGCAAGCAACTGTAACACCATGTTCTGGTTTTGAACCAGTGTTTGCATGTCGTTTTCATGAAGGACATAAATTCCATCATACTTTTTTGCATAGTCACCATCATAGCTTCCAGTGGGCTCTGTGACTGTCCTGGGACCTGCTGAACGTTTCCTAGATAAGACAGGAGTTGGTTTTCCGTTCCTGTTCGAACGGCATCGGCGTATGAGAATCCCTTGTGTGTATTTAGCTGACCAAATGAGGATCTTGGAGCCGTCCCGAAAAATACTTTCGGCGTCGTTTTTGAGTAAGTGTACACGTTTTGAATGTTTTGGTAGCGCGTTGTTGTCACTCGTTGCATGCGGTCCTTCCACTCCTTGTAGAGCACACAGCCCCTGTAGTTTGCCGTGTGGTTTCCTCCGCGGTTTCTACATTTCTTCTTTTGGGGGTCTTCCTTGTTGGCAGGGCAATTGGCGGAATTGTGAAAGTCTCCACAAACTACACATACTGATCGAAGAGTGTTCTGGTGTGCCCATACTCCATTGTATACTCCGTTTGTCCATTGAACTGGGCCGTTCCTTTTATGTGGTTCTTGCGGCTTGTGGTTGCGGTTTTTTGTTCCTGTTTATGATGTTACTAACGTTCTTTGCAGAAAAACCATTTTCTTTGAGGGCATCGATAACTTCATTGGGGGTTACGTCGGGCTCGATCCCTTTTAGTACAACTTGCAAGCCCTTGCTGCTTTTTAGTTGGTACGTGTAGTAATTTTTCTTAGCTTCCTCCAGGTATTTAGACACGGAAATGTTCTTCGGTTTGAAGTTTGGTTTCGTGAATATTCCCTTTAGTGATCGGAACGACATGTAAATTTCCGTCCCCGACCAGCGCAACA
The DNA here is from genome assembly GCA_018153305.1 of Drosophila kurseongensis. Lineage (NCBI taxonomy): Eukaryota > Metazoa > Arthropoda > Insecta > Diptera > Drosophilidae > Drosophila > Drosophila kurseongensis. The sequence continues at coordinate 3,125,130 of JAECXX010000120.1, forward strand.
ATTTTGTTAACAATGGCGTTCGAGCTTTTCTCCCGGTTGGGTCTCTTTACCCAGTTCTGGTTGAGTTTCAGCTAGGAGGGCAAATCTGTTGCTATTGGATCTCCCGGGTAATTCGTTGAGTATTTGATTGATTTTGTTTTGTCATAATTTTAGTTGACGTTATATTTGGCGCTGCAATCGACGACATCGCAGTCGATTCCGCTGTAAGAGCCGTTGCTGTAGATGTTGTTGGTTTTGCTGCCGTTGCTGTAGTTGTTGCTGTTACATTTGGTGCGATTGCAGAAGTTTTACCACTGCATGTTGCTGATGTGCCAAGGGTGGATTCTGATGGTGAGGGGGTTTTACATTGAGAACTCCACGCCGTTGGAGTGGGAGTAATCGTGCTCTTTAAGTATCGACAGACGGTAGAGCCGGGTGGGTCTTTGTAGACGTTTTTTGCACTTCGCTATCGCGCGTAGAGATATACGAGAAGTACCCGTCTCTTCGGCACACCGAGCTTATGCGCTTTTTATTTGGTTCGTCGGTCATTAAACTTTTAGCGTGGCACTATTATAAAATAATTTGCACTTGAATTAATCATATCACTGATTTTTTGTTATTCTTTTGGTTTTTGCGTCTTTTTGCCTATTTTGTAATACACCAATTTAGTTTTTTTAAATTTGATTTTTCTTTAATACATCAACTTTCTTCAGCTTTTCCCAGAGCTCGCGCAAAGCACGTCCGCTCTCTTCGGAGTTTAAGTCAAATTTGAGCACAAAAGTAATTCCGTTTAAGTTGTGGACAGGTGTCGATATGCGTGTGGTTCACATAGCAAATCTGAAGGAACATTTTCAGCAGTCTTTCATTCAAGAGTTAGCCGATGACCGAGAACAGATACGCAAAGAAGTCAGGGAAAATATTCAAGCCCTACAGGAAGAAAACAGGGGATCCTTTGACTCGAAGAGGAAGGATGAAAGATCTACAACTTGAACGATTTAGTTGCGATCAGACGATTGTGAGACCCTGTGTGCGTCGCCTGATAATTGAATCTTGATAGCGCTGTATATACCTGATGACTGGCGACGATCCGTAGATGCGAAGAGATTATTGATAAAATTTATTCTTCTTAAAAAAGAGGGTGTTTGGGTTTTCTTTGTTCTTGTAGATCTCTTGCAATAGATGACTTCTAATGTCAAGCCATCACAGCGAAAGCTTGTCGATTTTTCTTTTGACTTTCTTAACAAAAAATTTTGCAGCTTTACCTTCGGTCTTGGCAGGCCGGCTTCTGCGCTTAAACTTTATTTTTCTTTATTCTCTTATTTCCTTACGCAAGTGTAATGTCAGATGCTGGTATAGTTTCCATCTCGACGAAAGGTTGTCGTGAAACCAATCAGGACTCTCATGTGATTAAGCACTCGGTCTTTGCTAAGGACCAAGTCACTAGACCACCGGTCAATACAGACGAAGCTGCCAAAGTAGCTGTTCTGAGAGCCTCTAGGAATGCCAAGACGACTGTCTTTAATGCCAATAGGTGCCTATGTGACACATCTGATGATTGTATTTTTGAGAACCAGGACTTTGGTGATAACATTATTTACTCAGGTAAAGGACCTCAGTACCTAGTACTAATAAATCATCGTTGCACCTTTTGGCGACCATAAACATCCTCAAGCTACAGCCTCTGGTATGATCATACAATCACTTCCTTCAAATGGAGCGGTCTCTACCTACTTAGGGAACATTTGATTTGATGATGATGAAGGTACAATTACTTCCACTGCTATTAATGAATCAATCACCACGCCTGAGCTTGATCATGGTTTTGTCTGAGCCTGTCAAAGCAAACATTCATCCGGTGTCCCAACGCAATGCTCCTTCAAACTAAAACCAAGAAACGCGATCTCCGTCCCCAACCAATTCTTTTGAAGAATCACTAATTTTAGGCAACTAATTGCTTTAATTTCTTCTGTGACCACTGGTATTTGCCTCAAGACAACTGGTAAATCTTCCTGAAGGATTACTGTGGATGACGGAAATGTACACTATGTAGTCCAGAAGTTTTTTAAGGGTAAGAAAATCCCTGTTAGCACTTTTTTATTCAAAAGGGATTTATGCATCCCCTGAAATAACATAGTTTTATACCTGCCATGCCCCGGTCTCAAAATGCTTTGTTCACTTCACGTCTTAAATTCACATCAAAGTGAAAAGACCTCTTTCATTGAACAACCTGCTCAGGACAGGCTTTTATAATTTATTAATGGATTAATGAAGCAACAAGAGAAGGATACTGCGATAGCCTAAGCGGCTCCAATTGATAAGTTGTCATTACTTTTTGATTAAATGCATGGCGATTAACTGACTAATTATGGTATAAATATTGTTATTTGGAACGCCAACAACTTGGTTGGCAAATCTCTTGAGATTGAGCACCTCCTCCAGGAACGCAACATTGACAGCCGTTCCTTCTTTTATGTTTATGAATATGCTGGATACTCTGCCAACCCCCCTGATGATCGACGTCGGCTGAGAAATATCTGCGCCTTTTTGGCCAGTTGGTCAGTTGTTGCTGACTCAAAGATACAGGTTTTCGCTACTGGCGATCCTACTCATTTTCTTTGGACCAATGAAAACCTACCAACGCCCATTGATTTTGCAGTGTTCAGAGGCATCACGTGCAACAGCCCAGAGCTCTGGGCTTCCCGGCATAACTTTGCGCTTAATATTGAGAAAACGCAGCATGCCACATTTGCTCTTCCCCCTGGCCGTTCGCGTAGCCTCTACATTGATGGGAATAGGCTCAAGCACGAAAAGGTGAAGTAGCTCTGAGTTATATTTGGCCGTCGCTTTTGTTGGAAGGGACAAATTGATAGAATCTATGGGTCAGGGAGAAATATGGCCTGGCTGCTTTGTACAGATAGCGGCCTATCAGGCCAAGGTGCGTCTCTTCATGACATTAAACTAGGGAATCCCTTGCTGGGGCCAAACCTGATTCGTCATTAAAAGAGACTAATGCACAAAGGCTCTCAGGAGGATGCTGGGGGCAAAGTGGAACCATATGTGAAAAATCAAGTTATGTTCCAGGATACGATTGACAAATTGGTACCGGAAACGTTAGCTTACACATACAAACTGTCTAACAAGACAGTTAGAGTTAGTCTCCGAACCAACACCCCGCCGAACTATTGCCGTTTTTTTACGAAACGAGCAATAATCAATTAAATCATTTTGTTACAGCACATGAGGGTTGCTCATTGATTGTGGTGGGCCTTAAAGTTAAATTTGATAGAAGTCTGGATCGGTGATAAGTATCAGCAACACGAAGGAGTGCAAAGTGATCAGCATTCCCATTCATCTCATGTATTGTTGCAGATTTACTTCGACGTCCTTCTGTACTTAAAAAACGCTCTCATAATTACGTTACAGGATCCTACGAGCAGGATCCTTGCTCGTAGCAAGATATCTTGCCACACCACTGGGTCGACGGCAGACGTATGGACTCTCTGCCGTGACAAACACGGAAGTCTCCTTTAACCTAATTAACTTAGGACCGGCTATGACCACACCTTATTTGCCCAAGAATGGAGCACCCGCTACCCGATTTTTTGGGATCTTGAGAATAGATTTGACAATACACGAAAACAAGGTCCATTCTTGTGTGGCGTGTTCGACAAAGCTTATAAAAAAAATTGAGTTCCCAAGCCTCTGAACAGTACTCTGGGATTGAACGGACTTAAAATGAACTAAAGCTTTGTGATATAAGCACTCTTCTGTCTTTATTCACCATGGAAGTAAGAATGAGAAAAAATTGTCCAGAAGGACGCGGTGGGCATTAGCATAAATGATTTTAACACTTGTCGTATACGCAGCATACAGTACTTTTCCATTGCCAGCTGGAACACGCTTAATTCAGAATGGATGGGTAGAAATTAAATATTAATACAAAATAATCTAAAAGAGGTAACGGAAGTTTCAAAATATATTGAAAAATTATGAAAAGCTCAGAAAGCAAATATATTTCCTAAAAAATCAATGCCACAGCAACAACATGAAAATTTTTTTGTTGACCTACATAGATCACATTGGTTACACCCAACATAATACTACATTGCTTTACCGTGGTTATTTTTATATCCTTGCAGAGGGTATTATAATTTTGGTCAAAAGTGTGCAACGCAGTGAAGGAGACATCTCCGACCCTATAAAGTATATATATTCTTGATCAGGATCACCTCCTGAGTTGATATAGCCATGTCCGTCTGTCTGTTTCTACGCAAACTAGTCTCTCAGTTTTAAAGATATCGAATTGAAACTTTGCACACACCCTTCTTTCCTTTGCATGCAGTATATATGTCGGAACGGCCGGGATCGGCCGACTATATCCTATAGCTGTGATATAACTGATTGATCGGAAATGCCATAACTTTGGTGTTTGTAAAGTTAGGAAGCTGGGATTTCCTATGGGTTTTATTTTTGGCCAATCAATCTGACGTACCAAATAACTGATTGATCGGAAATGCCATAACTTTGGTGTTTGTTAAGTTAGGAAGTTGGGATTTTCTATGGGTTTTATTTTTGGCCAATCAATCCGACCTATTAAATTTCATAAGGATCGGCCGACAATATCTTATAGCTGCCATATAACTGAACGATTGGAAATGCCATAACTTTGGTGTTTTTAAAGTTAGGAAGTTGAGATGTTTTATGAGTATTTCGAATGCATCATATGAATAATTTTGGAGAATATAATTTACCGAGTATTTTGCAAGGGTATATCAACTTCGGCTCCGCCCGAAGTTAGCTTTCCTTTCTTGTTAATTACCTAAAGCGTTGTATTATCCAGTTCTCGCAGGTCCCGAAAGGGACCTTTATGTTTATAAGGCCTTGTGCAAACCTCTTCACAAGTTACCTTATCTCTAGAAACTTCCCAATTTCCATATATTTGGAAGGAATCATTTATTATTCCTCTGTATAAAAAAGGGGACTTCCTGATTATTTAAATCACCTATTTTAATATACCTGGAGTTACTTGGTCCACTGAAGATGGTTTGAATGTCTTACTCCCTATAGCACAACATGATTTTATTGACGTCCTGCTTGACATATCGTCTGCAAATGTGGTTATTTCCCGATTCCTGCCGACAGACCGGTGCTACTTGACCAAACCAAAGCGCTAAAAGGGATTTTTCTGTGACTGACTAAGGCTTTTATAGACTTAAGGTTGTAATACCGGGAGGGTTGCCTTTCGGGTCATCTTAAAAGTATATCTAAGTGTTTAAACTTTGCTTCAACAGTCCCTTTTTTTGTTGTTCACAAATTCGTTGGTCATTGCATTGGTCAATATTGATGGTAGCTTTTTCCGTCTTTTTCCCTTGCCTCTTGCCCCAAAAATAACTAGTGCACTTAATGGTTTCATCGGCCCTCTTTTGGGATGCCCTGTGTAGTTCGCCGTGTTTGGGATTCGTAACAGATTTTTATAGTTCCGGCACCTCCTTCCTTGTTTCAGGAAAGGCACAGATTTGATAGGTTCCAGTTACTGTTCACTTCTGATTTAAGCAGCTTACATTATTTGGGAGACCTTCCGCCTGGTAAATAAATCTGGACGAAGTATAATTTTGGTCTTTAAAGTAAAAAAAATGGTTAAACAAAAAATTATTTTTAAAATTTAATTTGTTTCGTCGACAAAATGGAATTTCAGGCATTAAAAATACCGGCGATGACAACGTTTGATAAAATTGTTCTGTAAAAATTAATCTTTTTTCTTAAATTTTCAAACATCTTTTAATTACTTCTGAACTTAACGCAGTCTTTCAATTTATTTAATTATTATTATTTCTTATAATTGCATGTCTTATATAAATGTATTTAAAAAAGTGAAAAGCTGTATTAATTAATCAACTAGTTCTTTTCGAAAATTTGGAAACATCCTAAAAATCAAAACAAACCAAAAGGAAAGCTAACTTCGGGCGGAGTCGAAGTTGATATACCCTTGCAGAATATTCTGTAAATTATATTGGTTGGCCAAAAATACTTTAAAAACACCAAAGGTATGGCATTTCAAATCGGAAATAGTCGGCCGATCCGTAGTTATATGGCTGCTATATGATATAGTCGCCCGAACCCGCTCGTTCCGACTTATATACTACCTGCAATAGAAAGACAACTTTGGAAAAGTTTCAAGCAGATAGCATTAAAAGTGAGGGAGTAGCTTGCGTAGAAACGGACGGACGGACAGACGGACGGCCAGACGGACGGACAGACGGACGAACAGACGGACATGGCTAGATCGACTCTCCTGGTGATGCTGATCAAGAATATATATCCTTTATAGGGTCGGAAACGTCTCCTTCACTGCGTTGCAAACTTCTGAAATTATAATTATAATTTGTATTTCAAATTTTCAACACAGCTTTATTTTATTTATTATTATTATTATTATTTTTGACTATCAAATGTTTTTGTATTGATTTAATGCGTTAAGCAGCCTGCCTAATTTTAATCACTTAATTGCCTGGAAAACTCAGACAAAACATGGGCATTTGTAAGGACAGTCAGCTGTTATTTCACTTCCCCACCAAAATTTTCCAACAATCAAGAAAAATGTAAAAACTGGTATATGAATTCTACGATAATAATATCAGCACCATTCAATAAATCAAGCGATCAGCATGTTCCTCCAAACTTTATAGTTTTGTATTATGTCGGGCCAATCTTTTTTCCATACTTGCAATTAAATCATTTCAAAGCAGTCGGGTTCATTCTCCTGCAATTATACGGCATCGGAATGTTTGACTTCGCATCTTATTTGCGGCAAATGTAGTTTCGTGGAATAGTTTTAATTGCAATTTATGTATGCAACGGCCATGTGAGTAGGAATATTGGAATTCATCTCTAATCATTCTTAGCCTTAGGCTGCCAAACCAGAACCCGTGCAGACGGGGTGCGAAGTGAGCAAAATCAAAACAAATAAGTAAAAATAAACATACAAAAACAAGAAAAACAAGAAAGGAAAGCTAACTTCGGGCGGAGCCGAAGTTGATATACCCTTGCAGAATACTCTGTAAATTATATTCTCCAAAATTATTCATATGATGCATTCTTAATACTCATAAAATCCCAACTTCCTAACTTTAAAAACACCAAAGTTATGGCATTTCCAATCGTTCAGTTATATGGCAGCCATAAGATATAGTCGACCGATCCTTATGAAATTTGGTAGGTCGGATTGATTGGCCAAATATAAGACTCATAGAAAATCCCAACTTTCTAACTTTACAAACACCAAAGTTATGGCATTTCCGATCAATCAGTTATGTGGCGGCTATAGGATATAGTCGTCCGATCCTTATGAAATTCGGTAGGTCAGATTAATTGGCCAAAAATAAAACTCATAGAAAATCCCACTTCCTAACTTCAAAAACACCAACGTTATGGCTTTTCCGATCGTTCAGTTATATGGCAGCTATATGATATAGTCGCCCGATCCGGCTCGTTCCGACTTATATACTACCTGCAATAGAAAGACAACTTTTGGGAAAGTTTTAAGCAGATAGCTTTAAAACTGAGGGACTAGTTTGCGTAGAAACGGACGGACGGACAGACGGACAGACTGACAGACGGACGGACAGACGGACATGGCTAGATCGACTCTCCTGGTGATGCTGATCAAGAATATATATACTTTATAGGGTCGGAAATGTCTCCTTCACTGCGTTGCAAACTTTTGACTGAAATTATAATACCCTCTGCAAGGGTATAAAAAGAAATTTTGTAAGCAAGAAGAGTACCTTTGCCTCTCAATGGCAAGCGTTCAGCAGTCCATGAGTGCAGCCATTACAACATGCGAGAGCCAAAAATACCCAACACTTTATTGTAATAATTCAACTTGTTACAATAAAGTGTTGGGTATGTTCCGAATTGGAATTTCACAGTCTCCCAAAAGGGATCAAAAAGCTATAAGAGGTAAAAAAAAACAGTAACTGCGGTATAGAATTGAAGGGGCAAGATTTGTTAATCAGTTGCCTTCAAGATCTGAATCGGTTATCTGGTCATCTGAGCGCGAAGCTGCCGGCCATGTCATTTATAAAAGTCATTTATAGTTGTCAAATCGACTTAATTGGAGCTATCTGAGCTACCAGGTGATACATACCTTTTCAATGCTAGAGGCGATGTTAAAAATATTTTTAAAGCAGTATGTGCTACTTGCTGATGTTGCACAGTATAAAGTTTTGAATCGGTTGTCTGGTCATCTGATCGTAAAGCTGGCGGCCACGTCATTTATAGCAAGAAAGAAAGCAAACTTCTGCAAGCCGAAGTTTATATACCCTTGCAGTTATTACAAAACGACTACATTTCGATTTCTATGCCTATATTACTTAAAACAATGAAGATATGTCGATTTTGGTCTGCATTTTGCCATCGTTTCTATGGCAGCTATATCTTATTGCTGTCCGATTTTGACCAAAATCAAGAGCGTAATTCTGATATAGTGAATGATTACTATACCTCAAAAGGAATATTTTGATAAAAAGATGAACAGCAAAATAAACTTTTTTTATGTTTAGTTTTTTTTTATTTTTCTATTTACTTATGGGAGCTATTATTTGGTGGTTTTTTGCATGTCGTAAAGTAATTGCCGCTCATTGCTGTGAGCTGAAGAAATGTACTTGTTAAGTAAAATTGCATTTTAATAAATCTTTAATATGGTAACGATAAGCGGCATATCTATTTTGCGATAATGCAACTAATTTAACTTAAACTTCAAAATGGTGAAAGCAAAAGAATTTATATTTTCAAATATATCATATTTACTGTGATAATAATTTTGTAAGTGTGAACTATTAAAAGTGACCTGAACCAAGCATATCGACCTTATATCTGTATGATACTCTCTGGGTTACATTAAAAAATATATATTATATTGTAAGACTGTAAGGATGGTTTCTCGGCCGGGGTACAGATCTCAGTCGGATTCAAGAGTCCTTTACAAGAAATTTGTAAATCACCGAAACACCGGACTAGAGAGTTCCGTTCTACAGGTGAACGGATAATTTTGATTGGGAGTCTGCACCGGAGATTCTTATATATGTCGACGGAAAAGTGGAAGAGTAGAATCCTTTTCTTGTTTCGCGTCGATGGCGAAAAATCCACCGGGCTGGACCTTCGGGCGAGGCCGAGCCGGGAGGATACTTTGGGAGGGGCCGGATGTTAAGGGGACGGAGGGACGCGCCAGTCTCCAAACTACTACAGAGACAAGACACTAGGGTGATGGATCGGGCGGGACGGGTGTCCACTCGCAAATCCCAAGACTACGTGGGAAAACTAAGGCGACGGATCCGGCGGGACGGGTGTCCACGCGCAAACCCCAAAAACTTCGTAAGGTGGTGGGGAAACTACCGGAGAACGGATCAGGCGGGACGGGTGTCCACGCGCAAATCCCAAACTACGTAAGGGGGGTGGGGAAACTACCGGAGAACGGATCCGGCGGGGCGGGTGTCCACGCGCAAATCCCAAACTACGTGGGGGGTGGGGAAACTACCTGAGAACGGATCCGGCGGGACGGGTGTCCTCGCACAAATCCCAAACTACGTAGGGGGGGTTGGGGGAACTACTGGACCGAACGGGAAGGGGTCCACATTCAGGTCCGGTGGTGCTACTAAGGGAGGAACTACGGCTACTGTGGCGAACGGGAAGTATGTCCACGTTCGGGCCCGAAGTAGCTGTGGGAATGAGGTTAGGTTAGGTTAAGTTCACTTTCTAACTACGAAATGAAAACACAAGATCGGGAGATGTGAATTTACGACCGTAACACTTTGAGATTGTCATCACCCGAGTCCGCTACATCGTTCTGAGCGTATGAGAACCTATTTGTACTAACCTCTTCAATGTCACCCGCGATCAACAACGTAGCACTTGGCCAAATTAAGCCGGCGGAACACTCGTGATGAGAAAGCCGTGAGCGGTCGCGTTAGGCGTCACGTTTGGCCTGTCTTGCGAAAAAGCTTGCGAAGCACACGTGGGGTCTCGAAGTTTCGTTAAGCCGTGTGCCGATCACACGTCTTCCTGGTTCCGCGATCCCGAGAGAAGTCACGCTATCCGGTTGTTGTGTGATCGCCTACCCTTTGCCTCCTTTTTCCCGCATTCGGGATTTCTAGTATTTTCCCACTACTGATTTCTTTTCTACTTACTACTTTTCTACTTTTCTAGTATTAAATGTGTCTTGGCTATATCGGTTGGCGTTGCCACCCTAGGATTTGAACTTAGATATAACTTATTTAATCTTACTATGTCTTAATATTTATTAAACTCCATGATATTTCTCTTAAAACTATTATAAAGATAAGAAAAACCATTGTGGCGTACACGCCTCCTACACTACTATCGATAGCGAGGGAAATCTCCGGCAACATATTATCCCAAGAACTCTGGTCTCCTTCCGACAGCTGAGATATCAACGTCTTCACCGTACAATTGGTCCTCTCGGTGGGATTCTCCTGCGGACAATACGGAGCCGTGTACTGGACTTCCACGCCGAGCTTAGCAAAGTAGTCTTTTAGGGCCCGACTTGTGAATTGGGTTCCGTTGTCACATACGAGCTTCCGGGGGATCCCCACTCGCCCGAGTACGCGTTCCCGAAACGCTTTCTGTACGCAGCGGTGGTTTTCCGGAGTGGGATCAACTCTACCCATTTGGAGAACACGTCGTGGAAGACGAGAAGCATCGAGTTCCCTTGTTTCGATCGGGGCAGCGGACCTACAAAGTCAGCACAGAGAATGTCGAAGGGTTCACTTACGACTCGGGTAAGCTTCTTCCCTGCTGCTTTGGTCTGAACGGTCTTAAATTTCTGGCAAGACTCGCAGCGCCGAACGAACTGTTTTTCGTCGCGGTACATGCCCGGCCAGAAATATCTTTGCGACAGGCGGGTGATCGTCTTTCGGAACCCCAAGTGTCCTGCGGTCGGGGAATCGTGACACTCGTATAAGACGCGGGCTCTACAGGGAGTGGGTACACAGAGTTTCCACGGGAAGTAGTCCTCGTCGTCTGCTCGGTAACCCATGTTCCTATAGAGGTGGCCGTTCTCCAACATATAATCAGAAAACTTCTCAGGCTCGTCGCGTACCTTGTCTTTCATATTCCCGATCCATTCGCAGTGTTCCTCGAGCTCGATAGCGCCTTGAAGTACCTCACAGGGCTGTCGGGAAAGCGTATCAGCCACGACGTTCAACTTCCCTCGTCGGTAACGCACGTCGAATTGGAACTGTTGTAATTCCAAAGCCCAGCGCGCTATTCGGCCGGAAGGACTTTCGATGGAATTTAACCATTTGAGAGCCAAGTGATCGGTAACGACTTCAAATCGGTAGCCTTCCAGGTAACATCGCATCTTCCTGATGGCCCAGATGATGGCCAGACACTCCTTTTCTGTCGTCGTGTAGTTGTGCTCCGCAGGAGTTAGTCGACGGCTAGCATATGCGATGACCTTCTCTTGGCCCTCGACGTCCTGAGATAACACCGCTCCCAAGCCTACGTCACTCGCATCAGTCTGTAAGACAAACTTCCGGTCGAAATCCGGACAAACCATCACCGTGGCGGTGGTCAGGCATCTTCTAATCTCTTCCAAGGCGGTTTGCTGTTCCGGTCCCCAGGTCCACTTCCGGCCTTTCTTCAGTAACGCGGTCACTGGTTGCACGATGGTCGCGAAGCTTGGGACGAATCTCCTGTACCAGGATGCCATCCCGATCCATTGACGTAGCTCCTTCAGGTTGGTGGGGGTCTTCAGCCCATTGATCGCAGACACCTTCTCGGGATCGGTCTGAATCCCTTCGCCGCTGATCACATGACCGAGGTAAGCCAGCTTCTGCTTGAAGAATGTACACTTCCTTGGATTTATTCTCGAATTCGTCGCCCGTAATCTACGGAACACTTCGGCGAGGTTAGCGAAGTGTTGGTCCTCCGTAGCATTAACGACAATGATGTCATCTTAGTAAGCGAAGGCGACCGGCTCCATCTCCGCCCCAATTACGCTGTCCAGAGCACGTTGGAACGTTGCACTGGCGGAGTGCAGGCCAAAAGGCATGCCCCTCCATTGATATAGTCCCCGACCTGGAACCGTGAAGGCCGTGAATTGACGACTATCCCTGGCCATAGGTATTTGCCAATAGCCGTCTTTCAAATCCAACGTGGAGATATACCGGGCGTGACGCAACTTCTCCAGGATGTGATTGATCCTCGGGACCGGGACACATAGGCCAATCGCCAGCCTTTTTCTTCCCCAATACGATTGGTGCGCTGTTTGGGCTCCTGGAAGGCACGATGGCTCCGCGCGGAGCTGTTCATCTACTTGGGTATCGATGACATGTTGCATCGCGGGGTTACTGGGATAATACCTTTGCTTTAAGGGCTTATCGTCGCGCATGACGATACGATGTTCAGCGACCTGAGATACTCCCTGGAGACTCTCGAACAAAGCTAACTCTCGGTCGATGAAGCCTTGTTGTCTCGGGCTCAATGGTATAATCTGTCGCTCTTCATCATGGTCTTCCGCCTCCATCCTAGCGGTAGTCCCAGTGTCCTTTGTCGTGGCGGCGTCCCGCGTAGTCGTAGGGCTAAGAACCTCTGTTCCTCCTTGTCTGGCAGTCCCCAATTGGACCCTATACTTGTCGCTTCTTCTGGATCGTCCCTCGGTGGCATGAGCACTGGGTGTAACAAAGGATCTCCTTCTGCTTGGGGTTCGGATCGCAATTCGAGGGTGGCCTGCCCACATCGCACGCGCGTCCCGTCTGCTTTGATGAAATCCATCCCAAGTATCACTCGGTCCAACATGGTGGGCATCACCAACATGGGTAAAAGTACTGTGGTGCCCGCCAACGTGACCGGGGCTCGCCACAATTTCGTCACATCCAGACATGACCGATCGGCCAACGCTATTCTAGTGACAACTTCACGAACCTCGTCTGCGCGGGCAACCAGCTTTGTAAAACTTTCACTGGCGAAACTCCTCGATGCCCCTGTATCAACGGTGGCGTCTACCCACCTTCCTCCGACTTCTATCGCTGCTGTGATGAGTCCACCGTGTATCCTTAACGGCGGTTTTGTTGGCGTCGGGTCGTTGCTTCGTTTGTCTCTGTCGCACCCGGATTCCGGCGGAGACGTCCTCCGATGCCCGATGCATTCTATAGTTAACTCTATAGTTAACACTCCTACCCGGCCACAATCCCAACAGAAGTCGCGACGTGGGTTGGGACAGTCCCGACGGAAATGTCCGTTCTCACCTCAACGGCCGCAGGCCCGCTGCACGTCCACTCGCGAGGTTCCTTGCCCGATCATCCGGTGAGTCACGTGTCCTGCCTGTGTAGTACTCTCCAAGTTCCGAAAGGGGTTCGGCGATCGTTGAAGTTGCGATCCCCCGTGGTTCCTGTCCGTTCCTCCTGTGGTCCCATCTCGAGTCGACTCGAGTTGTTTGACACTCTCGTACTCAGTAGCCATGTGGGTCAGCTGCTTCAACGTCCCAAATTCACTGCCCTCGATGTACAGCCGGTTCTCTGGAGCCATGTTTTCGTATGCTCGGTACAACTCTTCCTCTTCTCGGTACCCGGCCTGCTGCATCTTCGCCCTGAGCTCGATCAGGTATGTTTTGAAAGGCTCTCCTCTCCTCTGCACGTGAGTCCGAATCTCGTCCTCTAATCGTTCGAAGTATCGAGGAGGTAAGAAGAACTCCAGAAATTCCCTTCGGAAAGTTCCCCAAGAGGCGGACTGCAGATGGCTAGTACGGAACCACCGTGCCGCCGGGCCCTCGAAGATTTCGGACATAGCCCGGGGGATCTCTTCCGGATTTATCCAATAAGTCGTCATCTTCTCCTCGAGTGCGGCGATGAGAGTTAACGGATCCGAGCTACCATCGAACCTCAGGTTCGGGAGCCGTATTACTCCGTACCTCCTGTCCCTGTAGGCCAGAGGCCAAGCGAGCGTCTACTGGCGGCATCCAGACGCCTTTTGTCGTTTCTGGATGTACCGCTCGATGACGAGCTGGAACCTCGACTGGCGCAGTGTCGGAGATGACGGGGATCCGGAGGGACTCTGCAAATTGCCCCATCTCGTCGTTCTTTCCTACGGGATTAGGGCTCGGGGCCCGACTGCTGAACTGTTCCTGCAGCTGGGCTAGTCGGTTCCACACCCGTTGTGGGAAGGATCCTGCGCTGACCAGGTTGGCGAACGAATTCTTGGCCTCCTCGACGGTACCATCCGCTTTAAAGCCGAACTCAACGGCAAGGGAGTTGAGTTCGTCTTTTCGGCGGGCATATATCCAGCGAACTCCTACAGCAGGGTTTTTGATATAATTACCTTCCTCGTACTCACCGTCGGATTCCTTAGGAGTACTCATCGTCTTATTTTCCTGGTCGATTTCCCTTCTTATATCCTTCTATTCCTTTGGTCGTTTCGTCTCGACTCTCCGGGCGACTCTACCCTTTTCACAGTGGTTCTTTAGGCCACTTGGATAAATCTCTAGCTAGTCTAGGCGTCCCTGCTCGGGCGCCACTTGTAAGGATGCTTTCTCGGCCGGGGTACAGATCTCAGTTGGATTCAAGAGTCCTTTACAAGAAATTTGTAAATCACCGAAACACCGGACTAGAGAGTTCCGTTCTACAGGTGAACGGATAATTTTGATAGGGAGTCTGCACCGGAGTTTCTTATTTATGTCGACAGAAAAGTGGAAGAGTAGAATCCTTGTCTTGTTTCGCGTCCAGGGCGAAAAATCCACCGGGCTGGACCTTCGGGCGAGGCCGAGCCGGGAGGATACTGGCCAGGCGTTGGAGTCCTGGGTCTCGCGTCAAGGGCAAAAAACCCACCGGGCTGAACCTTCGGGCAAGGCCGAGCTGGGAGGATACTTTGGGAGGGGCCGGATAGTAAGGGGACGGAGGGATTCAATACGATTGACCGGCCGGGACGGGTGTCCACGCGCCAATCTCCAAACTACTACAGAGACAAGACACTAGGGTGATGGATCGTGCGGGACGGGTGTCCACGCGCAAATCCCAAGACTACGTGGGAAAACTCAGGCGACGGATCCGGCGGGACGGGTGTCCATGCGCAAACCCCAAGACTACGTGGGAAAACTAAGGCGGCGGATCCGGCGAGACGGGTGTCCACGTGAAAACCCCAAAAACTACGTAAGGTGGTGGGGAAACTACCGGAGAACGGATACGGCGGGACGGGTGTCCACGCGCAAATCCCAAACTACGTAAGGGGGGTGGGGAAACTACCGGAGAACGGATCCGGCGGGACGGGTGTCCACGCGCAAACCCCAAAAGCTACGTAAGGAGGTGGGGAAATTATCGGAGAACGGATCCGGCGGGGCGGGTGTCCACGCGCAAATCCCAAACTACGTGGGGGGGGTGGGGAAACTACCTGAGAACGGATCCGGCGGGACGGGTGTCCACGCGCAAATCCCAAACTACGTAAGGGGGGTTGGGGAAACTACCGGAGAACTACGGCTACTGTGGCGAACGGGAAGTATGTCCACGTTCGGGCCCGAAGTAGCTGTGGGAATGAGGTTAGGTTAGGTTAAGTTCACTTTCTAACTACGAAATGAAAACACAAGATCGGGAGATGTGATTATACGACCGTAACACTTTATTGAGATTGTCCTCACCGGAGTCCGCTACATCGTTCTGAGCGCATGAGAACCTATTTGTGCTAACCTCTTCAATGTCACCCGCGATCAACAACGTAGCACTTGGCCAAATTAAGCCGGCGGAACACTCGTGATGAGAAAGGGGGTCTTCTAGTCTAGGGGCTCGAATTTCGACCTTTTTTTAACAATTAATAAAAAAAAAGCAATAGATATTTTTACTATCCGTTTTTTATCATTTATTTATTAAACTTAAAGGAGAACATAAAATAAATTTCAAAAAAAAAAAAATTAGTTTTCATTGAGTTATTCCTTCTTGAAGAAGAGGGGGAAAAAAAAAGGCCGTGTCCGCGTCGCCATGATATCTATGCTAGATTCTTAATGATAGATTCTTAATGAGTACGAATGTCGCTATGGCATGAACCACCAAAAAAAATATCTTTTTTTTCATGAAATGGCGGCTACTCAAAGAAAAAAAGAAAAAATCGATTTTTTCACTAATTTTTCCACTTTGTCGAATTTTTAAAAATATTATAAATTTAAAATTTTTATTTTTTGTTGGTTCATGCGATAGCGATATATTTAAAGAATATTCATTCCAAATTTCAAGTAAATCGACTGATTAGAACTTGAGTTAGAGTGGCGACCGCATCAAAAAAAGTAGTTTCGAGAAAAACGCGTTTAATGTTCCAGTCGTTCGCTCAACCGGTATAGTTGCCACGTCACTAAAACGGATTTTACTTTGAAAATAATTTGAGTTTTGAAAAATCCTTTTAGAGAGATATTTGTGAATATAAAAACTATCGAATTATGAAAAAAAAAATTTTTCGATTTTCTCAAATTTCTAGACTAGAAGACCCCCTTAAGTCGTGTGCCGATCACACGTCTTCCTGGTTTCGCGATCCCGAGAGAAGTCACGCTATCCGGTTGTTGTGTGATCGCCTAACCTTTTCCTCCTTTTTCCCGCATTCGGGATTTCTAGTATTTTCCCACTACTGATTTCTTTTCTACTTACTACTTTTCTACTTTTCTAGTATTAAATGTGTCTTGGCTATATCGGTTGGCGTTGCCACCCCGGGATTTGAACTTAGATATAACTTATTTAATCTTACTATGCCTTAATATTTATTAAACTCCATGATATTTCTCTTAAAACTATTATAAAGATAAGAAAAACCATTGTGGCGCAAAAATTAAAAAAAAAATTAACTAATTGAGCACCATTGGAAAATTATCCTTTAAGCAAATAGAGCCTGGTGATGCTTTATAGAGCTTAAGATATTTATTTTTTCGCTGAAACCACCAAAACCTTTTACTCAAATTTTTGAGTTCTTACGCCTTTTAGGCGTAAAATAAGCCAGCGGCCTAATGCGATATCTTAAGTTGTATAACACGCCTCAGTTTTATTTACTTATTTTTTATTTTATTTACAAAATAAGCGAATACTTACTCGAAATATATTGCACGACAATAAAACATTCTCTGGATCATACATGTGAATGTGGGATGTTGGTATTTTGTCAGACTTTAAAAATATTGTCATATTGTGTTTTGCCATACAATCTGCATTGTTTTCCCCCTTTCCTGCTGGTGAATATATAAAGTTACCGTCACTCGAAAGGTCATGGGTATTAAAATAGTTCTCTGCAAATTCCAGAATATTGTAAAATGAATCGTCGTTGTGAATATCTTTATGACTATCTTCATTGCAGTTTAATTCATATATTTTTTTTTCTACTCTTTGTTTTCGTCTTTGGTGACGTTCATCTTCCAATTGATAATTAACAGAAAAAGAAGAAGTGGATGTTTTTTTGGTGTTTTCCTGAAGGATTTTAAATTTAAGTAGCGTTTCATTTTCTTTTGTTGTTTCCTTTGTGTTCGTTAATTTGATTGCGTTAATTGCTTCATATATGGGCTCAGGCTTTAATTGCTTTGCTGATATAAAATCTATCGACGGAGGAGGTGGAGGCGGAGGAACTGTTGGCTCTGGGAGTGACGGAACGCCTTTGGAAGGAAGTGACTTTGCTATTTCCTGATTTTCAAAATTTTCTCCGTTCTGCATACACAATTCAATCTAAAATTAAAAAAAGAAACAAAATGTTTTATTATTTATATTATCTCTTGGAAGTATACGTGTGTTCAGATTCTCTTCTTTTCAAACTTATTATACCAATTGATGAGTTTAATAAATAATGCTTCTTCAGGTAAATCGATATTTTCAAATGTTTATTATATCACTATTTCACTTTCATATCTATTTTTCATATACAGAGTCAGTAAATAAAATAATCATTTTGTCCGAGGTTAAGGGAAAGCTCCCTACTCTTGGATCTCCATAAAGTTAAACCAGAAGATCTACGACGACAAACCTCATGGAGCTAACGTCTTTTGTAATAAATGGCTTCAGAAAGAACATGAAGACTGACGTAGTTTACACTACGTTTTCAGTAAAGCGTTTGATTCAGGAAATAAATAGCTTCTTGTATTAAAGCTAGACTTATTAGGGTTTCCATGTGATCTTCTAACATGGATCTTAAGTTACCTAAGTGGTAGAATTCAACGAGTCCTCATTAAAAACTCTATTTCTAATTTGGTCCGAGTTACTTCAGGCGTCCCACAAGGAAGCCACCTTGGCCCACTTCTTTTTACTTTATTTATAAACGATCTCCCTCTAGTCTTGACAAAGTCGCGTGTCCTCATGTATGCAGATGACGTGAAATTTCCAGCAGTTCAGACTTACAATCGGACCTAAATGCTTTTCAAACATGGTGTTGTGAAAATCTTTTGGATTTAAATATCGCTAAGTGAAATCTTTCCTAATTCCATAGGAAACAGATACTTTAAAATAAGTCATTACGGAAACTGCCAGTACCAAAGTTTAAGATAAGAGCCCCAAACTAAGTAAGTGCTCAAAAGATTTGCTACGAACACGATACCAATCTTGGAACAACAAGAAGCAATCTTCGTTTTACTTGTCTAGTAGTGCAACAGGTACAATGATGCTCAATGTTATAATAGTTACTTAAACCGTTGTAAGGTCCAGTTCTCTCACGACCCGAAACAGTTTTATAACTTCGTTAACACCAAGCGTAAATCTAATTCTTATCATTCTTTGCTGTCGTTCGAAAACATGACGACAACCACAGATCAGGCAAAGGCCGATTTATTTGCCAAATTTTTTCAAACGACTAACTCTACTTTAACATTCATCACAGCCTTATTCTTACACCATATCCAAGTCAAACCTCATATTCTGTCCCACAGAAAGCTCTCTTATTATGGATCTTCTTCTTTTTTCGTCCCGATGGTGTTCCTGGGTGCGTGATTAGGTATTGCGTTAAGGCCCTGTGCAAACCTCTTCACAAGTTGTTTACCTTATATCTAGAAACTTCCCAATTATTTGGAAGGAATCATAAGCTTTTCCAAAGCTTTTTGAAAAAATCATTACTCCCCATTTGCAGCACCTTTGTAGATCAATCATTTTTCCGTGTCAACACGGATTTATGAAACGTAGATCCCCAATCACTAACGTTCTAGAGCTTACTACATTTGTGATAAAGGGCTTTAATAGTAGTTTTCAAACAGACGTTATTTACACTGACTTTAGTATAGCTTTTGACTTTGGTAATGTTAATTAACTTAGAAGATTAACTTTCCTCTTCTCAGCTAACGTTCAATTTTGCAGACTTAGTGTGCATCAAGAACAGGGAAACAGGAATGCGCGGAATTATGATCTATATTTATGGAATTATTTTTCTTAGGTTATGCTTATGTTGTCAAATAAGCTGCTTTACTCGCAGTCCCGGTATTCTGCTGCCAAAATGGACCTGAGGGCAAGTGTAGCGCCTATTGCAGACCCGATCAGAGCCGTCCTAAGACTTCTTGGTGTCCTCAGGAAAATAAAAGGCGGGAGGCCAATGACCAGAAAAGGGTTTTGACGGACTGCCACGGCACAGGAACGGCCTAGACTCACTGGCGAAGATTGCCGTCGAGTGTGGGCTCCCGTTCAGTCCAGCTTTTCCAATTCGGAGGTTATGGCGAGGCGGCTGGTAGCTGCACGTTTCCGGTTGATGAACCAAAGAGTTATGGCGATTTAACAGCTAGCCAACTAAAGATCTGAAACCCCGGATAGCCCAGCGATACACAGCATATGAATAAAACGCTTCACTGATTAAATTCGTAATATCATATCGTAAACGGGTTTACTATTACTTTCTGATCCACGTCTTGTTGGGTGCGCAATGTGACATCTTCTGGCCCTTAACGGCCCTATCCCAACTCCACAATCAGAACGCCAGGTCACCAATGTCTTTCCGACCAATTTAAGGTGATTATATCGGTTCCAATCGCAAAACCCGAAGGTTCAGCAAATCGTAGAGATAATTGGTAGCTTTGGTAGGTTTCTATAAATAGTGCAAGCTTTCCAGGAAGTATTTCAGTTTGTATCCTGGGCTTGTATACTTTGTTGATGTCATTCTCGCAGATGTCCTCGGCGTGATAAGCCCCAAGCTGCAGCCTTGCAAGATCTCCAACAGGTACGCATTGTTGCCAACCGGTTTCACGACTCTAGCCTTCAGGAACTTGCGCGCGAATTTGGCCTTGAGTGATTTGCTGAAGTCGATCGACCGTTGGGTCGCTTCCATCTGTGTTTGGAATTCGTCGTGAATCACACGGAGTTTATCGAAAGCCCCACCATTTCGTGGTTACACCATTATTTTAGTTTCCTCGCCAGCTTATAACACGCACCGTTGAGAAACGAAGGCCGAATACGGTTTTTCGTCCAAAAAGCTGCGAATTACTGCGACCACCCTGATACACCCTCTCTACATCATTACTCTGGGGTGAGTGTACTGGCGTTTTGACGAGTCGAAGCTATCTATTATCTCATCGAACATTTTTGAGGTGAACTTATCCAAATGAACCATTTCTATGTTCATCACCGAACTTATAGAACACCTTGTAATAATCAACCACGTTCGACTCAATCGTGTCCTTCATGGACTTTACGCCATGTTTCGTGGAATTGTTTTCGTGGGAATGTAAACATTGAAATATAATACCATGACCTTATTTTGACCTAGGATACTTTCCCAAAAAGTCAATACAGAGTTTCTGGAAAGGCCCTTCCGTCTCTACTTTTTTCCCGATGGTGACCCGCGTACTTATACAAAATATTGAATCAGTGCAAAAAAAATTATTCTTTTTGCTTTACGGCGCCTAAACTGGGATGCAAATCTTAACATACCTTGTTATTCTAGTAGAATACTATTGATTAATTTACCCTCCCTAGCCAACCGTAGAACGATGCTTGGTACTGTCTTCATTTATAACCTTATACATGGTGACATTGCAAGCCCCGACTTGGTAGGTCGGCTTAACTTTTCTGTGCCAAGTAGATTAACTATAAATTATATTCCCCTAATATTAAATCATTGTAGATCTAACTATGCTATGCATGAGCCTTTCAGTGTATTATGTTCTACTATAATATACTTTTTCCTATAATCTCAAATCTTGAATCGCTTCCGGTAGTAAAACTATTAATACTTACTTCAGTAGCATTACTTTCCCCGCACTTTTCCCTATATTTCCTTATCTCGCGAATCGTGTCGTACGATACACGGCTGCGATCCCCGGTCGGTTGAGCGGGTAAGTAAGCCGTGGGTCTCCGCGCGAAAAAGAAAGTCAAATTAATAAAACAAATTTTAAAAAATAATTATATATATAAAAAATATATATATAAATTGAAAAGCATACAAGTTATTCAACCCAAGAAACAGGGCAACTTGAAAAGTTAATGAAAAATTTTACAATTTCAGCGATATTGCCGTTGCTTTTGATTTTTTCTTTTTCAATGCCATTAACTTCGATCCGCCACGCTTGGAAGTCCTGCTAAAATAAATAAATCAATTGTAAAGTAAACACAAGCTTCCGTTCGAAGCCCAAGCTATTGCGTTCCAAGTCCAAATCATAATACAATATCCCACCAAATTGAATCGGTCAGCATAATTTAATTTCACAATGATTTGATACACAAGTGCAGCCGAAGAGAGCGAACTTGTTTTGTGCATGCTCCGGGAAAAAGTTGAAGAAAGCTGATGTATTAAAAACAAATAAACTATAAAAACTAAATTGGTGATTTACAAAATAGGCGAAAAGACGATAAAAAAAAAAATGATTAAAACAAGTGCAAATTATTTTATAATAGTATCACGCTAAAAGTTTAATGACTGACGAACCAAATATAGAACGCATAAGCTCCGTAAGCCGAAGAGAAGGGTACTTATCGTATATCTCTACGGCCGATATCGAACTGCAAAAAACGTCTATAAAGAGTAACCCGGCCCTAATGACTGTCGCGGAATCGACTGCCTTGTCGTCGACTGCAGCGCCAAATACAACGTCAACTTAAAATATGACAACAAAAAAAAACCAAATTCAAGAAGCAGGCCCGGACAAACAGACTGGCAAGGATCGCTACATCCAAATTAAGCGTGAGATTGGCCCACAAAACACCGCGGTGGATAATGAGCCAAAAATAAACCGTGTCCAAAGAGACAACGAATTACCCGATCACTAAAGGAAAAACATTTTCGTATAAATACCTGGAGGAAACTAAGAACAACTACTACACGTACCAACTAAAAATCAGCAAGGGCTTGCAAGTTGTACTAAAAGGAATCGAGCGCGACGTAACCCCCAATGAAGTTATTGATGCCCTCAAAGAAAATGTTTTTTTTTTTGCAACGAACGTTAGTAACATCATTAACAGGAACAAAAAGCAACCACTCTTCAAAGTAGAGCTGGAGCCAGACATCAAATTCTTGAAGGAAATACCTATTGCACCGAAGAATTAAGGTGGAAGAACCACATAAAAGGAACAGCCCAGTGCAATGTACAAACTGTAATGATTTGGGACTCTCCAGGACATATTGCTCACTTCGATCAGTCTGTGTAGCTTGTGGAAGACCTGTGCCAATAAGGAAGACCCCCAAAAGAAGAAATGTGGAAACTGCGGAAGAAATCACACGGCAAACTACAGGGGCTGTGGTGTCTACCAGGAGTTGAAAAAAACCGCATACTACGAGTAACAACAACGCGTCATCAAAACTCTCAAAACTTTTACACCTACTCAAAAACGGCACTGAAAGTAAATATCGAGACGGCTGCAAGATTCTCATTTGGTCGGTTGGACAAAGGGGTTCTCATACGCAGATGCCCTTCGAACAGGAACAAAAATCCCACTCTAGTCTAATCTAGGTAACGAGGACAGCCACAAACAACTTACAACTTACTATAATGCCAAACATACGCACTGGGGATCACGACTCGTGACCCTTAAAGGAATTCAATTATATAATGCAATTATGAAATTGAGCAACAAATTGCATTCTGGTAGTAGTCACATACTGGCCAGCAGACCCCTGAAAAGTCCCAGACTTAATAGACTTTGCGGTGACAAAAAACATTTCACGCAACATAATTCTTCGGACCATTCGCCAGTGCAAATAACTCTTCTTTAAAGCCCAGGTACTACAAATCCACCCAGAGACGGCCAGTTTCTGGCCGAGGGCATATTTGTAATAGAGTACGAAGCCAAAAGAAAAAGGAATAGTTCAGGGGAAATGGAAAATACCGTTAAAGAACAATCCCCAGCGCCCTCCACATCCTCTTCTGCCCAAAAAAAACTAGCGCTTCCTTTCAGAATACAAGAGGCTTAATTACTTAGTTGACTAAATTTTACTCGGATAGTCTTTTCTTCACATATAATATTATTGCATGTACAGAAACCTGGTTATGGCCGGATATTCTTAGCTCCGAAATTTTCCCGGGTAGGTACACAATTTACAGGCTTGATCGTCAGTCCAGACGGGGAGGTGGAGTCTTGATTACTGTCGACGCAACTCTTTCGTCTGAATTATTAACTTTTGAAGAATTTAACGACATCGCGCTATCCCAAGTAAGCCATATTAAAACAAGAGAGAACGCTATAGTCGAGTGCCTCGACTATTAGATACCCGTTACTCAGCTAAACAACTTAATAAAAATATACCTTCTTGAATGTTTTTCGCCGCTCGAATTAGCACCTTGGCCAGCTGTTCCAAAGTCATCCGTTAGATGGCGCTATTGTAGGCGCTAGCCAGGCTTAAGCGTTTAATGGGTTTTTGGGCGTTAGAGTGGGCGTGGCAAACTTTTATTAGGCCAATCGATAGATATTGACGAAACAAATACATATCAATTAAAGTTTTCATAATAGCATCAAAACTGTGGCCACAGCTTGTGACCTGTGGGCGTCAGAGGGGGCGTGGCACCATTTTGAAACAAACTTGCGCTGCGTAGGAACTCCTAAAATCTACATGCAAAATGCCAATCTTCTAGCTTTTATAGTTTCCGAGATCTCAGCGTTCATACGGACGGACAGACGGACATGGCTAGATCGACTCGGCTAGTGATCCTGAACAAGAATATATATACTTTATAGGGTCGGAAACGCTTCCTTCTACCTGTTACATACTTTTGCACGAATACAATATACCCTTTTACTCTACGAGTAACGGGTATAAACACCTTGGGACGTTTACTGGACTTATGTTTTGTTTTAAATTCAGAAGGCGTTTGTCTATTAAGAACAACACCACTTACACAACCGGAAAATCCTTATCATCCAACTCTAGAGCTGACTGTAGATGCGAGAACAGAGCTGAATAAAAAATCCGAGAAGTCGGTTAAACGAATCCGCTGCTTTCGTAAGGCAAACTTTCATCTTTTAAATACTTTTATATCCGGCTATGACTGGTGCGAATTTTATTCATGCACTAACATGGCTGAGGCCGTTAATATTTTTTATAATGCATTGAACTCCTACTTGTATCTGTGTGTTCCGCTATATTTACTATCCGTCAATTTCAAATAAACATCCATGGTTTAATAAGGAGTTGTCACACCTAAAAAATGTTAAGTCCAGAATTTTTAATAAATTTGAAATGTGCGGTTCACAATCTGCCTTCTCTCGATCATAAGGGCTAGGTCAAATTTTACCGTGTTAACGCCCGGTGTTATAAAAGCCATCTGACTCGTTGTAGGGTCCAATTTTCACAAGATCCAAAATAGTTTTATAATTTTAAATCAGCCTGTTAGACAGCGTCGCTATCATTTAAAAATTCTACGGCAAATACTGATCAGTATCGGCAATTGCCGATCTATTTGCCCAGTTCTTACAGACAACATATTATGTTTCATCCCGTCCAAATCCGGCTTATTCATATTCCATATCCAAGTCAAACATAATTTTTTGTCCGAGATTGAGCGAAAGCTCCTTTCTCTTGAATCTCTATAAAATTAACCCAGTCTATTTACTGGGTTCCGGCGAAGTTTCAGGCTGCGTGCCTAGATACTGTGCTGAAACTCTGTGTAGACCCCTCCCCAAATGGTTTACCTTATCTTTGGAAACTTCTCACTTCCCACTTATTTAAAAGGTGTCATTTGTTATTCCCCTTCATAAGAAAATAAATTTAAAACAAGCAATTACAGAGGTATATCCAAATTATTCGCTATCCCAAAGCTTTTCGAAAACGTTATTACACACCACTTGCAACATCTTTGTAGATCAATATCTCCATGTCAACATGGATTTATAAGGCAACGATCTACGACGACAAACCTTTTGGAGCTAACGTCTTCTTGTCTTAAAGCTAAACTTATTAGGGTTTCCATGTGATCTTCTAATTGGGATCTTAAGTTATGTAAGTGCTAGGAAGCCCGCTTTTAGAGGAAGGAAGCCACCTTGCCCACTTCTTTTTACATTATTTATTAATGATCGTACGCAGATGACGTTAAGTTATGCCTGCAATATAACGAAATTATCAGCAGTTCAGACTTACAACATGGTGCTGTAAAAGTAGTTTGAATTTAAATAGAGCTAAGTGTCACGATCCTGTTCTGATGGAGAACCATTAGACAGCAACGGTCTGGCAACTCGAAATGAAGTTGGCGAATAATTGCAGAACGAGAACGACACGAGCAACGTCCGCTCCGCGAGAACTACATATCGCAACGCACAAATTAAATAACCTATAACTGTATCCATATATATTTGATAACCCAGTTGTTCATCATTAAAATACAATTAATACCGTAGTATTACGGTATTAACTCGTAAGTTAGTGTGTTTATTCACCGTAAGCCGAGCTATCTATTCGCCTTATTCCTGACATATCAACCGCGACTCACACATTTCCCTACACAACGACAAGGTATTGGAATGTGGGTGACATAAGTGAAATGTAATGTAGGGGTCCGAGTGATGCTGTTATTAAAAATACACGTTGGATATATTAATTTGTAATAAGTCTTTATTTCTTGTGTCCACACTCTACGCTTGCAAAACGACAACTGACTCTCCCTTCGTTCTTTTCCTCCGCGCTCGTTTTCAGAGTTGCATTTTGAATACATATCGATAAACCTACATAATTATAACATCTGCATACATATACTTAATTATAACAGTGATCATTGGCCTTATACTTAACTTAGAAATATCCTTGTTGTTATATTTATTATACATGTGCATTTACAACTATAAACAGTAACGCAACAGGCGGTCCTGCTACGATTCGGCCTTCCTGACTACTCAAAAACGGCACTGAAAGTAAATATCGAGACGGCTGCAAGATTCTCATTTGGTCGGTTGGACAAAGGGGTTCTCATACGCAGATGCCCTTCGAACAGGAACAAAAATCCCACTCTAGTCTAATCTAGGTAACGAGGACAGACACAAACAACTTACAACTTACTATAATGCCAAACATACGCACTGGGGATCACGACTCGTGACCCTTAAAGGAATTCAATTATATAATGCAATTATGAAATTGAGCAACAAATTGCATTCTGGTAGTAGTCACATACTGGTCCCAGACTTAATAGACTTTGCGGTGACAAAAAACATTTCACGCAACATAATTCTTCGGACCATTCGCCAGTGCAAATAACTCTTCTTTAAAGCCCAGGTACTACAGATCACACCCAGAGACGGCCAGTTTCTGGCCGAGGGCATATTTGTAATAGAGTACGAAGCCAAAAGAAAAAGGAATAGTTCAGGGGAAATGGAAAATACCGTTAAAGAACAATCCCCACCGCCCTCCACATCCTCTTCTGCCCAAAAAAAACTAGCGCTTCCTTTCAGAATACAAGAGGCTTACTTACTTAGTTGACTAAATTTTACTCGGATAGTCTTTTCTTCACATATAATATTATTATGTATGTACAGAAACCTGGTTATGGCCGGATATTCTTAGCTCCGAAATTTTCCCGGGTAGGTACACAATTTACAGGCTTGATCGTCAGTCCAGACGGGGAGGTGGAGTCTTGATTACTGTCGACGCAACCCTTTCGTCTGAATTATTAACTTTTGAAGAATTTAACGACATCGCGCTATCCCAAGTAAGCCATATTAAAACAAGAGAGAACGCTATAGTCGAGTGCCTCGACTATTAGATACCCGTTACTCAGCTAAACAACTTAATAAAAATATACCTTCTTGAATGTTTTTCGCCGCTCGAATTAGCACCTTGGCCAGCTGTTCCAAAGTCATCCGTTAGATGGCGCTATTGTAGGCGCTAGCCAGGCTTAAGCGTTTAATGGGTTTTTGGGTGTTAGAGTGGGCGTGGCAAACTTTTATTAGGCCAATCGATAGATATTGACGAAACAAATACATATCAATTAAAGTTTTCATAATAGCATCAAAACTGTGGCCACAGCTTGTGACCTGTGGGCGTCAGAGGGGGCGTGGCACCATTTTGAAACAAACTTGCGCTGCGTAGGAACTCCTAAAATCTACATGCAAAATGCCAATCTTCTAGCTTTTATAGTTTCCGAGATCTCAGCGTTCATACGGACGGACAGACAGACGGACGGACGGACAGACGGACATGGCTAGATCGACTCGGCTAGTGATCCTGAACAAGAATATATATACTTTATAGGGTCGGAAACGCTTCCTTCTACCTGTTACATACTTTTGCACGAATACAATATACCCTTTTACTCTACGAGTAACGGGTATAAACACCTTGGGACGTTTACTGGACTTATGTTTTGTTTTAAATTCAGAAGGCGTTTGTCTATTAAGAACAACACCTCTTACACAACCGGAAGATCCTTATCATCCAACTCTAGAGCTGACTGTAGATGCGAGAACAGAGCTGAATAAAAAATCCGAGAAGTCGGTTAAACGAATCCGCTGCTTTCGTAAGGCAAACTTTCATCTTTTAAATACTTTTATATCCGGCTATGACTGGTGCGAATTTTATTCATGCACTAACATGGCTGAGGCCGTTAATATTTTTTATAATGCATTGAACTCCTACTTGTATCTGTGTGTTCCGCTATATTTACTATCCGTCAATTTCAAATAAACATCCATGGTTTAATAAGGAGTTGTCACACCTAAAAAATGTTAAGTCCAGAATTTTTAATAAATTTGAAATGTGCGGTTCACAATCTGCCTTCTCTCGATCATAAGGGCTCGGTCAAATTTTACCGTGTTAACGCCCGGTGTTATAAAAGCCATCTGACTCGTTGTAGGGTCCAATTTTCACAAGATCCAAAATAGTTTTATAATTTTAAATCAGCCTGTTAGACAGCGTCGCTATCATTTAAAAATTCTACGGCAAATACTGATCAGTATCGGCAATTGCCGATCTATTTGCCCAGTTCTTACAGACAACATATTATGTTTCATCCCGTCCAAATCCGGCTTATTCATATTCCATATCCAAGTCAAACATAATTTTTTGTCCGAGATTGAGCGAAAGCTCCTTTCTCTTGAATCTCTATAAAATTAACCCAGTCTATTTACTGGGTTCCGACGAAGTTTCAGGCTGCGTGCCTAGATACTGTGCTGAAACTCTGTGTAGACCCCTCCCCAAATGGTTTACCTTATCTTTGGAAACTTCTCACTTCCCACTTATTTAAAAGGTGTCATTTGTTATTCCCCTTCATAAGAAAATAAATTTAAAACAAGCAATTACAGAGGTATATCCAAATTATTCGCTATCCCAAAGCTTTTCGAAAACGTTATTACACACCACTTGCAACATCTTTGTAGATCAATATCTCCATGTCAACATGGATTTATAAGGCAACGATCTACGACGACAAACCTTTTGGAGCTAACGTCTTTTGTAATAAATGACTTCAGAAAGAACATGCAGACATCACTCGCTTCTTGTCTTAAAGCTAAACTTATTAGGGTTTCCATGTGATCTTCTAATTGGGATCTTAAGTTATGTAAGTGCTAGGAAGCCCGCTTTTAGAGGAAGGAAGCCACCTTGCCCACTTCTTTTTACATTATTTATTAATGATCGTACGCAGATGACGTTAAGTTATGCCTGCAATATAACGAAATTATCAGCAGTTCAGACTTACAACATGGTGCTGTAAAAGTAGTTTGAATTTAAATAGAGCTAAGTGTCACGATCCTGTTCTGATGGAGAACCATTAGACAGCAACGGTCTGGCAACTCGAAATGAAGTTGGCGAATAATTGCAGAACGAGAACGACACGAGCAACGTCCGCTCCGCGAGAACTACATATCGCAACGCACAAATTAAATAACCTATAACTGTATCCATATATATTTGATAACCCAGTTGTTCATCATTAAAATACAATTAATACCGTAGTATTACGGTATTAACTCGTAAGTTAGTGTCTTTATTCACCGTAAGCCGAGCTATCTATTCGCCTTATTCCTGACATATCAACCGCGACTCACACATTTCCCTACACAACGACAAGGTATTGGAATGTGGGTGACATATCGATAAACCTACATAATTATAACATCTGCATACATATACTTAATTATAACAGTGATCATTGGCCTTATACTTAACTTAGAAATATCCTTGTTGTTATATTTATTATACATGTGCATTTACAACTATAAACAGTAACGCAACAGGCGGTCCTGCTACAATTCGGCCTTCCTGACAACTAAGATCTCCTGATCTTTACGAATTAAAATCATCTTCTTACACACTATTTACAACACTTTTAACTTTTCGTATTTTTATTAATCCAAGGTTTTATGTTTTGGCTACTCCAAATACCGTTGTACGGGTTACGTGTCAATTGGAAACCCTCCACATCTTTTATTAAAAATCTATCATATCTCAAAATCTTGTCTATCATATATGGCCCTTTATGTTTTGGGATTAGCTTTCTTGATTGTCCTGGAGTGCTGTCAAAATTTTTAATCATTATATAGTCATTTATTTTGTACCCAGCAACTTCTTTCCTTTTCTCATTATAATGTTTTTCGTTGTTCATCTGTGCTTCTTTTTTTCTTTGAGCTGCTTCTCTTCGAATTTTATTTAAATCTCTATTTTCCTCTACATTATCCATTTCCTCAAGTTTTTGTTTTAGTTCATCTACAACTTTTCCCCTTTGTTCAATGCCAAACAACATCCAACTTGCAATTTGACTGATACTTTTTTGAATTGTATTGTTGAGTGAATATTCTACGTTTTCAATCACTGTGTCCCAGTGCATACCTTTCTCAGAATCCGTTAACTATCAGTGGACCCAAACTCCGATTGACCCTTTCTACTTAGCCATTGGCTTGCGGAGATCCCGTTGCAATTTTAACATGCTTTATACATAATTTATTTAAAAATTCCGCAAATTCTTCTGAAGTGAAACAGCTACCCCTGTCTGACACAATGCATACTGGTCTACTATAAGCACGCAAATAATCTGATAAAGCTACTATAACTTCCTTGGTCTTTGTTGTCTTTGTCGGATAGAGCCTTGTAAATTTAGTAAGCCCATATATAACAACAAACAAATGTTTTTGAGATCTTCCTGCATCAATTGGTCCGTAATGATCTATGTGCACAAATTCAATCGGTTTATTTCCTTTCGGATTACTGTGTAACAATCCCTCACTTTTTCCGGACTTAGGCGAATATGCAATACATCTTTAACAATTTTCTATATGCCTTACAACCTTTTCCTTCATTTTTGGGAACCAATATGTCTTTACTATTGCATTTATAACTTTGTCCCTTCCTACATGCCCAAATTCATTATGATATTTAAACAGTACCATTTCTACCATTTCCTTCGGAACATAAAATAGTAATCTACCGTCATTTACTTTTCTATACACCATCCCATTTTGCATCTCAAACAATTTGTCTTCTGATTTCTCAAATTTCTGTATTAATTCTTTTATTTTACTATCTCTGTGTTGACAAATAATTTAATTATCCTCAAAGCTATTAGTTTCGATTACGCATATATTTGAACATCTGCTTAACTGTAGATGCTGCATTCTCTTTCCTGGCCTGTGCTCTAAAACAAAATCATATTCTAATAATTCTAACTCCCATCTAGCTATCCTTGGGTTCAACTCGACTTTGTTTAATGTTAGTGCCAACGAATTACAATCTGTGACTACCTTAAACTTTTTTCCTTGAACATAAATCCGAAACCTCCTTAGCGCATATATATTCGCTAATGTTTCTAATTCGAAACTATGAAATTTAGCTTCATCTTTTGTGGTAGCCTTGGAAAAAAAAAATATACGATGTAGTTTATTATCATCTTTTCTTTGAAACAAAACCCCACCAAAACCTAATTTGCTGGCATCTGTGTGTAATTCTACTTCATCCTTATAGTGGTATAATGCTAAAACTGGCGCTTCTACTAACTTTTCCTTTAAATTATTAAAACGGATTTCCCCAAACGTAAATTCTCTATCCTTCTTAAGTAAATCATACATCGGCTAAGCTATCGTTGAAAAATCCTTTATAAATCTCCTGAAGTAGGAGCATAACCCCAGAAAACTCCAAGCTAAATGTACCTTGTCCGGGACAGGAAAATTTTGCACTGCTTCTATGCCTTTATTATTTGCCTGAATTCCTTTGCTTGTAATAACAAAACCTAAATACTCTACACTCGATTGTAAAAATTCGCACTTGTCCATCCTTAATTCCAATTTATTCTTTACTAATCTGTTTAATACCTCTTTCATTGTTTCATAATGTTCTTCTAAATTCTCACTAGCTATCATAATATCATCCATATATATAATTACTTTATTTTTTCTTATCATATCGTCATAAAATTTTGTTGATAAGCCTTTGAAATACCGCAGGAACATTTTTCAACCCCATTGGCATTCTCAAAAACTCGTATTGACCTAACGGTGTAATGAACGATGTAACTTACTGACTCCTGATCAACAAATACATGAAAATATCCGTGCTTTAAGTCTAACTTTGAATATATAGTCTTATTAACAAGCCTGTCCAACAAATCATCAATTAGTGGCAACGGATAGTTGTCTTTCGTTGTCACTTTATTCAATTTTCTATAATCTATGCATAACCTAAGATCCCCTGATTTTTTTCTTACCAGCACTATATGTGAACCGTATTCTGATTCATTTGGTATAATAAAGTTATTTTTCAAATATTCATCCAACAATACTTGTGATTTGTCCTTTTCCATATAAGATAATCGTCTTGGCGAACAACTAAACGTTTTGGAATTTTCTAAAGTCAATTTAATTTCACATTTTACTTCGGGATTTTCTGGTCTTGGTTTACTTATATAATCATCCTCCAATATTTTAATAAACTGACATCGAACCTTGTAATCTACTTTTTCATCTATTCTATACTCATGTTCATTTTAGTCTATTTTTATATTTAATAATTCCCTCTCAACTTCGTTAAATGTTTCTTCTTTTTCCGAGTCATTACAAGAATTTTCATTATTTTTATAAAAGTTTTCGTCCTTTTTAACACCATATTCTTTTTCTTCAAAACAATTTTCTTCCTCTTCTTCCATTTCATAATATTTGTTCGATGACATCATAAGTCAACATTAATTTTGATTTAATTATTGTTATTGTTATGAATAACTTCGTTCAAGCTGATTAATAATTTGAATTCTTTGCCAACTTGTTATATTTAATTACCCCACACTGTAA
Source organism: Drosophila kurseongensis (assembly GCA_018153305.1). Classification (NCBI taxonomy): domain Eukaryota; kingdom Metazoa; phylum Arthropoda; class Insecta; order Diptera; family Drosophilidae; genus Drosophila; species Drosophila kurseongensis. The sequence goes on from JAECXX010000120.1 coordinate 3,157,736, forward strand.
TCATATGCTTATGTTTTGAATTCGCCTTACGCTCTTTTATACATGCAGCTCACACATGTACATACATACATATCTCTCTTTGTAATCTCGAAATCGAACATTAAAAATCAGTGCATATTAGAGACCGAAACAAGTCGAACGTTTTATTCTATTCTAATAACTCTGCATTCGGCAGAGTCCGCACATTTTGGCGACCGTGACAGGACTCTGCATTCGGCAAGTCCCACCATAAACCACTTCGAATCATTCCCTCTGCATTCGGCGGAGAAATAGATTCCATCAACGCTAGAATAATTGGTGTATTTCGGCACGCAGTGCAGCTCATCGGAGTATTGGCAGTGCGTTTGGCATCATCGTTGGATCTCCGGAAGCATCGTTGGATCACCGGAATCATCGCCACTGGATCGTCTTGGATACCTGCATACAGGGTATGCGCATCATAACAGTCGCAAGTATAGATTTGGAGACCAAAGAACAGCGGCACAAGGAGGACGAAAAACTGTAAGCTAGACTCGCAAGGGCATTGCCGATATACACACATACATACTTGTGCAGCTGGTCTGCAAATAAATAAGCCAAAAATTGAGTTATTCTCCCAAGAATCGGAGTGTTTTGTTTTCTCCCTCTGAACCAAAGGGCATTGCCAACACATTTGGAAATGCTTCACTCAATAATTACTCCACAATTAGTTCTCGCTAAATAACTCGTTGCAAAAATGACTGATACTCAACTCGTGTCTTTAAGACAACAAAGGAATACAATTCAGCGAAATATAGTTAATCTCAAAGTTCGCATCGAACTGCAGAACGACCTTGCTGCCCTTAAATGCCAGTCACAAATTTTGGAATCGTATTTTAAACAAATTCTTCAAATTCAATCACAGATCGAACGGCTGGATGCGGCTGACGACGGCCGGCAAGAATTAGAGGACGTATTCATAGAAACCAAGGCAATTATCATCACTCGTATTGGGGCGTCAAAGAAGGACCGGCCAGAAGATGCAAGTTTCTTTAATTCATCGGCAAATTGCGCAACTGGGCACCATAATCGTTTGCCTTCGTTAAAGCTGCCTAAGTTCGACGGGAAGTATGGTGACTACATGAAGTTTATTACTGCCTTTACTAGCATGGTACATGATGACGCTTCTATATCAGCTGTTGACAAATTTAACTACTTGCTTAGCTGTTTGTCTGGCCCCGTGCTGAGTGTTGTGGCCCCCTTTCAAGTGTCCGAAATCAATTATCCAAAGGCTTTAAAGCAGTTAAAGGAGCGTTACGATAAAAAGGTTTTGATTTTCATAGAGCACATATCTAGCTTATTTGATATTCAAATTATGAAAAGATCTGATCCCGCAGCTCTTCGTTGTATCTTGTATACCGTCTCCGCGCTGCGTGAATCGTTGTTGTCGTTAGGAACAGAAGCAGATGTTATGAACGCAATACTAATTCATCTTGTTTTATATAAAATTGACGCAGATTCGAAATTATCGTACGATCGGGTTCAAGAATACGAGGTGTTGCCTACTTGGGAGGATTGTTATCGCAGTTTAAGCCGTCATTGTCAATTTTTGGAGAGCAACGTTAAACAAACATCTGATGAGAAGCCAAAGGAAAGGCCCACGCAGAATAGAAGAGCCTTTGTTACGGCACAGGGTGTTTGTAAAAAATGTTCTGCTATTGATCACTCTCTCAATCAGTGCCCTTCATTTGGTTTACTAGACTGGCAGGATAAATTGAATTTCGTCAAGCAATCCGCTCTGTGCATAAATTGTTTGCGCACCGGCCATTTGGCGAGCAGATGTCCAAGTAGATCTCGTTGCCGCGTTTGTCAAGGCTTACATCATACTATTCTGCATAGAACTGCTCATCCAGAGCAACCAACACAAATGTCTCCCACACATCTCAGCAGCAGCGGGAACCCACACATGCTGTTTCCATGCTTTCGCGTCATTCGAGGCGCGCTTTAATTCCTACGGCAATAGTATTGATTAGGGATAAGTTCGGAATATTTCAGCCAGCCAGAGCTTTGCTTGACTCAGGCTCTGAAATAAATTTCATCTCTGAAGAGTTGGCCAAGCTCCTTCAGCTCAGATCCGAGAGACAGAAGTATGACATTTCTGGCATAGGCGATGTCAGAACGCAGATGAGATTCTCGGTCTCAACAACTATTCGATCACGATTATCTGTAAATGAATGGCATTTACAATTCGCTGTAGCCAAGACAATATCGCTTAATCAGCCAGAGCGATTCGCTGACACTTCACAATGGAACATACCCTCAGAGATTGACCTTGCAGATCCAGGCTTCTACATGCCTCACCGGATTGACCTACTCATCAGCACACAAGAGTTTTTTGATTTACTTTCACATGGCAAAATTTCTTTGGGTCCAGGCCTTCCTTGCCTGGTCAATACTGCACTTGGTTGGATCGTTGGCGGAAAGGTTTCTGATATTCCGCAATCCCAAGTCGTAACATGCAACATGGCACGTTCTACGGAGCTGCAAGGTGCATTAGAAAGGTTTTGGCTAATCGAGGATTTTGATCCGCACGATCAAGGTTTCACCGCAGAAGAGCAGGAAAGCGAACGACATTTTGTGGCAAACACAAGGTTTCTCACATCTGGACGAGTCCAAGTTTGCTTGCCATTTAAGGAGAATCCTCACATGTTAGGTAAATCTTTTGAAATTGCCAAATCCCGGTTTTTGCAAAATGAACGGAGGTTGAGCCGCAACCCGTTGTTAAAGGAGATGTACGTTCAATTCATGAGGGAATACCTAGATTTGAATCACATGCAATTGGCATCTGATTTCGACTCTCAAAAGACCCATTATGTAATCCGGCATCATGGAGTCTGATTTCAATCAGAAAGCACGACTACCAAGCTGCGTGTTGTGTTTGATGCATCGTGCAAAACAACGTCGAACCTTTCTCTGAATGAGTTGTTGATGATTGGCCCAAGCATCCAGCAGAATCTTATCCTAACACTTCTTGCCTTTCGCTTACATCGTCATGCACTTGTAGCTGATATCTGCAAGATGTATCGCCAGTTTGAAGTATCACCAGACGATCGTATGTATCAACTTGTTCTCTGGAGAGAATCCTCAGCTGCGCCTTTAGAATTGTTTTAGCTCAACACTGTCACGTACGGCATGTCCTGCGCACCATTTCTAGCAATCAGGAGCTTGAAATATATTGCAGATAAGTTCTCAAATCATTTTCCCATCGGAGCAGCCGTACTTAAAGAAGATATGTACGTCGATGACCTCCTTACTGGAGCAGACAGTGTCAAAGAGCTTCATCTCAAGGCTACAGAGGTCACCAGCATACTTTCTAAGGCTGGATTAGAGCTTGCAAAGTGGAACACAAGCAAAATAGAAAGGCAACGGAGCAGAGTTTCAATTTAAGGTTGATACCAAAGATGTTACGAAGACTTTGGGCATGTCGTGGCAACCAAAACTAGATGTGTTTTGTTTCAGGTATACCCTACCTACAATCTCTGTCGTCACCAAGCGGAGCATCGTTTCACTTGTAGCTCGCCTGTACGATTTGCTAGGGCTCGTATCACCAGTCGTTATTCGATGCAAAATATTGGTCCAAGAGTTGTGGATGCATCGTCTAAAGTGGGACGATCCACTTCCCCTGAGCTTCAATCTCAGTGGCAGCGAATAGAAGAAAATTTGCACAATCTTCAAGCCATCGAAGTTCCAAGATTCATTAACTCGTCACCTAAAAATCTATCGGAAATACACGGATTTTCAGATGCATCGCAGCGAGCTTATGGCTGTTGCCTATATCTACGAACATACATAAACGGAGAGTTCAAATAAATGCTAATCATCGCCAAGTCTAAGGTGGCCCCAATAAAAGCAATTTCATTGCCGCGGCTAGAATTGTGCGCCGCATATTTATTGTGTCAAACATGGGCCAAGATTAAGCATAAATTCGAAAAATACATTGATAGTATTTTCTTTTGGACAGATTCAAGAATCGTTCTACAGTGGCTTACCATGCACTCGTCCAGGCTAAACTGTTTCGTCGCTAACCGGATTTCTGAGATGCAATCAACCACGTCAAACATCACTTGGAGGCACGTTCCGGGCAAGGACAATCCCGCGGACATAGTTTCAAGAGGCTGCGCAGGGTCCGAGCTTATGGGAACTATATGGTTTCGTGGACCAAGCTTCTTACGTCAAGACTCATCTGGATGGCCTCAACCAGTACCAAATTCTCAGGACACCAATGAAGAGTTGGAGCTGCGAAAAGCAACAGTCCTCACATGTACCGATAGTGGAAGCAAGGAAGATGTATTCGATGAAGTTATCAACAAATTCTCATCCTATCGGCGCATTTTGCGAGTCATAGCTTTTGTGTTGCGCGTCTTTAATAGAATCAAGCAACTGAATTGCAATACGCGTTCAAGCACATCGTATCACATATTCAGCAGAAGATCTTTTTCAACGAAATCCAGCAGCTAAAGGAAAACAGGATTTTAAAACCCGAATTTCAGAAACTAAATCTGTTCCTAGCAGCGACTAATGGATCAAACGGTTCGATAACACTATCACGTGTAGGAGGCCGCTTAGCCAAGGCGGCCATTTCACTCGATGCCAAATTTCCTCTTCTTCTACCAAAGAATCATTGCTTCACGTTGAAATTTGTTGAGTATCTCCACCGGCATCACATGCACGCTGGACCAAAGGCTCTCATTAGAATCCTGCGACTTCAGGCTTGGATTGTAAACGCCAGAGAAGTTGTGCGAAAGATTGTACGGCGCTGCACACACTGTTACCATTATAAGCCTCGTTTAATGGAACAAATGATGGGATCACTTCCAGTTGATCGCTTTCATTCACAACGACCTTTTTTTGTAACTGAAGTCGACCTATGTAAACCATTTTCCACATCATACCGCATTCGATGCAAGGTGCCATATAAAACATTCATGGCCGTGTTTATATGCTTTTCGTCAAAAGCAATCCACATAGAACTCATTTCCGATCTATCTACTAATAATTTTATTCTCTGTTTAAAGCGCTTCGTCAGTCGCAGAGGCATCCCACTACGCATTTATTGTGATAATGCAACTAATTTCGTCGGTGCACGATCGCAGCTCGAGGACTTAAGCAGCAGCTATTCGACGAAGCCAACACATTAAATTTGCAGAAGTTCAGCAGCATCGTGGGATTCGAGTTCAAGTTCATCCCTCCGCGTGCTCCGCACTTTGACGGCTTGTGGGAGGCCGCAGTGAAGTCAATGAAGAGCCTAATGATGAAAAACTTGGGCAACACTGGCCTAACGTTCGAGGAGCTTCAAACGATTGCAATCGAGTCGGAGGCAATCTTGAACTCAATGGCCAATGGCACCCCTTTCCGAAGACCCAAACGATGGAGAGGCGCTTAGCCCAGCGCACTTGCTGATTGGGTCCTCTTTGATGTCCGTACCGGAGCCTTCAATTGACGAGAGCAGACCATCTTATCTTACGCGGTGGCAGCGCGTAACGTATTTGAAGCAGCAGTTCCGGGAGCTATGGAGGCGTGATTATTTACACACGCATCAGGAGCGCTCCAAATGGCTCAAACCCCACGCCAACATTCGAATTGGCCAAATGGTGATAGTTCACGAGGATAATACACCTCCCCAGGAATGGATCCTTGGTCGCATCACCAACACGCATGTCGGAGCTGATGGACGAGTACGAGTGGCCGAGATCAAGGTGAAAAATGGAACCATTCGAAGACCCATCTGTAAGATAGCGCCCCTGCCTGAGCAAACTGGTGCTTGAATACTCCTTGGATCATTCAACGGGCGGAGAATGTTCGATGACATCATAAGTCAACATTAATTTTGATATAATTATTATTATTGTTATGAATAACTTCGTTCAAGCTGATTAATAATTTGAATTCTTTGCCAACTTGTTATATTTAATTACCCCACACTGTAATCATATGCTTATGATTACATGCATTACATGATTACATGTACATGCAGCTCACACATGTACATACATACATATCTCTCTTTGTAATCTCGAAATCGAACATTAAAAAATCAGTGCATATTAGAGACCGAAACAAGTCGAACGTTTTATTCTATTCTAATAACTCTGCATTCGGCAGAGTCCGCACAAGTAATTATTTTTAAATTACATAAGTCTAAATTTATGTTGCACGCTTCCATGAAATCTCTTCCCAAAATAGCATCATGACTCATAGATTCTTCGTTCACAATTATTAAATGAAAATATACTTTATTAGAGTTTTTGATAATGTAACATAATATTTTTCCTTTCGTTTGCAAATAACTTTTATTTAAACCATAATACCGCTTGTCCTCCGGCCATACTTCAATATTCTTGAGTACCATACAAGTTTTAATCAAAGAAATTGAACTACCCGAATCTACAATTATTGGGTTATTATAAAAATGTACAAAATGTATTTTAACATGTCTTACGTAATTGTTGTCAGCTCTCTTCTTGCTTTTGTTCTGTGCATATTGTCCTACCCAGTGTCCCATTTCCGCAAGCAAAACATGATCCGAGCTGTCTCTTTGGCTTCAGACAATTTCTAGCGAAGTGGCCTCTAGCATTACAGTTGTGGCACCGAATTTCGTTGCCAGCAGCTCGATCCACCGACGCAGTCTCTTTTTCGGGTACGTTCGTTTGCTTCTTCGGTAAGTACACCTCTGCAAACGCTCGTCTCATATGTGCGACATCCCGAAAACATAGAATTCGCGCTTGGTTGCGTGAATTTCCGTTTGGTATGCCCTCAATAATTCGATCTAGTAGTTCTTCTTGATCCAAACTAACGTTCTGGGCTAGCAACTGCTTTTCATCCAGGTACTTTCCAAACTTCTCATCAGATTGCCAGATACGAGACTCGAATTTCCGGCGCTTTTCTAATTTCGACTGTGTTTCACCGAACATCGAAATCATCTGGTCGCATAGGTCATCCATTGGTTGCAAGGCCCGACTTGGATTCTCGTATAACCAGGTGTTAACTTTGCCTTTGACCTTGCTTACGAAAAGCATGCGCATTTGAGTTCGAGTAATTCTATAAATATTTGAAATATTTTTTATTTGCGCTATCCACATGCGAGCACATGTCTGTCTCTGCATCATTTCTTCTACTTCTGCGTGGCCTTGAATAGTCGAGTTTCGCGTTTGCCTTGGTGTCAGTAAATGTAGTTCGACGCTTTGCATTAGCTGACGCAATTCACTGACAATATCGACGTCTCTTTCTGTCTTGCGCACTTCGACGTGTAGCTGCTCGTTCTCTTGCTGGTTGTCCTTCTCTTCGTCTTCGTTGGAAGAATCCGTTAGGTTTTCGGCTTGGGTATTTGCGTCGTCTTCTTTGCCATACAATCCCAGCAATAACTGTTCGTCTTGTTGTTGGCCGGTTTTTACCAATTTCGAAGCAGCAACGTAATTGTGCATTTCTTTTAAAATATCCTGTTCAATTTTATCGGTATTGCTCATTGTGTTCAACCTCAGAATTAATTCGTCTTTAGTGCCCGTTGTTGGCATATTAAGCACTTCTAACCATCTCTTTAACTGAACTACCGACACTGAGCTAAAGAGCTAAAGAACTGTTATTCATTTTGTTTACGCCCACTTCTGAATTTGTAGGGGTCCGAGTGATGCTGTTATTAAAAATACACGTTGGATATATTAATTTGTAATAAGTCTTTATTTCTTGTGTCCACACTCTACGCTTGCAAAACGACGACAGACTCTCCCTTCGTTCTTTTCCTCCGCGCTCGTGTTCAGAGTTGCATTTTGAATACATATCGATAAACCTACATAAATGTTATAATTATGCATACATATACTTAATTATAACAGTGATCATTGGCCTTATACTTAACTTATAAATATACTTGTTGTTATATTTATTATACATGTGCATTTGCAACTATAAACAGTAACGTAACAGGCGGTCCTGCTACAGTAATGACATTCTTTAGGGTGAACCCACAATATGCCACGTATACGTTGGGTGGTAGTGCGTTGTCTAGAATCTCGCATGTTGATGACCTTGGCGTCCTTTCTTAATTTAATAAAAGGTGGTCAAAGGAAATAGATGATCCCGATGTTGCAAAGACTCTGTTCATTGTACTAGGACGTCCAATCCGTCCGCCGATTGAATTTTAAAGGTGCGGGCAGAAACTGCTGTTTTTTGGAAACTGCTGTTTTTGTTTCTGGCCGTTTCCCGGTAGTGTATGCAGGTACCATCCGCTCGCAGAACAACAACAAAGCTGATTTAATTTGAAGTTTTCTGAACCACTTAAGAGCAGTCGGTGTTTTAAGTGACCTGTTCGTATCTCAGTAGATTGATTTCTATTAATTGGAACACATAAATATATGCCAAACACTTTACTGCTACCACTGATTTGAATTTGTAAACCAAAATGAAATTTATGCTGGTATATTAAAATTTTATTACAACATACCAGGGCAGTCCGATAAGTAGTTAGCCTTACCGCCCGATGGCGTCACTTTCTCGTAGACGGCTACTGTCAAAATTTCAGCCGAATCGGACTCGTAGTTATACCCGTTACTCGTAGAGTAAAAGGGTATATTGTATTCGTGCAAAAGTATGTAACAGGTAGAAGGAAGCGTTTCCGACCCTATAAAGTATATATATTCTTGTTCAGGATCACTAGCCGAGCCGATCTAGCCATGTCCGTCTGTCTGTCCGTCTGTCTGTCCGTCTGTCTGTCCGTCTGTCTGTCCGTCTGTCTGTCTGTCTGTCCGTATGAACGCTGAGATCTCGGAAACTATAAAAGCTAGAAGATTGGCATTTTGTTATGCGTGATCAAAGTTTCTATCTCCATCTCCCTCGCACTCCCTTTACCTGAGTAACGGGTATCTGATAGTCGGGGCACCCGACTATAGCGTTCTCTCTTGTTTTGTTTTGACTTCGTGTGGAATCGGACGTGTCCGCAGATTTTAGAAAAATGGCGAAAGAGCAATATCGGTCTGTGATTCGATTTTTGTTTTTGGAAGGGAAATCGCACAGCGAAATCAAAGAGAGCTTGGTTGCTGTTTACGGTGACTCTTCTCCTTCGGTGGCGACCGTCAAAAATTGGTTTAACGAGTTTCAACGTGGTCGCACGTCGGTTTTTGATGAGCCACGCCCAGGGGCACCGAAAACGGCTACCACGGAGGATAACGTGACAAAAATACACGATCTCGTATTGGCAGACCGCCGATTGAAGATCCGGGAGATAGCTGAGACAGTAGGCATGTCAAAAGACCGCGTGGGTCATATCCTGCATGAAATTTTGGGCATGAAAAAGCTGTCGGAGCGATGGGTGCCGCGTTTGCTCACTCCGGACAACAAACGCAACCGTGAGACCAATTCAGAGCAGTGTTTGACGCTGTTTAATCGCAATCCGAAGGAGTTTCTGCGTCGTTTCGTGACCGTCGACGGAACATGGATCCACTGATACACACCAGAGACCAAGGAACAGTCGAAATAGTGGACTTCACATGGCGAAGCTGCTCCGAAGAGCATGGTGGGATTCACAAGGTGTCATCTACATCGACTACCTGGAGAAGGGCAAAACGGTCACAGGGCTGTACTACGCCGAATTATTGGGCCGCCACAAAGGCCTATTGTGCAGACTTCGAGAAAACGTATTTCGGGTTAAAGAAGTTGGAGCATCGCTGGGTCAAGTGTATCGAGCTAAAAGGAGATTATGTTGAGAAATAAATCGCCACTTTTCCAAAATTTTCGTTTTTCTTTTGGAGGCTAAGTACTTATCGGACCACCCTCGTATAATATTCTTATTTTTATCATTAACCCAATAGTGAATACGCCCATACTGTTAGGGTGCCAAGTATTAAAAGTAGCAAAAGACAAAATATTCTTTCTGCATCGAAATAAAATGATCGCTCACATGCACCCCTGTATGAGAATGCATGAACACGCATACATATAAATACCAATTCAACCCTGAAGTACCGTTAATCACCTTTTAATCGATGAATCATCACCAAAAATTCATCACTGCTGATGATTAATCAATGAATTTTCAGACAAATTAGTGATGAATTAAACATTGGCATGTCCTAAGAGTTAATCAGTGAAAAATTCATCACATTTTAATCAGTTATTAATCACAGTTTCAATCAGTAATTCATCACTCTTTAATCAGCATTTACTGATGAAAATGAGATAAATTACTGATTAAAGAGTGATGAATTACTGATTAAAGAGTGATGAATTCGGTGCATTTTCATCAGTAACATCATCAAATAAACTTCGTTTATGCTGGCCCAACAGTTTTATTATAAGCTTCACCTTAAATAATCAATAAATATTTTAACAGTATATGTAGGTACAGTTTAAAATAATTAAATAAATAACACTCACCTAAATTTCTGATAAATTTAGTTATAACATTTCACAAAAAATCTCAGTTTCGATATGTTCTCTCCGTTCTCTTAAATGTAAGTGCATGTACAAACCGAGAAAACAACTTCGGTTGAGAACAAGGGCACCGTTAATCCTTTTGTTTTTTCCTTTGCATAATTGGTCTTTACATGTTTCGCTTCGCGTCAACGCAGGGTATATAAAAGCATGTCCGACAATTCAAAATAATTACATTATTTAAATTTACCTAATAAATGAATCTATTTATTTCAAAACGGACTTAACGTATGTTATTTTAAAACGTATATCCTTAAAATAATATAGTAAGTATCAACTTAAATACTTATTACAAAAACCAAAATTATGTTATTTTAATTTCAAGGGTGTGCCGCGGACGTTGTGATTTTCATAGGTTGTCCTCCACCACACAGCTCATCTTATGGTGAGAGAGATAGAGTAAGAGAGGAAGATGGAAATTTTCTGCGTTTCCTACGATCGGCGACTGACAGTTTCGGCTCTGTCTGCGTCGCACTCGGCACTGCCAACTTTGCCTTTGGCTCTGCCAGCGTCGCAGTCCGCTGCTGATGAAAGGGCGATGAATTTTTGTAGTGATGAATTGCAGAACTTCAGGGAAGCGGAGGGCAACCTTCTTCAAAATGCGCCTCCCTGCGACTGAACGACAGGACTCGATTCAAAATGAGAATAAGAATTAGAGCGCAAAAAACCCGAACGCACACGAAGTGTCCGGGTCCTGCCGTTAAGAGCCCTGGGGCCTGTGAATAGGGCGCTGATCATAGTACATCAACGTCCGAAAACATGGCTCCCAGCTATGGGTGAACGCGATCTCACCAACATTGACATCATACAAACAAAACGACCTACAAAGAAAAACTCTCAAACTCAACCCCCATAACTCGGTACCAGCCATAAAACTGGAGGTCAGTTCGAATTGCGGCATAGAGAACTTGCTGTGCTTTGAAAACTAAATAAAAATGAATCCGCAACCAAACGAGCCCACGATATAAGAAGTGGGATCGTCTGAGCCTAGAACTCAAGATTCAAATCTAATCCTCGTAGTTCTTGAGGCACAGAACCGGAATCTAATGGACATTATCAAATCCATGCAGACTCCAAGGCCGGTAGCAGATGCAAGGCCTGTACATGTGGCTTTTGCCGAAGTTTAATCCTGACTGTGCGGGAGCGGATGCCTCTGCGTGGTGTACGACGGTGGCTCTTGTGATAACGTTAAGCAAGGCGCTAGACGGCAGCGCATCGCAATTGTTATCCCAGATATGTTTTGCGGGCATAATCTGGACACAATTCAAGCATCTTTTTATCCAACGCTTTGTGGGTATGGAGACATTTACAGCAATTCTACTGAACGTTTTGAATGGTCGTTCTAAATCTGGAGAGGGATTCGCAGAATATGGCAGTCCAATTGTTACTTCACTCATGTCCAAGTGGAAAGGTAAACCTTAGAGGAAATCGCCGTGTCGGTAGCGTTGGAATACATGGCCCTAATCGACAATGGTTTGGTGCGCTGGGTATACACCACCAACATAACAAGCCGAAATGACCTACAACAGCAACTCCAGGCCCACGCTTTTAAGAAGCGTTATCCGGAAAAAGATGCATACTCATCCGGCCCAGAGCGGAAGAAGTCCAAATTCCAAGTAAAATGCCACCATTGCGGAAAGATTGGCCACAAAAAAGCTGAATGCCGTAGCCGACTGGAAAGGGGACAGAACGCAAAAAGAAACAACCAGAACGGGAGCAGCCATACTGGAGTGAAGGATCGCTTTTTTAAGTGCAACGAACTGGGACATTACATTAGTTCATGTTCTAAAATCCGGACCAGCGGAAACGAGAAGATCTTCGATAGCGTGTGGACATTTAAACTGTTTCCCCGCCCAAGGGAATAATAAATGTATCCGGTGAGTCAATTCCATTTTGCTTCGACTCAGGAGCTGAACGTTCGTTGGTAAAGGAAAGTGTTGCAGACAAGTTTAAAGGAAAGCGTCTGAACAATATTGTGAAACTAAATGGCATCTGTAACGACTCTATCTATGTATAGTACAATGCAAATCCTTTCTAATGTAAATATTGAACAGTATTGCGTAGAAACTTTATTGCATGTTGTAATGGACAAATACACAAATTACGATGTTTTGATTGTTCGCGAAATATTAAGCAAGGGCTTTAGTGTAGCAATATACGCTGAAAAATTTGGTATTTACAAAACAAAAAGAGTGGATGTCGTAACTTTTGAACCTTGTAGACTCCGATGGCGACTTGACTCTGATAAGATGGCCTTGTAAAATATTCTTAAACACTATTATGATTGGTTTATAGAGGGAATAATTAGGTTAATAAATCTAAAAAAGACAGTGCAGTGCCGGCCATGTAGACTTAGCGAAGATGAGAAAGAGCATGTGCTTTCTAAAATCGATGAGCTCCTTAAATCTAATATTATTCGTCCCAGCCTTTCACCTTTCGCTGGCCCTATGATGCTCGTTAAAAAAAAGGCAGTGATCGTCTTTGTGTGGATTACCGTGCTCTGAATGAGAGCACAGTCTCAGACAAGTATCCTTTGCCTTTAATTTATGATCAGATTGCTAGGCTACATGGGGCAAGTCATTTCTCATGTCTCGATATGGCTAGCGGCTTCTACCAAACACCGGTACATCCAGATTCTATTGAGCGCACCGCTTTTGTCACTTCCGAGGGTCAATATGACTATGCCTTTTGGTTTAAAAAACGCTCCGTCCGTGTTTCACCGCGCTATCATTGCAGCATTGGGAAATCTTGCATACACTCACGCCAGTGTTTACATCGATGGTGTTTTGATTGTGGCCGAAACTAAGGATGAAGCCTTAGATCGATTGGAGATTGTGCTAGAAACCTTAAGCAAGGCTGGATTTTCATTCAATGTAACTAAGTTTTCCTTTCTTAAAACTAGGATATAATATCTGGGGTTTGAAGTGGGCAAAGGACAGATTCGACCTAATCCACGCAAAATTCAAGCGTTGACAGAATTGCCACCTCCAAAAACGGTTACGCAATTAAGACAATTTATAGGGCTAGCATCTTACTTTCGGCAGTTTGTACCAACATTTTCAGAGACATTAAAAACATTGCATTCGCTCACTTCAAAGAAAAACTCCGATTTCGTTTGGCTGTTAGAGCATGAAAGAATTCGCTCGAAAATAATATCTGTTTTAACACAGGAGCCGGTGCTAACCATATTCGACCCTCAACATTCGATAGAACTTCATACAGATGCCAGCGCAATTGGCTATGGTGCAATTTTGCTTCATAAAATCGACAAAAAGCCCTATGTTGTTGAATATTTTAGTAAATGCACGTCACCTGCTGAATCAAATACCACTCATATGAGCTTGAGACTTTGGCAGTCGTCAATACCATTAAACATTTTCGTCATTATTTACAGGGGCGTAAATTTGTTGTATATACTGATTGCAGTTCGCTAAAAGCTAGTCGAACAAAATCGGACCTTTCACCAAGGCTGCATCGATGGTGGGCTTTTCTACAGTCCTTTGATTTTGATATTTAGTACCCGAAAGGAGAAAGAATGGCACACGTAGATTTTTTATCAAGGAATCCGATGATTAGAGAATGCAAGAGCGTAGAGAAAATTGTTGAAAAGGGGATTAAATTGACTAAGGTAACTGATAATTGGATAGTTTCTGAACAACAACGGGACTCTGAAGCTTAAAAATAACGAATTGCCGGAAAATTAAGATAAAACATTTGAATTGAGAAAAAGCGTTTTATATCGAAAAATACAAAGAAACGGCAAAAACAAGTGCTTACCTGCAAAACCTAGGACATTTAGAAGGGCAGTGATTAATCACGTCCACAAATCTATTATGCATTTAGGTTGGAAAAAAACCTTAGATAAAGTATATGGGTTTTATTGGTTCGAAAATATGTCAAAGAACATTCGAAGGTTTGTCGAAAACTGTATCACCTGTAAACTAGCCAAGCCATTGGTTGGGAAAATTCAGGTGGAATTATATCCGATTAATAAGGCCGAAATTCCGTGGCATACAGTGCACATAGATATTACTGGAAAGTTGAGTGGAAAGAACGACTTAAAGGAGTATGTAATTGTTTTGGTGGATGCGTTCACAAGCTCAGTATTCCGTGATGTTTGTTCTTCCTTTAACTGCAACAGGCGAAAGCAGGCAAATGGCCAGGTAGAACGTATAATGAGCACACTTAAAAGTATGTCGTGGCAAGATGCATTGGCCGAAGTACAGTTGGCAATGAATTCCACAGCCAATAGAGTCACCAAGGTCAGCCCATTAGAAATGTTTATCGGTAGGGAAGCTAGACCTTTCGGCCTATAGGTGAAGAAGAGGATAATTTAATGAACAGAGAATCTATAAGAAAACAAGCTAAGGAAAACATGGAAGCTAATGCTCGATACGACAAACGTAGATTTGATAAGAACAAAGCAAAAATATTTAAATTTAACGTTAGAGACCATGTATTGACCAGACAAAACTAGAACCAAAATTTAAAGGTCCTTTTGAAAAATTCGAGCTACTAGATGGAGATAGATATGTTTTAAAATCATTAACAAGTAAGAGAACAAATAAGTGAAGAAGTTTATGAAGAATTCGACGACTCAAAAGGAGCTGAGTCTGATTCCCAAGTGGAATGAAGATATGGATGGCACGGTAGGTGCTTTGGAATCCCAAGAGGGGATTTAATGACCGCATCATAACAGATAGACATGTTATGGCGGTGACCGAACTATAGCAGAAGGATATGCTATGGCGGTGGTCGGTAATTTGGTGTTACTAAAAATGCACAAGTTGATAAAGTTCAAAGGTTGTTAAGTTTGGTTAAGAAAGAAAAGTAATGTAAATAATGTTATCAAGAAACCTATTCGTTTATGTTGGTCTAAATGCCTCAAATTATGTGAACAAATGTTAATGAAATGTTGTAAAGAATAAAAATGAATAACAACTGACGTGTGAAAATGGTGTGAATGGAGCAAAGAAGAAATTGGTAAAATTGAGCTCTGCCTTCTTGGGGGTTCGATTTGCGGCAGAGAGATTAGCAGAACTTGCTGTGCTTTGAAAAATAAATAAAAATGAATCCGTCACCAAACGAGACCTCGATATATATTTCAAAACTATGACAGAAATACTTAATAACTCTTATACATTTTTGTTTATTTAATTTTTAATACATCATTGCTTGTAAAATATTCCTTAAAAAGTTACAGGGAACCAAGAATTCTATAAAAAAAAAGAATGTCCTGGCCTGAAAAATGTGAGTTCTGATTCATCTTTCCTTATTACAAATTGCGAAAATTTTTTTTCCGTAATTCAATAGTTTTGATATTTAAAAATATTTCCCTAAAAGGATTTTTCAAAACTCAAATTGTTTTCAAAGTTATAGCCGTTTTAGTGACGTGGCAACTAAACCGGTTGAGAGAACGACTGGAACAATAAGTGGCTGGAAGCCCGGGCTACCTTAGTATGAATAACTTTCTCTCCTTCTTTCTATAACAATACCCTTATTTCCAGTATACTACACTAATCGTTTGAAGGTCATTGTATGAAGCTGGGATAGCTGATTAAGGGAATGTAATTTATACGTAATATTCTATCAGTTACGCTGCCCGAAACTTAACATACAACTTTAAGTGCGTTTTGCTCGAAACTACTTTTTTTGATGCGGTCGCCACTATATCACAAGTTCTAAACAGTCGATTTACTTGAAATTTTGCATGAATATTCTTTAAATATATCTCTATCGCCGGAACCAACAAAAAATACAAATTTTTTATTTATAAAATTTTTAAAAATTCAACAAAATTGAAAAATTAGTGAAACAAATCTACTTTTTTCTTTGAGTAGCCGCCATTTCACGAAATTTTGTTTGTTTTTTTTTTTTGGTGCTTCATGCCATAGCGACATTCGTACTCATTAAGAATCTATCATTGTTTTATATTTCAAATAACGACAAGCATAGAAATCATGGCGACGAGGCACGGCCTCCAGTTTCCCCCTCTTCTTCAAGAACGAATAACTTTATGAAAAAATTTTTTTTTTTTTAATTTATTTTATGTATTTCCCTAAGTTTAATAAAAAAATGAAAAAAAAAACGGATGGTAAAAATATTTATTGCTTTATATTAATTGTTAAAAAAAGCTCGAAATTCAAGCCTCTAGACTAGAAGACCCCCTTAAGATGTAACTGTCTTATCTCATTATGAAATTAAATTATGCTGACCGATGCAGTTTGGTGGGAAATTGGAACGCAATATATTTGAACTTGGTTACAAATATTGTATTCTTGTATTTTATAATAAGTAATGAAATCAACTATATAATGATTACCACAGTTAAATTTGGACAGTCAATGTGAGCCTTTCTCAAGTAAAACACATTCCAGTACACAAAGTTAAGCTACGCGTAATTCTATTAATATATCCCTTATCAGTTCGAAAGACAATTTGACTCACGCTGGTAACACAACAAGCGCAACTTAAGTCGCCAAAAACCAACAATGCTGGACCCCCTCTGGAAGATGCCCCCGGCACCCGATGGCAAATTTCTCGTGATCTCCAGATCAGAGAATGAAACATTTACCAAAATCTCACCGTTTCTAATTAAAAAGTCAATCGACTCTGCCTTAGGTGGAGAAGTCTCAGAGTGCAACAAAATTAGAGAAAAACTTTGCAAAACTCCCCACAATGCCTGGCAACATACCAATTCAAGTTTCAGAACAACGATTTTTAAACTCTTGCAAATGATTGATATACTGCAACGAAGAGGTACAATTATTGAAAAAATTAATGTTTGGAAGCCTCACCGAAACTGGACTAATTATACTTACATACTTGTTACTCAACCTACCAGAAAACATCAACATTGGATATTAAAGAATCAAAATTCGACAATATATCCCTCCGCCAATGCGTTGCAGCAATTGAATGCGTATCGGACACATTACAAAATTCTGCATTAGATCAGGAGCCTGCCCTAATTGCTGCCGCTCTATTCATACCGAGGTTATGAATGGAGAAAAACAAATACCTTAATAGCAATCATTTCGCAAGGGATAGGAAGTGCCCAGTCTTTATAACCCACCAAAAGTTAAAAGCAATAAAAGTCTTACAAAAAGTAGACTACCGAAAAGCCTGGTCCATTTTCAAGGAGAGACATCAACAGTATTGGGCGTTGTATTCATCAGTTGCAAAGTCTAGCCAAAATCAATCACATCAACAACAGGAAGCAACACAAAGTCTAACCAAACCCACATCATCAACAACCTTGCAGAAACCATCAACAATCAATCACCGGAAAATTATCACTTATGAAGACGAAGATGGGAAGTCCACCAGCTCCATCAGTACGAAAGAAAATGCCAAAGATAAGTCTAAAACATGCAAAATTTACCAACAACCTTTCCTAAAAAGAAAAGGACTTTTAAAAAACCCAATGAGAACCCAAAAACATCAATTCTAATAGAATGACAGATTGATGTCCAATCAGCAAAAAAATTGAATATATTCGCAACGTACATTCCTCCTTATCAAAAATTTACAAAATTAATTGAAAACAAGAAAGAAAAGCTAACAACGGGCGGAGCTGAAGTTGATATACCCTTGCAGAATATTCTGTAAATTATATTCTTCAAAATTATTCATATGATGCATTCTTGTTACTAAAAATCCCAACTTCCTAACTTTAAAAACACCAAAGTTATGGCATTTCCAATCGTTCAGTTATATGGCAGCTATAAGATATAGTCGGCCGATCCTTATGAAATTTGATAGGTCGGATTGATTAGCCAAAAAAATAAAACCCATAGAAAATCCCAACTTCCTAACTTCACAAACACCAAACTTATGGCATTTCCGATCAATCAGTTATAAGACAGCTATAGGATATTGTCGGCCGATCCCGTCCGTTTCGACTTATATACAGCGTGCAAAGGAACAAAGTGGGTATGCAAAGTTTCATTCGATATCTTTAAAATTGAGAGACTAGATCGCGTAGAAACAGACAGACGGACAGACAGACGGACATGGTTATATCAACTCAGCACGCGATCATAATCATGAAAATGTCTACTTAAAATGGTCGGAGATGTCTCCTTCACTGCATTGCACACTTTTGACCAAAATTATAATACCCTCTGCAAGGGTATAAAAGGGGGGTTGCACTCCGGGAGTGCAGGCAGAAGTGAAATCTTGAACTTATGGCGCGTTGGCGCGATTTGAATCACGTCCTTGGTGAAATTCTCTAATAAAATTAGTATATTTTCGATTTTTTAGGCTTTCCGATAATTTTTAATTCTTAGCTGAAATGAGCATAGAGTTTTTCCTAATTTATCAAAACTTCGAGATTTTTTGTAATTTTGTAAAAATTTATTAACTTCAAACTTAAAATGCAGCTCCTTTTTAAACGCTAGCGCCAAACATGTATTCTTGTAATGTTACTGTTTGTAAAACAGGAAGTTGTCTCCCTAGCCGAAGAAAGAGACAGCTGTTATATACCTATATGTATACTAATAGTATTGTACACTATTTTAAACATATATGTACCCCACGTGTTTCTCACTATACCCTTGCAGAGGGTATTATAATTTTGGTCAAAAGTGTTCAACGCAGTGAAGGAGACATATCCGACCCTATATAGTATATATATTATTGATCAGGATCGCGTCCTGAGTTGATATAAGCATGTCTGTCTGTCTGTCCGTCTGTCCGTTTGTCTGTCCGTCTGTCGGTCCGTCTGTCAATATCGCATTGAAACTTTGAACACAACCTTCGAGCCTTTGCACGCAGTATATAAGTCAGAAAGTCAATAGCTGCCATATAACTGATCGATCGGAAATGCCATTACTTTGACGTTTTTAAAGTTAGGAAGTTGGAATTTGTTATGGGTTTTATTTTTGGCCAATTAATCCGACCTACTAAATTTTATAAAGCCGCCACATAACTGATTGATCGGAAATGACATAACTTTGGTGTTTGTCAAGTTAGGAAGTTGGGATTTTCTAAGGGTTTTATTTTTGGCTAATCAATCCGACCTACCAAATCTTATAAGGATCGGCAGACCATATCCTATAGCCGCCATATAACTGATTGATCAGAAATGCCGTAACTTTGGTGTTTGTATAGTTAAGAAGTTGGGATTTTTTATTGGTTTTATTTTTGGCCAATCAATCCCACCTACCAAATTTCATAAGGATCGGCCGACCATATTGCTGCCATATAACTGAACGACTGGAAATGCCATAACTTTTGTGTTTTTAAAGTTAGGAAGTTGGGATTTTTTATGCGTACTAAGAATGCATCATATGAATAATTTTGGAGAATATAACATACAGAATATTCTGCAAGGGTGTTCCTAACTTTAAAAACACCAAAGTTATGGCATTTCCAGTCGTTCAGTTATATGGCATCAATATGGTCGGCCGATCCTTATGAAATTTGGTAGGTCGATCAATCAGTGCACAATATGGCGGCTATAGGATATAGTCGGCCGATCCCGGCCGTTCTGATTTATATACTGCGTGCAAAGGAACGGAGGGTGTGTGCAAAGTTTCAATTCGATATCTTTTAAACTGAAAGACTATTTCAAATAGAAACAGACAGACGGACAGACGGACATGGTTATATCAACCCAGGACGCAATCCTGAACATGAATATATATACTTTATAGGGTCGGAGATGTCTCCTTCACTGCGTTGCACACTTCTGACCAAAATTATAATACCCTCTACAAGGGTATAAAAACTCTCAATCTCGTCTCAGGGCACGAACGAATGCCCATGCAAAGACTTCATATAGCAGGCAGCGCTCTCGCATACCTATACACTCTGAGTATACATATTATAAAACTTCTGCGATCACACCAAAAGTAACAGCAAGAACTACAGCAACGGCAGCAAAACCAACAACTTCTACAGCAACGGCCCTTACCGCAGAATCAACTGCGATGTCGTCGACTGAAGAGCCAAATACAACGTCAACTAAAATTATGAAAAAACAAATTTAAGCAACTATTCAACAGGCAGGCCCGGCCATACAGACCGGCATGGATCGCTACATCCAAATTAAGCGGAAGCTTAGCCCGCAGAACACCGCGGTGGGTAATAAACTAAAAATAAACTGAGTCCAAAGAGACAACGAACTACCCGGGAGATCCAATAACAACAGATTTTCCCTTCTAAACTCAACCAGAACTGGGTAAAGCGACCCAACCGAAACCAAAGCCCCCACCAATTTACATTAGGGAGAAAAGCTCGAACGCCCTGGTCAACAAAATTGTTGCGCTGTTCGGGGACGGAAATTTTCATTTTGCTCCGATCACTAAAGGGAATATTAACGAAATCCGAAGAACATTTCCGAGCTATGTCAAAATACCTGGAGGAAGCTAAGAAAAACTGCTACACGTACCAACTAAAAAGCAGCAAGGGCTTGCAAGTTGTACTAAAAGGGATCGAGCTCGACGTAACCCCCAATGTAGTTTTCGATGCCCTCAAAGAAAATGGTTTTTCTGCAACCAACGTTAGTAACATCATAAACAGGAACAAAAAGCCGCAACCACTCATTAAAGTAGAACTGGAGCCAGACAGCAGAGTCTTAAAGAAAAATGAAGTGCACCCCATCGAAGAATTAAGGTGGAAGAACCACATAAAAGGAACGGCCCAGTGCAATGTACAAATTGTCAGGAATATGGACACACCAGAACATACTGCACACAGTATGTGTAGTTTGTGGAGACTTTCACGATTCCGCCAATTGCCCTGCCAACAAGGAAGAGCCCCAAAAGAAGACATATGGAAACTGCGTAGGAAATCACACGGCAAACTACAGGGGCTGTGTGGTCTACAAGGAGTTGAAGGACCGCATGCAACGAGTGACAACAACGCGCCACCAAAACATTCAAAACGTGTACACTTACTTAAAAACGACGCCGGAAGTATTTTTCGGGACGTCTGCAAGATCCTCATTTGGTCAGCAAAATACACATAAGGGATTCTCATACACCGATGTCCTTCGAACAGGAACGGAAAACCCACTCCTGTCTTACCTAGGAAACTTTCAGCAGGTCCCATGAAAGTCACAAAGCGCACTGGAAGCTATGATGGTTACTATGCATAAAGTATGATGGAATTTATGTCCTTCAAAACCAGAACATGGTGTTACAGTTGCTTGCAGCAAAGCAGTCCAAATAATTAATGGCAAATCTACGAATAACCAGTGGCGTTTCCCGGCACAAACATGAAATAACACAGTTCCTGAATGAAAATCATTTCGACATTATGCTACTGATAGAGACGCACCTTACAAACAAATACAATTTCCAAATAAGAGTCTACACCTTCTACCGCATAGATCATTCAGATGGTAAAGCCCACGGCGGAACCGGCATCCTAATCAGGGAACTTGCAGGCCACGTCTATCAAAATGGAGTCAGAAAGCGGTCCCCTTTCCATAGCCGCTGTCTATTGCCCACCTCGCTTTACAATTACTGACGGACAATTAATGGATTTTTACAACTTACTTGGAGATCGCTTCATAACAGCAGGAGATTATAATGCGAAACATACAGTGCTAATAACTCTTCGTCAAAGCCCAGAAACTTCAGATCACCCCCAGAGACTGACATCGCACAGAACAAACTGGTTAAAATATAAAATGTATGTAAGTTCTCACATCGAACTAACCCCGCAGCCCCGCACTGATGCTCCTGAAGATGTACTTGTGGCAGCAGGCACTATTTTAACACCACAATCGAAGATCGCCATCTTCAATACAACGCCTTAAGGAAGCAACTCGCACTCTAAACCGAGCCCTGAAGAAAGACGCTGAAAATGCACAACTGCGGTACATCGGAAAATTTTCGCCAACCAGTACAAAACATCCTCTGTGGAGGGCTCACCGAAATCTGAGCTCTCCAATCGAAACAGTCACTCCGATAAGAAACCCATCAGGTATAGAGCCGAAACTTTTGCTTGACATCTCCGTAGCGTTTTCCAACCCAACCCTGCCACTCGTCAATTTCTCCTACCACAAATTGAATCGGAAACTATATCCTTACCAACATTGCTTCAGCCAAAAGAGATCGCGAAAGTGATCGGGGATCTGAAAGCGAAAAAGGCTCCGGGCAGTGACCTAATAACACCAAAAATGATAATTGAACTTCCATACTCTGCTATTGAGGCTATTTGTAAACTCTTCAATGGGATCATACTATCGGCTACTATCCGAGCAAATGGAGAAAATCTACTATCATAATGATACCGAAGCCTGGAAAAGACCACACAATTCCTTCATCCTACAGACCAATAAGTTTACTATCGTGTCTGTCTAAATTGTTCGGGAAATGTCTTCTTACACGCATAATACCATATCTGGAAGCACACAATGTTATCCCGGCACATCAATTTGGCTTCCGTCAAAGACATGGTACAATCGAACAAGTTAACAGAATAACAACAGAAATCCACACTGCCTTTGAGAATCGGGAATATTGCAGCGCAATATTCCTCGATGTATCTCAAGCTTTCGATCGAGTCTGGCTCGATGGCCTCGTCCATAAAATCAAAACACACTTGCCTACATACACTCATAAGCTAAGCTAAGGTGCAACACAACAACATCTGACGACTACATTATCGAAGCTGGAGTCCCGCAAGGAAGCGCACTTGGGCTAACGAAAAATATCCTGATTCCCACATTATACTTGCATTATCCGTTGGCCACGTTCTCTATCCGCAAGTTTACATAGGAACCAGAAACATTAATAGCAGTAGTTTCGGAAACTGCCAATACCAAAGCTTAAACAAAGTTATGCTACAGCGACAATGACAAACCCATGGAATTAGTAGCAATTTCGCGTTGGTAATGAAACAGATACACACAAATCAAGTTAGCAAAACAAATTTTAAAAAATATATATTTAAATTGAAAAGCATACATGATATTAATAAGAAATAATATTAATATATTTTGATTGTATATAAACATTTTACAAGTTTTTTAATATTATATGTATTTTTTAGCAGTAGAGCAAGAATCTTCGCAGATTTAATACTTTTGACGTGCTTCATTTTATGCGAATTTCTATTACTATATCAACTTTTATTTTATATTTTAGATGATTCGATTTTCAATATTCGGATTTCACGTAGTCTCTTGTTAGCAAGATAACGAATAGTAACTTCTTTGCATAGATTTGTATATTTGTTAGTGGTAGATGACGCAATAAATCGAATCACTGATATTAATAATAAAACAATTAAGAGAAAAAAAACCTAACGGCTGTCATTAAAACACAATAATTTTTAATTAAAAGAGCAGGAGTCCCAAAACAAATTTTATTCAAATATTTAAGTCAATCTTACATTTTTTTACGAGTTTAATCCAAAGCTTTCTTCTCTTGGATCTCCAAAATTAAATCAGACTATTCACCTCCCGATGGAGATCGTGTTAACTTGCTTAGATTCTATTCTTAGATACTTAGTCCCCTTATAATTACAGAGGTAAATTCAAGTTTTCCGCTATCCCAAAGATTTTCGAAAACGATTTTTGTATTATTTGACCTAAACCCTCCTCAACCACACTTGCAACGTCTTTAAAGATCGATTATATCTTCATGTAACGGGTTTGTATTGTAATAAATAGCTTTAAAAAATAACATTCAGACTGACATAGATTACACTATTTTTAGTACAGCGTTTGATTTTCCATGTGATCTTCTAACATTAATTTTAACTTATCTGAGTCGTAGGACACATCCACCACGATCTCCATTTTAGTAGCAGCCACTTCACGCGGCCAATAAAGAATCCACTTTTGTCTACATCTTTTTACAATTGCCGATCAATTTGCGCAGTTTTTTCACATCGCATAATACGCCTTATCCCGTTCTAATTTTTCTTATTCAAATGCCAGGTCAAGTTTAAACGAAAGCTCTCTTATTTTAAATCTTCAAAGGGTTAAAGCGCGTCCCAATGGAGTTCCCAACTGTGAGCTTAGATACTGCACTGAAGCACTGTGTAGACCGCTCCGCAAGTTGTTTACTTTATTTTTGAAAACTGTAAATCACTTACTTTTTGTGCTATAGCTCTTGCATTCTCTAATCATCGGATTCCTTGATAAAAAATCTACGTGTGCCATTCTTTCCCACCATCGATGCACCCTTTGTGAAAGGTCCGATTTTGTTCGACTAGCTTTTAGCGAACTGCAATCAGTATATTCAATAAATTTACCCCCCTGTAATGTTTAATGGCATTGACGACTGCCAAAGTTTCAAGCTCATATGAGTGTTATTTTGATTCAGCAGGTGACGTGCATTTACTAAAATATTCAACAACAATATTTCAATATTTGTCGATTTTATGAAGCAAAATTGCACCATAGCCAATTGCGCTGGCTTCTGTATGAAGTTCTATCAAATGTTGAGGGTCGAATATGGTTAGCACCGGCTCCTGGCTTAAAACAGATATTATTTTTGTTTTATTTACGCGCCGGAAAAACAATAAGTCAATCAGTCGAAAACGTTCGAATAAATCAATAAACATGAGGTTTTGCGTTTCGCGATGCAAATCGCATATCGTAAACTAAAGTTTTAATTAAACAAATAATTAATCTTTACGCACTAACGATAAATAAATGAGTAAGAACGTGGCTCAGCGCACCCAACGACCAAAACAACAAGACGAAGCCCGTGAAAAAATTCAGAATGAGCAAGACAAACGTCGTCTCACTTTGGCCCGTAACAATGCTTATTTTACGGTGACGAGTAATACTCTAGAACCGAAAGTGCTTGAAGGTGCAAGTTTACTGACCGCCGAAAACCAGAGAGCTAGCTCTTGCTCTTGCAAAAATCGGTGCAAACGGCAAAAACAAAGCAAAACAGAGTCTGAACCGCTAATTTGTTCCAAGGAAACTAAAGCCCCCACCTATTTTTATTCGGGAGAAGATCTCGAATGCCCTAGTCAACAAAATAGTTGAGCTTGTCCAAAAAGATAACTTTCATGTTATTCCGCTTACGAAAGGGAATATAAGCGAAACTAAACTCCAAACCAAAACCGAAGACGATTTCCGAGCAGTGTCGAAGTACTTAAACGATGCCAAACAAATTACTACACGTACCAGCTAAAAAGTTGCAAAGGCCCTGAAAATCACGGGCCATTAGATGAAAATAGATTTTCCATTCTGGCGGAGCCTGAAACAGAATCTGAACAATTAGCCCCAAGGAAACTAAAGCCCCACCTATTTTTTTTCGGGAGAAGATCTCGAATGCCCTAGTCAACAAAATAGTTGAGCTTGTCGGAAAAGATAACTTTCATGTTATTCCGCTTATGAAAGGGAATATAAGCGAAACTAAACTCCAAACCAAAACCGAAGACGATTTCCGAGCAGTGTCGAAGTACTTAAACGATGCCAAAAATAATTACTACACGTACCAGCTGAAAAGTTGCAAAGGTTTGCAAGTTGTGCTCAAGGGGAAAAGAACCCGATGTGACCCCCTCCGAAATCACAGAGGCCTTAAAAGAAAACGGTTTTTGCGCAAAAAATGTTATAAACATTATGAACAAAAACAAGAAGCCGCAACCACTCTTCAAGGTCGAGCTGGAGGCAGACAGCAGAACTTTGAAAAAACGCAGTGCACCCGATCTACAAGTTGCAGTATCTTCTGCACCGTAGGATAACAGTGGAAGAGCCGCACAAACGGACCGGACTTACTGCACCCTCAGGTCAGTATGTGTAGCTTGTGGAAACTGCCACGGCTCCGAACCCTGCCCTGCCAACAAGGAAGACTCTCTCACTATAAAGTGTGTAAACTGCCAAGGAAACCACACAGCTAACTACAGAGGCTGTCCAGTCTACGAGGTGATGAAAAGTCGGATGCAACGAGCGCCAACGGCACGCTCCCTGAACACACAAAACACTTACATGAGATCACAAACGACACCGGAAGTTTTCTTCGCAAAAGCAGCCAGATCATTATTTGGCCCTTCAATTACCACCAACGGAATTTCTTACGCCAGTGCTCTAAGATCAGGCACAGCTCACATAGAGCCGAAAATTGATAACATCCAGCAGGCCGTGGGACAGCCACAAAGTAACATGGAATCTATGATGATTACTTTGCATCAAAATATGATGAAATTTATGTCCTTCATGAAAACCACCATGCAAACCCTTATGCAAAACCAAAATATCTTACTACAAATGCTTGCAGCTCAGCAGTCCAAATAAACCATGCCTAGCCTTCGAATAACTCAGTGAAACGCCAACGGTGTTTCACGGCATAAACCTAAAATATCTCAATTTCTGAACGAAAACCACATCGACGTTATGTTGCTGGCAGAAACGCATCTCACCAGCAAATATAACTTTCAAATACGGGGTCACACGTTCTATGGCACCAATCATCCAGATGGTAAAGCGCATGGCGGAACTGGAATCTTAATAAGAGACCGCGTCAAACACCACTTTCACCAACGGTTTGCTAAAAATCATCTGCAATCTACATCGATAAAATTACAGTTGGGCAACTGCAACCTTGCCATTGCCGCTGTCTACTGCCCACCCCGCTTTACAGTCTCTGAAGACCAATTCATGGACTTCGACAATTCGCTTGGAGAGCGATTCATAGCAGCAGGAGATTACAACGCCAAGCACACGCACTGGGGAAGGCAACTATATAATGCACTCATTAAAACATGCAACCAACTGGACTACGTTTCACCAGGCAGCCCTACATACTGGCCTACAGATCCTAGAAAACTACCTGATTTAATTGATTTTGCTGTGACAAAATACATCTCTCGCAATCTAATATCTGCAAAATCGCTTTTGGATCTTTCATCGGACCACTCACCAGTGCTAATAACTCTTGTTCAAAGCCCGGAATTAATCGAGCACCCTCGCAGGCTGACGTTGCATCGAACCAACTGGCTGAAGTTCAAAAAGTACGTAAGTTCCCACATTGAACTAACTCCACAGCTCAACATCACTCAACATACTGGTGGAACCAATCCATTGCGGAAGCCAGGAAAGACTGCCACAGGGCAAGACGAGCATACCAACGCTCAAGAGGAAGGCCCGAATTTGAGGCACTTCAAATACTTTTCAGGGAAAGAAGACGAGCCCTGGAAAAAAATATAACAGAGAGCAAACGCAGATGCTTTAATAATATATGCGAAGAAATAGACTCCAACCCATGGGGCTTCGCATATAAACTCGTCACAAAACGGCTGCGGGTATTTAGTAGGCCATCGCCGACATGCCCAGCCGGCCTAAAGAGGATAGTGGAAACACTATTCCCAGAGCAAGAAAGTATGGCGCGAACCTCACAGATCGTGAATACTGCGACCATAAAGCTCACAAGTGCCGAAGAAGTCCATCGGGTGTTGAAGACAATACTGGACGACAAGGCACCGGGACCAGATGGCATCCCGAATAAAGTCCTTAAAATTGCTATTAAGGCTAACACAAAAGAGTATGTTCACATGTATAACGCATGCCTAACAGAAGGTGTGTTCCCTAGTCGCTGGAAAATAGAGCGGCTGGTACTCATACCAAAGGGGGACAAGCCAGCGGAGGAGCCTTCTTCATATAGGCCACTCTGCATGCTAGACACGGTGGGTAAAATTCTTGAAAGAATAATCCACTCCCGGCTAGAAGGTGCCCTTGACGAAACCAACGGCCTCTCAGAGATGCAGTATGGTTTTCGAAAGGGTCTATCCACCATCGACGCTGTCGGTAAACTGTGCGAAGTCGCAGATAAAGCGATCGAGGGGAAAAGGTGGTTGTACGGCACAAAGCAGTACTGCATAGCGGCAACGCTGGATGTTAAAAACGCATTCAACTCCGCTAGATGGGACCACACACTAAATGCATTGAGAAACCTTAATGTTCCAATGTATATACAGAGAGTAATAGCGAGCTACTTTGAAAGCCGCCTGCTCCTGTATGAAACTGATTCTGGGCAATCGACCCACAGGGTTAGCGGGGGAGTCCCACAAGGATCAGTCCTAGGCCCCTTGTTGTGGAATGCCGTGTACGATGGGATCCTTAGGATCGCGATGCCCGAAGGTGCACGACTCATTGGCTTTGCCGATGATGTAGCCATAGTAGTCACTGCAAAGAAGCTACCAGATGCAGAGAGAATCTGCAACGAAGCTGGGGAACGAGCAAGCGCATGGCTCGACGCCAAGGGACTCACTTTGGCAGCGCACAAGACGGAAGCAGTCCTGATAAGCACCAGGCAGATAGTAGAGACGGCTACTATCAAAATTGGAGGAGCCACAATTAAATCTCGCCCAAGCCTAAAATACTTGGGCGTTATGATTGACCACCGGCTAACCTTCAAAGAACATCTAGCGTACGCTAGTGGCAGGGCAGGCAGGACTGCGGCCGCGATCTCGAGGATTATGGCTAACACTCGGGGACCGAGGCAACCAGGCCGGAGATTACTGGTAAGCGTTGTCACATCGACGCTGATGTATGCTGCTCCCATATGGGCCCGAGCCACAAGAAATGGAAGTTATATGCAAGATTCCGACTCCGTGCAGAGACTGTGTGCCCTGCGGGTATGCTGTGCGTTCCGCACGGTATCCCATGACGCGGCGTTGGTAATTTCGGGAGCTATACCAATTGACCTTCTGGCATTGGAATCAGTTGAGATCCGAGCAGGTAGCACGGAAATCGAAACAGCTGAATCCCTACGGAAAAGGTGCAGAGAACTTACCATTGCGAAGTGGCAGGAGAGATGGGCACAAAGTAGCAAAGGACGATGGACGTATAAGCTTATCCCAGAACTGCAGAGATGGCTGGGACGGAAGCATGGACATGTGGACTTCTACTTAACGCAACTGCTGACAGGACATGGATGCTTTAAATACTATCTTAATAGATTTAAGCATGAACGTTATCCGCACTGTCCACTCTGCGAGTCGGATAACGAAGACGCAGAACACGTGTTTTTTGTCTGTCCGAGATTTGAAAATGAACGAAGAGATCTGAGCATTAGGGTTGGGAGGACGCCAGCCGCTTGTAACCTGGTGGACATTATGCTCGTTTCAGAAGAAAATTGGTCTGCAGTATGCAATATGGCCACAATAGTACTCAAAAAGCTGCGCAACGCAGAAAGACCAATAGGATAGAATCCTAGAAAGCCCTAAGGGCATTCCCCCCCCGGCGAAGTAATACCTAACGGCAGTTCCGCCGGGGAAACGGGGAGGGGGTGGAGTATTTACTGGGTTAGAGTCCCAGACTTCGGCAAGCTATCTCAGCTCCGAGTTGGCTTTCGATGCTTTAGACCACCACTAAAACAAAAAAAAAAAAAAAAACAGCTCAACATCAAGGAGGACATCGACTGCTACGCCGATGCACTGGAGTCTGTATTCGTCGCAGCAGCCAAAGTCTCAACACCGCAAGGGAGGGATGGGCACACACACCAACACAAAACTAACCATGAAATCGAACAGCTTGTTCTGGAGAAAAGACGTTTGAGACGTACTTGGCAAACCAGCAGATGCCATCCTCAAAACAAAGTCTTAAAGAAGCTGGTCGCAGACTTACCAGGGCTCTAAGGCAAGAAGAAGAAAAAGCACAACGCCAGTACATTAAGAAACTTTCACCCACCAGCACTAAGCATCCCTTGTGGAGGGCCCACCCAAATCTAAGTGCGCCGGCCGAAACAGTAATTCCCACAAGAGACTCTTCAGGCAGCTGGGCCAGAAGCGACAAAGACAGAGCTTGTACATTTGCTTTACACCTTCGAAATGTTTTTCAGCCAAGCCCTGCAACTAATTCATTCAAAGCCAATTCTGTTTCAACCAAATGAAGTTGCAAAAGTAATCAGCGAGCATCTGAAACCAAAAAACGCCCCCAGCGGTGATCAAATAACTCCCAAAATGGTTCAGCACAGTATTTAAGCACGCAGCCTGGAACTCCGTCCGAACTCGGTAAATAGACTGGTTTAACTTTATGGAGATCCAAGAGAAGAAAGCTTTCGCTTAACATCAGACAAAAAATTAAATTTGAACCGCACATTTTAAATTTATTGAAAGTCTGGACTTAACATATTTAAAGTTTGACAACTCCTTATTAAACCATAGAGGATTATATGAAATTGACGGATAGTATAACAGAACACACAGATAACAAAAGGAGTTGCATTATAAAAGATATTAACGGCCTCAGCCAAGTTAGTGCATCAATAAAATTCGAACCAGTCATAGCCGGATGTAAAAGTATTTAAACGATGAAAATTTTCCTAAAGAAAACAGCGAATTCGTTCAACAGACTTTTCTGATTTTTTATTCAGCTCTGTCTCGCATCTACAGTCAGCTCTAGAGTTGGGTGATAGGGATCCTCCGGTTGTGTAAGTGGTGATGTTCTTAAACGCCTTTAGTATTTGAAACAAAACACAAGCCCAGTAAACGTCCTAAGGAGTTCTTAACATGGTTTACTTGGGATAGCGAAATGTCAAGCAAGCCGTCAATAAAGTCATGCTGCGCTTAAGGAAGTAAAATTTTAGAGTTTTCGTCTGGGGACCGTGTCGCACTAGGTATATTAAAATCACCTAATACTATTAAATTATCTCGATCTGATTGTTTTTTTGAAAATAGACTGTATAACGGAAAGGTGATTCGCGAAAATGGGCAAATCAGATGAGAGAGGATATATGAACAAGTAATATATTAAATTTAAAACTACCGGGAAACGATAATTTTATACCTAAGAATTCGATGTCGTTAAATTCACCAGAAGTTAATTATTCAGACGAAAGGGATGAGTCGACAGCAATCAAGACTCCACCTCCCCTTTTGGACTGACGATCAAGTATGTAAATTGTGTACTTACCCGGGAAAATTTTGGAGCTAAGAATATCCGGCCATAACCAGTGAAAATTTTAATACTAATTTGTGTTAATAAAATACGCGACTTGTGATTGGAGAGCAACGATACTTTTTGGCGACGAAAAGGAGTGTGATCTTGATCGGGTTCGATTTAACACTGACTCTTTAAGTTCATTATAAAAACGCTTAAGCCTAACTTAATTCGCGAGAGCGATTAAAGCTTTATTGCGCTCCCGCTCCCGCCTTACACTATTCAACAAATATCATAAAAAAGCGCAAAGTGCGCGAACACCACCCCCTCTAAAGGACCGCCGTCTTCAGCATGCCACAGGCAGCACCGCCAGCCTATATACCGCTCGCCGATACGTCGCATCCTTTGTCCTCACGTCCGCCAGTCGGACCTTGCTGTCAGCGCCGACGTGCACCTCCACGATCCGCCCGATCATCCACTGCTGCGGCGGAAGATTGTCCTTGGCGACGACGACGAGAGCTCCCACGTCGATGTTTGGAACCTCCTGGTGCCACTTGTTTTTCGCCTGGAGGCTCGAGACGTACTCCCGGGACCATCGCTGCCAAAACCTGTGCCTGAGACACGAGACACTGCGCCATCGTCGTAAGCTGGTTGGGCTGACTTGGACCGGGAGCGCTGCTGAGGGTGGAGCTAGGAGGGGGCCGCCGATCAGGAGATGGCCTGTGCTGATCGTTCCGAGGGGACTGGAGTTGAGAGTTCCGAGCTCCTCCGCCGACCGTCCGAAGGAACAGGTGCTTTGCAGACTTCACACCTGCCTCCCAAAGTCCGCCGAAGTGAGGTGCTCTGGGCGGTATGAACGCAAACTCGCATCCTTTTCTTGATGCGAATTTTGCGATACCGCCCCCCTGCTCCTCCAGACGGGACCGGAACTCGCTCATGTGGCGATCGGCTCCGACGAAGTTCGTCGCGTTGTCGCACCACACCTTCTCCGGAATCCCGCGTCGACTCACGAACCTTTGGAATGCCAAAAAAACGCTTCAGTGGTGAGGTCAGACACTAACTCTAAGTGGACCGCTTTGGACGCAAAACATACAAACAATGCCACGTATGATTTGTACGGTGGCTTACCACGGATACGATACGTTGTGTTAAATGGGCCACAAAAATCAACACCACAGATATTAAAAGGGCGGAGAGCTCGAAGTCTGTCTGATGGAAAGTTCCCCATGATTTGCGTCAAGAATTGCGGCTTGCACCGAAAGCAACGAATGCAAGAACGAACTGTTCTGCGGCAAACTTCCTGCGCATTAACCAAACGTATCTTTTCTCGCAACAGACTTCCAAGAGCTCGAGGGCCAGCATGAAAATTTGTAACGTGCAGGTAGGACACGTAAGTTTAAACAAACTGTGAGACTTTCGACAACAACAACGGGAATTTGGCTTCGTACGGGATATGAGCATTCAATAACCGACCCCCAACTCGCACCAATGTCGAGGAACACCAATCTAATTTTTTTCTCCTGGAGAAAAGGGCTTAGTTTTTGTATATTTGTTGCTACCGGTTTATTTTTCCGAATTTTACCTATGTCGTCACTGAACTCGTGAGATTGGATCACTTCCACTATTTTCTCGAAAGCAAAATTCAGTTCTCATGGCGCAATACTTTTTTCAAAGGGCTGCGACACTTTTTTACACCTTTGAATAAACCGTAAGACCCACACGAAAACCCTTAGAAGTCTTATGTGCGACGAAAAGGATTCTATTTTCTGAAGCACATAATTGGGCTCTGGGATTACCACAAGCGCCAATGCTGATTTGCGTAATTCCATCGACACGACATCAGCAGGTACTTCGAAGTGTCGATTTACAGGCCAATCTTTTTCTGCATCGAGCAAAAACGACGGACCAGCGAACCAAATAGAAGCTGTAAGTTCCTTAACGTTACATCCCCGTGACACGATGTCCGCTGGGTTTACTTTCGTGGGGACATGTCGCCAGATTGGCTTTTCCGACCACTCTTCAATCTCCGCAACTCGGTTTGAGACAAAAACGAAGGATGCGTTTTGATCCAATGCAAAGTGATCTCCGAATCCGTCCAGAGGAACACTTTTGTAATCGGAAAATTAAGCAATGGTCTTACACGATTATAAAGATCCGCAAGACGGTGAGCTGCGCACAACTCAAGGCGGGGCAAAGTTTTCGTCTTGAGGGGAGCTACTTTGGATTTTGCTATCAATAAAGATACTTTTGAACCTAGAGCGGTACTAGTGCGAACGTAGATGCACGCTCCATATGCTCATATGGAAGCGTCAGCGAAACCATGTATTTCTGGACTTCCGGACTTTGGCGTCTGTACGAACGAATCGCGATACCTTGATCTTGGGCAGCTGCAACAGCGTTGTCTTAAAAGCTTCCCAAGATGTCTGCAGTTGCATCGGCAGCGACTCATCCCATTCTAACTTTCTAAGCCACAGTTCCTGCAACAACATTTTTGCCCTATTCACTAGAGGACACAATAGGCCAAGCGGATCGAAAAGTCGGGCAGTCACCGACAGTATGTTTCGTTTTGTCGCTCGAAGATCCAGGAAAGAGTCATCCAACCGAAATTGAAAGTAATCTTTACCCGGCAACCAAACCACGCCAAGAGTTTTAGTTACGTCTAAGTCTGCTGTTAGCGGCATGACAGCGCTTTCAGATGCGGACAACTTTGGGCAGTTAGAAAACCACTTTGCCAATTCAAATCTAGCCTCTTGCAATACCTGAGAAACTTCGTCTCGAAGGCTTAACAGGTCCTCAACGCATCTGGCGCCAGTCAACAAATCAACATAAAAGTCATTCTGAATGACCTTAGCGGCTTTTGGACACGAATCCTGCGCGATCTCTCCAAGCCGCATTAAACACCAAGCCAGCACCCTATCTGGCGAAGTTCCATAAGTCACGGTGATCAGCTTTTTAGAGACTCAGATGGATCTCTTCGCCACACTATGAGCTGAAAGTTTCGGTCAGCTTCGTCAACCATTACTTGACTATACATCTTTTTTACGTCTGCTTTTTACGTATTGACTCCAACACTTCCTCCTGGCAGCTGAGATGTACCAACTTTTCAGCATTTCTTATTTTTTCTGAGGCACATCTCCCTGACACTATCCAGCCGAGAACTGTTTTCTGCAAAATGGGAAACTCAGGCCCTTGCTTTATCTGGCCGACTGACAAAAGTTCTAAGAAAGAGTCTGCGCCTATAAGCATATCTATTTTTTGGGGCTTGAAGAAGAATGGATCTGCCAATTGAATATTTTCAGGCACCCTCCAGCCGCTGGTGTTCACCGTTTGATCCGGATGATAACCAGAAATATTTTGTAATATGTAAAATTCGGACGACAATTGACTGCTACCCACTCGCGACTTGACTATCGTGTGTATTTTTTTGGTTGCTTGAGCATTAGTTCCAGCAATGCCCCGATTGGAGAGCAACGATACTTTTTATTTGCGAACGAAAGCGACGAAAAAGAGTGTGATCTTGATTGGATTCGATTTAACACTGACTCTTTAATTTCATTATAAAAACTCTTAAGCCTAAATTAACGAAGGGGCGAGAGACGGGGCGAATTCGCGAGAGCGATTAAAGCTTTATTGCGCTCCCGCTCCCGCCTTACACTATTCAACAAATATTATAAAAAAGCGCAAAGTGCGCGAACAACCAGGTTTCTTTCTGTACATACAAAAATATTATATGGAAAAGAAAGACTATCCGAGAACAATTTAGTCAGCTAAGTAAGTAAGCCTCTTGAATTCTGAAAGGAGGAGCTATTTTGTTGGGGCAGGAGAGGACGCTGGGGATTGTTCTTTAACGGTATTTTCCATTTTCCCTGAACTATTCTATTATATACAAAATCTATTAGTCTGGGACTTTCCTGGGGTCTGCCGGCTAGAATGTGGGGCTACCAGTTTTATAATTGCATTATATAATTTTCGTTCCATCCCCAGAGCGTATGTTTGGCATTATAGTTTCCTGGTGCTATGAAGTGATCTACAAGTAAGTCTATATCACAAGCATTATGTCGATATGATTTTCATTCAGGAACTGTGATATTTTAAGTTTGTGCCGGGAAACGCCATTCGCTTTTCACATGGTTAATTGCCATCAATTATTTGGACTGCTTAGCTGCTAGCAAGTGTCACAACATGTTCTTGTTTTGAACCAGTTTTTTTTTTTTTTTTTCGCGCGGAGTCCCACGGCCCACTTACCCGCCCAACCGACCAAGGGGCGCAGCCGTGTATCGTACGGCACGATTCGCGAGAAGATAGACGCGAGATAAGGAAATATAGGTAAAAGTCCGGGGAAAAAAGTAATAGTAATCAATTTTGTGCCAATGAAGCTAGTATTAATCGTTTTAAGAGCGGCAGAGAGTCAAGAATTGAGATTATATGAAAAAATCTATTATAGTCAGAACACAATACTCTGAAAGGCTCATGCAAGGCATAGTTAGATGTACAATGATTTAATATTAGGGGAATATAATTTCTAGTTAATCTACTTGGCACAGAAAAGTTTAGCCGACTTACCAAGTCATTTCACCATGTATAAGGTTATAAATGAAGACAGTACCAAGCATCGTTCTACGGTTGGCTAGGGAGGGTAAATTAATCAACAGAAGTCTACTAGAATAAGAAGGTAAGTTAAGATTTGCATCCCAGTTTAGGCGCCGTAGAGCAAAAAGAAGAAAGTTTTTTTGTACTGATTCAATACGACCAATATGTATTCCGTATTGCATGGTTGTTTTCATGAAGGACATAAATTCCATACTTTGTTGCATAGTAACCATCATAGCTTTCAGTGTGCTTTTTGACTGCCCTGGGACCTGCTGAAAGTTTCCTAGATAAGACTGGACTGGGTTTTCCGTTCCTGTTCGAACGACATCAGCGTATGAGAATCCGTTATAGGTATGAGGATCCAAATGAGGATCTTGCAGCCGTCCCGAAAAATACTTCTTGAGTCGTTTTTGAGTAAGTGTAAACTTTTAAAGTGTTTTGATGGCGCATTGTTGTCAGTCGTCGCATGCGGTTTTTCAACTCGTTGTAGCCCCTGTAGTTTGCGTGTGATTTCCTCTGCAGTTTCCACATTTTTCTTTTGTCTTCCTTGTTGGCAGGCCAATTAGCGGAATTGTGAAAGTCTCCACAAACTACATAGACAGATTGTAGTGTGCAGTATGTCCTGGTGAGTCAATGCTCCTGACAGTTTGTACATTGCATTGGGCCGTTCCTTTTATGTGGTTCTTCCACCTTAATTCTTCGGTGTAATAGGTATTGTAGGTTATAAATGGGGTATACTTAATTTTTCTTCAAGATTCTGCTGTCTGGCACCAGCTCTACCTTGAAGAGTGTTTGCGGCTTTTTGTTGAACTAACGTTCTTTGCTGTAGTTGTTGCTGTTACTTTTGATGCGATTGCAGAAGTTTTACCGCTGCATATTGCTGATGTGCCATGGGTCGAATCTGATGGCGGGAAGGTTTTACATTGAGAACTCCACGCCGTAGGAGTAGGAGTAACAGTGAGTAAAGAGGGCAAGATCGTGCTCTTTGGGTATCGACTATCAGTAGAGCCGAGTTCCTTTTTGTAGACGTATTTTCTACTTCGCTATCGAGCGTAGAGATATATGAGAAAAACGCGTCTCTTCGGCTCACGGACCCTAGCGCTCTTTATTTGGTTCTTCGGTCATTGAACTTTTAGCGTGGCACTATTATAAAATAATTTTTTGCGCGAAACACGTCTGCTCCCTTTGTATGCAATGTTACTTTTTGATGAAAAATATGTTCGTTGAATATTCCTTATCATAATTCCAAAGTTCAAGCTATTTCTGAGATGGTTTCAAGACATGCATCTGTTGAATGTAACTACTTAATGTTTTAAAGGAACATGGTTAATATTTGTTGTTTTGACCTTTTAGTCCAGTAATGAGTTGGAGTTTGTAAGTCATGTTATTGAAAAGCTATCTTGTCCCTCTTCTGTAGTCTTAGTCGCGGAACCTTATTACACAGATGTTGTTAATTTTTGCCTACAAGACAAACAAATTCTGACTTATAATTCGATCCAAATGCTTTCTAAACATGGTGCTGTGATAATCTTTTGTAATTAAATTGCTTTAAGTTTAAGTAATGACACTTATCCCGGTAGAGCCGCAGTACGCTGCTATGACATTTATGAACCTCTTGAGTAAAGTTCAATTTTAGTTTGAGTTTTAAACAATCTTACAGAATCAGCTTTAGGGTACTATATATAATGTTCTGCCGAGTTGCCTTCTCCGATCTGCTGACTCTCGCCTTGTTTTTGATGAGGCAGGTTGCTGATGACGTGCTTTTCCAAGTTAAATAGAGCTTTACGGGTCCTTGCGTATGTCCACCGTTTTGTCCAGCGATGTAGGAAACAGTCGCCGATTCCGGAAGTCCATCTAGAAGCCCAAGAACTTGTCGCCGCTGAACGGCTCATGGTCATTAGCACTCAGCGCAGATATTTTGCTAACGAATATCGCTGCTTGAGTCAAAAGCGTCCTGTGTCCGCGGCAAGTTCCATCCTCTCCTTGAACCCTTTTCTAGATGAGAAAGGGCTTATAAGGGCGTGCGGCCGAATAACGGCCTCCGAAAATTTGCGATATGATGAACGACATCCAATAATCCTCCCGTACGAATGTGCACTCTCTCGACTACTGGTAAACTTTACGCATCTCATAACGTTGCATGGAGGTAACCAGTTAGTCGTACGTCTCACCCGGTCAAGATATTGGGTTCCGAAAATAAAGAACTTGGTAAAGGCCGTTATTAACTCCTACAAGGTCTGCGTTATCCATAAGAAGCGATTGCAAGTTCAGATGATGGGAAGTTTTCCGAAAGAGCGAGTCTCTTTTTCCCGGCCATTCACGTACACAGGGATGGACTACGCTGGCCCTTTCGACATAAAAAATTACACAGGCAGAGCTTGCCTAATTACAAAAGGGTATGTGTTGGTTTTCGTGTGTTTCTCTACAAAGGCCATCCATCTAGAGCCTACATCCGATCTGACGACCGAGAAATTTCTCGCCGCTTTCGCTCGGTTCGTATCCAGAAGAGGTTGTCCCCGTCAAGTGCAGTCCGACAATGGGAAAACCTTTGTCGGCGCTGCCACCCTGACCCGCGGGCGTCAAAAGCTTCAAAACCTTGTTTTACAAGTCCACCGCTACTCGAAAGTACACTTTTGAAGAACTTTCAACCCTCCTAGCGAAAATTGAAGCTTGTCTAAATTCCAGACCGCTATCTCCTATGTCTGAAGATCCCACTGATCTCTTAGCATTGACACCAGGGCATTTTCTAGTCGGCGGACCTCTTCTGTCCATAGTGGAACCCGAATTAAAAGGGGAATCCAAGTCCATTGTAAATCGGTGGCAACACTTAAAGGCGCTCTATCAACAATTCCAAGCTCGATGGAAAGAGGAGTATCTCAAAGAGCTCCACAAGCGTAACAAGTGGCAGTCCCCGACCGCAAATCTCCGCGTTGGCGACATGGTAGTCGTCAAGGACAATCTGCCCTCGAATGAGTGGCGCCTTGGCAGAATCGACTCTGTCTTTCCGGGGGCTGACGGCAATGTCCGTGTCGTCAGCATTCTCACGGCACGTAGGATTATCAAGCGTCCCGTGACCAAGGTGGTTCTTCTGCCAGGAGAACTCTCCAACCGTCTTCTTCAACCAACATCCTCCACATAATTCCCCAACAATCCTCGCCATCTAAGCATCTCAAATCATCTTTTTTTATCCATTACTCCCTACCAGATCACATCATGGTTCCTCGTCCACGCAGCGTATACATTCCTACCGATGCCGAGTCTGCCGTGGAATCCATTCGCTTCAAAAGTGCCAGAGGTTCCTAAAGCTGAGCGCAGAGAAGCGGCTTCGAGCAGTGCTTATTAATAAGTACTGCTCAAATTGTCTCGCCCACGAGCACTCCGACGGGAGTTGTCGCAGTGGCGACAAATGCAAAACGTGCAACGGGAAGCACCACACGCTCCTCCATATGCACGAGCGTCCCCTGCCGTCGGCTACCCAACAGCGTTCGCGCCGGCAGAATCCGCCAACTCGCCAAGCGCTAGCCCCGGCAAGGCGCTCGGCATCCGCCGCTTCTCAGCAGCGCTCGCGCCGGCAAGATCCGCCAACTCGCAGAGCGCTTGCCTCTCCGCCGCGCTCAGCCTCCTCGGCACCGGCTCCGTCACTTGCGTCCATCCTTTAACGGCACAGCGTGAATGTCCTGCCGACGGCCATGGTTACGTTGGAGACCGGGCTAAAGACCTTCGACACGGCCGCCCTCATCGACCCGTGTACGCCGACGAGCTGCATCGACGCATCATTGGCGTCCGCGTTCCGCTTGCCGACTACGACCGTAGGCGACGAGAGGATCTGCACGGCGACAATTCGGTCGAAGTGCGACAACGGCTTCAAGCTCGAGGTGGTCCTAAAAGTGGAACCGAACGTCCGCATCCGCACCCCCATCCGAGAGCTCTCTGAGACCGTGGTCGGCAGATACGGGGACCTCCCGTTGGCCGACGAACGTTTTTACTTTCCGGCTACCATCTCCGTAGTCCTGGGTGCGGTTGTCTACGCCAAGGTCATCCGACCGGGCTTCCATTTGGTCGACAAGGGACTCCCAGTGGCCCAGAAGACGGCAATCGGGTGGATCCTGTCCGGCGCCTGCAGTCAAGCCTAGACGACAGGAGTGGGCTTGTTTTTCTTCTTTCGCAACGCTAGCGATTGCAAGGGGGGCGGAATGTTTACGCCGCTCTCCCCTCTTTTAAACTGCCCGCGCTTCCCTCGTAGCGAATGCCCACTCGCCCGCACTGGATGCTCGCGACTCCAGGCTCTCCCGCTCTCCCGCTCTCCCGCCTGGACGCTTGCGATTCCAGGCTCTCCCGCCTTCCCGCTCCCGGAATCTCTCCACTGCGCTTTGAAACGCAGCGCTCAATTAGGTTTAAGTTAGTCTTTTCATTGTCACAGAACTGAAATACATCGCCCGGCCGGTCCGCGCTATTTTACAAAAACCACAGCGAGTTTTTTTGTTCTTTTCCTTGCGCGATCGTCGAGTGTTTTTTTTCACCATCTCTTCCAGCTTGCTACCCGGCTCCGTGCATCAGCCGCAACGTACCACGAAGCTGCCCCCAAGCGACGATCATCCCCGACGCCTCATCTCTTCATTTTTTGTGGTCCTTCGAGCCGGACATGTCCGCCAGCTCCTCCTCATCGCT
The DNA here is from genome assembly GCA_018153305.1 of Drosophila kurseongensis. Taxonomy (NCBI): domain Eukaryota; kingdom Metazoa; phylum Arthropoda; class Insecta; order Diptera; family Drosophilidae; genus Drosophila; species Drosophila kurseongensis. The sequence goes on from JAECXX010000120.1 coordinate 3,198,231, forward strand.
GGCCACGTCGATCAGTAAGGAGCCACTCCAGTGGCAGAATCGCCCGCGTCGTCGTCGTCGTGATGAGGAGGGCGGACTCAACTACTCCCCAGGCGGGCGAGTTGGGATTTACGGCAGCTCACCCTCGAACCCACATCAGCAGCAGCACCTGCCGACATCTTCCGCTAGCAGCAATATACAGCCAGGTGGAGGAACCGAGGGGGCCGGAGCCTCCCATCGCGGGGAGCGCCAGAGCCACTACAACACCATCCACGACGTCCCACCGCCCCAGCACCGTGGCAACTACAAGGGCAACAACTACAATCCGCACTACCACGCCCAGCATTCTTCGATGGCGAGTGGATCGCACCACCACCATCACCACAATGCCCTGTCCTCACAGCAGCAGCAGCCGCACCACCTGTCCTCCGGCACTGGACAGCAGGGCTCGGGACACCACTACCACCACCACCATCACCACAACTCGATTGGCAGCAATGTGGGCAACAGCGGCGGCTTGGGCGTCAGCAGTGGTGGATCGGGTGGCGGTGGATCAGGTGGGGGATCAAGCAGCAACAGCCTGTCCGGCGGGAGCAACGAGCGCGGTATTCACCACAGCTCCTTGGGACACCAGCAGCATATGATTGGACTGAGTCAACAACAACAGCAGCAACAACAGCCACCTGCGCCGGTGCAACCGCCGCAGTTCGATCTAGAGGCAGCCGCCTTTCCACCACTGCCAGCCTCATCGGCCACCGCACCGCACCCAACTCAGGCCACTGGCGGAGCTTCCCTGCTTAACTCTACCACCTCGTCCTCCTCGTCAACGGTTCTGGGCCAGAAACAGGCGCTGACCCAGCAGCCGCAACAACCACATCAGCACCAACTATTAAGCAGCAGTGTGGAGAGCGCCGGCGGCGAGGAACAACGCCCAAGCAGTCTCCAGGGAATAGAGAGTAGCAATATCCACCTGGCGAACACTTCCTCCGCCAACAACTGGGCCGAGAATCGACTGTCGGACGTGGTCCGCACTGGAGGTGGTGCTGGTGGAGGAGGCAAGGGTAAGGCGCGTAAGGACAACAGGCACCAACAGGGCCAGAACCAGCCGCACTTGGCACACAACTATCAGCCGCAGCAGCAGCAGCGCAATCCACCTGTTAGCCCCACGCCCGCCTTGGGCGGTGAGTACGCGCTCCAGCTTCAGGAGGGCAACAATACTAAGAACGTTACTAAGCAGAGCTCCAGTAACAACAATTCGATCCATGTGATAAAGTGTCTAACACCAAATATCAATGCCAGCAGCAAAGAGGAGGCGGCCGGAGCCCAGCAGCAGCACCAGCAGCAGCTGCTGGACAAATCAAACAAGACTGAGGATGAACTGCATCCAAAGCAGCCGTCGCAGCAGCGACTGGTCGAAGGCTATATCCAGCAGCAGCCGCATCTGCCTCCGCTGGCTGGCCACAACGAGTACTCCGCCTGTTCCGTTGTGGAGGGTGGTCTGACCACCAGTCTGGCCGAGTGCAGCCTCGGCCAGCACAAGAAACCGCCCTCAGTGGCCGCCCTGCACGCCAAGAAAGAGGCCAATCTGCTGGAGAAAGGTGCCAGCAAGCACAAGAGCGTGGCCACATCCACGTCGACGGAGAACCTAACCAAGCTCAGCTATGCCCAGGTGGCCCAGCACCATAAGGCCGCCTCCACCGCTGACAGCAAGGAAGCTGGCTCCGGCGGCTCCACTGGTACCCTGTCGCCCACCGGCAGCCACAAGATAGACCTAGTCTTTGGCGATCCCGCCGCCGTGGCAGCAGCCGTGGAGAAGAGCGGCCTGACCACAGCCGTTTCGACCGAGAAGCGTGCCGCAGGTGGCGCCTCGCAAGCCGCGCTTTCCGGCAAAGCAAGTGGCCCCCTAACGACCAATGCCACTCAAGGCAGCGTTGTCGTGGTCTCTGCCAAAGAGAAAGATAATCGTCCCAATGCCTCCGTTCGCCAACTGAGCAAGGAGAAACAGCAGCAACACCAGCAGCAACATTACGGCTCTGCAACAGAGCACAATACCAATGCCAATGTCGGCTCGGGGACTGGCGGCAACCGCAAGTCCAGGGCCAACAACTCTTAAGAGAAGAAGGGAGTGGAGAATCGCGTTGCCAAAGCAAGGCAACAGTGAGATACCTTTGCAGGATGCCTTCAAGGATGCATCCGCCTGTATATATATGAAATTCCATGTGTAAATATTAGCAAACCTTTTTGTTATACCTGTAAGTGCTATAGATATTTACGAGCAAACTAAGGTGGCATATGAAAGTTGCCGCTGCTCGATGGACGCGAAAACGAGAGCAGAGGAAGGAGCGAGCAGCTGGCGACGCTTGCACCAGTTATCATATTAGTAGGGAAAGACGAAAAATGAATGGTGCATACCCTTTCTCCAGCTATATTTAATCAGTTATCAGTTAATTTTAATCTACCTAAGCTAATGTTACCTAGACTCGATGGGTAATCACTTAGTTTAGCGCCGCGCGGAGATTCAGGGAGGAGGCGACAGCCAGAGGAGAAGAGACAAGAAAGTCTTTTCATTGTCACAGAACTGAAATACATCGCCCGGCCGGTCCGCGCTATTTTACGAAAACCACAGCGAGTTTTTTTGTTCTTTTCCTTGCGCGATCGTCGAGTGTTTTTTTTCACCATCTCTTCCAGCTTGCTACCCGGCTCCGTGCATCAGCCGCAACGTACCACGAAGCTGCCCCCAAGCGACGATCATCCCCGACGCCTCATCTCCAAGCTCTTAGCTTAGGATTGAGTCACAAAGAACGCCTGTTGGGCAATTGTCCCCTTAAAATTTCGGGCAATCTCTGTGGCAAGATGACTAGTTCAAGATGATCATATCCACACAGCGCCTTTCCCGATGACTGTGCGGATGTGGCCTATAGTTTGCTTCGCTGCCCACAATGTCCTCTCTCTGTTCACTGCTACGATCCTGCTTGCGAGGTCCTTACTCTATAAAACTAGAGTAGTAGTAAGGTAGTTGTCGATCGTGCCCTCCAGACGATCGCCTGTCGAAGCCTCAAATCAAAGGCGATTATTCCTAGACGTTTCTTTCAAAGATTTTTAAATTTCCCGCCGAACATGATTTCGCCAAATACTTTTGAGTTCCCGCCTTTAAAGAGTTTCCATTTACTATCCCTCTATTCCGTCATCGGGTGGCACTGTTGGCTGATGTCTCGATGGTTTTCTCCAACTATTGATTGCGATCCGCCATTACGTGATAATTTGTAAAGTGATTTGACCGACTGATTTGCCCCTGTTTTCCATCAGTTCTCTATGGAATTTGGCCAAAAGCTGGATAAAAAAGGAACATTTGTTGAAAACAACAAGTTCAGACGGAGCAGGGCAACGACCCAGCACAAGATGAATGCAGTAAATGTGACCCGTAAGTCTGGAATCCAAATTTCTTTAATGATTTCATGCGACTCCCTTTTTTACTGCCCGAGGGGTTTGCTTTTCGATCGCGAATCTCTCTCTCTAGTTTGTTGTCGTATATGTTTTCAGGCACAGGCCATCCCTTCTATCATTTCTGGTTCGATTTTTACCTCTGTGACATATTGTGAGGTAACAATCTTCAGTTTCCAAAAATTTAAACAAAATATTCCGCTCTTAGCAGAACGCAGTGTGCTGTTTCCATTAACAGCTATCGTCCGAGATCTGACAACACCGACCTTTGAAGGTGATGATTCCGGCTACACTTGGCAATACTTTGGCAATTATAAGCTTTTGCGAGCCCGAAATTGTTATATTACGATCAGACTGGCAAATTGAGGAAACGCATGTTAAACATTGCTTGATCCTTCCAAGTTTGCAACGCGTGTTTAACCTATCCCAAGTGTTCCCAGTCGTTAAAAAGGGCAGCTCACACGTTTGTCCTCCGGAACAACCAGCGTCGACCAAATTCTGATTGCTGTCGAAAAGCCCTGCAGAGAGCAGAGAGAATTTTTGCAAGCGCGGCGGCGATAGTAATTGTGTTTATTTAGATCACCACAAACGATCTTGACCCCAGTGCCAGATTACAGTCTCGACAAGCTGCCAAACTGTTGTAGCTTTCATTTTGGTATATTTCTTGCTATCAAGATTAAATAAACCTTAATGGGCAACCAACTATAGAATGTCTTTACAGGTAGGTAGGACCAAGCCGAAGAGCAACAACACCTTAGTTCTTCTACGGAACGTTATTTTGTCTTGCTATCTTCTGCTTATTATTTAATTTCCCGATTAGCTGTATTCTTTTCCAAGCCTTCTTAACTCAGTTTAAAAATTTTATTGTGTGTTGGGGTTCTGATTAGGGAGTAACAACTCCCTAGCCTCTTCCCTGTGTAAGTCCGTTCCTGTAGGCAGAGTATGCGCCCAGTCCCCATCCACTTCACTGTGTTCGTTACAATATGTGGAGAGGGTTTGTCTCTTAAACGAAAGACGCTTGCTTGCTTTGCCAGCTTTCATGGCTAATGAAAAATCAATTCAATATATTCGAATTAAAGCAATTCTAATAAAATTAAACAATTCATTACTTTTATAATAAATGAAAAACAATTATTGACTCTTAAATTAATGAAAAAATTCATTTATTTGGATATGAAAATGTAATGCTAAAAAAACAAGCAAATATTAATATACCCGTAACTAGTAGAGAAAAGGGTATATGGTATTCGTTGAAAAGCATGTGACAGATAGAAGAAAGTAAACATATTCTTAATTAGGATCATAAGAACCCATGTTCATCTATTTGTCCATAAAGATGTCGAAAGCTCAAGATTTATTGTTTCGCATAAAGATTCCAGCTATTCTTACGCAGAGCATGTTTATTTAAAAATGTTGCCACTATAAGCCGCAGTAAAAAATCTTATTCGGTCTTTAGAATAAGGGGCATAAATATTTTTAAATTTATTTGCTTATTGTTTAGGTCAGCGGCCCGCTGTACCGCCGCTGCTCACTGAGCTCTCCGAACTTATCGCTCTCGCCCCTCTTGCGCTGGCGGACTCGATCTCTCGCAACTTCCGCGCTTGGGAGCGCGGGGCTCGGCTTCGGATCCGCTCTAACTTCAGCTATAATAAAGCTGACGCGCACCACTGAAATTGACCAAGATGCCCTTGATTTTTTTTCTTTCGAACCTCGTTTCGTCGATTCGCGCCATGTGATTTTTTTGGTGCATTTTCAGGAAGTTTTTAGCGGCAGGATCGCTCCCTACAAACATTGATCCTTCGAGCCGGATAAGGATATCCTTACGCCGTTCCACCACCAGTCCCGGTGATTTTCCGCTAAAGATAAGTACGAGTCTCTTCCGTTTCTCTCTCGCTGCCGGTCTTCGGCAGTGGTCCGAGCATTAAATTTCGTTCACACGGGTGCAAGATTAATTTGTTCGTGTCAACTCCACGTTTGAGTTTAACCGACACAACGGCAGTCGAGAAATTTATATTCCATCCGTCTCCGCTTTGTGTGCGTCGCCATATTTCTTGCCTTGTACATAAACATGCAAACGGTCAAGGCATATGTGCATCCATACATACACACACACACGCTTGCCAACTTGTGCACATATTACAGTGCGATTCGCCAACCAAAAATGACAGCCTATCGGCTGTTTGCCGAACAGTCCGCCGTTGACACGATATTTTTTTGTCTTGTGTGTGCCATTTTTTTTTCTCTTCACATAATTTTTTTTGTTCCGTCAATTCAAATACAGTCCAGTCCTCATCGCTCTACAGTACCAATACATGCCCTTACACATACACATGTATATCCATAATTGCATGCATGCCCATATATATGTACATAAATATATTTTCTGCCTCCCTAATTTTGTGTATGCCCTCATAACTACAGTCCAGTTTTCGGGTTTCCACTGTACGACAAAGAGCAGCATCCAACACATACCCTCACACATACATATTGTGCATGCACATCCAACATTTATAAACAGCATTCACATATACAGGAACTAAACTACGCACAATCATACCTAGCCAAAAGAAATTAAATGCTTGACAAAATAGCGAGGATTAAGGCGGAAACATCCTTAACGCTGTCGAAACATGCGTTATTGTTATGATTTTTTTTCTCAATCGTGTACACAAAACAGAAAAAAGGTGTTTTGAGAAAAACGCGTTTAAAGTTTTGAAGCGTTTGAACACGACTCCCGGGCCGTTCGGTACAAAATCACATAACTTTGTAAATACTTCAGATATCGACTTGAAATTTTAAAGCAATATTCTTGAACAGTTTTACAATCGAATTAAATTATTTCCAAAAAATCGATTTTTTGGATTCGATAGAGGAGACGTTTGTAAACCAAACGTTTTCTTCTCTCTCTCCTGGGTCCCTCAGGTATGCACTGCTCTGCCGACGGCATAACCCAGTGAGCATTTCTCCCAAACCAAACCCAAGTTTTTAATTCCACCGTTCCGGCTCCGTAATAACGTTCGAAAATAATTATTTATAATTATAATTATTATAAAATTAATTACGTCCAATAATATTCTAAATTATAAATTATTTAATTTATTTTTTTATTACGGGTCTTCCTGTTCTTTTCGACCGAAAATATTTTGTAACCCCACAAAAAATAAATAAATACAATTACAACATTTTTCAAACGATAATAAAGGAAATAATTAAAATAAACAAAAACAAGAACTGGACAAAGGGAGCCGACATTCATTTTAGGTTCACTTCTCGGCCAGGAAACCATTTTTGGGTGGGTGTTGACACGCCCGAATATCTCCAGTGGGCCCCGCAGTGTGTCCACCTTCTCCACGCGAGTTAACTGCGGCCTCGACGACTCGTTGGACCAGCTCCTTACCAAATTCTGGGAGGTGGAGGAAGTGCCCACACAGATCGTTCCCGAAAATGATTCTGTCTGTGAACAAAATTTTGTCCAAACTACAAAAAGGGACAATTGTGGCAAATACGTTGTGACGCTCCCCTTGCGCGACCCCCAGCATAGTGCTTTCGAACTCGCATCTTCACGATCCTTTGCTCTGGCTCAGTTCCTGTGTATCGAGCAGCGCCTGAAAAGCGATCATATGTTATAGTGTATTCATTGGAATGTTATAATCGCCATGGTATAGTTGCCATTTTATGTTTTTATTAAAAGAATTATCATTTCAGTTTTATCTGCCATGGGCAGATCTTTATTCACGAAATGTGAAAGTATCAATGAATTACAGCCAGCTATTTATTTAATTAATTTTTTTTTTTTAGTTTCGAATCAGAAAGTATTATTTATTTAAGGATATTTTTTTTTTTCATGTCGTATTATATTTCCATTTAATTATGGTTCTTAATTTATGAATGGCCATACGTGATATATTTATAATAGAATTAAAGTGATTATGAAATAAAAATGTTTAACCTGTACTGTTTGTTTTTTATTTTTGTTATTTGAAATTACTATGTTATCGTTTTCTTTTATACTTTCAACCTTATAAGGTCCAGTATATTTAAAGTCTAGCTTATGCCCTGTTTCATTTTTCAATAAAACCTGATCTCCCATTTTAAAATCAAATCTAAGGTATTTTTGTCATATCTAATTTTTTGTTTCTTTTTATGAGATTCTCACATTAATCTAGCTCTCTTAAATGCTTGTTCTAGTCTAAACTTAGATTCTTTAGCGTAGTCATCTACATTATAAAGAGGTTTTATTTTATCTATGCTATTAAAATATTGAGGTAAATTTGAAGTTTTACCAAAAACTAACTCATATGGACAATAGTCATGTGCCATAGAGGGTGTTGTGTTGAAACAATATACGAAGTACTGGAGCCATACATCCCAATTTGTTTTATCAACTGAAATGTATGAGCGGATGAACTACACGGTTCCTACAGTTTGGTGATGGTGTGCGGTAGAAGTTATGTTTTTGATTTTTAAATTTTTACATAAATCCTCAATTATCGAATTTTTATATTCTGTTCCCATGGCTGTTATGAACGTCTTCATTGGACCGTACTTCAGAATAAAATCTTCAAATATGGCTTTTGCTACTGTTTTTGAACTTTTGTTTCGGATTAGTATTGCCACAAGGTATTTAGTTAAATCGCAGATTAGGGTTACTGCGTATTCATTTCCTTGTTCAGATTTAGGTAGTGGACCGATCGTATCCACAATTACCCTGTCAAAAGCCAGTTGTGGCGTTTCAGTTATCGTCAATGGTGTTTTTGTATGTTTGGTTGTTTTGGATTTTTGGCATTTTGGGCATTTTCTTATAAAATTTGTTATAAATCGGGTCAAATTTTTCCAATAATAATGCCTTTTTATCCTTGCTAATGTTCTAGCTATGCCTGTATGACCTCCTTGTGTTGGATCGTCATGGAATGTAAACAGTAATGCTTATTTCTCTTTATCATTATTTGATAATAGGGTAACCGGCTTGAATAGCGCTACTCTTAGAGATTGTAATATTTTATTGCCCATTATTTAAAAAGATTCTATTGATATAGTGTCAAAGGTCTTTTCGCTCGGTGCCACTTATTAAGTATACCGGCTTCTTTTTCAAGCCTTTGAAAGAACTGACCTAAGTCGAGAATTCCATTGGTGTACATATCGCTAACATCAATTCTTGCTATAACTTTTTTCCCATGCTTTAGTAAACATAGTGAATCTGTTATTCGCAAGGTGACTACTTTTCGTACCTCGTCATTTACAATGACTTCGTATACGTTGGGCTGAGAAGCATTATTTAGAGTTTGCCTAGGCAAATCTATTTTTCTTTTTCTTTTCCTGGGCAGGAATTTTCTGTTTACTTTGGTTTCTGGCAGTAACTGTCAGAATTTTATTATTTGTTTGAATATTCTTTAAATCCGTTATTCTTGAAAGCGCGTCGGCTATATGATTGTCTTTTCCCTTAAGATATTCCACAGTAAAATCATATTCTTCTAAGTCTAATCTCATTCGCGTTAGTTTTGAGCTCGGGTTTGTCATCGAAAATAAGTAAGTTAATGGCCTATGGTCTGTCTTGACTGTGAAATGTCTTCCGTAAATATATGGTCGAAAATGATTTATCGCCCAGTGGATAGCTGCTAATTCTTGTTCAGTTGTATTTTTGTTGCTTTCTCCTTTAGTAAATGATCTTGATGCATAGGCTACTGGTAGCTGTGTGTTATTGTAATCTTGAGTAAGAACAGCTCCACATGCTTGTTTGCTTGCATCTGTTGTTATACAAAATTTTTTATTAAAATCTGGGTATTGTAGAAGTGTAGCTTTCATCAATTGAATTTTAAGGTATTCGAATGCGTTTTGACATTCATCTGTCCATTCGAATTTAACATTCTTTTTACATAATCTAGATATGTGTCGTGAGTAAACGGAAAATTTTTTAATAAAACGTCTGTAGTAATTGCAAAATGCAACAAATCTTCTAGCGCTGTCTGCGTCCGTTGGTACTGGGTATTTTTCTATTACATCGTATTTTTTATTGTCTGGCAAAATACCTTTGTCAGTACACTTGTGTCCAAGGAAGGTCACTTTGTGTCTAAAAAATGTGCTCTTTTCTGGGTGCAATTTAAGGTTGTGCTTCCTGCATAAATCCTGCAAGCGTAAATCTAATTCTTTTCCTTCCTCGCTGTCGTTCGAAAACATAACGGGAACCACAGATCAGGCAATAGCCGATATATTTGCCCAATTTTTTCAAACGACTTACGCTACTTTAGATTATTCATCTCAGCCTTATTCTTACACCATGCCCAAGTCAAACCTCATATTCTGTCCCACTTTAACAGAAAGCTCTCTTCTTTTGGATCTTCTTCGTATTAAGCCTGTTTATTCGCCAGGGCCCGATGGTATTCCTGGGTGCGTGCTTAGGTATTGCGCTAAGGCCCTGTGCAAACCTCTTCACAAGTTGTTTACCTTATCTCTAGAAACGTCCCAATTCCCAAATATTTGGAAGGAATCATTTGTTATTCCTCTTTTCAAAAAAGGTAACAAGTTAGAAGCCTGTAACTACAGAGGTATTTCTAAGTTGTCAGCTTTTCCTAAGCTTTTTGAAAAAATTATTACTCCTCATTTGCAGCACTTTTGCAGATCAATTATTTCTCCGTGTCAACGCGGATTTATTAAACGTAGATCCACAATTACAAACCTTCTAGAGCTCACTACATTTGTGATAAAAAGGCTTCAATAGTAGTTTTCAAACAGATGTCATTTACACTGACTTTAGTAAAGCATTTGACTCTGTAAATCACTTACTTCTCATTCAAAAACTTGACCTTTTAGGTTTTCCAGTTGATCTGCTTAAATGGATTTCAAGTTATCTAAATGGCAGGTCACAAAGGGTCCATTTTAAAAATTCAATTTCTGAAATTCTCCGTGTTACCTCCGGTGTCCCACAAGGGAGCCATCTGGGTCCGTTACTTTTTACATTATTTATTAACGATCTTCTCTCAATTATAAGTCATTCTCGCGTACTTATGTACGCAGATGATGTTAAGTTGTGCCTGCAGTATAAGGACTTTTCCTGCCATTTAGACTTGCAATCCGATCTAGATAATTTTCAAAATTGGTGCCGAGATAATTTACTAAATTTAAACGGCTCCAAGTGCAAGCTGATGACTTTTTATCGGGCCAATCCGATATACGCGACTTACACGTTAAGTGGCAGCTCTTTGGATAGAATAACTCTTGTAAACGATCTTGGCGTTCTCTTGGACCCTAAACTAAAATTTTCTAATCACATTTCGTCCATGGTTAATAAAGCCAGAGGAGTGCTTGGATTTATTAAAAGGTGGTCAAAAGAATTCGATCCTTATTTGACTAAAACTTTATTTATTTCGCTAGTCCGTCCGATTCTGGAGTATGGGTCTCCCGTCTGGAGTCCACAATACGGAATACATATTGGTCGTATTGAATCTGTACAAAAAAACTTCCTTCTTTTTGCTTTACGGCGCCTAAACTGGGATGCAAATCTTATCTTACCTTCTTATTCTAGTAGACTTCTTTTGATTAATTTACCATCCCCAATCCAATGATTTATTGGAATATGAATCGGATTATAGAGGTTATCTGGTCTCAGAATGAGCCAATAATTTTTTTGGTTTTAAGTCTATTTGACAATTGTATTTTTTCATAAAATCAATGCCTATGATTCCATCCAATGGAATAGGAAAATTTGATGTTACTAAATGAAAAATATGTGGAATAGCATAGTTGCTTGAAATAAGTTCTATTGATACTAATCCCTAATCCCTAATCGGATCTTCCTGGTAGAATTGTCAAATTATTTTCTGGTGAATGATTTATTGGAATATGAATCGGATTATAGAGGTTATCTGGTCTCAGAATGAGCCAATCATTTTTTTGGTTTTAAGTCTATTTGACAATTGTATTTTTTCATAAAATCTATGCCTATGATTCCATCCAATGGAATAGGAAAATTTGATGTTACTAAATGAAAAATATGTGGTAAAGCATAGTTGCTTGAAATAAGTTCTATTGAAACTAATCCCTTTGAGTTGGTTGTTCCTTCACCAACACCTGATATTTGGGTAATATTTTTATAATCAACATTGTTAAGTTTCTTTTATTAAAGATATGTCTGCACCTGTATCAACTAGTAATGTATATAATTTATTTGTGCATTCATTTTTGAGAGAAACGAAAAGATTGAAATTAAGATTGATAGTATGAACCGTATTCTTTACTGGTTTTTTATCTTAAGGGTCTTTATTGGTTTTCCGACGTGGTTTGTACCTGTCGGACATTATTATTATTCTGTCCGTTGGTGTTCGTATTTGCACCACGGTGGTTTCCTCTATAATAACCACGACCTCTATAATTGTTGTTGGTCTGATTATTATAGTTTCGGTTATAACCGTTATTTTGGTTATAGCCAATATATTGGTAATATCCGTTATTTTGATAATTACCCCGGTTATTGCCCCTACCGCGGTAATTATTTCTGAAGTTGTTACTGCGATAGTTGTTTCCTCTTTGTGTGTACAGTATTGAAATTGCATTGCCTGTCATTTCAGTACACAATGCAATGTACTTAGTGACGGCTTCATTCATAGTTGTGAAGTTGCCTGCCTCTAAAATTGTTTTTAGGCGGCCATGCTCACAATTTTCAACCATTGTGATAATGGCTTCTTTTGTGCTGAATTTGTCAGCGTGTTCGGCTGGTAGGCCTTCGTCAATGTACGAGGCTTCAAGGAGCTTTCGTAAGCTGTCTATTTCTGATGTAAATTTCTCGGCTGTTTTGCCTTTCTGGCTTGTTTTCGCCATTTTCGCTTTGACTTCGTCGAATGTTTCGCCGACTATAGTGTCTTGCAATTTCTTTATTATTGAATTTATTGTTGTTTCATTCTGTACTATTGTATAGTGTAGATCCTATTATTTTGGATTTAATGACTTCTACAGCAAAATCTTCGAATGTGCCTTTAGTCAAGTTAACCAACTTCAAGGCTGTTATGAATCTTTGAAGATGTATCTTTTGCCCGTTAAATTCCGGGAGTGCATTCGAGATATCTTTTATATATGCCCTTTGGGCTGCTTTATCTGCCATTATGTTTTCTTTTGTGTCTGACACGCTTACATCTGATTTTATATCTTCTTCTTCTTCTGCTTTTGTAACTGTTATAAATGCAGGAATTGTTAGATCAAGTAGTTTTTTTTTTAATTTCAATTTTTTCGCTCGAATCGGAAGCTTAATTTTCACCGTTGTCAAAGGTGTATTTAAAATTGTCGGTATCGATATATTTAAATTATACCTATCTTTGACAGTTATTAGATTTGTACGTAATTTGATCAATAATTTAGATATTTTTGACCAATTCGATTTATTTATCGCTACCCTATTTTCATGTACTAAAGTTCTTGCAGTATTGAAAGAATCTACACGAATCTTTGCGTGTTTATTAATAGTGTCTTTATGTATTAGCCTATTTTGGCTTATACATTTGTAAGACTTGTCAATTCTCGAATGTGGAGAGTTAATTGCTCCCATTCCATACTAAGGACTTTTTTTTTTTTTGTGTATTAGCTTTGCATAATTTTTAGCACATTTATATGTCCTAGGACTGGGTGTATGTCTACTTCCGAAAATACTTTACAGTTTCTTACTGTAGACAGTACTATTGCTTTTTGCGTACCGCTGCAATGAAAAAGCGGGGAAAAAGCTAGGACGTACCTATTCATATATTCGTCTTCAAAATCTGAAATTGATAGAGGCTCTGCTCTGTTTCTAAGTATGGCTAATACCCTATTCTCAAAATTTGGTTGATTGGCTAGAGTAATTCCAATGCAATCTGTGGTATTCATGTTGTTTGTTAATATATTTTATTTTTTTTTTTTTTAAATTTTAATTCTCTTATTTTTGGTATGTCATTGCATACATTTACAAATTTTTGATTTTAATTTTTATTTTGAAACATATTTTTATAATAATTGTTTGTGCTTTATTAATTTAAATCTTATCCAGATCGTTGGCCTGGCTTCTATTTATAGCTCTTTTTGGTTCACACTTATTGTGGTACATATAGGCTTTATACAAAATGTATGCACTCATTATAAAAAAAATATTGATAATAATATGTTTGTTAAATCGGTATCAATAGTTTTTGATTCGATTTTATTAATTACGTTTGCAGTGGAGTCCACTGTTTTAGTTTCAATAAAACCCATTTTGGGTATTATTTCTGTAACGCTTTCAAAATCTGTTTTAGATATTGCGTTACTTTTCACACTTGTTGTCTCAGCTGCTGATGTCCTGGGCCTATGGGCTCAGGCGGTACCGGTGCCGGTCATCGCAAAGCTTTGGCGCAGGTGCCTTCGGAAAATGGGCTTTCCAGTCGTCCAGGGCAGTCGTCTTTAGGGCACACTTTGTTTCTTCTTGGAAACTGCTTGGGGGAGGTGTTAATTTGTGTTGTCATTAATTTTCTTATTGGCTTTTTATTTACAAGACTCTTTTGTAATTTTTTGGGCTGTTGCCCAGGGCGGTGCTGGTTGGTTTTTATATAATAGACACTTTAAGTGCGCTATTCTCTTCTTTTTTTTTGTCTTTTGCACGCCCCTACGTTTTGCCATAACTCCATCTCTACTCACTCAGAATTATATTTCCAGGTTCCAGTTGCAGTTTGTAGTTGTGCAGTTGTTCCTTCCTAGGTCCTCCAGGACCAGTGTCACGGTCGCCATGTTATAGTGTATTCATTGGAATGTTATAATCGCCATGTTATAGTTGCCATTTTATGTTTTTATTAAAAGAATTATCATTTCAGTTTTAACTGCCATGGGCAGATCTTTATTCACAAAATGTCAAAATATCAATGAATTACAGCTAGCTATTTGCGGCTGCGCTGCCTGCAAACATTGGCCGTCATATATATCGAAGTATATGCTCGCAATTGTATTTGTGCTGGTAGCACTGAGAGCGCGAGAGAAGTTGTACATGCATGCCTTGTATGTGTTTGCACTCAGGCCATGGGAATATGCTGACACTAGCACCTTCCATAAGTTGGGCTCTGAGGCGCATTCATATTTCGGCTTGCTGCAAAAGTTTAGCGGCCGGCACTTTTGTATTTGTTTAAGTACACTGTAACACAATGTTGGTGTCGGTACAGTGGGTACTCGCTACAATGATACATGCATACTACACCTCCCCTAAAGGGCCGATATGACGCTGTGATCCAAGAATACCTCGATTTAGGTCACATGGCCGAAGTTTCTTTGACGAGCAGTTCCGCCACGTACTACCTTCCACATCATGCTGTTCTCATGTAATAATACATGTACGTCGACGACGTTCTCGCGGGGGCAGACTCCAAAACCGAAACGCAGGTGGCTATCCGTGAGCTCCAAGAAAAGAGACGACGAAAGGAAGTCCCTCCGAAGGGACGTCCTTCAGCCTAGAGGTGGGCGCGGGCCTGTATTTTGAGGCCCGGGCCCGCACGAAAACAAACTCTTTTTTGAGAGGCCCGTATGTATTAAAAAAAAAACAAACTAAGTCATATTTTTATTTAAAAATACAATGGTTCACAATTAATGCCATTTTTATTCTAATTAGTTGATTAAGTATTATGTTTAATTATTCCTCGTCAACTCCCGCTAAGAAATAGGGAACACCCCTCACATATCGCATCGATGTATCGATAGTGACAATGTAAATATTGTTAAGTTTATCACGTATCGCCACTAACAGGCCCGCACTAAGACACTTTGGAGGATTTTGCTACCAAATAAAAGATTAATTACACTCCTTGTCTTATTCGGAAACATTTTGGTCCTTCGAGCCGGATCTGCTCGGTCTCGGTGTTTACAAAAACATTTTTTTGTAAAATCCTCGTGCCCCTAATTCACAACTTGGTGAAAATCAGACATAACCTCATTGTGCTGCCATGCCTCTACAATCGGTGAACTAACAGCGTGGATTCTGCAAGGCGCAAATCACACGTGCACATGGTCGTGCTTCGGAATTTGTATCAGCCGTAACATCCCTGGACACTTTGGAACATCATCTCCGCCGTATTATGGAAAAATTCGACCAGTTCATAAAGCTGTCTGCGGAATTATACTCCCTCTCGGAGGCAGGGGATTGGTTAGAAACGGACGATATGCAGGAATACGAAAACAAGTATTATGAAGTGCACGCCCTTCTATCCAACGCTATAGCAGAGAGGAAACGAGCAGCACCTCATTCGTCCACCCCAATCGCTAACGCAGAGGATCCACTTGAGCGCTTGGCTGCCACGCAAACACAACTTGTGTCCTCGCAAACACAGTTTTTAGAGCAGGTTCGAGAGTCACACACCCACACGGACTTAAGGTTTGAGTAGATCCGGATTCCTAACTTTCGAGGCAATCACGAAGATTGGCCTCAATTTTGTGACATGTTCATGGGGTCCGTAGACCACTACTTGAAATCGTATTTGGATGGCGAAGCCCTCAATTTAGTTAAACATATTGCCATCACAGAAGAAAATTATGTTGAAGCGTGGGATAAGCTGGTAAATCGATACGACAAAAAGCCACTAATAACGCGACCATTTATTGCTGGTTTTTTGGCCTTGCCTAATGTTGCAACGTCTGGAGTGACCGCCCTACAAATGTATACTTTTTGTCCCTGATTGAATGATTCTAGACGCTTCCCTTTATCACTTTTTATGCTTTTTTCTTGCTGTTTCAAAATTCTTGAACTGACTGTGGGTTGACTCATGAGATCAAATCTAGTTTTTAGACTTCTACCAAAGAAAAGCTTTGCTGGGGTTTCTCCCGTTGTACAATGAGGTGAATTTAAGCTTCCGTGACATTCCTTATCGAGTGTTGCTAGAATGGATTTTTTTTAAGACCTTAACGAAAATCTCTGCCTGTCCGTTCGTGGCAGGATGACCTGGAGCGGTTAAAACATGTTTTATTCCATTTATTTCCATGAAAGTTTTAAACTCCTTCGATGTTAATTGACGCCCGTTATCAGTGACTAAGACATCTATTAATCCATACCTACAAAACATTTCTCTTAAATTTTTCACTGTAAAGTTAATTGTTATTTGTTTTGTGATTACAACTTCCCTCCATTTCGAATACGAGTCGACCACAGCCATGAAGTAATGATTTTTGATAGGCCCAGCAAAATCGACATGAATTCGTTTCCATACTGAATTAAAGCTCCATGGAATTAAAGCGCTTTTGCTGGCACTATCCATGAGTTTTTGACATGGATTGCATTTGCTAATCATGTAATCTATGTCCTTGTCTAACCCTGGCCACCATACGTAGTTTCTGGCCAATGCTTTGGTTTTAACAATGCCTAAATGCGATCTATGTAAAGATTCAAGAACTCCCTTATAAAGTTTCTTGTGTACAATGGTACGATATCCCCACATTAAACAGCCGTATTCAATTGATAGCTCTGTCACGATCCTGTTCTGATGGAGAACCATTACACAGCAACGGTCTGGCAACTCGAAATTAAGTTGGCGAATAATTGCAGAACGAGAACGACACGAGCAACGTCCGCTCCGCGAGAACGACATATCGCAACGCACAAATTAAAATAACATATAACTGTATCCATATATATTTGATAACCCAGTTGTTCATCATTAAAATACAATTAATACTTCGAGTTAGTGTCCTTATTCACCGTAAGCCGCGCTATCTATTCGCCTTATTCCTGACATATCAACCGCGACTCACACATTTCCCTACACAACGACAAGGTATTGGAATGTGTGTGACATTCTCAGAAGTGGGATAGTGCGCAATAAGTGATAAGGAGCCAAAATAATTGGACACAACGTAGAACAAAAGTAATTCACAATGCCGGGGAAGAACTATTTAACTAAGAAGGCCCTACAACATAAGTGCAGGGAAGCGGGACTCTCGACATCGGGAAATCGTGAGGACATGCTTAAAAGATTGAACTCCCAAAACAGCGACGATGAGTACATAAGTGCAGAAAACCAGTCACTTCAAAAGAAGGTTGTCGAGCTGGAGAAAACGGTACGAGAGCTTCAGGTGCGATCTTTTCACCCTTCAGTAATTTCATCACCAATCGAAAAATCTGCAACAGTAAAAGAAGTTCAGCCAGCCAACGGTAGTGAGACAACGAGTTATAGGCATGACGAAAAACGGCAACAACAACCAATCGACCTACGATCCAACGGGATGCATGTGCAGAAGGTAGCGAATTTGCCAAACGTAGATGTGGCAACGCCTCAGTCACAGCTAAACGAAATCTACCCATCTCAACTACGCAACATGCAACTTGCTACGTCACAGCAAAACGAATTTTACCCAATTCAACTACACAACATGCACTTTGCTACGTCACAGCAAAACGATATATACCCAACTCAGACTCACAACGTGCACTTTTCTACGTCACAGAAATTCGCAGACTGTGCTACCCCACAGCCAAACGTAAACAAACCTGTCACTTACTCAAACTTTGGAAATTTTGTAAACTCGGGAAACGATTTTAATCAATACAGTACATTTCCACGACATCAACCGATGTATATGGAGTATCCGTATGCTAGTGCTAGCCACTTGGATAACAGGATCCCTACTGGCAACGAACATTTCAATCACTCCTATGGAAACTTCAGTGATATCGTCGCGCTGCTTCCAGAATTCAATCCATCGTCTGGTAAATCCCTGGATTCACATCAATTTGTAAAGCGTGTCAACTCTCTTCGTAACGCTTATCGTTGGGATGATCGTAAGCTAATATTTGCAGTTCAACAAAAGATGATGGGTGCTGCTCGTTATTGGGTAGACTCTACGGATCAAATATTTCAAACATGGCCCAGGTTTCCTGAACGATTTTTGAATGACTTCCCATGTCTCAGTAACCCGGCAGACGTTCACCTTAAGATGTCAAAAACGAATAGAGACTCCACCGAGTCACCGTCAGATTATTTCTACAAGTTGCTCGCCGTAGGTAAAAAGGGTGAGTTACCAGATTCAGCAATTTGCACACACATTATCAACGGAATTAACGACTACGATTTAAAGAGAAAGATATCCAACAGTTATGTTTCCTGTAACGAACTTCTACGCGATATTCTTGCATACTCCGCGCATAATATTATAAAGCATAACGCCATTCAGATGTCAAACAAACGGGATCTTAACGTCAGCCTTCAGAAGCCGAATTCTTCATTGGTTACAAAACGTCTTTTCAACGATAAAGTCGAAGTATCGGTTAAATGCTACAATTGTCAGAAAGTTGGACATTATTCTTCGAAATGTCCTGAGCCCCAGCGCAAGCCTCGTTGCACGCACTGCAACCGCACAACACACGATTCTGCCAGCTGCCCCGATAACCAAAAGACAGGTCCAAAAATTAATAAAATTGACTCTGATTCTGATTCAGAAATCTCCAAATCGATTTCGGTAAACGGCAATGAAACCATCGCATTCGTAGATCCAGGCAGTAC
Source organism: Drosophila kurseongensis (assembly GCA_018153305.1). Lineage (NCBI taxonomy): Eukaryota > Metazoa > Arthropoda > Insecta > Diptera > Drosophilidae > Drosophila > Drosophila kurseongensis. The sequence continues at coordinate 3,217,115 of JAECXX010000120.1, forward strand.
GCGAACCCTAATTCGAAAGTCATTCGCCGAAAGCGTAGGTGTTCTACAACGATACCCTGAACGGATTTGGTGGTGGGAAATTCCTTTGTACACAGAAACTTTTCGCGAAAATTGTAATTGACGATTCTGATTACGAAGTTGAAGTTTTGGTCGTAGAAGATAAACTAATAACCGAAAATTTACTTTTGGGTAAGGATATCCTTTGTCGCGATGGAAACAAATTGATCATCCTCGGTAATCAGTGTTATGTAGAGAATATTCAAAAAATTCAAACAAGCCAAGAGCGTTCCTCAGTTGAGAACAAACTCATAAACGAATTGGTATTGGAAAACGCTTCTTGCTTTGCGGAGAAAGCTAACGAGCTCGGTAAATGTTCTCTAACCAAAATGGAAATAACTTTAACATCAAACGTTCCCTGCTTCACTAAGCCTTACCGTACTCCTTTTGCACTCAGACCTGTCGTCGGTAATATTATCTCCGAGTTACTCGATAGTGCTATCATTCGTCCTTCAGACTCCCCTTATGCATCTGGAATTGTCGTCGTTGGAAAACAGAATGGGGAACATCGTCTTTGCGTCGACTACCGACGTCTCAACAGTATAACCGTCAAAATACCATTTCCAATGCCAAATCTGGAGGAGCAATTTGCCCAATTAGCCGGGAATGCCTATTTTTCTCAGCTGGACTTGCGTAAGGGATATCATCGAGTCGAGGTTTGCGAATCATCCAAACAATTCACCGCGTTTGTAACTTCAGACGGCCACTACGAATATAACAGGATGCAGTTCGGTCTCGTCAATGCTCCAGCAGTATTTCAAGCGGTCATGAACAAAATAGTCAAACGCATGGAGCCAGGTGAGGTACTCGCATATCTAGATGACGTCATTATTCCCAGCAGATCATTTGATGAGGGTATCCAACGACTCGGAAAATTTTTCCGAATCCTTAAAGAGAGCGGTTTAACACTTCGCTTCGACAAATGTAAATTTCTTCAATCAGAAATAACTTTCTTGGGCCATATTGTCAACAAAGATGGAATCACTCCTGGCGAAAACAAGGTGAGCGCTATTAAAAACTTCAAAGTCCCCACTAACGTAAAGGACGTCAGACGATTTTTGGGTCTAACGGGATTCTTTCGAAAGTTTGTTGAAAACTACTCCTTAATTACAAGACCCCTTACACGACTGTTGCGTAAGGTAGAGCAAAACAGCTTTGATTGGGGAAATGACCAGCAACGAGCTTTTAACGAGCTAATCGATAAATTATGCTGCGTTCCGGTTTTGGTTCTGTACGACTTTGCTTCACATCATGAGGTACACACAGATGCTTGTGCGATCGGACTAGCAGGAGTCTTATTGCAATCTCAAGACAAAACGAATTGGCGACCCGTGTGTTACTTCAGTAGGCACTGTACTGACGCTGAAAGTAGGTACCATAGCTACGAACTCGAAACGTTGGCCGTCGTAGAAACGCTACAAAGGTTCAGGGTGTATATTCTAGGAAAACCCTTCCGACTCGTTACTGATTGTTCCGCCATCGCCAAGGTAAAACTCAATAAAGAATTGATCCCTCAAGTCGCACGTTGGTGGATTAAAATACTGGACTACGACTGCGAATTCATTCATCGTGATGGTAGTAAAATGGCCCATGTGGATGCCATGAGCCGCGCTCCCGATTAGCCTCCTGAAAAATCCTTACAGGAGGTAGTGCGCACCATAATTACGGACGTCGATGACTGGTTGCTAACTATGCAGCTTCAGGATGAGGCCCTTGTCCAAATATTTGCTGTATTGAAGGAACATCGTACCGGAAATCAGCTAAAGCAACTTCAAGCTGATTACGTCATCAAAAATCACCGTCTATATCGCAAGGTTAAAAAAGGAATAGCTTTCGTTGTACCAAAGTCCGTGAGGTGGCGCATTGTTAAGATGTGTCATGATGATTTTGGGCATTTCGGTCCGGACAAAACAATCGGACGAATTCAAGAAAAGTTTTGGTTCCCAAGAATGCGGAAATACGTGAAAGAATATATTTCAACATGCATTTAATGCTTCTACTACAAATCTAAAGGAGGCAAGCCCGAAGGTTGCATGCATTATAATGACGCCGATCCAGTACCATTTCGCAGGCTTCACTTCGATCATTTGGGACCGTTTATTCGAAGCAAACGCGGAAATACCCATATACTAGCCATATCCGATCCCTTCAGTAAATATCTGATTGTAAAGGCAGTTAAAAGTACAAAAACCCTTCCAGTGCTGAACATTTTAAATGAAGTTTCCAGCTACTTCGGTCTGCCGAAGATAATAATATCCGATCGTGGAACTGCTTTTACCTCGAAACAATTTCAAGAGAACTGTAAGCACAACCAGATTCAACACATCAAAAACGCTGTGCGAACACCTCGTGCAAATGGACAAGTCGAGCGCGCAAACCAAACTATTCTTAACTACGTACGCACAGTGAACGACCACCCGAAGGATTGGGATCTTACTTTACACAATCTTCAATGGAGTGTAAACTCCCAAAATAACGAAACATCGGGATTCAGCCCAATTGATTTGGTGTTTAACTTTTATCCTATTGATGTAGTCCAGAACCATCTCACTGCAGCCATACACACCGATTTGGAATTAGACGAGAAGGAATCTGTCATCGACAACAGAAACCAAGCGCTCGTCAATATTGCAAGCGAGCGAGCTAAATGGAAACAACGTTTTGATACCAAACACGCTAACCCTTCTATCTACTCCACAGGTAATCTTGTAGTCGTCGAAAACGAACCAGCTGCTACAGGCGAGTCGCGAAAGCTCGAACCACGCTATCGAGGACCATATATCGTCGTCAAGGTCCTTGGAAATGATCGTTATGTAATCGAAGACATCCCAGGTATTCAGATTACAGGACGTAAATACTGTTCTGTCTATTTCTCCGATAAAATCAAGCCGTGGTGCTCCAACGTCCCTGAGCTGGATGTTCCCGACGATGACGAGGATTGAATCGAGGACGATCCGAATGCAGGATTGGCCGAGCTAACACGATCCTGTTCTGATGGAGAACCATTAGACAGCAACGGTCTGGCAACTCGAAATTAAGTTGGCGAATAATTGCAGAACGAGAACGACACGAGCAACGTCCGCTCCGCGAGAACGACATATCGCAACGCACAAATTAAATAACCTATAACTGTATCCATATATATTTGATAACCCAGTTGTTCATCATTAAAATACAATTAATACCGTAGTATTACGATTAACTCGTAAGTTAGTGTCTTTATTCACCGTAAGCCGAGCTATCTATTCGCCTTATTCCTGACATATCAACCGCGACTCACACATTTCCCTACACAACGACAAGGTATTGGAATGTGGGTGACATATCGATAAACCTACATAATTATAACATCTGCATACATATACTTAATTATAACAGTGATCATTGGCCTTATACTTAACTTAGAAATATCCTTGTTGTTATATTTATTATACATGTGCATTTACAACTATAAACAGTAACGCAACAGGCGGTCCTGCTACAATTCGGCCTTCCTGACAACTAAGATCTCCTGATCTTTACGAATTAAAATCATCTTCTTACACACTATTTACAACACTTTTAACTTTTCGTATTTTTATTAATCCAAGGTTTTATGTTTTGGCTACTCCAAATACCGTTGTACGGGTTACGTGTCAATTGGAAACCCTCCACATCTTTTATTAAAAATCTATCATATCTCAAAATCTTGTCTATCATATATGGCCCTTTATGTTTTGGGATTAGCTTTCTTGATTGTCCTGGAGTGCTGTCAAAATTTTTAATCATTATATAGTCATTTATTTTGTACCCAGCAACTTCTTTCCTTTTCTCATTATAATGTTTTTCGTTGTTCATGTGTGCTTCTTTTTTTCTTTGAGCTGCTTCTCTTCGAATTTTATTTAAATCTCTATTTTCCTCTACATTATCCATTACCTCAAGTTTTTGTTTTAGTTCATCTACAACTTTTCCCTTTTGTTCAATGCCAAATAACATCCTACTTGGAATTTGACTGATACTTTTTTGAATTGCATTGTTGAGGGTTCATTCTACGTTTTCAATCACTGTGTCCCAGTGAATACCTTTCTCAGAATCCGTTAACTTGGGTATTATTGGACCCAAACTCCGATTGACCCTTTCTACTTGGCCATTGGTTTGCGGAGAACCCGTTGCAATTTTAACATGCTTTATACATAATTTATTTAAAAATTCAGCGAATTCTTCTGAAGTGAAACAGCTACCCCTGTCTGACACAATGCATACTGGTCTACTATAAGCACGAAAATAAACTGATAAAGCTTTGTTGGTCTTTGTTGTCTTTGTCGGATACAGCCTTGTAAATTTTGTAATCCCATCTATAACAACAAACAAATGCTTTTGAGATCTTCCTGCATCAATTGGTCCGTAATGATCTATGTGTACAAGCTCAAACGGTTTAATTCCTTTCGGAATACTGTGTAACAATCCCTCATTTTTTCACAATTTTTAAACAACTATTTCCTTCATTTTTGGGAACCAATATGTCTTTACTATTGCATTTATAACTTTGTCCCTTCCAACATGCCCAAATTCATTATGATATTTAAACAGTACCATTTCTACCATTTCCTCCGGAACATAAAATAGTAATCTACCGTCATTTACTTTTCTATATACCACCCCATTTCGCATCTCAAACAGTTTGTCTTCTGATTCCTCTAAGTTCCCTATTAATTCTTTTATTTTACTATCTCTGTGTTGACAAATAATTAAATTATCCTCAAAGCTATTAGTTTCGATTACGCATATATTTGAACATCTGCTTAACGCATTCTTTCCTGGCCTGTGTTCTAAAACAAAATCAAATTCTTATAATTCTAACGCCCATCTAGCTATCCTTGGGTTCAACTCGACTTTGTTTAATGTTAGCGCCAACGAATTACAATTTGTGACTACCATAAACTTTTTTCCTTGAACATAAATCCGAAACCTCTTTAGCGCATAAATAATCACAATTGTTTCTAATTCGAAACCTGAAATTTAGCTTTATCTTTTGTGGAAGCCTTGGAAAAAAAAAATATAGGATGTATTTTAATATCATCTTTTCTTTGAAACAAAACCGCACCAAAACCTAATTTGCTGGCATCTGTGTGTAATTCTACTTCATCCCAGCAAAATCGACATGAATTCGTTTCCATACTGAATTAAAGCTCCATGGAATTAAAGCGCTTTTGCAGGCACTATCCATGAGTTTTTGACATGGATTGCATTTGCTAATCATGTAATCTATGTCCTTGTCTAACCCTGGCCACCATACGTAGTTTCTGGCCAATGCTTTGGTTTTAACAATGCCTAAATGCGATCTATGTAAAGATTCAAGAACTCCCTTATAAAGTTTCTTGTGTACAATGGTACGATATCCCCACATTAAACAGCCGTATTCAATTGATAGCTCTGTCACGATCCTGTTCTGATGGAGAACCATTACACAGCAACGGTCTGGCAACTCGAAATTAAGTTGGCGAATAATTGCAGAACGAGAACGACACGAGCAACGTCCGCTCCGCGAGAACGACATATCGCAACGCACAAATTAAAATGACATATAACTGTATCCATATATATTTGATAACCCAGTTGTTCATCATTAAAATACAATTAATACTTCGAGTTAGTGTCCTTATTCACCGTAAGCCGCGCTATCTATTCGCCTTATTCCTGACATATCAACCGCGACTCACACATTTCCCTACACAACGACAAGGTATTGGAATGTGTGTGACAGCTCTGTGTGTTTCTTGTCAAAGGATTGAATGCTACTTTTAACAATGTAGAATCACGTCGGGACAGTCGGGCTATGCATTGAAAATTTAAGTTTAAATGATTATGTTGAGTTACGAAGTTCACATAACTGCACTCTTCAGTCTGTGTCTGTGTTAATGGAACTGGCGGAATTCTCGATAAACTATCTGCCTCATTCACTGATTCCTTCACATATTCTACTACACTATAATCAAACTCTGATAAATTTAAAGCCCATCTTTGTATTCGAGCTGACGCCATTACAGGCAAGAGTAAGTAGAGGCTTGTGATCAGTACGCAACGTAAACCTGTTTCCCAGTAGATACTGGCGAAGTTTGTTAACGGAAAAGACAATTGCTAACGCCTCCTTTTCCACAGTGCTGTAATTTCGTTCACTCGACTAAAGGGCTCGCGAAACGAAAGCTATTGGTTTTAAAGAACCATCTACGAACTTGTGTGAAAGAATACCTGCTACTGCTGTTTTACACGCATCTGTGGTTAAAACTATTTCCAATTCTGGATTGAAGTGTACCAACACATGATCAGATGCAACATCTTCTTTAATCTGTTGATAGGCATTTTGACATTGATTCGTCCATTCAAACTTTACACCTTTTCTGAGAAGCTGATAAATCGGATCCATTTTCTCGGAAAATCTATCTATGAACTTGGAATAGTAGTTTACCATTCCGCTGAATGCACGAACTTTAGAAATGTTTCTTGGATTTGGTGCGTTCAGCACACACGAAACTCGTTCCTTGTTTTTGCTGAGACCGTCCTTGTCAATATTAAACCCTAAATATGTTATTTTGTTTTTGAAAAACATGCACTTTTCTTTATTTAAGTGTAACCCTGCTGTTTTAAGATTTCCTAAAACCTTTCTTAATGTGTCCACATGAGATTTCAAATCTAAAGCAGTGATGGTTATGTCATCTTGATAAACGACAACATAAGGAATGTTTCGAAGCAAAGATTCCATTGTCTTTTGGAATATGGATGCTGCAGTTTTGATTCCAAATGGCAATCTTTTGAGCTTAAAGATTCCTACATGTGTGCTCCACGTGCATAATTACTGAGACTCCTGATCAAGTAATAACTGATTGTATGCTTGAGATGAATCCAGCTTTGTAAAACGTTGGCCTCCCTGTAATGCAGCGAATATCTCTTCAATTCTTAGAAGCGGGTACCTAAACTTTGTAGCTTTGTAGTCTGCGCAAACCCTTAATTCACCATTAGGTTTCAGTATGGGAACAAGAGGGGTCCCCCAATCTGAACTATCTACTTGCTCAAGCATGCCCTGGTCTACCAGCTGGTCTAAGGGTCTCGGCTTGTGAAAGATAGGTTTAGCTTCTTCCGAAAGTCGAAGTTTGATCGTTTCACCGTGATACGCTCCTAATTCATCTGAAAAAACTGAAGAAAACTCGTTTTGAATTTGATCTACTAGCGTTTTAGTGCTTTCTCGTAAAAAGGATCTTCCTAATAGAGGCATACTTTTAGACTGGGTCACGACAAAAATAGAACTGCAACAAACTCACCCAGAATCCTTGTCGGGTCACCATTATAATTTACATATAGTGTTTCGCAAGATTTTAACTTGGGCGTTTTCATTTCTCGAAATAAATCTACAGGGATCAGGTTACAAGGTGCACCCGTGTCACATGCTGCATCAAATTTGATGCCATCCACTTCAACCGTAAGTGTGTACACTTCCTCTGAACCTTTACCTAAGATACTGAAAATGCTATTATTAAAAATTTCGTTATGACTATTTAGGTGATTTGGATCAGATACAAAGTTTACATTTCTGCCTTTAGTTGCTTTGCATACAGTTGCAAGATGTCCAATTTTGCCACATTTATGACAAGTACTGTCCTTGTATTTGCACTCCTGTGATGAATGATTTCGCCATCCGCGTCTTGAACATGGCTGCCGCTTTTTGCCTTTCGACACTTGCTTATGGAGAGTCTTGTTTACGAAATTGACCATTCCGTCTGACCTGGTCTTGCTTTCCTCCATCGTACACGCCTTAGAGGCCAACTTGGTCTCGTACAGTAACGCCTTCCTTAGTGCCACATCCAGGGATATAGTCCCGTCTTCCTCGCAAAATCTTTCAAACAGCTCGTTGGGCATTCCAACGATGAATTTGTCTAGAACAAATGCTTCTAGATGCTGTCCAAAAGTGCAGCTGAGCTCTAGTTTTTTTACCCTTGCAAACCATGCTGCCACCGATTCTTCAGCGAGTTTACGAGCCAGATGAAATTGCCTGCGTTCGTAGAATGTGATTGTTGGCGGTGTATACTGGGTGTGTATCATGGCGCATAGTTCTTTGTATGTTTATTTTGTCGGTAATTCTGGGCTGCAGAGACTGTGTAATAAACAATAGGCTTCCGAACCAGCTGTCTTCATTAATGTCGCTTTTTTGGAGTCGTCCAACGTGATCGCTACTTCTGTGAAATGCACCTCTAAACGCTCTAGCCACATCTGCCACGTGGATTCGCTCGGCTCGAATTCTGGAAAATTCACAGCCTGCATGATGGTGAGGTTAGATTGAGCCATTGCCGGAACTTGAGCGTCTGCAAGCTTTTGCTTATTGTCAGGCATTTGGTTTTGGTGTTGTACATACAACTTTTCCGTCCTTGTAATACAAGGATGTTATTCACTTTGTAAAATTTGCGTGGTTAACCTTAAAACTTAAGGAATTGGTTTTTCTCGTCGCCAATATGTAATGTATTCCAGCATGGCTTTATTCAAAGTGTGGCCGTCACTGTTTAGTACCAAGATCTCCTTTATCGATTACACAGGCCAAGACATGGATCGATAGCTTAACTTACGATATATACTAAATATGTGCTATACAACAATTACTTTGGCCACAGAGGCTTTCGTTCAACGCATCGGCGCACCTCGTACCCACGCACGTATTTCGGTGATTGGGTTTTCTATACAAGCCGCTGGCGTAACTCGAGGGTGTGCAAAAATACAATTGCAATCCCGAGTCTCGACGGAAGTCCAGCAGATAAAGGTGCTGATTATGGGTTCCTTAACCACGTCAGTGCCAGCAAAAGAATTACACTTCAGTAATTGGGAAGCTCAACAAGGACTAGCTTTGGCCGATCCCACCTTCGCCCCCCCCCCGGGAGATATCGATGTCATAATCGGATCGGATCAACTTTGAAGTTTCTTCACAGGCCAATGAAAATTGTCAAGTGAACCTAATACATTCGCACTTAAAACAATTTTTGGTTGGGTAATTGTAGGTTCGGGACCCTTGTGTGATGAATCCCCAAAGCCAGCGCAAGCTCATTATGCTCAAATCGATTTGGATGAGATGGTGAGAAGATTCATGGAGATGGATACAATCCAGCCTAGTCAAGCAACTATTGACGCTTGTGATCCCGTGGAACAACAGTTTGTCAACACTTACAAACGGGATGAGGACGGCGTATATATTGTGGAATACCTGTTCAAGAAGGAAGTGCTGGCTCTGAGCGACCCTTCTCTACAACAGTCGTTAAATCGATTCGCATCTTTGGAAAAAAAATTACGACGGAATCCGGAATTAAAAGGGCAATATTCTGCCTTTATGGAAGATTACCTACATATGGAAGCACTCCAGGAACATCAACTAATCTTGCCAAAAGAGCAATGTTGTTACCTAGCCCACCATGCAGACATCAAAGCTGAAAGTACAACAACCAAATAACGTGTTGTATTTGACGGATCCGGAAAAGATAACACCGGATGGACTCTCAACGATCGCTTGCACATCGGTCCGCCTATACAGCGAGATTTAATCGGAGCTTGCCTGAGATAATACCGACAATACCCATACGTTGTTTGCACGGATGTAGCCCAAACGCATACCGATTTTCAGCGGATTGTTTGGCGAAATGACGAAAAGGAAAGAAATTAACACAATCGGTTGTTAACCGTCACCTACGGGTTATCACCCTCTCCTTTTTTGGCAGTAAGGGTCCTTAAACAATTGGCGGAGGACCATCTGCATCAATATCCACGAGCAGCTTTATTTTTATTAACGGATGAATATGTCGACGACATATCAACAGGAGCGGACACTGAGGAAGGCCTCATCGAACTCAAGGATGAACTTGTGAAGCTGCTAGCGGAGCTAAGCCTCTTCACAAGCAGTCGGAGCCGTTGTATACAGTCGGGTTACAACGGACGCCGGAACCTGGATCACACTAATCGCTGGCAAGACTCGGGTAGCTCCAATAAAAACAATTTCTATACCGAGATTGGAACTCACCGCTGCTCATTTACTAAGTAAATTGTTAACTCTTATAAAGTCGTCTTTGTCGATTCCAATTACAGCTACCTTTTGTTGGACGGATTCTGAAATCGTTCTCCACTGGCTGTCCGCTCCACCTCGACGATGGAACACGTTTGTGTGTAACAGAACCGCCGAAATCTTAACAGAGTATACCAGAAGCTGGTGGAATCATGTACGCTCGGAAGACAACCCGGCTGATTGCGCCTCCCGAGGGCTGCTTCCATCAACACTGCTTGACCACGACCTCTGGTGGAAGGGTCCAAGCTGGTTAGTAGAGTCGGAGTCACGTTGGCCGACCGCCACCAAAAAACAAAACATGCACCCAGCTATACTTTGCGAAGAAAGATCCAAGGAACTAAACTTTACTCTGAAAGCGGATTCACATCCGGATATTATCGACAGTTTAATCCATAAACTTTCTTCTTGGAATCAACTACTGCGCGTTGTCAGCTATGTTTTTCGATTTATCCAACGCATACGCCCCAAAGGGACAGCCAATCATGCCAATCACTAATAGCTTACCATTCCAGATTGAACCTCACAGCGGATACCTAACAGCTAAACCCTTGCAATACGCCCGAGAGAGGCTATTGAAGCACATGCAACTTACGGATTTCCCAAAAGAATACGACGCAGTCGGGAAAGATCAAAGACTGCCCAGAAAATCAAAATTGCTGTAACTAACGCTTCCGGACTACTGCGCATCGGAAGACGTATTGACCGATCGGAGTTATCATTCAACGCAAAACATCCGATCATCGTCGCCAAGGAATCACCGCTGGCCTTGCTGATTGTGCGCTATGTTCACAAGGCTAATTTCCACCCTGGAGTAGACACCACTTTTTATCAAGCCCGCCAGCAATACTGGATAATGGGAGCCCGGAACATAATACGTATGGAAGTCTTTCGCTGTTAGTGCTGCTTTATGACTCGGCGTGTCACAAGTCAGCAAATCATCGTCTTTGACTTTCAAAGTGAACGGTCGTGATTTTTTTTCTGCGCTTCGAATTTTGTATTTTGTTTTCGTTTATTCCCATCGGTGGGTTTTATCAAAACAATTTTCATTTTCTTCCGGTTATTCAAACATAAATTTAAACTCCCTTCACTTTGCGAGTGCACTTTGTGTTAATACTAATAAATTGTTTTAGTTTTCATAATTCTTATCTGTGTTTTCTTTTCTTATATCCCGCCGTTTCTCTTTTGTGCATGCACTTTAACTTATTTACGCTCCCGCTCTCTTGCTCTCTTTGCTTTGAAAGTTCTAAGCGTGCAGTTTCTGCGCTCTTGAGGTACTTATAACTGCTCGCTTATAAATTTCAATTCGCTTTCTTGGTACAGTGGTCCCTATAAATAAAATGAATAATAAAAATTAAGTCTGCTTCTGCAAATAATGCAGCCTCGTAATCAGGGCTGACCAGTCTAATATGACTTGCTGGCTGTGTGAAAATATGGTGCACACCAAGTGCGCGGTTTTACTGGCCGGACAAGTGATGACCTTTCAAAGGGGCCCAATTTGCCAAACTAAAGGCGGCCTGATGGGGCTGATTAGCTGTTTCGGTGTTGCTAGAGATAGTTTTCCCCAAGCTGATGATCTCCTCTCTGCGCTGGACTTGCAGTTTAATAGTCGTAAGCTATTAGAAGAGTCCCCTAAGCGCAAAAAGGCCGCTGGTGGTAAGGAGCAAAAGGGGAACACCCCGCAACCGAAATCAAAAGAACAACAGAGCATTCCGGCGGATCAGCAGCTGATTTCAGCAAACCCTCAAATGTTGCTAAGATCAGCACCTAAAAAAGATTCGGTATCCGAACAATCCGTTACAGAATGCATGCAACCAGGGACTTTTAAGAATTCCGATTTGTCCGTATTACAATTTCACAATTAGTGGATCCACCTATCTCTCAGAATATAGCATCACCACCACAAGGGACTACTGAGTCCGGACAACCGGCTCATGTTGGTTTTGCAGTAACAATGTCTGCTCCACCAAAATCCCTTTCAGTGGTTCCACTAAAGAAACAAATTTTCGTTTCTCGGCTTTCCCCTGATCAAACATCTTCTGATGTATTGTCCTATATACAAGACAAAACTAAAGCCGATTGTAATAGTGTAAAGGTGGAAAAGTTTAAGTTTTCTTATGCTAGAGACATTTAATCTTTCAAGATAACTGTCTCTAACGAGCTTTTTTAAGCCATATGCTCGGGCGACTTTTGGCCGGATAATAAGGTTGTAAAAGAGTTCGAGGCTAAGATAAAGAAGAAGGGGCCCGTGAAAGTAAAACTTCCTAGTCGAGGCCAAACCAGTGTACCAATTTCAAAAAACTAACTTCTAACCTCCTTCTTTCCTATCAGAATGCAAGAGGTTTGCGTAGCAAACTCACTAAATTGTATTCCGATAGCCTTTCCTTTGCATCTCATATTATTGTGTTCACAGAAACCTGGTTAAAGCCGGAGATCTTTAGCTCCGAAGTTTTTCAAGGTAAGAACACAATATATGGGTATGACCGTCCCTCTAGACGGGGAGGTGGAGTCTTAATTGGAGTTGATTCAAACCCGTCTGAGGAGTTATTTTTTGATGAATTCAATACCATTGAATTTATTTGTGTAAAGTTATCGCTTCCTGGTAACTTTATATACATAACTTGCTCATATATTCCGCCGTTGTCTGAACTTCCTGATTATTTAAATCACCTATCCGTTATTAAGTCTGTTGCAAATAAGCTTTCCGATAGGGATCAGTTGGTAGTTCTAGGTGATTTTAATATACCTGGAGTTACTTGGTCCACTGAGGATGGATCGAATGTCTTACTACCTATAGCACAGCATGATTTTATTGACGGCCTGCTTGACATATCTCAATCTCAAGTAAACCATGTTCGAAATTCATTAGGTCATTGATTTGTGTTTTGTATCAAATCCTGAAGGTGTGTTTCTGTCCAGAGTAGCACCACTCACGCAACCTGAAGATCCATATCACCCTACAATCGAACTTTCATTTGATACGGGTAGAGTTATAGAAGAAAAATCAGAAAAATCCAAACGAATACATTGTTTTCGCAAGGCAGACTTTCTGAGGCTAAATAATTTTATTTCTGGGTTTAATTGGTCTGATCTTTACTTATGCAATAATATGTCCGATGCAGTTAATGTTTTTTACACTGCAATAAACTCATTTTTTAATTCCTATGTTCCGTGGTACTATCCGTCAACTTCCAATAAATCACCTTGGTTTAGCAAAGAGTTAAGAAATGTAAAGTCCAGACTCAATCTGTTTTTATTAGATATTTAAGTGCTGGGTCAAGATTTACCGTGCTTAATGCTCAGTGTTATAATAGTTACTTAAACCGTTATAAGGTCCAGTTCTCTCAGGACCCGAAACAGTTTTATAATTTTGTTAACACCAAACGTAAATCTAATTATTTTCCTTCCTCGCTGTCGTTCGAAAACATGACGGCAACCACAGATCAGGCAATAGCCGATTTATTTGCCCAATTTTTTCAAACGACTTACTCTACTTTAGATTATTCATCACAGCCTTATTCTTACACCATGTCCAAGTCAAATCTCATATTCTGTCCCACTTTAACAGAAAGCTCTCTTCTTTTGGATCTTCTTCGTATTAAGCCTGTTTATTCGCCAGGACCCGATGGTATTCCTGGGTGCGTGCTTAGGTATTGCGCTAAGGCCCTGTGCAAACCTCTTCACAAGTTGTTTACCTTATCTCTAGAAACCTCCCAATTCCCAAATATTTGGAACGAATCATTTGTTATTCCTCTTTTCAAAAAAGGTAACAAGTTAGAAGCCAGTAACTACAGAGGTATTTCTAAGTTGTCAGCTTTTCCTAAGCTTTTTGAAAAAATTATTACTCCTCATTTGCAGCACCTTTGCAGATCAATCATTTCTCCGTGTCAACACGGATTTATTAAACGTAGATCCACAATCACAAACCTTCTAGAGCTCACTTCATTTGTGATAAAAGGCTTCAATAGTAGTTTTCAAACAGACGTCATTTACACTGACTTTAGTAAAGCATTTGACTCTGTAAATCACTTACTTCTCATTCAAAAACTTGACCTTTTAGGTTTTCCAGTTGATCTGCTTAAATGGATTTCAAGTTATCTGAATGGCAGGTCACAAACGCTCCTTTTTAAAAATTCAATTTCTGAAATTCTCCGTGTTACCTCCGGTGTCCCACAAGGGAGCCATCTGGGTCCGTTACTTTTTACATTATTTATTATTGATCTTCCCTCAATTATAAGTCATTCTCGCGTACTTACGTACGCAGATGATTTTAAATTGTGCCTGCAGTATAAGGACATTTCCTGTCATTTAGACTTGCAATCCGATCTAGATAATTTTCAAAACTGGTGCCGAGATAATTTACTAAATTTAAACGGTTCCAAGTGCAAGCTGATGACTTTTTATCGGGCCAATCCGATATACGCGACTTACACGTTAAGTGGCAACGATCTTGGCGTTCTCTTGGACCCTAAACTAAAATTTTCTAATCACATTTCGTCCATGGTTTATAAAGCCAGAGGAGTGCTTGGATTTATTAAAAGGTGGTCAAAAGAATTCGATGATCCTTATTTGACTAAAACTTTATTTATTTCGCTAGTCCGTCCGATTCTGGAGTATGGGTCTCCCGTCTGGAGTCCACAATACGGAATACATATTGGTCGTATTGAATCTGTACAAAAAAACTTCCTTCTTTTTGCTTTACGGCGCCTAAACTGGGATGCAAATCTTATCTTACCTTCTTATTCTAGTAGACTTCTTTTGATTAATTTACCATCCCTAGCCAACCGTAGAACGATGCTTGGTACAATCTTTATTTATAACCTTATACATGGTGATATTGACTGCCCCGACTTGTTAAGTCGGCTAAACTTTTCTGTGCCAAGTAGATTAACTAGAAATTATATTCCCCTTATTTTAAATCATTGTAGTTCTAACTAAGCCTTGCATAGTTTTTCCTATAATATCAAACCTTGTCTCTCTGCCGCTCCTAAAACGATTAATACTTGCTTCATTGGCACAAGATTGATCTAACTAATACTTTTTTCCCCGGACCTTTACCTTTATTTTCCTATCTCGCGTCTATCTTATCGCGAATCGTGCCGTACGATACACGGCTGCGCCCCTCGGTCGGTTGGGCGGGTAAGTAGGCCGTGGGACTCCGCGCGAAAAAAAAAAAAAAAATCCTGGCGGCAATACCCCTTCCACGCGTACAACAAAATCCTTGTTTCCGGCACACTGGTCTGGACTACGCGGGACCCATTTCAATCAAGAAAACCAAAGGTCGTACTCCCCGCATAGACAAGGCCTAGTTTGCCATATTTGTGTTCCTGGCCACAAAAGCTATGCACATAGAAGTCGTAAGCGATCTCACAACGCAGGCATTTATTGTTGCGTTCAAACGTTTTTGTGCCCGTCGCAAAACACCATCCGATTTGTGTTCCGACAATGGAACCACTTTCCATGGAGCCCGACGGGAATTGGACGAAATGCGCAAACTTGCCCAAGAGCGAGCTAAGGATGAAAAATTGGCCGGTTTTCTGTCATCCGAAGGCATAAACTGGCACTTCATACCCCCGTCCGCACCACACTTTGGCGGATTGTGGGAGTCGGGCGTCCGGTCAATCAAGCTGCATCTGCGCCGAGTCGTAGGTGGAGCCGCACTCACTTTTGAAGAACTGTCAACCGTTCTTGCCCAAATCGAAGCTATCCTGAACTCACGGCCACTTACTCCGATCAGCGATCACAGCCTCGATCCATTAACTCCATCCCATTTTTTGGTAGGACAGCCGTACACTGCGGTGCCTGAACCCTCGTTTTTGGACTCTCAGATGAATAGACTGCAGCGATGGAATCAGCTTTAGGCCATGGTTCAAGGATTCTAGAAGCGATGGCACACTGAAATCCTCACTTCTCTACAGGCACGTGGCAAGTGGAACAAAGAGACGGCGAACATCGAAATAGGCACCCTTGTTGTTCTCAATGAGCCTAATCTTCCGCCCTCGTAATGGATACTTGGACGCATCCAAGAAGTACACCCAGGACAGAATTCTAAGGTCCGAGTAGTGACTGTAAAGACGGCCAATGGAGTCTACAAGCGCCCTATCACTAAGATCGCCATTCTCCCTCTTAACTGAACGCGTCGTTCAGGGGGGTCGGTATGGTTCAGAATTGATGACCTTTTTATTCTTATCAGTTGATTAAGTATTATGTTTAATTATTCTTCGTTAACTCCCGCTAAGAACTAGGGAACACCCCTCACATATCGCATCGATGTATCGATAGTGACAATGTTAATATCGTTAAGTTTATCACGATAATATAATAATTAATCACAAGATTAATTACAGTCCACTCCTTGTCTTATTCTGAAACAACATTTTGTTCTAAATTTGTGCTTTTTAGCCTAGTGCGTTTTTCATTTCGCCTTTCGCTCGTAGAGAAACTGGCTGGAATAGCCAGAATGGTCCGAGCTAATTTGGGAAGGTATTTAAAGTCCCTTGCATTTTTTCAGAATTCAAAAATATGTGTGCCATGAGCTACTGGATAGGCCAAATATTTGTCAAGCTCTATGTCGATAGCGTTTTTCTCAACTTTTCGTTTTTTTTACATATCTTTACGGGCCGGGCCTTTTTGCTAAGGCCAAAACCTGTGCTTGAGCGACAAGACACCTCGCCTTCGACCCCAGCAGGGTAGGTTGTGGCGAACAGGGGCCGTCAATGAGCGGATGTCAGGGGGTCAGGGCTTCGCAGCCGTTTGAGTCGCTGCTGAGGGTTCCTGGGGGTCTGGAGTTCAGCACGGCCTCCACGCTGGTGAGGAGAGTTTCGAGCTCCTCCTTGGTCAAATGGTCTTGGCCGACTGCCAAAGAAACAGGTACTTTGTAGACTTCACACCTGCCTCCCAAAGTACGCCGAAGTGCGGTGCTCTGGGCGGTATGAACTGTTCGTCGACAGACTTCTTGAGTAGCCATACTTTCTCGCGCAGACGACTTACAAGATCTCGAGGGCCAGCGTGATAATTTATAACGTGCAGGTATTACACTATTAAACAGCTTAAGTCGAGGCAAAGTTTTTTTCTTAAGGGGAGCTACTTTTTATTTGCGTTTTGCAACTTCGTATGATGAGTTAAGAGAATTTGGGTCAGATTTGAACGGCAAACGATCCGAAAATCTACCGGACGACAATCTTTATGTATTTTGATCAAAGTGTTGTTCACAAAATTGCTGCTCAGGAGTATGGACTATAGCCTTGGGCGACAAGTCCTCCACAGACAAAAATTTCTGCAGGGTTGTGTCAATTGACCATTTTGTTTGCCTTTATTTTATCTTCAAAGGCACATCTCCCAGACACTACCCAGCCAAGAACTGTTTTTTGTAGGACAGGAAACTTAGGCCCCTGCATGATCTGGCCAACAGATAAAAGTTTCAAGAAAGTATCTGCACCGATAAGCATATCTATTTTTTGGGGCTTGAAGAAGAATGGATCTGCCGAATACGTCTGAATATAGGTACCTTCCATCCGCTGGTGTTCATCCGCCTGATCTGGATGATAACCAAAAATATTTTTTAGGATCCAAAATTCGGACGACAACTGGCTATTCCCTACTCGCGACTTCACAACCATAATCATTTTTTCTGTAACTTGGGCATTAGTCCCACCAATGCGTGGTAAGCTCCTCTCTTGAAATTTAAAGTCTCTGAGCGAGCTCATCGGTCACAAAGTTTATTTGTGATCCTGAGTCGTGCAACGCTCAAGCCAATACAAATTGTTTCAACGCTCACAATAGCAGTTGCAAGATGCTATTCGATGCAGTCGTATGCAAAACATGCGAAGCTGATGGAGTCTCCTGCATGAGCGTGGGCTGAGAAGGGAGTGGCAACGCGAGATTAGTGTTTGCGGAATACATAAGTAGCAACGTATGGTGTGAGCAATTGCACACTCTGCATCTGTTTGATTTGCATTTTTTGACAGTGTGTCACTTTCGAAGGCCTTTAATGCGAAATCGAGTTGCAATACATGCATTGTACCGGGTCGTACCGCCGCTTGGTTAGCGATATCAAAGACAACAAGAGTGTGTGTTGGAGAGAGTGTTTTATTCTGAAATATGTACATTAGTTAGCCTAACCTGAAATACAATTACTCAGCCTACATACCACAGTTTCTCATCCCTCTCTCTGTGATGGCGCAAATCGGTTTAGACCGGGCCGCCAATTTCAAGCTCGTAAGCCCGATTTAGTGTGACGAATAATATGACCCTAGAAATCCTCACACAAATAATACTTAATACTAAATTCAACCTTAACTATTCACCACGTCCAGGACAGCTAGCTTCGAAGCGGGACGCATTGTCGTCTTGGCTCGATCGTTAGTCCGCACCGCCGCTCGACGAGGTACTCCGGTATGGCCGGATCACATATGAACACCAGATCTCCTCGACGAATGGGCTCGACGTGCTTGCACCATCTCTCCCTGCGTACAAGTGTTGGCAGGTACTCATGTACCCATCGCTTCCAGAACCGATCCCGCACCATTATTGCTATGCGCCACTGCTTCCTGGTAGCGCATCTCTCGGACTCCTGTCCGTCGTCTGTGGGAAGGTCCGGAATATCTGGCACTCCCTTCAGCAAATCGTTGGGTGTCAGTGGAGCCTCCTGGTCCACCGTCACTGGTAGATGAGTGAGCGGACGAGAGTTCACTATGCTCTGCGCCTCAATCAACAGATTCTCCAGTACGTGCTCCTTGGGAGCGATCTCCTTTATCGTGTGCGCCAGCTCCTTCTTCACGCACTGCACCATCCTTTCCCAGGAGCCACCATCAGCAGGGTTCGCTGGGCAATTAAAGATCCACTTAGCTCGCCTTGGATCTGTGCAGGCTCAAACACATCGCTGAACCTTTTGGCTTCCCGTTGTCGCTCCTTATCCTGACCACCGGTCCACGGCGGCTTATGAAGTTCCTCATGGCGATTATACAGGAATCTGTAGACAAATCATGGGCCAGCTCCAAGTGTATAGCCCTTGTGGTTAGACATGTAAGCAATGCCACCCACCTTTTCTCTGTGTGACGTCCAACAGTCACAAAAAGTGGTCCAAAGTAATCCAGGCCGGTAAACTTAAATGGCCATCCGTTGGCCTCCAGCCGGTCCCCTGGCAGGGGACCCATCTCGGGCTGCTCTGGCCCTCCGTAGCATGCAAACGTTGCATTTGCTCCTCACCTTCCGTAGCAGCCTCCGTAAGTTCGTTATCCAGAACTTCTGCCGGATCGCTCCATAGTTGCCTGATTGGCCGACGCGCGCTGTATGGCACGCACATCGCGTCGTCGATCCTTCCACTGGCTCGCATTACTCCGTCGTCGTCGAAGTATGGGGACAACCCGTACAGTTGGCTGTCCTTGGCGGCCTTTCCTTGGCTGTCCTCAGCGAACGCTTTTCGCTGCGATTGCACACAGCGCACTCCATCGACGTCAGTCCGTGGTCCTCTCGATCACAACGTAGTCCACGGCATCGCCGAATAAATCTAAGCACCCATGCGGTGCTCCTTATCAACCGGTTGTAGCTCGAAAATCTCTGTAAAGATATGAAGCTCGCCGTGACTAGGGCAAACTCACATTTCATCTCCTCTTCATCTGGCGTCGGGGGACTCCAATCCTCTTTCGATCTCGGCCATCTCTCTTCTGGTCCTCGTAGAAATAGTGGACCGCCTAGCCACCGGGAACCAATGCTCAGGTCCACGGCCTTGCGCGTCCTCGTTGCATCATCTGCCACGTTTTCGGCAGACGGAATCCATCTCCATTGGGATGCCTTCGTGAATTCTAAGATCTCTGCCACCCGGATCCCGACGAACTGCTTTTATCTCCGGTGGGAACTGCTTATCCAATGCAGCACGGTCTTAGAGTCCGTCCGTAATACGCAGCTCCAGATCACCACACCGTGCTCCAGCTTGACGGTGTCCATCAGTCTCGTGCCCAATACTGCTGCTTGAAGTTCCAGTCGCGGGATTGACATAGTCCCCATCGGACTCTCACTTCGTCTTAGCGCATACGAAATGCGCCTGCACGTCTCCGCTTTCGTATGTGGCTCGCCAATAGGCCGCTGCTGCGAACGCCGACTGGCTGGAATCCACGAAGATGTGCAGCTGTAGTGTCCGCACTCGTCCATCGCCGAAGTAGTAGTGTGGACATCGGAATTCTTCAATTTTACTCATTCCTTGCCGCCAATTCTCAAAGGCTGCTGCTAGCCCGTCTGATAGGAGCCGCTCCTCCCAACTGACTCCACTCCGCCAGATCTCTCTCATCAGTAATTTGGCGGCCACCATATAGCAGCTCAAGAATCCAATCGGGTCGAACGTGGACATGACCAGGCTCAGGAACTCCCTCTTTGTAGGGACACGTTCCCCTGTCATCACGTTCGTCATCTGTAGCCGGCTGCCAGAACATTCCTAGTACCTTCTTCTCAGCTTCGGGCCATCTAACGCTAGCGATGGATTCAAGTGGGTTTAACGCTCTGACCACACTTGCCGAACTGGAAGTAAATCGACACAAATAAAACCCAGCATCTGCATGTGTTTCTCTCACCCGTGTCGAAACGGCGATAGCTTCTTTTTCACTGGTGAAACTGTCGACGTAGTCGTCCACGTAGTGGTATTCGTTGATCGCCAGGACTGCTCGCGGATCCGTGCTGCTGTACTGCGATGCATTCACGGTTTTCACATAATCCGCCGAGCATGGTGAGCAGGCCGCTCCAAACGTCATCACCTGCATCTCGTATATGTCGGGCTCCACAGGAACCTTGGGCGCATCTGCCCTGTGGCTGCATTAATATCTGATGAAACATCTCCTTGATGTCTGCACACACCCCTACTGCTCCTTCCCGAAAATGGAAAAGCACTGCTGGTAGGGGCTTGTAACGCTGTGGGCCTTTCATTAGCGCCGAATTCAACGACACGCCATTCACCTTGGCAGCCGCGTCGAAGACCAGTCGGATCCAGGCTTTCCAGGCTTTTTCGGGTTTTCCACCTCTGAGCTTCCTGGGGCTCCAGTCGCCGTGCGTAACCTTTCTAGACGTAATCATCCATTATTCCATTGTACGCCCGAGCGAAGTCCACATCGCGCCTCATTTTCCGTTCGATATTGACGAGTCTCTTGAGTGCCATATTGTAGCTCTCTATCAGTCTCACCTCGTCGTCTCTCCATTGCAGACCAGTCTCGTATCGTCGGCCAACTCGCTTTGTTGTCTCCTCCAACTGTTGTCTCCTGCAACTGACGGCGCCGGCTTCACTCCGCCAGCTGCGACTGACTGTGCCGGCTGCACTCCGAAATTCTCGATCTCGAAGTAATCACTGACCATCTTCTCTAGAAAATTATCCTTTGGCACTGCTAGGAGGCACGATCTCTGAAGCGGTGAGCTGGTCTTTCCACTCACCGGTCCATACATCACCCATCTAAGTGCGGTGGCTGCTGCAAATGGTCCTCCAGATCCATAGCTTCTGGTTCTGAGGGGTATTCCTAGATTTGCATGATCCAGTCCAATTAGGATCCTTGGCGTCGCGTGGTTATACGGCTTCACAGGCAGGCGCGCATTCGCCTTTCCTGCCTTCACATCTTCTCGACGCAAGCTCTGCATCGAAAGGTTCAAATTGGTCACTCCGTACACATTCTTCAGCTCATGGCGCTTTGGCTTGCCCGCTGCACTGATCTGCAGGTTAACCATTCTCGTGCGCTTTTTGGCAGATTTTCCGCCAAACCACTGCACATTCAGTTGTCGACTCTCACCTTTCAGGTTCAGGCTGCGGATGAGGTCGTCGTCGATGAGCGTGACAGACGATCCTTCGTCCAGCAATGCGTAGGTGTCGAATTCTCTCCGTACAGCGTCACGGGGAAAATCCGGAATAGCAGGTGACCTCCAGTCGAATCAACACAACTCAAGTTTCAGTGCGATAATTTCTGGCGGTCGCATGTCGATCGCCTCGCGTCCCGCGTCTATAACTACGGCTGACGTAGGCAGGCTCTTCTTGCTGGAATCCACTGACTGTGGCATTCGTAGCCGTCGGCTGCTGTCTCTGTACAGCTGCCGGTCTTGACTGCTCCTCTGATCCCTCCTGCGGCCTCCATATGCGACTGGTGGCCGTCCGGGATGTCCAGCTGGTTCATGGAGTAGGTAGTGATGCCTCATTCGGCATCCGTAGACGTTGCATCCGCGGCCCTTCTTGCAGAACCGGGCCATATGTCCATACTCCAAACATGAAAAACATAACCTCAACTTCCTGGCGGACTCGATCCGTGTCGTTGTAGAAGCGTGGTTGAATTCCTTGCAGTCCTTGATTTTATGCTGTCCCTCACATATAGGGCAACATCTGGGGCGGTCTGCATACCGCTCCTCCTCGCGAATAGTATTCGCGTGCAGAACCCTTCGCTTGGGGTGCTCCTTGATTCCGACGTCCGTGACAGTGCACACCAATTTGTCGAAATTATGAAGCCAATCGCTCAGGTGTACCACTGTCGGATACGGCTGTATCGTAGCCGCGTGTTTCGCCCAGTCCAACCTCTTGTTCACCGGCAACTTGGCAATCAGCTCCTCCATTAGGGTTGGGTTCTCTAGGTGCTGGTTGCCGGTCGTGGTTGACTGCACGAACGCTGCCAGGTTGCTCACCTTAGTGGCGAACGGCACGATCCTTGCGATGTTGGCCTCTTGAATTGGCTGGACATCAAGCACGCTCTCCAGTTGGCTACGGATCAATAGCTCCGGACGTCCATACCGGAATCGTAGCTGCTCCATAACAGCTTGCACATTGCTGGGGTGGATAAGCAGCGACTTCACTGCTGCTCGGGCCTCGCCTTTCAGGGCTTTCACTAGCCTCTGATTATTCTCCAGTTCTGTACACTGGTAAGCTGCCGTTGTCTCCGTGAACGCGCACAGGAATATTGGCCATTCCTCTGGCTGACCCTCGAACTCGGGAAGATCAGGGAATCTACGTGGCGTCCATCCAGGTATGCTCGACGTCGTCATTCGAGATGATAGAAGCGATGGTGCAGCTGGCTCCAAATTATGTGTCGGCTCCCGTGGCGGGTTAACATAACCTAGTTCAGGCTGCGCCGTGGCGGTAACACAAAATGGCGGAGAATAGCTCAATGTTGTTGTTGTACAAGTCCGTGTGACAGGTTTCCCGTTTGCCCAAAGGCCGCCAAGCGTCGGCGCCAAATTTCCACTCAATTGTGGTGGCAAATTTGCACTCAATTGTGCCGGCAACAGCTCATCCAAAGATGGCGTCACTCCAACCTCTGGTTGCAGATTGTCACTTATTATGCCGTGGCGCTGCTCTCAAAGATGGCAGCATTCCACTCAAACATGGCGGTGTATTCGCCGCACCGCTCACTCCAACGCCGCGAGTCCCAATTCCAACGGGATCCCTGGCGGCCTCTGCTTGTCCTTCACTTGCCCTTGCCTTCACCAGCTCCGATTCTAAATGTGCGATCCTTTCCATTAGGGCCGCTACTTCTACAGTCGTGGAGTCCGTAATCTGCACAGTTGCATCGGGCTGCTTGCCGCTTTCCTGGCGGCTGTTCCACTTTCCTTCGGAGTCTGTGGCCGTTGCCGATCACCAGCCACCCTCGCAGAGCTGGCCTGTTTGGCAGTTGCTGTGGCTGTGGTGGTCGCAAGGGGGGGAACACCCGGGACATCCAGTCTGGGGCTCCGTCGGGGCGAGTGCTTTGTGGGCATCATCTCGCAGAGTGCGAGTAAAAGATAATGTTGCCGCTCGGCCGATCACGGGGAAATGCCTTCGGAACACTAGTTGATATCGCCGCTTGGTTAGCGATATCAAAGACAACAAGAGTGTGTATTGGAGATAGTGTTTTATTCTGAAATATGTACATTAGTTAGCCTAACCTGAAATACAATTACTCAGCCTACATACCGCAGTTTCTCTTCCCTCTCTCTGTGATGGCGCAAATCGGTTTAGACCGGGCCGCCAATTTTAAGCTCGTAAGCCCGATTTAGTGTGACGAATAATATGACCCTAGAAATCCTCACACAAATAATACTGAATACTAAATTCAACCTTAACTATCGATATCCCTAATCCGTTCCGCGAAAGTTGTCAATAAAAATAAGGCAATCATTATCGTACACCCGCGTCAGGTTAGCAAGGGCTTTGGGATAATTTTCCGTAGTGACTTAAAATGTCTTAACAGTTCCTAAAGCGTCTCCAGCTAAACACGAAATTAAATTATGACATTTTCAATTTTCCGCTAAATGTTGGAAGAGCGACGCTCGGCAGGCGGCATTGAGGCGGGTGACTTGCCTGCGTAGCGGATTTTTCGACAGTATTTCGCTTGGCATCATTTAAAAAGGAAATCAGTAATGATTTGGTTAAAACTGAACTTCTCCAACTTTCCGAAAGACATCTTTTGCTCTCACTTCTATTTGGTTTTGCAGAAGTGAACCATTTTTAATGTGCGTATTTAGGATTTCTAAACAACCGGATTAACAGACACTTTACCGTCATTTAATTTCGGTTTATACTTTTCATGCAAATATCTCGTTTGTGTTTAAGCTCTTCGATATCCTTGGTTACCATTGCTTTTATTTTTTATTTTGTGAGGAACATGTAGGAATATTTTGTAGCCATGTAAGACTCATGAAGAGATATAGCCAAAACCGACCTTGTAGCCACATAATATTATTATTAGTTTTGCTTTTTCATAGCCAACGCACCCAACACCGCCAAACCATCGAACCAGCAACACACACTTCAAACACCAACACGCTCTCGCTCTCTCCAACACACACTTCGAACATCAGCAGCTGCACACATTTGAACCATCGAACGCCTGAGCCCAACCAACACGCTCTCGCTCTCTTTGAACAGTTCCAACACGATCTCGCCCTCTTCAACACATACTTCATCTGGACACACCTAAACCATCGAACAGTTTGAACACCTGCACAAAGCTAACACACACACAAGCTTTTCGTCGCACGATCGAACCAAATTGCAACCAACCCGACCGATGTTTTCGAGCAAGGGGAAATAATTTCGCACGATCGAACCAAATTGCAACCAACCCGACCGATGTTTTCGAGCAAGGGGAAATAATTTCGCACGATCGAACCAAATTGCAACCAACCCGACCGATGTTTTCGAGCAAGGGGAAATAATTTTGCCTGAAAAATGCCGAAGCGCCAGCGCAGCGGCAGCGACGCCGACGCAATGCAAAATATGGGGTGCGTGCGCCGATATTAAAGAGAAGCAAAAGCAATTACTCTTGAGGTTTCGCGCGTGCCATATTCAAATCGTGAGACTTTGCAAAATCCCGGGAAACCGCCCCGCCGTGAAAACTTGACAAGTGCGTGAAAAACGTGTGATACGATGTCAACCGACAGTGGCGAAGTTGATGGAGTGTACGACCCTGTTCCCGCTGCGGAGGCATGGGGAATCAACTGGCTGGATTTGCTGTGGGCGGAAACTTAAGCGTCTACTATATATTTTCTCGAGATATTTTTTCGCGTAGCGGCCCTGGATTACGACGGAGCTAAGCTCGTTTGTCGGGTCCCGGAGCACGCGAAAAATTTTTCGCTGGGGAAACGAGAAAGAAAATATAAATTTGTGTGGTTGCGCAAAACCACACATACGTAATTTTTTTGCCCCCTCTCTCGCTTCCCACGTTGTCACGAACGCGGCGGACACGTGGCCGGCGACTATAAGAATAGCACACCGGGCTACCAGAAGGCAGTCAAGCTCCGGCCATCAAACGAGGAACATCGTCGCGAACAACGATCACCAGTAAAAACCCTAGGACCCCCGAGTCCTATAAATATTCGGTACCCTCGCCCCGAATTATTTTTTCCGCGTACGCAATCAATGGACCCCCGGGTCCTGTAAACATTCGGCATCCTAGCCCGAATCCTAGCACCGTGCACAGCAAGGACCCCCGGGTCCTATAAATATTCGGTACCCTCGCCCCGAAATATTTTTCCGCGCACCACCAAGCGGTACGATTTTTTTAAATTCTTTTCCCCCCTCCGCTCTCTGTCGCTCGGAAACCATGGGTGTAAGGTGGATATCCTATCGCCGCAAAGAGGATAGGACTAGCGACTTTCCTCACCCGGGAGGACCTCGAGCCGGAGCTCCAGGACCAAGCCAAGGAATTGGCTAGTACATTCCCAGAAGCAGCCACACCCAGGGACAAATCCTAGAGCCCTCTGGGAGGACAAGAACCCCGGGAACAGAAGCTAAGCAGACCGGGCGTCGACACCGGGAGCACCTCCCTAAGTCTGGAAGTACCGCCAGGCAACCGACCGACAATGAACACAAACGCGGACCCTCCCGCACGGGAGGAAATATCCTCCGCCACTTTGGCGGAAAAACTGCGGAGCTGGGGCATTTTATTCGACGGACGGACCGACCCGCTCACATTTGTCGAACGCCTTGAGGTACAAGCCGACGCATACCGACTCAAGACCGCACGACTCCCCAGGGTAATCTCCGGATTGCTTACGGGAAGAGCGGAAAGTTGGTACCGCACATTCCAGATGCAGGATGTGACGTGGGAAATCTTCAGGAAAGAATTTCTTGAATTTTTCCTCCCACCACAATACTTCCAACGATTGGAAGACACGATCCGGACAAGATACCAGCAACCGGGCGAGAGCTGCAAGGAATACGTAGTTGAGCTCCGACTCCTGATGCAGCGGGCAAAGTTTACTCCGGCGCAGGAACTGGAGCGACTCTACCAGAACCTTCGACCGGAATACCAGCTATTTGTGAGGCGGCAAGACTTCGAGGATCTGGCCACTCTGATCCAACGGGCCACGGCCTATGAGATCACACGTGACCGCGATCGAGCACTTCATACCAACTAGCAGCTATGCCACACCGACAACCCAGACGATTTCCAGCTCCCATACCATCCACAGGAAACGTGGGTCACCCCCTGGAACTTCCAGGCACCCCGGCGACCAATCGAATGGTGGCGCAGGTACCATAAAAATCTATCGATGTACGGAACGCTTGTCGCCGCTGCGAGGAGACAGGACTCTTTCGCCAAGAGTGCCCCAATCCCCAGGTCCTGTTCTGCTGGCAGTGTGGAAGGAGGGGAGTGCGAACCAACGAATGCTGTCGGGCCCAAAACCCGGGAAACGGAGCGAGTCCTCGCCCATCCGAGGAACCAGCAAGGACCACACACCAAGGACCCCAGAACTAACTCCACCTTTACGGTTTGAAGGGGGGCGCATCGTGGCGACGGTCAGCATCGAGGGGAAGACGTTTCACGCCACCCTGGACACCGGGGCGTCCATTAGCTTCATCAGCGCGAAAATAGCCGACGATTTTGGAAGTACCAAAAACCGCAGGGATGTACGAACAAAGATTGCCCTGGCAGATGGATCCACCACCGACGTCACCCACGCCCTGACCGCCACCAAAACCCTAGGACGGGATACGGCTAAGACCACACTGCTAGTGCTACCGTCCATCTTGGACGAGATCATCCTCTCTCCTACGACACCCCGCCGCTAACAAGCATAAGCAAGCCACCCATCGTCACCCCACGACTAGCTGCTATCAGTCCAAGCGCCGTCGGACAAACACCATCACCACGCTGCACGGTACCACCCGTGGCAGCCCCTCGACGATCGCCGTCTCGAATACAAATCAACGCGCCTACCGTAACCCCACGACGATCACCGGCACTTCTACAAGTGGAGACCCCCACCGTAACACCGCGACCCCGACCCACGCCGTCACCAGTGAATAACTCCTTTTATTTAAAACCTTTAGCCGACGCCGCCGCAGCACGGAAAAGCAACCCCTTTCGAAAGTCACCAACGACTACCCACCCACCGAGACAAGCCCAAGAGGTAACAGCCAGCCTAGCAACGGTCATCACTGAAGGACCCGAGGAATCCCGGATCCAAGCCTTTCTCAAAGCGGAACTCGCTCCATTCGAGCATATGACCAATACCTCTCACATAGCCGAATATAGGATTGTCATGAAGGACGAAAAGCCCATCAAGCAGAGGTACTTTCCAAAGAACCCTGCCATGCAGAAAATCATTAACGAACAGGTTGATGAACTGCTTCGCGACGGACGCATCGAGCCCTCCCGGAGTCCTCACAGCGCACCCATCGTCCTCGTCGGCAAGAAAACGATGGCGTACATGCGCGTGTCAGCTCAACGCTCACTCGGTGCCTGACGCCTACCCATTACCGCGGATAGGACACATCTTGGAACGCCTTCGCTTAACGCTAAGTTTATCTCGACACTAGATTTAAAAGGGGGTTTTGGGAAATCCCCCTGGGCCCCCACAGCCCCGCCCCTCTAAAAACGTGCCGGGCACCCGGGCTCTTCCAGTGGAAAGTAATGCCATTCGGCTTACACTCGGCTCCTGCTACATTTCAGCGGGGAGTTGGAGGTGAAAAGTGAGAAAGCAGAGAGTGCGGTCGCGTTCTAAAATCGCTCCGACTAACCCATCTAGTTTTCAGCACAATTCAACAAGCGTAGCCGGCCATCCGGCTTGAAGTTACGTAACACCCACCTGGACATCTTCTGGTGGCCAGGAGGCCGCAGGCGACAGCTGGGAATCGTTTCCCCAACAGGTTTGGCGACCTGGCAAGGGCCGGTCATAGGTGAGGGAGGGGAGGTGTCTCTGCCTCATTACTTCCACTCGTTGTTTGTTAGTTGTTGCTAATTCCACCCGCGCTTTTTTATTTTCGCAAACACACGTACAGTGGTGGAAAGCGCTTGCGCGACCAGCTGATCGTAGTGTGCGAAAGGGGCTGCGGGCGCCATAGCAGCGAGCTTCGAACAGGGTGCAGGCCAAGCACATAAGTGCGTGCCGTAGCACGTAGGGAAATATTGGGCGGTTCTTTTGAATTTTGGGCGGTAAATTTAGTACTAAGATTTATTCCTTATATTAAATTTTATTTGTTATTTCCTTTTTAATTTGTGTCCGATCGAAGATCAGCAGGATACTGCGGGAAAAAGGTCCAACCTTCCCGAAAAACCAGTGCACACGCACTGAATCCCCCAGGCGGGGAAATGTCGGGCAGGGGATCGGGGGCACAACACCCTGGCGCCAGCCTAGGAGTGGTGCCAAACGATAGTGGAGGCACGCCGGCAAACAAAGGCCTGGCGCCGCCGCCCAATGCCGACGGTTTTCATACGCCGCTGTCCAGTCTACCTGACTGGGCCAACATGGGAGCTGACCCATTTAAAAAAAGCAACGTGATGGCGAGATCGCCAGAAAAAAGGGTGGAGTGTGGTGGCAAGCAGCCTGGCACCCCCCCAGCAGGAGAAAAAAGCTGCCCAAGAACTGCTGACGGAGAGCAGGGGGATGTGCTTAAACAGCTGACTGGTCTAGGATCGAAGGCCAGGGAGTTGAAGAAATTAATGGACGGAAAGCGCTCCATCACAAACCCCATGAGGGATATAGTCGATGAAATCGACTACCTCCAGAGGGAAGTTCTGTCGGCTGTGCAATGCATAATCGAAGAACACAAAAAGGCTAAGGAGACAGCCAGGAAAACCTCTGCAGAAGTGCTCGCGAGCGGAAACAGCAAGCGACCCAGGGGCCAAGAAACTGGGAAAACGCTAGCCGCACCAGCAAAAAAGGCAATGCATAAGGCACCGGCAAGCGAAGCCAGTGCTACAAAGGGGATACATGCTGGGAAAGATAGCACCAGCAAGCCCCAAAAACCTGGGAAGAAGCCAGAGGAATGGCAACAGGTGAAGCGGAAGGAAAGGAAGCCCAGGATGCGACCGCCTCGCAATGATGCGATAGTGATCTCAACCTCCACTGGAGGGTCCTATGCGGAAATCCTTAAAAAGGTTAAGGCTGAACCGCAGCTGAAGGAGCTAGGACAGGCCGTACAGGCTGTCAGGCGCACAGCTAAGGGGGAACTCCTAATCCTTCTTAACAAGGTATCTGACCCTAAAACCGCGGAGCTTCAGACCACAATGAAGGCGGTCCTGGGCAGCAATGTTGACGTCAGAGCGCTGACTGAGACAATGCTAGTCGAGGTAAAGGACATAGACGAGACCACCGAGAAAATGGACATTCTATGTGCGGTTAAATCACAGTTCGATGTGGAGCTGCCTGAATCCGCGGTGGTCAGTCTAAGGGCGGCATACGGGGGCACCCAAACCGCCACTCTTAGAGTCATGCCCGACATAGGGAGACGGCTCATAGAGAAGGGAAAAATTAGGCTGGGATGGACTTCGTGTAGAATCCGCACAAAGATAACACCTAAAAGGTGTTTTAAGTGTATGGAGTTTGGCCATATAGCAGGAAATTGCAGGACCCAGGAGGACTGCTCAAAATGTTGCTACAACTGCGGCGCAAAGGATCACCAAGCTAGAGGCTGCAAGGCAAAGGCCTGCTGCATGCTCTGCAGACGCAAGAAGGAGAAAGATTGCGACCACCCAACCATGAGTGGGAAATGCCCGCACTTCAGGAGGGCTATGCAAGGGCTTAGGGGTAAATGAAGTTACTTCAGATAAACCTAAACCATTGTGAGGTTGCCCAATCGTTGCTTGAGCAAAATGTCATCGAGGAAAACGTAGACATTGCGCTCATAAGTGAGCAATACAGGAATAAAAATTCCGGAGAATGGCTATCAAATAATAGCAAAAAGTCGGCAATATGGAGCTGCGGGAATCCAAAGCTTCAGATTACCAAGAAAAAAAGCGGAAATTGCTTCGCTAGGGCCCATGTGAATGGTATAGCTTTCTATAGCTGTTACCTGCCGCCAAGCCATAGCCTTCCCCAGGCAATATCTGTGCTCGAAGATATTGCAGAAGATGCTCGGGAAAACCGTCCAGCCGTAATAGCAGGGGACTTTAATGCCTGGGCTACCGACTGGGGCTCCCCCCGAACAAATGCGAGGGGAAGGGCACTACTAGAGAGCTTCGCCGCACTTGACCTAGTGCTGCTGAACTCTGGAACGAAACCGACCTTCTCTAGAGCCGGAACCAGTTCCATCATTGACCTCACATTCGCGAGCGCTGGATTGGCCTCAGGCTCCAGCTGGGAGGTTAGTGACACCTACATGGGTAGTGACCATGCAGCAATAATCTGCACGATAAAACCAAGAAATGGCCCACCACGGGTTCCTAAGACCGTGCCAGGGTACAAAATAGAAACGCTAGACGTGGAGATGGTACAGATGCTGTTTGAGGACCTCTCCACTAGCGGTACAGCTGAAGAGCGGGCAAACCACATCGCAGACTACACAAAGCTAGCCTGTGATGCATCTATGCAGAGAAAGGGGAAAAACCCATCAGGAAGAAGGCCTGCATACTGGTGGAACCAATCCATTGCGGAAGCCAGGAAAGACTGCCACAGGGCAAGACGAGCATACCAACGCTCAAGAGGAAGGCCCGAATTTGAGGCACTTCAATACGCTAGACGTGGAGATGGTACAGATGCTGTTTGAGGACCTCTCCACTAGCGGTACAGCTGAAGAGCGGGCAAACCACATCGCAGACTACACAAAGCTAGCCTGTGTGCATCTATGCAGAGAAGGGGAAAACCCATCAGGAAGAGGCCTGCATACTGGTGGAACCAATCCATTGCGGAAGCCAGGAAAGACTGCCACAGGGCAAGACGAGCATACCAACGCTCAAGAGGAAGGCCCGAATTTGAGGCACTTCAAATACTTTTCAGGGAAAGAAGACGAGCCCTGGAAAAAAATATAAAAGAGAGCAAACGCAGATGCTTTAATAATATATGCGAAGAAATAGACTCCAACCCATGGGGCTTCGCATATAAACTCGTCACAAAACGGCTGCGGGTATTTAGTAGGCCATCGCCGACATGCCCAGCCGGCCTAAAGAGGATAGTGGAAACACTATTCCCAGAGCAAGAAAGTATGGCGCGAACCTCACAGATCGTGAATACTGCGACCATAAAGCTCACAAGTGCCGAAGAAGTCCATCGGGTGTTGAAGACAATACTGGACGACAAGGCACCGGGACCAGATGGCATCCCGAATAAAGTCCTTAAAATTGCTATTAAGGCTAACACAAAAGAGTATGTTGACATGTATAACGCATGCCTAACAGAAGGTGTGTTCCCTAGTCGCTGGAAAATACAGCGGCTGGTACTCATACCAAAGGGGGACAAGCCAGCGGAGGAGCCTTCTTCATATAGGCCACTCTGCATGCTAGACACGGTGGGTAAAATTCTTGAAAGAATAATCCACTCCCGGCTAGAAGGTGCCCTTGACGAAACCAACGGCCTCTCAGAGATGCAGTATGGTTTTCGAAAGGGTCTATCCACCATCGACGCTGTCGGTAAACTGTGCGAAGTCGCAGATAAAGCGATCGAGGGGAAAAGGTGGTTGTACGGCACAAAGCAGTACTGCATAGCGGCAACGCTGGATGTTAAAAACGCATTCAACTCCGCTAGATGGGACCACACACTAAATGCATTGAGAAACCTTAATGTTCCAATGTATATACAGAGAGTAATAGCGAGCTACTTTGAAAGCCGCCTGCTCCTGTATGAAACTGATTCTGGGCAATCGACCCACAGGGTTAGCGGGGGAGTCCCACAAGGATCAGTCCTAGGCCCCTTGTTGTGGAATGCCATGTACGATGGGATCCTTAGGATCGCGATGCCCGAAGGTGCACGACTCATTGGCTTTGCCGATGATGTAGCCATAGTAGTCACTGCAAAGAAGCTACCAGATGCAGAGAGAATCTGCAACGAAGCTGGGGAACGAGCAAGCGCATGGCTCGACGCCAAGGGACTCACTTTGGCAGCGCACAAGACGGAAGCAGTCCTGATAAGCACCAGGCAGATAGTAGAGACGGCTACTATCAAAATTGGAGGAGCCACAATTAAATCTCGCCCAAGCCTAAAATACTTGGGCGTTATGATTGACCACCGGCTAACCTTCAAAGAACATCTAGCGTACGCTAGTGGCAGGGCAGGCAGGACTGCGGCCGCGATCTCGAGGATTATGGCTAACACTCGGGGACCGAGGCAACCAGGCCGGAGATTACTGGTAAGCGTTGTCACATCGACGCTGATGTATGCTGCTCCCATATGGGCCCGAGCCACAAGAAATGGAAGTTATATGCAAGATTCCGACTCCGTGCAGAGACTGTGTGCCCTGCGGGTATGCTGTGCGTTCCGCACGGTATCCCATGACGCGGCGTTGGTAATTTCGGGAGCTATACCGATTGACCTTCTGGCATTGGAATCAGTTGAGATCCGAGCAGGTAGCACGGAAATCGAAACAGCTGAATCCCTACGGAAAAGGTGCAGAGAACTTACCATTGCGAAGTGGCAGGAGAGATGGGCACAAAGTAGCAAAGGACGATGGACGTATAAGCTTATCCCAGAACTGCAGAGATGGCTGGGACGGAAGCATGGACATGTGGACTTCTACTTAACGCAACTGCTGACAGGACATGGATGCTTTAAATACTATCTTAATAGATTTAAGCATGAACGTTATCCGCACTGTCCACTCTGCGAGTCGGATAACGAAGACGCAGAACACGTGTTTTTTGTCTGTCCGAGATTTGAAAATGAACGAAGAGATCTGAGCATTAGGGTTGGGAGGACGCCAGCCGCTTGTAACCTGGTGGACATTATGCTCGTTTCAGAAGAAAATTGGTCTGCAGTATGCAATATGGCCACAATAGTACTCAAAAAGCTGCGCAACGCAGAAAGACTGCGAAATTCCAATAGGATAGAATCCTAGAAAGCCCTAAGGGCATTCCCCCCCCGGCGAAGTAATACCTAACGGCAGTTCCGCCGGGGAAGCGGGGAGGGGGTGGAGTATTTACTGGGTTAGAGTCCCAGACTTCGGCAAGCTATCTCAGCTCCGAGTTGGCTTTCGATGCTTTAGACCACCACTAAATAAAAAAAAAAAAAAAAAAAAAAAAAAAACATTTCAGCGGGGACTGGACAGCGTGATAGGACCCGACATGGAGCCTCACGCATTCGCCAATCTAGATGACATCATCGTCATCGGGACCTCGTTGGCCGAACACTTCACCAACCTACGGGAAGTACTACGCCGGCTTAGGCATGCCAACTTGAAGCTGAATAAAGCGAAGTGTAAGTTTTTCCAGCGCAGCATAACTTACCTAGGGCACGTCATCAGCGAAGACGGAATACACACCGACCCAGACAAGATAGCCGCTGTAAGAGAGCTCCAGCAACCCACTAACTGCAAGGAACTTCGGCGATGTCTGGGGATAGCATCCTGGTACCGGCGATTTGTGGAGAACTTCGCCACAATTGTCCAACCAATGTCCGCCCTGCTCAGGAAGGGAAGGAAATGGACCTGGAGCGACCCTCAGCAACAGGCATTCGAGGAGTTGAAAAGGACCCTCACCGAGGCACCAGTACTGGCCTGCCCGGACTTCAACCTTAAATTTCAACTACAAACCGACGCAAGCGACTTCGGCCTTGGAGCCGTCTTAGCCCAGCTAGTCGATGGAACCGAACGAGTCATCGCCTATGCCAGCAGGAGGTTGCTAGCAGCAGAAGAAAACTACTCTGCTACGGAGAAGGAGTGCCTTGCGATAGTGTGGGCAATCAGGAAGATGAGGTGCTACCTCGAGGGATACCGATTTGACGTTATAACAGACCACCTCGCCCTGAAGTGGTTAAACACAATCGATAACCCGACAGGCCGAATCGCACGATGGGCCCTCGAACTCCAACAATTTTAGTTTGACATCTCATACCGACGGGGAAAACAGAACGTCGTCGCGGACGCTCTGTCCAGGCAACCGCTAGAAACGCTTCAGCACGTGAAAGAGACCAACAAGCGGGGAAGATGCTAACCAGGAAATCAGAGGGACCATTCTCAACCCGCAAAGGACACACGATGTTACTGGTGTTTTTGGATCATTTCACCAAATGGGTCGAATTAATACCCCTACGCCGATCTACCGCCACCAGTCTGGAATACGCCTTCCGGGAGCGAATCCTGGCTAGGTTCGGCGCCCCAAAAATTTTTATCTGGGACCCAGTTTACCAGTAGGGCCTTCAAAGTATTCTGCAAAAAAACAGGAATAGAAGTGCAGCATACTCCAGTTGATCTGCTTAAATGGATTTCAAGTTATCTGAATGGCAGGTCACAAAGGGTCCTTTTTAAAAATTCAATTTCTGAAATTCTCCGTGTTACCTCCGGTGTCCCACAAGGGAGCCATCTGGGTCCGTTACTTTTAACATTATTTATTATTGATCTTCCCTCAATTATAAGTCATTCTCGCGTACTTATGTACGCAGATGATGTTAAGTTGTGCCTGCAGTATAAGGACATTTCCTGCCATTTAGACTTGCATTCCGATCTAGATAATTTTCAAAACTGGTGCCGAGATAATTTACTAAATTTAAACGGTTCCAAGTGCAAACTGATGACTTTTTATCGGGCCAATCCGATATACGCGACTTACACGTTAAGTGGCTGCTCTTTGGACAGAATAACTCTTGTAAACGATCTTGGCGTTCTCTTGGACCCTAAACTAAAATTTTCTAATCACATTTCGTCCATGGTTATTAAAGCCAGAGGAGTGCTTGGATTTATTAAAAGGTGGTCAAAAGAATTCGATGATCCTTATTTGACTAAAACTTTATTTATTTCGCTAGTCCGTCCGACTCTGGAGTATGGGTCTCCCGTCTGGAGTCCACAATACGGATACATTTTGGTCGTATTGAATCTGTACAAAAAAACTTCCTACTTTTTGCTTTACGGCGCCTAGCCGATTTGAAACCCTTTCATGGGGACCAGACCGCCGAGGACCCAGAAGAAGACGCCGAAGGGATCCACGAATCCACTCTAGAATCTTACCAAACCCGAGACACCTGTGCGCCACTGACGGGTGATCAAGGAAGGTAAAGGGGCGAGCTTACCGGATTTTGATCACCAATAACCGGTTCGTCAGCATCTGGCTCCAGCACCCCGAAGGAAGGGGGGTGTGAGGAACCGTACATGTAAGACTCATGAAGAGATATGGCCAAAACCTTGTAGCCACGTAATATTATTATTAGTTTAGCTTGTTCATAGCCAACGCATCCAACACCGCCAAACCATCGAACCAGCAACACACACTTCAAACACCAACACGCTCTCGCTCTCTCCAACACACACTTCGAACATCAGCAGCTGCACACATTTGAACCATCGAACGCCTGAGCGCAACCAACACGCTCTCGCTCTCTTCGAACAGTTCCAACACGATCTCGCTCTCTTCAACACACACTTCGAACATCAGCAGCTGCACACATTTGAACCATCGAACGCCTGAGCGCAACCAACACGCTCTCGCTCTCTTCGAACAGTTCCAACACGATCTCGCTCTCTTCAACACACACTTCGAACATCAGCAGCTGCACACATTTGAACCATCGAACGCCTGAGCGCAACGAACACGCTCTCGCTCTCTTCGAACAGTTCCAACACGATCTCGCCCTCTTCAACACATACTTCATCTGCACACACCTAAACCATCGAACAGTTTGAACACCTGCACAGAGCTAACATACACACAAGCTTTTCGTCGCACGATCGAACCAAATTGCAACCAACCCGACCGATGTTTTCGAGCAAGGGGAAATAATTTCGCACGATCGAACCAAATTGCAACCAACCCGACCGATGTTTTCGAGCAAGGGGAAATAATTTTGCCTGAAAAATGCCGAAGCGCCAGCGCAGCGGCAGCGACGCCGACGCAATGCAAAATATGGGGTGCGTGCGCCGATATTAAAGAGAAGCAAAAGCAATTACTCTTGAGGTTTCGCGCGTGCCATATTCAAATCGTGAGACTTTGCAAAATCCCGGGAAACCGCCCCGCCGTGAAAACTTGACAAGTGCGTGAAAAACGTGTGATACGATGTCAACCGACAGTGGCGAAGTTGATGGAGTGTACGACCCTGTTCCCGCTGCGG
Organism: Drosophila kurseongensis; assembly: GCA_018153305.1. Taxonomy (NCBI): domain Eukaryota; kingdom Metazoa; phylum Arthropoda; class Insecta; order Diptera; family Drosophilidae; genus Drosophila; species Drosophila kurseongensis. The sequence goes on from JAECXX010000120.1 coordinate 3,254,142, forward strand.
AGGCATGGGGAATCAACTGGCTGGATTTGCTGTGGGCGGAAACTTAAGCGTCCACTATATATTTTCTCGAGATATTTTTTTTGAAACGACTGGAGTGGCGTGACAAGGAGGTTTTGTACACCCCTCGAACAAAACTTAAATAAAGAAAACAAAGTATTTGAAAACCAAAAGCTATTCGCCTGTCGTGTTTTGTGTGTGAGTGAACGTAGGAGGGGAATGGGAACTATTTTCTCTTGCCTCCATCTAGGAAAACCCCCCTTCTCTGCCGATCGTGGTCGGACCGCGTGGTGGCCAAGGATTACGACGGAGTCTTGCACTCGCTTGTCGGATCCGAAGCTATTGCCGGTCCCGGAGCGCGTAGTGGCCGTGGATTACGACAAAGCTAGGCTCGTTTGTCGTGTCCAGGCTCAGTGCGGGTTCCGGAGCGTGCGGCTGAGAGAGATTTCGACGGAGTCTTGTACTCGATTGTCGGATTTAAATCCGCTGCAGGCTTCGGCCCATGGTCGGCATCTCTGGGTGACAGTGCCCACAAAACCCCCCTTTTCTTTTTTTTTTGCTGTTTCTGCCGATCGTGGTCGGACCGCGTGGTGGCCAAAGATTACGACGGAGCTAGCCTCGTTTGTTGGATCCAAGGATCATTGAGGGTTCCGATGCGCGTGGCGGGTAGAGATTACGACGGAGCTCTGCTCGATTGTCGGATCCAAACCCGCTGTGAGTTCCGACCACGGAGTCTGAATAGGGTCATTTTTATCTCGCCCCTACCTTAAGTCCTTGAACTTAAATAAATTATTGTAAGTGACCCTGGGAGCCCTGAGCACATTATCCCAGCCCAAGAACTTCCTTACAATTTATTTATCATATATTTTATTAATACTATGTATTTGTTTAATAATATATAAAACGAATAGGGGAGCTAAGTGCCGAGAGAAGTAGAAACAAATCTTAATTAGAGTTTTTAGATTTTTTATAAAAACCCTACGATAGTACTATGCCGAACGCACGCACTGTAGTGGAGCACACGCCAACGCTCAAGCGTACCGAAAACCAACGAATCGGGGCGAATTCGCAATAGCGAATAAACGCATTATTGGCTACCGCTCTCGCTTTAAAACTAGAAATTTTAAAATAACGCGTCAAGTGCGCAAACACATGGTTTGACCTTGGAATCGTCGTTCACGAAGCGTCAGGTCCTATCCCATATTGCCCTTCATTGTCCGGGCAAAGATGTTCATGCAGGACATTTGGCTCGAGATTTTTTGCCAAAGATGAGCTGACTTCCTGTAAATTACTCCGCTCTCGATCAGATCCGCATTCCCCGATGTGTTGCTTTCCGCCCACACTTGAAAGTCGAGCATCATGGGTTCTGCGACGCCTCGCAGAAGACGTACGGCTCCGCCATTTACGTCCGAGTTGATGCTGAGTCCCCGGTATTGGTGAACTTGCTAACAGCAAAGACGCGGGTGATCCCAGAATAAACGGTGTCGCTCCCGCGGCTCGAGTTGTGCGGAGCCTTGTTATTGTCCGAGATGGCTAACGCCATTATTCCGAAGATGCCCGGGCCTGCACTGTTGGACTGATTCGACGATTGTTGTTGCCACTGGACAACGTAAGTGGCAAATCGAGTGTAACCGAGCATAACCCGGCAGATCTCGATAGCCGGGGTAGCGTTTCAAGACCTCGCGGGCAGCCAGCTGTGGTGGCATGCTCCTGCCTGGCTGCAAAGGCCTTGCTGCGAGTGGCCCAATCAAGGCTATGACTCCCCTGTGGCTGAACTCGAGAAGCGAGCAGTCAAAGTCCATGTTGCGAAGGCTCCCCCTGAAGACATACTTGAGCGTTTTTCCACTCTCGACAAGGTGTTGCGAGTCCTCGCTCACGCTCATCGCTTCATCCAGCGCTCGCGAAATCTTATGTCTCCGTTGAGGATCACTTGACAGCTCCTGAAGTTGCGTCGGCCGAGCTTCTCCTGATTTCCGTTTCTTGACTCCCAAGGGCTCATGAGAGCATGCGGCTGTGTCACGGCCTCCTTCCATACGACTGCTATCTGTCTCGACTCCTCGTCCATTTTACACATCGCATAACGCTGCACGGCGGTAATCAGCTGATGATCGGACTGAACCGTTCCAAGTTCTAGATCCGGAGGGTGAGGATGCGTCATCCATAAAAAGAAGTTGCAAACACAACTCATGGGAGACTTACCCAAAGAACGGAGATCCTTCTCGCGTCCCTTCGACATCAAAAACTACACGGGACAAGCCTGTGTTGGATGTGTTGGTGTTCGTGTGCTTCGCCACTAAGGTCATCCATTTAGAGCCTACGTCCGACTTTATGACTGAGAAGTTTCTCCGCGCTTTCGCTCGTTTCGTGTCCCGAAGAGGATGACGCCGCCAAGTTCAGTCGGACATAGGGAAGACCTTTGTGAGTGCAGCAGCTGTACTCCCCCGCGATTTTTTCCAAGCTCTCAAAGAAGATCTGACAGGTGCCTATAGTCACCAGCAGCTGCTCTGGCAGTTCATTCCTCCGGGAGCACCCCACATGTAAGGCTTGTGGGAAGCAGGTGTTAGGAGCTTCAATACCCTGTTTTACAAGTCTACGGCGACGCGAAAATAAACGTTCGAAGAGCAGTCCACTCTTCTGGCTAGGATCGAAGCTTGCTTGAATTCGCGTCCGCTCGCGTCGATGTCGGAAGACTCCACTGACCTGTTGGCACTTACGCCTGGGCACTTTCTTGTTGGAGGGCCCCTCCTCGCCATGGTTAAACCCGAGATAAAAGGGGACACCACCTCTATTATAAACCGCTGGCAACACCTGAAGGCTCTTCATCAACAATTTCGTTTGCGATGGAAGGAGGAGTACCTCAAGGAACTCCATAAGCGGAATAAGTGGCGAGCCCCTACGAGAAATCTCTGTGCCGGGGACATGATGGTTGTCAGGGAAGGTATTAAGTCATTAAAATCACCTAGAACTACCAACAAATCCCCATCGGAAAGCATATTTGCAACATACTTAATAACGGAAAAGTGATTTAAATAATCAGGAAGTTCAGAAAACGGCGGAATATATGAGCAAGATTTGTATATATAGCTACCAGGAACCGATAACTTTACGCAAATAAATTCAATGGTATTGAATTCCTCAAAAAATAACTCCTCTAACGAGGCTTGAATCAACTCCGATTAATATACACAATTATATATTGTGTACTTACCTGGAAAAACTTCGGAACTAAAGACCTCCGGCTTTAACCGCAGAGAGGAGATTATCAGCTCTTCGAAAACTATCTCTAGCAACGCCAAAAAATTTAGAAGATAGCAGATATAAGAACGGCAAGAGCGCTGAAACTGCACTCTTAGAACTTTCAACACATGAGAACGAGAAAGCGGGAGCGTAAATTAGTTAAAGTGCATGCAAAAGCAACACTAACAAAAAAGGAAGCAAACTTTGGCAAGCCGAAGTTTATATACCCTTGCAGTTATTACCAATAAACTTAATTTCGATTTCTATGTCTATATTACTAAAAACAATGAAGCTATGTCGATTTTGCGCTGCATTTTGCCATGACAGCTATATGATATTTTTGTCTGATTTTGACAAGACCAAATTATTCTGATATAGTAAATAATTATTGTTTCTTAAAGCAATATTTTAAAAAATAAAAAAACAGCTAACTAAAAATTTTGTTTCAAATTTTTTTTGTTTTTTTTTTTTGTATAGAATTTTTATATAAACGTTCGATATTAATTAATTAAAACCGTAATTCCATAGTATTTAAAAAAATTTAAACGACAAAGTCATACATTTTTTTCCGATTGTTTCTATGGGAGCTATATGATATAGTCGCCTGATCTGGCTCGTTCCGACTTATATCTTACCTGCAATAGAAAGACAACTTTTGGGAAAGTTTTAAGCAGATAGCTTTAAAACTGAGGGACTAATTTGCGTAGAAACGGACGGACGGACGTACGGACAATCAGATGGACATGGCTAGATCGACACTCCTGGTGATGCTGATCAAAAATATATAAATATAAAATAAATATAAACAAATAATCTATATTAAAGTTTTCAATATACGCATGTTCTAACTCATATATGCTTATTGGACTCGTTGAGACAAATTTGTGAATTATTTCATTTAAATTAGCATTTTTATCATACACTATTTGCATTTAATGTGATCATAATAAAGCTATATTTATTATTGTATTAAAATTATTTTTTATCTAATCGAAAAATCCTTGTTTTTTATTTTTTGATTTTATTTAAATCGTTTAGATTACTTAAATATTTTTTCATAAGGCATCTGTTATGAAACTGATAAATTCAAGACAAATTTCCACACAATATAAGAACAATTATTTTTATACCCTTGTAATAATAATTTTTACCCTTATAATTTTGGTCAAAAGTGTGCAACGCAGTGAAGGAGACATCTCCGACCTTATAAAGTATATATATTCTTGATCAGGATCGCCTCCTGAGTTGATATAAGCATGTCCGTCCGTCCGTCTGTCCGTCTGCCTGTTTCTACGCAAACTTGTCACTCAGTTTCAAAGATATCGAATTGAAACTTTGCACACACGCTTCTTTTCTTTGCACGCAGTATATAAGTCGGAAGGGCCGGGATCGGCCGACTATATCGTATAGCTGCCATACAAATGATTGAACGGAAATGCCATAAATTTGGTATTTGTAAAGTTGGGAAGTTGGGATTTTCTATGGGTTTTATTTTTGGCCAATCAATCCGTCCTACCAAATTTCATAAGGAGCGGCCGACTATATCCTATAGCCGCCATATAACTGATTGATCGGAAATGCCATAACTTTGGTGTTTGTTAAGTTAGGAAGTGGGATTTTCTATAGGTTTTCTATAGGTTTTATTTTTGGCCAATCAATTCGACCTACCAAATTTCATAAGGATCGGCCGACTATATCCTACAGCTGCCATATAACTGAACGATTGGAAATGCCATAACTTTGGTGTTTTTAAAGTTAGGAAGTTGGGATTTTTAATGAGTATTAAGAATGCATCATATGAATTGTTTTGGAGAATATAATTTACAGAATATTCTGCAAGGGTATATCAACTTCGGCTCCGCCTAAAGTTAGCTTTCCTTTCTTGTTAATAGTATATTTGTGAATTTTAGGTTAATGCTGCTTGACTCTACTTTATTTTTAAGTTGATCTCATTAAAAATCAATTTGGACACCGTCGCGAGTAGACGTGTTTTCGTTGAGCGCCCATAGTGACCACAAGAAATTAAATAAGAGCAAAGTAATCACACTGGATAAAAATGCAAACGGTGTGTTTTGGTGGCAAAAAGACTCTAGTGTGATGTAAATTCGCACTTTATTTTGGGTTATTGACATTTCACTTAATAATAATAATCCAAAAAAAAAACACAACTTACATTAAGTATGAGTCGAAACGATAATCGGGCCCAGCGTCATCGCGAGCAAGACGAGCGTCGGCTCTCTTTACAGCGAAGCAACAGACACAGTGAGAACTAACTGTTACTTTCCACCGGCACTGACGCTGTTACGTTTGTTAATCTCTTTTGCGAGGGCGGCACCAAAACTATGTGGTTGTTCACTTGAATTTATTTATTGATTGTTTTGTTTTATTAATTTTGTATTGGTTATCTCACAATTTTGTAGCGGTTTTTATTTGTGGTTATTGGGAATATATAGGCACGAAAATTGTTTTGCTTCCAATTATTATTATTATTTTGACCAATGCCAAGGCAATAGTTGAAACTATTATTTTTGCAGCGATCAACTATTGATTTGACACTGTTATGGTCATCAGATGAATCCACTTCCCTCGAGTTGGCGTTGCGGTCCATAGATGTTGGCTCCAGTTGGCGAACTTCCGAAAAATGCCAATTGTTGGCGCCGAAATTTGCGAGTACAAAATACAAAAAAATGCCAAGTCTTGGCCCCGAAATTCGCAAGCAGCTAAGCGGTCTTTGAAATGATTTTAAATCCGAACAAAACTTTTCGGTAGACCCTGCTCGGGCGCCATGGAGAACATCGAAACGAAAGAATTAAATTTATAATGGAAACCGCCGAAAAGTTTTCACTTTGGCTTGGCTGCTGCAAAATATGGGGAAAAAGAAAAACGCAAGACTGGCCGATTCGATGTTCAAAATTCAACTCCTTTATTGTGCCCAGCAGAGCAGTTTTGTGAGAGCCTTTGCAGGCCCGCTGAATCCGATCTTAGCATTGTTGCTGAAAATAACGCTGTTGGGCTCTCTTAAGCTGTTACTTATGTCTATCTTAACATAAACTTCATGATTAGCGTTCTGCGCTTCAACAGCTTACTTTTTATTTGTATTAACAAACGCTAACGCTGAATCGAATTCCTTCAAAATTGATCGAAAACGAGCATTAACCCCAACCCCGTTAGCTGAACTCAAGCCAATAGTGAACGACAGAACGCGTTCCCTCTCCGTCGGTGCTATCTACGACTCAAAGAATGGTAAGCTGACCAGCGCACTGCCGGCAAAAACAAGTGCGACCGTGCAGACTAGAATAAACCGCTACATTCAAATAAAGCGGAAATCAAGCCCATAGAATGCTAAGTCGGGCAATACGGCAAAGCTTAACCGTGTTGCCTCCAAACAACCTTCGGTGGAAAACACTAGCAGAGAGAATAGATTTGCAATTCTGGAGGACAAGTCCAATTTTCTGACCGATACTGAAACTGAATCGAAGAAGACAAAGCCAAAACCGCCTCCAATTTTTATACGAGAGAAAACTTCTAACTCCCTCGTGAATTCTAAATTGAAACATAGGGAATGATCAGTTTTACGTTATTCCCTTAACAAAAGGCAATATTCATGAGACTAAAGTCCAAGTCCAGCGCTGGTACCAGCGCTTAAAGCTTTGGAAAAAGAATGAAGTGCAACCCATCGACAAGCTCGAGTACATACTTCACCGCAGAGTCTCTGTTGAGGAGCCGCATAAGCGCAATGGCCCGGTACAATTCACAAATTGCCAACAATTCGGTCACACGAAATCTTACTGAACGCTTCGCCCCGTATGTGTAGCTTGTGGCGAGCTCCATGGCTATGCGGAATGCAAATTAAACAATAAAAAATGTGTAAACTGTTTTAACGGGTTATAAGGAGCTTGTTCAGACGAACACTAATAAAAATAAAATATAATACTTTATGAGCTCTGTCAGGGACTTAGAAAATAAAAATCAGTTTTTTTACAGAACTCAACTGAAATAGTTGTTTTATTTAATTGATCCCTTTCATTTTGGTCCTTCGACAACTCTGCAGTTTTTCCCCACCAGTGGTAAGAGACTCAGAACTTAGGCCAGCACCTTAAAAAAAATAAAATCTGTAACATTTGCAGTTTTTTGTTTAAGGTGTTAATGAATAATTGACTCTTGTTGTCCCCCACCAGTGGTAAGAAACAGAGTAAAAAATTTTAAAATGCAAAAAGACATAAAAGAATCTTTTCTGTTATAACAAATTTAATCAATTATAAATATTGCAACAAAATTTGTTGTAAAAGTAGTCGAGAAACCGACAAATTACAAAATAAAAATAATTTTGCCATCGAGCAATTATTATTTTGGCGTTTTCGAGGCCTTCAACATCGAAAAAGTGATTTAATAAAATCAGGCGTATTCGAGGCCGACATCGAAAAAGTGATCACGGGTATATAAAAAGTGACTCCCAAATTGATCAACAAAAGTTACTCCCAATAAATAATAATATAGTGAAAAAGTATACAAAAATAAGATCAAAGTGACCCCCAATATTCAAAAGTATACAAATAATTAAAGAATCAAAGAGTGACTCCCAATATTAAACATAAAATCAAAAACAAAAGTTAAAAAAAAAAAAAACAACCAAATCATCATAAAATTGCAAAACCGCAATAAGGACTCCAGGACTTCGAAGACTTTAGGACAACTACAACTACAAGATCGAGGACAACATCAGCGAAAGTCAACCTTCATCGACAGCGGAAAAAACATCAAAATCGAAGACTCAGCAGCGACGACAACAGCGGCAACCATAAATTTAAATAGGATCAGATAAGTCCTATTATTTATATTTAAATATTTAAAAATTAAAAATATTATATATAAATATTATAATTATATTACATAATTGTTCGGTTATTTAAGTCGGTTAATATAATTTTTGTAGAATCAAAACACAGAAAGTTATTAGCAAAATGTTGTCCGAGCAAACAACTGCACTAATAAAGAGGCGGGTGGAGATTACCAACGCCAGTAAGGCGCTTGAAGATCTCCCAAGCTTATCATTCGAATATTTAAAGAAATTCGATGAGCTTAAGGCCGAGTGCATCGAAAATCATAAAGCTCTGCATATTGGAGTAGTCGCGCATGACTATTTCATTAAGAGTCATTACGAGCAAATGCTCTCTATTTTCAATAGAATTAAAGTAAGAATAGTGAACATATAAGAACAGTGTTAGCTGAATCTAATAAGTCCGATGGAAAATTAATGGCAGAAGAGCAGAATACCGAAAAAAATTTAAACTGCGAAAGCCAGTTAGATATAGCGATAGAGCAGTTAGAAAAATATTTAAAAGATACATTTGAGGATATTCAAAATGATAGAACAAAAACTTTTGAAATTAGGATTGTCACTGTTAGGAGGTATAATGGTTACCAACGATATGAAAAAAAAATCGAGGAAATTGTGCCTAAAAAGATAGAAGTTGGAAATCATAAAATTTATGATTTGCCAACTCTGCCTAAAATTCAGGTACCCACATTTTATGGAGATTCCAAAGATTGGGACCTATTTTATGAGTTATTTAATGAACTCATACATTTAAGGGAGGATCTCAGTCCTTCCTTGAAATCTAAAATCTTAAAATATCACTTAAGGGAGAAGCCAGGAATGTGGTTTCTCACTTATTGTTGGGATCGAGGGAAAATTATGAGGCCTTTGGAAAATTTGAAGGACCAAATTAACGTGTCTCCAAAATAATTGGAATCATGGCAATTAAGAATGTTTATTGACACTATTAATGAGAATTCTATGATAAAATTAAAGGCACAAATTTCTGACGGTTGATATAGTTTTTGCAATATAATAATAAATTTAGCTCTGCAGCTATATGAGAGCCATGTTAAAAAAACTAAAGAAATTCAAGCATTGTCCGACGTCATTGAATTTTTAGAGCAACGACTCAGTTCGATTAGCTCAGTTCAGGATGAAAAATCTGGAAAAAAAGTGTTCAGTAGCAATATGAAAGAGTTGTTTACTAACAGTTGTGCTATGTGCAAAAGTACGGGACATTTGATACTTCAGTGTCAAAAATTTAAGGCTTTGAATCCAACTGAACGGATGGAAAAAGTAAAAAAGGCACATTTATGTTTTAAATGCCTTAAGCACCCATACAATAAGAAATGTCAAAGTGACTTTTCATGTTCGATTTGTAAGAAAAATCATCACAGTATGCTACAGATTTATGTAAAGCCTAAAACAGACCAAAAAACTGAAAAAACTAATGAAAAAGTAAACACGTGTATGACGTCGGAACAAGCGTTGCTAGCTACAGCACGCATTCAAATTCAAACCTCTGAGGGAGGTTTCGAAAATTTTAGAGCTTTGATCGACAGTGGTTCTCAAAGCACAATAATTTCAGAAGAATCTGCGCAGATTCTGAAATTGCCCAAAATTCGGTCTCAAACAGAGATCAGTGGAGTATCGTAATTCCGGAAAAACAATTAGAGTTGAAGCATTAATACTTCCAAAATTAATGAGGGCTCTCCCAGTCAACACAGTTAATGTTGACAAATCAAAGTGGGAGAAGTACAATTTGGCTGACCCAGACTTTAATAAACCGGGTCGTGTAGATCTGATAATTGGGGCAGATCTATACACCTCGGTCAAAAAACCGATTTCGGGTGGATTGTCTCTGGATGCAAAAAATCCAAAGGTAAGAAGACAGTTGTAGCAACCACCATCGAATTAAAAGATATGGATCGGTATTGGGAAGTTGAGGAAGAAGACAAAAATGATATCGAATCTGAAATATGTGAAAATCATTTCATAAAAACAACAAAAAAAGGTTCAGATGGTCGTTACATTGTGTCAATTCCATTTAAAGATGATGTCACCTTCGGAGATTCGAAGAAACAGGCAATGGCTCGTTTAATTAATCTTGAGAAAAAATTAAAAAGTAATGAAAAACTAAGGTTAGACTATGCTAAATTCTTGCATGAATATATGGATTTAGGACACATGGTCGAAGTGGAGGAAGAAGGAAAGTACTTTTTACCTCACCAGGCAGTAATTAGAGATTCAAGCCTGACGACCAAATTAAGAGTTGTTTTTGACGCTTCAGCAAAAACAACTAATAATAAAAGTTTGAACGACATAATTAATAATAAATACATTATCATTAAATGGCGAAAATGGGAATTTGTGGTATCTGCGGACGTTGAAAAAATGTATCGTCAGATAAATATTAATAATTATGATCAGGAGTACCAATATATTTTATGGAGAGATTCTCCAGATGGAAAAATTAAAAATTATAAATTGACAACAGTCACATATGGAACTGCATTTGCGCCATATCTAGCTACTAGAGTTCTAGTAGATATTGCTGATAAAGGAATGATTTTTATTTGGATGACCTAATGACTGGGGCTGATTCTATAGAAGATGACAATAATTTAATTAAATTAATTTCTCAAGAATTACAAAAAGTGGGAATGAATTTAAGAAAATTAATTTCGAACAGCTTAAAAATAATGGAAACTGTAGAAGATACAGGGGATAGAAAGGTTCTTACTCTTGTGGAAAATGAAAGCGTAAAAACCCTGGGGCTACAATGGGAACCGCAAAAGGATTTATTTAAATTCAAGGTAAATTGCGGGGATTCGAAAAACATCAACAAAAGGATAGTGTTATCAACATTATCAAAAATATATGACCCTTTTGGATGGCTGGCTCCTGTAACTATTTTAGGAAAACTTTTTATTCAAAAACTATGGATAAATAAGAATGAATGGGATCAAGAAATATCCAATGAAGAAAAAGATTATTGGGTAAATTATAAAGAAAATTTATTGCTTTTAGAAAAGATTCGAATTCCAAGATGGATTAGTTCCAAAAACTTTTCAATAATACAGCTTCATGGATTTGCTGACGCTTCCGAAAAGGCATATGCTGCAGTGGTGTACGCTAAAGTAGGGAATTGTGTAAATATAATAGCCAGCAAAAGTAGAATTAATCCAATTAAAAATAGAAAAACTATTCCCATGCTAGAGTTATGTGCAGCTCACTTGCTTAGTGATTTGATCAAACGAATAATTGAATCCATTGATACTAAGGTAGAAATCTGTGCTTGGACTGATTCCACTATCACTTTAGCATGGTTTAAAAATGGTGCTAGTAAGGTCAAGTTCATTAGACGAAGAACGGATGACATTCGAAAATTAACTAATACCGAATGGAACCATGTGAAGTCTGAAGAAAATCCTGCAGATTTATCATCTAGAGGAATTAGTTCTAGCCAACTGACCACCTGTGATTTATGGTGGAAAGGTCCGAAATGGCTATCTGAGCCAAAAGAGCATTGGCCTCGACAGTAATCTAAAGAAGATGTAGTTTTGGTAAATTCAATTCAAAATAACAAAACCGATGATCCCATTTACAAATTATTGGAAAAGTTTTCTAGCATTGAAAAAATAATACGAATAATAGTATATTTAAATAGATTCATTCAATCAAAAATTAAGAAAGAATCTTATCCTTCTTTTCTATCAGTAATGGAGCTGAAACGAGCTGAAAAGATCGTTATTAAGAAACAGCAAGAATATCAATTCAGTCTAGAGATAAAATGTCTGGAAACAAAAAAGAAATTAAGACAAGTAATAGGATATTGTCGTTGAATCCATTTTTAGATTAAGATGATATACTTCGAGTGGGAGGGAGACTACAAAACTCCAATGCAGAATTTGAAGTAAAGCATCCAATTATTTCAAACAAGTGCCATTTAACAAATTTATTGATCTAAAAGGCTCATAAAGAAACTTTGCATGGAGGAATAAACTTAATGCGAAATTATATCCAAAGGAAATATTGGATTTTCGGGCTAAAGAATTCCTTAAAGAAGTATTTGAGAGAATGTGTCAAGTGTGCTAGGTACAGACAAAATACTGCTCAACAAATAATGGGCAATCTGCCTAAGTACAGAGTTACGATGTCGTACCCATTCTTAAATACTGGGATAGATTACGCAGGTCCTTATTTTGTTAAATGTTCCAAGAATCGTGGACTAAAAACATATAAGGCCACCAAGGCCATTCATCTAGAAATGGTAAGTGATTTAACCTCGGATGCATTTCTAGCTGCCCTCAGAAGATTTGTTGCTAGAAGAGGTAAAGTTGCCAATATCTATTCAGATAACAGAACAAATTTCGTAGGAGCTTCAAGAAAGTTGGATCAAGAGTTAGTTAAAGCAATCAAAGAAAACACAATGATTGCCGCACAGCTTGAAAAAGATAGAATTGATTGGCATTTTATTCCCCCGAAGAGATTAACACTTTTATGTCAAATAGAAGCATGCCTGAATTCGAGACCATTGTATACAGCTGAGAATGAAATGGATCAACATGAAGTATTAACTCCAGGTCATTTCTTGATTGGTAGACAACCGTTAGAGATTGTTGAACCAATTGAAAATGAGAAAATTGGTAATTTAGATAGGTGGAAATTAATCCAAAAAATTAGAAGAGACTTCTGCTAAATGAAAAGAGGAGTATTTGCATACTCTACAACATTGAAACAAGTGGAAAAGGGAAAGTCCAAATATAGAGAAAGGACAAATTGTCTTATTGAAGGATGAAAACAGTCATCCAGCCAGGTGGCCAATGGGAAAGGTGGAAAAGTCCATAAGGGTAAAGATGAAAAGGTTAGAGTGGTAGAAGTGAAATTACAAGATGGATTTATCACCAGACCAATAAAGGAATAAAGTCTGTCGATAAAATGGAATCTGATCCCGAAGAGACAAAACCGAAAAGACAAACAAGAGGTACATCAAAGATCTCAAAACTTGGTTTTGTAATGGCTATGTTATTATTTATATTCTGCCAATTTGCTAATGCATCAGCTAAAGTTGATCAAGGTATGCAAAAGAGAAGATAAATAAGACTTCAGCAATATATTTAGACCCAATGGGGGACTTTGAAATTGTAGCCTCCTCTTGGAATTTAATAATATTTTATAATATGGACGTTTACTTTGAAATGCTTAAAAAAGGTAAAGATTTAATACCAACAAGAAAGGAAAGCTAACTTCGTGCGGAGCCGAAGTTGAAATACCCTTGCAGAATATTCTGTAAATTATATTCTCCAAAATTATTCATATGATGCATTCTTAACACTCATAAAAAATCCCAACTTCCTAACTTTACAAACACCAAAGTTATGGCATTTCCGATCAATCAGTAATATGGCGGCCATAGGATATAGTCGGCCGATCCCTATGCAATTTGGTAGGTCAGATTGATTGGCCAAATATAAAACCCATAGAAAATCCCAACTTCCTAACTTTACAAACACCAAAGTTATGGCATTTCCGATCAATCAGTTATATGGCAGCTATAAGATATAGTCGGCCGATCCTTATGAAACTTGGTAGGTCGGGTTGATTGTTCAAATATAAAACCCATAGGAAATACCAACTTCTTAACGTAACAAACACCAAAGTTATGGCATTTCCGATCAATCAGATATATGGCAGCTATAGGATATAGTCGGCCGATCCCGGCCGTTCCGACTTATATACTGCGTGCAAAGGAAAGAAGGGTGTGTGCAAAGTTTCAACTCGATATCTTTAAAACTGAGAGACTAGTTTGCGTAGAAACAGACAGACGGACAGACGGACATGGTTATATCAACTCAGGTGGTGATCCTGATCAAGAATATATAGTAACATACCCACACCCACATATCTACCACATAAAGTAACATACACACACCCACATATCTACCACATAAACATATTTACATGACGCATTTGTCACACCCAAAATCATCGGCTCCCAAGAGTCGCCAATTAATATAAACATCCTCTTGAGTTATAAACAAATGAAAGAACCCCAAATTGACGGCTCCAACGACTGACCAATTAATGTAAACATTATTGGATTATAAACAAATGTCCCCAAACTCCAAAAAGCTTTTATCCCCCAATAGTGTAAAATTGCAGACGCAGCTCAAACCTAGATCGCTCTCTTGCTCAGTGCTCTCATTTTGGACACTCTCAATTTATCAATAAAGTTCTTTCTCCCAATCGAAGGTTTGATAAGCGCCAGCTTAGTTTATAAGTTTGAGTTTTAAGTTGAATCTTGTAAGGAGCAGACCTATCTCTCCCAGTTAGCGTTTACACTATTTTGATAAATAAAAATTATATTTTTTTCAAAGTGTTAAATCCCGAATTTGTTATTGGCGCAGCCGGTAGGATATAACTTTTTATACGGTTATATCCTTAAAGAACCCAAACGTCGTACGTCCCAGTGCAATTATAAACCAGCTATCGCAGTGTCGGCTTGTGTCGCTAATATACGAACGGAAACCTCAATTTTTGCAACACGCTATCGAAGCTCAGGTTGCGAGGTTTTTTTTAAAAACATAAATCTTGACCCGTGTGACTGTCAAGTAACTAAAACAAATTTTTTGCAAAAACCCGTTTTATTGTAAAAGTTAGTGCCTTTGTTCGTAACTCAAGGGTTACTAAAAAATAAAACACCTTAGTTCTCCCCCACCAGTGGTAAGAGACAAGGTATAACAATTTTAAATCAAATTCATAATACAAAATTTTTAAAATTGTGAAAAATTTATAAAACTAAATAAATAAATAAAAAAAAAACAAAAAATGGCAGAACCAGTGCTATTGTTGTCAGAAAACCATCTAAATCAAGCCCTGAACCAAATCAGGCAAGTGCCGCAATTTGGAGGCAACACGCTCGAACTCAGCCCGTTCATCAGGAGGATAGATTTCATCCTGGAGTTGTACCCCACAACATGTATACGCCAGTCGAGCGTATTCTTCAGTGCGATTGAAATGCAGCTTCACGGAGATGCCCAGAGGATATCTCAACTGTCAACAGCCAGATGCTGGAGGGATTTAAGGAACGCCCTCATCAACGAATATAAAACCCAGACGCCCTGCAAAGAACTACTAAGACGTCTGTATAACACCCCCTTTCCTGGGTGTATACGTAAGTTTGTTGAGGACATTGAGTCCAAATCTTTTGTAATATTAAATAAATTAGCCTTAGAAAATAACGCTTCAAATACAATTTTATACACAAATGCTCTTAATAATACAGTTAAAGATGTTATTATGAAAAAATTGCCAGACAGACTTTTTATGACATTGGCCAGGTATGATATTACTAATGCTAATAAACTAAAATGTGTAGCACAACAAGAAGGTTGTTATGAAACATTTTATTCAGATCGAACAAAGAATTCACAAAGTCAAAACCAAGATAAGAGAAATTATCAACCCCAACAAAATACTAATAAACAACAAAACTATAATTCCCAAAACCAATACAGACAGCAGAATAATATTTCCCCAAATCAATATAAGCAACAGGCTAGTACATCTCAAGGCCAACATAAGCCTAATTATAATAAAAATAACAGCGAAACTTTTTATGAAAACCACCCATTATATCAAGCAACAAAACAAGAATTCCAACCAAAATTCAATTATAATCAGGTTAGGAATCCTATAAATTATCAATCACAACAAAATGGTGCTAATGCTCCTAATCGACAAATAAAAAGAAATCGCGAAAGTACGAGTGGCCATATGAAAATGGATACCGAAAATTTTCATCAACAAGCCTCGGACACCGAACAGGAAATAGAAACCCTTACATACGAATCATCATGAATAACCAAGAGTTCCGATGTGTTGTAGACACAGGCTCTTCTATTAATTTAATTAAAGAAAATTACTTTCATTTTCCAACCAAAAATACACCTCTTAAAGTTCATACCATAAATGGTAATATTCAGTTAAATAAATCCGTGTCCTACCATGCAAGTAAGCTTTGTCCGACCAAACAAACATTTTGGGTCCATAATTTTTCCGATAGATATGATATGCTCATAGGAAGAGAATATCTCGAAGCTTGTAATGCAATTATTAATTATAAATCAAAACAGAATGAGATTTAATTATAACGATTTCGAATATGAACAAAGAGAAGCAGAAATTGATTGCTGCGATCCCCCATTTTCAACAGATACACCTTTTAATTTTGCAATAAATAACGACTTGCAAGAAACCAATAAGTTTAGATTAGAACACCTTAATGACGAGGAAAAAGATAATCTTAAGAAAATTTTATAAGAATTTAGAGACATACAGTACAAAGAAAGTGACAATTTGACTTTCACTAGTACTATCAAGCATGTCATTCATACAAAAAAACCGGTTTACAAAAAACCATACAAATATCCTCAAGCTTACGACCAAGAAGTCGATTCGCAAATGAGAGATATGATAAAACAGGGAATAATTCGAAAGTCAAATTCCCCTTATTGCTCACCCATTTGGATAGTACCTAAGAAAGGTGATGCATCTGGAACAAAAAAGTTCCGTATCGTAATTGACTATCGTAATTTAAATGAAATTACGGTAGATGACAAATACCCTATCCCGGTCATGGATGAAATATTGGACAAACTTGGTAGATGCCAATATTTTACCACTATTGACCTTGCAAAAGGTTTTCACCAAATACAAATGGATGAAAATTCTATTCCTAAGACAGCTTTTTCCACCAAAAATGGCCATTATGAATATACTCTAATGCCCTTTGGATTGAAAAATGCCCCTGCTACCTTTCAAAGGTGCATGAACAATCTCTTAGAAGATTTGATCTACAAGGATTGTTTGGTCTACATGGACGATATTATCGTGTACTTCATTCACTTCACTTCATTGGAGGAACATGTATTATCTTTGCGAAAGGTATTTGAAAAATTACGAGAAGCTAATCTCAAGCTTCAACTCGACAAATGCGAGTTTATGAAAAAGGAAACAGAATTCCTTGGACATATTATAACAACAACTGGTACAACTCTCAAAATAGAGGCAATACAAAATTTTCCTATACCCAAATCCCCAAAACAAATAAAATCCTTTTTAGGTCTTTGTGGATTTTATAGGAAATTTATCCCAAACTTTGCTAAAATAGCAAAACCAACGACAGCAAAGCTTAAAAAAGGCGTAACTTTAAATATAAAAGATAATGATTATGTACAGGCGTTTGAAAAACTTAAACTTTTAATAATGTCCGATCCAATACTTATATACCCAAATTTCGAAAGAGCATTTTCATTAACAACAGATGCAAGTAATATTGCTATAGGAGCAGTATTATCGCAAAATCATAAACCAATCTGTTATGCCAGCAGAACTCTTAATGAACACGAAATTAATTATTCGGCAATAGAAAAATAACTTTTAGCTATTGTCTGGGCCACCAAATATTTCAGGTCCTATCTTTTTGGCAGAAAATTTCTGATCCTAAGTGATCACAGGCCTCTAGTTTGGCTCAATAATATTAAAGAACCTAATATGAAATTACAACGCTGGAAAATCAAACTAAATGAGTTTGATTATGAAATAAAATATTTGCCCGGTAAAGAAAATTATGTGGCAGACGCCCTATCTAGAATAAGAATAGAGGAAGCTTATTTAGGAGAGACTTCCAGTAATTCAAATACAATAAAAACAGTAGCTACAGCGCATAGTGCACCAGAAGATAACCAAAACCACATTTCAATAACAGAAAGACCACTGAATTATTATAACAGACAAGTAGAATTTATAAGAGGAGACTTAAATGAAGTCGAAGTAATAAATTATTTTCATAAAACAAAAATTATAATAACATATAAAGAGATGACAATAGAATACGCAAAACAATTAATAATTTAATACTTTTCTAATAAGAAAAGCGTAATATACTTTCCAATAGAAACAGACTTTTTAGTTTTTCAAAAGGCATACGTTGAAATTATTTCCCCAGATAACTTAACTAAAACAATGAAAACTAATAGTAAATTAATAGATATTAACACTTACGCAGAATTCAAAGAAATTATTATTAAAACACACAGAGAATTATTACATCCAGGAATAGAAAAACAAACAGCACTTTTTAAAGAAAAATATTATTTTCCCGATCACCAAAAATTAATTTCATTAATTTCAAAATTTCATTAATGAATGCGAAGTATGCAACATCGCAAAAACAGAACACAGAAATACTAAATTAGAATTCGAAATAACCCCAGAAATTTGTAATCCAAGAGAAAAATATGTCATTGATTTTTATATGATAGATAATAAACAATTTTTATCTTGTATAGACATTTATTCAAAATTTGCCACCTTAATAGAAGTCAACAGTCGAGATTGGTTAGAAGCAAAAAGAGCATTAACTAAAGTTTTCAATGAAATGGGTAAACCAAGCCAAATTAAAGCAGACAAAGATTCTGCTTTCATGTGTGCAGCATTGCAACTTTGGTTAAAATCTGAAGATGTTGTTATTGATATAACAACAAGCAAAAATGGAATTTCTGACGTTGAGAGTGAAACAGACATAGAAAATAAGCTAACAAAATTTGAAACTATTCTTTATGTCTATAATCTTAAAACAAAACATAACACGACAGGCAGAACTCCTGCAGATATTTTTATTTTCGCTGGAACTCCAAAATATAATACACAGTCAAATAAAATCGATAAAATAGAAAAACTAAATGAATCACGAAATAAATTTGAATTTGATACTAGATATCGACAAGCTCCACTAGTAAAATCAAAAACCACCATCCGATAATCATTACGAAGAAGTTAACAGAGGAAGAAAAATAATACATTATAAGTCTAAATATAAGAAATCAAAGAAAATTAACGAAAATAAATACGATAATTCCAGATGCACGCCAAATGAAAACCAAACCTAACTTGTTGATCAACACTATCAACATCTTATTAATTTTAATACATTTTACAAAACTTACCAATGGCCAAAATTTGGAAATCAATCCCGTTCAAGCAAAAAACGGTTATTTAATATTTAAAACAGGAACCTTGGACTTACCAACTAATTACGAATATCATTGCTTAACCGTCAACTTAACCAAAACTGAACTAACGTATACTAATTTAATTAAACAATCAGAAGAATTTTCAGGTTTTGAAACAAATTATATACTTAACATAGAAATTAAACAGAGAAATGAATGGAATTAGAATTGCAAAACGTAGCAAACGAGGTCTTATAAATTTTATAGGCACAACATACAAATATCTATTTGGAACATTAGATGAACAAGATAAAGAAGAATTAATAAATAAAATTGAAAATTTAGAACAAAACACAATTCAAGTTAATGAACTTAATAAAGTAATAGATGCGGTAAACAAAGGTATTGAAACAATAAATCATTTAAGCTTGGTCTATGATGTAGACGAAAGGCTAGCAATACTTATTTTTAATCTACAAGAAGTTACTGAATATATAGAGGACATAGAACTAGGAATGCAACTTACTAGACTAGGCATTTTTAACCCTAAATTACTTAAGCATGATACTTTAACACATGTTAATTCAGAAAAATTATTAATAATAAAAACCTCTACTTGGTTACAAACCAATACTAATCAAATATTGATAATTTCTCATATCCCAAAAGACATTATAAAAACTTCAATATTCAAAATTTTGCCTTACCCAAATGAATTTAATGACATATTAACAGAACCTTTAGAAGACAAATACTATTTTCAAAATAATCAAATATTTTCATTTAACACAAAAGAAAGAGTTACAAATAAATGCATTATAGGAATATTAAAGCAAGCCAATGCCGAATGTAAATATACAAAAATGTATAAAAAATATGAAACAAATTATATAGAGCCAAATATTATAATTACTTGGAACTTACCGAAAACTATTTTAAACCAAACATGTAAACGATTGCGAACGTCGGCGAGTGCAGACGTGTTTTTCCTGTCTTCTTATCGTCAACGAAAATTTAAATAAAAGCAGTGCAAACTCTAAACAACAACACACAGTGGGCGAAAAGACGCTTAGTGCGATGAACTTCGTACTTTTTGTGTAAATAAACTAGAAGAAAATCTAAAACATTAAGTTATGAGTGAATTCGACACTCATACGGTGCTCCAACGTCAGCAAGACGAGCGTCGGCTCTCTCTGCAACGTAACAACGCCTACCATTCAATAGTGTCAATGCAAGACAACGCGACCGCAAACCCAACAAAAACTAACCAACCGCGATCAATAACACCAAGCCCGAGTAATGAACTCAATCCAACATCGCTAGGCAGGGCGCGCTCTTGCTCTCCAGCGCTCTTGTTGGACAAAACCCCATACCCTTCCCTCATGCCAACCTGCTTAGCCACGGTCACCAGTACAGTGACGTCACTAGCAACTGCAACGGCAACTTCTACAACAACTACAATAGTATCGACTGCTCGCGCAATACCATCTACTGTAACAACGAAATCTGCTGTGCAAGCAAATAATGCAGCACCTTACACCAGCGCGCTCTCTTCAAAACAAAGTTCGGCCGTACAGACAGGTATGGATCGGTATATACAAATAAAACGTAAGCTCAGCCCGCAGAACTCTAGACTTGGTAATTCTGCTAAAATAACTCGCGGCACCTCAAAACAATCTACAATAGAGAAGCCCATAGAAGCAAACAGATTTGCTATTTTGGCAGATAAATCCGATGATATACCTCCTGAATACATCGTAGGGGACAATAAAAAGCCTAAGCCGCCGCCGATTTACATTCGAGAGAAAAGTTCTAATGCCATCGTAAACTCGATACTGAATCTAATCGGACCAGACAATTTCCACATAATTCCTTTAACAAAGGGAAATATTCACGAAACAAAAGTTCAGACTAATACGGAAGTAAACTACAAAATTTTGTCGAAGTACCTAAACGACAACAATAAAAACTTCTACACGTACCAATTAAAAAGCAGTAAAGGCCAGCAGGTAGTACTTAAAGGTATTGAACCGGAAGTAACACCAGCTGAAGTTACAGGCGCACTGAAGGAGAAAGGTTTTAATGTAAAAAATGTTATTAACATTTTGAATAGAGAAAGAAAGCCTCAACCTCTTTTCAAGGTAGAACTTGAACCCGAAACCAAATCCAAGCCTCTGAAAAAAATGAAGTGCATCCAATTTTTACTCTCCAGTTCCTACTACACCGCAGAATAACCGTAGAAGAGCCGCATAAAAGAAATGGGCCGGTGCAGTGTAACAATTGTCAGGAATATGGCCACACAAGGTCTTATTGCACGCTTCGTCCAGTATGCGTTGCTTGTGGAGACCTTCATGACTCTCACAAATGCCCAAAAATAAAGAGGATCCCCGCAGCAAAAAGTGTGGAAACTGTGGAGGTAACCATACGGCTAATTACAGGGGCTGTCCAGTCTACAAGGAACTAAAAAGTCGTACACACCAAAGAGTGACCACTGCTCGCCCACATATAACACCTATGAAATCTACGCGTGATGTCTTCCCCCTACAGCCGTGAAATCTTCAACAAACAATGAGTTCACCGACAAACCCGAAAGCTTTGCAAATGCTCTAAAAATGGGTCTGAAAAGTACCGCTCCCACCAAGCCACGATCATCAGTTTCCCCTCATCAACCAGGAGAACAGTCTACGAACAAAATTGAAACAATGATATGTAATCTTCAACAAAGTATGATGGATTTCATGTCATTCATGCAGACAACTATGCAAGATCTTATGCGTAACCAGAACGTTCTGATTGAGCTGCTTGTTGCTCAAAAACAGACTAAGTAATCAATGGCTCCACTCCGTATATCACTGTGGAACGCCAACGGCGTCTCACAGCGCAAACTCGAGTTAACTCAATTCCTAAATAATAACCATATCGATGTAATGCTACTCGCAGAAACTCATCTTACAAATAAATACAATTTTCAAATTCGAGACTACTTCTTCTATAACACGAATCACCCAGACGGGAAAGCACATGGAGGCACTGGGATTCTGATTAGAAATCGCATTAAGCACTGCTTCCACAATAGCTTCGCCACTAACTACATGCAAGCTACATCTATAGATGTACAGATGGATCACCGTTCTTTAAATCTTGCCGCCGTATACTGTCCCCCTCGGTTTACAATATCCGAATCCCAATTCACGGACTATTTCAACTCTCTGAGCGAACAATTTATAGTAGCAGGAGACTTTAATGCCAAGCATACGCACTGGGGATCTCGACTTGTTACTCCAAAGGGAAGGCAGTTGTACAATGCAATAATAAAAGCAAGCAACAAGCTAGACTGTGTGTCATCTGGGACACCTACATATTGGCCAACAGATCCCAGAAAACTGCCAGACTTGATAGATTTTGCAGTCACAAAAAACATTCCACGCAACCTGATAAGCGCCAACTCCTTATCAGATCTATCGTCTGATCACTCGCCTGTACTCCTTCAACTAAATCTACATCCAGTTGCGGTAGATAAGCCATTTAGACTAACAACGAATAAAACCAATTGGCTTAAGTACAAAAAATATGTAAGTTCGCATATTGAGTTGAACCCACGTTTGAATGACGAAGCTGATATCAACTTATCCACAAACACTCTTGAATCCGTCTTGGTCGCAGCAGCTCGTATGTCAACTCCACAAACGCAAAAAACAGCGTACAATCATAGATACACGAACGTTGAAATAGAACAGCTTGTTCTAGCAAAGCGACGCTCACGGCGAGACTGGCAATCCAACAGATCACCATCTGCAAAACAAAAGTTAAAAGATGCTACACGGAGGCTCTCAGTTGCATTACGTCATGAAGAAGAAAGGTCCCAAAAACATTACATTGAGCAGTTATCCCCAATGAGCTCAAAGTTCCCACTTTGGAGAGCACACTCATCACTCAGTGCACCATTAGAATCTGCAATGCCAATAAGGACATCCACAGGCAACTGGGCGCGCAGCGACGGAGAAAGAGCCGACAGATTTGCAGAACATCTTCAAAATGTATTTCAGCCCAATACAGCATCAAACGGGATCTCACTGCCAGCAACATCAGATATCGACACATCTACGTATGAACCAATTGTATTTAGACCACATGAGTTACTCAAAGTCATAAATGAACAACTCAATCCAAAAAAATCTCCAGGATGCGACCTAATATCACCAAAAATGATTATTGAACTTCCTCTCTGTGCAGTTCGAGCTATTTGCCAACTCTTCAATGCAATAACGAGACACGGACACTTCCCAGAGAGATGGAAAAAGTCGATAATCATAATGATACCAAAACCTGGCAAAGACCGCACAATTGCTTCATCATATAGACCAATTAGTTTACTAACGTGCCTATCAAAACTTTTCGAAAAATGCTTCTTGGCACATATTACCCCATATCTCAGAACACACAACAAAATCCCGACTCATCAATTCGGTTTTCGAGAAAAACATGGAACCATCGAGCAAGTCAACCGCATAACTTCAGAAATCCGAAATGCATTCGAACAAAGGGAGTACTGCACTGCGATATTTCTGGACGTATCACAAGCTTTTGACCGAGTATGGTTAGAAGGTTTAATGCACAAAATAACAGAAATGCTCCCAACCAACACTCACAAACTTCTGAAGTCATACCTTTACAACAGGAAATTCTCAGTAAGATGTAATGCTGCCATGTCAGATGATTACAACATCAGGGCCGGAGTTCCTCAGGGCAGCGTGTTAGGACCAACACTCTACCTTATCTACACTGCGGACATCCCAACGAGCATGAGACTAACAACATCCACTTTTGCTGATGACACAGCGATCCTAAGCCGCTCGAGATGTCCCAAGCAAGCAACGGCGCAACTCGCTAAACACCTAGTGGCAGTGGAGAAATGGCTATCCGACTGGCGAATCAAAGTTAACGAACAAAAATGCAAACACGTAACGTTCACACTTAACAGGCAAGACTGCCCTCCACTTACTCTAAACAACACAGTGGTTCCGACAGCAAATGAAGTAACATATCTTGGCGTACACCTCGATAGACGTCTTACTTGGCGCAGCCACATTGAAGCCAAAAGAACACATTTAAAGCTCAAAGCCAACAGCCTCCACTGGCTTATCAATAGCCGCTCGCCCCTTAGCCTGGACTATAAGGTACTTTTATACAACACCGTTTTAAAACCAATCTGGATGTACGGCTCTCAGTTGTGGGGGAATGCCAGTAACAGCAGTGTGGATATAATGCAAAGAACTCAATCGAAAATTCTCAGAACCATCACCGGGGCACCGTGGTACGTTCGGAATGTAAACATTCACAGGGACCTCCACATATCACTCGTCAGAGAAGAGATAGCACAAATCACAACAAAGTACTACAACAGGCTATCAGTACATCCAAATCATCTCGCGAGAGCCCTCACGCGAGTTACCAGCACTTCTCGTCTTCGCCGCAACGACCATCCAATCCAACGCTAATGATTAGGACCATGTAGTCTCTATTCAGTTAAAATTAAACTGTTAGATAAGGTATTATTTTAAGATTTGCAAACTTATTGTTAGACTCATAAAGAGAAGATCCAATATATAAAACCAAGCTTTAATAAAAAAAAAAAAAAAAAATGTATAAATCAAGCAATAGTTGTCGAAGGAAATAAAATTATAAAAGCATTTAATTGTTCTGTACAAATCGAAGAAATCTTAATAACAAATACTATAATGGATTACACACAAACTATTTATGTAAACAATAATGTAACGATGATAGAACCACTGTCAATAATTGAAGCAAAAGATATAATAAGAATACATACAAGAAAAAATAACACATTTCAAATTATAATACTTACTATTTTAATTGTAATAATTATAATTTTAATTATTTACTTCATCTATAAATTTAAGAGTATTCCGCGAAACATTGTAATTAAATATAAAAATCAAAACAAAAACAATACTAAGAACCCAGAAAATCTAACAGAATTAAACAAGATTGCACCAAATGAAAATACCCTACAATTAATCGAAAATACTACACAAACTAATATACCCACTCACATTTTACCCGCAAAACCCAAATATGAAAATCCTACAAGCAAACCTTCACAGAAGCCGTATAGCAGATGACCTGCTGTCCCAAATAGTACTGGAACATTGCGTGGATTTGGTTATAATCTGCGAACAATATAGAGTGAAACAAACCGGTATCTGGCTGGAAACTGAAGATAAGACTGCAGCTATATGAATCCCAGCTGCGGGTGACATACGATGTCTCGGTGATGGCAGAGGTAGCTGCTACGTATATGTAAAACTTAAGGAATTCACCATATTCAGTTGTTATCTAACCCCGAACGATACAATAGAAGCTTTCCAACATAAAATCGATGACATTGAAGACATATCTCAACAAATGCATGGAAGCCTTGTAGTAGCTGCTGACTTCAATTCTAGAGCAGAAGAATGGGGCATGCCAACAACCAACAGTAGAGGCCGAAAAATTATTAATATGTCAGCAAGAGTTGGACTGGTAGTCGCTAACGTGGGCAGAGCTCCGACGTTTCAGCGAATGGGCCAAACAGGCACAATACCGGATACAACGCTAGTATCAGAGAACTCTGCGCACAGAATATTAGACTGGAAAGTCTTAGACATCTACAATGGAAGCGACCACGAGTACATATCTTTCAGTACTGAAGAAAGTACGGTTCATCATGTAGGAAATCAAATACGAACTAGTCACCGATGGAATGTTAACCGACTAAACAAGAACCTCTTGATAATGGAAATTGACAGGAGTCAAATCGATAGCAATGAGAGAACTAGCGTGGAGAGCGTTGTTAGCAGCACTATGTCCACCATAAAAAGAGCTTGCGATGCTGCTATGCCAAAGTCTGGCAATCCCCACAGGCGAGGAGCAGAGGTATACTGGTGGACGGACGAGATAAATGCTTTAAGGGAGACTAGCCTCCGCTATAGGCGTCATCTGACACGAGCTAGGAGAAGCGGAAACTTCGCTACACAAGAGGAGGAGTACAAGAAGGCGAAAAAGCTTCTTAATATTGCCATTCGCATAAGTAAACGAAATAAATGGAAATCCCTCTGTAATGACGTTAACAAGGACCCATGGGGTCTGGGGTACAAACTCGTTATAAAGAAGCTTAGGTCAAGAAGTACTCTGCCAGATATAGACGAAGAGCACATGGATAACATTGTCAAAACTCTGTTTCCGCCCCATCCGATCAGACCAGCTTACACTGCACTGCAGCCATCTGAGGAACACTTCGAGTTGTTCAGTGAGGATGAATAAACTAAGGCAATAGGAAGCATGAAGAATAGGAAAGCACCAGGACCCGACGATATACCGACCGAAGTTCTTAAAGTCATCGCAAAGAGCAGACCCGATGTACTATTAAACATGTACAACAAGTGCCTGCAGTATGGAATATTCCCCAATCCGTGGAAGACACAGAGGTTAGTCTTGATAAGCAAAGGAAAGGGGAACCCTGCAACCCCATCAGCCTATCGACCGCTCTGCATGCTCAACACGACTGGAAAGTTACTGGCAAAGCTGATCAAGCCTCGACTAGCTGCTGCTGTCGAGGTATCAGGTGGCCTCTCCCGCAGGCAATACGGGTTCCGACCAGGGAGGTCCACAATCGGAGCAATACAGGAAGTCGTTAATGCAGCACTGGCAAGCCAAGTGGGCAACCATGCATCTACACCCATTGTGCTTTTGGCGACACTAGACGTCAAAAATGCGTTTAATAGTGTCAGGTGGTCGGACATGATCGATTCGCTAAACAGACGTTTCCACATCCCAGAATACCTCATGCGGCTAATAGACATCTATCTACAGAATCGAAAACTGATTTATCTGACAAGAGGAGGCGAAAAACGGATGGACATCACCTCGGGAGCAGCTCAAGGATCCATACTAGGACCGGAACTGTGGAATATCAGTTATGACGATATCCTCAGCACAAAAATGCCTGACGACGCATTTCTCGTAGGATATGCGGATGACATAGTCGCAGTGATTCCAGCACGCAATACTGAGTACGCCAAAAGATTACTAAATCAAGTAATGATTCGTGTAAACGAATGGATGGACTCTCGTGGCTTACAGCTGGCCTCAGAAAAAACTGAGCTATTGCTAGTCACCAGAAAGCAGATGCCACTGGAAATAGAATTAAGGCTCACTGAGACAACTATTCGGACACAGAAGGCAATAAAGTACCTTGGGGTCAGGCTGGACTCTAAACTGACCTTTGGACCTCAAATTAATAACGCTAGAACCAAGGCTGCAGAGACAACAAGGTCAAGAGACCTTGGTAGACTTATGGCAAACATCGGTGGACCAATACCATCTAGACGAAAGCTGTTGATGAATACAAACAACTCCATTCTTCTGTATGGATGTGAAGTGTGGGCTGATTCGCTAAAAACTAATTGCAGACTGAAGCCTTTGCTGGCTATACAAAGAACCTCTGCCTTACGTATAATTAGCGCATATCGCACGGTGTCGTGTGCTGCAGCACTCGTCTTAGCATGCGTGATTCCGATAGATCTGCTAGCGAAAGAACGCAAGAGCCTCTACGACCTCCGACAAGCTGGAGAAGCATCTAGACAATCGATTCTGGCCCTAAGAAGAGAGACCATCAATGTCTGGCAAGAAAGATGGGAACGCGAAGGCACTGGAAGATGGACAAGAAGACTTATCCCCGACCTTAAAAGCTGGGTGGAGAGACGACACGGGGATGTAGACTACTACGTCACCCAAGTGCTCACAGGCCACGGTTATTTTAGTTTATTTCTAAACAAGATGGGCAAAAGCACGGAAGCCAGCTGTATTTACGCTGATGCGGAAGCCGACAACGCAGAACACACAGTGTTTTATTGTACCAAATTCGCGCAGCAACGAAATATTCTGTCACGAGCGATCGGACAGATTACGCCGGAAACTATAGTCGCCAAGATGTGCGAAAGCGAAGAGAACTGGAGAGTAGTAGCCGCTTTTATCGGAGACATTCTGCGCTTGAAGAAATTAGACCTTGATGAAAGGGTATAAAAAGGGCAGGCTGGACGCAGACTATCAGACGGGCTCTGGGGTTCGCCTCTCCTTGGGTGCCAACGGTATATATTGGCATTTAAGTAGAGGCGAGCGGAAGCTTTTCCGAGGTGGATACAGGCCTGATTAGGAGGGGTTTTTAGTGGGTGCAAGCCCCACATACCACACATACGACGGTAGTGTGAGATGCAGAAGGCATTTTCTCCCTCCAGCCCAAAAAAAAAAAAAAAAAAAAAAAAAAAATTATTATTATTATTATTTATTATTATTATTATTATTATTATTATATTATTATTATTATTATTATTATTACTCCCCGCAGGGGCACCCACAACCGGGTGACGGGCTTGACATACCCGCGGTCCCCCAGTCACGGCAAGACACTGGAACAATAAATTGACTTACGATTGTGCATACAAAAGACGATTTGATGATATCGGGCTTGACGAATGCAGCATTCTAATACCTTAGTACGCAAGAGTGACATTTTGGCAGAAACGGCTATCGGGATAATGTTACGTTCGCCTCCGTCCAGTTAAAACTTAGCAAGTCTCTCCGTACGTTCAAATCACATCGCCGTTGACTCGGCGGTACAGGTGCAGTTGAAATGATTCCTGCTTCGCGTCCGTCCTGGCTCTGAACACAACCGCCCATGAAGCTTTGTGTCAACCCTCGCATGGACCTCACTGCTTGCATAGGGACCCATGGGGACATTTGGGACAACTGTACATAGGTGAGGAGATAGCGGCGTAGAGTTTGGACCCATTCATGCAAGATGACAACCCAATTAACACCAAACAATATGGAAGAAGCTTTCCGGAAGAGCAACTTGATGGGTAGGTCGCCCCAAAGAAACATGACCATTGAAAGGAAGGAAAATAATGAACTTGCTGAACAGAACACTCCGAAAAAAGGAAAGGATTCCGAAGCATCACAGCAGATAGACCTTCAAACTCCTGCTACACACAGGAAAGAGACAGCACCGTCAACACAGCGAAGCTCCCCGCGACAGGAACTAATATACAAGATGAGAGCATTAGAGGAAGAATCTCTGACCAAGTGCAAGGCAATAATAAGGAAGATGAAGCATGCGATGCAAAAACAAAGAAACATCAGCATGGATGTCAAGGACGGTACAGCTGAACTCACGGAGCTTTTCGATGTTATAGAAAGCTACAGAGCGAGCTGGAAGAAAGCTGAAGTCGAAAAACTAAAAGACATGAGTAAGGCAATACCGAAGACCTTGCAGATAGTCGATACCCCGCTGTCGTCAACCCAAAAGAGAGCAGCTACCAGCCCGGCATTACAGGACTCCAGCAAAAAAGGCAGAGATAAAGAATCAAATGATGGCTTTCAAACAGTGACTAACAAAAAACGGAAAAAAGAGGCAAAATCGGATGAACGAAATATAAAAAGAGACGTTAATGGTGAAAAGAAAGATAAACCTAGGACAAGATTAAGATCTCGACCAGATGCTGTGCTAGTAAGGCTAACTGAAGGAAAGAGCTACGCACAGGTTCTAAGGGACCTACGAAATAGCGTGAAACCAGAAAAAGATGTCAGCAATATCCTGTCGATAAGAAAAACAAGATCAGGTGACATGCTCCTAGAACTGTCTAGGGGAAGCAAAGCCGAATTATTATGCGAGACTATCAAGACCACGCTCAAGGGTGATGCAACGGTTAGGACCATGAAACAGCAAACCAAACTGGAAATTCGAGATATTGATAGTATTACAGAGGAAAGCGAGATCATTTCCGCAATTAAAACTGGGATAGGAGATACTACCGAAGAAATCAGAATTCATCTGACTGGAGTAAATAGCTCGGAGCAACGACGAGCCTTCGTTACCTTAGCGACAAAAGATGCAGCGAAAATACTGAAGGACCCAAGAATCAGGATTGGGTGGACCCTGTGTCGAGTAAAAGAATGCATCGACACTATGCGATGCTTCAAATGCTTTAGAGGGGGACACACGCAAAGGGACTGTAAGGGGCCAGATCGAAGAAACCTATGTATCAGATGCGGAGAGGTTGGGCACAAGATGTTGTATTTGCGCAGCGGAGGAAAGGAAAGAGTTAAACCACCTTCCGGGGACAACCAAATGTATGCACAGAAGCAGAACGGCCAATGATCTGCTGCTCCAAATAGCATTGGAGCATCATGTAGACCTAGCCATTATCAGCGAACAATACAAAACTCGGGACGACGGTCTGTGGATAGAAGATGAGACGAAAACCGCGGCTTTATGGATCCCAGTTTTCAGCACCGTTACACACCATACCCCCATTAGACGGAATTGTTACGTATCAGCACAAGTTGCGGACTGGACCATTATTAGCTGCTACCTAACACCCTCCGATGACATTACGACTTTCCAAAGAAAACTCGAAGATATCGAAGATGCTGCCAAGCAAGCTCAGGGAAAGGTCCTTTTAGCAGGTGACTTTAACTCAAGAGCGGAAGAATGGGGCATGACATCAACCAACTCCAGAGGTAGAAAAATTCTAAACATGGCGGCAAGACTGGGAATGGTAGTTGCAAACATAGGATCAACCGCTACATTTAGACGACCAGGAAATGAAGGAACAATCCCGGACATAACGCTAGTGTCGGAAGAAATGGCAAGAAGCATACTGGTGGACAAATGAAATAAAAATCTTAAGAGAGAAATGCCTCAAAACTAAACTATTTACTACCCAGAAGCAGGAGTACAAAAAGCTAAGAAGGATCTTAATATTGCTATCCGGAAATCCAAGATTAATAAATGGAAGTACCTTTGCAACGATGTTAACTCTGACCCATGGGGACTAGGCTACAAAATCGTCATGAAGAAACTTAGATCCCGGAGATCCTTGCCGGAATTACAGGTAGAACAGATGGACAATATTGTCAGAACACTCTTCCCTACTCATGAGATTAGGCCGACGAGAAGAACGGTGACCGACCTTGAGGAACGAGTAGACATGTTTACATTGGAAGAACTTGTCAGGGCAACAAAAAGCTTAAAATGTAGGAAAGCCCCTGGACCCGATAACATACCTGCGGAGGTCCTGCAAGCAATTACAGAGAGGCGACTTAATCTTCTGCTCGATATGTTTAATGCTTGCATCCGAAAAGGACTATTTCCCGAGCAATGGAAACAGCAACGTCTAGTTCTGATAAGCAAGGGCAAAGGAGATCCCTTATCGCCATCAGCATATCGACCATTATGTATGTGAAATACGACAGGAAAACTCCTAGAAAAGATGATCAAAGCTCGTCTAGCAGCAGCAGTTAACAGAGCCGGAGGACTCTCTCCAAAGCAGTTCGGTGATAAAATATCTAGGAGTTCGTCTTGAGCCCAAACTGACGTTTAAGGTTCAAATTCAGCACGCTAAAAGCCGAGCGACCGACACTGCAAAATCACTTAGCAGGCTCATGGCAAACATAGGTGGACCAATCCAGTCGAAACGCAAACTCCTTATGGAAGTGAACCATGCAATCCTGCTTTATGGATGTGAGGTTTGGGCTAACACCCTACGCGTAAAGTGCAGACTAAGACCCTTACTCGAAGTTCAAAGGACAATATCATTGAGGATAATCAGCGCCTATAGAACGATATCATGACCAGCAGCTCTAGTCACTGCGGGTGTAATACCGATCGATCGCTTAGCAAGGAAACGCCAAAAAGTATACGAGCTAAAACAAAGTGGAGTAGCGACAAAACAAACAAAAGAGCTGTGCTGAGAAGAGACCCTGGCAAAATAGGTTGGATCATGAATGCTCGGGAAAATGGACAGCTAGGCTTATACCCAAAAAGGAAACACGGAAAAGTTGATTACTACCTAACTCAAATGCTGACCGGCCACGGCTATTTCAGGGCCTTTTTGAACACTATCGAGAAAAGCGCACAAGCTGCGTGCATTTATGAAGACGCCGAGAGGGACAGTGTAGAACACACTATATTCCATTGTGAGGGGTTTCGATCAGAACGCACCGGACTAACGGACGCCATTGGAGATATATCGCCTGAAAACATACTTGAACAAATGATAAGCAGTGAGGCGGCCTGGAATCACGTTAAAGTCTATGTTGGAACGATCTTAAGGTCAAAGAAAAACGATCTTGATAGACGAGAAACGGAATAGACTGACTAGTAAAGAAAGGAAGAGTAAAAGGAAAAAGAACTGGACGAATGGATCCAGCAAAGGTAGTCTGGACGCAGACCATCAAAGCGGCTCAGTGGATCGTCTCTTGGGGAGCCAACTTTTATCGGTTACGATATGGGTTGGCAACCCAATAGAGACGAGCCTTTGAGCTTTGCTTTGTACCGACGAGAGCGCATGCTGCGCAACTGGCTCCACTTTGAAGTAATGCGAAAGCTTTTCCGAAGTGGATACAGGCCTGATGAGCCGGGGGTTTTTAGTGGGTGCGAGCCCCATATAAATAGGTACAATCTAGCTTTTTCTCCACTAATACATTGCTCAAATACACAAAAAGCAATAGTATTGAGTACCATTCCAGGTATACAAGAAAGATCAGTCATAAACGACAATGAAATACTTGGAAGAAATCTTTTAATGATGCTTTCAAAGAAATAAATCATACTGTTACACTGTACAAAGTACAGAATGAAATGACAATAAATGCAATCATATAGAAATTGCAAGACACTATAGTCGGCGAAACATCCGACGTAGTTAAAGCTAAAATGGCGAAAACAAGCCAGAAAGGCAAAACAGCCAAAAAATTCACAACTGAAACAGAAAACCTTCGAAAGATCCTCGAAGCTTCAGGACTACCGTCCGAACACGCTGACAAGTTCAGCACAAAGGAAGCCATAACCGCAATGATTAAAAATTGTGAGTATGGCCGACTTAAGACAATTTTAGAAGCTGGAAACTTCTCAAAAATGAACGAAGCCGTCACGAAGTACATACATTGTAGTACTGAAATAACAGGCAACGCCAATTCAATATTATACACACAAAGAGGAAACAACTATCTTGGTAATAATTTCAGAAATAATTATCGCGGTAGGAGTAACTACAGAGGTAACTATCAAAATAACGGATATTACCAAAACAATAGATACAACCAAAATAACGGCTATAACCGAAACTTTAATAACCAGACCAATAATAAAAATATAGGTCGTGGATATTATAGAGGTAATAACCGTGGTGGAACAAATAGACAATACAAAAACGATAACAATGTCTAGAATAGGAGCAGGTACTCTTGAATCTCAGGGTTTAACATTCGTAGAAATACAAAAAATTTATAATCCCATTTAATTTTCAAATAGTAGATAATGACTTCCCAATACCCTGTGACGGTATATTGGGAATGGATTTCATAAAAAAGTTTAATTGCCAACTCGATTTTCAAAAGAATTATGATTGGTCAATAGCTCGACCCCAAAATTTCAATGAAGACATAGATATTCCAATTATACATTCAATTGATAATAATTTAATTATCCCAGCACGATCTGAAGTTGTGAGACAAAGCTACTTAACAACCTTTCACAAAGAAATACTTATTAAAAATCAGTGTATAGATGATGGTGTCATTACTTTAACTAATTCAACTAACACATTTGTCCGAATATTAAATACAACCGATACAAATAAAATTATAAACATCTCTAAAATAGAGTTTGAACCATTAGACAACTACAAAATATTTTAAAATCTTGAACATGAAACACGAAAAAATTTAATCTTATACAAACAAATCTTATACAAAAAAAATTTTCTGAAATGTTTAAAAGTACCCTAACTAATATATTCGGATTAGAAACAGAACCCATATCCTCAAATAATTTGTATGAACAAAAATTAGGATTGAAGGATGACACTCTAGTATATATTAAAAACTAACTAGTATATATTAAAAACTGACGGGAAAGACATCCTGGTAGCTAAAAGTCTAAAACGACGAAACACCCAAAGACCCCATTAACTATAACTGAAACCCCTGAAATGCCATTTGAGAGTAATTGTGGATACAAGAGGTCCATTACCAAAAATCTGAACAAGGAAATGAATACGCAGTAACCTTAATCTGCGATTTAACAAAATACTTAGTAGCAATACCAATAAAAAACAAAAATGCAAACACAGTAGCAAAAGCTATATTTGAAGAATTTATTCTGAAGTACGGTCCAATGAAGACGTTCATTACGGACATGGGAACAGAATATAAAAATTCAATAATAGAAGAGTTATGCAAAAATTTGAATATCAAAAACATAACTTCTACTGCACATCATCATCAGACTGTGGGAACTGTGGAGCGAAGCCACAGAACATTTAATGAGTTTATCAGATCATAAATCTCAGTTGACAAAACAGATTGGGATGTGTGGCTGCAATACTTCGTATATTGTTTTAACACAACACCCTCTATGGCACATGACTATTGTCCATATGAGTTAGTTTTTGGTAAAACTTCAAATTTGCCTAAACATTTTAATAGTATAGATAAGATAAAACCCCTATATAATATAGAAGACTATGCTAAAGAATCAAAATTCAGATTAGAACAAGCATTTAAGAGAGCTAGATTAATGTTAGAATCACATAAGCAAAAGCAAAAAATTAATTACGACAAAACTAGTTTAGATTTTTAGTTAAAAATAGGGGATCAGGTTTTATTAAAAAATGAAACAGGACATAAGCTAGATTTTAAATAGACAGGTCCCTATAAAGTAGAACAGCTAGGAGATCGAGATAACATAACAATGTCAAATAATAAAAATAACAAACAAATAGTACATAAAGATAGATTAAAAATTTTTATTTCATAATCAATTTGGTTTGTTTTACAAATATATCACGTGTGGCTGTACATAATATAAGACCAATAACTATAATGAAAAAAAAACATTAAAATGTTATTGCTTTAAATAATATAATTTCTAAAATTTTATAAAATCCATAATTAAATAAGCAAATAACTTCATTATATTACTGTATTTTTCAAAAGGAGGGAGATGTCATATGCACATATATCGACCACCCACTGTACCAAGAGTATTAAATGGGTACACACTGTAAAACTTTGTTGCAATGTTTTCATAATTCAAAGTCCCGGTCATAAACCCAAGTGCCCGAAATACGAACCGATCTCTATGAAAACCAAATAAAGTTGAATGCAAAACCTAAAAACTAAATTAAAGAAATATTGAACCTGCCTAAATTATTGAACTAAAACCTGGGTTTGGATACAACAATAATGATCACCATTGACCGTAACGTTCTGGCCATTATCGTTTTTGAAGAAGTACGGACCAATGCACCAAACAGTAAGTTTTTCTGGATGTAACGGTGTTTTAACATACACTTGAGGGTTAGCCTCACTCCTAATGCGGCAGTTTTGTTTGTTGAGGTAGCCATTTAACCAGAAGTGCGCTTTATCGCTTTACAAAATTCGCTTATGAAAATCGGGAACAATAGCAATCTCGTTTTGGGCCCATTCGACGAATCTACGCCTTGCTTGATGATCGTTTGGCTTCAATTTTTGCACGAGTTGGATTTTGTAAGCATGCAAACCAAGATCCTTCCGCAAAATCTTTCATAAAGTGGATAGACACAGATTCAATTCCTGTGCTCGATGGTGGATGGACTCATTCGGGTCTTCCTCAATGCTACGCTCTACATTAGCAATAGCTTCTTCTGTACGCACCGTACGGCGTCTCTGGGGATGCAAATTATTAATAAGAGTAAACGTGGTGCGAAAACGTTCCATGGTTAATCGAATTAACTGCTCTGATGGACGATTTTGTCGACGATAAAATGGACGTATTTGCAAGCGTTTTTCAGGTGTGAGTCTATTTATGATGAATTGCCAAACCAAACTGAGAATAATCACTTGACATCTGTTAAATCGGTCGCTATCTTGAACAGTAATGCCAACTTAAAGTTCTATACCTCTAAAAAAACACCCTTTACTATAAATGTTGAATAGTATTGAAACTATCGTAACAACACTCTAACCTCTTGCACTTAATATGTATCGTTAGTTCGTTTTGCTGTCACTATAAGTATCGAATAAAAGGTATTCCGTTTATATATACTCAACCAAGCCGGGCGTCTTTTTACTCAAGCGGAAATAACATCCATAAATAGTTCTTGTGAAAGTCAAATTTTCGCCTTCATTATACTGATTATCTTTATATTAAAAAACAACTTTTTTAAAATATTCGTTTCTTCTTCATTAAAATGGTTTTAGCCTGAATTTGATAAATTCTATCAATTTATTGTTGATGGCGAAATTTAATTGATTGATCCCAAGATGATGACTGTTGCGGTCTTATTCTTTTCAAACATTTTTTTATACATTTTTTGTTTGTCATTATTTACTTTAAATTTCCCAAAGTTTTCATTCATTAAATTAATGTGTCTGCCATGAGAAGTTTTCCCTTTATTATTACTCTTACATATAGGTAACGTTTTCTGGTTTTGAGGCTGATGAAAATGTACATTTTTTTTTTATTAAAGCTTGGTTTTATTTATTGGTTCTTCTCTTTATGAATCTAACAATAAGGTTGCTAATCTTAAAATAATACATTATCTAACAGTTTAATTTTAACTGAATAGAGCCTACATGGTCCTAATAATTAGCGCTGGATTGGAAGGTCGTTGCGGCGAAGACGAGAACTGCTGGAAACTCGCGTGAGGGCTCTCGCGAGATGATTTGGATGTACTGATAGCCTGTTGTAGTACTTTGTTGTGATCTCTTCTCTGACGAGTGATATGTGGAGGTCCCTGTGAATGTTTACATTCCGAACGTACCACGGTACCCCGGTGATGGTTTTGAGAATTTTTGATTGAGTTCTTTGCATTATATCCACACTGCTGTTACTGGCATTCCCCCACAACTGAGAGCCGTACATCCAGATTGGTTTCAAAACGGTGTTGTATAGAAGTACCTTATAGTCCAGGCTAAGGTGAATATTTCCCTTTGTTAAAGGAATTATGTGGAAATTGTCTGGTCCGATTAGATTCAGTATCGAGTTTACGAGGGCATTAGAACTTTTCTCTCGAATTTAAATCGGCGGCGGCTTAGGCTTTTTATTGTCCCCTACGATGTATTCAGGAGGTATATCATCGGATTTATCTGCCAAAATAGCAAATCTGTTTGCTTCTATGGGCTTCTCTATTGTAGATTGTTTTGAGGTGCCGCGAGTTATTTTAGCAGAATTACCAAGTCTAGAGTTCTGCAAGCTTAGCTTACGTTTTATTTGTATATACCGATCCATACCTGTCTGTACGGCCGAACTTTGTTTTGAAGAGAGCGCGCTGGTGTACGGTGCTGCATTATTTGCTTGCACAGCAGATTTCGTTGTTACAGTAGATGGTATTGCGCGAGCAGTCGATACTATTGTAGTTGTTGTAGAAGTTGCCGTTGCAGTTGCTAGTGACGTCACTGTTCTGGTGACCGTGGCTAAGCAGGTTGGAAGCAGGAAAAACACGTCTGTACTCGCCGACGTTCGCAATTGAAAATGTACATTTAATTATATTTTTAATACCGGTGCATTCGGAGAGTTTTTGGAAATTGACACTTGATAATGGGTCTTTGGCCCTGCCTTGGGCTAAAGAGTTTCTAAATTCTTGATAATTTTTCTGATTTTTAGGGGAGTTTCGATTTTGATTTGTTAGATTCTGAGGAATTGTTGATTTGTTTGAATTTGAATTATAATTGTTATTATATCTTGGGTAATAATGAGAATTATTTCTCTGATATTAATAATTTTGAAGGTTATTTTCTGAGTTCCTGTGACTATAATGCTGTAGAGGTCTAAAATTGTGTTATTTCAGTTTTTTTAAATTATTGATTGGGAAAAATTTCAGGGCTTGTCATTAAAATAAGGCAGTTGCTTTATCTGACCAATTAATTGGTCCAGGTGAGTTATCAGGAAGTGTGGGAACGTGCCGACAGTCAGAACAGCTGCTCGTTCTAATTGTTTAATTTTCCATTAGCTTGTTTACAATTAGATGTGAATTCTTATTACCTCAGGGGGTGTCTCGAGGGTAAATCCATAAATGTCGGTATGTGCTTTGAATATATCACCGTATATTTCTATTTTATACTTTATTTCAAATTAATTCAAATGAACTTGCACCACGAGTTATACGTTAATAATTATTTATTTTTTTGTATTCCAAACCACACACATGGCTAAGCCAAGAAACTATTTAAGTAATGAAATATTTAAAAATGCCTCAGTAAAAACCAAATAAGAGGGAGTCCTGACACAACAGTGGAATAGGTCAAGAATATTTTAGAACCACGCATTGCTCTTTAAGGAGAGAATATAATACAATATACAGTAAGTAGTCTCGAAACCAAATGGGTTTAAAATTATCCTATTATAGTAAAAATTTTTGTATTAATGTACATTTAATTAAGCTGCGCCTTCTGCCAGATGTTGTCAAGTATCAGGTACCGTACCAGGACGTTTGAGAGGCTCAGTTTCACTCATTCCTTTTTAAGGAGAGAAAATAATACAATATTCAGTAAGTGGCCTCGAAACCAAATGGGCTTAAGATTATCCTATTATAGTACAAATTGTTGTATTAATGAACATTTAATTATGCTGCGCCTTCTGCCAGATGTTGTCAGGTATCAGGTACCGTACCAGGACGTTTGAGAGGAACCCCCTCGATCTAGTTAGTTGTGGTTATATTAAGCGTTTATCGATCCGGGACCGAAAAAAATTGACCAAAAAACTAAACAGCTTTTGCTGCCAAATGAATCGACAAACGAGTACGCTTGCGTAAAAACTTTAATATCTCCAGATTTAAGCGTGCTACGGTCGGACTGTCAATCAGCTGGGTTTGTTGGCAAGCATTTAAAAAATGTAACTATCGTATTTGCGGGAAAAAGCTTTTAAAAGATATTATCAACTACCTTGGCAAGGCAAGTCTGCCGCTGTACAAAGAAATTAAAAACAATACAATTTAAATTTAACAGTTGTTTTTTTTTAATTTACTGATAATTATTTGCTAATTTAAAGTTCATAGCTTTGGTACATTTTTGACCTAAAAAACATTTTGCTCTGACAAGAGGCGCTCCAGATAGTATTAATGTTATTTTGTTGTTTGATTTTTTCCCTACATATTTTTAAATGTTCAGTGAGAACCGCACGCCAAAAGATTAAGTTTAATCTTTTTGCTAGGGTTCACCCAAAGTTCTTTTCCGCAGACTGGCAACGCTTTGTAATTTTCTGGTATTTTTTGGACGATCTGAGGACCGAGGTGAAAAAACGTTTTTTGCCGCTCGCTCTCTCTCATGACTGGCGTATAGTTTTCTAGGCATAACTCAGTTAGGTTTGGGCATTGAGTTTTGCTTAAATATGGATTTTGTTAAGTAAGCAGAACCATTTGCAGAAGTTAATCTAACACCTCTTATAGAAAATTATATTTGTATATGGGGGCTTAAATGTCGGACGGATTGTTGACCGAAAAAATGATTCTCGCCTTTAAATTTCCTTTCTTTTCAATACATGTTTATACCCTTGCAGAGGGTATTATAATTTTGGTCAAAAGTGTGCAACGCAGTGAAGGAGACATCTACGACCCCAAAAAGTATATATATTCTTGATCAGGATCGCGCCCTGAGTTGATATAAGCATGTCCGTCTGTCCGTCTGTCTGTCTGTCTGTCTGTCTGTCCGTCTGTCTATCCGTCTATATGTCTGTCTGTCCGTCTGTCTGTCCGTCTGTCTATCCGTCTATATGTCTGTCTGTCCGTCTGTCTGTCCGTCTGTCTGTCCTTCTGTCTGTTTCTACGCGAACTAGTCTCTCAGTTTTAAAGATATCGAATTGAAACTTTGCACAAACCCTTCTTTCCTTTGCACGCAGTATATAATTCGGGGATCGGCCGGGATCGGCCGGGATCGTCCGACTATATTCTACAGCTGCCATATAACTGAACTATCGGAAATGCCATAACTTTCGTGTTTGTAAAGTTAGGAGGTTGGGATTTTCTATGGGTTTTTTATTTGGCCAATCAATCCGACCTACCAAATTTCATAAGGATCGGCCGACTATATCCTATAGCTGCCATATAACTGATTGATCGGAAATGCCATAACTTTGGTGTTTGTAAAGTTAGAAAGTTTGGATTTTCTATGGGTTTTATTTTTGGCCAATCAATTCGACCTACCAAATTTTATAAGGTTCGCCGACTACATCCAATAGCTGGCATATACCTGAATGATCTGAAGGGCGATAACTTTGGTGTTTCTAAAGCTAGGAAGTTGAGATTTTGTATGAGTATTAAGAATGCATCATATGAATAGTTTTGGAGAATATAATTTACAGAATATTCTGCAAGGCTATATCAACTTCGGCTCCGCCCGAAGTAAGCTTTTCTTTCTTGTTTTTGTATGTTTATTTTTACTTATTTGCTTTGATTTTGCTCACTTCGCACCCAAGTTGCGGCAAATGTACGTTATTCCGTTGCTGTGCAATACGAGCTGTCCCTGTTCTTCGAATGTCCTTTTGAGGTAATCTGGATTTGTCCCCTTCAGAATATCCTGTTTCACCTGAAAGGCATCCCTCCTTGTCAAACTTCAATCAGACTTAAATCGGGTTGTACAACAAGTCCCACCAATAAAGTCGCACCGTCTGCTCGCGTTCTGGTTTGGCAGCCAAAGGCTAAGAATGATTAGAGATGAATTCCAATATTCCTACTCACATGGCCGTTGCATCCATAAATTGAACTTAAAACAAGAGAGAACGCTATAGTCGGGTGCCCAGACTATCAGATACCCGTTACTCAGGTAAAGGGAGTGCGAGGGAGATGGAGATAGAAACTTTGATCACGCATAACTTTTTAACGAATGGTCCGATTTGAAAAATTTCTTCTACATTTCGATAGGTATTGATAAACACAATAAAACTGCATTTTTACTTTTCCGAAATATTTAAATTTTTAAAATCGTATACCAGCGATTGTGGGCGTTAAAGGGGGCGTGGCACCTTTTTGAAACAAACTTGCGCTGCGTAGGAACTCCTAGAATCTGCATGCAAAATGCCAATCTTCTAGCTTTTATAGTTTCCGAGATCTCAGCGTTCATACGGACAGACAGACAGACAGACAGACGGACAGACGGACAGACGGACAGACGGACATGGCTAGATCGACTCGGCTAGTGATCCTGAACAAGAATATATATACTTTATAGGGTCGGAAACGCTTCCTTCTACCTGTTACATACTTTTGCACGAATACAATATACCCTTTTACTCTACGAGTAACGGGTATAACTATTCCACGAAACTACATTTGCCTCAAATAAGATGTGAAGTCAAACATTCCGATGCCGTATAATTGCAGAAGAATGAACCCGACTGCTTTGAAATGATTTAATTGCAAGTATGAAAAAAAAAGATTGACCCTACATAATACAAAACTATAAACTAGCGCTTGATTTATTGAATGGTGCTGATATTATTTTCGTAGAACTCATATACCATATAGGCTTGTTTCAGTTCTAATATTTTTCTTGATTGTTGGGAAATTTTGGTGGGGAAGTTCTCTTATCGTGTGAAATAACAGCTGACTGTCCTAACAAATGCCCAGGTTTTGTCTGAGTTTTCTAGGCAATTAAGTGATCAAAATTAGGCAGGCTGCTTAACCCATTACATCAATACAAAAGCATTTGATAGTCATTAATAATAATTTGTATCTATTTTTTAAGCAGTGTTGAAAACTTAAAATACAAATTTGCTGTCTCTCTTGGCATAGTTCATAGCTTTTTATACCCTTGCAGAGGTTATTATAATTTTAGTCAAAAGTTTGCAACGCAGTGAAGGAGACGTTTCCGACCCTATAAAGTATATACATTCTTGATCAGCATCACCAGGAGAGCCTGTTGGAATATCATTCCAACCTTTTGTATTATATTAAGACTTATATTATATTAAGACTGAAAACTGAAAGCTTATACGTAGTTTACACTACTATTATAATAATATAACAAATGAACAAAGAAATGGAAACGAAACATAACCTTAAAGCCTAGTATCCAGATCGACG
The DNA here is from genome assembly GCA_018153305.1 of Drosophila kurseongensis. Classification (NCBI taxonomy): domain Eukaryota; kingdom Metazoa; phylum Arthropoda; class Insecta; order Diptera; family Drosophilidae; genus Drosophila; species Drosophila kurseongensis. Next base: position 3,296,336 of record JAECXX010000120.1, read on the forward strand.
AAAACCGAACGCCAGTCATGAGAGAGAGCGAGAGGCAAACAGCTGGCGTTCACTTTTCGTCGGGCCTTTTTTCACGTCGGTCTCCTGATCGACAAAAAAAATACCAAAAAATTCCATAGCGTTGCCAGTCTGTCTTTGGGTGAACCCTAGCGAAAAGATTAAAAAATTTAATCTTTTGGCGTGCGCTTCTCACTGAACATACTGAACATTATAAGAAATGGAGGGAAAAACTCAAAAACTCACAAAAGTCGATTGCAGGTGCTTACATGTGAGGACAAATTAACATTAATACTATCTGGGGTGCCTCTTGTCAGAGCAAAATGTTTTTTAGGTCAAAAATTTACGAAAAAACACAATAAAAGTGCAGCTATGAACTTAAAATAAGCAAATAATTATCAGTAAATTAAAAAAAACAACTGTTAAATTTAAATTGTATTGATTTTTAATATCTTTGTACAGCGGCAGACTTGTCTTGCCAAGGTATTTGGTAATATCATTTAAAGGCTCTTTCCCGCAAATACGATATTTGAATTTTAACTGCTTGTCAACAAACCCAGCTGATTGACAGTACGACCGTAGCACGCTTAAATCTGAAGAACTCTCGAAACTTTGGTCACACTGGAAAGATTAAAGTTTTTACGCTAGCATAATCGTTTGTCGATCTCGATACTAGGCTTAAGTCTATACAAAATACCAGATTGTTTGAATCCCTAACGCATAGAATGTACGGTCACCAAAAAAGCCAGCTATTTCCGGCGGTAATAAAAACCGGCCTATCTATTACCAACCTCGAACCGAAGCACAAGTGTATTTTGAATTCTAAGTTTCGTGCAAAATATATAAAATTAAAAGCCAATTGAGCCAAACTACAACAGATGCAATCAAGCAGCATTATTAATCATGGTCCTTCGACGCTAACCAAGAACTGGAGATCTACGTTTTTCTTTACTGCCCCCAGAGCAGGCAAACCGCGAGTGAAAAAAGGAACTGGAGATCATCGTTTTTCTTTGCTGTCCCCAGAGCAGGCAAAACCGCGTGTGAAAAAAGGTAATCCTCGTGGCTGATCATACAGACACTTATTCACAAATAAACGCAAACCCATGCATACATACATACCCAGTGAATTTTTCTCTTAATTAAATTGGTTTTTTTTTGGACAAATAAACGCAAACCCATACATACATACACTAATTTTGCACGTCTTCAGACTTACATAAATCGAACCCAGTGCGAGCGCATACTTTACACACAAGGGCGTCGGTCCGCTAGTGCACTAATTTTGCGCACGTGCACACACTTACATATGCTCAACTGTTGCATATGTACATATTTAAATTAATGTCGGTCCGCTAAAGCGCCAAAACTTAAACCACTGTTGCAAAATAAAAACTTAATTTTGTATTTAATCATAACCAACATAAGGAGACATAACACTATTTTGTCTTCTGGCTTATAGGCACCCCACTTATTAACCTTACAAACATAAGGAGACATAACCCTACTTTATCTTCTGGCTTATAGGCACCCCACCGATTCATTGCCTAATTTTTCATAATGTCTGCCCAACGACGTTTTGATTTTTCTACGAGCCGAGTGCTTCAGTTTTGTGCTAAATCTCCCACCTTCACAGTAGACACCAGGGAATTTACGTCGTTTGGACACTCTATTCGCTGAAGCAGATCAAGATTTTCGAAGCTTGATGGTCTCCACTGACGATGAGATCTCTGCTGAAAGGGAAGAGCAAATCAGTTTGACCTTTCTACATGCGAAGACCAATTTTATAGAGTAAAATCTCCTTTAAAAGATCTATGTCGTGGAAATCAAGGAGAGGTTCAATTTAATTTAAGCGGAGACCCAAACTCGTCAGCCCTCGCCAACACATCGACGAATACATGCCATATCAAGGTCTTTCCCTGTGACACCGAACCTTTCAGTGGTTGCTAAGAAGATTGGCCCGCCTTTAGGGACATGTTTACTGCTGTTTATAGCAATCATCCCAAGCTTACATCTGCTCAAAAGTTATACCATTTAATACCCGAGGAGAAACTGGCACTATCGTCAAACAAATCCTACTGTGCGATGAAAACTTTGTTCCTGCCTGGGATGCCTTGTCCAAGCGTTTCGAAAACAAACGTTTGTTAGTAGATACTCAGCTAAAAAAGCTATTTTCCATGGATAAGGTTTATATGGAAGATGACGAGGGAATCAAGAACATTCTGTCCACAGTTACACACTGCCTTTCAGTATTAAGAGCTCAATCAGTTGCAGTCAATTTAGAAAACTAAGTCCGAACGATCGTTTCCAATATGCGAAGTCAGCTAATCTTTGTATTAACTGTCTTTCATATAGTCACACTGCAAAGGAATGTAAAAGTGGGAAATGTTGCAATACTTGCCACAAAAACCACCACTCCTTATTGCATTTCCCTCCGAAACCGAGACAAAATCCAGAATTAGCTCAACCATCCAATCAACATTGTGCTACAACTAGCACATCATTTCACTCAAAACCGGAATGTTATTCTCCCAACGGCGTTAGTCCGTGTACTTAATAAAGGAGAACTGTTCTGTCTCCGAGCCCTGATCGATCAAGGGTCCCAACGCACCTTTATCACAGAAAAGTCACAGCGCAGACTTAAACTACGCGCACTTAAACACTACACAAGCATCTCCGGAATGGGAGGAAAACCTCTTAGCTCGTCCTCTAAAATATGCCATCTGGTACTCACAAACAAGCTCAGAACTAAAGAAATTTCAGTAGATGCGATTGTACTCGAGAAGCTCACAAATCTGATTCTAGCAATAAATGCTCCCAGACCCGCAGATAGCTGTCTCATTAATCTCGACTTAGCTGACCCAAACTTCTCAACCGCTGCTGAGATTGACCTTATAATTGAAAGTGATATTGCCCCTAAAATCTTTCTAGACGGCATTCGAACTCCTCTCTATCAAAACTTACTCGCTCAGTGCACCATATTCGGATGAATCGTAAGTGGCTCTTTGAGCGAGGCCTCTCATCCAACGTTTGCACATTTTCCACTTGCGTAGAGGATAATTCCGAAAACCTCTGTAATCTCATTCAAAAATTTTGGGAAGTGGAAGAGATATCCGTCCCTAAACAAACTTCTCAATCGGACCAAATTTGCGAAAAATTATTCGCCGATACGACCCAACGACTGCCTGATGGACGCTTTATGGTCCGTCTGCCCTTTAAATCCGAGTTTCCCAACTCACAACACTTGGGCTGCGAGTCATTGCTAGGTCTCAATATTATCGCATGCAAAATACTCTTTCCAAAAATGTGTCTCTTAAATCGCAATATAACTAAGTATTGACAGAATACATCAATCTTGGTCACATGTCAGAGACTCAGCCATTCGAAATTGCGCGGGAAAATCAATATTTTTCATACTACTTGCCACACCATTGAGTAGTAAAACCCTCGAGCACGTCAACAAAGCTAAGAGTCGTATTTAATGCATCTAGATCCCCATCTTCGGGCCGCTCGCTTAACGATGTCTTACACAAAAACCCTACTCTACTTGGAATCCTACTCAATTGTGTTCAACGGTGACATTGAGAAGATGTACCGCCAAATTCTTGTCCACCCCGACGATAGACCCTTTCAACGCATTATTTTTCAACCAGCGGGCAGTGTCCATTCGAAAGATTTCGAGCTCAACACCGTTAACTGGAGTTAACTGTGCCCCATATCTGGCTATCAGAACCCTTCAACAGTTAGCCGAAGACTGTGAACACGAGTTTCCATTAGCCTCCAAAATTTTACTCTGCAAAACTAATGTGGATGATATACTTTCCGGCGACCATACACTCGATGGTGCCATGAAAGCCCAATCTGAAATTCGAATGGCACTGCAATCCGCTGGTTTTCCACTCAGGAAAAATACCGCAAATCACGACGCGTTGCTAAGTGAAATCCCTCGAGACCACTTACTCAATGACAATTTTATCAAAGTGTCTAACTCTAGCGTTACCCACACATTGAGCATTAGGTGGAACGCCAATGATGATTGTTTCTCATACGACATCAACCCGCCTAACTAAGCCACTCAGATATCTAAACGTAGCATTTTATCCTACGCTTCGACGTTGTTCGACCCGGCAGGCTGGCTAACGCCAATAATAATTCAAGCAAAGCTACTACTTCAATCCCTATGGCTTGAGAATCATGGCTGGGACGATAATGTTTCCCAAAACACTATCGTTAAAGGGAATGCCTTTATCCAAAATCTTCGAGACCTAGCCCACATACATATCCCAAGCTGGATACAGTACGACCCAGATCTGGATGTGCAATTACATGGCTTCTGTGATGCATCCGAAAAGGCGTACTGCGCTACAATATACTTACGGACTGTATACCCCTCGGGAGTTATTCAGTCCCATTTACTTCTGGCAAAAGTAGGGTAGCCCCTTAAAAAACCTTAAGCTTACCACGCCTCGAACTATGTGGCGCAGAACTGCTCGCTAAATTAGCGAAACACGCCCAACACGAGACGCATCTTGAAAAACTGAGTCCTCTCTTTTAGTGTGACTCTGAAATTGTTCTTGCATGGTTAGAAAAACTTCCTTATACTTGGAAAACCTATGTCGCAAACCGCACAGCAAGCATTCACGCGAAAAGTCCCAACTCGACCTGGAGTCATGTCAAGTCAAAGGACAACCCTGCAGATCTAGGAACGCGAGGATGCTCAACAAATGAGCTAAAAGAATCCTCACTTTGGTGGAATGGTCCACAATGGCTATCCTCACCAAAGGAAAAATGGCCAATCTCGCGCAAACAAGAATGTTCTCCCCCAGAATCGCGAGCCCTAGTTCATTGCTGTTCTCAGTCGAACGACGAGGACCGATGTTTGAAATTCACCTCTTACTCTCGAGCCCTAAGAGGGCTGCCCACCAACAGAGTGGGGCCTAAGGAGAGTTGTCAAGGTCTATCCGGGACCTGATAATCAAATTCGCGTCGTAGACTTGCAAGCCCGCACGGGTTTAACAACTCGTCCGGTCGTCAAACTTATCGTTCTCGAAATCAAACCGGATTCCTCCCAGTAATCACACACACATAACACACAAGTCCCAACACCACAGCTAACATATCATCTCGTTTCTCAATCACTCGCGTATAATGTTTTTTCTTATCAGATGGGACATCAATGCAAGATGTGCCGGCAAAAGCACCCGCTGCGTTTCTGCGAGAAGTTTCTAAAACTTGACTTCATCGCTAAACGGAGGGCTGTAAGACGTTTGCACTATTGTGCCAACTGCTTGGCATCCCCTCACACACTCCAACAGTGCAGATCCAAGGACATCTGCCATGTGTGCGGAGAACTACACCACACGATCCTGCATGGACCAGCCGAGAAGACGAAAGGAAAGGAGACAGCCAAGCACACCAGGCCAGCACAGCAGCACACCAAGGAGCGAAAAAGCCGCAATCGACAGCGAAGCAGTGGAAAACGGAGTCACCATCGCAGTCCCAGCAACAAGCCTTTGGCTCTGGGCCAACTGAAGGAAGGCATTCGCTGCTTAACCAGACTGCAGTGCTTTATCGCCAATTGATTGCCACCTGGCAAGGCGGGCAGCATGTTGGAATATCATTCCAACAAAAATAAACACCTTTTGTATTAAATTAAGACTTATATTATATTGAGACTTATATTATATTAAGACTGAAAACTGAAAGCTTATACCTATTTTACACTATAATTATAATAATATAACAAGTGAACAAAGAAATGGAAACGAAACATAACCTTAAGTCTATACAAAATACCAGATACTGTACGGTCACCAAAAAAGCCAGCTATTTCCGGCGGTAATAAAAACCGGCCTATCTATTACCAACCTCGAACCGAAGCACAAGTGTATTTTGAATTCTAAGTTTCGTGCAAAATATATAAAAATAAAAGCCAATTGAGCCAAACTACAACAGATGCAATCAAGCAGCATTATTATTCACTGCCATATAACTAAACGATCGGAAATGCCATAACTTTGGTGTTTTTAATGTTAGGACGTTTCGATTTTTTATTGGTTTTATTTTTGGCCAACCAATATAATTTACAGAATATTCTGCAAGAGTATATTAACTTCGGCTCCGCCCTAAGGATGATTTTTTAGAATGTTTTCAAATTTCCGAAAATAACTAGTTGATTAATTAATACAGCTTTTCACTTTTTTAAATACTTTTATTTAAGACATGCAAAGTATTTCGGGATATGCCGAGATCCATTATAAGAAATAATAATGATTGAATAAATTGAAAGACTGCGTTAAAATGATGTTCAGAAGTAATTAAAATATGTTTGAAACTTTAAGAAAAATTATTAATTTTTACAGAACAATTTTATCAAACGTAGTCATCGCCGGTATTTTTAACGGCTCAAATTTGTCAACGAAAAAATTGAATTTTTAAACATATTGTATTGTTTAACCATTTTTTTTACCTTAAAGACCAAAATTATACTTCGTCCAGATTTATTTACCAGGCGGAATGTCTCCCAAATAATGTAAGCAAGCTTTTCCCACCAGCTGCTTAAATCAGAAGTGAACCTAACAAATCTGTGCCTTTCCGGAAACAAGGAAGAAGGTGCCCGGAAATATAAAATTCTGTTACGAATCCCAAACACGGCAAACTACACAGGGCATCCCAAAAGAGGGCCGATGAAGCCATTAAGTGCGCTAGTTATTTGTGGGGCAAGAGGCAAGGGAAAAAGACGGAAAAAGCTACCATCAAAGTTGCCCAATGCAATGGCCAACGAATTTGTGAACAACAAAAAGGATATACTGTTAAGATTACCCGAAAGGCAACCCTCCCGGTATTACAACCTTAAGTCTATGAAAGCCGTAGTCAGTCACAGATAAATCCCTTTCAGCGCTTTGGTTTGGTCATGTAGCACTGGTCTGTCGGCAGGAATCGGGAAATAACCACCTCTGCAGACGATATGTCAAGCAGGCCGTCAATAAAATCATGTTGTGCTATAGGGAGTAAGACATTCAAACCATCATCAGTAGACCAAGTAACTCCAGTTTTATTAAAATAGGTGATTTAAATAATTAGCAAGTCCCCTTTTTTATACAGAGGAATAATAAAGGATTCCTTCCAAATATATGGAAATTGGGAAGTTTCTAGAGATAAGGTAACTTTTGAAGAGGTTTGCACAAGGCCTTATAAACATAAAGCAGGCTTAACACGAAGAAGATCCACAAGAAGAGAGCTTTCTGTTAAAGTGGGACAGAATATGAGGTTCCACTTGGAAATGGTATAAGAATAGGGCTGTGATGAATGATTTAAAATAGAGTTAGTCGTTTGAAACAATTGGACAAACAGTTAATCTGTGGTTGCCGTCATGTTTTCAAACGACAACGAGAAAGTATAAAAATTAGATTTACGCTTGGTGTTAAAAAAGTTATATTACTGTTTCGGGACCTCGCCAAAGCTACTATAAACAGCAATTAGTAATAATAGTTACGAGCAAGCCCAATAAACATAATAACATAAAACGACGGAGTGCAGTGAACAAAGTAAGAACCAAGCAACCAGAACAGAAAAATATAGTTTTTTTAATTATATTACAGTTTACATTTTTTTATTTTGTTTATGTGTAATTGTCGATTCGATATTTAATAACAGCCGCCTCTAATAATGCAAACGTATATGAAATTTTTATATATTTTTAAAGCACAGAATCCGGAGCGTCGAGATCGCCCACCGCCGGACAAAAGGTGTTTGTTTATCAGAACACATGTTCCATTTATGTATCTTTATACAAATACGTGCAGCACAGATAATCAAAAACTCGACGGTAAATCGCCTGTCCGATGATGTCGCATGCATAGCATGTGACGTGATCTAAAGAGTGAGAAAGAATCTCTTGGGGGGTAGGCAACGCTTAACTATTTTCGGAAACTGTATATCTATGCAGTAAAACGTGATGCGAGCGGCCACTCGTCATTTATTAAATTTTCATTTAGAAACAATTCGCATTACCGAAAGACGACCAAACGGACCACAGTTCGCTAGGATATGGTCGCTTGCATTGCAATAGCTACAACTCTGCTGGGACTTACTGTTATAAGAACAATAACAATTATTTGCTTGCTCGACATAACTTTAACTAGCTTTGGTTTTGTCGATTTATCAGCGCATAAATGCTGATATAAGCGATTTAATATTTTTCCAAAATCGGAGCAAAGCGGTAACCTTTCAGAATCAAATAGTTTTTTCCATTATTGTTTGGTTACTGGGTCGACTCTGTTCAAGACAAGATATATCAACATTCCATTCGTAAATTTGGTGTCGTCTCCTATCGATAACAAAGAATCGAATATTGATGATACGGTATTTATAATACCTCTTAAAAAAAACGCTGACTGTCCCAATTTTTTCGGAAGATTAAACAATGTTGAAATATTATGCATAAAAATTAAACATTCTTTACCATACACTATTTTCATCCTTTTCATAATTGCTTTCGGTGACTTAGTAGGCTTTAACCGTTCCCAAAGCTTCACCAGAAAGACAAGAGATTAAGTGATTGCATTTTTCAAGAACGGAAAGCTGTTCAAGGCCGAGATAAGCGACATTATTTGTGCCTTGGTTATTATTGAAAGCTCTTCCAACTCTTCTCCCAACTCATAGCCATCATCAAAATCTTCTATTTGTTCTTGTAATTAATTTGCCTTATTAATTGCAGCATTTTAAATCTCTAGCCGATAATTATAATTCTACTTTTTGAATCGGAATCTGGCCAGCCTCTAGTCGATCTGATAGTACTCGTTGATTTGTTTTGACTGCGTGTGGAATCGGACGTGTCCGCGGATTTTAGAAAAATGGAGAAAGAGCAATATCGGTCTGTGATTCGATTCTTGTTTGGAAGGGAAATCGCGCAGCGAAATCAAAGAGCGCTTGGATGCTCTGTACGGTGACTCTTCTCCTTCGATGGCGACCGTCAAAAATTGGTTAAACGATTTTCAACGTGGTCGCACGTCGTTTTTTGATGAGCCGCGCCCAGGTGCCCCGAAAACGGCTACCACGGAGGATAACGTGACAATAATCCACGATCTCGTATTGGCAGACCGCCAATTGAAGATTCGCGAGAAAGCTGAGACAGGAGGAATGTCAAAAGACCGCGTGGGTCATATCCTGCATGAAATTTTGGGCATGAGAAATCTGTCGGCGCGATGGGTGCCGCGTTTGCTCACTCCGGACAACAAACGCAACCGTGAGACCAATTCAGAGCAGTGTTTGACGCTGTTTAAGCGCAATCCAAAGGAATTCTGCGTCGTTTCGTGACCATCGACGAAATATGGATCCACTGGTACACACCAGAGACCAAGGAACAGTTGAAACAGTAGACTTCACCCGGTGAACCTGCTCCGTAGAAGGCGAAGACTGTCCCATCGGCCGGAAAGGTGATGGCCACCGTTTTTTGGGATTCACAAGCTGTGCTCTACATCGACTACCTGGAGAAGGGCAAAACGGTCACAAGGTCATACTACGCCGAATTATTGGCCCGATTCGCCGCCGAATTGCAGAAAATACGGCCCCATTTGGCGAAGAAAAAAGTGCTCTTCCATAATGACAACGCACCGGCTCACACTTCCACCCTCGCCAAGGCCAAATTGGTCGAATTGCGCTACGAACTGCTAGCCCATCCACCATATTCTCCAGATTTGGCCCCGTGTGACTTTTTTTTGTTTCCAAACTTAAAAAGTCACTCGCTGGACAGAAATTTGGGTCGAATGAGGAGGTCGTTGCCACCACAAAGGCCTATTTTGCAGACCTCGAGAAAACGTATTTTTCAGACGGATTAAAGAAGTTGGAGCATCGCTGGGTCAAGTGAATCGAGCTAAAAGGAGATTATGTTGAGAAATAAATCGCCACTTTTCCAAAATTTTCGTTTTTCTTTTGGAGGCTAAGTACTTATCGGACCACCCTCGTAATGCGGCTGGAATGAACTTCCCAACTATTCATTTTCGAATTTCAACTAACTAAAAAACTGGGTGGCGACAGTTATTACAATAATATTCGTAAGAAAACACAATTAAAATGTTGTGTATACATAAAATAAATATTAATATAATTTTGTGGGTTTCCAATTTTGTATTATAAATTAATGCATGCACAACTAGCTCTACTATATCGATACGTCTGTGCCAAGAATTAAGGGCGAGGTTCAATTTTTCAGCACAGAACAAAAAAACAATTAAATTGTTTTGTTTACAAACTCTAGCTTTCAATTTTTTTCACAAATTCCTTAGGTTCTGCGTTAGGGATTTTTAATCCAGCTGCCACTTTCCTTTTGCATATAGAACAATCGAAGGGCATCCCTCAGTAATTGCAGTACATCGTCGGATGAAAAATAGGGAATTTCGCTACCGGCACGATAACTTGAGCAGAGCTAATTATACACAAGATCTTGTGTATTTTTATGCAATTTGGCAATTATGGAAAGAAAATACGTTTTGACAACTCAATTTTAACGATTTAAACTCTATTTTCGAAAGTTACTCTTAGAGCCTAGCTTATTTAAATACGGACAGACGGACGGACCGACAGACGGACGCACAGACGAACGGATGGACGGATGCAGGAACGGATGGACGGATGGACGAACGGATGGACGGATGGACGGATGGACGTCGGCAGTTTTGGGTAACCATTGTCCTTTAAAATCAGATATGTTTTTTTTTATTTTTTACAGCCTGTCAACAAATTTAGCTCATTGGCATAAAACCATAACCACACTTATTTCGGATGAGATCTCGAAAGTTCGATCACACTGGAAAAATTCAACTTTTTCCGCTAGCAAACTTGTTTTTCGATCTGAGTACGGTTTTAATATCTATTCGAAAAATTAAAAACCAACTACAAAACATTATTTTTAAATAGAAAAATAAAAACTTTATCTTACTTACTTCTTCGTCAAGATCTTTAACTAAATTATTCATTTTGTCATTTATTTCATCAATGAGAGGGTTACCAAGTGCTGCCTCTGTTGATTCACCTAGAAATGCGAATATATTATCCAAGTCAACACTATCTTGTAAAATTGAATTATTTTTAAAATCGTTAGCGTCGACAAAAAGCTTTGGTGAGTGTTGTATATTGTCTGAAATATGAGCCAATACGTTGATTTCCTCTTGAACTAATCTGAAATTAAAAAAACAACAGTGAGAATTATTTTAAGTCATTTAGTAACATTTTTTTGCGAACAAAACTTTCGTGACGAAAAGCTTTTTTTAAAAAAATATTAATTTATTTAATTATTTAGTATGGGAAAGCTCTTTTCGTTTGGTTTAACTGTTGCCATGAAAAAACTCTTGGGAATCACCCGAACGTCTTTCAAGCAACCTAGCATACGGCAATGACCTTAATTAAAACTGCCTCACGGGTAGCTGACAGTAGCTCTTGTTATACCCTTGCAGAGGGTATTATAATTTTGGTCTAAAGTGTGCAACGCAGTGAAGGAGACATATCGGACCCTATAAAGTATATATATTCTTGATCAGGATCGCGTCCTGAGTTGATATAAGCATGTCCGTCTGTCCGTCTGTCTGTTTCTACGCGATCTAGTCTCTCAGTTTTAAAGATATCGAATTGAAACTTTGCACACACCCTTCTTTCCTGTGCACGCAGTATATAAGTCGGAAGGATCGGCCGACTATATCCTATAGCTGCCATATAACTGGACGATCGGAAATGCCATAATTTTGGTGCTAATGGAGTAGATAATTCCGTCTCTTCATTCGAACTAATTCGCTTCTTAAGAAATCGACAATTTCACAATTTCGATCTTCGAATAAGCCAGACGTTTATTTTGTCAAAGCTACTAAAACAAAGCTTAAACCCCGAATAACTAACAATTTCATATTCGCAAAAATTAATTGAGAGAGTCGTCAGGTGGCAATAAATAACAAAATTGAGTGTCTCTTTTCAAATTGAAAAGTTATTCGAGGATAACTACGATGTGTGGTATATGTCTATGCCAAGCACTCTCAAAACGGAAAATTTGTGAAACGTGGCTTGCGAAAAGTTTAACCATTAGACATGGGTGTTACACTAAAGGTAATGTCCAGTCAGTTGCACATTAAACAGTGCTGTACAGCTACGCATACCTGGGAAAAGTAGAAGAATATTACCTCTTCATCGATACCTGTGGGAAAGGTTCAGTTATACCAGCGTCTTCTACGTTTAAGGGGAAACCCTAAACTAACACTTAAATTTCAGAAGCAAATTCAAAATATTTTTACATGAGAAACAGTCAGCAAGCGTTACGATTTTTTATATACGAAAACTTTGACGTTTTTCATTTTGCCGATTTTTCCTAATTGACGGGAAAGATAGGGAAAAAATTAAACGTGCTATCGAAACAAGATTAAATTATCTTCTAGTTGAACCTAAAAAACATTAAAAAAGTTATAATTAACCCAGTGTTTAAACAATCTGAACAATCTTTGAGAAAAAATTTTGAATTTCTCTTTTTTCGTTAAATTTTTTTGTCTTAACTAGAAATTATATCATTGAAATAAAATTTTTTTTTTTTTTATTTCAGATTGAAATTGCGACCTGCATTTGGCCCGCCGCACGACGCATGGCAGAAATACACAATTTCTCAAAACTCAATCCCAGCAACTTTGTCTTTGCCTTTGTATTTGATTTTGCCTTTGCCTTTAAGAACAATAAACCAACTTTAAGGGTATGATTAATTCGGCCAAAAAAGGACTATTTTCATAATTTTTTCACACGATACGGTTTATGTCAGATAAATTATTTTATAAGCATATACAACATTTATGCTAAGATTTCACAAATTTTCATCAAAAAAAAAAATGAGCCGTTCGCAGCCAAGCTCCCTAGGCGCCTCCAAGAAAAAAGGTTTTGCGGTGAACAGCATAACTCGTTACTGGATTATCAGAACAAACAAAAAAATAATTTAAATACCTTACCCCCTTAAAGAAAACACAAGCTTCCGTTCAGTATTGCGTTCCAATTTTTTATCAACATACATATTATACATCGGTCAGCATAAATTCATTTCACAATGGGATGCAACGATTTCATCTGAACGATTTCATCTGGCCGAGGTTCATTGGCCTAGAATTAAGAATTAGCAGAAGTCTTATTTTGATCGAGTCCGCGATCGGTTTAACATTAAGTGTCTTGTAAAACTAAGTGTACTAAATGGAAAAAAAATATATAAATATAAAAAATAAAATATTTTTTTAATAAATTTGTTGTGAAATATTTAATTGGCGGCCTACGTTGGGTGGCCAATATAAAAAGTTTCAAAAAGTTTTTAATTTAAATAAGATAAAAGTGTAAAGGAACTCTCGCGGTCAAAAAAATCTACCCGCAAAATTGAATCACCAAGTGACAGTGAACTTTTTTATTATGAAAAACAATAAATGAAATAATCCATAAAAAAAACTACAGGCATATAACAAATGTGGACTTATTTCCAAAACTGACATTACAAGAACACAGGTAAATTAAAACAAAGTTTAAAACAAATTAAACTCACAGAGAAATAAAAATTAAAAAAAAACAATGAAAAAGATTGGGGCTTATACTGAAATATAGTGTTATATATTGTGCACGTAGGATACAGTTCAAGTTAAATTCGCGGATCAAATTCACGGGTGTCTTCTTTCCAATTCCAAGTTCTTCTCTGTGTGACCAACTCGAACCGTTGTGGTTGTCATCTAGCGATGACAAAACTGCACATGCCGCCCGGCAATGCTCGACGTAGCCTTTTTTTTTTTTAACTTTGCTTCTATTTATTGAATCTTCTCTTAATTTTGAGACTAACAATAAGTTTACGAATCTTAACATAACAATTTAACTAACAGTACAATATGACTGCATTCTGGTTGCGCGTCGCTGGGTGGGTAAGTCATTGCGACGAAGGCGTGATTGGTTGATCAACCTTGAAAGACCTCTCGCCAAATGGTTAGGGTGCAACGATAGCTTGGTAAAGTACTTTTCCTTCTGTTCTGCGATCACTTCTTTGACTGGTAGAATGTTTAAGTCGCGATGTATGTTTTCGTTGCGAACGTACCACGGTGCCCCGGTGATTGTTCTCAAGATCTTCGACTGAGCTCGCTGGACTATGTCAATATTGCTATTGCTGGCATTCCCCCATAACTGAGAGTTGTACATCCATATAGGTTTTAGTACCGAGTTATACAGCAGGACTTTATATTCAAGGCTAAGGGGAGACCGAGCGTTGATAAGCCAATGAAGACTACTGGCTTTTAGCTTTAGGTGTGTTCTTTTGGCTTCAATGTGCCGGCGCCATGTGAGTCTTCTGTCGAGGTGTACTCCTAGAGTATGGTTTAACATGAGCGGCGGGCAGTTTTGCCTGTTCAGGGTGAACGTAACGTGCTTGCATTTTTGTTCGTTCACTTTAATTCGCCAATCTGAAAGCCACTTTTTAACATCGACCAGATGAAGAGCTAGCTGCGCAGTTGCTTGCATCGGGCATTTTGAGCGGCTGAGAATAGCTGTATCATCAGCAATCCCTTGTTGGGATGACTGCTGTGTAGAGGACATATAATGTTGGCCCAAGCACGCTACATTGAGAAACTCCAGCTCCAATAGTGAAATCGTCAGTTATAGCAGTATTGAATCTCACAGCAAATTTTCTGTCGTAGAGGTAAGACTCTAAAAGCTTATGGTTGTTGTAGGGGAGCATTGTCTGATCTTGTACGTTTTTCGAACGCGTTCCGAATTTCTGATGTTATCCGGTTGACCTTCTCAATTGTTCCGTGCTTTTCACGAAACCCAAATTGATGTGACGGAATTCCTTCCTGGATTCTTAGGTATGTGTTTATCCGAGTCAATACGCTATTTTCAAAGAGTTTTGATATACCCTTTACTAAAGGTATTATGTGGAAGTTATCCTTTTCAATAAGCTCGATAATTTTGTTGACAAGAACATTGGAACTTTTTTCTCGAATATAAATAGGCGGAGGCTTTTGCTTCCTTTTCTCGGCTTCTTCCAAGATTTTAAATCGGTTTGAGTTCATGGGCGTTTCTATTCCAGCTAGGCTAGCATTGTTACGGGTTATTTTGCGTTGAGAATTTAGAGGGCTCAGCTTCCTTTTGATTTGGATGTAGCGATCCATACCAGTCTGCTCGACGTAGCATGATATGATTCTGATTGAGTCAGCGCTGTAAGATGTAAGATTATTCGGAACATATATAACAGAGACAGAGTTAATGATGTTGTGGTAAAAGGCATATCTTGGTAATTGCCCGTTTAAATGTTGCATTTTGAGTTTTGATGGTTACGACCCGTACGAGTTCATCCGAGCCGGGATGTAACTGAATGATCCGCCCTAACTTCCATTGAGCAGGCGGAGTCCCGTCATCCTTTAGAATACCAGGTCATTCAGTTTCAGATTTTCTGTGACTTCACACCATTTTGGCCGTTTCTGCAAATGGGCAAGCCAATCCTGAGTCCATTTCTTCCAGAATCCATGGATCATCCTTTGCTGGTTGAGAAAGTTTTCTTTAAACTTAGTTGATGGGGCTCTACATTCTGGTGGTACGAGCATGGCATCGCCTATTAGAAAATGTCCTGGAGTGAGGTAGCTCAGATCTTCGGGGTCTGCGGTAAGGGGCACAGTGGCCGCGAGTTCAGACATGCTTCTATGCGTATGAGTACCGTCGAAAGCTCTTCATAAGTGATACGGGAGCTTCCAGCCGTTCTCGTCATATGGTGTTTGATTGATTTAACGTTCGCCTCCCAAAGCCCTCCAAAATTCGGCGATCGGGGCGGACTAAAGTGCCATTCAATTTGCTTGTCAACTAATCTTGCTGCGGCCATGTTCTCGTTGTCCCGCTGCCCTGAGTGCTCATTCCGGAGTGCTTTGTCCGCGCCCACAAAATTGGTGCCATTGTCGCTATATATGTGACGACATAGTCCGCGTCGTCCAGTGCCCAAAAAAAATGATCCGATGTGAGTCCGGTGTCTACCTCCAAGTGGACAGCCTTAGACGCCAAACAGATGAATATGGCGAAATAACCCTTATACGTTGCTGTTTCTCTCAGTCGGGCAGCCTTGAGTTCAATGGCTCCGGTGTAGTCGATGCCGGTAGCCTAAAAGGGACGAGTTGCTTGCCAGCTGTTGGGCAAGCACGAAAACATTGCATGCATCCTCGCATCATCCGTCTGGTAGCTACGTAAAATCGTAAGCGTGTCTGCCCTAATGTCAGCTGAACTCCACTATGCAGCGTGGCATAATGTGCATCCTTAATGACAAGATCTGTGAATGAGTGTTGTGCTGGTAAGATTATCGGATGTTTACGATTGAACGCGAAGAACGTTATCTTCCAAAACTGGGCTTAGAATTCTCAGTTTGCTTAGCTTGGGAAGTGGTTAGGAAGGGTGAATTGCCTTTAGGTCCGCTGTAAACGATTCAGCTTGAACTAATCGAACTATGCACAGTAGGGCGTCATTGAGTTCTCTTAATTTTAAATGACCATTAAGTCGATCAGACTGATACGCTTAACAAGCCGGAGAGTGCAGACGTGTTTTGCGCGAGCTCCGGAAAAAAAAAAAAAACCGCTCAAAAGTGAAAAACAATAACTAAAAAAATACTGGAGTGGTGTAACAAAGGCAATCTAATTGCTAAAAACAGTAAATAATAATTAGTGCTATGATAAAACTAGAGCAAAGTTATTATGAAAACTAAGAAGTGCCACGAGTGATAGCTCAATGAGCGGCGATTCAAAAAATGAGCGTAGAAGCTCCGTAGACCAGAGAAACAGTTATATCTCTTATTTCTCAACCCGTGATACAGAAGTAGAAAGAACTTCTTCAAAGAGCAACTCAGCCCTACTGAACATTGACAGTGCGAGAGCACGGTCTTGTTCTCCCGCCCTACTCACACCAACTCCCACTTCATGGAGCTTGCAGTGTAGAACCCCACCCCCAGCTTCGACTCACAGCTCACCAGCCACGAGCACTGCGACCTCGTTAATTTCTGCAACCGCAGCCACTGCAACAACAAAATCAACGGTCGCCGTTAACAACAACGCGATTTCGAATGCGCTTGCAACTTCTGCAGCGCCGAATAAAACTACAAAGCCAATTGTAAGTACGAGTGCCAATATCGGCAATATCAAACAACAACAAGTGGGTCCGGCTATACAGACTGGCATGGATCGTTACATCCAAATCAAACGGAAGCTAAGCCCGCAAAATAAAATGGTTGGAAATAAACCAAAACAAAATTGCCCAAATAAAGGCAGCGAACAACCAGGGGCATCTAGTAACAACAGATTCGCCCTATTGTCGGAAATTGATAATAATCAATCCGAATCTGGACAGGCTGTTCAAAAGAAACCAAAGCCCCCACCAATTTACATAAGGGAACAGAATTCAAATGCCCTAGTAAAGAAAATTGTTGTGCTGGTCGGGAATGACAACTTTTATGTTACTCCTCTTGTTAAAGGGAATATTCACGAAACAAAGCTTCAAGCTAAAACTGAAGATCAATTCAGAGCTGTAACTAAATACCTAGACGAGGCTAGGAAACCCTACTACACGTACCAGCTCAAGAGTAGCAAGGGCTTGTAAGTAGTGCTAAAGGGCATAGAGCCCGACGTATCCACCAATGAGATAAAAGAGGCACTGAAAGAAAAAGGATTCTTCGCCAAAAATATTATTAATATTATCAACAAAAATAAAAAGCCGCAACCACTCTTTAAGGTCGAACTGGAGCCAGAAAGCAGAGCCTTGAAGAAAAATGAAGTGCACCCGATCTACAAACTGCAATTCCTGTTGCATAGAAAGATTACTGTTGAAGAACCGCACAAGCGGAATGGCCCGCTGCAATGCACAACCTGCGAAGAGTATGGACACACCAGAAACAACTGCGGGCTTCGTTCAGTCTGCGTAGCTTGTGGTGGCTTCCACAAATCCGAACCTTGCCCTGCAAGCAAAGAAGACCCAAAGACAAAGAAATGCGCTAACTGTGGAGATAACCATACCGCAAACTACAGAGGCTGTCCGGTCTATAAAGAGCTGAAGAGTCAGTTTCAGCAAGCAAAACAAGCACGCTCCCAGAATGCACGAAATGCGTACGTGCAATCCCAAACCACACCTAATGTTTTCTTTGCGAAAGCAGCCAGATCTTCATTTGGGCCCCTCAACACAAATGGTGGAGTTTCATACGCCAGTGCCCTAAAATCAGGACTTGCCAATCAGACGGGACTCCCACAAGCTCAATGCTCTGAGCAAAATACAATTACACCTCAGCAAGCAATAGG
This sequence comes from Drosophila kurseongensis, assembly GCA_018153305.1. Taxonomy (NCBI): domain Eukaryota; kingdom Metazoa; phylum Arthropoda; class Insecta; order Diptera; family Drosophilidae; genus Drosophila; species Drosophila kurseongensis. The sequence goes on from JAECXX010000120.1 coordinate 3,314,635, forward strand.
ACAATTACCAAACAGCATGGAAACCATGATGCTGACTTTACAACAGGGTATGATGGAATTTATGTCCTTCATGAAAACAACAATGACAAACCTTATGCAAAATCAAAACATTTTAATAAATTTGCTCACATCCCAACAATCTAAATAATCGATGTCTTGTCTTCGAATATCCATGTGGAATGCCAATGGCGTTTCACGGCACAAACTTGAAATAACTCAATTCCTAAATGAAAACCAAATAGATGTAATGCTGCTGGCAGAAACGCATCTCACAAGTAAATACAACTTCCAAATAAGAGGTTATACTTCATACTGCACAGATCACCCGGACGGTAAGGCTCACGGAGGAACTGGAATCCTAATCAGGGAACGCATTAAGCACCACTTTCACCAGAGGTTTGCAACAAATTATTTGCAGGCTACATCTATAAAACTACAAGCAGGCAACGGCAGTATCACTATAGCCGCTGTCTATTGCCCACCGCGTTTTACAATAACTGAAGAGCAATTCTTGGACTTCTACAATTCACTCGGAGATCGCTTTATAGCAGGAGGAGACTACAACGCCAAGCACACGCACTGGGGATCAAAACTCGTGACGCCCAAAGGAAGACAACTGTATAAAGCAATCATAAATTTGAGCAACAAACTCGACTATGTCTCCCCTGGCAGCCCCATATATTGGCCAACTGACCCCAGAAAACTCCCGGACTTAATTGACTTCGCTGTGACCAAGAACATCCCAAGAAATCTAGTAAGCGCCAAATCGCTATCGGACTTATCATCGGACCACTCGCCAGTTTTAATAACTCTTCTTCAAAGCCCGAAAGTAATCGAGCACCCCTTCAGGCTGACCTCGACTAGAACTAACTGGCTAAAGTACAAAAAGTACGTAAGTTCCCACATTGAACTAACACCACAGATAAACATAGAGAACGACATCGACTTCTGTGCTGATGCCCTGGAGTCAGTACTCGTGGCAGCAGCCAAAATCTCAACACCAGAAGAGACAATCGTGCGTAGCAACCAATACAAAACTAATCTGCAAGTCGAACAACTGGTTCGGGAAAAACGACGTCTACGACGCGCTTGGCAATCCTGCAGATCGCCCCATTCGAAGCAAGTCTATAATGATGCCACCCGCAGACTCACCAAAACACTCAAGCAAGAAGAGGAGCTTGCGCAGCGCCGGTACATCGAGAAACTGTCGCCGACCAGTACAAAGCATCCTTTGTGGAGAGCTCACCCAAATTTAAGCTCTCCGATAGAATCAGTCACTCCGATTAGAAACTCCTCGGGTACTTGGGCCCGCAGTGACGAAGACAGAGCCGAAACATTTGCTTTACACCTACGAAATGTATTTCAGCCGAACGCCGCCACAAACTCTTTTCAACTACCGGCGTTTAGCTCTGAAATTGCAATCAACCCGATTTTGTTTCAAGCACCTGAAATTGCTAACGTCATTAGGAAGCAAATAAAACCGAAAAAGGCTCCAGGGGGCGACCTAATAACCCCAAAAATGATAATTGAACTTCCAAACTGCGCAGTGGATGTTATATGCAAGCTATTTAACGGGATCACCAAACTTGGCTACTACCCCAAAAAATGGAAAAAGTCCGTGGTTATAATGATACCGAAGCCTGGGAAAGACCACACAATTCCCTCATCGTACAGGCCAATAAGCTTACTATCGTGCCTGTCCAAATTACTGGAAAAATGCCTGCTCACGCGCATTACACCATATTTAAGAGAACAAAACTTAATCCCGGCACATCAATTCGGGTTTGTGAAAGCCATGGAACCATCGAGCAAGTCAACCGGATAACTTCAGAAATTCGTACAGCCTTCGAACATCGGGAATATTGTAGTGCGATATTCCTCGACGTCTCTCAGGCATTTGACCGAGTGTGGCTTGAAGGCCTTATGCATAAAATCATAACATTACTGCCAGAAAACACTCATAAGTTACTTCAGTCGTATCTCTACCACAGAGTCTTTGAGGTGAGATGCAATATGAAGCCGGAGTCCCACGAGGTGGCGCACTGGGCCCTACCCTGTTTGTCCTATACACAGCAGACATCCCTACGAACGAGAGGCTGACTACGTCCACATTTGCTGACGACACCGCAATCCTGAGCCGCTCGAGATGCCCAACTAGAGCAACAGCTCAACTGGCTGATCATTTGGTGGTAGTTGAGAAGTGGCTATCAGACTGGCGAATCAAAATTAATGAACAAAAGTGTAAACATTTAACGTTTACCCTTAATAAACAATCGTGCCCCCGCTAACTTTGAATAGTACGCAGATTCCCCAAGCCAGCAATGTAACATATCTCGGCGTCCACCTCCACAGACACCTAACCTGGCGGAGGCACATTGAATGCAAGAAAGTACATCTCAGACTTAAAGCTAGCAGCCTACACTGGATTATAAATTCTCGATCACCCCTGTGCCTGGACTTTAAAGTTCTTCTCTACAACTCCACCCTTAAGCCCATTTGGATGAATCGCCGTAATCGCAGACCTCAGACTTTAATCCTGTACAGCACCTTTGGGGGATAATAAAGAAGAGGATTGGTGGGTTTAAGTCCAAAAATAGAGAATAATTGGGGAAGAAAGTGAAGTCCGATTGGTACTCCATTGAACCATCAATTTGTGCCAATTTGGTGGTTTCAATGGGACGCCGGTGAACCGAAGTCATTAAAAATTGCGGTGGCACAACTATATATTAAAGTAACAATCTAAACTAATAGGCTTTGAAGCCTCAAAACTGTTTTCCATAGAATTAACTCAATCGTTTCTAAGCCAATAACGGCTGAAATAAATAACAGACATAGACAGAGCGCTTTGACACATTTTATTACTGGCCTTAACGGCCAGTATCGGTGACACTTTATTCAATGAACCCAACAGACTTGCCTAATGCAATAGCACTAGTACAGGAAATGAAAAGTAATATCATAAGAGCAAAATTTGCTCACAATTTTTTTGGAATGAGTCATAAAAATTATGATTTTTACTCTTATAGTAAAAATTGACAGAATTTTAATAAATATAACCAAAGAACTACAAACAATAATAATTCAAATTTTCTAAAATATAACCACAGATCTTCACAACAACCGAATCAGTTATATGATATAGTTGCCCGATCCGGCTTGTTCCGACTTATATTCTACCTGCAATAGAAAGACAACTTTTGGGAAAGTTTCAAGCAGATAGCTTTTAGACTAGTTTGCGTAAAAACGGACAGACGGACAGACGAACGAAGAGACGGACAGACAGACGGACGGACAGACGAACATAGCTGATCGACTCTCCGAATGATCCTGATTAAGAATATATATACTTTATAGGGTCGCAGATGTCTCCTTCACTGCGTGCCAAACTTTTGACTGAAATTATAATACCCTCTGCAAGGGTATAAAAATGTTGGAGCTAAAGAGGCTAACCGAAACAAAATGAATAATATTCATAAGACAAACACAAATCGAATACAATCTAGGAAAGCAAATTAATTAAAAAGATTAAAGGGAACATTCAAAAATTAATTTACAAATTCCATTCAGAACTGATATTCTAAGCGAAATGCAGAATTTTCTATTAGTAATGGGAAATTTGAATTCTTACGAATGCCATTTGGGTTAACAAACGCAGAATTTTTAAAATAGCCATCATATCTTTAGGGATGACATAAGAAATTTCTCTCGAAAAATCTAAATGCTTTAAATTAGAAACCGCATTTCTTGGTTACATTGTTTCTCATAATGCAATTAAAACAGATCTAGAGAAAATTGCAACAATTTTAAAATACCCGATTACAGAAAATGTTAGGGAACTTCGAAGTTCCTAGGGTTAATTTGTCCGAAACTATGCAAAAATTGCTAAGCCATTAACTAAATATTTAGGTGGAAAAAATGGAAAAACAACTATAGAGTTGTTTTGTTTGATTAAGTGTATATAAAATTTTTCCATTTTTTCCACCTAAATATTTAGTTAATGGCTTAGCAATTTTTGCATAGTTAGTGGCATAGGCCACAATTAAAAAAGAATTGTTAGCGATAGTATGGGCTTTAAAAAATCTCAGAAATTATTTATATGGAGTTAGTGGAATAGGAATCCAAACCGACCACCAATCCTTATCATTCCAAATCTCAGATAAAAATCCAAATGAGAAATGAAATGATGGTTTTCTTAATAGAAAGTTTTACCCCAAAAATAATATTTAAGACCGGAACAACAAATGTTGTTGCCGACGCCTTATCACGAATACGAATAAATAATATTATCAAGAGCGATTTAGAACAGACTGAACATTCGAACTCAGATCAAGACACACTGCATTCTGCTGAAAGTAGTTTTGAAAATGTAATACAAGAGACCCGAAAACCGATAAACCAGTTTAAGCAGCAACTGTTATTAACAACGGGGATGTACACAGTACATGAGTCCTGGAAATTTTTGACAAGACAAGACATATAATCGAATATGATAATCCTGAAAATTTACCTATATTAAGAGAGTATCTTGCACCTAGGAATACATTCTACTTTATAGGATTTATGTCATATGCAATTACCTTTACTAACAAATTTCTTTTAACAATAATATTTCTCCAAGATGTAGAAAAATAATAATAGAAGAAACACAGAGTCGCGCTCATCGGGGACTAGACGATGAAATTAAAAGAATAAATAAAAAATTTTGTAATTAGCAGAAGGCGAAAATTTACACATTGATATATTACGCGCAAAGACTAACATTTATAACTTGTATTGACGCTTATTTAATATTCCTTGTAGTTAAAGAAATTCAAAATAAATGTGTTTACGCCGCTCTCCCCTCTTTTAAACTGCCCGCGCTTCCCTCGTAGCGAATGCCCACTCGCCCGCACTGGATGCTCGCGACTCCAGGCTCTCCGGCTCTCCCGCTCTCCCGCTCTCCCGCACTGGACGCTTGCGATTCCAGGCTCTCCCGCCTTCCCGCTCCCGGAATCTCTCCACTGCGCTTTGAAACGCAGCGCTTAATTAGGTTTAAGTTAGTCTTTCATTTGTCACAGAACTGAAATACATCGCCCGGCCGGTCCGCGCTATTTTACGAAAACCAAAGCGAGTTTTTTTGTTCTTTTCTTTGCGCGATCGTCGAGTGTTTTTTTCCAGCTTGCTACCCGGCTCCGTGCATCAGCCGCAACGTACCACGAAGCTGCCCCCAAGCGACGATCATCCCCGACGCCTCATCTCTTCATTTTTTGGTCCATTCGAGCCAGATAAGTGCCAATTAATTAATTTTTGTATTAACTGCCGATCGACAGTCAGCCATTCGAAGAACATAATTCGTTTGACTTTCTGTACGATTTGTCTAAAATCCAAGTCCGATTTAATCCGACGACGGCAGTTAGTAAATTACAATTCCAATTCCGTCTTTTATTTCTTCGTTCTCTTTTAACGTGCGGCCATATTGCCTATTTTCTAATTCCTTTTCGTGTGCATATTGATGTACAAGTTTCATATTCGCATTTGGCCGTACATCCACTAAAAATACATCCAACATCAAATCGAAGACAAATAAAAAGTAGAAATCCAAATTAAAGTGTGCAAATAAAAAGTCAAGCGTACAGTGAAAAAAAATTAATTTCAAAAAAAATTCAGTGAACAGTGAAAAAATAAATCAATTTAAAAATTGAGTTCAAATTAATTTTCCACAAAAAAGTGAAACAAAAAATTAAGTGTTCCGCCAATTTCGGCCCACAAATATTTTTTGATATTAATTTTTTATTGTACATCCGCTGTGACAATATTTGCTTACATTATTAAAAATCCAAATACAGTCCACAATAAATCGAAAATTTACAACACATACCCGCCGGCAAAATTTACAATAAAAATTTTCCGCCATATTGATTACATATATTACATCCATATTACATATATTACATCCATATTACATCCATATTACATATATTACATATTCCATATATATATATACATACATTTATACATATTTTTCTACACAGCTACACCCCAATTCCGAAAGCTCAAGTATTTCCGTCGGCCATCCAATAAATATATATTAAATAAATTCCTAAAGCCGACGTGAAATAACTTTTGTGTCTCAGTGTGTTTTACTTATTTACATATTTTGGGCACTATCCATCCATACATCTACACATACACGCGAATTGCAGTACCGCAAAAAGCTCGATAATCCCGCGCATTCCAGCGTCACCAATACACAGCCCGCAAAAGTTCGGGCAGTTGTTTTTCAATCATCCAATTAATAAATTAATTAATAAATTCCAACAAAATTAATAAACACCAAGTTCAACTCCAATAAAATTAAACAAACACTGAGAATTACTGCCAGTTCCAAAAAAAAAAACCAAAAAAAGGGGAGAAATATAAAATACTGTCGCCATCGCCGAACTAGTGGAATCAATTTATTAATTTATTGATTTATTAATTTGTTTCTTCGGTTTCACATTTTTTCCAAAAAAACGCCCATTCCAGTATTTTTTTTTTTATTTATTGAGCTTGGTAAATCTACATATATATATCGAGACTCAATTTTTTTTCTTTTGGGGATAAAAAAGAAAAAATTGAGAAAAATACCACCCGCATTCCACTGCAAGGTATTTTTTTGTCTCCGAATATATTTTTTAAAAATAAAGAAAAACAAAACCAATAAACTCCAAACACTGCCGGGGACATCCAATCCCATCCTAATTCGGCCAACCACCCACTATAAAATACTAAACGACAAATACCTCATCCAATCCAGTATTTTTTCAGTATTTTTTATTTTGTGGTATTTTTTTGGTATTTTTTTTCCATTCTTGCTCCATCGTTCCACCAAAAGCCTGGCGAATATTTTAACAATAATTCAGCCACGCATATCGACTATTTTTTGAGCTAGTCGATACCCTATTTCCACCGGTCCATAAGTGGGTCCGTAATTGTTTCTCTGATTTTTGTCCGAAATATCAGCGCGCACATTCCACATTCCAACAGCATCCTAGTGTGGTATGTCCAGGGAAAGTTCCAACAAACTATCCCCTGTTCCATCACCGAAAATACCAAAAATCACGGTAAGGACGCCCACACCTAAAAAGGTCAAGACGCCACCTCCCAAAAAGGCTCCTTCTTCCATCGAAAGAACCACGCGAGCCAGCACAAAAATGGTTGCAACGGCTGCCGACCTCGCTATGAGCCAGTTTATTGAAGTCTCGGATCGACTGTCCGAATTGGAATCGCGGATAAATATTCCCTCGGCGGTCCCTCCTACGTTATCCGTCCTCAATATTCGCCGAGACGAAATCCGAGAGGTATGGATCCGCATCAAAAAAGAATACGATGCATGTACCGCATGCCTTGTAGCAGCCGGAGAAGGTGCAGCTGACAGCTTGCCAGTCCTCAAGGCTAAGTACGGGTATTGCTACAGCGCGTACGAAAGGTGCGGCGCCCAGATAGCAGACATGATAGCGCAAACTCCGCAACTTCCGCAACCTTCCCCAACGCCAGCTGATCCTTCTCAGACATACATTCCGTCAGGCTGCCGGCTTCCGCCGTGCGATACCGAAGTTTTTACCGGCGACTATCTTCGTTGGCCAACCTTTAGGGATCTATTCACGGCAATTTATATCAACAATCCCAGACTCACTCCTGTCGAAAAATTATTTCACCTTAATGCTAAAACGAGTGGCGACGCTCACAATATAGTTTCAAATTCACCCCTTACTAATGATGGCTTTCGATCAGCGTGGGATAACCTCACTGAGCGTTTCGAAAACAAGCGATTGTTAGTAAACAGTCAATTAAAGATACTTTTCAATGTACCGTCCGTCACACAGGAGTCTGGGTCAGCTTTGAAAGAACTTCAAAGTACCATCCAGGGTTGCCTTACTGCACTAGAAATGTCCGGTATTCAGGTCGAAACTTGGGATTGCCTCTTGGTATATATGTGCTCGTCCAAACTCCCAAAGCTTACGCTTTCCCTATGGGAGCAGTCCCTCCATAACAAAGCCGAGATCCCTACGTGGCACGAGCTGAACGTTTTCCTAACGGAGCGTCACAGGACACTAGAAGCCATAGATGATGTTCGACCATCAGGTTCTAGTCAGACTCAGCCCAGGGCATCCACTTCCAACTCGGCGTCTCGAAGAATAAATTCATACGAGACAAGGGTAGCACCTAGGCAACCTAGAGGGTGCGATCTCTGTAATAGAGAGAACCATCCTGTACGCACATGCGCCAAATTTCTCCAGATGACGGTCGACCAACGCATCGCATATATAAAAAGAAAACAGCTGTGTTTAAACTGCTTTGCGCGGACACATCAGTTGCGCGACTGCGAAAGCGCACATAACTGCTTCACGTGCCGCGGCCGCCATCACACGCTCCTACACCGAGGCAGCCCATCCCCAGCGCGCGCAAATCCAACGCCAACGCCCAGATCCAGACCAAATACTCTCGGTCCCTCGGCTGCCAGTGGCACGCAGTCAACGCTTCAGAATTATTTTGCGGCAGGCACTAGGTCAGTCCTCCTAGGCACCGCTATAATTAATATATGCCATCGAGGTTCCAATTTCCAAGCGCGAGCCTTAATAGACTCCGGATCTGAGGCGACCTTCATCACTGAGCGCCTTTTCAACCTGATTAAACTGCCGTTCCAGGTTATCCGAGCACAGGTCTCAGGACTTAATCAAACGGTCTCCGCTGAGACCAAAAAGATCTGTCAATTCACGATCCGTTCTCCAACCCGGCCTAGCTTGCAGTTAAACACCACTGCCTACGTGCTTCCACAAATAGCCGGAAATCTTCCTTCATGTCCGCTTCCGCAACATTTCCTGCGAGACCTTCCCGAACTTCCGCTAGCGGATCCAAAGTTCTATGAGAGCGCACAAATAGATATTCTAATCGGGGCCGATATACTTCCATCCATTCTACTAAGCGGTACCCGAGCGAACATCTGTGGCTCGCTTCTCGGTCAAGAGACTATTTTCGGCTGGATTCTAACAGGACCAGTACCAGCTCCGAGGCATGATCAAATATCATCCTTTTCCACGCAAGTTGCACACACGTATGAAGCGTCTCTCGATAAACTCCTCACCAAATTCTGGGAGGTGGAGGATCTGCCAGTAAAAGTGGCAAAAGAATCCGACGTGATTTGTGAGGACAATTTTCTTCGGACCACCACAAAAGACGAAACCGGCAGGTATGTCGTGAGTCTCCCTTTTCGAGATCCTGAGAACATTAATTGCTCCCTGGGACATTCCAGATCCCAGGCGCTGGCTCAATTCTTAAGAAACGAGCAGCGGCTAAAAAGGGACAGTACGTTAAAATCCAAGTACGACTCAGTTATTCAAGAATATCTCGACCTCAATCACATGAGAGAAGTCCTTCCTACCCACGATTCAGCATGTTACTACCTGCCACACCACGCAGTGTTAAAACCGGAGAGTACGACCACCAAACTTCGAGTGGTATTCAACGCCTCCAGCCCTTCAGACAATGGGGTCAGCTTAAATGATATCCTTCATGCTGGCCCGGTCCTACAGTCCGATCTAACCATCCAGATCCTGAAGTGGCGATATTTCCGATTTGTGTATAGTGCTGACATCGAGAAAATGTACCGGCAGATCTGGGTAGATCCGAAGCAGACAGCGTTCCAACGTATCTTATTCCGCGATAGGGAAGGGTACATTCGAGATTTTGAGCTAAAAACTGTTACGTTTGGGGTCAATTGTGCACCGTTCCTGGCAATTCGGGTACTGCAACAGCTGGCGACCGACGTGCAACTAACCCATCCGAGGGCGAGTAAAGTTATTCGTGGTTGCATGTATGTCGATGATGTCCTTTCGGGAGCTGACTCTGCAGAAGAGGCTCACCTCACCATTCGCGAGTTGCAGAGTGCCCTCGATTCGGCTGGTTTTCCATTGAGGAAATGGACCTCCAACCACAAAGAAGTTCTGGCTCATATCGGAACCGATCATCTTTTAAATGCCGATTTCCTCGAAATAGATACGGAAAGCACGGCGAAAACTCTCGGAGTCCGTTGGAAAGCAACATCCGATGAGTTTTTCTTCGCCCTCCCCGACCTATCCACCGAAGCTACACTCACAAAACGGCATGTTCTCTCCCAAATTGCGAAGCTGTTTGATCCAGCAGGCTGGCTCGCCCCTTTCGTGGTCTGTGCCAAGATTTTCATGCAGGAGATCTGGCTGCGTGATCTAGGGTGGGATGATGAACTTCCAACTGAACTGTGCCAAAAGTGGCGTGATTTCCTTAAAAGCTACTCAGTCCTAGATCAAGTCCGAATTCCCAGATGGGTTTCCTTCCGCCCAGAATTCCGAGTGGAACATCACGGATTCTGTGATGCCTCTCAAAAGGCGTACGGTGCTGCGATCTATGTGCGCGTCGAGATGGGGCACACCACGCTAGTGCATCTTCTCACGGCCAAGACGCGCGTGGCGCCAGTAAAAACTGTGTCGCTTCCCAGACTAGAGCTGTGTGGAGCTCTATTGCTATCCGAGATGGCCGAATCCATCCTCCCCCATATGCCGATGCTGTCCTCGAAACTCCATTGTTGGACCGATTCCACGATTGTGCTTGCATGGCTAGCCAAACCAGCATGCCAGTGGACAACGTTCGTTGCCAATCGGGTAACAAAGATCACCCAGTCCACAGAGGCAGCCAATTGGTCGCATGTTCAATCCGAACACAATCCAGCTGACTTGGCCAGTCGGGGCGTGCCATTACAAGAACTGGTCGACAACTCCCTTTGGTGGCATGGGCCCACTTGGTTGCAAAAGCCACGAGATTAGTGGCCTGCCCAAAGCACCGATTTACAGGTGACCGAAGTGGAAAGGCGTCCTGTCAAGGCCCATGTTGCGTCCAGTCCGACAGAAGACATCACTTGATCGCTTTTCCAAGTTAAATAGAGCTTTACGGGTCCTTGCGTATGTCCACCGTTTTGTCCAGCGATGTAGGAAACAGTCGCCGATTCCGGAAGTCCATCTAGAAGCCCAAGAACTTGTCGCCGCTGAACGGCTCATGGTCATTAGCACTCAGCGCAGATATTTTGCTAACGAATATCGCTGCTTGAGTCAAAAGCGTCCTGTGTCCGCGGCAAGTTCCATCCTCTCCTTGAACCCTTTTCTAGATGAGAAAGGGCTTATAAGGGCGTGCGGCCGAATAACGGCCTCCGAAAATTTGCGATATGATGAACGACATCCTATAATCCTCCCGTACGAATGTGCACTCTCTCGACTACTGGTAAACTTTACGCATCTCATAACGTTGCATGGAGGTAACCAGTTAGTCGTACGTCTCACCCGGTCAAGATATTGGGTTCCGAAAATAAAGAACTTGGTAAAGGCCGTTATTAACTCCTGCAAGGTCTGCGTTATCCATAAGAAGCGATTGCAAGTTCAGATGATGGGAAGTTTTCCGAAAGAGCGAGTCTCTTTTTCCCGGCCATTCACGTACACAGGGATGGACTACGCTGGCCCTTTCGACATAAAAAATTACACAGGCAGAGCTTGCCTAATTACAAAAGGGTATGTGTTGGTTTTCGTGTGTTTCTCTACAAAGGCCATCCATCTAGAGCCTACATCCGATCTGACGACCGAGAAATTTCTCGCCGCTTTCGCTCGGTTCGTATCCAGAAGAGGTTGTCCCCGTCAAGTGCAGTCCGACAATGGGAAAACCTTTGTCGGCGCTGCCACCCTGCTCTCCCGAGATTTTCTACAAGCCGTAAAAGAGTCTGTGACTGATGCGTATAGTCATCAGCAGCTCAACTGGCAATTCATTCCTCCGGGGGCACCCCATATGGGAGGCCTGTGGGAAGCGGGTGTCAAAAGCTTCAAAACCTTGTTTTACAAGTCCACCGCTACTCGAAAGTACACTTTTGAAGAACTTTCAACCCTCCTAGCGAAAATTGAAGCTTGTCTAAATTCCAGACCGCTATCTCCTATGTCTGAAGATCCCACTGATCTCTTAGCATTGACACCAGGGCATTTTCTAGTCGGCGGACCTCTTCTGTCCATAGTGGAACCCGAATTAAAAGGGGAATCCAAGTCCATTGTAAATCGGTGGCAACACTTAAAGGCGCTCCATCAACAATTCCAAGGCTCGATGGAAAGAGGAGTATCTCAAAGAGCTCCACAAGCGTAACAAGTGGCAGTCCCCGACCGCAAATCTCCGCGTTGGCGACATGGTAGTCGTCAAGGAGGACAATCTGCCCTCGAATGAGTGGCGCCTTGGCAGAATCGACTCTGTCTTTCCGGGGGCTGACGGCAATGTCCGTGTCGTCAGCATTCTCACGGCACGTAGGATTATCAAGCGTCCCGTGACCAAGGTGGTTCTTCTACCAGGAGAACCCTCCAACCGTCTTCCTCAACCAACATCCTCCACATAATTCCCCAACAATCCTCGCCATCTAAGCATCTCAAATCATCTTTTTTTATCCATTACTCCCTACCAGATCACATCATGGTTCCTCGTCCACGCAGCGCTCAGGCATTGGAAAGCAGACGCACTCGAGGTATACATTCCTACCGATGCCGAGTCTGCCGTGGAATCCATCCGCTTCGAAAGTGCCAGAGGTTCCTAAAGCTGAGCGCAGAGAAGCGGCTTCGAGCAGTGCTTATTAATAAGTACTGCTCAAATTGTCTCGCCCACGAGCACTCCGACGGGAGTTGTCGCAGTGGCGACAAATGCAAAACGTGCAACGGCAAGCACCACACGCTCCTCCATATGCACGAGCGTCCCCTGCCGTCGGCTAATCAACAGCGTTCGCGCCGGCAGAATCCGCCAACTCGCCAAGCGCTAGCCCCGGCAAGGCGCTCGGCATCCGCCGCTTCTCAGCAGCGCTCGCGCCGGCAAGATCCGCCAACTCGCAGAGCGCTTGCCTCTCCGCCGCGCTCAGCCTCCTCGGCACCGGCTCCGTCACTGGCGTCCATCCTTCAACGGCACAGCGTCAATGTCCTGCCGACGGCCATGATCACTTTGGAGACCGGGCTGAAGACCTTCGACACGGCCGCCCTCATCGACCCGTGTACGCCGACGAGCTGCATCGACGCATCATTGGCGTCCGCATTCCGCTTGCCGACTACGACCGTCGGCGACGAGAGCATCTGCACGGCGACAATTCGGTCGAAGTGCGACAACGGCTTCAAGCTAGAGGTCGTCTTGAAAGTGGAGCCGAACGTCCGCATCCGCACCCCCATCCGAGAGCTCTCGGACACCGTGGTCGGCAAATACGGGGACCTCCCGTTGGCCGACAAACGCTTTTACTTGCCGGCAACCATATCTGTAGTCCTGGGTGCGGATGTCTACGCCAAGGTCATCCGACCGGGCTTCCATTTGGTCGACGAGGGACTCCCAGTGGCCCAGAAGACGGCATTCGGGTGGATCCTGTCCGGCGCCTGCAGTCAAGCCTAGACGACAGGAGTGGGCTTGTTCTTTTTTTTCGCAACGCTAGCGATTGCAAGGGGGGCGGAATGTTTACGCCGCTCTCCCCTCTTTTAAACTGCCCGCGCTTCCCTCGTAGCGAATGCCCACTCGCCCGCACTGGATGCTCGCGACTCCAGGCTCTCGGCCTCCCGCTCTCCCGCTCTCCCGCACTGGACGCTTGCGATTCCAGGCTCTCCCGCCTTCCCGCTCCCGGAATCTCTCCACTGCGCTTTGAAACGCAGCGCTTAATTAGGTTTAAGTTAGTCTTTCATTTGTCACAGAACTGAAATACATCGCCCGGCCGGTCCGCGCTATTTTACGAAAACCAAAGCGAGTTTTTTTGTTCTTTTCTTTGCGCGATCGTCGAGTGTTTTTTTTCCAGCTTGCTACCCGGCTCCGTGCATCAGCCGCAACGTACCACGAAGCTGCCCCCAAGCGACGATCATCCCCGACGCCTCATCTCTTCAAAATGAAACATCGAAAATAAAGTAATGGAACTACTTCAAAATTTTCCACAAGCCAAAGTAATTATTTTTTCTACTGATAGAGACGCGCCTTACAAACAAATACAATTTCCAAATAAGAGGCTACACCTTCTACCGCACAGATCATCCAGACGGTAAAGCCCACGGCGGAACCGGCATCCTAATCAGGGAAAGCATTAAACACCACATTCACTAAAGGTTTGCAACTAATTACTTGCAAGCCACGTCAATCAAAGTGCAGTCGGATAGCGGACCCCTTTCTATAGCCGCTGTCTACTGCTCGCCTCGCTTTAACAATTACTGAAGGACAATTCATGGATTTTTACAATTTACTTGAAGATCGCTTCATGGCAGCAGGAGATTATAATGCCAAACATCCCCACTGGGGATCACGCCTCGTGATTCCCAAAGGAAGGCAATTATATAATGCAATTATAAAACTGAGCAACAAATTGGACTATGTTTCCCCAGGTAGCCCCAACGCCAAAGCGTTTTCGGAACTTTCATCTGACTATCGCCAGTGCTAATAACTCTTCTTCAAAGCCCAGAAGCTACAGATCACCCCCAGAGACTGATATCGCACAGAACAAACTGGTTAAAATATTAAATACATACATTTTTTAGTTCCCACATCGAACTAACACCGCAGCTTAACATCGAAGCGGACATCGAAAGATCCACTGATGCTCTTGCTACCACTATTTCAACACCACAATCGAAGGATGTGCAAATCAACCATTTCAAAACTAATCTCCAATTGGAAGAGCTGTACTTGAAAAGAGGCGTCCGCGACGTGCTTGGCAAACCTTTAGATCGCCATCTTCAAAACAACGTCTTAAGGAAGCCACTAGCACGCTAAACCGAGCCCTGAAGAAAGACGCTGAACATGCACAACTGCGGCACATCGGAAAACTTTCGCCAACCAGTACAGAACATCCTCTTTGGAGGGCTCTTTCAAATCTGAGCTCCCCAATCGAAGCAGTCACTCCGATAAGAAACCCATCAGGTAGCTGGGCCCGCAGCGATAGAGCCGAAACTTTTGCTTCACATCTCCGAAACGTTTTCTAGCCGAACCCTGCCACTGGTCCATTTCTCCTACCACAAATTGAATCGGAAACTATATCCTTACCAACATTGCTTCAGCCAAAAGAGATAGCGAAAGTGATCGGGGATCTGAAACCTAAAAAGGCCCCGGGCCTAATAACACCAAAAATGATAATTGAACTTGCATACTCTGCTATTAAAGCTATTTATAAACTCTTTAATGGGATCATACTTCTTGGCTACTATCCGAGCAACGGAAAAAATGTACTATCATAATGATACCGAAGCCCGGAATAGACCACACAATTCCTTCATTGCACTGCAATCCTAAGTCGCTCGAGGAGCCCAAGCCAAGCAACAACACAACTAGTCAATCACCTCATCGTAGTTGAGAGGGTGCTATCTGATTGGCGTATTAAAATAAATGAACAAAAATGTAACAACACAACTAGTCAATCACCTCATCGTAGTTGAGAGGTGGCTATCTGATTGGCGTATTAAAATAAATGAACAAAAATGTAAACACATAACGTTTACTCTCAAAAGGAAAAACATGCCTTTTACATGGCTTTTACATATCCAAATATCTTACATGGGTGCTTATTGTGGGTGAGACCGTCGGTCGATAAAGAAGACAAAGACAAAAAAGAGCAAATTCCAGTTTAATTAAAAGTTGTTAAGATGATATGCTCCGCAAAGAAGAACACAAATAACAATTTAAATAAGCAATCAAGTAAATCAAAATCCAGTAAACGCAGAAATTAAGGAGATGGAGTTGTATACAACTTTTTTCTGGCCGCCGAACGAGATAGAAGACCAAGACCAAAGTGAAGAAATAGGAGGGGAAGAGATTGTCAATTTTGGAAGTGGCAGAGCAGCAGAGTCTGAATATCATAACTGAGCGAATTGCTTAAAATGCTTGCAGCAAAAATTGGACAAAGCGATTTTGATTCAGTTTCAATCCTAATAAAGCAGTGGCTGAAATGTTTTGACGAAAACACCGATGCTTACAAATATAAGGCTCGTATGAAAAAAAAGGGAACAGCTGAGTTATTTCTGTGGTCGACCACTATGTCAAAGTACGAAACCTTAACAGCTGTAATATTGAATGAATTTGACAAAACGCAAAGCAGCGCAAAATATACAAGCAGTTGGGAAAACGAAAGAAAAATGAGAAAGATAATTTTCACGACTACGTATTTCATTTTGATGAATCGGTGATCCCTTATATTATTATCTCAAACATCCTCTTTACTCTGGACAAACTTTCAAGGAGCCGATGCGAAACGATCGAAATGATGGGAAGTCCACAGCAGGAAGAAAGCAAGCAGGGCATCAAAGTCAATTTACCAAAGCAGAAAAACCAGGAAGGCGATTCGGCAAAAACCAAAATAGGAGGCATTGTTTCGACTGCGGCTTACCCGAGCATATGAGAGATAAATGCAATGAAGAGACCAAATGTTTCAAGTGCGGTTGCAGCGGGCACACATCACGGAATTGACGAGAAAAAAATCCAAATATCGGTGTGATCAGCGAATCAAGGGAGAAGACCCTAATCAACAGCAAATGAGTCCCACTGCTTCGATTTCCTACAGAAGTTTACAGTTGTGATGGCGAATGGCAAATATGCTTTCACTGAAGGAGATGACGCAGATGAAGCCGAAAAAAAGCATAATGCTTACAACGTTGTAAGTCAGGATACAGAGCTAGACGTCCCACACAATTGATAATTGACAATTACAAGCCGTCGAGGGAGCTAACGATGACAATAATACCGAATTGTAATAAAATGGCATTCAGGGAGCAGCCTAGCCGGTCATCAGTGGCAGAACGAAAGATAATTCGCAAAACAAGTCGGGGGAATGGTTACAACAGGGCATTGCACGTGAATCCCAGTTCCAAAATGCATGGAGAAGGAGATAATAAAAAATGCACATAACTTTGGCCACATGGGAACGCAGAAGACTTTACATGCAGTTTAGCAGGACCATCACCTATCGCACTTAGAAAAGAAATTTAAGCAGATAATTTCGAATTGTATTAAATGCATCACACATAAACAAAAGTTAGCAAGAGGATTATCTACACGCTATAGATTTAAAATGTGCGGATTACAATCTGCCTTCTCTCGATACCTAAGGGCCCGGTCAAATTATACCGTACTTAACGCTCGGTGTCATAAAAACTATCTGACTCGTTGTAGGGTCCAGTTTTCACAAGATCCAAAACAGTTTTATAATTTTTTTATCACTAAGCGTAAATCAGCCTGTTACCCAGCATCGCTATCATTTGAAAATTCTACGGCAAATACTGATCAGGCAATTGCTCAGTCCTTCAGACAACATATTCCGTTTCATCCCGCCCAAATCCGTCTTATGTATATGCCATATCCAAGTCAAACTTAATTTCTCTTGAATCTCTTTAAAGTTAACCCAGTCTATTTACTGGGTCCCGACGAAGTTTCAGGCTGCGTGCTTAGATACTTTGCTGAAACTCTGTGTAGACCTCTGCACTAATGGTTTACCTTATCTTTGGATACTTCTCACTTCCCCCTTATTTGGAAAGAGTCATTCGTTATTCCCCTTCATAAGAAAGAAAGCAAATCGAATACAAGCAATTACAGAGGTATATCCAAATTATCCGCCATCCCAAAGCTTTTCGAAAACGTTATTACACCCCACTTGCAACCTTTTTGTAGATCTTTTATATCTCCATGTCAACATAAATTTTTAAAGCGAAGATCTACGACGACAAACCTTTTGGAGCTAACGTCTTTTGTAATAAATGGCTTCAAAAAGAACATGCACCCCGATTTTAGTATAACTGATTTTAGTAAAGCGTTTGATTCAGTAAATAACTCGCTTCATTTATTTAAGCTAGACTTATTAGTGTTTCCATGTGATCTTCTAACATGGATCTTAAGTTAACTTTGTGGTTGGACTCAACAAGTTCTCTTTAAAGCTCTATCTCTAATTTGATCCGAGTTACTTCAGGCGTCCTACAAGGAAGCCACCTTGGCCCACTTCATTTTACTTTATTTATTAACGATCTCCCTCTAATCTTGACAAAGTCGCGTGTCCTCATGTACGCAGATGACGTTAAGTTATGCCTGCAATATAACGAAATTTCCAGAAGTTCTTACTAACAATCGAACCTAAATGCTTTTCAAACATGGTGTTGTGAAAATCTTTTGGATTTAAATAGCGCTAAGTGTAAAGTAATGACATTTTTTAGGGTGAACCCACAATATGCCACGTATACGCTGGGTGGTGATGCGTTGTCTAGAATCACGCATGTCGCCAATGGAATTCGATTATCCCTATGTTACAAAGAGTCCCGAGTTACTGGGTCGCCTAAGCTTCTTTGTGCCTAGTAGAATTGCTATACTATTTCTAATACTGACTCTTTGCCAATCTTAAAAGCATTCATTTTATCTTATTTAGCACAAAATTTGTATTAGTATTTTGTGTCGTTTGCATTTTGTACGTTTCCTTTTTCACTTCTCGCGACAAAAGTCTCAAAAGACTCCAAAATTGTATCTCCCAGTATATTAACATTTTGGCGCACTTTTGTATATCTAAAACATCATCAATATTCTACAAACAACTGCCGATTATTAAAGTCTTTTGTTTATCGCATTATCCTTTTATAGTTGAATAATTTTTGAACAATATTTTATTAGCGATGTAATAATCCTTATGTCTCTTAATTCCAACCAAACTTCGGACTGTTCATATCCACTCATTTGCCATTTGAGCTTCCTTTAAGTTGTGTATCACACTCGGCTAAGCGCGTCTACCTGCCTCATCATCGTGCCTAATCTATGTTATATATTGTAATCGTAGTCTTGCACAAACATTGCCTACCTAGCCACTTGTCATGGCGAACGCGTCTTTTTGCAGAAGGACTATCCGAAACCAAACTTAGACGCGTCCGTGTGTATTTCAGTTGTCAATTTAGGACTATACAGTTTTTTAATTAATTCTGCCTTTAATTTTTCGAATCTAAGCTGCTGAAACTCATTTAACATCAACTTGACATCTTTCCTCAGCAAATCTGACAACTGCTTCGCTGTAACTGCATAAAAACATACATTAGCCCAAGAAATCGCTAAATAGCTTTATGACCAGAGGGTTCAGGGGAATTTGATACCGCCTGCATTTTCCCATCACTGGGTGTGATCGGACCTTTTTTTTATAAAAAAAAATAAACAGACTAAATTAAAATAAATACAAAAAAAGAATTCCAATACTCATTTAGTCCTAAATAAGATAAAATTAATGCTTTTAAGATTGGCAAGGAGTCGGTATCAGAAATAACATGGTAGTCTATTATAGTCATTACACAGTACTCTTAAAGGTTCATGCTTATCATAGTTAGATTAACAATAATTTTAAGTAAGAGAAATAAAGTTCCTGTTAATTCTATGAGGCACAGAGAACTTTAGGCGACCCAGTAGCTCGGGACTCTCCACATCCCCGTGAATTAATTTTCGAACAAAAGTAGTGCCAAGCACGGATGGTAGATTGTTAGAAAAAGTCTTCTAGAGTAAGATGGTAAATAGGGCTTGCAGTTCCGTTAAGGACCCGTAACGCAAATAATAAAAAGTTCTTTTGCACAGATTTTATCCGGTCTATATGTATACCATACTGGGGACTCCAAAGTATTGAACAGTACTCCAGGATTTAACGGACTAAAGGTTATCGAATTTCTTTGACTACCTTTTGATAATTCCAAGCATTATCCCGGCTTTTTTCACAATGGAAGTACAATAATATGGTCATTCAACTTAAGTTTTGGGTCCAGAAGCACGCCAGAGTCATCAACATGCGTGATTCTAGACAACGCCAACCACTCAACGTACTTGTGGCAAATTATTTTTTCACCCGAAAAAACCTCATTTCTTCACACACTTTAAAGAGGGCTCGTTGAGTCCTATCACTAAGATAACTTAAGATCCATGTTGGGAGCTCACATGATAAGCGAATAATTTACAGAATCAAACTCTTTACTAAAATCTGTGTAAACTACGTCACTCTGAATGTTCTTTCTGAAGCCATTAATTACAAAAGACGTTAGCTCCAAGAGGTTTGTCGTCGTAGATCTTCGCCATACAAATCCATGTTGACATGGAGATATAATTGATCTACAAAGATGTTGCAAGTGGGATGTAATAACGTTTCAGAAAAGCTTTAGAATGGCGGACAACTTAAATATACAATTGCTTGTATTCCATTTATTTCCATTTTTATGAAAGAAAGAAGAAAGTGAGAAGTTTCCAAAGATAAGGTTAACACTTTGTGAGGAGAACAAAAAACTCCGTTGGGACCCGGTGAATAGACTGGCTTAACTTTATGGAGGTCCAAGAGAAGGGAGCGGGATGGACGGCATAAAGCCGAATATGTTGTCAGCTTTCGCTCTTCACAGTGAACGGTCGTGTTTTTGTTTTGCGATCCGAATTTTAATTTTCTTGTTGAAACCACCGGGGTTAACTTAAATCTTGTTTAACGTTTCTACACCTTTAAGTGTCTTTAACAACTTTCCGTTCGCTTCGGGAGTGCATCGTGATTATCTTGTGTTTAAAAAATATGCCGTTTTAAACATTATTTCGGTGCTGGTTTGCTGTTATTGTTTTCTATTGCCCTCTTTTAAGTTTTTCTCTTCGTCGTTGGGCGCTGTTGGAACGGCACGCACTTCAACGGTAATATCTCTCTGAGGTGTCTAATACCGGAGTTAATCGGTGTTACGCTCCCGCTCTCTCTCTCTCTTTTCGTTCTATCTCGTTTCGAGGTGCCTAACATCAAAGTTAATGGGTGTTTCGCTCCCGCTCTCTCGGTCTCCTTTCTCTCTCATCAAAAAGTTCTTGAACGCTTTCGATTTTTTTCTCCGCTATAGTGAGTGATAATGGCTTTCTGTTCATTGCAAAATTGCAAGAAAGTTACCTCGGCTGGACAGCAGAGTATTCCCTGCCATACATGCTGCCAATCTTAGGCGCCAATCAAATGGTAAAAAGATCGAGAGCAAAAATTGATTCGGTACCCGAAGTTGCTGGACCTGATGTGGGGCCTCTAGGAACTTCTGCTCTGTCCAATCAAAATAAAGTAGTGGCCTCAACACCTCATTTTGACTTTACGTCCGGATTGCCAATCGATACTGGTAGTGCAGATACAAATTCTTGAGTACCAAAAAAGGTCTCATGTGTTGAATAGCTCAGGGGAAATACCGTTAAAATAATACCACTAAGAAACCATCCCCAGCGCCATCCACATCTTCTCCCAAAAAACTAGCCTCCTCCTTTTCTTTTCTATCAGCATACAAGAGGCTTAATTAGTAAGCTGACTAAATTGTACTCGGATAGTTTTCCTTCCCATATAATATTATTGTATGTACAGAAACCTGGGTAAGGTCGCATATTCTTAGGTCCGAACTTTCCCACAGACTTAATCGTAAGTCCAGACGGGGAGGTGGAGTCTTGATTGCCGTCGACTCAACCCTTTTGTCTGAATTACTATTTTTTAGGAATTTAATGACATCGAATTCTTAGATATAATGTTATCGTTTTCCCGGTAGTTTTAAATATATTACTTGTTCATATATCCTACCCTCATCTGAGATCCCCATTTACGCGAATAACCTTTCCGTTATCCAGTCCTAAAAACTGTAAGTTCGAGATCAGTTAGTGGTATTATGTGATTTCAATACACCTAGTGCGACATGGTCCCCAGACGAATACTCTAATGTATTACTTCTTTTAGCGCAGCATGACTTTATTGACGGCTTGCTTGACATTGCGCTATCCCAAGTAAACCATGTTAAGAACTCCTTAGGACGTTTACTGGACTTGTGTTTGTTTCAAATCCAGAAAGCGTTTGTCTATCAAGAACATCACCACTTACACGACCGGTGGATCCCTATCAGCCAACTCTAGAGCTGACTGTAGATGCGAGAACAGAGCTGAATAAAAAATCCGAAAAGTCTGTCAAACGAATTCGCTGCCTTCGTAAGCCAAACTTTTATCGTTTAAGTCCGGCTTTTATATCCGGCTATAAGTGGTCCGAATTTTATTCATGCTCTAACATGGCTGAGGCCGTTAAAATCTTGTATAATGCATTGAACTCCTTCTTTTATCTGTGTATTCCGTTATACTATCCTTCAATTTCAAATAAACCTCCATGGTTTAATAAGGAGTTGTCACATCAAAAAATGTTAAGCCCAGACTTTTTAATAAATTTAAACTGTGCGGTTCACAATCTGCCTTCTCTCGATACCTAAGGGCTCGGTGAAATTTTAAATTTTATAGTTTTATAATTTTGTCCACACTAAGCGTAAATCAGCCTGTTACCCAGCATCGCTATCATTTGAAAATTCTCCGGCAAATAGTGATCAGGCAATTGCCGATCTATTCGCCCAGTTCTTCTAAACAACATATTCTGTTTCATCCCGTCCAAATCCGTCTTATTCATATGCCATATCCAAGTTAAACTTTTAAATTTTTTGTCCGAATTGTAAGTCTAAATGGCAGGAAATGTCCTTATAATGCAAGCACAACTTAACGTCATCTGCGTACGCGAGAATGACTTATAATTGATGGTAAATAATGATAATGATAAATAATGTAAAAACTAACGGACCCAGATGCCTCCCTTGTGGAACACCGAAGGTAACATGGAGAATTTTAGAAATTGAATTTTTAAAAAGGACCCTTTGTGACCTGCCATTCAGATAACTTGAGATCCATTTAAGTAACCTATCAGGTCAAGTTTTTGAACAAGAAGTAAGTGATTTACAGAGTCAAATGCTTTACTAAAGTCAGTGTAAATGACGTATGTTTGAAAACTACTATTGAAGCCCTTTATCACAAATGTAGTGAGTTCTAGAAGGTTTGTGATTGTTGATCTACGTTTAATAAATCCGTTTTGACACGGAGAAATGATTGATCTGCAAAGGTGCTGCAAATGAGGAGTAATAATTTTTTCAAAAAGCTTAGGAATAGCTGACAACTTAGAAATACCTCTGTAGTTACTGGCTTTTAACTTGTTACCTTTTTTGAAAAGAGGAATAACAAATGATTCCTTCCAAATATTTGGGAATTGGGAATTTACTAGTGACAAGCATATGTCAAGCAGGCTGGCAATAAAATCATGTTGTGCTAAACGTAGTAAGACATTCGATCCAACTCCAGTGGACCAAGTAACTCCAAACTTCGGAGCTAAAGATCACCTGCTTTAGCCAGCTTTCTGTGAAAACGATATTATCAGATGCAAAGGAAATGCTATCAGAAAACCATTTAGTAAGATTGCTCCTCAAGCCTTTGCATGTAATGTACCAACTTCTGGTACATTGGTTTGACTCAGACTAGGAAGTTTTACTCCTACGGGCCCCTTCTTTTTTTATCTTAGCTTCGAACAGCGGTTGTAATGGTTGTAAATCCATATTATCCGGCTAAAAGTCGCCAGAGCACATGGCAGAGCAAAAGACGAGACAGTTATCTTGAAAGATGAAATGTCTCTAGCATAATAAAACTTAAACTTTTTCTCCTTTACACTATTACTATCGGCATTAGTTTTGTCTTGTATATGAGACAGTACATTTTTTTTTTTTTTATTAAAGCTTGGTTTTATTTATTGGATCTTCTCTTTATGAGTCTAACAATAAGGTTGCAAATCTTAAAATAATACCTTATCTAACAGTTTAATTTTAACTGAATAGAGACTACATGGTCCTAATCATTAGCGTTGGATTGGATGGTCGTTGCGGCGAAGACGAGAAGTGCTGGTAACTCCCGTGAGGGCTCTCGCGAGATGATTTGGATGTACTGATAGCCTGTTGTAGTACTTTGTTGTGATTTGTGCTATCTCTTCTCTGACGAGTGATATGCGGAGGTCCCTGTGAATGTTTACATTCCGAACGTACCACGGTGCCCCGGTGATGGTTCTGAGAATTTTCGATTGAGTTCTTTGCATTATATCCACACTGCTGTTACTGGCATTCCCCCACAACTGAGAGCCGTATAAAAGTACCTTATAGTCCAGGCTAAGGGGCGAGCGGCTATTGATAAGCCAGTGGAGGCTGTTGGCTTTGAGCTTTAATTGTGTTCTTTTGGCTTCAATGTGGCTGCGCCAAGTAAGACGTCTATCGAGGTGTACGCCAAGATATGTTACTTCATTTGCTGTCGGAACCACTGTGTTGTTTAGAGTAAGTGGAGGGCAGTCTTGCCTGTTAAGTGTGAACGTTACGTGTTTGCATTTTTGTTCGTTAACTTTGATTCGCCAGTCGGATAGCCATTTCTCCACTGCCACTAGGTGTTTAGCGAGTTGCGCCGTTGCTTGCTTGGGACATCTCGAGCGGCTTAGGATCGCTGTGTCATCAGCAAAAGTGGATGTTGTTAGTCTCATGCTCGTTGCTTCATCATTATGAAATCATTATGATTATCGACTTTTTCCATCTCTCTGGGAAGTGTCCGTGTCTCGTTATTGCATTGAAGAGTTGGCAAATAGTTTGAACTGCACAGAGAGGAAGTTCAATAATCATTTTTGGTGATATTAGGTCGCATCCTGGAGATTTTTTTGGGTTGAGTTGTTCCTTTATGACTTTGAGTAACTCATGTGGTCTAAATACAATTGGTTCATACGTAGATGTGTCGATATCTGATGTTGCTGGCAGTGAGATTCCGTTTGATGCTGTATTGGGCTGAAATACATTTTGAAGGTGTTCTGCAAATCTGTCGGCTCTTTCTCCGTCACTGCGCGCCCAGTTGCCTGTGGATGTCCTTATTGGCATTGCAGATTCTAATGGTGCACTGAGTGATGAGTGTGCTCTCCAAAGTGGGAACTTTGAGCTCATTGGGGATAACTGCTCAATGTAATGTTTTTGGGACCTTTCTTCTTCATGACGTAATGCAACTGAGAGCCTCCGTGTAGCATCTTTTAACTTTTGTTTTGCAGATGGTGATCTGTTGGATTGCCAGTCTCGCCGTGAGCGTCGCTTTGCTAGAACAAGCTGTTCTATTTCAACGTTCGTGTATCTATGATTGTACGCTGTTTTTTGCGTTTGTGGAGTTGACATACGAGCTGCTGCGACCAAGACGGATTCAATAGTGTTTGTGGATAAGTTGATATCAGCTTCGTCATTCAAACGTGGGTTCAACTCAATATGCGAACTTACATATTTTTTGTACTTAAGCCAATTGGTTTTATTCGTTGTTAGTCTGAATGGTTTATCTACCGCAACTGGATGTAGATTTAGTTGAAGGAGTACAGGCGAGTGATCAGACGATAGATCTGATAAGGAGTTGGCGCTTATCAGGTTGCGTGGAATGTTTTTTGTGACTACAAAATCTATCAAGTCTGGCAGTTTTCTGGGATCTGTTGGCCAATATGTAGGTGTCCCAGATGACACACAGTCTAGCTTGTTGCTTGCTTTTATTATTGCATTGTACAACTGCCTTCCCTTTGGAGTAACAAGTCGAGATCCCCAGTGCGTATGCTTGGCATTAAAGTCTCCTGCTACTATAAATTGTTCGCTCAGAGAGTTGAAATAGTCCGTGAATTGGGATTCGGATATTGTAAACCGAGGAGGACAGTATACGGCGGCAAGATTTAAAGAACGGTGATCCATCTGTACATCTATAGATGTAGCTTGCATGTAGTTAGTGGCGAAGCTATTGTGGAAGCAGTGCTTAATGCGATTTCTAATCAGAATCCCAGTGCCTCCATGTGCTTTCCCGTCTGGGTGATTCGTGTTATAGAAGAAGTAGTCTCGAATTTGGAAATTGTATTTATTTGTAAGATGAGTTTCTGCGAGTAGCATTACATCGATATGGTTATTATTTAGGAATTGAGTTAACTCGAGTTTGCGCTGTGAGATGCCGTTGGCGTTCCACAGTGATATACGGAGTGGAGCCATTGATTACTTAGTCTGTTTTTGAGCAACAAGCAGCTCAATCAGAACGTTCTGGTTACGCATAAGATCTTGCATAGTTGTCTGCATGAATGACATGAAATCCATCATACTTTGTTGAAGATTACATATCATTGTTTCAATTTTGTTCGTAGACTGTTCTCCTGGTTGATGAGGGGAAACTGATGATCGTGGCTTGGTAGGAGCGGTACTTTTCAGACCCATTTTTAGAGCATTTGCAAAGCTTTCGGGTTTGTCGGTGAACTCATTGTTTGTTGAAGATTTCACGGCTGTAGGGGGGAAGACATCACGCGTAGATTTCATAGGTGTTATATGTGGGCGAGCAGTGGTCACTCTTTGGTGTGTACGACTTTTTAGTTCCTTGTAGACTGGGCAGCCCCTGTAGTTAGCCGTATGGTTACCTCCACAGTTTCCACACTTTTTGCTGCTGGGATCCTCTTTATTTTTTGGGCATTTGTGAGAGTCATGAAGGTCTCCACAAGCAACGCATACTGGACGAAGCGTGCAATAAGACCTTGCGTGGCCATATTCCTGACAATTGTTACACTGCACCGGCCCATTTCTTTTATGCGGCTCTTCTACGGTTATTCTGCGGTGTAGTAGGAACTGGAGAGTAAAAATTGGATGCACTTAATTTTTTTTCAGAGGCTTGGATTTGGTTTCGGGTTCAAGTTCTACCTTGAAAAGAGGTTGAGGCTTTCTTTCTCTATTCAAAATGTTAATAACATTTTTTACATTAAATCCTTTCTCCTTCAGTGCGCCTGTAACTTCAGCTGGTGTTACTTCCGGTTCAATACCTTTAAGTACTACCTGCTGGCCTTTACTGCTTTTTAATTGGTACGTGTAGAAGTTTTTATTGTTGTCGTTTAGGTACTTCGACAAAATTTTGTAGTTTACTTCCGTATTAGTCTGAACTTTTGTTTCTTGAATATTTCCCTTTGTTAAAGGAATTATGTGGAAATTGTCTGGTCCGATTAGATTCAGTATCGAGTTTACGAGGGCATTAGAACTTTTCTCTCGAATGTAAATCGGCGGCGGCTTAGGCTTTTTATTGTCCCCTACGATGTATTCAGGAGGTATATCATCGGATTTATCTGCCAAAATAGCAAATCTGTTTGCTTCTATGGGCTTCTCTATTGTAGATTGTTTTGAGGTGCCGCGAGTTATTTTAGCAGAATTACCAAGTCTAGAGTTCTGCGGGCTGAGCTTACGTTTTATTTGTATATACCGATCCATACCTGTCTGTACGGCCGAACTTTGTTTTGAAGAGAGCGCGCTGGTGTAAGGTGCTGCATTATTTGCTTGCACAGCTGTTTTCGTTGTTACAGTAGATGGTATTGCGCGAGCAGTCGATACTATTGTAGTTGTTGTAGAAGTTGCCGTTGCAGTTGCTAGTGACGTCACTGTACTGGTGACCGTGACTAAGCAGGTTGGCATGAGGGAAGGGTATGGGGTTTTGTCCAACAAGAGCGCTGGAGAGCAAGAGCGCGCCCTGCCTAGCGATGTTGGATTGAGTTCATTACTCGGGCTTGGGGTTATTGATCGCGGTTGGTTAGTTTTTGTTGGGTTTGCGGTCGCGTTGTCTTGCATTGAGACGATTGAATGGTAGGCGTTGTTACGTTGCAGAGAGAGCCGACGCTCGTCTTGCTGACGTTGGAGCACCGTATGAGTGTCGAATTCACTCATAACTTAATGTTTTAGATTTTCTTCTTGTTTATTTACACAAAAAGTACGAAGTTCATCGCACTAAGCGTCTTTTCGTCCACTGTGTGTTGTTGTTTAGTGTTTGCACTGCTTTTATTTAAATTTTCGTTGACGATAAGAAGACAGAAAAAACACGTCTGCACTCGCCGACGTTCGCAATCGAAGACAGTACATCAGAAGAAGTTTGATCAGGGGAAAGCCAAAAAACTAAAATGTGTTTCTTTAGTGGAACCACTGAAAGGGATTTGGTGAAGCGGGCATTTTTTCTGCAAAACCAACTTGAGCCGGTTCTCCGGACTTAGTAGACCCTTTTGGCGGTGAAGCTACATTGTGAGAGATAGCTGGATCCACTGATTGTGAAACCACTGCGGACAAATCGCAATTCTTAGAAGTCCCTGGTTGCATACATCCTACTACGGATTGTTCGGATACCGAATCTGCTGATCTTAGCAACATTTGAGGGTTTGCTGCAATCAGCTGCTGGTCAGCCGGAATGCTCACTTGTTCTTTTGATTAAGGTTGCGGGGTGTGCCCCTTTTACTGCTTACCACCAGCGGCTTTTTGCGCTTACTCTTCTAATAGCTTACGGCTATTAAACTGAGAATTCAGCGCAGAGAATCAGCTCGGCGAAAACTATCTCCAGCAACGCTGAAATAGCTAATCAGCTAAAACGATTTTATCTTGTTCGGAACCTCGACACAAGCGTCACAACTGCAAATTTGGCCCCTTTGAAAGGTCATCACTTGTCCGGCCATTTAAACCGTGCTATCACACAATCAGCAAGTCATGTTAAATTGGTTAGCCCTAATTAGAAGGCTGCATTTTTTGGTGAAGACTAAATTATTGTTACTTATTCTACTTATTGCAACCTCTGTACCTAGAAAACGATATTGAAATTTATAAGCTAGCAGTTATAAGTACCTCAAGAGCGCCTAAAACATTCAAAAACAAAGAGAGCGAGAGAGCAACACCGTAAGTTAGTTAAAGTGCATGCAAAATCAACACTAAAAACAGCACTACGACTTACGACGAATAACGCACAAAATAAAAACGGCGCAGTTACAAGAACCGAAAAAGTCAGAACAGAAATACAAAATAAAACAGTTTTGTTAGTTTGAGCACGGAATTTTAATGTATATTTAAATAAATTAAATGTGAAAATGTTTTGATAAAAACTACCAATGGTATTTAACGATACACAATACAAAATCGGGGCACAGAAAAAAAACACGACCGTTCACCTTGAAAGTCAAAGACGAATGAATAGCGTTTCCTTTGCATCTCATATTATCAAGTTTACTGAAACCTAGTTAAAGCCAGAGATCCTAAGCTTTTCTAGGTTCGTTCACAATATATAGGTATGACCGGCTCTCTAGACGGGGAGGTGGAGTCTTAATTGGAGTGGACTTAAGTCCTTATGCCACCACAAGGGACTACTAAGTCCGGACAACCGGCTCAAGTTGGTTTTGCAGAAACAATGTCTGCTCCACCAAAATCCCTTTCAGTGGTTCCACTAAAGAAACAAATTTTCGTTTCTCGGCTTTCCCCTGATCAAACATCTTCTGATGTATTGTCTTATATACAAGACACAACTAAAGCCAATTGTAATAGTGTAAAGGTGGAAAAGTTTAAGTTTTCTTATGGTAGAGACATTTCATCTTTCAAGATAACTGTCCCTAACGAGCTTTTTGAAGCCATATGCTCGGGCGACTTTTGGCCGGATAATATGGTTGTAAAAGAGTTCGAGGCTAAGATAAAGAAGAAGGGGCCCGTGGGAGTAAAACTTCCTAGTCGAGGCCAAACCAGTGTACCAATTTCAAAAAACTAACTTCTAACCTCCTTCTTTCCTATCAGAATGCAAGAGGTTTGCGTAGCAAGCTCACTAAATTGTATTCCGATAGCCTTTCCTTTGCATCTCATATTATTGTGTTCACAGAAACCTGGTTAAAGCCGGAGATCTTTAGCTCCGAAGTTTTTCCAGGTAAGTACACAATATATAGGTATGACCGTCCCTCTAGACAGGGAGGTGGAGTCTTAATTGGAGTTGATTCAAACCTCCCGTCTGAGGAGTTATTTTTTGATGAATTCAATACCATTGAATTTATTTGTGTAAAGTTATCGCTTCCTGGTAACTTTATATACATTACTTGCTCATATATTCCGCCGTTGTCTGAACTTCCTGATTATTTAAATCAGCTATCCGTTATTAAGTCCGTTGCAAATAAGCTTTCCGATAGGGATCAGTTGATAGTTCTAGGTGATTTTAATATACCTGGAGTTACTTGGTCCACTGAGGATGGATCGAATGTCTTACTACCTATAGCACAGCATGATTTTATTGATGGCCTGCTTGACATATCTCCATCTCAAGTAAACCATGTTCGAAATTCATTAGGTCGCCTACTTGATTTGTGTTTTGTATCAAATCCTGAAGGCGTGTTTCTGTCCAGAGTAGCACCACTCACGCAACCTGAAGATCCATATCACCCTACAATCGAACTTTCATTTGACAAGGTTAGAGTTATAGAAGAAAAATCAGAAAAATCATCCAAGCGAATACAATGTTTTCGCAAGGCAGACTTTCTGAGGCTAAATAATTTTATTTCTGGCTTTAATTGGTCTGATCTTTACTTATGCAATAATATGTCCGATGCAGTTAATGTTTTTTACACTGCAATAAACTCATTTTTTAATTCCTGTGTTCCGTGGTACTATCCGTCATATTCCAATAAATCACCTTGGTTTAGCAAAGAGTTAACACACAAGAAATGTAAAGTCCAGACTTTTTAGGAAATATAAAAATACCGGTTCTCAATCTGTTTTTTTTTTTTTTGATCTGATGGACGTTGATGCACTACGAGCAGTACAAACAAGTGGCCCAACGACACCAAGCACGTGCTTGTTACGCGCGGGCCCTGTTATCAATTTGGGCAAAAAATGCGCGTTCGCGAGGAAAATACATAAATTAAGTAGAGACAAGACACAAGTGAAAATAAAAGGCACAATTAAGAGAAAAGCAAATGAGTTAAAATATTAGTTTTTAATAACGGGATAGAAGTGGAAGTGTTGTTACTAGATATTTAAGTGCTCGGTCAAGATTTACCGTGCTTAATGCTCAGTGTTAAAATAGTTACTTAAACCGTTGTAAGGTCCAGTTCTCTCAGGAACCGAAACAGTATTATAATTTTGTTAACACCAAGCGTAAATCTAATTCTTTTCCTTCCTCGCTGTCGTTCGAAAACATGACGGCAACCACAGATCAGGCAATAGCCGATTTATTTGCCAAATTTTTCGAACGACATACTCTACTTTAGATTATTCATCACAGCCTTATTCTTACACCATATCCAAGTCAAACCTCATATTCTGTCCCACTTTAACAGAAAGCTCTCTTCTTTTGGATCTTCTTCGTATTAAGCCTGTTTATTCGCCAGGGCCCGATGGTATTCCTGGGTGCGTGCTTAGGTATTGCGCTAAGGCCCTGTGCAAACCTCTTCACAAGTTGTTTACCTTATCTCTAGAAACCTCCCAATTCCCAAATATTTGGAAGGAATCATTTGTTATTCCTCTTTTCAAAAAAGGTAACAAGTTAGAAGCCAGTAACTACAGAGGTATTTCTAAGTTGTCAGCTATTCCTAAGCTTTTTGAAAAAATTATTACTCCTCATTTGCAGCACCTTTGCAGATCAATCATTTCTCCGTGTCAACACGGATTTATTAAACGTAGACCGACAATCACAAACCTTCTAGAGCTCACTTCATTTGTGATAAAAGGCTTCAATAGTAGTTTTCAAACAGACGTCATTTACACTGACTTTAGTAAAGCATTTGACTCTGTAAATCATTTACTTCTCATTCAAAAACTTGACCTTTTAGGTTTTCCAGTTGATCTGCTTAAATGGATTTCAAGTTATCTGAATGGCAGGTCACAAACGCTCCTTTTTAAAAATTCAATTTCTGAAATTCTCCGTGTTACCTCCGGTGTCCCACAAGGGTGCCATCTGGGTCCGTTACTTTTTACATTATTTATTATTGATCTTCCCTCAATTATAAGTCATTCTTGCGTACTTACGTACGCAGATGATTTTAAATTGTGCCTGCAGTATAAGGACATTTCCTGCCATTTAGACTTGCAATCCGATCTAGATAATTTTCAAAACTGGCGCCGAGATAAGTTACTAAATTTAAACGGTTCCAAGTGCAAGCTGATGACTTTTTATCGGGCCAATCCGATATACGCGACTTACACGTTAAGTGGCTGCTCTTTGGACAGAATAACTCTTGTAAACGATCTTGGCGTTCTCTTGGACCCTAAACTAAAATTTTCTAATCACATTTCGTCCATGGTTAATAAAGCCAGAGGAGTGCTTGGATTTATTAAAAGGTGGTCAAAAGAATTCGATGATCCTTATTTGACTAAAACTTTATTTATTTCGCTAGTCCGTCCGATTCTGGAGTATGGGTCTCCCGTCTGGAGTCCACAATACGGAATACATATTGGTCGTATTGAATCTGTACAAAAAAACTTCCTTCTTTTTGCTTTACGGCTCCTAAACTGGGATGCAAATCTTATCTTACCATCTTGTTCTAGTAGACTTCTTTTGATTAATTTACCATCCCTAGCCAACCGTAGAACGATGCTTGGTACTATCTTTATTTATAACCTTATACATGGTGATATTGACTGCCCCGACTTGTTAAGAAGGCTAAACTTTTCTGTGCCAAGTAGATTAACTAGAAATTATATTCCCCTAATTTTAAATCATTGTAGTTCTAACTATGCCTTGCATGAGCCTTTCAGAGTATTATGTTCTGACTATAATAGACTTTTTCCTGTAATATCAAATCTTGACTCTCTGCCGCTCCTAAAACGATTAAAACTTGCTTCATTGGCACAAGATTGATCTAACTATTACTTTTTCCCCGGACCTTTCCCTTTGTTTTTGCTACCTCGCGTCTATCTTATCGCGAATCGTGCCGTACGATACACGGCTGCGTCCCTCGGTCGGTTGGGCGGGTAAGTGGGCCGTGGGACTCCGCGCAAAAAAAAAAAAAAAAAAAAATTGAATCGCTGAGCTCACGAAGACCCTTGGCAGATCCTTTCTCGACACCTTTTAAACCAAATGTTGCCTGAACGTGTGCCTGAAAATGTAAAACTTTATTATCAAATCTGAGCAGATTCAAAGCCTTTTTATAATTGTCATTTGAAGGTTCGAGCGAGCGTATGGTCTCCAGAGCCACGCCGCCTAGACTAGACCGTAAATATTGCAGCTTTTCAATGTCGCTTAGCTCCTCATCATTTCCAATGTCCGCGGTGAACGTTGCGAGAAAGACCGGCCACTCAGCATAAGATCCATGAAAACGAGCAATCTCCAGGTTGGGTAATCGAGGCTTCCGTGTCCGAAAAGAAAGATCAGAATGGTGGTTGATGTCTATAGATGTGGAGTTGTCAGCTGTGCTACCCAACAATTGCAATTTGCGCTGGGCCGCTAAGCCTCTATTGAGCTTCGCCTTCACATCCATAAAAACCTCCGAAAATTCCCATCGCCTATCACTCGAAGTCTCCTTTAAATCCAGCCGTTCCAGCGATGTCTGTGCGGAGTCAAATGACGAATTTAAGGAATTGACCCAGTCCAATCGCGCGAGAAGATCAGCTTCATCCAACTGATCTATTGACTCAGTTGTTAAATACAATTTCATCGCGTTTGTTTGCCGCAGAATTGATTGCACTTTGGCGCGAAAAAATTCTATTTCATTTGGCGCGTCATTTTGAGGCCGAACAGCGTTTTCTGGAGCAGCCATTTCTTAGTCGCACACAAAAAAAATAAAAGAAAAATGTCCGAACCGGTTAAGAGGGGTGAATAGCCTTTTAAATTTTGCCGCGAAAAATGCGCGGTACCAAGCGTCATCGAAAGCGCAAAGGAACTTTGTTGATGTTGTTCCGCCTTATAACAGCGGACTTGAAATTATGTATATGTATGCACTGCACTATGCACTTTTAGAATAGTTAAATGTTATTCTCCTTTTGTTTATAATTTGCAGCACAACACTGTTTTGATTTTTTCACAGCGCGAAATGTACGAAAAGATCAACCGCCTGCCGGCTTAGGTTATGTAATAATAACGCCTTTAATATTATAAGTTTATGTACGTGTCGTGTTTATTGTGCCAGTCGAATCTGCACTGCTGCAGCCGAAAGTCTGGCTTCATATTTTAATTTGGGGTTTACAAATGTAGTCGCTGAATAGGTAGCGCGACAGCTTAGCGAGACAAGGCAAATATAAAGAGGAGAGCGCAAGAGCGCTACAGGTTCAGCCATACACCTATGCGCACTAGACTAGGCGCTGGCGGGCTGCTCCGAACATACCCCCCCCCCCGTTGGAGGAAGTAGGGCTCCAACGAAATGGGAATCGATGGGCAGAACGGCTAACTTGGCGACGGCTCTCTTGACTAGACCCGTAGCTGTACGGACCATAGCTACTCTGACGACACCGTCCTCGCCTGGAACAACTCCTTGGATGCACCCCAGCTGCCTTTTCATGGGTGGAAGGTTGCCCTCCTTCAGCAACACGATGCTTCCGACCTTGATGTTGGATGTTTCGACGCGCCACTTACTCCTTTCTTGGAGCAAGGATAAATACTCGCTGCTCCACCGCTTCCAGAATTGCTTCTGCATCTGTGTTACCCTTTGCCATCTGCTGAGGCGGCCTTCTCGGAGATGCGTGATATCAGGCTCAGGAAACCTTGTGTAGCTGGAGCCTTTCAGGAAATGGGCCGGCGTTAACACGTCAAGACTTTCAGCGTTTTCTGAAATTGGACAGAGTGGACGGGAGTTAAGGATGGCATTAATCTCATAAGCGAGAGTTCTCAATTCATCGAGGCCCAAGATGGAAGCACCGACGTTTCTATAAAAGTGAAATTTGGCGGATTTAACAGCCGTCTCCCATAAACCACCGAAATGTGGGGCACGCGGAGGTATGAACTTCCAATCAATCCCATCAGCTAAGCAGGAGGAAGCTATCGCAGCCGTGTGGGGTTCGCTCAGAAATAGATTCTTCAGCTCGGTTAGCTCGCTCTTAGCGCCTACAAAATTCGTCGCATTGTCACTCCAAATAGTGCGCGGATTGCCTCTCAGGCTGGTGAATCTTCTCAACGATGAAAGAATACGTTGTGAGATCCTGGAAGACTTCCAAATGCGTGGCCTTCGTAGAGAAGCAGACAAAGACGGCGATGTAGCACTTGTGAGGCGCTTGTTGCGGGCCTCTGCCTTATGATAAATGGTCCACAATAGTCCACTCCCGTAGTATGAAATGCTGGGTTAGGCTGAACTCGATTAGCTGGCAGGCTGCCCATAACGTGATCCCAAGTGACAGGCTTCATCCGAAAACATCAGACGCATTTGTTGATGACGGTAGCCACGAACTTTCGTTCTCCAATTGGCCAATACCTTTGCCTTAATGTGGCAAGTAACGCTTGCGATCTTGCGTGCAAGTATTTTATATGAAAATATACGATGATTGCCTTGGTAACTGGATGATTAACAATATCGGATGCTGAGTATCGTAGTCCAGATTTGCATTCTGAAGTCTTCCACCAACGCGAAGTAATCCATCGGAGCCGATTATTGGTCTCAGCGAAATCAGCTTGATCTTCTGTGGACACGGCCTGTCCTGGCTAAGACATCCATACTCCTTGGCTAAGTGAACCTGTTGGATGCTCCTCAGAAGAAGTACGGTCCCCAAATTGAGCTCCTCAACGGTAACACGGTTCCTTGAAGGTGAAGATTTTGCTCTGCAATTCGAAATGAACCGATAAATGTACGCAAATACACGCTGCAACTTATGAAAAGAGTTAAGGAATTTGCAGTTGATCGAAATGTCAGTGCAAACAGTTCCAACTAGCGCTGCGGAACGACGTTCTGGAAGATCCTTAGCTGCATTTGGAAGAGAGGGCCATTTTGACGAGCTTTGCAGCAGGAATAGAGGCCCGTTAGCCCACAGGGAGTGCTCCAGCTATTCTCTCGGGGTACAGCCTCGCGATACGACGTCCGCCGGACTTAAGCTTGTTGGAACATGGTGCCAAGTCATCCTTTTGTCATCTCCTGAATTTTCGCGATTATGTTGGATACAAATACGTTGAAATCCCTCGGAGGCTGCCGAATCCACGCCAGTACGATAGACGAGTCGGACCAGCAATGAAAGTCGCATTCGAAATCAATGGTTTCCTTGACGCTTACGATAAGCTCCGCCAATAAAAGCGCTGCCGACAACTCCAATCTTGGAATTGTCAAAGCCTTTAAAGGGGCCACTCTCGACTTGGCGCAGAGCAAATGGACCTTTGCTTCTCCATTGGCCTCCGACCGCAAGTATAAACTCGCTCCATAAGCCGCTATGCTGGCATCGCAGAATCCATGCAAATGGATGGAAGACTGAGGTTGCATTACGAATCATGAAAATTTCAAGTTTTGGACGATCGATAACTGAGAGGTCAACTCCCCCCATGACAAAAGAATAGGCACTGGTAATGTGTCATCCCAATCCACGTTAGCATTCCAAAGGGATTGCAAAAAGATCTTGGCCTTTGTTACAATCGGTGTTATTAAACCGAGCGGATCATAGAATTTGGCTATTGTTGAAAGTGCAATACGCTTGGTGACTCGATGATTTACAGATAATTGAGAAAAGTTGAACAGAAGTTGGTCAGAAGAAGGATCCCAGGCTAATCCCAGCGCCTTGGAAGCAGCTGATCCGTCGTGAAATTGAATTAGCTTCTCCTTATCGCAGTCAGACTCTCCTTCGAGGGCGCGTCCATCATTAGAACACCATTTGCGGATTGGAAAATGGCCTCGCGACAATAGATCCTTCACCTGACGACGAATTTCCCTAACCTCTTCAATTGACTCGCCACCAGAGATTAAATCATCCACGTAGAAGTCCCTACGAACAATTTTTGCTCCAATTGGAAACGAATCCTCCTCATCATAAGAGAGCTGATGCATGGCTCTTATAGCCAAAAAGGCATCTGGCTTGGTACCATAAGTCACCGTGTTCAATTTGTAAACACTCAACTCATCCAAGTCCACGCCCTCGCCAAACAATACACTGCAAAAAGTCATCCGGGTGCGACACACGCACGCAGCGGTACATCTTGCAGATGTCTCCACAGAGGGCAACTTTAAAAAATCGGAAGCGAAGTAGAATGTTAAAGATTTTTTGCTGAATTGTTGGCCCTGCAAGAAGCAAGTCGTTCAGAGAGCTGCCAGAAGTAGTTCTAGCAGACCCATCAAAGACGACCCGAAGCTTTGTGCTCGTACTTTCCTGTTTATGTACACAATGGTGTGGCAAGAAGAATTGTGGTACTGTTGGATCCTTTGGTGCGAGAGACATGTGGCCTAAGTTGATGTACTCCTGGAGAAAGGCCGAATACTGAGCTTTGAGAACAGGGTTTCTATCTAGCTTCCAAACTCCTAAAACGACGACGAGCTAGGCAATAGGAATCACCTAAACTTTCGAATCCCGAAGTGGATAAGAGACGAACAGAGTATTGACCATTCCCAAGTCTAGTGCAGTTTTCCTTGAACAGTTGTTCGCATTGCATGTCCTCAGGCAACAGTGCTGGCTTTGATGGATTACAATCCTCAATTTTCCGAAATCGCTTTACTATGGCAGCAAGTGCGTCATCCTCAGAATGATCCGTAGTATCCTTGACAATGGCGGCTAAGACAGACTTATGATTTGGAGTAGTCGACATCCCACCAGAAACGATCCAACCAAGTTTGGTGTTTTGGAGTGTTGGCAACATGCTATCCAAATGTATTTGCCCCATAGCAATTATTCCGAAAAACAGACCAGCGCCAATTAACAAGTCGATTCGTTGTGATTGGTTAAAATAAGGATCAGCGAGCAAAATGTTTTGTGGAATCCTCCATCCTGATGTATTTATGTTGAAATTCGGCTGATAATCAGTGATACTGTGAGTCACAACAGCTGTGAATGACGCACGATAGCCTGCATCCCGTGATTGCGCAAAAATATCCACTGATTTATCAGAGTTCATAGAGGATCCCAGCGATCCCAGAAATGAGTGTATGCGAATGCCTATATTTCAAATTTAACTGGCTAGCTAGGCGCGTAGCTATGAAGTTTAATTGAGAAGCGGAATCTAAGATTGCTCGACAGGGCATAAATGAACCAACCCTATTTTTTACATAGACAATAGCAGTAGGCAGCAACACGTAATTTATTGGCACAGTATTTGAAGCATTTGGTGGAAGGTGCAATAGCTGACGATCAAGTTGTGAGCATGACACCAGTGCTGATGAAGTAGATGGTAATGGCTGAGAGCTCGAGAGTGGGTCTGATGATGGAGGTGGTGCGGATGAGTCAGGGGTCAGCACTTTGGCAAATAATGATCTCTCGCATCGCAAAATAGGCATATTGGATGATTTAAGTTAGTAGAAGACGCAATGAGTGCACTTGGGTTATATTTATGCACATTTTTTCCCACCTGATGGCCTGGTGCTTGCGTTACCAAAGCGTGATCCAAATTTTCCATCATCCTGCACCTCCTCTCCAAAAACGACTCCATAGCAGTCCATGAAGATAACTCAGCAATTGGCAAATCCTCTTCCCATTTTTCCCGAGTCCGTTGATCCAGCTTGTGAACGACGATATGAATCAGTAATCCATCCAAAATTTGCTGTGTAGTGGGCAGCGTATGGATTGCCCGAAGATGTGCGTTCATATCGTCTTTGACTTTCAAAGTGAACGGTCGTGTTTTTTTTCTGCGCTTCGAATTTTGTATTTTGTTTTCGTTTATTCCCATCGGTGGGTTTTATCAAAACAATTTTAATTTTCTTCCGTGTTATTTAAACATAAATTTAAACTCCGTTCGCTTCGCGAGTGCACTTTGTATTTAATACTAATAAATTGTTTTAGTTTTCGTAATTCTTATCTGTGTTTTCTTTTCTTATATCCCGCCGTTTCTCTTTTGTGCATGCACTTTAACTTATTTACGCTCCCGCTCTCTTGCTCTCTTTGCTTTGAAAGTTCTAAGCGTGCAGTTTCTGCGCTCTTGCGGTACTTATAACTGCTCGCTTATAAATTTCAATTCGCTTTCTTGGTACAGTGGTCCTATTGGGACCACTTTTATTTATTCATAAAATGAATAATG
The DNA here is from genome assembly GCA_018153305.1 of Drosophila kurseongensis. NCBI lineage: Eukaryota > Metazoa > Arthropoda > Insecta > Diptera > Drosophilidae > Drosophila > Drosophila kurseongensis. The sequence goes on from JAECXX010000120.1 coordinate 3,353,407, forward strand.
AAAATTTAGTCTGCTTCTGCAAAAAATGCAGCCTCGTAATCAGGGCTGACCAGTCTAATATGACTTGCTGGCTGTGTGAAAATATGGTGCACACCAAGTGCGCCGGTTTTACTGGCCGGAAAAGTGATGACCTTTCAATGGGGCCCAATTTGCAGTTTTGTTGTGACGCTTGTGTCGAGGTTGCGAACAAGATGAAATCGTTCATGCGCCAAACTAAAGGCGGCCTGATGGGGCTGATTAGCTGTTTCGGTGTTGCTAGAGATAGTTTTCTCCGAGCTGATGATCTCCTCTCTGCACTCGACTCGCAGTTTAATAGTCGTAAGCTATTAGAAGAGTCCCCTAAGCGCAAAAAGGCCGCTGGTGGTAAGGAGCAAAAGGGGAACACCCCAACCGAAATCAAAAGAACAACAGAGCACTCCGGCGGATCAGCAGCTGATTTCAGCAAACCCTTAAATGTTGCTAAGATCAGCAGCTAAAAAAGATTCGGTATCCGAACAATCCGTTACAGAATGCATGCAACCAGGGACTTCCAAGAATTCCGATTTGTCGGTAGTGGTTTCACAATTAGTGGATCCACCTATCTCTCAGAATGTAGCATCACCACCACAAGGGACTACTGAGTCGGGACAACCGGCTCAAGTTGGTTTTGCAGAAACAATGTCTGCTCCACCAAAATCCCTTTCAGTGGTTCCACTAAAGAAACAAATTTTCGTTTCTCGGCTTTCCCCTGATCAAACATCTTCTGATGTATTGTCTTATATACAAGACAAAACTTAAGCCGATTGTAATAGTGCAAAGGTGGAAAAGTTTAAGTTTTCTTATGCTAGAGACATTTCATCTTTCAAGATAACTGTCCCTAACGAGCTTTTTGATGCCATATGCTCGGGCGACTTTTGGCCGGATAATATGGTTGTAAAAGAGTTCGAGGCTAAGATAAAGAAAAAGGGGCCCGTGGGAGTAAAACTTCCTAGTCGTGGCCAAACCAGTGTACCAATTTCAAAAAACTAACTTCTAACCTTCTTCTTTCCTATCAGATTGTATTCCGATAGCCTTTCCTTTGCATCTCATATTATTGTGTTCACAGAAACCTGGTTAAAGCCGGAGATCTTTAGCTCCGAAGTTTTTCCAGGTAAGTACACAATATATAGGTATGACCGTCCCTCTAGACAGGGAGGAGGAGTCTTAATTGGAGTTGATTCAAACCTCCCGTCTGAGGAGTTATTTTTTGATGAATTCAATACCATTGAATTTATTTGTGTAAAGTTATCGCTTCCTGGTAACTTTATATACATAACTTGCTCATATATTCCGCCGTTGTCTGAACTTCCTGATTATTTAAATCAGCTATCCGTTATTAAGTCCGTTGCAAATAAGCTTTCCGATAGGGATCAGTTGATAGTTCTAGGTGATTTTAATATACCTGGAGTTACTTGGTCCACTGAGGATGGATCGAATGTCTTACTACCTATAGCACAGCATGATTTTATTGATGGCCTGCTTGACATATCTCCATCTCAAGTAAACCATGTTCGAAATTCATTAGGTCGCCTACTTGATTTGTGTTTTGTATCAAATCCTGAAGGCGTGTTTCTGTCCAGAGTAGCACCACTCACGCAACCTGAAGATCCATATCACCCTACAATCGAACTTTCATTTGACAAGGTTAGAGTTATAGAAGAAAAATCAGAAAAATCATCCAAGCGAATACAATGTTTTCGCAAGGCAGACTTTCTGAGGCTAAATAATTTTATTTCTGGCTTTAATTGGTCTGATCTTAATAAGCAATAATATGTCCGATGCAGTTAATGTTTTTTACACTGCAATAAACTCATTTTTTAATTCCTGTGTTCCGTGGTACTATCCGTCAACTGCCAATAAATCACCTTGGTTTAGCAAAGAGTTAACACACAAGAAATGTAAAGTCCAGACTTTTTAGGAAATATAAAAATACCGGTTCTCAATCTGTTTTTTTTTTTTTGATCTGATGGACGTTGATGCACTACGAGCAGTACAAACAAGTGGCCCAACGACACCAAGCACGTGCTTGTTACGCGCGGGCCCTGTTATCAATTTGGGCAAAAAATGCGCGTTCGCGAGGAAAATACATAAATTAAGTAGAGACAAGACACAAGTGAAAATAAAAGGCACAATTAAGAGAAAAGCAAATGAGTTAAAATATTAGTTTTTAATAACGGGATAGAAGTGGAAGTGTTGTTACTAGATATTTAAGTGCTCGGTCAAGATTTACCGTGCTTAATGCTCAGTGTTAAAATAGTTACTTAAACCGTTGTAAGGTCCAGTTCTCTCAGGACCCGAAACAGTATTATAATTTTGTTAACACCAAGCGTAAATCTAATTCTTTTCCTTCCTCGCTGTCGTTCGAAAACATGACGGCAACCACAGATCAGGCAATAGCCGATTTATTTGCCCAATTTTTTCAAACGACTAACTCTACTTTAGATTATTCATCACAGCCTTATTCTTACACCATATCCAAGTCAAACCTCATATTCTGTCCCACTTTAACAGAAAGCTCTCTTCTTTTGGATCTTCTTCGTATTAAGCCTGTTTATTCGCCAGGGCCCGATGGTATTCCTGGGTGCGTGCTTAGGTATTGCGCTAAGGCCCTGTGCAAACCTCTTCACAAGTTGTTTACCTTATCTCTAGAAACCTCCCAATTCCCAAATATTTGGAAGGAATCATTTGTTATTCCTCTTTTCAAAAAAGGTAACAAGTTAGAAGCCAGTAACTACAGAGGTATTTCTAAGTTGTCAGCTATTCCTAAGCTTTTTGAAAAAATTATTACTCCTCATTTGCAGCACCTTTGCAGATCAATCATTTCTCCGTGTCAACACGGATTTATTAAACGTAGACCGACAATCACAAACCTTCTAGAGCTCACTTCATTTGTGATAAAAGGCTTCAATAGTAGTTTTCAAACAGACGTCATTTACACTGACTTTAGTAAAGCATTTGACTCTGTAAATCATTTACTTCTCATTCAAAAACTTGACCTTTTAGGTTTTCCAGTTGATCTGCTTAAATGGATTTCAAGTTATCTGAATGGCAGGTCACAAACGCTCCTTTTAAAAATTCAATTTCTGAAATTCTCCGTGTTACCTCCGGTGTCCCACAAGGGTGCCATCTGGGTCCGTTACTTTTTACATTATTTATTATTGATCTTCCCTCAATTATAAGTCATTCTTGCGTACTTACGTACGCAGATGATTTTAAATTGTGCCTGCAGTATAAGGACATTTCCTGTCATTTAGACTTGCAATCCGATCTAGATAATTTTCAAAACTGGTGCCGAGATAATTTACTAAATTTAAACGGTTCCAAGTGCAAGCTGATGACTTTTTATCGGGCCAATCCGATATACGCGACTTACACGTTAAGTGGCTGCTCTTTGGACAGAATAACTCTTGTAAACGATCTTGGCGTTCTCTTGGACCCTAAACTAAAATTTTCTAATCACATTTCGTCCATGGTTAATAAAGCCAGAGGAGTGCTTGGATTTATTAAAAGGTGGTCAAAAGAATTCGATGATCCTTATTTGACTAAAACTTTATTTATTTCGCTAGTCCGTCCGATTCTGGAGTATGGGTCTCCCGTCTGGAGTCCACAATACGGAATACATATTGGTCGTATTGAATCTGTACAAAAAAACTTCCTTCTTTTTGCTTTACGGCTCCTAAACTGGGATGCAAATCTTATCTTACCATCTTGTTCTAGTAGACTTCTTTTGATTAATTTACCATCCCTAGCCAACCGTAGAACGATGCTTGGTACAATCTTTATTCATAACCTTATACATGGTGATATTGACTGCCCCGACTTGTTAAGAAGGCTAAACTTTTCTGTGCCAAGTAGATTAACTAGAAATTATATTCCCCTAATTTTAAATCATTGTAGTTCTAACTATGCCTTGCATGAGCCTTTCAGAGTATTATGTTCTGACTATAATAGACTTTTTCCTGTAATATCAAATCTTGACTCTCTGCCGCTCCTAAAACGATTAAAACTTGCTTCATTGGCACAAGATTGATCTAACTATTACTTTTTTCCCCGGACCTTTCCCTTTGTTTTTGCTACCTCGCGTCTATCTTATCGCGAATCGTGCCGTACGATACACGGCTGCGTCCCTCGGTCGGTTGGGCGGGTAAGTGGGCCGTGGGACTCCGCGCCAAAAAAAAAAAAAAAAAAAATTGAATCGCTGAGCTCACGAAGACCCTTGGCAGATCCTTTCTCGACACCTTTTAAACCAAATGTTGCCTGAACGTGTGCCTGAAAATGTAAAACTTTATTATCAAATCTGAGCAGATTCAAAGCCTTTTTATAATTGTCATTTGAAGGTTCGAGCGAGCGTATGGTCTCCAGAGCCACGCCGCCTAGACTAGACCGTAAATATTGCAGCTTTTCAATGTCGCTTAGCTCCTCATCATTTCCAATGTCCGCGGTGAACGTTGCGAGAAAGACCGGCCACTCAGCATAAGATCCATGAAAACGAGCAATCTCCAGGTTGGGTAATCGAGGCTTCCGTGTCCGAAAAGAAAGATCAGAATGGTGGTTGATGTCTATAGATGTGGAGTTGTCAGCTGTGCTACCCAACAATTGCAATTTGCGCTGGGCCGCTTCGCCTTCACATCCATAAAAACCTCCGAAAATTCCCATCGCCTATCACTCGAAGTCTCCTTTAAATCCAGCCGTTCCAGCGATGTCTGTGCGGAGTCAAATGACGAATTTAAGGAATTGACCCAGTCCAATCGCGCGAGAAGATCAGCTTCATCCAACTGATCTATAGACTCAGTTGTTAAATACAATTTCATCGCGTTTGTTTGCCGCAGAATTGATTGCACTTTGGCGCGAAAAAATTCTATTTCATTTGGCGCGTCATTTTGAGGCCGAACAGCGTTTTCTGGAGCAGCCATTTCTTAGTCGCACACAAAAAAAAATAAAAGAAAAATGTCCGAACCGGTTAAGAGGGGTGAATAGCCTTTTAAATTTTGCCGCGAAAAATGCGCGGCACCAAGCGTCATCGAAAGCGCAAAGGAACTTTGTTGATGTTGTTCCGCCTTATAACAGCGGACTTGAAATTATGTATATGTATGCACTGCACTATGCACTTTTAGAATAGTTAAATGTTATTCTCCTTTTGTTTATAATTTGCAGCACAACACTGTTTTGATTTTTTCACAGCGCGAAATGTACGAAAAGATCAACCGCCTGCCGGCTTAGGTTATGTAATAATAACGCCTTTAATATTATAAGTTTATGTACGTGTCGTGTTTATTGTGCCAGTCGAATCTGCACTGCTGCAGCCGAAAGTCTGGCTTCATATTTTAATTTGGGGTTTACAAATGTAGTCGCTGAATAGGTAGCGCGACAGCTTAGCGAGACAAGGCAAATATAAAGAGGAGAGCGCAAGAGCGCTACAGGTTCAGCCATACACCTATGCGCACTAGACTAGGCGCTGGCGGGCTGCTCCGAACAACTACTACTACGAACAACTAATACCCTAAAACACCATTAATCTAACGGAATGTTTCTTTAGCGGATTTACCTTTTACGAAGAGAAAATTTAAAACAGCGCGAATTTCGCGTTAGCGAACTCCATGTTTACATGTTATGAATAGCGTCGTTTTGTAGGTTATGTCAAGAGCTTTCAATCGATATATAGCATTGCCCGATACCGATATGTAGCGCTTTGCACAAAGCCGCCAAATTCAAAAACCAAAAAAAGCGGAAGGGAGATATTTGACAACCTGATATGTGGCAACGCTGCAAAATAAAGTATGGACATAAAGCGGAAAAGAAAGTCATTTTTCAGTAGAATCCGCTTACACGTTAATTTTCTCTTGCAGGTTTTAAATAAATCTTCTTTTAATAATTTAACTAATTAAATAAAATTATACTTACCTCTCACAATCTGCTAGAGCATTTTTCTGGATATTGACAAGTTGCTCAACCATTTTATCACGCTTTTTCATTTCATCATCTACGCGTCTCATTTCCCTTAATGCTGTTGCGACCTATAATGGAAAAGTAAATAATTTATAAAACGGTTGTTTTTAAAACCAGGCAAGACGCAAACTAGTCTCTCAGTTTTAAAACGATTATTTTTAAACTTTATAAAAGTTGTCATTATATTGCAGTTAGTATAGTAGTATATTGAATGTATTTTACATGGGCGATAATTTTTGCTACAGCTGCTTTTATTTGTTGTTATTGTTATTCTTAATAATAATATTTATTAATAATATAGCAAGGACGCCGCTCTATTCGTGAACCAACGGGATTTAAAAGCAAGTTCTGCATGGATAATTCTGGGCTTTGCCATGATAATTTTAATATTAATAATATTAATATTAAGGCAAATAATAAACTTGAAGACAGACGAGATCGATATAGCTATCCGCACAGTCCGAAAATACAAGTCCGGGGACTTTCCTCTCGAGTTATCAAAAGGGAGTAAGTCCCAGAAGTTTTGCTAAATAGTTATGGGCACGCTCAAAGGAAACTCCACAGTGAGGACTATTAGGCCGCTGTGCAAGTTGAGGATACGAGACCTAGACGGTTCGACAAGCGAAGAGGAAGTCATCACTGCAATCAAGTGTAGTATGTTCACATATCGAATGCACACTGTACTCAGTGTTGTACTAAAATAATATTTCAAACACATTGTGGCCAACCACAATATTTATATATAAATTCAAGTCCCAAGCAGTTTCTCAAGTGCCTGGTAACATAATACCTCCTTTCTGCCGCGACGATTCTTCTTCGTCACTTACTAATATCTATACATACATAAGCGGTGACCGCTCTGCTGCCCGCTTTGCTATCGGCGCTGCAGCGAGTTGTTTAGTAATAATCCATAATGTATAAGAAAAAACTACATTTAATAAAGATATATTAAACCTGAAGGTTTATTTTTAAAATACATCTTGGCTACATTGGAGGATTTATGGATAATGTGCATAAGGATACAACAACAAAAAGCTGGAAGGACTGACTGAGTAAAGATGGAATTATGGGGCGCTGTGAAGTGAAAAATAAGATAAAACGAGGACGGAAGCTAACTTGGGCAAGCCGAAGTTTTAATACCCTTGCAGACTTTTGCCGAAATTGCTAAAATTGAAAAGGTAGCGAAAGGAATAAGTTATACATAAATAAACTAGATTTATGTCATGTCAATAGCTTTCATACCGCAAAAATGTCATATAAAAATAGAAAAAAGGGATATTTTTGGAGCCTTTAACAATTTTTCCTACGGAAGCTATAAGATATAGACGTCCGATCGGCAAGCGCTTATACCCTGATCAAGATATGCGTAAATAAATTAGACTTGGAAAAATTTATGTCAATATCTTTTACACTGCGCGAAATATTCTGAAAAACATCAAATTTGGACCGATTTTACCCTATTGTTCCTATGGGAGCTATAAGATATTGAGCTATAGAACCAGATAATAATTCCTCCCAAGAGATTACCAACGAGGAAAAAATGTTCCCGAAAGATTGCCCAGGACCACTGATAAGCGCATCTGCGGGACAACGTGCCTACCGAAAAATATAAATCCGAAATTCTATGCGATGACCGGCACTGGTACCGCCAGAGCCCAAAGACCCAGGACAACAGCAGCAGAATCAACAAGCGTGAGGGGCAAACCGCCACTTATGCCTACGAATGGACCATCAGCGAGCCAACCGGCGACGACCAGCTGATGAAGCCGAGAAGGACAACAATCAACAAGCGTGAGGGGCAAACTGCCACTTGTGCCTACGAACGGAGCATCAGCGAGTCAACCGGCGACGACCAGCTAATGCAACCGAAATAGATGACACTCCAAATTAACAAAAAAATTTAAATAATGTTTTTCACTAAATATATAAAAAAAAACAATTGTTAACATTGAGGGGAACCATTGCTGCCCGATTAGAAATATGGCCAGTGAAGGTATACGCAAAAATACGTAGAAGTTTTGTAAACAACAGTAAAAAATTTAAATTATTAAATTATTATTATTAATACGAAAACAGAGGACTCAACTACCAATTTATTTGGTCTGATCTTTACTTATGCAATAATATGGCCGATGCAGTTAATGTTTTTTGCATTGCAATAAACTCATTATACCCGTTACTCGTAGGGCACTAGCTAAAAACCAACTGCCGAAAACCCGAGCGTGCACAAAAAGCCACAAATACCCACTTACACACTCAATCGCAAGCGGGCAAGCGGGTGAGTAGTCAGTGAGTGTAGACGTGTTTTCAATTACCTCCTGAGTTTTTCCAATTAGAAAGCCTTAAACAGCCCTGAAAAGGTAAACAAAGTGAACAGCGTGATCCCCATAGGAGGCGGTACGTACCAGGGTGGGTCTGTGCGTTGAGTACACCATATTTTAGCGTTTAGATCAGTTAAAACTGGTGCTCCACCGAGGGTAGAGGGGAGAGGGGTCACCAAGACTCTGTTTTCTCCCGCTCTCTTCCCACTGGGAAAACAAAAACAAAGTTTTCCCGCAGGCGATCTGCGCGTTTCCCTTTTTTGGCAACTGGACAAACAGCTGATCACTCCGATAGTGCTGGAAAGCGCTCAAACCACAGCCAGAATCGGAAACAGAAACCAGCCGCTACTATCAGCTAGGAAAAAATTGCATAATTCTAGGCCGAGCTCAACCAGTAGATATTCAACTCGTAGCAGTCAGCTTCTGAAAGGGTCGAAGCGTTGAGTTCAAAAGGCCGATCTTCTACACCAGTCTAGATAGGGGAATTAGGGGCAGCAAGTCAAGGATCCGACAAATTCCAACCCCCCCGCTTAGGCGGTGCCCCAGCAAACGGGGCTCTGGGGACCGAAAAGGGGCGGTATAACCCCCATCGTTAGAAAGTCTAGGAGAAATCTGAGACCAGCGAGGGAACCCCTGTCGCGGACGGTGAAAGACCAATGGACCAGGCAAACCCCTTTGCAAAAAGCACAGCGATGGCCAGATCGCCAACGGTGCAGGCGCAGCATAAGGTTGAACAGCAGCCAAAACAAGCGGAGGCAATCACGTCCCTGGAGGACATTATTGCGAAAATAGGCCTCGCCGTGAATGGCCTCTCCCTTCTGTTTAAGGACCACAGGGTCGTCAAACAGCCGATGCGCGATCTCCTAACAGAGCTGGTGGAGCTGCATAAAACGGCAGTGGCCTCCATTAAGCAGGAGGAAGCCACAGGAAAGGAGTGCAGGGAAAGTGCCACGCAAGCCACACCGAGAGCCGAACAGCGTGACAAGCTCTGTGGAAAAGAAAGGATAGTAGCGACACCAAAAAGGGCAAGAGAGCCAGCAGCAGGCCAAAAATGTACGCCACCAATGAAGAGGGTACATCGGGAACGGATACATGAGAAGCGACACGAAGATTTCCAGCAAGTAGCCGACAGAAACCCTAAGGGAAATTCCAAAAGGCAGCTCAGGGCCAGACCAGACGCCATCGTGGTTGCAAGAGTGGGGGAGATTACCTACGCGGAACTTCTCAAGGCCGTTAAAGGAGACTCCACGTTAAAACACGTCAGTGGGGACGTACAGACCATCCGTAAGACGGCCAAGGAAGATCTTTTGCTGCAGCTGAAGAAGTCTCCAGACCACAGCGCGGAGGAGGTTAAAAAGGCAGTCGGAAACGCTCTCGGGGTTAAAGCAGTTGTAAGGGCCCTGACCGAGCAAACCAGACTTGAGGTCATGGACTTAGACGAAGTCACAACCAAGGAGGAGATAGTGGAGGCTCTAAACAGTAAGCTAGGCGATACCCCTCTTTCGGAGGAGGCCGTAAAGTCGCTGAGAGCCACCAGAAACGGCCTGCAGATAGCCACACTAATGTTGCCAACACCCACAGCGAACAAGCTGGTAAACTTGGGGAAAATAAGGATTGGATGGGTGATCTGCCGGATTAAACCCATTTTTTCGCCAAAACGCTGCTATAAGTGTCTCGCGTTCGGCCATATCTCGTCGAACTGCACGGAAAAAACGGATTTGCGCGGAGCATGTTTCAAGTGTGGTGGAAAAGACCACGAGGCCAGAAGCTGCAATAGGGACCCACATTGCCTACTCTGCGCGCAGAAAAGAGATCTTCCAACAAACCACGCGTCTGGGAGCTTTAAATGCCCAGCGTATGTCGAGGCGGTAAAATCTCAACAAAGATGCTAAGGGTCATGCAGCTAAACCTCAACCACTGCAGGGTGGCCCAGGACCTTCTCACCCAAACAATTTCCGAGCTCAAAATAGACCTGGCAATTCTGAGCGAACCCTATAAAGCAATTAGATCCAACACGTGGGTCACGGATCAATTGGGAAAAGCAGCAATCTGGACATGTGGGCAACCGGCCCAACATCTAGCATGCGTGAAAGCATCAAAAGGCTACGTAAGGGCGAAGCTAAAAGACCTTTGGATTTTTAGCTGCTACTTTCCACCCAGCTGGACACTAGAGGAGTTTAGCGAGACGATAGACAGCCTGGCAGTCGACATAAGAGCACACTCGCCTGCGATTGTTGCCGGGGACTTCAATGCGTGGTCAACGGAGTGGGAGTCAGCCTCAACAAACGCCAGAGGAAGAGTGGTCACTGAGACGTTCGCATCGCTGGACGTTCTCCTACAAAACAGGGGTTCTACCCCTACATTTAGGAGAGCGGGAGCGCAGTCCATAATCGACCTCACCTACTTAAGCGCAAGCTTGGCGGCGACGGCGACCTGGGAAATTAGCGAGACCTACACGGCGAGCGACCATAGTGCAATTATAAGCACCATCCGCATGAGAAGAACCGCCACACCGACAATTACTCGAGGACACTACAAAGAAAATACGCTCGACATACCAGCATTTAGAGCGGCCCTGGAAGGGATGGAATTAGCGGAAAACGAACGGGCATTGATGGCAAATGTCAAGGAAGCCTGCGACGCCAGCATGCAGCGCAGTAAAAGCTTCAAGGGGCGCAAGCCAGTCTACTGGTGGAACCAAGCGATTGAGGAGGCTCGCCGCGAATGCATAAGCGCTAGGAGAGCCTACCATAGGGCCCGCGGAACCGAAGCCTTCCATATACTCAGGGAAGTTTTCACCCAAAAGAGGAAGATCCTAAAGCGGAAAATAAAAAGCAGCAAAAGGCGGTGCTTCCTGCAACTCTGCGATGAAGCAGAAAACGACTTGTGGGGAAAGGCCTACAAGGTGGTAATGAAAAAAACCAACGCCGTTAAAAACGTGACCCCAACAGGCTCCGCGAAACTGGGAGAGATTATAAAGCACCTTTTCCCAGCGCAGGAAACGAGGCAAGCGGAAGCGTTTGGTGTCCCGGACCACCAGATACCGCCGGTTACCCTACAGGAGCTGGTCAACATAGCCCAGAAGGTACCAAATAACAAAGCACCAGGGCCAGATGGGATCCCAAATCGGGCACTCAAACTTGCCATCAGCATGTACCCGAGCACCTTTGCCAGTGCATACACTAAGTGCCTGGCCCAAGCCTGCTTCCCAGAACGGTGGAAACAGCAAAAGCTGGTGCTTATTCCAAAGGCAGGAAAAGACAAGGATGAACCGTCGGCTTATAGGCCCATTTGCCTTCTAGACACGGCCGGCAAAATATTGGAAAGTATTGTCAGTGCAAGACTCGGAGAGGCAATAGAGGTTGCCGGAGGGCTCTCAGAAAGTCAGTATGGCTTCAGAAAGGCTCGCTCAACCCTAGATGCACTAGAAGCCGTGGACCGCATAGCCAGGCAGGCCATAGAAGGCAAAAGGTGGCTGGGAGGAAACAAACAATACTGTTTGGTGGCAACTCTGGACATCAAAAACGCCTTCAACTCGGCATCCTGGAGCAGAATAATGGCCTCACTCGGGATGCTGAACATCCCAAAGTATTTGCAGGCGATCGTTAGCGACTACCTGAGCGACAGGTGGCTCCACTATGACACGGACGAAGGACCTCAACGCTACAAAATCACAGGAGGAGTGCCACAAGGGTCCGTCTTAGGCCCATTATTGTGGAACACCATGTACGATGGTATCCTGCGACTAAACTTCCAGCAGGGCGTAAACGTTGTTGGCTTCGCGGACGACGTCGCGGTCATAGTGGTCAAAAAGTCCATAGCTGAGGTAGAAAGCTCTACAAACGCAGCAATCAGTATGATAAGTGAGTGGCTACAAATCGTAGGACTAGAACTGGCTGAGCAGAAAACCGAAGCGGTACTCATCAGCAGCAGGAAAAAAGTGGAAACGGCACGAATCACTGTGGGCGGAGCCCAAGTGGAGACGAAAAGGGCTATAAAATACCTAGGTGTCATGCTGGACACCAGGCTGTCCTACAGGGAGCACCTGCAGGCGACTCATAAGAGGGCTCACGGAGTCACGATGGCAGTGTCCCGAATGATGCTTAACCATAGAGGCCCAAAATCCACGAGCAGGAAGCTACTGTTTAACGTAGCAAAGTCGTCCATCATGTATGCAGCACCAATATGGGCCGAGGCGACAACAAAAAAGAGCTACATAAAGGGTATAGAGTCGGACTACAGAATAGGAGCTCTTAGGGTAGCCTCCGCCTTCCGCACGGTCGCTACAGAGGCCATTCTGGTTATCAGTGGTATAACACCAGTCGAGCTCGCAGTTATTGAGGCCAAGGAGAACTTTGAAGCGAGAAAATCAGCTGACACACAGGCGGACCACCGCTTGGCAAAACTAAGGTCAAGAACAAAGTCTCTTGAAAACTGGCAGCAAAGATGGGATAGGGCAGAAACCGGCCGGTGGACGCACCGACTCATCCCCAATATAGCGGCTTGGGTAAACAGACCACACGGCGAACTAACGTTCCATCTGACACAGGTGCTGAGCGGACATGGATGCTTTAAGGAGTATTTACATCGCTTCGGACACGAGACAAGCCAAATCTGCGATACCTGCGGAACAGTGGAAAATGCCGAACACGCACTAACCACATGTGTCAGGTTCGGAGAAGAGCGCCGAAGAGCTGAACAAATCCTGGGGACCCCGATCACAGTGGAGGGACTTGTTCCTAGTATGCTGGAGAGTCAGGATAACTGGACAGCTGTATGCAGTCTGGCTGCGGAAGTCACGACGGAACTGAGGCGGCTGGAACGCATAAGGAACGAGAGGTCCTAAACAGGCCAGCCAGCCTTGCGAAGCAATGCTTCACGGCAGTCCCGCAAGCCTGGATATCATATGTATATTTATTTATTTTGTCTATATATGTAATTTATGAATAAAAAAAAAAAAAAAAAAAAAAAAAACCCGTTACTCGTAGAGTAAAAGGGTTTATTGTATTCGTGCAAAAGTATGTAACAGGTAGAAGGAAGCGTTTCCGACCCTATAAAGTATATATATTCTTGTTCAGGATCACGAGCCGAGTCGATCTAGCCATGTCCGTCTGTCCGTCTGTCCGTCTGTCTGTCTGTCCGTCTGTCCGTCTGTCCGTCCGTATGAACGCTGAGATCTCGGAAACTATAAAAGCTACAAGATTGGCATTTTGCATGCAGATTCTAGGAGTTCCTACGCAGCGCAAGTTTGTTTCAAAAAGGTGCCACGCCGCCTTTAACGCACACAATCGCTGGTATACGATTTTAAAAATTTAAATATTTCGGAAAAGTAAAAATGCAGTTTTATTGTGTTTATCAATACCTATCGAAATGTAGAAAAAAATTTTCAAATCGGACCATTCGTTAAAAAGTTATGCGTGATCAAAGTTTCTATCTCCATCTCCCTCGCACTCCCTTTACCTGAGTAACGGGTATCTGATAGTCGGGGCACCCGACTATAGCGTTCTCTCTTGTTTTTTAATTCCTGTGTTTCGTGTACTATCCGTCAATCTCAAATAAATCACCTTGGTTTTGTAACGGGCATCTATAAGCAAAGTTAAGGCTCGGTGATACTGATAGGATTAGAGCGCAACCAAAAATATTCCTCCCAAAAATAATATCGTGTCTACCGCTTTTCCACCTCAGCTGTTAATGAGGCGTCATTCATCCCACCCTTTTATCGGCCATTCTATTTTCCCTTTCTTTAAAACGGCCCCTTTGCGGTAGCGGTTTTACGGGGGCCTCAAGTCCGCCGAGGAAAACACTCAAATTTACCATATTACAAACATTTTATTTATCTACTAACAAAAAATTAAATTCTCACAAAAATATTAACGCCCAAAATACGGAATAAAATTAGCAAATAAAGATAATAAATATAAACAAGTACAATAAATATAATAAATAACAAGAGAGAACGCTATAGTCGGGTGCCCCGACTATCAGATACCCGTTACACAGGTAAAGGGAGTGCGAGGGAGATGGAGATAGAAACTTTGATCACGCATAACTTTTTAACGAATGGTCCGATTTGAAAAATTTCTTCTACATTTCGATAGGTATTGATAAACACAATAAAACTGCATTTTTACTTTTCCGAAATATTTTCCGAAATCGTATATAAGCGATTGTGGGCGTTAAAGGGGGCGTGGCACCTTTTTGAAACAAACTTGCGCTGCGTAGGAACTCCTAGAATCTGCATGCAAAATGCCAATCTTCTAGCTTTTATAGTTTCCGAGATCTCAGCGTTCATACGGACGGACAGACGGACAGACGGACATGGCTAGATCGACTCGGCTAGTGATCCTGAACAAGAATATATATACTTTATAGGGTCGAAAACGCTTCCTTCTACCTGTTACATACTTTTGCACGAATACAATATACCCTTTTACTCTACGAGTAACGGGTATAAATATGAATGTACATTTAATGGTCTTAAAAAAATCTTGCATCCTTAAATAACTTAATTGATTTCGAAACTTTTACTTTAGATTTTATAAAATTTCTTTTAACAAAGTAGCCTATAGTTTTTATAACCTTGCAGAGGGTATTATAATTTTGGTCAAAAGTGTGCAACGCAGTGAAGGAGACATCTCCGACCCTATAAAGTATATATATTCTTGATCAGTATCACCTCCTGAGTTGATATAAGCATGTCCGTCTGTCTGTCCGTCTGTCTGTCCGTCTGTCTGTCCGTCTGTCCGTCTGTCTGTCCGTCTGTCTGTCCGTCTGTCTGTCCGTCTGTCTGTCCGTCTGTCTGTCCGTCTGTCTGTCCGTCTGTCTGTTTCTACGCGAACTCTCTCTCAGTTTTAAAGATATCGAATTGAAACTTTGCACACACCCTTCTTTCCTTTGCACGCAGTATATAAGTTAACTAAGTTAACCGGGCGACGGCAATGACCGATCGTCCGAAGGCTCGCTCCGGCCAAATTGCTGACACAGCGTCTGGCCGGAAGCTCGTGCATAGCCGGCAAAGACTACCCATTGGAGTGGCCGCTATGAGTCTCTTTTTTGTTAGCTTTAAGTTTCAGTTTAGATTTGACTTTATATGAATAAAGAGCTGTCGCTCATACAATTTATACTCCGACTACCGTCGTTAAATTCTTATCATTGAAAAACTGTCTGAGTCCCTAGGCCAGCAGGTAAAGAAGGGCAGTCACCCTTCCAACATAATCTTCGTAATTCATCTTGGAGAATTCTACGGCCAGCCGGCCAACCACCACAGCGACGAACCTTGCCACCCGCACCCCCCTGGATAAGCTGCAACTGCGAGGGACGACGCGTGGGATAAATAATTAATTAATTGGCGCTCAACGCAAAAGTACCCACAGCGGTATAATAGGGATCATGTAAGTGAGCACCTCAGTCCTTATACTTCCCGGCATCTGCATTTGTGTGTAACTTATAATAAATAAAAGAAATAAATCGCGGCCAGAATATTCTTCTGCAGCTCGAATAAATAAAACAAGTAAATCACTGCCAGAATACTTTCTGCAGCTCCACTTCCATAATTTGTTTGGTGTTTTTTAAAAAAATAAATACAATATTAATTAACATACTCATTATTTGATGACATTGTGGAATTTTAAAGTGTGAAATTATATGCGTTATTGTTATATTTGCTTCTGTGTGTTGTTTGCATTTTTAATTGCTAAAAAAAAATATAAATATATCAGACACATAAAATATAAATATAGTATTAAATATCTCGGCCTCGGCGCAAGAGCGCCGCTGGGAAATAAATAAATTGTTAATTTATTTAAATAATTTTATTGGCGACAGAGCTGTCACATCCAATTGTGGGCATTTAATTTAGCCCTTTTGTGTCGTTGTGTTTTTTGCTTATACTTAAAATTCTCTGTATTAGCTTTGCAACAATCTTGGGGTTTTTTTTGTTTTTTTACTGCTTCCCCGCTCCGCGCCGGTACGCGAACCCGACACCGCGCATTCACATTTCGGCTCTGTTAGCTTCGCTTCTTTGTTTACCATAGCGGCAGCCCAGCTGCCACGGCCCCTTTGCTGTACAATTTTTTTATGTAAAGCTGCTTAGGCATGCAACTCTTGGTAGATGGAATTTAACATTGCTGCCCATGTCATTCCTAGATTATAGGGATACCAAACAAAATAGCGACTCAGAGTCAGACTCTGAGAGACTTCTAATTACTTCTACACCGAGGCAGGCGGCTACCAGTGCCGCTCCCAATACAAACATGTCCATAAACGCGGATCAGCTCCAGGCTGTCATCCAGGCGGCTATCGCCAACGCCCTAATAGAAAAGGCCGGCGAGGACCAGCGCAGGGAGAATGAAATGCGCCGAACTATAGAGAACTTAGCTAGGCAGGTGGCAGAGGCGCGGATATCACCCGCCCAGATGGAAACCCCCCAGATTAAAGTTTATGAACCGATTGATATCTCAGGCAATGTTCAATGCAACGAGCCCTTAGACGCCGTTAAATGCCTTCCCGAATTTACGGGGGCACAAGAGACATATGTCTCTTGGCGGCAAGCGGCAGTAGCTGCGTATTATATATTTAGAAATTATGTAAATAGCTCACGCCATTACCAGGCGGTAATTATTATTAGGAGCAAAATTAGGGGCCCTGCTGATGCCGTGCTATCTTCGTTTGGCACTGTATTGAATTTTGATGCGATTATAAATCGCCTCGATTTCACATACAGTGACAAGCGACCGATGCATGTCATAGAACAAGAAATGGGCACCCTCAGGCAGGGAAACTCTCTCTGCTACAATATTATGATGAGGTCGAGAAAAAATTGACTCTCCTCACAAACAAAGCCACCATGTCGCACGATGCCTCGGCGGCAAGGGTCCTATGCGAAAAATTCCGGGATGATGCCCTTCGAGTATTCATCTCGGGATTAAAACGCAGCCTCACAGATGTCCTCTTCTCGGCAAAGCCGAAGGACATGCCAACAGCGCTTGCTTTGGCCCAAGAAGTGGAGGCAAACCACGAGAGGTATTCCTTCGCGGCTTCGTTTGCAAGAAGCCAGGAGGATAAAGAAAAAAAACAATATCCAAGGACGCAGGAGCGCCAACAGGCCACTCCTCAAAATAATTCGCAAACAGGTGCTAGCAAGAATCCGTATTTCACAAAGCAGCACAAAGCTCAGGTCCACTCTGCTCCACGCGGTGATAGGCCTCATGAGAATACTCCCGAGCCCATGGACATCGACCCTTCGCTGTCCAGGATGTTCAAGCCATCTCAAGCGCCGGCTTACCAAAACAGGAAACCGGCCGTGTCCGATCGATCTGGCCCGCACAAGAGGCAGAGAGTTAACAACATTGCGCAGAGCGAGGGCGAAACCGAGGGCAAATACACCGCCGCAGCCTCAGGCGCGGTCCAGGAAATCAATGATGACGCCATTCATGAATATGATTCGGACGTTATTAATTTTTTAGGGGAAAATCCCTGCTACCCGTCATCAGACGAAGAGTAGCAGGAGTAGAAATGAAGCTTTTGGTAGATACGGGCGCATCAAAAAATTTCATCCGTCCATACGAAGGATTGAAAGGCATCCGCCCGGTAGAATCGCCATTTACGATACATTCTATCCATGGCGTCACCACCATCACTAGGAAGTGCTTTGTCTCCCTATTCAACTTGAAGGCCACGTTCTTCATATTACCAGATTTGTCCTCCTTCGATGCCATAATTGGCCTTGACCTGTTAAAACAGGCAGGGGCATCGCTTTGTCTAGCTTCCGGCCACCTCAAATGGGGCTCCGAAGTAGAACAGTTAGAATTCCAATCGTGCCCCGACGTCAATTTTACCAACATTGATTGCTCGGACGCCCCGCCTCTAGCTAGAGAGGCCTTTATAAAAATGCTCGGCGAACGAAAAAAGCCTTTGCAAACGCCAACGAGGCTCTACCTTACAACACGTCGGTGGTAGCTACCATCAGGACGGTTAGTGAGGAGCCCATTTATGCCAAACTTTACCCATACCCAATGGGGGCAGCTGATTTTGTCAATAACGAAATCCAAGAGTTGCTAAAAAACGGCATAATACAAAAGTCAAAGTCCCCCTACAACAACCCAATATGGGTAGTAGACAAAAAGGGCACTGACGAAGCGGGCAACCGCAAAATGCGGCTCGTATTGGACTTTCGCAAATTGAACGAGAGGACGATACCTGATCGCTATCCTATGCCAAATATCTCTATGATACTAGGGAATTTAGGCAAAGCCAGATACTTCACAACACTCGATTTGAAGTCTGGCTACCACCAGATCACTCTGGCAGAGCGTGACCGTGAAAAAACTTCCTTTTCCGTTAACGGAGGAAAGTACGAGTTTCGCCGGCTACCGTTTGGTTTGAAGAATGTTGCCAGCATCTTCCAAAGAACCATCGACGACATACTGCGAGAGCAGATTGGCAAATTTTGCTATGTCTATGTTGATGATGTCATCGTCTTCTCAGAAGACGAAAACGCCCACATACGGCACGTGGATTGGGTTCTTAAGAGCCTGCACGACGCCAACATGAGGGTATCAACGCAGAAATCGCGTTTTTTTAAGAAAAGCGTTAACTTTTTGGGCTTTATTGTCACCAGCAACGGTGCTACAACTGACCCAGAAAAAATTAAGGCCATTCAGGAATTCCCCGAACCCAAAAATATATTCGAGGTGAGATCGTTCCTTGGCCTGGCCAGTTATTACCGATGCTTCATTAAAGATTTTGCATCAATAGCTAGGCCCATCTCCGATATCCTGAAAGGGGAGCATGGAAGTGTCAGTAGGCACAGATCCAAAAATATCCAGGTGCAATTTAGCGAACAGCAACGGCTTGCTTTCCAAAAGTTGCGTAGCATTCTGGCTTCAGAGGATGTCATCCTCAACTACCCTGATTACAAGAAGGCATTCGATCTAACGACGGATGCCTCGGCATTTGGCATTGGCGCGGTACTATCCCAAGAGGGAAGACCCATCACCATGATATCTAGGACCCTAAAAGACCGAGAAGTTAACTACGCTACTAACGAGCGTGAACTGTTAGCCATAGTCTGGGCGCTGGCAAAATTACGCCATTACCTATATGCAGTAAAAGATATAAATATCTATACTGACCACCAGCCATTGAC
Organism: Drosophila kurseongensis; assembly: GCA_018153305.1. Lineage (NCBI taxonomy): Eukaryota > Metazoa > Arthropoda > Insecta > Diptera > Drosophilidae > Drosophila > Drosophila kurseongensis. Next base: position 3,372,838 of record JAECXX010000120.1, read on the forward strand.
ATTCGCAGTATCGGAATCCAATCCGAATGCGAAAATCAAACGATGGAAAGCTCGCATCGACGAGTCCGGCGCCAAAATGTTTTATAAGCCCGGCAAAGAGAATCTCGTTGCGGATGCCCTCTCCAGACAGCAACTTAACGTTGTGGAGGCGGAAGAAGCTTATTCGTGTGCGGCCACTATTCACAGTGAAGTGTCGCTCACACCCACCATCGAAACAACGGATAAGCCATTGAATTGCTTTCAGAACCAGATAACTCTGGAGGAAGCACGCTTTCCGTCTAAACGCAGCTTCGTGCTCTTCGGAAACAAGAGACGGCACAGCATTGACTTCATATGCAAGGAGTCACTGCTTGAGGAGCTCGCGGACGTTATAGTCCCCAAAGGCGTAAACGCCATTCATTGCGATCTGCATACGCTGGCAATGATACAGGATGAATTGGTCCGGCAATTCCCAGCCACCAAATTCTGGCACTGTAAAAACCGTATTACAGATATTTTCGCAGTCGCTGAGAGACGAGAAATCCTCACCACTGAGCATAATAGGGCTCACAGATCTGCACAGGAGAATGTCAAGCAGGTACTTTCGGAATACTATTTCCCGAAAATGACCAAGTTAGCGAATGAAATCGTCACTAACTGCAAGACCTGCGCTAAAGCAAAATATGACAGGCATCCTAAAAAGCACGAACTCGGCGAAACGCCAGTACCGTCGCATGTGGGAGAAATGCTACACATAGACATTTTCTCCACTGATAAGAAATACTTCCTCACATGCATTGACAAATTTTCAAAGTTTGCAATGGTCCAACCAATTCCCTCTAGAACAATAGAGGATCTCAAACCGGCTTTACTACAACTTCTTAACGTCTTCCCTAAAGCCAGAGTCATTTACTGCGACAATGAACCCTCATTGAACTCGCACACTATTCGGGCCATGCTGGAAAATCACTTCGGGGTAAGCATTTCAAATGCACCGCCACTCCACAGCGTCTCGAACGGACAAGTGGAGCGATTCCACAGCACTCTGGTGGAGCTTGCCAGATGCCTTAAAATCGACAAAGGCATTAGCGACACTGTAGAGTTGATCTTGCTGGCTACGTCTAAGTACAACAAGTCTATCCATTCGGTCATCGATAGGAGACCGGCCGACGTGGTAGTCACACAAACAAGTGACCCGCATTGCGATATACAGGATAAGATAAGACTTGCCCAAAATAAGCTGAGAAGCAGGGAAAATACCTCCCGACAAAACCGAGTGTTCAATGTCGGCGACAAAGTCCTAGTGAAATCCAACAGGAGACTAGGCAACAAGCTTTCACCGTTATGCGAAGAAAAAACTGTGGAAGCGGACATGGGGACCACAGTCCTCATTAAGGGGAGGGTGGTCCACAAGGACAACCTTAGGTAGGCGAGACACAAACATGTTGTCATTCGCTTGATAATTTTTTACTATTGTTAAGGGTAGCTTTTCGAGTGGTGTAGGTTTATTTAGGGATAATTAGGTTGAATATATATTACATATTAAATTGTAACTTAAAGCGTCTTAACACGTTCTGCCCAGGAGTACGACTCTATTTCGACTGCCTATAATTATAAGTCTGGTAACACTACCAAAAGGGACTTATCGATACTTTTCGAGGGTTGATGACGATATACTAAATTAGGCGCTGTTCACAGTCGGCCTCTCCTGACAAATCTCTGCGTCCTCGCAAGATTCAGGGGGTGGATCATCTTCCAAGTCGTCATCTTCATCTGGCTCCTCTGGTGGCAGCTCACACCAGCGTTTCATCTTGTCGGACGAATACACCGACTTGTAGTGTCTCTGCTTCCGTTGTGCGTGAGGGATATCTTCAACAAGATATCTGTCGTTCGGCAGGACCTTGTTGATTATAAAAGGACCTTTATAGCGAGGCTCCAATTTGCGAGATGTGCCCGTGCTGAATGGCTCATTCTCGACCAACACAAGGTCTCCAAGGCTGTACACAGTTGGCTTTGCATGTTTGGCATCGTAGCGTTTCTTGGCAGTAGCTCGATGATCGTTGACAGTTTTCGCAGCATCTGCTCTAAGCTGATTCAATTCCGCATCTGTTAGCATCTTTTGGTCCTGGCTTTGAATGATGTTGGTTATGGCGTTCTTCAAGATATCTCGGGGTTCATAACCGTACAGGAGCTGAAATGGGGAGCATTTAGTAGTACTATTTACCATGGTATTGATGCTCCACTGGATTGATCGAATGTTGTCATCCCAACGCTTATCGATGTCATTCGATGGCAACAACATTGACAAGATGGTTCGGTTTGTTCGCTCTGCGTGACCATTGGCTCTGGGTGTCCTTACAGCATTTAAGATATGTTTTACATTGTTTGATTTGCAGTACTTCTCGAAGTCTTTGGATGTAAAAGCTGTTCCTCGATCGGTGACAATGCGATCTGGCATTCCCAGGTAGCTGGTTACCTCTTGCAGGACATCCAGGACATGTTTTGTTGCTGTACTTTTCACTGCTCGTACGATGGTGAATTTGGTGAATGCGTCGACTATCACGAGAATATGCTCGTTTCTCTTGGAACTCCTTGGAAATGGTCCCAGGTGGTCCATATGAATCGTGGAAAAGGGGATCGGCTTGATGTCATCGTAGTGGTATTGACCTTCTTGACGTCCACCTGGTGTTTTATAAAGCGCACAGCCCACACATGACTTGATGTAGCTTTTTACATAGTTTCGCATTCGGGGAAACCAAAACATATTTAGAATTCGTGTAAGGGTAGCTTTTCGAGTGGTGTAGGTTTATTTAGGGATAATTAGGTTGAATATATATTACATATTAAATTGTAACTTAAAGCGTCTTAACACGTTCTGCCCAGGAGTACGACTCTATTTCGACTGCCTATAATTATAAGTCTGGTAACACTACCAAAAGGGACTTATCGATACTTTTCGAGGGTTGATGACGATATACTAAATTAGGCGCTGTTCACACTATTTTTTCCATTTTTTATCTCTAGCCACTTGGCATAAGTTTTTGTCCTTATCATGTTTCATTACCATTATTTGTACTCATAACTCATTTACGCTTTATCTCATATGTTTGGTGGTGGGCTACCCAAATGTTATAAAATACTACAATAAATCCAAAATTACAGGTTTAAGCCCATACCTCTGCTATTCCTTTTTGCCCTGACATCGGCGCACGTCACGGACTACTCGCAAGCCAAATACATTCCCATCATTGATGGACGAATTTTAGTATGGGAAGAATTCGCATTTTTGAGACACTCAGCGAATCTCTCAGAGTATAGGCGCGTGGTGGAGGAAACTGGTGGCATGATTAACATGTTTCCCCAGTCCCACATGCAAAAGCTTTTGATCGTAGATGTCGGTCACCTGCGTGACCTTCTCGAATCACTAAGCATCCACCATAGGGTAGCCAGGAGTTTAGACTTCTTGGGAGCGGCGTTAAAAGTAGTGGCGGGAACGCCAGACGCGGAGGACCTCGAAAACATTAAACTTACTGAATTTCAACTTATCAATGCAAACAATAGACAGATAAATATTAACAATAAAGTACAGGAACAAATCAATAGTATTACCACCACTGTCAACCAAATTCTGAGGTCGGCTAAAAAATCCCAAGTTGATACGGGACACCTATACGAGATGTTATTATCTCGGAATAGGATGATTGCGATGGAGCTGCAGAATTTATTGCTGGCAATAGCTCTTGCCAAAATCAATATAGTTAGCCCCAGCATATTAGATCATGCAGACCTGGAAAGTGTGTGGATAGAGGAGCCCACAGATACCCCCATTAGAGATATACTGTCCGTTGCGTCTGTCAAAATATTACAATCCGTTAACATTTTACATTTTATTATTAAATTTCCAAAAATTAAGTCAGCATGTGTCAAGATCACAGTTTTTCCCGTGTCACACCATGACACAGTACTCAGGCTGGAGGACAAGGTCATAGCAGATTGCGACGGAGAGATTCACACAGTCAAAAACTGCTCCGTGTCACCTGGAGCCACATTTTGTCAACTGGCGCTGAGGAGATCATGCGCCCAAGAACTCCACGCTGGGGGTATTGCGCACTGCGATATCCAGCATAGCGATTTGCACCCCATCACCCACGTAGATGAAGGCATTATCATCATAAACGATCGTCCAGCTCGTGTGAGGGTGGACAACGGCACTTACGTCCACTTACGAGGAACTCACCTCATCACCTTCATTGAGAGTGCCATGGTTAACGAAACCCGATACGTCAATCACGACGTGGCCCGGAAAAGGGTACCAGGAGTGGCTAGCTCGCCTTCCCTGAACATCACTCTGGAGCACAACATTCTTAGCCTTCCATACCTTCACCGCTTGAGTGAACGTAACTTGGAACATATTAAACAATTCGGGGAAGATATCAACGGCTATCGTTCACACCAGATAATGCTAATCGCAGGAGCGATCTGCTGCGCGTTGATCTGCGTCGGTCTCACTTATCGGCGAGTCACCCAGGCCAGGAGATCCACGGCCCAACTAAGGCAGGTGATTGCCCAAATAGGGTCGGCCGAGGGCGGCCTTAATTCTGAGGGGGGAGTAGTTAACTAAGTTAACCGGGCGACGGCAATGACCGATCGTCCGAAGGCTCGCTCCGGCCAAATTGCTGACACAGCGTCTGGCCGGAAGCTCGTGCATAGCCGGCAAAGACTACCCATTGGAGTGGCCGCTATGAGTCTCTTTTTTGTTAGCTTTAAGTTTCAGTTTAGATTTGACTTTATATGAATAAAGAGCTGTCGCTCATACAATTTATACTCCGACTACCGTCGTTAAATTCTTATCATTGAAAAACTGTCTGAGTCCCTAGGCCAGCAGGTAAAGAAGGGCAGTCACCCTTCCAACATAATCTTCGTAATTCATCTTGGAGAATTCTACGGCCAGCCGGCCAACCACCACAGCGACGAACCTTGCCACCCGCACCCCCCTGGATAAGCTGCAACTGCGAGGGACGACGCGTGGGATAAATAATTAATTAATTTATAAGTCGGAACGGCCGGGAGCGGCCCACTATATCCTATAGCTGCCATATAACTGATTGATCGGAAATGCCATAACTTTCATGTTTGTAAAGTTAGGAAGTTGGGATTTTCTATGGATTTTATATTTGGCCAATCAATCGGACCTACCAAAGTTCATAAGAATCGGACGACTATATCCTATAGCCGCTATATAACTGATTAATCGGAAATGCCATAACTTTGGTGTTTGTTAAGTTAGGAAGTTGGGATTTTCTATGGGTCTTATTTTTGGCCAATCAATCCGACCTACCAAATTTCATTCAGGATCGGCCGACATATAGCTGACATATAACTGAACGATTGGAAATGCCATAACTTTGGTGTTTTTAAAGTTAGGAAGTTGGGATTTTTTATGAGTATTAAGAATGCATCATATGAATAATTTTGGAGAATATAATTTACAGAGTATTCTGCAAGGGTTTATCAACTTCAGCTCCGCCCGAAGTTAGCTTTCCTATCTTGTTTTCTTTGATTTTACTTAAATTCGGAGAGGGCAAAGACAATAGCCATTTACGATCATCACAACTCGAGTGTTTTTGCTTGCTCCGCTTTAAAAACTATTGCACTCGGGTCTCACTCAAATTTTACTTTGCTTTAACCATACCCTTCTTTCAAGTTATGCAATGCCGATTATGGCGACAAGACAAATTTAAATTGCCAACTAACACCACATATTTGGGTTGATTAAAATCAATCACCATTTTTTTTAGCACCATCCGTCAAAGAAAGTGCTTTGATCGAGGAACGTGAAATCTCTGCTAGAAAAAGACAATATATTTTTTTTTTTTTTTTGGGGGACAAGGGTTTTTTTGCTTTAAACACTTTTGTTTATATTTTTTTTCTTATATGGGGTAGGCTGGCGAATAAACTTCTCATTAATTTGAGATTTCTTTTCATTTCCCCTTTTTTTTATATAGAGGGCCGCAGAAGTTTAAAAGGTTCACAAAACAAACACTTTAGACACAATTTCGAATACACTAAAAACATATTAAATAATTTAATTATTTTTTTTTTCTCGCGGAGTCCCACGGCCACTTATCCGCCCAACCAACCGAGGCACGATTCGCGAGAAGATAGACGCGAGATAAGAAAATATAGGTAAATGTCCGGGGAAAAGGTAATAGTAAGATCAATTTTGTGACAATGAAGCTAGTATTAATCGTTTTGGGAGCGGGAGAGAGTCAAGATTTGAGATTATAGGAAAAAGTCTATTATAGTCAGAACATAATACACTGAAAGGCTCATGCAAGGCATAGTTAGATCTACAATGATTTAATATTAGGGGAATATAATACCATTCCATTATATTATGGATATGAATTATGGTTATGACAATCATCACTATTGCTTTACCTAGTATTGGCTGATCGTCTATTACTGATCTAACTTGTACACCCGGAATGACGGATGATACAATTCCCTTTTGGGTGGTTGTGGAATGTATTAATGGAGAAGCATCTAAATTAAAGGTTTCAATATATAAATTTCCTAAATCATAAATGCTTACTGAAATAGCTGAGACTAATTACAGAATTCTTTCTTTAAAATAAGGGTCCCTATCTTATGTTTCTCTAATTGCCTTTAGTGTAGCCATATTTTATTTAATATATTTTTATTTGTATTTATTTATATTTATTATATTCAATTTTCTTAAATTTTAAAAGTTGATTACAGAATTATTTTGTTGTTGTTCGTGCTTTATTTTTTTTAAATTAAATTTTGTCCAGATCATTGGCCTGACTCATGTATTTCTTTTTTATTAATTTGCGCACACTATAACAACAATTATTATTAACAGTATATGTATTAATTTTAAGTCATTATTATTTTACTCTACTTTATTAATAACATTAGCAGTGGAGTCCACTGACTTAACGCCTACTTTTGCCATTTTTGGCGTATATATATTTGAATTATAATTATAACTATCTATAAATAGATGCAAAGTAATGCAATAAGTAAATTTTCTGAAGACACCGGAGTGTTATTGGAAAACTGCAGTTTACAAAATTGAGGCCAAAAATTCGGATGAATTCTTTCTTCGCCTGACATATTTGGGTTGCTTTCTTCATGAATGGACGATGTCGACTTTGTTGGCTGAGGTCTGTGTTCGCTGCTTTGTTTTTCTGAGCACCCAGTAGCTGATGATTCTACAGGAAGGTTTTACAACATTCTTGGCCCCACAATCCCAACAGAAAATGCTGTCCTTATCGCGGAAATCTTGATGGCGATGGCCCTCCTTGTGAAAGTTCCAGCAAATTAAAGCCAGAGCACCAACTTCCTCGTCCTTCTCCTTCTTCTACAAGTTCAGCTACCTATCGCCGAAAAGGAACTACCTTTTGGTACCTTTGATTTTCCTGACATCGTCTAGAAAACTTTCACGGCGGCGGCAAATTTCCCTCAAACAATCCACCGAATGAATAGATACATTTAGCAATTCGTATCTTATATCGTGTCTCAAATTCCTCTCCAGAATATTGACCAATGTGAACTCCTCCAAAGGCACTTCCAATCCATTCATCATCTGTCTGACGAGTGATAGCTTCAACCCTGTATTTAAAATGATCAATGCTAATGATAATGCTTTTAAAGTAAAATTGTATTTTAAAGACAAATGTTTGATGGGTGTAGGTGTGTGTGGGTGGTTCACTGATAATTATAATAATCGTAAGAATAATAATTATTTATAAATGTAACGGGCATATATAAACAAAGTTAAGGATTAGAGCGCACGCAAAAATATTCCTCGGCTTCGGCTTGTCAGCTAATGGGATGGATTCTTGCTTTATACCTCAAGGCCTACTCGATTATTATTAAACTTTCAATTTACGTGCTACGACAAACCGAAAACTATAACCAGGGAGAGAAGGCACTCCTACACTTGGCTTATTGTCGGGCTCAAAGCCCTTTTCACCTCCGATCGGGTCCACCGCTTTTCCACCTGTTAATGAGGCGGCGTTCAGCCCACCCTTCCATCGGCCGTTCCATTTTCCCTTTCTTTAGAACGACCCCTTTGCGGTAGCGGTTTAACGGGGGCCTCAAGTCCGCCGAGGACAAACACTCAAATTTACCACATTACAAACATTTTATTTATCAACTAACAAATTAAAATTCTCACAAAATTATTAAGGCCCAAAAATTTAGCATGCTAAAATAATTTAATTGATTTTGAAACTTTTACTTTAGATTTTCTAAAATTTCTTTTGACAAAGTAGCCTATAATTTTTTTTTCTTTGATTTAACATAAATTCACTTGCATACAAAAGGAAAAAAACTCAGAGAGTGCAAAGACAATAGCCATTCATCGCAACTCGAGTGTTTTTGCATGCTCCGCTTTAAAAACTACTGCAGGGGTCTCACTCAAATTTTACTTTGCTTTAACCATATCTTTCTTTCTAGTTATGCAATGCCGATTATGGCGACAAGACAAATTTAAATTGCCAACTAACACCACATATTAAATATTTTTTTTTATAAAATTGCCGCATAATATTATTTGGGTTGCTTAAAATCACTCACCATTTTTTTTAGCAGCATCCGTCAAAGAAAGCGCTTTGATCGAGGAATCTGAAATCGCTGCTAGGACAATATTTTTTTTGTTTTGGGGTCATAGGGGTTTTTTCGATTTAAACACTTTTGTTTATACTTTTTTTCTTATATGGGGTAGGCTGGCGAATAAACTTCTCATTAATTTGGGACTTCTTTTCATTTCCCTTTTTTTTTCTGTAGAGGGCCCGCAGAAGTTTTAAGGGCTAACAAAACAAACACTTTAGACACAACTTCGAATACACGAAAAACATATTAAATAATTTAATTATTTTTTTTTCTCGCGGAGTCCCACGTCCCACTTATCCGCCCAACAAACCGAGGCACGATTCTCGAGAAGATAGACGCGAGATAAGAAAATATAGGTAAATGTCCGGGGAAAAGGTAATAGTAAGATCAATTTTGTGCCAATGAAGCTAGTATTAATCGTTTTGGGAGCGGCAGAGAGTCAAGATTTGAGATTATAGGAAAAAGTCTATTATAGTCTGAACATAATACACTGAAAGGCTCATGCAAGGCATAGTTAGATCTACAATGATTTAATATTAACCGTTGTAAGGTCCAGTTCTCTCAGGACCCGGAACAGTTTTATAATTTTGTTAACACCAAGCGTAAGTCTAATTCTTTTCCATCCTCGCTGTCGTTCGAAAACATGACGGGAAGCACAGATCAGGCAATAGCCGATATATTTGCCAAATTTTTTCAAACGACTTACTCTACTTTAGATTATTCATCTCAGCCTTATTCTTACACCATGCCCAAGTCAAACCTCATATTCTGTCCCACTTTAACAGAAAGCTCTCTTCTTTTGGATCTTCTTCGTATTAAGCCTGTTTATTCGCCAGGGCCCGATGGTATTCCTGGGTGCGTGCTTAGGTATTGCGCTAAGGCCCTATGCAAACCTCTTCACAAGTTTTTTACCTTATCTCTAGAAACGTCCCAATTCCCAAATATTTGGAAGGAATCATTTGTTATTCCTCTTTTCAAAAAAGGTAACAAGTTAGAAGCCAGTAACTACAGAGGTATTTCTAAGTTGTCAGCTATTCCTAAGCTTTTTGAAAAAATTATTACTCCTCATTTGCAGCACTTTTGCAGATCAATTATTTCTCCGTGTCAACACGGATTTATTAAACGTAGATCCACAATTACAAACCTTCTAGAGCTCACTACATTTGTGATAAAAGGCTTCAATAGTAGTTTTCAAACAGATGTCATTTACACTGACTTTAGTAAAGCATTTGACTCTGTAAATCACTTACTTCTTATTCATAAACTTGACCTTTTAGGTTTTCCAGTTGATCTGCTTAAATGGATTTCAAGTTATCTAAATGGCAGGTCACAAAGGGTCCTTTTTAAAAATTCAATTTCTGAAATTCTACGTGTTACCTCCGGTGTCCCACAAGGGAGCCATCTGGGTCCGTTACTTTTTACATTATTTATTAACGATCTTCCCTCAATTATAAGTCATTCTCGCGCACTTATGTACGCAGATGATGTTAAGTTGTGCCTGCAGTATAAGGACATTTCCTGCCATTTAGACTTGCAATCCGATCTAGATAATTTTCAAAACTGGTGCCGAGATAATTTACTAAATTTAAACGGCTCCAAGTGCAAGCTGATGACTTTTTATCGGGCCAATCCGATATACGCGACTTACACGTTAAGTGGCAGCTCTTTGGATAGAATAACTCTTGTAAACGATCTTGGCGTTCTCTTGGACCCTAAACTAAAATTTTCTTATCACATTTCGTCCATGGTTAATAAAGCCAGAGGAGTGCTTGGATTTATTAAAAGGTGGTCAAAAGAATTTGATGATCCTTATTTGACTAAAACTTTATTTATTTCGCTAGTCCGTCCGATTCTGGAGTATGGGTCTCCCGTCTGGAGTCAACAATACGGAATACATATTGGTCGTATTGAATCTGTACAAAAAAACTTCCTTCTTTTTGCTTTACGGCGCCTAAACTGGGATGCAAATCTTATCTTACCATCTTATTCTAGTAGACTTCTTTTGATTAATTTACCATCCCTAGCCAACCGTAGAACGATGCTTGGTACTATCTTTATTTATTACCTTATACATGGTGATATTGACTGCCCCGACTTGTTAAGTCGGCTAAACTTTTCTGTGCCAAGTAGATTAACTAGAAATTATATTCCCCTAATTTTAAATCATTGTAGATCTAACTATGCCTTGCATGAGCCTTTCAGAGTATTATGTTCTGACTATAATAGACTTTTTCCTGTAATATCAAATCTTGACTCTCTGCCGCTCCTAAAACGATTAATACTTGCTTCATTGGCACAAGATTGATCTAACTATTACTTTTTTCCCCGGACCTTTACCTTTATTTTCCTATCTCGCGTCTATCCTATCGCGAATCGTGCCGTACGATACACGGCTGCGCCCCTCGGTCGGTTGGGCGGGTAAGTGGGCCGTGGGACTCCGCGCAAAAAAAAAAAAAAAAAAAAAAAATTAGGGGAATATAATTTGTAGTTAATCTACTTGGCACAGAAAAGTTTAGCCGACATACCTAGTCGGGGCAGTCAATATCACCATGTATAAGGTTATAGGGAGTGTTGGCTAGGGAGTGTAAATTAATAAGCAGAAGTCTACTAGAATAAGAAGGTAAGTTGAGATTTGCATTCCAGTTGAGCCGCCGTAAAGCAAAAAGAAGAAAATTTTTTGGTACTAATTTAATACGACCAATATTGTTTTTTTTTTTTTTTTTGTAATATATGTTTTATTTATTGAATCTTCTCTATATGAGACTAACAATAAGTGTACCAAATCTTAAGAATATAACTTTACTTACAGTCATGTAGACTGAATTTAGACTAACGGGCCCTAATATTTATTGCTGGGCTGGTAGATCGTTACGATGCAGACGAGTTCTGTTCGAAACCCGTCTTAGGTTCCTTGCGAGATTATTTGGGTGCAGTGTAAGCATGTTGTGGTAGGCCGCTTTCTGCTTTGCTATTTCATCTTTGACCGGTGGTATGCCCAGATCCCTGTGGATGTTTTCGTTCCGAACATACCATGGTGCCCCAGTGATTGTTCGCAGGATTTTTGATTGTGAGCGCTGTATGATGTCAATGTTGCTGTTGCTCGCGTTCCCCCAGAGCTGGGAGCCGTAGGTCCAAATGGGCTTAAGGGTGGAGTTGTGGAGAAGAACTTTAAAGTCCAGACACAGGGGTGATCGAGAATTTATAATCCAGTGTAGGCTGCTAGCTTTAAGTCTGAGATGTACTTTCTTGCATTCAATGTGCCTCCGCCAGGTTAGGCGTCTGTCGAGGTAGACGCCGAGATATTTTACATCGCTGAACACTTTTGTTCATTAATTTTGATTCGCCAGTCTGATAGCCACTTCTCAACTACCACCAAATGATCAGCCAGTTGAGCTGTTGCTCTAGTTGGGCATCTCGAGCGGCTCAGGATTGCGGTGTCGTCAGCAAATGTGGACGTAGTCAGCCTCTCGTTCGTAGGGATGTCTGCTGTGTATAGGACAAACAGGGTAGGGCCCAGTGCGCTACCTTGTGGGACTCCGGCTTCAATGTTATACTCGTTGGATGTCGTTGTATTGCATCTAACCTCAAAGACTCTGTGGTAGAGGTACGACTGAAGTAACTTATGAGTGTTTTCTGGCAGTAATGTTATGATTTTATGCATAAGGCCTTCAAGCCACACTCGGTCGAATGCCTGAGAGACGTCGAGGAATATCGCACTACAATATTCCCGATGTTCGAAGGCTGTACGAATTTCTGAAGTTATCCGGTTGACTTGCTCGATGGTTCCGTGGTTTTCACGAAACCCGAATTGATGTGCCGGGATTAAGTTTTGTTCTCTTAAATATGGTGTAATGCGCGTGAGCAGGCATTTTTCCCGTAATTTGGAGAGGCACGATAGTAAGCTTATTGGCCTGTACGATGAGGGAATTGTGTGGTCTTTCCCAGGCTTCGGTATCATTATAACCACGGACTTTTTCCATTTTTTGGGGTAGTAGGCAAGTTTTGTGATCCCGTTAAATAGCTTGCATATAACATCCACTGCGCAGTTTGGAAGTTCAATTATCATTTTTGGGGTTATTAGGTCGCCCCCTGGAGCCTTTTTCGGTTTTATTTGCTTCCTAATGACGTTAGCAATTTCAGGAGCTTGAAACAAAATCGGGTTAATTGCAATTTCAGAGCTAAGCGGCGGTAGTTGAAGAGAGTTTGGGGCGGCGTTCGGCTGAAATACATTTCGTAGGTGTAAAGCAAATGTTTCGGCTCTGTCTTCGTCACTGCGGGCCCAAATACCCGAGGAGTTTCTAATCGGAGTGACTGATTCTATCGGAGAGCTTAAATTTGGGTGAGCTCTCCACAAAGGATGCTTTGTACTGGTCGGCGACAGTTTCTCGATGTACCGGCGCTGCGCAAGCTCCTCTTGCTTGAGTGTTTTGGTGAGTCTGCGGGTGGCATCATTATAGAGTTGCTTCGAATGGGGCGATCTGCAGGATTGCCAAGCGCGTCGTGGACGTCGTTTTTCCCGAACCATTTGTTCGATTTGCAGATTAGTTTTGTATTGGTTGCTACGCACGATTGTCTCTTCTGGTGTTGAGATTTTGGCTGCTGCCACGAGTACTGACTCCAGGGCATCAGCACAGAAGTCGATGTCGTTCTCTATGTTTAACTGTGGTGTTAGTTCAATGTGGGAACTTACGTACTTTTTGTACTTTAGCCAGTTAGTTCTAGTCGAGGTCAGCCTGAAGGGGTGCTCGATTACTTTCGAGCTTTGAAGGAGAGTTATTAAAACAGGCGAGTGGGCCGATGATAAGTCCGATAGCGATATGGCGCTTACTAAATTTCTTGGGATGTTCTTGGTCACAGCGAAGTCAATTAAGTCCGGGAGTTTTCTGGGGTCAGCTGGCCAATATGTGGGGCTGCCAGGGGAGACATAGTCGAGTTTGTTGCTCAAATTTATGATTGCTTTATACAGTTGTCTTCCTTTGGGCGTCACGAGTCTTGATCCCCAGTGCGTGTGCTTGGCGTTGTAGTCTCCTCCTGCTATAAAGCGATCTCCGAGTGAATTGTAGAAGTCCAAGAATTGCTCTTCAGTTATTGTAAAATGCGGTGGGCAATAGACAGCGGCTATAGTGATACTGCCGTTGCCTGCTTGTAGTTTTATAGATGTAGCCTGCAAATAATTTGTTGCAAACCTCTGGTGAAAGTGGTGCCCTATGCGTTTCCTGATTAGGATTCCAGTTCCTCCATGAGCCTTACCGTCCGGGTGATCTGTGCAGTATGAAGTATAACCTCTTATTTGGAAGTTGTATTTACTTGTGAGATGCGTTTCTGCCAGCAGCATTACATCTATTTGGTTTTCATTGAGGAATTGAGTTATTTCAAGTTTGTGCCGTGAAACGCCATTGGCATTCCACATGGATATTCGAAGACAAGACATCAATTATTTAGATTGTGGGGATGTGAGCAAATTTATTAAAATGTTTTGATTTTGCATAAGGTTTGTCATTGTTGTTTTCATGAAGGACATAAATTCCATCATACCCTGTTGTAAAGTCAGCATCATGGTTTCCATGCTGTTTGGTATTGGTCCTATTGCTTGCTGAGGTGTAATTGTATTTTGCTCAGAGCATTGAGCTTGTGGGAGCCCCGTCTGCTTGGCATGTCCTGATTTTAGCGCACTGGCGTATGAAAGTCCCCCATTTGTGTTGAGAGGCCCAAATGAAGATCTGGCTGCTTTCGCAAAGAAAATATTAGGTGTGGTTTGGGATTGCACGTACGCATTTCGTGCATTCTGGGAGCGTGCTTGTTTTGCTTGTTGAAACTGACTCTTCAGCTCTTTATAGACCGGGCAGCCTCTGTAGTTTGCGGTATGGTTATCTCCACAGTTAGCGCATTTCTTTGTCTTTGGGTCTTCTTTGCTTGCAGGGCAAGGTTCGGATTTGTGGAAGCCACCACAAGCTACGCAGACTGAACGAAGCCCGCAGTTGTTTCTGGTGGTCCATACTCTTGGCAGTTTGTAAGGACTTTTCTTAGGCTGGGATAGACTTCAGTCCGGCCAGAGTCCTTTACAGTTAAATTTGTAGAAACACAGGAGACGAAACGGGACTGGGAGTTGCCGCCGGGATTTTGTTTACGGGATCACCTGGTCTGGGTCTCCACCTCTACGTGGCGTAGATGGCTCGGAGGCGTAATGTCAACTGGCCGACACCAATCAACACCCGGTGTTAGCTTTTCCGGTCCGGCAAGCGTCCGTATTGCACAGAGAAAGCCTCGGAAGCGCAATACGGGGCTTGTCCGACGCGAACGAGCACGCGTACCGCCTCGTCGTCCGTGTTGCGTAGAGAAAATAAACCTCGGAAACGCAACACGAAAAACGGGGCCGCCACAAATTAACTCGCGAGGGATTTTTCGACTGGACCTGAGCGTGGGCGGTCGGCGATAGCTTTTCTGGTCCGGCAAGCGTTCGCTTTGCGCAGAGTGAGCCTCGGAAACGCAAATACGACAACTTGCCCGACGTGAATGGACACGCGGGCAGCTTTGGCGTCCGCGTTGCGCGGAGAAAATAAACCTCAGAAAACGCAACTCAGAAGCCTCACTGACCCGAAAGCCCCTCCGCGAGATGCACTAACTCTTATTAGCCTCTCCCTAACCTGAGCGTGTGCAGAAAAGGCCGGCGATAGTTTCCCGCGCTTTTCTCTAGTCCGGTAAACGTTCGTATTGCGCAGAGAAAATAAACCTCTGAAACGCAATACGAGAACTTGCCCGACCTGGAGTAGCACGTGGGTAGTTTTGGTCTCCGCGTTGCGAAGAGATAATAAACCTCGGAAACGCAATACGGTAACCTAGCCGACCCGGAAAACACTCAGCGAAGTTCACTAAATTTTAGTAGCCAGGCTTTGGGTTTGAATTTCACAACTTTATGTTTATTTTATTCACTTGGTCTTTCTCCCTAACCTTCGCACTCAGTATCTGGGTTTCTAACCTCTGCCTTTTGTCTTACTCTATGCCTTTGATATGGCGTTGCCGTCCGCGGGAGTCTCTGCTGCTGGTGTGGTCCTTGTGGTCTGCGCTGCTTGGCTGCCGGAAAAGAATGAGACCGATCCAAGTCGGTCGCGGTTCCACGTCGACACGCTTTTTCCCTTTACAGCACGCTTTTTGCTATTAACAGCACTAAGCTTGTCCTTAATCGCACGCTTTGCGTTTAACAGCACGCACATTCATTCACGGGTGATCGCGATAACTTATCGCTACTGTTGGGTATTCGCCCCGACTGGCCAGCGGACTGATCCTGCTGATCAATACTGGTGCCCTCGCGCGCGCTTGTTTGAAAACTAGGATTACTTAGGTTTTAGACTTACATATATATATTTTAGAAAACTTAATAACTAGTCAGTCCTTCAGCCTCCAAGGGCTGAGATTAGCTAAGTTTTGAGAGGCGCCTTTAAGCGTCCTCACAAGTTTGTGCATTGCAGCGGGCCATTCCGCTTGTGCGGTTCTTCAACAGTAATCCTTCTATGCAACAGGAATTGCAGTTTGTAGATCGGGTGCACTTCATTTTTCTTCAAGGCTCTGCTTTCTGGCTCCAGTTCGACCTTAAAGAGTGGTTGCGGCTTTTTATTTTTGTTGATAATATTAATTATATTTTTGGGGAAGAATCCTTTTTCTTTCAGTGCCTCTTTTATCTCATTGGTAGATACGTCGGGCTCTATGGCCTTTAGCACTACTTGCAAGCCCTTGCTATTCTTGAGCTGGTACGTGTAGTAGGGTTTCCTAGCCTCGTCTAGGTAATTAGTTACAGCTCTGAATTGATCTTCAGTTTTAGCTTGGAGCTTTGTTTCATGAATATTCCCTTTAACAAGAGGAGTAACATAAAAGTTGTCATTCCCAACCAGCACAACAATTTTCTTTACTAGGGCATTTGAGTTCTGTTCCCTTATGTAAATTGGTGGGGGCTTTGGTTTCTTTTGAACAGCCTGTCCAGATTCGGATTGATTATTATCAATTTCCGACAATAGGGCGAATCTGTTGTTACTAGATGCCCCTGGATGTTCGCTGCCTTTATTTGGGCAATTTTGTTTTGGTTTATTTCCACCCATTTTATTTTGCGGTCTTAGCTTCCGTTTTATTTGGATGTAACGATCCATGCCAGTCTGTATAGCCGGACCCACTTGTTGTGGTTTGATATTGCCGATATTGGCACTCGTACTTACAATTGGCTTTGTAGTTTTATTCGGCGCTGCAGAAGTTGCAAACGCATTCGAAATCGCGTTGTTGTTAACGGCGACCGTTGATGTTGTTGTTGCAGTGGCTGAGGTTGCAGAAATTAACGAGGTCGCAGTGCTCGTGGCTGGTGAGCTGTGAGTCGAAGCTGGGGGTGGGGTTCTACACTGCAAGCTCCATGAAGTGGGAGTTGGTGTGAGTAGGGCGGGAGAACAAGACCGTGCTCTCGCACTGTCAATGGTCAGTAGGGCTGAGTTGCTCTTTGAATAAAATAAGAGATATAACTGTTTCTCTGGTCTACGGAGCTTCTACGCTCATTTTTTGAATCGCCGCTCATTGAGCTATCACTCGTGGCACTTCTTAGTTTTTATAATAACTTTGCACTAGTTTTGTACATAGCAATTATTAATTATTATTTACTGTTTTTAGCAATAAGATTGCCTTTATTACACCACTCCAGTATTTTTAGTTATTGTTTTTCACTTTTTAACGGTTTTTTTCCGGAGCTCGCGCAAAACACGTCTGCACTCTCCGGCGTAATTTATTGTGGACTCCAGACTGGAGACCCATACTCCAGAATCGGACGGACTAGCGAAATAAATAAAGTTTTTGTTAAACAATGAACATCGAATTCTTTTGACCACCTTTTAATAAATCCAAGCACTCCTCTGGCTTTATTAACCATGGACGAAATGTGATTAGAAAATTTTAGTTTAGGGTCCAAGAGAACGTTAAGATCGTTCACAAAAATTATTCTACCCAAAGAGCTGCAACTATGCAACAACGTGTAAGTCGCGTATATCGGATTGACTCGATAAAAAGTCATCAGCTTGCACTTAGTACCGTTTAAATTTAGTAAATTATCTTGGCACCTGTTTTTAAACTTATCTAGATCGGATTGTAAGTCTTAACGCCGGGAAATCGTTTCGATCTTCACAGTGAACGGTCGTGTTTTTGTTTTGCGCTCCGAATTTTCATTTTTCTTGTTGAAACCACCGGGGTTTACCTAAATCTTTTTAACGTTTCTACACCTTTAGGTTTCTTTTAACAACTTTCCGTTCGCTTCGCGAGTGCATCGTGATTAAGTTGTGTTTAGAAAATAAATTAATTCGGTGCAGGTTTGTTGTTATTATTTTCTATTGCCCCTCTTTTCAGTCTTTCTCTTCGTCGTTGGGCGCTGTTGGAACGGCACGCACTCCAACGGTAATATCTCTCAGAGGTGTCTTATACCGGAGTTAATCGGTTAATAATCCTGCTCTCTCTCTCTTTTCGTTTCTATCTCGTTATTATTTGTTATTCGGTGTTTCGCTCCCACTCTGTCGCTCTCCTTGTTCTCTCATTTAAAAAGTGCACAGTGGTCCGTGGTCAGTAATAATGGCTTTCTGTTCATTGAAAAATTGCAAGAAAGTTATCTCGGCTGGACAGCAAAGTATTCCCTGCCATACATGTGATAAAATATATCACGCAAAGTGTCTTGGCTATTCTGGCCTGGTTCGCGATGCCATCGATAAGAGGAGTGGCCTACGGCGATGAATGCATCGTATATGAGAGCTTGGCAATATCTATTAGGCGGCTCACAAAAAGCAGTGTTACGGAATTAATCCGGAACTGCCGTAAAAACCGGACCTGCTCATGGTGCTTGAATCGCAGCTCACTAGTCGCATGCTAGCTGAGCCCGATTCTCCAAAGCGCAAAAAAGTCGAGGTTGGTGGGCATTCTATGGCAGGTGCCGTGCAACGTTCTGCCCGCGATGCGATTCCAGCTCAGCTGCCAATCTTAGGCGCCACTCAAATGGTAATAAGATCGGGGGCAAAAAGTGATTCGGTACCCGAAGTTGCTGGAACCGATGTGGCGCCGATCAAAATAAAGTAGTGGCCCGAACACCTCATGTGGACTTAACGTCCGGATTAGCGGCCGATACTGGTAGTACAGATACAAATTCTGTAGTACCAAAAAGGGTTGCATGTGTTGTACCAAAAACGGTTACTTGTGTTCGGCTGCCCCAGCTAAAACATTTATTTGTTTCACGACTCGCCCCAGACCTCTCATCACTGGATATTACGGCTTATATCCGTTACAAAATTCAAGTTGATGATTTGAAGGTCGAACAATTTAAATTTTCTTATGCTAGGAAAGTATCATCATTAAGATTGGTATTCCTTGTGCTCTTTTTGCATCTGTGTGCTCCACCAGTTTCTGGCCCGAGGGCATATTTGTAAAAGAGTACGAAGCTAAGAGAAAAAAGAATAGTTCAGGGGAAATGAAAAATACCATTAAAGAACCATCCCCAGCCCCCTCCACATCCTCATCTGTCCCAAAAAACTAACCTCCTCTTTTCTTCTTTGCTATCAGAATACAAGAGGCTTACTTAGTAAGCTGACTAAATTAGGATAGTTTTTCATTCCCATATAATATTATGGTATGTACAGAGACCTGGTTAAGGCCGGATATTCTTAGCTCCAAAATTCTCCCGGGTAAGTAAACAACTTAAAGGCTTGTCCCGTCTGGACTGACGAGAAGGTGGAGTCCTGATTGCTGTCGACTCAACCTTTTCGTCTGAATTACTAACTTTCGAAGAATTTTCTGACATCGAATTCCTAGGTATTAAATTATCGTTTCCTGGTAGTTTTGTATATATTACTTGTTCATATATCCCACCATCATCTGAGTTCCCTATTTGCGCAAATCACCTTTCCGTTTCAGTTAATTTCCAAAAAACTGTCAGATCGAGATCAGTAATAGTATTAGGTGATTTTAATATACCTAGTGCGACATGGTCCCCAGACAAATACAAAATCCGGAAAGTCGGTTAAACGAACGCTGCTTTCGTAAGGCAAACTTTTATCTTTTAAATACTTTTATATCCGGCTATGACTGGTCCGAATTTTATTCATGCACTAACATGGCTGAAGCCGTTAATATCTTTTATAATGCATTGAACTCCTTCGTTTATCTGTGTATTCCGTTATACTATCCGCCAATTTCAAATAAGCCTCCGTGGTTTAATAAGGAGTTGTCACACCTAAAAAATATTAAGTCCAGACTTTTCAATAAATTTAAAATGTGCGGTTCACAATCTGCCTTCTCTCGGTACCTAGGGGCTCGGTCAAATTTTAGCGTGCTTAACGCCCGGTGTTATAAAAGCGATCTGACTCGTTGTAGGGTCCAATTTTCACAAGATCCAAAACAGTTTTAAAATTTTGTTAACACTAAGCGTATATCAGCCTGTTACCCTGCATCGCTATCATTCGAAAACTCTACTGCAACTACTGATCAGGCAATTGCCGATCTATTTGCCCAGTTTTTCCAGACAACATATTCTGTTTCATCCCGTCCAAATCCGTCTTATTCAAATGCCATATCCAAGTCGAACTTGATTTTTGGTCCGAGGTTAAGCGAAAGCTCCCTTCTCTTGGATCTCCATAAAGTTAAACCAGTCTATTCCCTCGCCGTTGAGTTCGGCTTAAAAGCGGATGGTACCGTCGAAGAGGCCAGGAAGGCGTTTGCCAACTTGGTCAGTGCGGGATCCTTTCCACAACGGGTGTGGAACCGACTAGCTCAGCTGCAGGAGCAGTCCCTCCGGATCCTCGTCGTCTCCGACGCTGCGCCGACCGAGGTTCCAGCCCGTCGTCGAGGGATACATCCAGGAAAGACTTACGGCGTCTGGGTGCCGCCAGAAGACGCTCGCTTGGCCACTGGCCTACAGGGGCAGGTTGTACGGAGTAATACGACTCCCACTCAGCATTTGATCCCCGAGAAGATGCATAAATGGAACCTGCGGTTCGACGGCAGCTCAGATGCGTTGACTCTCATCGCCGCACTCGAGGAGAAGATGACGACGTATAGGATAAATTCGGAAGAGATCCCCCGGGCTATGTCCGAAATCTTCGAGGGCCCGGCGTACTAGCCGGTTCCTTACTAGCCGGGACTCACCAGATGATCGGGCGAGGAACCTCGCGAGTGGACGTGCAGCGGGCTTGCGGCCGCTGCGGTGAGATCGGACACTTCCGTCGAGACTGCCCCAACCCACGTTGCGACTTCTGTTGGGATTGTGGCCGGAAGTGTTAACCATTGAGTGCTGACGTCGAAATGCCTCGGGAGACGGAAGACGTCTCCGCCGGAACCCGGGTGCGGCAGAGACGAGCGAAGCAGCGACCCGACCCCAACAAACCCCCCGTGAAGGATACACGGTGGGCTAATCACAGCAGCGATAGAAGTCGGAGGAAGGTGGGTAGACGCCCCGTTGATACAGGGTCATCGAGGAGTTTCGCCAATGAAAGTTTTACAAACCTGGTTGCCCGCGCAGGCGAGGTTCGTGAAGTGGTCACTAGAACAGCGATCGGTCATGTCTGGATGTGACGAAATTGTGGCGAACCCCGGTCACGTTGGCGGGCACCACAGTACTCTTACCAGAGATCTGCAACGAGTCAAACGTTTTTGGGTACACCCGATCATTGACTCGTATCTGGTATGATTCAATCACTTTGATTGATCCAAAATGTTTGTTGTGATCAAATATTTGCGTTCGCTTGTGTATAAAAAGGAGTTTAAATTTTTCGATATTGTTCTGGGCATGAAATCAATGGATTTCAAAAAATCTACAGGTTACAATGTCTTGCGAAAACTTAAAAGCCTGTTCATGGAATTGAATGTTCAAAGAATTGATAATATTAAGTTTATTACTGATAGAGGCACCAATATAGTCAAAGCTTTGGAACAAAATATTCGCCTAAACTGTTGCAGCCACTTATTCTCGAATGTGTTAGACAAATCTTTTTATGGAACCAAAGAGCTAACTGGTATCTTAGAATCGTGCAAAAAGGTTGTTAAAATATTTCGAAATCATTTTTAAGAAACTCCAACTTTATAGTTCCCCAACATTGTGTTATGTTCTTCCATCTATTTTAAAATTTCAAAGCCTTTGTGCTCCAAATTCTGAAGATGTCATCTCAATTTCGATTTTAAAGGAGAATATCCTAGTTAAAATTGATGAAATATGGGTTCCCAATTTAAGTTTGTGGCATAAAGCTGTGTTTCGCGAATGATAGACAATTCATATACTGCGTTGCTTACAGATACTGGGTCTTCGTGTCAATCCACACCATCACTTGCTTCGACATCAAATTTTTCTTTTGATGCTCTCGGCAGTGAGATAACTGATTTAAATTCGACTGTACAAGCTGCAGCACCTGATAAAAACACCGACGCTTTCTTTTTCCAAATTTATTAAAACAATCAAACTTAAAAATCCAAGAAACGCCAGCGGACGAACTTGAAAAGTATTGCAAGGAATTCGTTGAAATATACTACAAATTTAGTTTAATTGAATGCAAAGTAAAAAAAATAAATACCCCTTGTTGTCAAAACTAGCGATCCAGATACATTCAATTCCAGCTAACAGTGCAGCAGCTGAACGATCTTTTTCATTGGCTGGAAATATTATTACAGAAAAACGAAACCGATTGGAGCCAGGATCAGTTAACAGTTTGCTTTTCCTAAATTCTTATTACAAAAATTATAATACTTAGCTTAGATTTAAGACTACATATGTACATATGAAAACAAGAATATGAAATATTGCTGTTAATATTTTTTTATTTTTTTATATGAATTAATTTTTTAATATTTATTTTGTATATGAAAACCCTTATTCATTTTTTAATTTAATTTTGAATTTGAACCTAATATGAAAAATAAAACTTAAAAAAAATTTCCCGCCTCAATTTAAAGAAATACTTAAAGAAATATGCACCAAATACACAGATATATTCGGGATAGAAACCGAACCGATTTCAACTAATAATTTCTATAAACAAAAAATAAGAATGAAAGATGATGAACCAGTATATATAAAGAATTACACAATCCCCCACAGTCAAAAAGAAGAAGTAGAAAAACAAGTAGAAAAACTAATCAAAGATAAAATAATAGAACCATCAGTTTCAGAATACAACAGTCCATTATTAATAGTCCCGAAAAAATCATTACCAAATTGCAATACAAAGAGATGGCGTTTAGTAATTGATTACCGCCAAATTAACAAAAAAATGTTATTAGATAAATTTCCATTACCAAGAATAGACGATATTCTATATATAGCACTCGAAGATACGTCCAGAAATATAACGTCCTTTTCCACGAGCAATGGCTTCTATCGTTTTACACGATTACCTTATGGTTTAAAAATAGCGCCAAATTCTTTCCAAAGAATGATGACAATTGCATTTTCAGGTACCGAACCTTCTCAGGCATTCTTGTACATGGATGACCTAATTGTCATCAGTTGTTCAGAAAAACACATGATTAAAAATCTTACAAACGTTTTTGATCTATGTAGAAAAAACAACCTTAAACTGCACTCAGAGAAGTGCACATTTTTCAGACACGAAGTGAACTTTCTTGGACACAAGTGTACTGACAAAGGTATTTTACCAGATAGTAAAAAATACGAAGTAATAGAAAAATACCCAGTCTCAACGGACGCAGACAGCGCTAGAAGATTCGTTGCATTTTGCAATTACTACAGACGTTTTATTAAAAATTTTTCCGATTACTCACGTCACATAACTAGATTATGTAAAAAGAATGTTAAATTTGAATGGAGATGAATGTCAAAACGCATTCGAATACCTTAAAATTCAATTGATGAAAGCTACACTTCTACAATACCCAGATTTTAATAAAGAATTTTGTATAACAACAGATGCAAGCAAACAAGCATGTGGAGCTGTTCTTACTCAAGATTACAATAAAACACAGCTACCAGTAGCCTATGCATCAAGATCATTTACTAAAGGAGAAAGCAACAAAAATACAACTGAACAAGAATTAGCAGCTATCCACTATCAAGACAGACCATAGGCCATTAACTTACTTATTTTCGATGACAAACCCGAGCTCAAAACTAACGCGAATGAGATTAGACTTAGAAGAATATGATTTTACTGTGGAATATCTTAAGGGAAAAGACAATCATATAGCCGACGCGCTTTCAAGAATAACAATAACGGCTTTAAAAAATATTCAGACAAATAATAAAATTCTGAAAGTCACTACCAGAAATCAAAGTAAACAGAAAAATTTCTGCCCAGGAACAGAAAAAATAGATTTGCCTAGGCAAACTCTAAATAAACTTCTCAGCCCAACGTATACGAAGTCACTGTTAATGACGAGGTACGAAAAGTAGTGACCTTGCGAATAACTGATTCACTTTGCTTACTAAAGCATGGAAAAAAGGTTATAGCAAGAATTGATGTTAGCGATTTGTACACCAATGAAATTCTCGACTTAGGTCAGTTCTTTCAAAGGCTTGAAAAAGAAGCCGGTATACTTAATATCAGCCAACTCAAAGTGGCACCGAGCGAAAAGATCTTTGAAACCATTTCAATGGAATCTTTTAAAATTATGGGCAATAAAAAATTACAATCATTAAGAGTAGCGCTACTCAAGCCGGTGACCCAATTATCAAATAATGATAAAGAGAAAGAAGCATTACTCTTTACATTCCATGATGATCCAATACAAGGAGGTCATACAGGCATAGCTAGAACATAAGCAAAAATAACAAGAAAGGAAAGCTAACTTCGGGCGGAGCCGAAGTTGAAATACCCTTGCAGAATATTCTGTAAATTATATTCTCCAAAATTATTCATATAATGCATTCTTAACACTCATAAAAATCCCAACTTCCTAACTTTACAAACACCAAAGTTATGGCATTTCCGATCAATCAGTAATATGGCGGCTATAGGATATAGTCGGCCGATCCTTATGAAATTTGGTAGGTCGGATTGATTGGCCTAATATAGAACCCATAGGAAATCCCAACTTCCCACCTTAACAAACACCAAAGTTATGGCATTTCCGATCAATCAGTTATATGGCAGCTATAGGATACAGTCGGCCGATCCTTATGAAATTTGGTAGGTCGGATTGATTGGTCAAATATAAAACCCATAGAAAATCCCAACTTCCTAACTTTACAAACACCAAAGTTATGGCATTTCCGATCAATCAGTTATATGGCAGCTATAGGATATAGTCGGCCGATCCCGGCCGTTCCGACTTATATACTGCGTGCAAAGGAAAGAAGGGTGTGTGCAAAGTTCCAACTCGATATCTTTAAAACTGAGAGACTAGTTTGCGTAGAAACAGACAGAGGGACAGACGGACAGACGGACAGACAGACGGACAGACGGACAGACGGACATGCTTATATCAACTCAGGAGGTGATCCTGATCAAGAATATATATACTTTATAGGGTCGGAGATGTCTCCTTCACTGCGTTGCACACTTTTGACCAAAATTATAATACCCTCTGCAAGGGTATAAAAAGGCATTATTATTGAAAAACAAGAAAGGAAAGCTAACTTCGGGCGGAGCCGAAGTTGAAATACCCTTGCAGAATACTCTGTAAATTATATTCTCCAAAATTATTCATATGATGCATTCTTAATACTCATAAAAAATCCCAACTTCCTAACTTTAAAAACACCAAAGTTATGGCATTTCCAATCGTTCAGTTATATGGCAGCTATAAGATATAGCCGGCCGATCCTTATAAAATTTGGTTGGTCGGATTGATTGGTCAAATATAAAACCCATAGAAAATCCCTACATTCTAACTTTACAAACACCAAAGTTATGGCATTTCCGATCAATCAGTTATATAGCAACTATAGGATATAGTCGTCCGATCCTTCTGAAATTCGGTAGGTCAGATTAATTGGCCAAAAATAAAACTCACAGAAAATCCCAACTTCCTAACTTTAAAAACACCAACGTTATGGCTTTTCCGATCTTTCAGTTATATGGCAGCTATATGATATAGTCGCCCGATCCGGCTCGTTCCGACTTATATACTACCTGCAATAGAAAGACAACTTTTGGGAAAGTTTTAAGCAGATAGCTTTAAAACTGAGGGACTAGTTTGCGTAGAAACGGACGGACGGACAGACGGAGGGACAGACGGAGGGACAGACGGACGGACAGACGGACAGACGGACGGACAGACGGACATGGCTAGATCGACTCTCCTGGTGATGCTGATCAAGAATATATATACTTTATAGGGTCGGAAATGTCTCCTTCACTGCGTTGCAAACTTTTGACTGAAATTATAATACCCTCTGCAAGGGTATAAAAACATGACCAAAGATATAACAAAATATATAAGAAAATGTCCTAAATGCCAAAAAGCAAAGACAACAAAACAACAAAACAAAGACCCCATTAACTATCACCGAAACGCCACAAACGGCTTTCGACAGGGTAATTGTGGATACGATCGGTCCACTACCTAAATCTGAACAAGGAAATGAATACAAAGTAACGCTAATTTGCGATTTAACTAAGTACCTTGTAGCAATACCAATCCAGAACAAAAAGTGCAAAAACAGTAGCAAAAGCTATATTCGAAGATTTTATTCTGAAGTACGGTCCAATGAAGACGTTTATCACGGACATGGGAACAGAATACAAAATTCGATAATTGAAGATTTATGTAAAAACTTAAATATCAAAAACATAACTTCAACAGCACATCATCACCAGACTGTAGGAACCGCGGAGCGAAGCCACAGAACATTTAATGAGTTCATCCGCTCATACATCTCAGTTGATAAAACAGATTGGGATGTATGGTTGCAATACTTCGTATACTGTTTCAATACAACACCCTCTATGGCACATGACTATTGTCCATACGAGTTAGTTTTTGGTAAAACATCTAATTTAGCCAAACACTTCAATAGTATAGATAATATAAAACCATTATATAACACAGATGATTACGCTTAAGAGTCTACGTTTAGACTAGAACAAGCATTTAAGAGAGCTAGATTAATGCTAGAATGCCATAAACACAAACAAAAACTTAAGTATGACAGAAATATTTTGAACTTTAATTTAAAAATCGGAGACTAAGTCTTACTAAAAAATGAAACAGGGCACAAGCTAGACTGTAAATACACTGGACCATATAAAGTAGAAAGTATAGAAGAAAGAGAAAACATGGTAATTTCAAATAACAAAAATAAAAAGCAAACAGTTCATAAGGATAGGTTAAAAATGTTTATTTCATATTCACTTTAATTCTCTTATATATATATCACGTATGACCATACGCAAAAAGAACCATACGCAATAAGAACCATACACAAAAAGAACCATAATTATATAAAAAAAAAAAAAAATAATAAAATAAATAAATTATATATAAATATTACTTTTGATTCAAAACAATTTTTAAATAATTAAACTACATATAAACTAAACAAAAAAAAAATGTAATAAAAATATTTTCATTTATATTACATATACACCTAGAAAATAACTCCATATAATTACGTTATTTTTCAAAAAGAGGAGGATTGTTCACATATCGAATGCACACTGTACTCAGTGTTACGCATCGATTTAAGTACAGACACCTTATTTGGCATTTTGCTTTTGGCCACAATAACAAAACACAAATATATAAACCTAGCAGTTCCCGAGTGCTCGGTTATATGACCGCCATCGAATGCGTGGGAACTGCAGTGTCAGCATATTTGATATGTGCGACCGCTCCGACGGCCAAGTGAACATAGTATCTCTCTCTCCCTCATATATAAACACAATTATACATAAGCGTCCACCGCAGCTCTGCCGGCGTCTCTGCCGACATAGCCGGCCGATCTTAGCTTTATGCAAACATGTAATAGAATTTAAAAATCAGAATTGAAAATAAAAAGCTTGGCAGCGTACCAATTCAACAG
The DNA here is from genome assembly GCA_018153305.1 of Drosophila kurseongensis. Classification (NCBI taxonomy): domain Eukaryota; kingdom Metazoa; phylum Arthropoda; class Insecta; order Diptera; family Drosophilidae; genus Drosophila; species Drosophila kurseongensis. The sequence continues at coordinate 3,400,433 of JAECXX010000120.1, forward strand.
AAACTATTTTAAACAAGAGAGAACGCTATAGTCGGGTGCCCCGACTATCAGATACCCGTTACTCAGGTAAAGGGAGTGCGAGGGAGATGGAGATAGAAACTTTGATCACGCATAACTTTTTAACGAATGGTCGATAGGTATTGATAAACACAATAAAACTGCATTTTTACTTTTCCGAAATATTTAAATTTTTAAAATCGTATATAAGCGATTGTGGGCGTTAAAGGGGGCGTGGCACCTTTTTGAAACAAACTTGCGCTGTGTAGGAACTCCTAGAATCTGCATGCAAAATGCCAATCTTCTAGCTTTTATAGTTTCCGAGATCTCAGCGTTCATACGGACAGACAGACAGACAGACAGACGGACAGACGGACATGGCTAGATCGACTCGGCTAGTGATCCTGAACAAGAATATATATACTTTATAGGGTCGGAAACGCTTCGTTCTACCTGTTACATACTTTTGCACGAATACAATATACCCTTTTACTCTACGAGTAACGGGTATAAAAAGTCTCATAAAGAAATTCCACACAGATTAATAAACCGCAGTAGTGGGTAAGCCCATGGATGGGGAAGGTAAAGCCTTTTCAAATCTCATCATCTCATCTCCCTCACTCTGGCTGCATGCGCTTGCAGGCTCTCCAGCCCCCTAAAGTCTCCATTGCGGTCTGAAGGGCAGCGCTTTATTAGGTTTAAGTTAGTACTCTTTCACTAATTCAAAGAAATACATCGACCGGCCAGTGTTTTTTGTTTCTCTTTCGCGCTCGCCGAGTGGTTTCTTCTCCACTTATTCCTTTTCTTTGATCGCCATGTCAATCCAATTTCCTTTTGTGCAAATTAAGTACATTTGGATTACATAAGTACATTTGGCCGTACATCAAACCTAATTACTTCCATACATCCGAAAATATACAAATCTCCGAAAGTGTACATATGTAAATACATACATCATATTTTCTTAATCCTACAGCGAAAATATTCCATCTAAAAGGTTTCCGTCGGTCCCAAATATAAAATAATTCCAAAGGTTGTTTCGTGAGCGCGAATTGCACTAACGCACAAATTTACATACATATGTCCAAGCTCTCATGCACTTCTTCCCGGGTATTCCAGCATATCAAATTCATTCTGATCAAATAATTAAATACCACAAATAATTCCGACAAATACAAAACCAAATGTAATTGGCATATTCATATTTCCCTTTTTTTTGTTCAACCAATCCGAGTGTGAACACCACATTATTTATTTATTGCCCGAACATTAAATACCGTGATATATATATATCTTTTTCCTAGAGATCAAAAACAAGAAAAAATACTCCTCAACTCCAACAAATTGGTCGGATAGTTTTTCGGTATTTTTCAGTATTTTTTCTGAAATTTTTTAAAAACGAGAATAAATAAAGTCCCTACCCAACACGACCTACTTCTTTGGTTGTCGTATAATCTTGGGTATTTTTTCATGGGGGTTTTGCTTTTTTGTTATTTCAAGAATCAGAATCAAATAAACATATCCACACATCAAAATATTCCGCACATTACAGTTTAAAACTTGATTGACAAAACGAAAAAAAAACCCTCAGTCCACTGAAATAAAGCAGTTCCATTATTTTGGTATGTCCGTCACAAAAAATACCAAAACCTAACAAGGTAAAGTCACCACATCCAAAAAAGTCTCCTTTTCCCGTCGAAAGAGTCACGCGTGCCAGCACAAAAATGACTGCAACGGCTTCCGAAATCGCTCTAAACCAATTCATCGAGGTCTCGGATCGACTGTCCGAATTGGAAGCAAGAATAAGCATGTCCTTGGCGGTCCCTCCGACTCTATCCGTCCTAAGCATTCGCCGAGACGAAGACCGAGAAGTATGGGCACGCATCAAAAAAGAGTGATGTATGTACCGCGTGCATGGTAGCAGCCGGAGAAAGTGCAGCTGAGAGCTTGCCAATTCTCAAGGCGAAGTACGGCTACTGCTACAGCGTGTACGAAAGGTGTGGTGCTCAGACAACGGAAATGAAAGAGCAAACTCCGCAAACTCCTCAAGCACAAGCTGATCCTTCCCAGAGGTACCGAGGTTTTCACTGGCGATTATCTTCGAAGGCCGACTTTTAGGTATCTGTTTACGGCCATTTATATTAACACTCCGAGGCTAACGCCGGTCGAAAAATTATTTCACCTTAACGGCAAAACGAGTGGCGATGCACACACCATAGTTTCAAAAGCGTCTCTTGTTAAGGATAGTTTTCGTTCAGCTTTGGCTAACATAACTGAGCGTTTCGAAAACAAACGATTGTTAGTAAACAGCCAACTTAAAATATTGTTTAATGTGCAGTCAGTCACTCAGGAATCTGGGTCAGCTTTACGAGAATTGCAAAGCATCATCGAGGCGATAGAAATGTGCGGATGGGTACAGCGGAAACCATGCAAAGAGCGCGTATAGTACACATATATTATAAGAATACATCTATCTGTGTAAAATCTCATCTGTCGCGAGAACGGCTGAAAATGCAAACCCACAAAAGTGCCCAACGCGCCATAAGAAGTTTTCACTTCAAAAGGTTTGAATAAGAATATGCGGGGAGGGTTAGACCGATAACTGCAAATTAAATTTGAGATTAATCAATGATAAAAATTTAAAAAAAATATATAAATATAAAAATAAATCAAGGGCAATGAGTTTAAAAATATTGTTTAGAAATGCCATAAGTGGCCTGGTTTTTACGGGTTGGATAACTTGCATTCGATGCACTTGGTAAGACTTCACAGCGGCGACTTCTCGGGATGCCTCAAAGTCCGTATGCATGTACAACACGCTTAATTTGCTTGCTTATTTGTTGATTTAGTTACGGCTCTGTACAAATGGTTGGACATTCTTAGTTTCTTAAGGCATGAGCACCACTTGTAAGGATCAACTCTTCCGTAGGCTTTAGAAGAATGGAATCTTTTCTTTTATAGAAGTCGCAGATTATGGAGTTACAGAGGTTTATTGGTTACTTCTGACTGTTGGTTCTTAAAATTCCCACTTAGGTACTTTTTCTACCCTTGCAGAGGGTATTATAAATTTGGTCAAAAGTGTGCAACGCAGTGAAGGAGACATCTCCGACTCATAAAGTATATATATTCTTGATCAGGGTCGAATCCTGAGTTGATATAAGCATGTCCGTCTGTCTGTTTCTACGCGAACTAGTCTCTCAGTTTTAAGGATATCGAATTGAAACTTTGCACACAGCCTTTTTTCCTTTGCACGCAGTATATAATTCAAAACGGCCGGGATCGGCCGACTATATCCTATAGCCGCCATATAACTGATTGATCGGAAATGCCATAACTTCAGTGTTTGTAAAGTTAGAAAGTTGGGATTTTATATGGGTTCTATTTTTGGCCAATCAATCCGACCTACCAAATTTTATAAGGATGGAACCATATCCTATAGCTGCTATATAACTGAACGATTGGAAATGCCATAACTTTGATGTTTTTAAAGTTAGGAAGATATGAATAATTTTGGAGAATATAATTTACAGAATATTCTGCAAGGGTATATCAACTTCGGCTCCGCACGAAGTTAGCTTTCCTTTCTTTTTTTTTCTTGTAAATGTCATGGCGAAATAATTTATTTGGCACTTTTGTTGCTTGTGACCGTATTGTCACTTTAGGGGATTAGCAACCTTGCGATCTCTTCTGTCTTTGGCTTCTGCCACCTACCCAAAAAAAACCGCTCTCGATTCAACCCACTTTTTTATTTTTATTATCTTTATACTTTATGCCAATACAGACAATAAAAGCATTTAAACGAACTCTTTGTTTCCTAATTTGACTGGAAACGTGAAAGAGTCATCGGAGATGGCACCAGGTTTTTTTGTTTGGTATTGGCATATGTAGTAAATCAAAAGTTTATATAAGAAAACGTCCAGAAAATACAAAATAGGTGTGTGCTATAACACCCAGTACAATGTATATATATCCAGAATTCACCCTGAAAAATTAATAATAATATTAGAAAAGCTAAATCTTACCTCTCTTGCGAAAACTCCGCGCAGACGACTTTGTATGACAATTGCACTGCGCCTCATCCTCATAAAACGAATTCTCAATTTCCAGCCTTTATAGGCATGTTGAATTTTTAAAGCAGCCTGTTTAATGCGTAAAAATGACTTAAAGCAATAAAATCGTTTCCAATATTTTTGAATAGTAACAGCATTTGTATATATTTTTTCTTTTCTATTATCTTCTAATAGCTCGTATATCACACTTCGCAAAAATATTTTTGTTTTTCCTATTTGCCATTCTGTTTTTGTCAAGTAAGTTGTTTCCAATATATCGGTTATAAATTTATGTGGACATTCAAAGGACTTATTTTCCATCAAACATTTATATTTATTTATAAAGTCTTCATGACTTAAATGTATTGGAAATCCCTCTCTTCTTATTCGAATTATATCTACAACTCCGAGATATTTTAATTGATCAAGGACTAGTGAGTTGTTATAGTTATTAGGTCGTTTCAATAAATTTGGTTTTATACAACGAACGTACCTGAAATATAAATAATAAATATTAAGTAAGAAACACACACAAAAATATATATAAAATAAATTTGATTTTAGCACCAGCCCTTAAAAATAGGTAATTGACATAAAAATATTTTATTGCAATAAATGTATTTTTTAATTTTTTGGTTTATTTTACAATTATTTGTTTTATTAAGTTATATGAAAGTTATTTATAGACATTAAGTCTATACCTAGTTACATTTCATAGTTAGTTAAGCGTACAATTCCGGCTCTGTCTGCATTGGGAATTGAATTTATCTCTTGGATTACATTTTTCTGGGGTAACTTCAAATGATAGTTTAGTGTTTCTGTGCTCGGCAATGTTACAAGCCTCACACTCATTTATTATGGTTTGAACAAGTTTTTGACAGTCAGGGTAATAATACTTATTTTTAAAGAGTTGAATTCGTTTTTCGATTCCTGGGTGTAGGAGACCTTTATCGGATTGTTCCAAGCTTTCTTTGAAATCAGCAAAGTTGTGTATGTCGGTCACTATTGTATTTGATTTCAGTTTTTTGTTAAGTTATCTGACCAACTATTAACAGAGCAAAAATAATCTTTTATTATTATGGGCTCCGAGCTCCGGGAAAAGTTGAAGAAAGTGGATGCATTAAAGACAAATCAAATTTAAAAAACTAAATTGGTGTATTACAAAATAGGCAAAAAGACGCTAAAACACAAAAAAACAAAAAATACGTGATATGTTTAAATCAATTGCAAATTATTTAATAATAGTGCCACTCTAATAGTTTAATGGCCGACGAACCAATTAAAGAGAGCATAAGCTCGGTGTGCTGAAGAGACGGTTACTTCTCGTATATCTCTACGCGCGATAGCGAATTGCAAAAAACGTCTACAAAGACAGACCCGGCTCTACTGTCAGTCGATACCCAAAGAGCACGATCGTTGTCACCCTCTCTTCTCACTGTTACTACCACTCCAACGGCGTGGAGTTCTTAATGTAAAACCCCCACCATTAGAATCGACCCTTGGCACATCAGCAACATGCAGTGGTAAGACTTCTCCAATCGCACCAAAAGTAAAAGCAATAATTACGGCAGCAAAACCAACCACTCCTACAGCAACGGCTCTTGGGAACTGGGAATATTCACGAAACCAAAGTTCTGACCAAATCCGAAGAACATTTCCGAGCTGTGTCTAAATATCTGGAGGAGGCTAAGAAAAACTACTACACGTACCTACTAAAAGGGATCAAGCCCGACGTAACCCCCCATGAAGTTTTCGATGCCATCAAAGAAAATAAGTTTTCTGCAAAGAACGTTAGTACATCATAAACCTGAACAAAAAGCCGCAACCACTCTTCAAAGTAGAGCTGGAGCCAGACAGCAGAGTCTTGAAGAAAAATGAAGTGCACCCCATTTATAACCTGCAATACCTATGACACGGAAGAATTAAGGTGGAAGAACCACATAAAAGAAACGGCCCAGTTCAATGTACAAGCTGTCAGGAATATGGACACACCAGAACATACTGCACACTTCGATCAGTATGTGTAGTTTGTCACAATTCCGCCAATTGCCCTGCCAACAAGGAAGACCCCAAAAAGAAAGATTGTGGAAACTGTGGAGGATATCACACGGCAAACTACAGGGGCTGTGTGGTCTACAAGGAGTTGAAGGACCGCATGCGACGAGTGAGAACAACGCGCCACCAAAACACTCAAAACGTGTACACTTACTCAAAAACAACGCCGGAAAGTATTTTTCGGGACGGCTGCAAGATCCTCATTTGGTCAGCTAAATACACACAAGGGATTCTCTTACGCCGATGCCCTTCGAACAGGAACCCACTCCAGTCTTATCTAGGAAACGTTCAGCAGGTCCCAGGACAGTCATAAAGCCCACTGAAAGCTATGATGGCTACTATGCAACAAAGTATGATGGCATTTATGTCCTTCATGAAAACGACCATGCAAACACTGGTTTAAAACCAGAACATGGTGTTGCTTGCAGCAAAGCAGTCCAAATAATTGATCTACGAATAACCATGTGGAACGCCAAAGGCGTTTCCCGGCACAAACATGAAATAACACAGTTCCTTAATGAAAATCATATCGACATTATGCTACTGATAACGCACTTCACGCACTACACCTTCTGCTGGCTTACCCAAATCTGAGGTCTCCAATCGAAACATTCACTCCGATAAGAAACCCATCAGTTAGCTGGGCCCGCAGCGACGAAGATAGAGCCGAAACTTTTGCTTCACATCTCCGAAACGTTTTCCAGCCGAACCCTGCCCTTTCTCCTACCACCAATTGAATCGGAAACTATATCCTTACCAACATTGCTTCAGCCAAAAGAGATCGCGAAAGTGATCGGGTATCTGAAACCGAAAAAGGCTCCGGGCAGTGACCTAATAACACCAAAAATGATAATTGAACTTCAAAACTCTGCTATTGAGGCTATTTGTAAACTCTTCAATGGGATGATACGTCTCGGCTACTATCCGAGCAAATGGAAAAAATCTACTATCATAATGATACCGAAGACCGGAAAAGACCATACAATTTCTTCATCCTACAGACCAATAAGTTTACTATCGTGTCTGTCTAAATTGTTCGAAAAATGCCTTCTTCCACGCATAGTACCATATCTGGAAGCACACAATATTATCCCGGCACATCAATTTGGCTTCCGTCAAAGACATGGTATAATCGAACAGAATAACATCAGGAATCCGCAATGCCTTTGAGAATCGCAATATTTCTCGATGTATCTCAAGCTTTCGATCGAGTCTGGCTCGATGGCCTCGTGCATAAAATCAAAACACACTTGACTACATACACTCATAAGCTACTTGAGTCGTATCTGTACAACAGAGTCTTCGTAGTAAGGTGCAACACAACAACATCTGACGACTACATTATCGAAGCTGGAGTCCCGCAAGGAAGCGCACTTGGGCCTACTCTGTTCGTCCTATATACAGCGGATATTCCTACAAACGAGCAGCTAACAACATCTACGTTCGCTGACGACACTGCAATCCTGAATCGTTCGAGGTGCATAAGCCGAGCAACAACACAACTAGCCAATCACCTCATCGTAGTTTAGAAGTGGCAATCTGATTGGCGTATTAAAACAAATTAACTAAAATGTAATCACATAACGTTTACTCTCAACAGGCAAACATGCCCTCCACTATCACTGAATAGTACTCCGATTCCCCAAGTCAACGAAGTAACGTATCTCGGCGTCCACCTAGACAGACGACTAACCTGGAGAAGACGAATGCAAGAATCTACATCTAAAACTAAAAGCCAGCAGCTTCCACTGGATATTAAACATTCGATCGCCCCTGCGTCTGGACTACAAGGTCCTTCTCTACAACTCTACTCTCAAGCCTATCTGGACATATGGATCTTAGCTATGGGCGAACGCGAGCAGCAGCAACATTGACATCATACAGCGCGCACAATCGAAAATCCTGAGGACTATCACTGGGGGCACCGTGGTATATTCGCAACCAAAACATCTACAGGGACCTCGGCATTCTTGCAGTAAAAGATGAAATTGACAAACAAAAGACGACCTACAAACAAAAATCATCTCGCAAGAGGCTTGTCTCGGGTTTCCAGCAGAACCCACCTTCAACGCAACGACCTTCAAACCCAGCAATAATTCTCAGGGCCACATTTCTTAGAACCAGTCTTTTGGATGTTAGTTAGATTACTATAAGATTTGATACACTTATTGATAGTATCCGAAATGAGAAGATTCAATAAATAAATAGCAAAGCAATTAAAAAAAAAAAAAAAATACAAGTGTACACATGAAAATGGATTCAAAAAGTGTTCATCATGGATTCAAAAACTGTTCATCAGCAATCCTTTTTGCGGGAACAAATCGTCATATTTTGATACGTATATGTGGATGATGTGATTATCTATTCAGAAAACGAAGAATCTTTTGTCAAACACGTAGATTGGGCTCTTAAGAATCTTTAGGAAGCAAACATGAGGGTGTCAGTAGAAAAATCACGCTTCTTCAAAAAGAGTGTAAGCTTTCTGGGATTTATAGTCACCAGTAGCGGTGCAAAAACCGACCCAGAGAAAGTCAAAGCCATTCAAGACTTCCCGGAAGCAAAATCCGTATTTGAAGTCAGATCGTTGAAGTCAGATATTGCAGCAATAGCTAGACCCATTTCAGACATATTTAAAGGCGAAAACGGAACTGTTAGTATGCATAGGTCGCGAAACATTCCGGTTCAGTTCTCTGAAGCGCAACAACAAGCGTTTTAGAAGCTACGAAATATCTTGGCATCAGAAGATGTCATGCTAAGATACCCCGATTATCAAATAGCTTTTGATCTAACGACTGTGGGAGCCAGTGAAATTTTAAAACTCTTTTACTTACAAATAAATCAAATCAGCAAATATAATCAGTCTGGCAACGTGGGGAACGGATTTTGACAAAATACCAGATTATCAACAAAAATACTAGAACGAAAATCCCGCCTTTGGATTTTTGACGTACTAGGTCCAAACTTCATTAGTGCTGTTTCCGGCTGCATCATTCTCTTTTCTGGAAACTTCTCCCGAAGGCAGTTCGTTCGCTCTAAGAAATTGTGCTTAATATCTCAGTTCATCCTAAAAACGTGGTGACCATTAATAGAAGTAATTGGTATTTTTATAAATAAACATTTGCTGGTAAGATTATTAGGACTTAAAATCGGCAAATTTTAATTGCGTTTTCCCAGGAATTAGTCTGGTGCGTTCTTTGTGTTTCCCAAGCCATACATAGTTGAAACACGGGGATATCTTTGTCAAGGCCAGGCTTTAAGCACGGTTATCGGCCGGGCGCCCGCTGGCGGTTAATGGCCACGTGAATCATTTGCGCGTGTGCAAGTCCAACGCGTGCGCATTGAACGCATTTTGGATAGCTTCGCCTATTGCCTTGCTGCGAAACGCACCGCCTATTGCCTTGCTGCGGATCGCTTCGCCGCTTGCCTCGCTGCTGGCACAGACAGGAATTTTCTCAGGCAGAAACAGTCGCCGTCCACTGCAGAACGTTGTGTTTTCTGCTTTCGGAAATCTTTTGAAAAATTTCTCGTGGTACAGCTGGAAGACACCTCCATCCACATTCTTCCCCGAATTTATCAAGAAGCTGCCTTTCTCATTTCATCCCCGCCAAGAGTAGTGGTTGTGTACACAAAGCGAGCTTGACCCTTACGACACGTTAAAGCCTGTTCAGTTTCGCACCTCGATCGGATTTCTGCGAATCAACTCGCTGAGTAGAGCAATAACAGCATGTTCATGCGTGCTCATTCGCGGGAATGATTCTGAGTATCGTAGATTTAGTTACATTTTCTTTAAGAATATTTAACTGATTAACTTTACGACTCCTATGATAGTGTAAAACTTTGTGTGCTGTTCTGACACAACCATTTATCCACATTTATAAAGTCTACAGCAACGCTTCAGCCGTCAACATTCCTATTCTCCTATTTAGACTTACGTCTGCACACTCCTTTTTTATACAAAAGTATGCAACGCAGTGAAGGAGACATCTCCGACCCTATAAAGTATATATATTCTTGATCAGGATCGCATCCTGAGTTTATATAAGCATGTCCGTCTGTCCGTCTGTCTATTTCTACGCGAACTAGTCTCTCTGTTTTAAAGATATCAAATTGAAACTTTGCACACACCCTTCGTTCCTTTGCACGCAGTATATAAGTCAAAACGGGGATCGGTCGACTATATCCTATTACCGCCATATAACTGATTGATCGGAATGGCATTTCCGAATGGCACTTCAGTGTTTGTAAAGTTAGGAAGTTGGGACTTTTTATGAGTATTAAAAATGCATCATATGAATAATTTTGGAAAATATAATTTACAGAATATTCTGCAAGGGTATACCAACTTTGGATTCCTCCAGATTGGGCGATGTAGTTTGCCACTTGGTTTTGCGCTGAAGGCTGTGGACATATTCCTTGGACCACGCCTGCCAGAACCGCTGTCTGAGCGTGGATAGTAGCTGCCACCTCTTTGAGTACCTCAAACCTCTGGTCGGTACGTCTGGCTCTAATCCTTGCGGCAGCGAACGAAGGGCCTGCCCGATTAGCAGGTGCCCTGGAGTGAGCGCCTCCCCCTCTTTGGGATCGGTGCTGGTTGGAGTTAGAGGACGATAATTGAGCACGGCCTCGGTGTCCGCCAGATAAGCCCTGACCTCGGCTTCGGTTAGGGACGCGTCTGCGACTTGACGCACGACAATTTCCTTCGCTGACTTCACGGCCGCCTCTCACAAACCGCCGAAGTGCGGTGCTCGTGGTGGGATGAACCTCCACTCGATGCCCTTCTCCACGACGAACAGTTGAAACTGCGACTGCTGATTTTCGAAGGCGCTCTGAAGACTTCTCAGCTTGTTCCTGGCTCCCACGAAGTTCGTCGCGTTGTCAGAAAGTACTCGATGCGGTACGCCACGTCTTGTGATAAAGCTTTTAAAGGCCAAAAGAAAAGAGTCAGTCGACAAATTTGTAACGAGTTCCAGGTGAACAGCCTTGGAAGCAAAACAGACAAATACAGCAATATACATCTTAGTGGGGGGCCATCCTCTAATACGCAACGATACATTGATAGGACCAAACAAATCTACGCCACAAATATGAAATGGCCTTACGGATTCGAACCTATCCGCAGCAAATTTTCCATAATTTGGATCATCAGAACAGGATTATATCTAAAACAATGGATGCATTTTCGAACCACCCGAGTGCATTCTCTGCGAGCATTTATTAACCAGATTTCTTGCCGAAGAAGACTGATCATCGTTTTTGCATTTGCGTGACAATTTCTCAAATGCAATTTTCGGAGATACAAATCAACAATTTGGTTTTAACCAGGGAGTAATATCGGAAATTTAGCATTTTCTGAAATAGGTGCATGTTTGAGTCTACCTCCCACCCGAATTAGCGAAAATCTTCTACCAGCCTCAGAAAACTTTTGTATGAAGGGCGTCATCATCTGCAAACTTGGTTGTAAAACATGTCCTTTTTTAATTTTCTTGTACTCTTCTACAAAGACATTTTTTTTTTTATGATTTTCATCAGTTTAATAAATGATAGTTGTAACTCTCTAGCAGTCAAACTTACTGATCTTTCTCGTGATTTAGCTAGGTTTAGAAATCTGTAAACGTATCCAAGAATTCTAATGAGTTTGGGAAACTCAAACGGAGTTGATAGCTCGACGGCTATACACACTTGGGCAGCTCTGTTTAACTCTGAGTTTTTTAATTCGGAAGGTATAAAAAAATGCGAGTTTTCTGGCCATAATGACTCATTTTCATACAGAAATTTCAGACCTTCGAACCAGATGGACTCAGTCAATTCAAGTGTCCAAGTGTCGCAGCCACGGGACGTAATGTCTGCTGGAATATACTCCGAAAGGACATGTCGCCAGGATATATTTTCTGATAGCTCTTGAATTGTGGCTACCCTGCTTGAAACAAAAACTGCAAGTGACGAAGGTTGAGTCTTTATCCAATGTAATGTTATTTCTGAGTCTGTCCAGAAATAAACACTCTCGACTTCACATTTGTCTAGAACTTGTTTGACGTAGGACCAAAATTGTGCCAAAAGTGTGGCGGCGCATAATTCAAGCCTTGGTATGGTTTTCGTTTTTAGTGGACCCACTCTCGATTTCGCTGCCCGTTTTCGATTGCTCGAATGTAAATGCAACATCCGTAAGCTTGGCTGGATGCATCTGCGAAACCGTGAACTTGAACGGCTGAGCACCCACTGGCAAACGTGTACCTAGGAATGGTGACTGCGTGAAGATTAAGTAGATTCTTCTTTAACCCTTCCCAACTCGTATGTAACGACATCGGAATGGATTTATCCCATTCCAGTTGAAGTTGCCAAAGGCTTTGAAGAAGAATTTTAGATGTAAGGCCAATGGGGCACAGGAATCACAAGGGATCAAAAAGCCGCGCGCTTACTGAAAGAATTGTACGTTTTGTGGGAGTCAATTTTGTAAAGCTCTCATCTAAATGAAATCGAAATGTGTCTGTGTGTGGCATCCACCGCATACCCAAGGCTTTGGTCGAATCGGTATCATTGAAATTTAGGGATTTTTCAGTGCTGTTCCCTTTTTCTAGTTGTCTGTTGGTTTTCAAACCATCCGAAAACCATTTAGACAGCTGGAAACCGCCACTATTGAGAATTTCTGACACTTGATTACACATCACGTTCAAGGTGTCAATATCATCGGCTCCAGTAAGCATTTCATCCACATAAAAGTCGTTGCAAATTATGTATGAACCAATTTCATGCTTATCCCTATTACGAACTCCAAGTTCTTGTAAGCTACGGATAGCTAAAAATGGAGCTGAAGACGTTCCGTAGGTGACTGTATTAAGACGAAATATTTAAAGCTCATCAGATGGATTCTCGCGCCATCCTATCAGTTGATAGTTACGATCTTCTTCTGTGAGACTTACTTGCCTATACATTTTCGATATATCTGCTGTTAAAGCGAATCGATTTAAACAAAATCTAACAAGTGATAATAACAGTTCCCTCTGAATAGTGGGCCCCACCATTAAAATGTCATTTAATGACTGCGCTAAAGTTGTCTTTGCAGACGCATCAAACACGACTCGATGTTTGGTTGAGGTACTATGAGGCCTTAGAACGCATTGATGTGGTATGAAGTAGTGCGGTCCTGGTGGAATCTTATTGCATGTTGGAGACATATGACCCAGCTCCAAATATTCTTTCATAAAAGCGATGTACATTTCTCGAAGTGAGCAGTCTTTTAGGCTTCTACGCTCTAACGATAAAAATCTACGTTTAGCGACATTGAACGAGGACGTAAAAACGTGTCCATTGAGTTGCGAATATAACGTAGTTGTGACTTCGCTTCTGGCAATCGAATTTGTTTCTCCCACTGATGTGATAGTAAGACATTTATTTGTTCTTGACAATCTTAAAAGCTGAGCAAGGCTTTCTGTCATGAAGTTAACTTGCAACCCTGAATCTAATAGAGCCCTGGCTCGATGGAGCTGACCAAAACGATCGCGAACATTAACAACGGCTGTTGCTAGAATTACTTGATTAATTTCCGAAGTGTCTTGAAGAACCTGAGCCGAATGAGTAGAAGCCTGAGAAGTAGAAGTACCTTGCCCTTGCTGGTCCTGCCAGCTTCTACCTTGATGTGGCTCACTCGAGTTTTGGTATCGATGTAGTAGAGTATGATGGGCGTGTGAGCATACCCGACATTTGGATGCTGTGCATTTAAATACTCTATGTCCCTCATGTAGACAATTAATACATAATTGCTTAATTTTGGCAAAGTTAAAACGATCTAAAACTTGCATTCCGCTAAATCCCTGGCAATTACCTAAAAAATGATTAGAACCACAATATAAAATTTTGGATCACTTGTGTTATTGACCCGGGAGCAAGTAAATGAATTCCTAGTATTTTTTTTGCTTCCAGAGGGCATTTCCGAAAAACTTTTTGTCTTTACCCTCCACGCTTCCTCGGCTGACACATGTTGATATCGTCGATCTAAAACCATTACGCAATCAGACCATTTTGGCAGTTCAGCATAATTAAGCTGTTCCTCATACTTGGACTTGGTGTACGGATCTACCTTTGAAAGAACTATATGTATAATCACCGCATTGACAATATCTTTTTCGTCCCCTAGGGATATAGGCGAATCGAAAATTGCACTTACTGATCAATTATTAACCTCAAGGCAGACGCAGAAGGTTTTGTTTTTGAAGGGATTTCAAACAGCTGCGCTACAGTTTCAAAGAAAATTAAACACTTGTTGTCATAGACTCTCTTTAAACTCGGTAATGCCTTTTTATAATTTGCATCTGAGACTTGAAGAGCTTTTATTGTTCCCAATGCCTCGTCAGAAAGGCAGGCTAACAAATGGTTAAATTTTTCGATGTTAGATAACGAATTATCAGAGTCAACCAATTGCTCAAAAATTCCAATAAATTGTTTATACTCTGAATGTTTGCCGCTAAATTTTGGTAACTTCATTTTTGGCAGATTTTCCCATGACTAAAGCCTGCTGTTTATGATTTTCACCTGTACTAGCAGCTGACATATATAATGCCTTGGTAATTACGCAATTTTCTTCTAATGACGACCTATTCCGGTTATCTGGATCTATTATATCAATTTCCGACTGCAATGCCATGGCTTTTGCAATATATAAATTTAAAATTTCCAGTCGACATTGAATTTGAAGCGGATTAAACAAAATTGTATTCTCTTCGCCATGAAGAAAATCATTTTAATTAAAAATTATTTAATTTATTTACAATATAGCCAATAGTTTTCTTTTTGTTTTTGTGTATTTACATAGTTATGTTTCTAGGTGGCTCGAATAAATTTGTTTGAGAGTAGAGCATTTGGCGTAACAAAAGAAATGAGAGACGAGAACGAAATTAAGAGAGTGCACCAACACCCGAAAACAAAAACACAAGCAGTTGCAGTTCGTTGCACTGGCGCTTAGCGGTCTGCAAAAAATGGAAGTTGAAATAGCTAAAACAAAATCGAAACGAAAAGGCAGACACAGCGAGAACTAACTGTTACTTTCCACCGGCACTGACGCTGTTACGCTTGTATATCTCTTTCGCGAGGGCCGCACAAAAACTATGAGGTTGTTCACTTGAATTTATTTATTGATTTTTTTGTTTTATTAATTTTGTATTGGTTATCTCACAATTTTGTAGAGGCTTTTATTTGTGGTTATTGGGAATATATAGGCACGAAAATTGATTTGCTTCCAATTATTATTATTATTTTGACCAATGCCAAGGCAATAGTTGAAACTATTATTTTTGCAGTGATCAACTATTGATTTGACACTGTTACCTGGTCATCAGATGAACCCACTTCCCTCGAGTTGGCGTTGCGGTCCATAGATGTTGGCTCCAGTTGGCGAACTTCCGAAAAATGCCAATTGTTGGCGCCGAAATTTGCGAGTACAAAATACAAAAAAATGCCAAGTCTTGGCCCCGAAATTCGCAAGCAGCTAAGCGGTCGTTGAAATGATTTTAAATCCGAACAAAACTTTTCGGTAGTCCCTGCTCGGGCGCCATGAAGAACATCGAAACGAAAGAATTAAATTTATAATTAAAACCGCCGAAAAGTGAAAGACTTTGGCTTGGCTGCTGCAAAATATGGGGAAATAGAAAAACGCAAGACTGGCCGATTCGATGTTCAAGATTCAACTCCTTTATTGTGCCCAGCAGAGCAGTTTTGTGAGAGCCTTTGCAGGCCCGCTGAATCCGATCTTAGCATTGGCAATGAACATAACGCTGTCGGGCTCTCTTAAGCTGTTACTTATGTATATCTTAACATAAACTTAATGATTAGCGTTCTGCGCTTCAACAACCGTTTTATAGATTTTAGGACATAGTGTTAGGAACTTTAGTTTATAAGAAACATGAACTCCAATTTGATTTTGTTGAAGTGAATAATGTTTAAGATGAACTAAAGGCTACTTTTTGAAGGGGCACTTTTGGGTATGTAAAGCAATAGTTATTCATGGGTGAAATCTGTTTAGATTTCACATGGTAGGGTGGGTATAGAACGAGGCCAATAACATCTGGTCCTCGATCTTCGATAGGCGCACTGTTTTGTCCGATTTTAGCTATTGAGCTGGTTATCTGTTGCTACCGTTTCTCTGTCTACTACTGTTAGTTCTGTAACACATCTTGTTCTCTCTTAACATCTCTCCCTGAATGTTCAAAAATGTAGACAGAGGGTGTTAGGAGGGACAACGCTCGATGAGTGTGTTCTTAACACGACAGACGCCTCGGCCTATGGTATTGGAGCAGTTCTGTTCCAAGAAAGACGCCTTATAACAATGATTTCAAGAACATTAAAAGACAGACAAATCAACTACGCCAAACTACGGCACTATTTATTCGCGGTGAAAGACATAAATATCTTTACTGATCACCATCCTCTGACCTTTGCGGTGTCGGAATCGAGAGATGGAAAGCGCGCATTGACGAGTCCGGGGCGCGAATTTTCTACAAGCCCGGCAATCCGTGACCCACACAATCGAAACAACGGATAAGCCCTTGAATTCCTTCCAGAATCAGACAACTGTGGAGGAGGCATGCATTCCGTTAAAACGCATCTTCGTCCCCTTTGGAAACAAGAGACGCCATGTGATTAACTTCTCTTGCAAAGAGTCTTAATTGATGAGCTCGCAGACATAATCGTTCCTAATGACGTAAACGCCATCCATTGTTATTTGCACACGCTGGCAATGGTACAGGACGAACGGGTTCGTCAATTTCCAGCCCCGAAATTTTGGCACTTTAAAAATCGTGTGACAGATATTTTTGCAGTCGCTGAGAGACGGAAAATCCTCACCGTCGAACACATTGGGGCTCACAGGTCGGCACTAGAAAATGTGAAGCAGGTAGTCTCTGAGTACTTCTTTCCAAAAATGACCAAGATTGCAGAAACATCCGCGAAAGCCAAATACGACAGGCACCCAAAAAAACATGAGCTAGGCGAGACGCCGATCCCCCCTCATGCAGGAGAAATACTACATATTGACAGACAAAAATACTTCCTTACCTGCATCGCCGAACTACAAATCATGCATTTTTTTCCTAGGGCTAGACTGGTATAATGCGATAACGAACCGTCATTAAATTCGCACACAATCTCAGCTTTACTGAATGCGAATGCACCCCCACTCCATAGCGTCTCAAACGGACAGCTGGCGCGCTTTCACAAAACCCTGTTAGAACTTGCTCGATGCCTAAAAATCGACAAGGGGATAACCGACACTGTGAAAATAATCTTATAAGCCACCACCAAATACAACAACTCAATTCACTCGGTCATTGACAAAACACCAGCAAAAGACCAGCAGGCGAACTCGGATGACTTACAAATAGAAATACAAGAAAAAATAAGAAGCGCCCAGTACGCGCTGAGAAACAGGGAAAACGCGTCCCGGTAGAATATGGTCTTCGAAGTTAGTGAAAAAGTATTCGTAAAATCCAACAGAAGGCTAGGAAATATAATAAATAAATGTGAGGAGAAAGCTGTAGAAGCAGACCTGGGGACTACGGTCCTTATTAAGGGGAGGATGGTACACAAGGAAAATCTTAAATGATGCAATCAAACAATGTCCTTTATGTTTTTTATTAATTTTTATTACACCTTTAGACCACTTGGCGAAAATTCTTATTAGCCATAAGTTCCATTGCCACTGACATGGTTTTTGTTTTAAGTTCCTTTCATTGGTGGTGGGATACCTCTCCATAAGCAAACAACTTGAAAAAAATTAGATTTACCGAAATTAAGTTAATTGAGTCAAACAATAGGCAAATTCAAATAAACACCAAAGTTCAAAATCAAATCAAAATCTGAGATCGGCTAAAAAATCTCAAGTAGACACTGGACACTTGTATGACACTACTTGCTAGAAACAGAATGCTGATGATGGAATAAAAAAATTTAATGCTTGCAATAACCCTTGCCAAAATTAATATTGTTGGTCCGAATATTTTAGATTACGATGATTTAAAATCAGTTTGGCTTGAGGAACCCAGCAGTACACCCATAAGGGAACTTTTGTTGTTTCGTATGAAAAATTCTCTGGCACACACCTCATCACCTTCGACAGACAGGCTGTGGTAAATGAGAGCCTCTTCACCAACCATGCTAATGCTCAGAAGTTCCCTATAGTTGAATATCACCGCCAACCAAGATGTTCTCATCCTCCCGCACCTTTACCGCCTGAGTGAACGAAATATTGAGTCTATCAAGGAGTTTAGAGAAGAGATCGACAACCACCAAACGTATTTCGCAGCAATTATTGCAGGAGCATAAAAATCAAAAGAAAAAGAAAAACAATACTAAGAACGCAGAAAATCTAACAGAATTAAGCAATATTGCACCAAATGAAAATACGCTACAATTAAATGAAAATATTATACAAACTAATATACCCACTCACATATACCTTAATGTATCCGCATGGGGACAGGCTCTTTTCTACTGGATGGGGAAGTAGCATATATACACCCAAAGATCTACCACATAAACACATAGCACTACGCATTTGTCACAGTAAACAAAGAACCCTAAGTTATCGGCTCCCACGTTATAAACAAATGCCCCCAAAACATCTTAACTAATAAACAATTTTTTTTTTCTGATGATCCAGTAACGAGTTATGCTGTTCACCGAAAAACCTTTTTTCTTGCAGACGCCCACGGAGCTTCGCTGCGAAAGTCTCATTTATTATTTTTTTCGATGAAAACTTGTGAAAACATAGTGTGAAGAGTTAAATAACTCCGCACAAATAATAGTGAAGATCTAGAATACCTAATCCTTTCAGTTGCTGGATACGCTGTGAATGCGCATAGTAATGGCACTGTGGGAAAAGAGAGTTTTGGAGAATACAGCTGAAGAGACTTTGGAGAGAACGAGAAGAGAGTTTGGAGAATACAGCTCGAGAGAGTTTGGAGAGAACGAGAAGACAGTTTGGAGAATACAGCTGGAGAGAGTTTGGAGAGAACGAGAAGAGAGTTTGGAGAGAACGAGAAGAGAGTTTGGAGAATACAGCTGGAGAGAGTTTGGAGAGAGCGAGGAGAAAGAGAGTTTGGAGAGAAGGAATAACGGTAGAAGACGGCGGACTTTGGACCCCAGTATAGTGCCGTGCGCAAAGACCCCAGTATAGTGCCGTGCGCAAAGACGAAAAAGGAGAGGCCGAGAAATAACGGGATACGCGGGCCTATATAAGCAGGCCGAGCGCAGGAAGCTGGATCAGTAGATCACAAGGAGTCAATCCGTCAAGATCAGTAAGCAAGCAGAACGCGAGTTATCAGCACACAGCAAGTCAAGTCAGTGAACAACACAAGTCAAATCAACATCAGAAGCAAGGAGAGCCGCGCCGAGTCGACAAGGAGCAAGATCGCTACATCAAGACGTTCGGGACTTTCAATCGCTGGAACGGTGCAAGCGTTGCCGCTGCCTAAACGTTTGTTCGTTTTTTGGTGTTTGAGTTTGGCGTGTGCTTCCCTACACTACGTGCGCTCGGCATATTATAATTATTGAATTATTAAAATATATTAGGATTCCTTAAAGTAATTCCTTAATTCAATATAAATAACTCCCCTACACTGCTTGCGTTCAGCTTATTCCTCTCGTTGGTTATTATTATTTAAATTTAATAAATTTAAAAAGAAAATTTTTTTTTGTACACACTTACATCACTAAAAAAAAAAAAAAAACAAAAACTAAAATAAATTAAATTTAAAAATCTTCGATACAAAAAAAAAAAATGCCAAAATCAGAAAGTAACAGCCAGGAAATCGAAGAGTTGAAAAACCAACGAGATGGATATATGAGGAGTATAGAGCGAACGCAAAGATATTTAAATGAGGGTCGATTCTCTTGAAATACGGTTGAGTTAGAATGTCGATTAGAAATCCTAAATACGCACATCGAAAATGCTTCGCTTATACAAAATAAAATTGAAGCGAAAGATGGAGATGATGAGTACCGCGAAGAGTTCGAAGAGACTGCGATAATAGCAAAATCGTTGCTAATTTCCCTAATTGCGGAAACAAAGCGTAAGAGCGTTGACAATTCCGCTCCGCCGGCAACGCGCACACCCCAATGCCGTTTGCCGAGCGTCGCTCCTCCAACCTTCAGCGGAAAACATTCCGAATTCAAAAATTTTATAAGCCTTTTCGAAACTTTTGTTGACAAAGATGACACGCTGCACGATATCGAAAAATTCAACCATCTAATATCGTGTTTGGCTGGAGACGCGCTAGGAACAGTCAGGGCATTACAAGTTACCGCGGATAATTATCCAAAAGCTCTGGCTAGCCAAAGGCAGGTGTACGATAATGATTGCTTAATTTTCTTTGACAATATATCGACACTGTTTAATCTGCCAAAGATTGCCCAGCCATCAGCTACCGCCTTGAGAAACCTGATCGACACAGTCACAGCGCTGTACGAAGCTCTTTTGTCCATTGGGGATGACAAACGTATTACGAATGTCATCCTCATCCATCTAGTAATGGGCAAAGTCGATGCAGGAACTAAAAGAAAATGGGAAGAACAATTAGATTATACCTCGCTTCCTCTTTGGAGCGAGTGTGAGTCGGCCCTAAACAAGCGCTATCAGCATATGGTTGCCGAAGAAGCGTGTAAGCCAAAAATTGTTCAGCAGAGCCATGCTTATCCAAAGAAGAATGGAAACAGGAGTTTTTCGTTTGTTGCTGCCATGGACGACCCCGAAGTATGTGTGTTTTGCAACTCAGCAGAACATCAAGTAGGAAATTGCACTGCTTTTGCTGCTCTAACAGTTCAGCAAAGATTCTATTTCGCAAAAAAGGCTCCCTTGTGCATTAACTGCCTCCGTTAGGGCCACACGGTAAAAAGATGCAAATCGAAGAGATGCAGGGTGTGTAAGTCCTCACACCACACATTGCTGCACATTTATTCGCCATCAAATCTCGCGTTGCCACCTCCTCCTCAGCCCACGCTCTTGCAGAATACTCCATCCACTTCGCATGTTTTGCATGCGACTGCATCGGATAGAGTTATTCTTGCCACAGCCATCGTGAGCGTCCAAACAAAAAGTGGCGAATTAGTTTTGGCTCGAGCGTTGCTCGATTCTGGTTCACAAGTAAATTTTGTGACCGACGAGCTCGCTCAGAGACTTCAGATTAAGAGAGAGGACGTGTGTTTGAGCTTGCGGGGCATTTTTGGAATACACACGATAGTCAAGTCGCGAGTGGGTAGCAGTCAATTGTCGTCCGAATTTTACATATTAAAAAATATTTCTGGTTATCATCCGGATCAAACGGTGAACACCAGGGGGCCTGAAAATATTCAATTGGCAGATCCATTCTTCTTCAAGCCCCAAAAAATAGACATGCTTATAGGCGCAGACTCGTTCTTTGAACTATTGTCAGTCGGCAAGATAAAGCAAGGGCCTGAGTTTCCCATTTTGCAGAAAACAGTTCTCGGCTGGATAGTGTCAGGGAGATGAGTGTTGGAGTCAATAGACACAACCCTGCAGAAATTTTGGTCTGTGGAGGACTTGCCGCCCAAGGCCAAGGTCCATACTCCTGAGCAGCAACTTTGTGAGCAACACTTTGAGAAAAATACTCAAAGATTATCGTTGTTCCGAAGATTTTCGGTTCGTTTGCCGTTCAAATCTAACCCAAACACTCTTGGTTCATCATATGAAGTTGCGAAACGTAGATTTTTGTCGCTTGAAAGAAGATTATCCAAAGATCCTTCTTTAAAAAAGATGTATCTGGAATTCATGGAAGAATATGAAGCCATGGGCCACATGTCTTCCACTAACAATAAAATTCCAGACAGTTCGCACTATTTCATTCCGCACCAATGCGTGCTGCGACCTCAAAGCACCTCGACAAAGTTGAGAGTGGTATTCGACGCCTCGAGCCGTACATCGACGCAGGTCGCGTTGAATGACATCTTGATGGTTGGCCCCACCATTCAAGAGGAGCTGTATTCGACCCTTCTTCGGTTCAGACTGCACAAGTTTGCGCTTGCAGCAGACGTAAAAAAGATGTATCGTCAAGTATTGGTTGACGAAGCTGACCGAAACTTTCAGCTCATAGTGTGGAGACGAGATCCATCTGAGTCTCTAAAAATCTTCAAGCTGAACACCGTGACTTATGGAACTTCGCCAGCACCCAATCTGGCGATTCGGTGTTTAATGCGGCTTGGAGAGATCGCGCAGGATTCGTGTCCAAAAGCCGCTAAGGTCATTCAGAATGACTTTTATGTTGACGATTTGTTGACTGGCGCCAGATGCGTTGAGGACCTGCTAAGCCTTCGAGACGAAGTTTCTCAGGTATTGCAAGAGGCAGGATTTGAATTGGCAAAGTGGTTTTCTAACTGCCCAGAGTTGTCCGCATCTGAAAGCTCTGTCATGCCGCTTACGGCAGACTCAGACGTAACTAAAACCCTTGGCGTGGTTTGGTTGCCGGGTAAAGATTACTTTCAATTTCGGTTGGATGACTCTTTCCTGGATCTTCGTGCGACAAAACGAAACATACTGTCGGTGACTGCCCGACTTTTCGATCCGCTTGGCCTATTGTGTCCTCTAGTGACTAGGGCAAAAATGTTGTTGCAGGAACTGTGGCTTCGAAAGTTAGACTGGGACGAGTCGCTGCCGATGCAACTGCAGACATCTTGGGAAGCCTTTAAGGGGACGCTGTTGCAGCTGCCCAAGATCAAGGTATCGCGATTCGTTCATACAGACGCCAAAGTCCCAGCAGAAATACATGGTTTCGCTGACGCTTCCATGCGAGCATATGGAGCGTGCATCTACGTTCGCACTAGTACCGCTGAAGGTTTAAAAGTATCTTTATTGACAGCAAAATCCAAAGTAGCTCCCCTCAAGACGAAAACTTTTCCTCGCCTTGAGTTGTGCGCAGCTCACCTTCTTGCGGATCTCTATAATCGTGTAAGACCATCGCTTAATTTTCCGATTACAAAAGTGTTCCTCTGGACGGATTCGGAGATCACTTTGCATTGGATCAAAACGCATCCTTCATCGTTGTCAGTTTTTGTCTCAAACCGAGTTGCGGAGATTCAAGAGTGGTCGGAAAAAGCAATCTGGAGACATGTCCCCACGAAAGTAAACCCAGCGGACATCGTGTCACGGGGATGTAACGTTGAGGAACTTACAGCTTCCATTTGGTTCGCTGGTCCGTCGTTTTTTCTCGATCCAGAAAAAGATTGGCCTGTAAATCGACACTTCGAAGTACCTGCTGATGTCGTGTCGATGGAATTACGCAAATCAGCATTGGCGCTTGTGGTAATCCCAGAGCCCAATTATGTGCTTCAGAAAATAGAATCCTTTTCGTCGCACATAAGGCTTCTAAGGGTTTTCGTGTGGGTCTTACGGTTTATTCGAAGGTGTAAAAAAGTGTCGCAGCCTTTTGAAAAAAGTATAACACCAAGAGAACTGAATTTTGCGTTCGAGAAAATAGTGGAAGTGATCCAATTTCACGAGTTCAGTGACGACATAGGTAAAATTCGGAAAAATAAACCGGTAGCAACGAATATACAAAAACTAAGCCCTTTTCTCCAGGAGAAAAAATTAGATTGGTGTTCCCCGACATTGTTGCGAATTGGGGGTCGGTTATTGAATGCTCCTATCCCGTACGAAGCAAAATTCCCGTTGTTGTTGTCGAAAGGCTCACAGTTTGTTAAAACGTACGTGTCATACCTGCAAGTTGCAAATTGTCATGCTGGCACTCGAGCTCTTGTAAGTCTGTTGCGAGAAAAGATATGGTTGGTTAATGCGCAGGAAGTTTGCCGCAGAACAGTTCGTTCTTGCGTTCGTTGCTTTCGGTGCAAGCCGTAACTCTTGACGCAAATCATGGGGAACTTGCCATCAGACAGACTTCGAGCTCTCAGCCCTTTTAATATCTGTGGTGTTGCTTTTTGTGGCCCATTTAACACAACGTATCGTATCCGTGGTAAGCCACCGTACAAATCATACGTGGCATTGTTTGTATGTATTGCGTCCAAAGCGGTCCACTTAGAGTTAGTGTCTGACCTCACCACTGATGCGTTTTTGTTGGCATTCCAAAGGTTCGTGAGTCGACGCGGGATTCCGGAGAAGGTGTGGTTCGACAACGCGACGAACTTCGTCGGAGCCGATCGCCACATGAGAGAGTTCCGGGCCCGTCTGGAGGAGCAGGTGGTCGGTATCGAAACATTCGCATTAAGAAAAGGATGCGAGTTTGCGTTCATACCGCCCAGAGCACCTCACTTCGGCGGACTTTGGGATGCAGGTGTGAAGTCTGCAATGCACCTGTTCCTTCGGACGGTCGGCGAAAACATCCTGAACGCGGAGGAGCTCGGAACTCTCCTCACCAGCGTGGAGGCCGTGCTCAACTCCAGGCCCCTCGGAGCGATCAGCACGGATCCCAACGACGGCGAAGCCCTAAGCCCAGGTCATCTCCCGATCGGCGGGCCCCTCCTAGCTCCACCCTCAGCAGCGCTCCCGGACCAAGTCAGCCCAACCTGCTTACGACGATGGCGCAGTGTCTCGTCTCTCAGGCACAGGTTTTGGCAGCGTTGGTCCCGGGAGTACGTCTCGAGCCTCAAGTGGCACCAGGAGGTTCAAAACGTCGACGTGGGAGCTCTCGTCGTCGTCGCCGTGGACAACCTTCCGCCGCAGCAGTGGATGACCGGGCGGATCGTGGCGGTTCACGTCGGCGGTGACGGCAAGGTCCGAGTGGCGGACGTGAAGACGAAGGATGGGACGTATCGGCGAGCGGTCCATAGGCTGGCGGTGCTGCCTGTGGCATGCTGAAGACGGCGGTCCTTCAGAGGGGGCGGTGTTCGCGCACTTTGCGTTTTGAAATTTATTGAATAGCGTAAGGCGGGAGCGGAAGCACAATAAAGATTTAATCGCTCTCGCGAATTCGCCCCGTCTGTCGCCCCTTCGTTAAGTTAGGTTTAAGCGTCTATATATTGAAATTAAATGTCAGTTGTTATATGAACATCGTTCTGAGCAAACTCCTTTTTGTCGCCATCGCCAATAAACTTATTTTCCCTGCGTTCACAAGTTTCGCGTATTTATTAATACAAAACCGTATTAGGTTTTCATGGTGACCCCGACGTGATCTGCAGAGGAAATCGAGTGTATTTATTGTTGGTGAAACAAACAAAATTAAAAACAATAAATCGCGCCGGCTTTTAAAACAGTGAAGTTGTTGTTGCCGCTGCTTGTCGCCAGTTCACAGACTTTAATTCGTCGTTGCTGCCGCTGGACAATTTGACCGCTTCAGTTCGTTAACTGGACCAGAAGTTGTTGTTGCCGCTGATTGTCGCCAATTGCTGCCTACGAAGGAAGGCATATGGGTTCGAAGAGGGAAGTTGCCGACGGATGTGTATCGTCCCACCAGGTTGTGACGGTTCGTCGTTGTCGGGTGGCTCAGGGATGGCCAGGGTTTGTCACGAGAATTTGTTTGTGTCAGGCGTGGTTGCTGAAAGAGAGTTCCGACCCAGCCCAGAGTAGAAGTCGTAGGAAATTACTTAGTAATTGATTAGAACTAGGTTTTATTTCAGTAAATATCTTGACATTTGATTAAAAAATACCGAATTCTCTGATTTGGCCGCCCTTGCTACCTTCGCTTCCTTCGTCCACTTAGAATACCTGGTATCGGGAGCCGTCCAGCTGCTCGAGAGGACCAGCACGGGATGTGTTGCCTGAAATGAGAATGGGGTGCTTGGGGACCCAGAAGTCAACCACGAGCGAGAGAGCGCTATTTAGTGCTTGGGGACCCGAAAGTCGACCAGTCTTGCTCAGAATGTTGCTTGGGGACCCTGAAGTCAGCCACAAGAGAGAGATTGCTTGGTTTGGGGACCCTGAAGTCAGCCACAAGAGAGAATGTTTTGCTTGGGGACCCTGAAGTCAGCCGCAAGAGAGAGAATTTGTTGCTTGGGGACCCTGAAGTCAGCAACAAGAGAGAGAGAGAGTTGGTTGCTTGGGGACCCTGAAGTCACCCCACCATTAAAATGTCATTTAATGACTGCGCTGAAGTTGTCTTTGCAGACGCATCAAACACGACTCGATGTTTGGTTGAGGTACTATCAGGCCTTAGAACGCATTGATGTGGTATGAAGTAGTGCGGTCCTGGTGGAATCTTATTGCATGTTGGAGACATATGACCCAGCTCCAAATATTCTTTCATAAAAGCGATGTACATTTCTCGAAGTGAGCAGTCTTTTAGGCTTCTACGCTCTAACGATAAAAATCTACGTTTAGCGACATTGAACGAGGATCCAAGCACAAGCGGATCAGATTTAAAAGGCAACGGACTAAAAAACGACCACAATTAGAATTGGCTACGTTTTTCACGAAGTGATCCTCGCAGGCAATTTGTTCTGGTGAAAATTTAGCAAGTGCTTTATTATCTGGGACGGTATCTAACTCCCAAAGCCTTTTAACAAGTCCTCTTAAAACCATGTCTTCCTTCGACAAGGCGATACAAGAAGTAGCTTCTTTTTGTTGTTGCTTACACCATCCAGAAACAACCCATCCCAATAGTGTTTTTTGTAGCAATGGGCCTCCATTGGTGAGTTTGATTTGACCACTGCACAACAAATCAAAGAAGGAGTCTGCTCCGAGCAAAATATCAATTCTTTGCGGCTTGTGGAACTCTGGATCGGCTAAGTCTACGCCGGCCGGAATTTTCCACTGCCTTGCAGGAAGCATATTATCTGGCTGATTGCTAGTTATGGTTCCCAGTACCCAAAATTCAGACGTAAAAACGTGTCCATTGAGTTGCGAATATAACGTAGTTGTGACTTCGCTTCTGGCAATGGAATTTGTTTCTCCCACTGATGTGATAGTAAGACATTTATTTGTTCTTGACAATCTTAAAAGCTGAGCAAGGCTTTCTGTCATGAAGTTAACTTGCAACCCTGAATCTAATAGAGCCCTGGCTCGATGGAGCTGACCAAAACGATCGCGAACATTAACAACGGCTGTTGCTAGAATTACTTGATTAATTTCCGAAGTGTCTTGAAGAACCTGAGCCGAATGAGTAGAAGCCTGAGAAGTAGAAGTACCTTGCCCTTGCTGGTCCTGCCAGCTTCTACCTTGATGTGGCTCACTCGAGTTTTGGTATCGATGTAGTAGAGTATGATGGGCGTGTGAGCATACCCGACATTTGGATGCTGTGCATTTAAATACTCTATGTCCCTCATGTAGACAATTAATACATAATTGCTTAATTTTGGCAAAGTTAAAACGATCTAAAACTTGCATTCCGCTAAATCCCTGGCAATTACCTAAAAAATGATTAGAACCACAATATAAAATTTTGGATCACTTGTGTTATTGACCCGGGAGCAAGTATATGAATTCCTAGTATTTTTTTTGCTTCCAGAGGGCATTTCCGAAAAACTTTTTGTCTTTACCCTCCACGCTTCCTCGGCTGACACATGTTGATATCGTCGATCTAAAACCATTACGCAATCAGACCATTTTGGCAGTTCATCATAATTAAGCTGTTCCTCATACTTGGACTTGGTGTACGGATCTACCTTTGAAAGAACTATATGTATAATCACCGCATTGACAATATCTTTTTCGTCCCCTAGGGATATAAGCGAAAAATTGCACTTACTGATCAATTATTAACCTCAAGGCAGACGCAGAAGGTTTTGTTTTTGAAGGGATTTCAAACAGCTGCGCTACAGTTTCAAAGAAAATTAAACACTTGTTGTCATAGACTCTCTTTAAACTCGGTAATGCCTTTTTTAATTTGCATCTGAGACTTGAAGAGCTTTTATTGTTCCCAATGCCTCGTCAGAAAGGCAGGCTAACAAATGGTTACATTTTTCGATGTTAGATAACGAATTATCAGAGTCAACCAATTGCTCAAAAATTCCAATAAATTGTTTATACTCTGAATGTTTGCCGCTAAATTTTGGTAACTTCATTTTTGGCAGATTTTCCCATGACTAAAGCCTGCTGTTTATGATTTTCACCTGTACTAGCAGCTGACATATATAATGCCTTGGTAATTACGCAATTTTCTTCTAATGACGACCTATTCCGGTTATCTGGATCTATTATATCAATTTCCGACTGCAATGCCATGGCTTTTGCAATATATAAATTTAAAATTTCCAGTCGACATTGAATTTGAAGCGGATTAAACAAAATTGTATTCTCTTCGCCATGAAGAAAATCATTTTAATTAAAAATTATTTAATTTATTTACAATATAGCCAATAGTTTTCTTTTTGTGTATTTACATATGTAGTTATTTCTAGGTGGCTCGAATAAATTTGTTTAAGTGTAGAGCATTTGGCGTAACAAAAGAAATGAGAGACGAGAACGTAATGAAGAGAGTGCACCAACACCCGAAAGAGAAAACACAAGCAGTTGCAGTTCGTTGCACTGGCGCTTAGCGGTCTGCAAAAAATGGAAGTTGAAATAGCTAAAACAAAATCGAAACGAAAAGGCAGACACAGCGAGAACTAACTGTTACTTTCCACCGGCACTGACGCTGTTACGCTTGTATATCTCTTTCGCGAGGGCCGCACAAAAACTATGATTGAATTTATTTATTGATTTTTTTGTTTTATTAATTTTGTATTGGTTATCTCACAATTTTGTAGAGGCTTTTATTTGTTTGTTTTTTTTATACTTTGTTCTTATTTATTGGATCTCTCTATTACTTAAGAGACTAACAATAAGTTTTCAAATCTTAATCTATGTTACGTTAACTTATGTTATTGAAAAAGGGATGGGAAATCATTCCGCTGTAGACGGGAATGATAGCTTAGCCGGTTGAGTTGTCTTGCAAGCAGGTTTGGGTGATTTGATAATCTGGCTTCATATTTAATTTTCCTGGAAACAATTTCTTCTTTTACGGGATTTATATCCAGGTCTCTCTGGATGTTTGCATTGCGGATGTACCAGGGGGCTCCAGTTATTGTTCGTAGGGTCTTTGATTGTACTCTTTGAATAATTTCTATATTGCTGCTGCTTGCGTTTCCCAGAGCTCGGAACCGTAGGTCCAGATCGGCTTTAAGCACGAGTTATACAGTAGTACTTTATATTCGAGTGGAAGGGGGAGCGGTAGTTCATGAGCCAGTGAAGGCTGCTGGCCTTTAGTTTTAAATGGGTCTTCTTTGCTTCTATATGCTTTCTCCAGGTAAGCCTCCTGTCTAGGTGTATGCCGAGATAGGTGACTTCGTCTGCTTGTGGAACCGGCTTGTTGTTTAGCGTCAGTGGTGGGCATTTCGACAAGTTTAGTGTAAATGTAATGTGCTTACACTTTTGCTCATTGACTTTGATACGCCAGTCTGCGAGCCATTTTTCTACAGCTACCAGGTGTTCTTTTAAATGGGCTGTAGCTGTTTTTGGGCATTTCGAGCGGCTGACAATGGCAGTGTCGTCAGCAAAGGTTGAGATGAGGGTCTGGCGGCTTGTTGGAATGTCTGCCGTGTAAAGGATGTACAAGATTGGTCCAAGCACACTTCCTTGGGGTACTCCAGCTTCGATGTTACGGATGGTTGAAGTAAAGGTTTTACATCTCACGGTGAAAACTCTGTTTCTGAGGTATGACTCAAGCAACTTGTGAGTGTTTTCTGGTAGGAGGGTTTTGATTTTGTATACCAGACCGTCGATCCAGACGCGATCAAATGCCTGTGATACGTCCAGAAATAAGGCACTGCAATATTGCTTGTGTTCGAAAGCCGTGCGAATTTCAGATGTTAAGCGGTTTACCTGTTCGATAGTTCCATGCTTTTCCCTAAATCCGAATTGGTGCAGAGGGATCGTTCTGTTGTTTTGAAGATGTGTTACTAGATGAACAAGAAGCAGTTTTTCAAATAGCTTTGATAGACATGGGAGCAGACTGATGGGCCGGTACGAGGAAGGCTGGGATTTGTCTTTTCCTGGCTTCGGGATCATTGTAATGACAGACTTTTTCCATTGGTCAGGAAAGTAGCCCCATTTCAATATTGAGTTAAATATAAATGCGATGCATCTGACTGCGCAAGCAGGTAATTCAATTATCATTTTTGGAGAAATAAAATCGTGACCAGGAGCCTTTTTTGGGTTTATGTGTTCTTTAATAGCCTTAAGTATTGTGCTGGTTTCAAGGGTAACTGGGGAGGACGGCGACGCTAGCGAGACATTCGGTAGAGTGAATTGGTTGGATGGCGGGTGGGGCTTGAAGACGTTTTCCAAGTGATGGGCAAAGGTGTTAGCTCTTTCTTCGTCACTGCGCGCCCAGGCACCTGTTTGTGATCGAATTGGCCAATCGGGATCTATTGGTGGCTGCATGTTTGGGTGCGCTCTCCATAGTGGGAATTTATTACCCGTCGGGGATAGTTTCCAATGTAGGCCCGTTGGGCCTGGTTCTTTCGGTAGAGAGGGCCTTCGACAATTTTCGAGATGCTTCATTAAGTCTTTTCTTAGTAGCTGGGGACCGATGAGTCTGCCAGTCTCTGCGAAGTCTACGTTTTTCAAGTAGGAGAGACTCGATCTGGATACTTGAGCGTCCAGTTCTTAGCGGGTTTGTGGATGAGGGTTCTGGCGTAGAATGTTTGGCGGCAGAGGACATTACGTCCGTGAGGTGTTTAAGCGACTTGTCAATGTCAGATTCAGAGGAAATTTCAGGATCAAGTTCGATGTGTGCACTTATTTGTGGTTATTGGGAATATATAGGCACGAAAATTGTTTTGCTTCCAATTATTATTATTATTTTGACCAATGCCAAGGCAATAGTTGAAACTATTATTTTTGCAGCGATCAACTATTGATTTGACACTGTTACCTGGTCATCAGATGAACCCACTTCCCTCGAGTTGGCGTTGCGGTCCATAGATGTTGGCTCCAGTTGGCGAACTTCCGAAAAATGCCAATTGTTGGCGCCGAAATTTGCGAGTACAAAATACAAAAAAATGCCAAGTCTTGGCCCCGAAATTCGCAAGCAGCTAAGCGGTCTTTGAAATGATTTTAAATCCGAACAAAACTTTTCGGTAGTCCCTGCTCGGGCGCCATGAAGAAAATCGAAACGAAAGAATTAAATTTATAATTAAAACCGCCGAAAAGTGAAAGACTTTGGCTTGGCTGCTGCAAAATATGGGGAAATAGAAAAACGCAAGACTGGCCGATTCGATGTTCAAGATTCAACTCCTTTATTGTGCCCAGCAGAGCAGTTTTGTGAGAGCCTTTGCAGGCCCGCTGAATCCGATCTTAGCATTGGCAATGAACATAACGCTGTCGGGCTCTCTTAAGCTGTTACTTATGTATATCTTAACATAAACTTAATGATTAGCGTTCTGCGCTTCAACAACCGTTTTATAGATTTTAGGACATAGTGTTAGGAACTTTAGTTTATAAGAAACATGAACTCCAATTTGATTTTGTTGAAGTGAATAATGTTTAAGATGAACTAAAGGCTACTTTTTGAAGGGGCACTTTTGGGTATGTAAAGCAATAGTTATTCATGGGTGAAATCTGTTTAGATTTCACATGGTAGGGTGGGTATAGAACGAGGCCAATAACATCTGGTCCTCGATCTTCGATAGGCGCACTGTTTTGTCCGATTTTAGCTATTGAGCTGGTTATCTGTTGCTACCGTTTCTCTGTCTACTACTGTTAGTTCTGTAACACATCTTGTTCTCTCTTAACATCTCTCCCTGAATGTTCAAAAATGTAGACAGAGGGTGTTAGGAGGGACAACGCTCGATGAGTGTGTTCTTAACACGACAGACGCCTCGGCCTATGGTATTGGAGCAGTTCTGTTCCAAGAAAGACGCCTTATAACAATGATTTCAAGAACATTAAAAGACAGACAAATCAACTACGCCAAACTACGGCACTATTTATTCGCGGTGAAAGACATAAATATCTTTACTGATCACCATCCTCTGACCTTTGCGGTGTCGGAATCGAGAGATGGAAAGCGCGCATTGACGAGTCCGGGGCGCGAATTTTCTACAAGCCCGGCAAAGAAAATCTTGTTGCTGCTGCACTATCACGGCAACAACCTATTGTCTCCGTGACCCACACAATCGAAACAACGGATAAGCCCTTGAATTCCTTCCAGAATCAGACAACTGTGGAGGAGGCATGCATTCCGTTAAAACGCATCTTCGTCCCCTTTGGAAACAAGAGACGCCATGTGATTAACTTCTCTTGCAAAGAGTCTTAATTGATGAGCTCGCAGACATAATCGTTCCTAATGACGTAAACGCCATCCATTGTTATTTGCACACGCTGGCAATGGTACAGGACGAACGGGTTCGTCAATTTCCAGCCACGAAATTTTGGCACTTTAAAAATCGTGTGACAGATATTTTTGCAGTCGCTGAGAGACGGAAAATCCTCACCGTCGAACACATTGGGGCTCACAGGTCGGCACTAGAAAATGTGAAGCAGGTAGTCTCTGAGTACTTCTTTCCAAAAATGACCAAGATTGCAGAAACATCCGCGAAAGCCAAATACGACAGGCACCCAAAAAAACATGAGCTAGGCGAGACGCCGATCCCCCCTCATGCAGGAGAAATACTACATATTGACAGACAAAAATACTTCCTTACCTGCATCGCCGAACTACAAATCATGCATTTTTTCCTAGGGCTAGACTGGTATAATGCGATAACGAACCGTCATTAAATTCGCACACAATCTCAGCTTTACTGAATGCGAATGCACCCCCACTCCATAGCGTCTCAAACGGACAGCTGGCGCGCTTTCACAACACCCTGTTAGAACTTGCTCGATGCCTAAAAATCGACAAGGGGATAACCGACACTGTGAAAATAATCTTATAAGCCACCACCAAATACAACAACTCAATTCACTCGGTCATTGACAAGACACCAGCAAAAGACCAGCAGGCGAACTCGGATGACTTACAAATAGAAATACAAGAAAAAATAAGAAGCGCCCAGTACGCGCTGAGAAACAGGGAAAACGCGTCCCGGTAGAATATGGTCTTCGAAGTTAGTGAAAAAGTATTCGTAAAATCCAACAGAAGGCTAGGAAATATAATAAATAAATGTGAGGAGAAAGCTGTAGAAGCAGACCTGGGGACTACGGTCCTTATTAAGGGGAGGATGGTACACAAGGAAAATTTTAAATGATGCAATCAAACAATGTCCTTTTTGTTTTTTATTAATTTTTATTACACCTTTAAGCCACGTGGCGAAAATTCTTATTAGCCATAAGTTCCATTGCCACTGACATGGTTTTTGTTTTAAGTTCCTTTCATTGGTGGTGGGATACCTCTCCATAAGCAAACAACTTGAAAAAATTAGATTTACCGAAATTAAGTTAATTGAGTCAAACAATAGGCAAATTCAAATAAACACCAAAGTTCAAAATCAAATCAAAATCTGAGATCGGCTAAAAATCTCAAGTAGACACTGGACACTTGTATGAAACTACTTGCTAGAAACAGAATGCTGATGATGGAATAAAAAAATTTAATGCTTGCAATAACCCTTGCCAAAATTAATATTGTTGGTCCGAATATTTTAGATTACGATGATTTAAAATCAGTTTGGCTTGAGGAACCCAGCAGTACACCCATAAGGGAACTTTTGTTATTTCGTATGAAAAATTCTCTGGCACACACCTCATCACCTTCGACAGACAGGCTGTGGTAAATGAGAGCCTCTTCACCAACCATGCTAATGCTCAGAAGAGCATCCCAGGGGCAACAAGTTCCCTATAGTTGAATATCACCGCCAACCAAGATGTTCTCATCCTCCCGTACCTTTACCGCCTGAGTGAACGAAATATTGAGTCTATCAAGGAGTTTAGAGAAGAGATCGACAACCACCAAACGTATTTCGCAGCAATTATTGCAGGAGCATAAAAATCAAAAGAAAAAGAAAAACAATACTAAGAACGCAGAAAATCTAACAGAATTAAGCAATATTGCACCAAATGAAAATACGCTACAATTAAATGAAAATATTATACAAACTAATATACCCACTCACATATACCTTAATGTATCCGCATGGGGACAGGCTCTTTTCTACTGGATGGGGAAGTAGCATATATACACCCAAAGATCTACCACATAAACACATAGCACTACGCATTTGTCACAGTAAACAAAGAACCCTAAGTTATCGGCTCCCACGTTATAAACAAATGCCCCCAAAACATCTTAACTAATAAACAATTTTTTTTTTCTGATGATCCAGTAACGAGTTATGCTGTTCACCGAAAAACCTTTTTTCTTGCAGACGCCCACGGAGCTTCGCTGCGAAAGTCTCATTTATTATTTTTTCGATGAAAACTTGTGAAAACATAGTGTGAAGAGTTAAATAACTCCGCACAAATAATAGTGAAGATCTAGAATACCTAATCCTTTCAGTTGCTGGATACGCTGTGAATGCGCATAGTAATGGCACTGTGGGAAAAGAGAGTTTTGGAGAATACAGCTGAAGAGACTTTGGAGAGAACGAGAAGAGAGTTTGGAGAATACAGCTCGAGAGAGTTTGGAGAGAACGAGAAGACAGTTTGGAGAATACAGCTGGAGAGAGTTTGGAGAGAACGAGAAGAGAGTTTGGAGAATACAGCTGGAGAGAGTTTGGAGAGAGCGAGGAGAAAGAGAGTTTGGAGAGAAGGAATAACGGTAGAAGACGGCGGACTTTGGACCCCAGTATAGTGCCGTGCGCAAAGACGAAAAAGGAGAGGCCGAGAATTAACGGGATACGCGGGCCTATATAAGCAGGCCGAGCGCAGGAAGCTGGATCAGTAGATCACAAGGAGTCAATCCGTCAAGATCAGTAAGCAAGCAGAACGCGAGTTATCAGCACACAGCAAGTCAAGTCAGTGAACAACACAAGTCAAATCAACATCAGAAGCAAGGAGAGCCGCGCCGAGTCGACAAGGAGCAAGATCGCTACATCAAGACGTTCGGGACTTAGAGTTGACGTCTCCTGAGAAACAGGTATCTGAGGTCCTTAAGACATCACGCGGCTAAGTCCAGGCGCTTTGTTCCAATTCTTGTCGCGATTTGAGCTTGGCGTATTGCTCGGCGAGTCCGACGAAATTGAATAAAAAGAGTCTTTCGACAGAGAACCGTGGGCTCGGAAGAAAAGTTGTCCAAAACTAGCTGCCGTGCGAAAACAATTGCCTTGTCGAATTCCGGCGTATGCCTGAACCGTCCGCCGAGAATTGTGCAGGCCCTGGTGCGACTAGCCAAGAAGGACGCGCGTCCGAACCACGGGTGTCTCGAGAGGCGTATGCGTCGAGAGCACAGTAGTTCGCCGTCAGAGTCCTAGAAAGGCAGCTGACCGAATCCCGAGAGCCAAAGACCCGCTGCACCTAGTCTCACAAGAGCACGCAGACAACGGAGCCAGGATATCACGCCGTGAGCAGTGCAAGGACATCGAGGACACAAGAAACGACGAGCAGTCATAGCAGGCCCAGCTGTAACCAAGCCGTACTCAAACGTATCCAGCGGCCTTCCGGGGTTTGCCTGAACCGTCAGGTATAAACTGAGTAGGCGACTTGTGTGACCGGCCGGGACAGATCCAGGGACAGGAGGCTGTGGCTGCGAAAGGCGTATGCTTTGAGAGCCCAGTGCCTGTTTACCCTAGTCTGGGAACGGTAACGCATCCCTAGACCCTCACAGCCCTGAGGCCAAATACAGCGGAGGCGTTCCGGACCAGCGGAAACGAGGAAGCGGAGAGCGACGGTGGAGCAACCACGACTCATCTGATAAGGCGTTGAGATACCAGCTTGTCACCGATAGTCCCGGGCCGAGGGCCAAGTCGGCGAATAAAGAAAACAGCAAATACATCCTAATGTTTTGACGGCGATCTGCAGCTCCAACTTCTTCTTGATTCACGTTTATTAGTCTATTCCGGCAACCATTGCCGTCATTGTTTTAGCAATTTTGTTTGCCCTCTTGTTTGGATTTTCATGACGGGTACATACATACATACATAGGTCCGTAAGTTCTTGAACGATCTGCTCGTAAACTACACACGTTGTCAACGATAAGAACTATATTGCCACAACCTTTCCTTTTTTAAAAATGTTTAAAAAATTAGTTTAGTTATTAATTATTAAAGGATATACTTTAGGAATGTCGGATCGAGACAAACAAAAATTTAAGAAATTTCCAAGATTGACCTTAAGTTAACAAATTGGTAACATTATCTGTGTGGGTAATTTGCACGTCAAACTTGTCGTTGACTGTGTGTGCAAGCACATGTTCGTCTTATCTGCTGTTATATACGAAGTTGGTCTGGTCACACGTCTTCATGAAGATTGGCGCCTAGATAGAAATTAAATAAATAAACCTGAAGCATATGCAATTGCTTCCCCAGAGATATTGCGAAAATCTATCGTATTGTCCCATACCAAAGAAAATGGGATAATGTTTTCCAGTAGTTTATACCCAACAGTTTTCCGCAACTTCCTCATACTTGTTCCTCTTGATGCGAGAGATCCATTCTTCGCTTTGGCCAAATCTTTTAATGACCAAATTCTCAATGCCAAATTCTCCAGCCTCGGCGCCTTCAACACTGTTTAATTTTTAAAAATTTTAGTCCGTTTTTTTGGCCTTACAGGTTACAAGTCTCAATTATTTTGGCCTTCTGGACCAGCAAGTTTTGCATGAGATATCATTCTGGAGAAAGCTCCTAGTTTCAGACTTGTCCGTAATCATTACCTCTCTCCGCATCGCTGCTATGTTTAGAATCGCATCTAATTGAATGCTGCTCAACTTCCAGAGCGTTGTTCTTCTCTGGGCAGCTTCTTGCTGACAATAAAGGCGATTGATATTTGCTTGCGTATTTTCCTCGAAAATGTACTCTTTACCTTTTGGTCGGAACTTTCCTCTATTTATTGTCTGCTAACAACTTTATACTTAATAATGAGTTCTCTCAATAAATATGCACGTTTTAAATAACTTGTTAACGTGTTCTTGTGAATAAAGCACAGCGCAGCATTTGATATATTAAAATATTTAATAATTATCAGACAACTGACGATGAAATCGGGCATACGATAGAAAGCATTATTTATTCGTATTTGACTTTCAAAGTGAACGGTTGTGTTTTTATTCTGCGATCGTAACGTTTATCCTATCGATAGGCTTTATTAAAAAATTTTTAAAATCGCAAGCCTATTTAAATATACATTTAAATTCCTTTCGCTTTGCAAACTTTGTGCGCAAACTAAAAAACCAACACTACTTATATAATTTTGTATTTCTGTTCTGTGTTTTTGTTTTGTACAACTCTGCCGTCTTTCTTTTGTGCGTTGTCTGTTTTAAATCGTAGTGTTTTTTTGGCGTTGCTCGTGACTCTCCCGCTCTCTTCGTCTCCCAACTAATCGTAGTGCTATTTTGGTGTTGCTTTTGCATTCAATTTAACTTCTTGACTCTCCCTCTCTCTTTGTCTCCCAACTAAATCTGTTTAAGCGTCCTGTTTCTGCGCTTTTGCGGTTCTTATCAGTGCGAACTTACAATTTTAAAATTCGTAATTCGTAATAAATAATTTTGTTTGTGTCTGCAAATATAAGCCCTGTTGATTAGGGCTGACCAGTCTAACATGACTTGTTGCCAGTGTGAAGTATATATGTATGATGTATCATTGTAGCGAGTACCCACTGTACCGATACCAGCATTGTGCTCTTAAACAAATACACAAAACTCGTGCAGCCAACTTATGGTAAGCGCCAGTGTCAGCAAATTCCCATCACTTGCAGACACATACAATGAATGCATATGCAACTTCTCTCGCGCTCTCGCTGCTATCAGCCAAATACATATGTGAGCATATATACTATGATAAATACATGACGGCCGCTGCCAATGTTTGCAGGCAGCGCAGCCGCAAATAGATTATTGTAAGTCATTCGAATTTTGAACGTAAAAGAATGAAGAACCAATTTGGCCGTGGCTGATGGCCACTAATAAATATCTCGTTTTTTTAGTATACCAACATTTATAAGATGAACACAACATGGCGACCGTGACTAAGGTTGTTGTGTTTGACTAACAAACATGAGAAATGTGTGTGTGTGTGCCAACATGGTACAAATATAACAATAATATAAACATCAGCATTTATGCCACTGAGCTGAATTAATAGTTCCTTAGTGTTTTAAATACAACAACAACAAAAATAAAAGTCTAAGCCACAACAACATCATATAAAACAAAAATAAAAACACCAACAAAAATCGGGAACAACAAACAAACCTGTGCGATGACCGGCACCGGTACCGCCTGAGCCCAGAGGCCCCGGACATCAGAACGAGAAAATCAACAAGTGTGGAAGGAATGGCAAATCCTTCTACACCAACGCTGGAAATATATGAGTGCGGAAGGCAATCCGCCCTCTTCACCTTCGTGGGAGGCACCTGGTCCTTTTGAGCAAAGGGACGAACCGAGCTTACAAAAAGCTCTCCAGTTGTGTCCCAACGATACACCCCGCCCCTTCACAATAGCTGAGTACAGGGCACGCAATGAGAAGAAAAAAACACCAAAGAAGACAAAAAGGAGCGGTCACAGGATCAAACTTCTTCAAAAAAGGGAAAAAAATTGCTACAACCCCTGAGGAAATTAACACGCACAAAGAAAATCTGGACGTCATCGAACGGGAACTCTGCAGAAGAGCAAAGTAAGGCAATAAAGGCTGCAATTATGCCAATGCCCTAGTTGCCATTAATTTAATATTTCTAACTCAAACCGATGCGCGAAAGCGCTGCTTCGAAATTACTAACCTCTGTGAGGCTTTATACTAAAATCATCGACAAATTGTAAATCTGTCATGTGAAAAATCACTAAACCATTTTTCTTCAATTCCCTAATTTTCTTTGATTCATGAATAATAACAGTATAAGTAAAGTAAAAGAATTTGAAAATAATATTTCGCCATACATACTTGGCATAAAATATAGATTTTTGGAAAATTTTCCCAAGATGGGCTTAGTAGACACAAAAGTTGTGGATTCAACGGCGAACGTCGTTAATAAAGTAGAATCCCAAAAAATTGATCTGGAAACGATAACAATTTTATTAATAATAATTGAAATTATAATGTCAGCAAGTGTTTTCCTAAAACTCTATAAATTACACAATAGGTGTTTTAAGAAGAGATTCCAGAGTCGAGCAAACGACCAGGATAAAAAAAAATTATACACGAAAAAAAAACTTTTTTTATAATTTCAAGTATTATTGACAGCTAAAAAAAATAAAATTAAATTTAATATAATAAAAACCAAAAAAATTAACATTAATATATCTTCTTTTATGGCCACAAATTAGGTAGATCAGCAAAACAATGATAAACGTAGAGGAAGTTATTAATACCTATATGAGGGATCCAAATTTTAGCGAAAAAATAATAACAATGGTTTCAACGACTCCGATTACTATCTATGAGTTAGAAAATTTATATAAGACAACATATATGTAGGAATTGGTATATTCACAATGTTTTATTGGGATTAAGTTTAAACATTAAAGTGCTTAAATTAATTTTACAAAGTTATGTTTGGATTCACTCAAATTGTCTCGTGCTCTTCACAAACGCTAATCGACGACTCCTCGCTCATTTGTTCAGGTATCGACGGCCTTAGAAGAATCGAGTACTTTTATCGAGGAGTTCAGATGGTGAACTGATTAAGAGTTGCCATATAACTTAACCCGCTACGAGTGTGCCGTGCATTAAGCCCGCCTGATTCAAATCCCACATTCGGCCTTCCTGAGTGTTCATTCGCCTCGAATGGACCTGACCAATGTTTCATGTACTCGGAAACCGTAGACGATTTAAATGGGCCCTCTGAGTCACCTAAGCGTTCTACTTCGTAACGCCCATGATCCTCCTCTGGAACCACGTGAAATTCCACCTTCATGTGCATGTTGTCCACTTCAACAGGTATGACAATGCTCCCAAAAGTTAGAACTTTACTTTCGCCTATTCCCATCAAACACTTTTCTTTTCCGATGAGAGGTTCGTTGCCTAGTTTAAGGAAAATGTTCCTGCGCATAAGGCATAGATCAGCGCCTGTGTCGACGACTCCTTTAAATTGAGCGTTGGAAGATTTGATAATTTTTAGTTCAAGGCCAGAAGCCGTAAACTCGCTTTTTGGCTTAGTAGCTGCGTTCTCCACGTGAACGGCGTTAGCATTGTTCTCCTGTTTCACCTCAACCTCGATTTTGCACTGCGCAGCACGATGACCTGGTTGTCCGCACCGATAACAATTATTGTTATCCTTCTTCTTGCAATCTTTCTTTAAATGGGACGGATCCCCGCACTTAAAGCATTTACGGACAAACTCAGG
Source organism: Drosophila kurseongensis (assembly GCA_018153305.1). Lineage (NCBI taxonomy): Eukaryota > Metazoa > Arthropoda > Insecta > Diptera > Drosophilidae > Drosophila > Drosophila kurseongensis. The sequence continues at coordinate 3,440,831 of JAECXX010000120.1, forward strand.
TTTTGAGTCGAAGCTTTTGGGTTCATCTGCCTCAACTACACGCGCTTCATTCTTGTATGGCATCTTATATGAACCGCGGACCTTCTTGTATACTTCGATCTGCTCCTTCAAATCCCTTATGGTTTTCGCCTGATACAGCATTATTTTGTTTGCCTTAACATCTGGAACTCCCTTTACAAAATGCTCTATCAAACTCTCTTCGTCTAGTTTAACCGGCTTGGCTATTTCCATCAAAGCATACAAATATTCCTGAAGTGTCTCTCCTTTTCTCTGCGCACGCTGACCTAGCTTGCGATAGACCTCAGCAGATGAAATTTTAATAGCAAATTCGCCACGCAATGCTGCCTTTAGAGAATCCCAGTTGCGAATATTAACCTGGCTGCGAATGAACGATTTTGCTGCCCCACTGAGCAACTGCTTAGAATAAATGAAAAGTTGAAGCTGGCTCCACTGCACAGTCAAAGCACATTCCTCCAACTCCTGAATCCACTGATCTATATCTGGACTACCTGTACCTGCAAAATTTGAAACACTGCCTTCTACATCTTTAAGTGTAAACAAAGAACGGCTTATAGGCACTGCCTGCACTGGACAATCGAGAGCGGTAGCTACAGATTCAACTTTATCCGAATCGTTGTTATCATCGTCGTCCTGAAATGAGCCAGGAGTCTATCCTGTAAATCGCGCTTTCTACCGGCTGTGGGTAAATTTAGTTGTAGTAGCTTTGCGCGCAACATTAACATTATCTCTTCGAGTTGCATTTTGAGATGAAATTTGCTTACAAAGATATTAGTTAACAATAACAATGAATAAGGAATAACTTCAGAAATGACAAATTTTGGTTTTATACATACAGTCTACTTGTGAGCGATGCACTGCTTCTCGAAACTGCTTGCCTGTCAATTGGATTTTCTTCTGGACTATTCAACTTGAAAATCCTGCCCTTGCTTGTCCGCTGACCTCGTTGCCTTGCACCAAGATCTGCTACTCCAGACTCTGCTGCTCTGCTTGAAAATTCTGCCCTTGCTTGTCCGCTAACGTCGTTGCCTTGCACCAAGATCTGCTACTCCAGACTCTGCCGCTCTGCTTGAAAATCCTGCCCTCCAGATTCCGTCAAACCGTCTTTGCTACAATGCCCGCTTCACGCTCCTGACTTGCTCCGCTCGCCTCTGACTATCGCTGCTCCCAACGCCTTCCACAGATCAGCCTCTGTAAGTTACCAGTTCACCGTGACTGGCCGGAACTCAGACCGACGCTCTGGGGAACTATGATGCACTACCTCCTGAACTGCAGTCGCTATTTGCTCAAAGCGTTTCCCGTGCGCATTTTTACACACACATCTGCCAAATGTTTTCGTCGTCGTCTTTTTTGCACACACTGCCAAATTAACTGCGCAGTTGTCTCAAATTGTCATTTCATCAGACTTGAAATTAGACAATCATTAGTTGGGGTTTGTAAAAACGCACTTCTGCATTCTAATGCTTGGGTCAATCCCGGTTGAGCCCCCAAATTGCAGGAATTGGTATATTCACAATGTTTTATTGGGATTAAGTTTAAACAATAAAGTGCTTAGATTAATTTTACAAAGTTCTGTTTGGTTTCACTCAAATTGTCTCGTGCTCTTCACAAACGCTAATCGACGACTCCTCGCTCATTTGTTCAGGTATCGACGGCCTTAGAAGAATCGAGTACTTTTATCGAGGAGTTCAGATGGTGAACTGATTAAGAGTTGCCATATAACTTAGCCCGCTACGAGTGTGCCGTGCATTAAGCCCGCCTGATTCAAATCCCACATATAATTTAGAATTCTTACCTTTAATACATTGCTCTAATAAACAAAAAGCGATGGTATTGAGCACTATCCCGGGTGTTCATGTGAGAACAATTCGAAGCGATCATGACATATTAGGTAGAACTAGCATTTCAGTAGTATACAAAAATAATTCAAATCCATATTATAATGGAATGGAGTGAATTATATAAGGTTATAAATAACTTAAAAAGCGATTTCGATAAATCCTATAAATCCTTAACGCCAAATTGATCAACACAACAAGCCACTGTAAATAAACATGTAGAAATATTAGTAACTCGCTTCAACAGTGCGCGTATACTAATACATGAACAAAGAGATCGACTAGAGGTATCGTTGGTTTGAGGTATCGAAACTTCTGACCAGACTTCGAACGAACTTAATAACTATAAGAGAAAGGTATAATTTAAATATTTCAATACCAACAATACTAAACACCCCTTTGAAAGTAGAAACTAGTGACGAATTGAAATCATCAGATCCACCAGAAGTCGACCCGGTACAGATAGAACAATCTGACTTTGATAGCCCAGAAGAAATAGAGGAGAAAGATTTGAATAATCTTACAATTCCAGCTGTACTTTTTCAATCAGAATTATCAGATCACTAATCAGCTGATTCCGATTGCGAAATCGAACAACATCAAACAATAATAATGCCGGACGATACTGTTGCCCAACGGGCATATATTAAAGATATAGCAAATGCTATCCCTGAATTCAACGCACAAAAAAATTGACCTTAAAAGATTTGTCACTGCCTTAAAATTAGTAAGCCTAAATAAAGGCACATTTGAAGAGTTAGCTGTTGAAGTCATAACATCAAAAATAGTGCAAAATGAATCTACTATAAACGGAATTATAAAAAAATTCCAAGACACAATTATCGGAGAAACATCATATGTAGTTAAAGCAAAAATGTCAAAAACTTATTAAAAAAGGAAAAACAGCAGAAAAATTCACAACTGAAGTTAAAAACTTACGAAAGCTCCTTGAAGCTTCGTATATTGATGAAGGATTACCCGCTGAACACGCAGACAAATTCAGCACCAAGGAGGCTATAAACACAATGGTCAAAAATTGTGAGCATGGCCGACTCAAAACAATCCTTGAGGCAGGCAACTTCTCATCAATGAATGAGGCTGTCACAAACTACATACAATGTAGTACTGAAACTACCAAAATAATGGGTATAACCAATATAACGGCTACAACCGAAATGGCGGTTACAACCAAAATAATGGTTATAATCGAAACTATGATAACCAGACCAATTACCTATAATAGAGGTCGTGGAAATTATAGAGGAAACAACAATAACCAAAATAGGAAATACAGCAACACACAACAAAACAATAATGTCCGCGTTACCAAGCCAGTTTAGGGAAACTCACAGACCCCTTTAGATACGAGAAATACCAACGGTTTATACAATCAACCTCAATCTCAATATCTTCGTACCATTTATTAATTCAGAAACAGGGAAGCAGCTTACGTTCCTTGTGGATACGGGAGCAAATATTTCACTTTTAAAAGAAAATGCAGATATCTTTAACAATATACAAATAAAAAATACAGTAAATATTCAAGGAATAGGCGAGGGAATAAAAAAATCCAAAGGACTTTGTCCAATAGAACTCTAAACAGACAAATATATAATTCCATATAATTTTCATATAGTAAATCAAGATTTTGCGATTCCATGTGATGGACTGCCAAATAGATCTTAACCCTACAGAGGATTGGTTTATAATAAGACCAAATAATATAGACATCCACATTTATATTGCAATAACATATACTTCTGGTCATAATACAATTCTCCTACCAGCCAGATCGCAAGTAGTACGAAAAATCGAAATAATGTCCGATACTGATACTATATTAATACCAAATCAGGAGATTCGACCTGGTATTTACATTGCCAATACCATAACATCAAAAGAGAATTCATTTGTCCGATTACTCAACACAACCAGTACTGATCAATTGATTAGCATAAATAATTTAAAATGTGAACCAATTTCCGATTATAATGTAATTCAGAACACTTCAAGTAATAGAGAACAAAACATCTTAGAAGAACTAAAAAAATTTTCCCGTTCAATTCAATCAACAATTAACCGAACTATGTGGAAAATATAGTGACGTATTCGGTCTTTAAACCGAATCAATAACAACAAATAATCTTTACAAGCAAAAATTGAGATGGAAGGACGATGAACCAATTTATATAAAAAAAAAAGAGAGTACGCTATGGTCGAGTGCCTCGACTATTAGATACCCGTTACTCAGCTAAACAACTTAATATAAATATGCCTTCTTGAATGTTTTTCGCCGCTAACTTGATTTGATTTGCATAGTTCTTGGGGTATGGTTCGGTATTGACAAATGAAAACCATCGCAATTTCCTTTAATAGAAATCCTTATCGGGAATTAACGTTGACTCCGTTGAGCACCTTGGCCAGCTGTTCCAAAATCATCCGTTAGATGGCGCCATGAAAGGCGGAAATGTAGGCGCTAGCCAGGCTTAAGCGTTTAATGGGTTTTTGGGCGTTAGAGTGGGCGTGGCAAACTTTTATTAGGCCAATCGATAGGTATTGACGAAACAAATACATATCAATTAAAATTTTCATAATAGCATCATAACTGTGGCCACAGCTTGTGGCTTGTGGGCGTCAGAGGGGGCGTGGCACCATTTTAAAACAAACTTGCGCTGCTAGGAACTCCTAAAATCTACATGCAAAATGCCAATCTTCTAGCTTTTATAGTTTCCGAGATCTCAGCGTTCATACGGACAGACAGACAGACAAACGGACAGACAGACGGACAGACGGACATGGCTAGATCGACTCGGCTTTTGATCCTGAACAAGAATATATATACTTTATAGGGTCGGAAACGCTTCCTTCTACCTGTTACATACTTTTGCACGAATACAATATACCCTTTTACTTTACGAGTAACGGGAATAATTATCGAAGCCCGCACAGCCAAGTTGAGGAAATTCAAAAACAAGTACGAAAATTAATTAAAGACAATATAGTCGAACCATATGTATCAGAATACAACAGTCCACTTCTACTTGTCCCAAAGAAAACACTTCAGGGTTCATAAGAAAAGAAATGGAGACTAGTAGTCGACTATCGCCAAATCAACAAAAAACTTCTATCTGATAAATTTCCACTTCCAAGAATTGATGACATTTTGGACCAACTAGGTATAGCAAAGTATATCTCGTGCTTTGATTTGATGTCAGGTTTCCATCAAATTGAACTAGAAGAAAATTCAAGAAACATAACGTCGTTTTCAACGAGCAATGGCTCATATCGTTCACGCGATTACCTTTCGGTTTGAAAATAGCCGCAAATTCATTTCAGAGAATGATGACTATTGCATTTTCTGGACTTGAAGCTTCTCAAGCATTCCTTTATATGGATGATTTAAAAGTCATTGGATGTTCTGAAAATCATATGCTTAAAAACTTAAAAGATAAAATACTATCCAGTCCCACATGATGCAGATAGCGCTAGACGATTTATAGAATTTTGCAATTATTATAGACGTTTCATTAAAAACTTCGCCGACTATTCACGGCACATCACTAGATTATGTAAAAATAATGTTCCATTTAAATGGTCTTCCGAATGCCAAAACTCATTCCAATATTTAAAAGATAAACTTATAGAACCTACTTTATTACAATATCCTGATTACCTTAGTAAAGTAAACAAGCATGTGGAGCGGTATTAACTCAAAACCATAATGGACTCCAACTCCCGATAGCATATGCATCACGTTCATTTGCAAAAGCTGAAAGTAATAAAAGCACTACAGAACAGGAACTAGCAGCAATTAATTGGGCAATTACACATTTTCGACCATATATTTATGGCAAACATTTTAAAGTTAAAACTGATCATAGACCACTTACATACTTATTTTCAATGGTCAAACCTAATTCAAAACTCACGCACACGAATTTTTATATTCGGACGTTGATGCACTATGATCAGCGCAAACAAGTGGCCCTTACGACACCAAGCAGTGCTTGTTACGCGCGGAGCCTAATAGGCGTAAAAACGAGATCGCGAGAAGTTAAAAAGCGCAATGTAAAAGCGGACAGACTAAGATTAGAAATACGTACGAGACTAATACTAATACTAATTTTGTGCTAAGTGAGATAAAACTGATGCTTTAAGGCTTGGCAAAGAGTCGGTAGTAGAAATAATATGGTATAGTCTATTATAGTCGTTACACAGTACTCTAAACGGTTCATGCATATCAAAGTTAGATCTACAAATATTTAATGTAAGAGGAACATAGTTTCTGGCTATTCTATTAGGCACGGAGAAGTTTATGCGACCCAGTAACTCGGGACTCTCCACATCCCCGTGAATAAGTTTATAGATACAAGTTGTGCCAAGCATCGTTCTACGGCTTACTAAGGATGGTAGATTAATTAGGAGAAGTCTACTAGAGTAGGATGGTAAAATAAGGCTTGCATTCCAGTTAAGGCCCCGTAGAGCAAATAATAAAAAGTTCTTTTGCACAGACTCTATCCGGTCTATATGTACACCATACTGAGGAATATGATTTCACAGTCGAGTATCTAAAGGGAAAATATAACTTTGTGGCAGACGCACTCTCTAGAACAACAATTAAAGATCTTCAAAATATTACGGCAAATATATTACAAGTCACTACAAGACAAAAAAGTAGACAAAATTCCTGCGCAGGAAAAGATAAAGTAGAATTGCCTAGGCAATCTCAAATAAAAGCTTCTAAGCCCAACTTATATGAAGTCATTAACAATGACGAAGTACGTAAAGTAGTGACCTTGCATGTGAATAATAATTTATGTTTTTTCAAACATGGAAAAAAAATTACAGAAAGATATGATGTTGGAGATTTGTATACTAATGGAACTCTTGACTTAGTTCTGGTTTTCCAAAGGCTTGAACTGCAGGCTGGTAAACAAAAAATTACAGAACTTAAAGTGGCACCATGGGGTAATATCTTTGAAAATATTTCAAAAGATAAATTAAAAAAAACGGGCAACAAAATATTAAAATCATTAAGAGTAGCGCTACTCAACCCGGTGACCCTAATAATAACTAATAATGAAAAAGAAGCAATATTGTCTACACTACATGATGATCCTATTCAAGGAGGATACTCAGGTATAACAAAAACCTTGGCCAAGGTCAGAAGACACTACTATTGGAAAGGGATGAGTACATACGTAAATGTCCAAAATGCCAAATGTCAAAAACAACAAGACATACTAAAACTCCTTTAATATTTACAGAAACCCCAGAAATGGTATTCGATAAGGTAATTGTGGATACGATCGGTCCACTACCGAAATCAGATCAAGGAAATTAATATGCAGAATATGCAAAAACCTAAATATCAAACAAATAACATCGACAGCACACCATCATCAGACTGTCGGAACTGTGGAACGAAGCCACAGAACCTTTAATGAATTTATACGTACGTACATCTGAACTGATAAGACGGATTGGGATGTATGGTTAAAATACTTTGTTTATTGTTTCAACACGACACCCTCTATGGCACATGATTACTGTCCATATGAGTTAGTATTTGGTAGAACTTCAAATTTACCAAAACATTTTAATAGCGTAGATAGAATAGAACCTATATATAATATAGATGATTATGCAAAAGAAACATAAACTCTTTCAAAAGAGCCAGATTAATATAAGAATCAAATAAAAGAAAACAAAAATGTCATTATGATAAAAACTGTTTAGATTTTGAACTAAAAATAGTAGATCAAGTCTTATTAAAGAATGAAACAGGTCACAAATCAGAATACAAATATACGGGACCATATTCAGTAATTGGTATAAGAGATAATGATAATATAAGAATTTCAAACATTAAAAACAAAGAACAAAAAGTTCATAAAGATAGGCTAAACATTTTTTTTCATATGGCCACACATAGAATAAATACCATAAATAAATAAAAAAAATAAATTAAGCAATAAAAAAAAATTTGATTAAAACAAAATTCTCGTTTTGAATAATATAAAATTTTCCAATTTTCTATATTTCTTTTATGATACAGAACAATATCTATAATCTTAAAATTTTCAAATATATAAGTTCTAGATTATAATTTTAATAACTATGAATAATTTCATTTTATTACAATTAAAAAAAAAAACATATTCTTTAGGAAATAACTTCATTACATTACGTTATTTCTCAAAACGAGGGAGATGTAGTATGCATGTATCATTGTAGCGAGTACCCACTGTACCGATACCAGCATTGTGTTACAGTGCACTTAAATAAATACACAAAACTCGTGCAGCCAACTTATGGGAAGCGCAAGTGTCAGCAAATTCCCATGACTTGCAGACACATACAATGAATGCATATGCAACTTCTCTCGCGCTCTCGCTGCTATCAGCCAAATACATATGTGAGCATATATACTATGATAAATACATGACGGCCGCTGCCAATGTTTGCAGGCAGCGCAGCCGCGAATAGATTATTGTAAGTCATTTTGAACGTAAAAGAATAAAGAACCAATTTGGCCGTGGCTGATGGCCACTAATAAATATCTCGTTTTTTTTAATATACCAACATTTATAAGATGAACACAACTGAAGACATGGTGCACACCAAGTGCGCTGATTTAGGACCAATTTGCAGTTCTTTTCATCGTTCATGCTCCGAACTAAAGGCCCCGATTAGCTGTTTCGGCGTTCCTTGAAATAGTCGAGCTAATGATGGAATCGCAGTTTAATAGCCGTAAACTATTAGAAGAGTCGAAGAGCGCAAACAACACTCTGGTGGTAAGCAGCAAAAGGGGAACACCCCGCAGACTCAATCAAAAGGAACAGCAAATGTTGCTAAGATCAGCAGCTAAAAAAGAATCGGTATCCAAACAATCCGAAGTGAAATACATGCAACCACGAAATTCTAACTGAAGAGTTGGGGCGTCGGCAGCTTCGTCAGGCGTTGCGGCTGGTCCACGTGGCCGGGTGGCAAGCTGTGGAAGAAGATGAGAAAACACTCGACGATCGCGCAGCGCGATAGAAATGGAAAAAAAAAGTCTTGGAAAACGTTTCGTATTATAGCGCGGACGGGCGATGTATTTCAATCGTGAGACAATGAAAGATTAACCTAAGCCTAATTGAGCGCTGCGCTTCAAAGCGCAGCGGAGAAATTCCGGGAGCGGGAAGGCGGGAGAGCCTGGAATTGAATGCGTCCAGTGCTGGAGAGCGGGAGAGCCTGGAGTCGCGAGCATCCAGTGCGGGCGAGTAGGCATTCGCCACGAGGGAAGAGCGGGCAATTTAAGAAGGGAAGAGCGGCGTAAACATTCCGCCCCCCCTTGCAATCGCTAGCGTTGCAAAAGAAAAAAAACCCACTCCTGTCGTCTAGTCTTGACTGCAGGCGCCGGACAGGATCCACCCGAATGCCGTGCTCTGGGCCACTGGGAGTCCTCGTCGACCAAACGGAAGCCAGGTCGGATGACCTTGGCGTAGACATCCGCACCCAGGACTACGGAGATGGTAGCCGGCAAGTAAAAACGTTCGTCGGCCAACGGGAGGTCCCCATATCTGCCGACCACGGTCTCAGAGAGCTCTCGGATGGGGGTGCGGATGCGGACGTTCGGCTCCACTTTTAGGACCACCTCTGCTTTCCAATGCCTGAGCGCTGCGTGGACGAGGAACCATGATGTGATGTAAAAAGAAAACATATGGAGATAATTTGAGACTGCTTAGAATGGCGAGGATTGTTGGGGAATTATGTGGAGGATGTTGGTTGGGGAAGACGGTTGGAGTGTTTTCCTGGCAGAAGAACCACCTTGGTCACGGGACGCTTGATAATCCTGCGTGCCGTGAGAATGCTGACGACACGGACATTGCCGACAGCCCCCGGAAAGACAGAGTCGATTCTGCCAAGGCGCCACTCATTCGAGGGCAGATTGTCCTCCTTGACAACTACCATGTCGCCAACTCGGAGATTTGCGGTCGGGTACTGCCACTTGTTACGCTTGTGGAGCTCTTTGAGATACTCCTCTTTCCATCGAGCTTGGAATTGTTGATGGAGCGCCTTTAGGTGTTGCCACCGATTCACAATGGACTTGGATTCCCCTTTTAATACGGGTTCCACTATGGACAGAAGAGGTCCGCCGACTAGAAAATGCCCTGGTGTCAACGCTAAGAGATCAGTGGGATCTTCAGACATAGGAGATAGCGGTCTGGAATTTAGACAGGCTTCAATTTTCGCTAGGAGGGTTGAAAGTTCTTCAAAAGTGTACTTTCGAGTAGCGGTGGACTTGTAAAACAAGGTTTTGAAGCTTTTGACACCCGCTTCCCACAGGCCTCCCATATGGGGTGCCCCAGGAGGAATGAATTGCCAGTTGAGCTGCTGATGACTATACGCATCAGTCACAGACTCTTTTACGGCTTTTAGAAAATCTCGGGAGAGCAGGGTGGCAGCGCCGACAAAGGTTTTCCCATTGTCGGACTGCACTTGACGGGGACAACCTCTTCTGGATACGAACCGAGCGAAAGCGGCGAGAAATTTCTCGGTCGTCAGATCGGATGTAGGCTCTAGATGGATGGCCTTTGTAGAGAAACACACGAAAACCAACACATACCCTTTTGTGAATAGGCAAGCTTTACCTTTGTAATTTTTTATGTCGAAAGGGCCAGGGTAGTCCATCCCTGTGTACGTGAATGGCCGGGAAAAAGAAACTCGCTCTTTCGGAAAACTTCCCATCATCTGGACTTGCAATCGCTTCTTATGGATAACGCAGACCTTGCAGGAGTTAATAACGGCCTTTACCAAATTCTTTATTTTCGGAACCCAGTATCTTGACCGGGTGAGACGTACGACTAACTGGTTACCTCCATGCAACGTTATGAGATGCGTAAAGTTTACCAATAGTCGAGAGAGTGCACATTCGTACGGGAGGATTATAGGATGTCGTTCATCCAATCGCAAATTTTCGGAGGCCGTTATGCGGCCGCACGCCCTTATAAGCCCTTTCTCATCTAGGAAGGGGTTCAAGGAGAGGATGGAACTTGTCGCGGACACAGGACGCTTTTGACTCAAGCAGCGATATTCATTAGCAAAAACTCTGCGCTGAGTGCTAATGACCATGAGCCGTTCAGCGGCGACAAGTTCTTGGGCTTCTAGATGGACTTCCGGAATCGGCGACTGTTTCCTACATCGCTGGACAAAACGGTGGACATACGCAAAGACCCGTAAAGCTCTATTTAACTTGGAAAAGCGATCAAGGATGTCTTCTGTCGGAATGGACGCAACATGGGCCTTGACAGGACGCCTTTCCACTTCGGTCACCTGTGAGTCGGTGCTTTGGGCAGGCCACTGATCTCGTGACTTTTGCAACCAAGTGGGCCCATGCCACCAAAGGGAGTTATCGACCAGTTCTTGTAGGGGCACGCCCCGACTGGCCAAGTCAGCTGGATTGTGCTCGGATTGAACATGCGACCAATTGGCTGCCTCTGTGGACTGGGTGATCTTTGTTACCCGATTGGCTACGAACGTTGTCCACTGGCATGCTGGTTTGGCTAGCCATGCAAGCACAATCGTGGAATCGGTCCAACAATGGAGTTTCGAGGACAGCATCGGCATATGGGGGAGGATGGATTCGGCCATCTCGGATAGCAATAGAGCTCCACACAGCTCTAGTCTGGGAAGCGACACAGTTTTTACTGGCGCCACGCGCGTCTTGGCCGTGAGAAGATGCACTAGCGTCGTGTGCCCCATCTCGACGCGCTCATAGATCGCAGCACCGTACGCCTTTTGAGAGGCGTCACAGAATCCGTGATGTTCCACTCGGAACTCTGGGCGGAAGGAAACCCATCTGGGAATTCGGACTTGATCTAGGACTGAGTAGCTTTGAAGGAAATCACGCCACTTTTGGCACAGTTCAGTTGGAAGTTCATCATCCCACCCTAGATCGTGTAGCCAGATCTCCTGCATGAAAATCTTGGCACAGACCACGAAAGGAGCGAGCCAGCCTGCTGGATCAAACAGCTTCGCAATTTGGGAGAGAACATGTCGTTTTGTGAATGTAGCTTCGGTGGATAGGTCGGGAGGAGCGAAGAAAACTCATCGGATGTTGCTTTCCAACGGACTCCGAGAGTTTTCGCCGTGCTCTCCGTATCTATTTCGAGGAAATCGGCATTTAAAAGATGATCGGTTTCGATATGAGCCAGAACTTCTTTGTGGTTGGAGGTCCATTTCCTCAATGGAAAACCAGCCGAATCGAGGGCACTCTGCAACTCGCGAATGGTGAGGTGAGCCTCTTCCGCAGAGTCAGCTCCCGAAAGGACATCATCGACATACTTGCAACCACGAATAACTTTACTCGCCCTCGGATGGGTTAGTTGCACGTCGGTCGCCAGCTGTTGCAGTACCCGAATTGCCAGGAACGGAGCACAATTGACCCCAAACGTAACAGTTTTTAGCTCAAAATCTCGAATGTATCCTTCTCGATCGCGGAATAAGATACGTTGGAACGCTGTCAGCTTCGGATCTACCCAGATCTGCCGATACATTTGCTCGATGTCAGCACTATACACAAATCGGAAATATCGCCACTTCAGGATCTGGATGGTTAGATCGGACTGTAGGACCGGGCCAGCATGAAGGATATCATTTAAGCTGACCCCATTGTCTGAAGGGCTGGAGGCGTTGAATACCACTCGAAGTTTGGTGGTCGTACTCTCCGGTTTTAACACTGCGTGGTGTGGCATGTAGTAACATGCTGAATCGTGGGTAGGAAGGCCTTCTCTCATGTGATTGAGGTCGAGATATTCTTAAATAACTCGTTTCTTAAGAATTGAGCCAGCGCCTGGGAACTGGAATGTCCTAGGGAGCAATTAATGTTCTCAGGATCTCGAAAAGGAAGACTCATGACATACCTGCCGGTCTCGTCTTTTGTGGTGGTCTGAAGGAAATTGTCCTCACAAATCACGTCAGATTCTTTTGCCACTTTTACTGGCAGATCCTCCACCTCCCAGAATTTGGTGAGGAGTTTATCGAGAGACGCTTCATACGTGTGTGCAACTTGCGTGGAAAAGGATGATATTTGATCATGCCTCGGAGCGGGTACTGGTCCTGTTAGAATCCAGCCGAAAATGGTCTCTTGACCGAGAAGCGGGCCACAGATGTTCGCTCGGGTACCGCTTAGTAGAATGGATGGAAGTATATCGGCCCCGATTAGAATATCTATTTGTGCGCTCTCATAAAACTTTGGATCCGCTAGCGGAAGTTCGGGAAGGTCTCGCCGGAAATGTTGCGGAAGCGGACATGAAGGAAGATTTCCGGCTATTTGTGGAAGCACGTAGGCAGTGGTGTTTAACTGCAAACTAGGCCGGGTCGGAGAACGGATCGTGAATTGACAGATCTTTTTGGTCTCAGCGGAGACCGTTTGATTAAGTCCTGAGACCTGTGCTTGGATAACCTGGAACGGCAGTTTAATCAGGTTGAAAAGGCGCTCAGTGATGAAGGTCGCCTCAGATCCGGAGTCTATTAAGGCTCGCGCTTGGAAATTGGAACCTCGATGGCATATATTAATTATAGCGGTGCCTAGGAGGACTGACCTAGTGCCTGCCGCAAAATAATTCTGAAGCGTTGACTGCGTGCCACTGGCAGCCGAGGGACCGAGAGTATTTGATCTGGATCTGGGCGATGGCGTTGGATTTGCGCGCGCTGGGGATGGGCTGCCTCGGTATAGGAGGGTGTGATGGCGGCCGCGGCATGTGAAGCAGTTATGTGCGCTTTCGCAGTTGCGCAACTGATGTGTCCGCGCAAAACAGTTTAAACACAGCTGTTTTCTTTTTATATATGTGATGCGTTGGTCGACCGTCATCTGGAGAAAAATGGCGCATGTGCGTACAGGATGGTTCTCTCTATTACAGAGATCGCAACCGCTAGGTTGCCTAGGTGCTACCCTTGTCTCATATGAATTTATTCTTCGAGACGCCGAGTTGGAAGTGGATGCCCTGGGCTGAGTCTGACTAGAACCTGATGGTCGAACATCATCTATGGCTTCTAGTGTCCTGTGACGCTCCGTTAGGAAAGCGTTCAGCTCGTGCCACGTAGGGATCTCGGCTTTGTTATGAAGGGACTGCTCCCATAGGGAAAGCGTAAGCTTTGGGAGTTTGGACGAGCACATATACACCAAGAGGCAATCCCAAGTTTCGACCTGAATTCCGGACATTTCTAAGGCAGTAAGGCAACCCTGGATGGTACTTTGAAGTTCTTTCAAAGCTGACCCAGACTCCTGTGTGACGGACGGTACATTGAAAAGTATCTTTAATTGACTGTTTACTAACAATCGCTTGTTTTCGAAACGCTCAGTGAGGTTATCCCACGCTGATCGAAAGCCATCATTAGTAAGGGGTGAATTTGAAACTATATTGTGAGCGTCGCCACTCGTTTTAGCATTAAGGTGGAATAATTTTTCGACAGGAGTGAGTCTGGGATTGTTGATATAAATTGCCGTGAATAGATCTCTAAAGGTTGGCCAACGAAGATAATCGCCGGTAAAAACCTCGGTATCGCACGGCGGAAGCCGGCATCCTGACGGAATGTATGTCTGAGAAGGATCAGCTGGCATTGGGGAAGGTTGCGGCAGTTGCGGAGTTTGCGCTATCATATCTGCTATCTGGGCGCCGCACCTTTCGTACGCGCTGTAGCAATAACCGTACTTAGCCTTAAGGACTGGCAAGCTGTCAGCTGCACCTTCTCCGGCTGCTACAAGGCACGCGGTACATGCATAGTACTCTTTTTTGATGCGGACCCATACCTCTCGGATTTCGTCTCGGCGAATATTGAGGACGGATAACGAAGGAGGGACCGCCGAGGGAATATTTATTCTCGATTCCAATTCGGACAGTCGATCCGAGACTTCAATGAACTGGCTCATGGCGAGGTCGGCAGCTGTTGCAACCATTTTTGTGCTGGCTCGCGTTGTTCTTTCGATGGGAGAAGGAGCCTTTTTGGGAGGCGGCGTCTTGACCTTTTTAGGTGTGGGCGTCCTTACCGTGATTTTTGGTATTTTCGGTGATGGAACAGGGGATAGTCTGTTGGAACTTTCCCTTCGGTACAACTCTGAGTTCTTCTTCTAGACAGTGAAAATTGAAACATTCACTACGAAAATTTAAAAAAAATTGGTGGGTAACTTTGGGAAAAGGAAGGCGCCAATTCAAAAAATGTTGTTTTTACTTTTAATAATTAATAAATAACTGATCCATCCGTGGGGCAGCATTAGGTGATGCTCCACTCTTTCCTAGGCGCATACCGTACTCACAACATGGATCAGAACAATAAAAATGAAATAAAATATATAATTATAAATATAAATTATATATAATGAACTTGATTTGTTACCAGTTAGACAATATTAGGCAAAAGCGGTTCATATTTTTTCTGCAGGCCGGCAAAAAACTGCAGACAGATTAGTTCGATTTGGTTGTTCGCGTAGATCACTTGCAGTCTGTTACCAAGCATCATTTATAAAGCTGTTGTGCTCATTTTAAATGTTGTGCAAAATGCAAAGGGCTAAAATGATGACCCACAGCTGTTCAGATCAGCTGTTATTGGATGGTGGATGTGCTCTGTGGGAATCGGTGTTTCACATTTGTCAAAAATCCCAACCGTTTCGAACGGATGGACTCTATGGGAAGAGGGCATTATTGAATTAAATTTCCCCAGGCTTTTGGTGGAACGATGGAGCAAGAATGGAAAAAAAAATACCAAAAAAAATACTACAAAAAAATAAAAATACTGAAAAATACTGTAATTGATGAGGTATTTGTCGTTTAGTATTTTATAGGGGGTGGTTGGCCGAATTAGGATGGGATTGGATGTCCCCGGCAGTGTATGGAGATTATTGGTTTTATTTTTCTTTATTTTAAAAAATATTCGGAGACAAACCAATAACAAAACTTGCAGTGGTATGCGGGTGGTATTTTTTTTTTTTTTTTCAATTTTTCTTTTTTATCCCCAAAAGAAAAAATTGAGTATCGATATATATGTAGATTCACCAAGCTCAATAAATAAGATAAAAAAAATATACTGGAATTGGCGTTTTTTTTTTTTGAAAAAATGTGAAACAAATTAATAAGTCAATAAATTAATAAATTGATTTCACTAGTTCCGCGATGGCCAAAGTATTTTATATTTCTCCCTTTCTTTTCCTTTTTTTTTGGAACTCGCAGTAATTCTCAGTATTTGTTTAATTTTATTGGAGTTGAACTTGGTGTTTATTAATTTTGTTGGAATTTATTAAATTTAGTAAATAAGAAAAACACACTGAGACACAAAAGTTATTTCACGTCGGCTTTGGGAATTTATTTAATATATATTTATTGGATGGCCGACGGAAATACTTTAGCTTTTGGAATTGGGGTGTAGTTATTTAAAAAAATATGTATAAATGTATGTATGGAATATATGTAATATGGATGTAATATATATGTAATCAATATGGCGGAAAATTTTATTGTAAATTTTGCCGGCGGGTACAATAAAAAAATTAATATCAAAAAATATTTGTGGGCCGAAATTGGCGGAACACTTAATTTTGTTTCCCTTTTTTTGTGGGAAGTTGATTTGAACACAATTTTGAAATTAATTTATTTTTCACTGTTCACTGAATTCTTTTTTTTAATTAATTTTTTTTTACTTTACGCTTGACTTTTTATTTGCACACTTTGATTTGGATTTATATTTTTTTATTTTTTTCGATTTGATGTTGGATGTATATTTAATGGATGTACGGCCAAATGCGAATATGAATCTTGTACATCAATATGCACACGAAAAGGAATTGAAAAATAGGCAATATGGCCGCACGTTAAAAGAGAACGAAGAAATAAAAGACGGAATTGGAATTGTAATTTACTAACTGCCGTCGTCGGATTAAATCGGACTTGGATTTTAGACAAATCGTACAGAAAGTCAAACGAATTATGTTCTTCGGATGGCTGACTGTCGACCGGCAGTTAATAAAAAAAGAATAATATGGCACTTATCCGGATCGAAGGACCAAAAAAAATGAAGAGTTGGGGCGTCGGTGTTTGCTCGTCGATTGGAGGGCAGCTTCGTCAGGCGTTGCGGCTGGTGCACGTAGCCGGGTGGCAAGCTGTGGAAGAAGATGAGAAAACACTCGACGATCGCGCAGCGCGATAAAAATGGAAAAAAAAAACTTGGAAAACGTTTCGGATTATAGCGCGAACCGGCCGGGCGATGTATTTCAATCGTGAGACAATGAAAGATTAACATAAGCCTAATTAAGCGCTGCGCTTCAAAGCGCAGTGGAGAAATTCCGGGAGCGGGAAGGCGGAAGAGCCTGGAATTGCAAGCGTCCAGTGCTGGAGAGCGGGAGAGCCTGGAGTCGCGAGCATCCAGTGCGGGCGAGTAGGCATTCGCCACGAGGGAAGAGCGGGCAATTTAAGAGAGGGGAGAGTGGCGTAAACACTAACACTCCGATTTGTCCGCTGTGGCCTCACAATTAGTGGATCCACCTAACCCTCATAATATTCCTACCCCTCTACAATGGATTACTAAACCAGACTACCGGTCCAAGTTGGTTCCGCAGAAACAATGTCTGCTCCACCAAAATACCTTTCAGTGGTTTCACTAAATAAACAAATTTTCGTTGATCGCCTTTCCCCTAATCAATTTTCTTTTAATGTCTTATATATAAGACAAAACTAAAGCCGATAGTAATAGTGTAAAGGTAGTGTAAAGTTTTCATTTCATGTCGATAGCTTTTATACTGCAAAAATGTCATATAAAAATATAAAAAAAAGGATATTTTCGCCGCCTTTAACAATTTTTCCAACGGAAGCTATAAGATATAGACGTCCGATCGGAACGCGCTTTTACCCTGATCAAGGTATGCATAAAAAAACGATTTGGAAAGATTCATGTCAATAGCTTTTACATTGCCCGAAAATCATTAAATTTGGACCGATCTCACCCTATTGTTCCATTGGGAGCTATAGGATAAAGACGTTCGATCGGCACGCGCTTTAACCCTGATCAAGGGATGCGTAAATAAATAAGACTTGAAAAAACTTATTTTAATAGCTTATACACTGCGCGAAATATTCTGAAAAACATCAAATTTGTACCGATTTCTCCCTATTGTTCCAATGGGAGCTATAGGATAAAGACGTTCGATCGGCACGCGCTTTAACCCTGATCAAGGTATGCATACAAAAATACGATTTGGAAAGATTATATACTGCGCGAAATATCCTGAAAATCATTAAATTTTAATCGATTTCACCCTTTTGTTCCTATGGGAGCTATAGTATATAGACGTCCGATCGCCACGCGCTTTTACCCTGATCAAGGTATGCATTAAAAAAACGATTAAACATTCATGACAATAGCTTATACACCGCGCGAAATATTCTGAAAAACATCAAATTTGGACCGACTTCACACTATTGTTCCTATGGGAGCTATAGGATATAGACAACCGATCGGCACGCGCTTTAACCCCGATCAAGGTATGCATAAAAAAATACGATTTGGAAAGATTCATGTCAATAGCTTTTACACTGCGCGAACTATCATCAATTCGTGCAAGTTATATCCGATTGTTCCTATGGGAGCTATAGGATATAGACGTCCGATCGAAGCGATTTTCAAACTTATCTGCGTTCAAGTTATCCAACCCGTGAAACCAGGCCACTCATAGCTTTTATAAACAATATTTTCAATCTCTGCGTTTGCCTTTGGCTTTGCCTTTGGCCTTGAGGTCCGAGAATTGGTTCCCCAGCTAAGTTAAACAAATCAAAATTAAAGTAAACATCAGCTTCCGTTCGAAGCCCAATCAATTGCGCCTTTTACGTTTCAAGTTTCCACCAAATTGCATCGGTCAGCATAATTGAATTTCACAATGAGATGCGAAAGTTTCATCTTATGCTTTTAATCTAAACATAAATTGAAGTTCTAAAGTTCAAAAAAGAAAAGCTACTGGCCAAGGTTCATTGGAATGGAATTTCCAATCGTTCAGCTATATGGCAGCTATAGGATAGAGTCAGCCGATCCTTATGAAATTTGGTAGGTCAGCTTGATTGGCCAAATATAAAACCCATAGAAAATCCCAACTTCCTCACTTTACAAACTCCAAAGTTATGGAATTTCCGATCAATGTAGTCGGCCTATCCCTATGAAAATCCCAACTTCCTAACTTTACAAACACCAAAGTTATGGCATTTCCGATCAACCAGTTATATGGCGGCTATAGGAGATAGTCGGCCGATCCTTATGAAATTTGATAGGTCAGATTGATTGGCCAAATATAAAACCCATGGGAAATCCCAACTTCCTTACTTAACAAGCACCAAAGTTATGGCATTCCCGATCAATAAGTTATATGGCAGCTATAGGATATAGTCGGCCGATCCTGGCCGTTATGGAATTTCCAATCGTTCAGCTATATGGCAGCTATAGGATATAGTCGAGCGATCCTTATGAAATTTGGTAGGTCAGATTGATTGGCCAAATATAAAACCCATAGAAAATCCCAACTTCCTAACTTTACAAACACCAAAGTTATGGCATTTCCGATCAACCAGTTTTATGGTGGCTATAGGAGATAGTCAGCCGATCCTTATGAAATTTGGTAGGTCAGATTGATTGGCCAAATATATAACCCATAGAAAATCCCAGCTTCCTAACTTAACAAACACCAAAGTTATGGCATTTCCGATCAATAAGTTATAGGGCAGCTACAGGATATAGTCGGCCGATCTCGACCGTTCCGTCTTATATACTGCGTGCAAAGGAAAGAAGGGTGTGTGAAAAGTTTCAATTCGATATCTTTAAAAATGAGAGACTAGTTCGCGTAGAAACAGACAGCCCGACAGACAGACGAACAGACAGACAGACGGGCAGACGGACATGCTTTTAAAAACTCAGGACGCGGTCCTGATCAAGAATATATATACTTTATAGGGTCGAAGATGACTCCTTCACTGCGTTGCACACTTTTGATCAAAAATTTAATACCCTCTGCAAGGGTATAAAAAGGGAACCAGATGGAACAGTAAATCAGCCAGCTAATAAAGTAACCAGATTAAATAATATAAATTTAGATCATTTTTTAGACCAGACCCCTACAGGGGAATGCCTTATTTAAATAGGATAGACAGAAAAACCAAGAAGCAGTTCAGGATTTTAATAGATACAGGTGCCACAGCTTGTTATATTAAAATGGGAATTTTTGAAAATAAAAACAAGAAAGGAAGGCTAACTTCGGGCGGAGCCGAAGTTGAAATACCCTGCAGAATATTCTGTAAATTATATTCTCCAAAATTATTATGAAATTGATGCATATGATGCATTCTGAACACTCATAAAAAATCCCAACTTCCTAACTTTACAAACACCAAAGTTATGGCATTTCCGATCAATCAGTAATATGGCGGCTATAGGATATAGTCGGCCGATCCTTTTGAAAGTTGGTAGGCCAGATTGATTGGCCAAATATGAAACCCATAGAAAATCCCAACTATCTAACTTTACAAACACCAAAGTTCTGGCATTTCCGATCATTCAGTTATATGGCAGCTATAAGATATAGTCGGCCGATCCTTATGAAACTTGGTAGGTCGGATTGATTGGTCAAAAAGAGAACCCATAGGAAATCCCAACTTCTTAACTTAACAAACACCAAAGTTATGGCATTTCCGATCAATCAGTTATATGGCAGCTATAGGATATAGTCGGCCGATCCTTTTGAAAGTTGGTAGGCCAGATTGATTGGCCAAATATAAAACCCATAGAAAATCCCAACTTCCTAACTTTACAACCACCAATGTTATGGCATTTCCGATCAATCAGTTATAAGGCAGCTATAGGATATAGTCGGCCGATCCTTTTGAAAGTTGGTAGGCCAGATTGATTGGCCAAATATAAAACCCATAGAAAATCCCAACTTCCTAACTTTACAACCACCAATGTTATGGCATTTCCGATCAATCAGTTATAAGGCAGCTATAGGATATAGTCGGCCGATCCTTATGAAACTTGGTAGGTCGGATTGATTGGTCAAAAAGAAAACCCATAGGAAATCCCAACTTCTTAACTTAACAAACACCAAAGTTATGGCATTTCCGATCAATCAGTTATATGGCAGCTATAGGATATAGTTGTCCGATCCCGGCCGTTCCGACTTATATTTTGCGTGCAAAGGAAAGAAGGGTGTGTGCAAAGTTTCAACTCGATATCTTTAAAACTGAGAGACTAGTTTGCGTAGAAACAGACAGACGGACAGACGGACATGCTTATATCAACTCAGGAGGTGATCCTGATCAAGAATATATATACTTTATAGGGTCGGAGATGTCTCCTTCACTGCGTTCACCAAAATTATAATACCCTCTGCAAGGGTAACTACAGTTCATGGGTATTCAATTATTAAGTATTTTATATTATAAATATATTTGAAACAACACATTTATTTTATGAAATCGAAGGATTAGAATCTGATATTCTAATTGGGTTCAATTTATTAAGAAAAATTGGAGCTTTAATAAATATAGAAAAGGGAGTCTTGGAATATACAGGGAAAACAGAAAAGTTAAAATATTATAATAATGATGAAAAAATGATATAAGTTTAATTGAAGAAAGTAATATTCTTCCGTTAAAAGAATTTATTATTAAAAAATATTTTGACGATTAAAGTAGAGAAAATACAGATTCATTATTTGTGGAAAATAGTGAGAAAAACTTGGAAAATCCTGAGAGCGCCGACGTAAAAATATCCGTCAATAAAAATACAAATATCTTGGGAAATGAAAATCCTGAAAGCGCCGACGTAAGAATATCCGTCAATAAAAATACAAATATCTTGGGCATTAAAAATCCTGAGAGTGCCGACAAAGTAAATACCGTAAAAAATCGAATAAAAAAAAATCGTTTGAAATGTAAGATAAATAATATAGGTACTGATCAATTAGACGGAATAAAGGAATAAAGGAAATAGTTCACTATATTGAAAAAGAGCATTCAAAGATAAATACGCAAATCCCTTTTAGAACAGACATTAAGGGGGAAATAAAACTTTTTCACGACAGTCCAATATCCGTGAATAGCGAAATCAGTAGAATGTTATCAGAAGAAATTATAAGGCCTAGCCGAAGCCCTTGCAATTCACCAGTTTTGGCAGTGTCAAAGAAAGGAGAAAATCAAGGGGGAAGCCGTAAATTAAGACTCGTCATTGACTATAAAAAAGTAAATGAAAGTACCATACCTGACAGGTACCCAATGCAAGACCCATCAGTTATTCTATCTAATTTGGGAAAAGCAAGATATTTTTCAACAATAGATTTAGAATCAGGTTTTCATCAGATATTAATGAAAGAATCTGATGTCGAAAAAACATATTTTTCAATAAGTAATGGAAAACACATACTTTTAAGAATGCCATTCGGACTAACAAATGCACCAAGAATTTTTCAGAAAGCAATGGACGACATCCTAAGAGAACAAATAGGGAAAACATGTCATGTCTACATGGACGACATTATAATATTCTCAAATTCGATTTAACAACATTATGTAGACTTAAACAAAATTATAAATATATTATTAAAGGCAAACTTGTAAATCTCTTTAGAAAAATCAAAGTTTTTGAAACGCGAAACCAGTTGTCTAGAATACGTCGTATCTTATAACGTCATCAAGACAGACCCAGAAAAAATTGACACCATTTTTAAATATCCGCTTACAAAAAATATTCGGTAACTAAGAAGTTTCCTAGGCCTTACGGGCTATTATAGAAAATTTGTTTTTAATTACGCCTTCATAGCGAAACCTCTAACCAAATATCTTGGAGGTCATAATGGCAAAATTTAAAAAAGAATGTCAACCAAAATGTTAATTCAGCTGGATGACCACGCTATTAAAGCTTTTAACGAGCTGAAAGAAAATCTCAAACCGATCATCAACCATTATCTTTCGCAATCTCTGATAAAAATCGTAATATCGAAATGAAACGCTGGTACTCCTTTATAAGCCAAGTACAACTAATGTGGTTGCAGCCGCCTTATCAAGGATTCAGATCAACAACTTAACTGACAGTAACGAATCGGTCTCAGATCAAAACACTCAGCATTCAGCAGAGAGTCGTTTTGAGAACGTTATATAAGAAACCCGTAAACCCTTAAACCAGTTTAAGCAACAATTGCTATTAGCAGAGGTAGGTATACCATACATGAGTCGGTTAATATATTCGAAAATACCAGACATGTAATAGAAAATGACACTCCAGAATTCACCTAATTTAACAGTATGTATTCATTGTACTTCAGAGGACTTTTATAGAATTCAAAAACCACTTAAAGATAATTTTATGAATAAATTTTGGTATACAAGAACATTTGTCCAAGATGTGGAAAATTCTGAAGACGGAGCACTTGTAATCGAAGAAACACATTGTAGAGCACACATGGGACTTGACGAAAATTATAAACAAAACAGGAGAAACTTACTTACAAAATTAAAAGAATATATACAAAATTGTAAAATTTAAAATAAAAACAAATATAACAGACACCCAATTAAAATTCCAATTGGAGAAGCCCCAATCCCAAGTAAAGAAGGCGAACATTTACACATTGACATATATTACGCACAAAGTCTTGATTTCATAACTTGTATTGACGCTTACTCAAAATTTATAGTTGTAAAAGAAATCCAAAATAAATTAAATATCGAAAACAAAGTAATGGAACTTCTTCAACAATTTCCACAAGCCAAAGTAATAATGACCGAAAATGAACCGAGCTTTACCTCAGCCCAATTTAAATCTTTTGCACAAAGGTGCGGTTTAACTTTACATTACGCCGACCCGAGGCACAGTACCTCAAACGGACAAGTTGAAAGGGCCCATTCTACATTAACAGAATTAGCTCGATGCATTAAAGAAGAATTTAATTTAACCAAATATTCCGAAATAGTAATAAGAGCCGCTTAAGAATAAAATCAGAGCATTCATTCTACAACGAACCAAAAGCCTTTTGACGTACTATATAATAAAATAGAGTACGATAACATTCCTCAAATTTAAAAAAATACACAAGAAAAAATGTTAAAAAACTTAAAACTAGATATGAAAAACAAGTAGTTAAAGAAAATTTACCTAACAAAATAATAATAATAATAATAATAATAATAAGTATTTAAATACTTATTCAAGCATTATCTATTAAGGATCCAAATCGCACTATTACTTTACAAGTTATAGTAATTGAAAAACGGGATTCATATATTTGAGAGAGCGGAAGAGAGCTAGAAAATTGGTAAATCCATTGGTAAATTCACATATACTTTCCTATCATCCCTTTTTTTCCTTCCGTCTCCTTTGTTGCTAGGGACTATTTTACATATGCTGTAATTTTTTATGACTTCATTAATGTTTGGCTTATGCAATCTACAGCATAGGCAATTCATCTTAATCATCTCCTGCGCAGGATTTTTGACTTTTTATTGCCAGATAGTGATTTTCATGACTTTTAAATCTATCTAACTTTACAAACACCAAAGTTCTGGCATTTCCGATCATTCAGTTATATGGCAGCTATAAGATATAGTCGGCCGATCCTTATGAAACTTGGTAGGTCGGATTGATTGGTCAAAAAGAAAACCCATAGGAAATCCCAACTTCTTAACTTAACAAACACCAAAGTTATGGCATTTCCGATCAATCAGTTATATGGCAGCTATAGGATATAGTCGGCCGATCCTTTTGAAAGTTGGTAGGCCAGATTGATTGGCCAAATATAAAACCCATAGAAAATCCCAACTTCCTAACTTTACAACCACCAATGTTATGGCATTTCCGATCAATCAGTTATAAGGCAGCTATAGGATATAGTCGGCCGATCCTTATGAAATTTGGTTGGTCGGATTGATTGGCCAAATATGAAACCCATAGAAAATCCCAACTATCTAACTTTACAAACACCAAAGTTATGGCATTTCCGATCATTCAGTTATATGGCAGCTATAAGATATAGTCGGCTGATCCTTATGAAACTTGGTAGGTCGGATTGATTGGTCAAAAAGAAAACCCATAGGAAATCCCAACTTCTTAACTTAACAAACACCAAAGTTATGGCATTTCCGATCAATCAGTTATATGGCAGCTATAGGATATAGTCGGCCGATCCTTTTGAAAGTTGGTAGGCCAGATTAATTGGCCAAATATAAAACCCATAGAAAATCCCAACTTCCTAACTTTACAACCACCAATGTTATGGCATTTCCGATCAATCAGTTATAAGGCAGCTATAGGATATAGTCGGCCGATCCTTATGAAACTTGGTAGGTCGGATTGATTGGTCAAAAAGAAAACCCATAGGAAATCCCAACTTCTTAACTTAACAAACACCAAAGTTATGGCATTTCCGATCAATCAGTTATATGGCAGCTATAGGATATAGTTGTCCGATCCCGGCCGTTCCGACTTATATTTTGCGTGCAAAGGAAAGAAGGGTGTGTGCAAAGTTTCAACTCGATATCTTTAAAACTGAGAGACTAGTTTGCGTAGAAACAGACAGACGGACAGACGGACAGACGGACATGCTTATATCAACTCAGGAGGTGATCCTGATCAAGAATATATATACTTTATAGGGTCGGAGATGTCTCCTTCACTGCGTTCACCAAAATTATAATACCCTCTGCAAGGGTAACTACAGTTCATGGGTATTCAATTATTAAGTATTTTATATTATAAATATATTTGAAACAACACATTTATTTTATGAAATCGAAGGATTAGAATCTGATATTCTAATTGGGTTCAATTTATTAAGAAAAATTGGAGCTTTAATAAATATAGAAAAGGGAGTCTTGGAATATACAGGGAAAACAGAAAAGTTAAAATATTATAATAATGATGAAAAAATGATATAAGTTTAATTGAAGAAAGTAATATTCTTCCGTTAAAAGAATTTATTATAAAAAAATATTTTGACGATTAAAGTAGAGAAAATACAGATTCATTATTTGTGGAAAATAGTGAGAAAAACTTGGAAAATCCTGAGAGCGCCGACGTAAAAATATCCGTCAATAAAAATACAAATATCTTGGGAAATGAAAATCCTGAAAGCGCCGACGTAAGAATATCCGTCAATAAAAATACAAATATCTTGGGCATTAAAAATCCTGAGAGTGCCGACAAAGTAAATACCGTAAAAAATCGAATAAAAAAAAATCGTTTGAAATGTAAGATAAATAATATAGGTACTGATCAATTAGACGGAATAAAGGAATAAAGGAAATAGTTCACTATATTGAAAAAGAGCATTCAAAGATAAATACGCAAATCCCTTTTAGAACAGACATCAAGGGGGAAATAAAACTTTTTCACGACAGTCCAATATCCGTGAATAGCGAAATCAGTAGAATGTTATCAGAAGAAATTATAAGGCCTAGCCGAAGCCCTTGCAATTCACCAGTTTTGGCAGTGTCAAAGAAAGGAGAAAATCAAGGGGGAAGCCGTAAATTAAGACTCGTCATTGACTATAAAAAAGTAAATGAAAGTACCATACCTGACAGGTACCCAATGCAAGACCCATCAGTTATTCTATCTAATTTGGGAAAAGCAAGATATTTTTCAACAATAGATTTAGAATCAGGTTTTCATCAGATATTAATGAAAGAATCTGATGTCGAAAAAACATATTTTTCAATAAGTAATGGAAAACACATACTTTTAAGAATGCCATTCGGACTAACAAATGCACCAAGAATTTTTCAGAAAGCAATGGACGACATCCTAAGAGAACAAATAGGGAAAACATGTCATGTCTACATGGACGACATTATAATATTCTCAAATTCGATTTAACAACATTATGTAGACTTAAACAAAATTATAAATATATTATTAAAGGCAAACTTGTAAATCTCTTTAGAAAAATCAAAGTTTTTGAAACGCGAAACCAGTTGTCTAGAATACGTCGTATCTTATAACGTCATCAAGACAGACCCAGAAAAAATTGACACCATTTTTAAATATCCGCTTACAAAAAATATTCGGTAACTAAGAAGTTTCCTAGGCCTTACGGGCTATTATAGAAAATTTGTTTTTAATTACGCCTTCATAGCGAAACCTCTAACCAAATATCTTGGAGGTCATAATGGCAAAATTTAAAAAAGAATGTCAACCAAAATGTTAATTCAGCTGGATGACCACGCTATTAAAGCTTTTAACGAGCTGAAAGAAAATCTCAAACCGATCATCAACCATTATCTTTCGCAATCTCTGATAAAAATCGTAATATCGAAATGAAACGCTGGTACTCCTTTATAAGCCAAGTACAACTAATGTGGTTGCAGCCGCCTTATCAAGGATTCAGATCAACAACTTAACTGACAGTAACGAATCGGTCTCAGATCAAAACACTCAGCATTCAGCAGAGAGTCGTTTTGAGAACGTTATATAAGAAACCCGTAAACCCTTAAACCAGTTTAAGCAACAATTGCTATTAGCAGAGGTAGGTATACCATACATGAGTCGGTTAATATATTCGAAAATACCAGACATGTAATAGAAAATGACACTCCAGAATTCACCTAATTTAACAGTATGTATTCATTGTACTTCAGAGGACTTTTATAGAATTCAAAAACCACTTAAAGATAATTTTATGAATAAATTTTGGTATACAAGAATATTTGTCCAAGATGTGGAAAATTCTGAAGACGGAGCACTTGTAATCGAAGAAACACATTGTAGAGCACACATGGGACTTGACGAAAATTATAAACAAAACAGGAGAAACTTACTTACAAAATTAAAAGAATATATACAAAATTGTAAAATTTAAAATAAAAACAAATATAACAGACACCCAATTAAAATTCCAATTGGAGAAGCCCCAATCCCAAGTAAAGAAGGCGAACATTTACACATTGACATATATTACGCACAAAGTCTTGATTTCATAACTTGTATTGACGCTTACTCAAAATTTATAGTTGTAAAAGAAATCCAAAATAAATTAAATATCGAAAACAAAGTAATGGAACTTCTTCAACAATTTCCACAAGCCAAAGTAATAATGACCGAAAATGAACCGAGCTTTACCTCAGCCCAATTTAAATCTTTTGCACAAAGGTGCGGTTTAACTTTACATTACGCCGACCCGAGGCACAGTACCTCAAACGGACAAGTTGAAAGGGCACATTCTACATTAACAGAATTAGCTCGATGCATTAAAGAAGAATTTAACTTAACCAACTATTCCGAAATAGTAATAAGAGCCGCTCAAGAATATAATCAGAGCATTCATTCTACAACGAACCAAAATCCTTTTAAAGTACTATATAATAAAATAAAGCACGATAACATTCCTCAAATTTTAAAAAATACACAAGAAAAAATGTTAAAAAACTTAAAACTAGATATGAAAAACAAGTAGTTAAAGAAAATTTACCTAACAAAATAATAATAATAATAATAATAATAATAAGTATTTAAATACTTATTCAAGCATTATCTATTAAGGATCCAAATCGCACTATTACTTTACAAGTTATAGTAATTGAAAAACGGGATTCATATATTTGAGAGAGCGGAAGAGAGCTAGAAAATTGGTAAATCCATTGGTAAATTCACATATACTTTCCTATCATCCCTTTTTTTCCTTCCGTCTCCTTTGTTGCTAGGGACTATTTTACATATGCTGTAATTTTTTATGACTTCATTAATGTTTGGCTTATGCAATCTACAGCATAGGCAATTCATCTTAATCATCTCCTGCGCAGGATTTTTGACTTTTTATTGCCAGATAGTGATTTTCATGACTTTTAAATGTATGCCTTTAGTTTTTAATGATTATTCTTGATGTAGGACTAACCATTGAAAATTGATAAGTTAATAGATAAGATCGACCGATCGGTCGTCTGTTTAGAATGTAAAGTGTCTACAATATACATGTGCTTTGATATGAAATGCTTTTTGGTTGACTTATTGTTTTCACCTTTTTTGAAACTGTGGAGTTCATATAGACACCAAATGGTGACCATCATATTTTAAAACAAGAGAGAACGCTATAGTCGGGTGCCCCGACTATCAGATACCCGTTACTCAGGTAAAGGGAGTGCGAGGGAGATGGAGATAGAAACTTTGATCACGCATAACTTTTTAACGAATGGTCCGATTTGAAAAATTTCTTCTACATTTCGATAGGTATTGATAAACACAATAAAACTGCATTTTTACTTTTCCGAAATATTTAAATTTTTAAAATCGTATACCAGCGATTGTGGGCGTTAAAGGGGGCGTGGCACCTTTTTGAAACAAACTTGCGCTGCGTAGGAACTCCTGCATGCAAAATGCCAATCTTGTAGCTTTTATAGTTTCCGAGATCTCAGCGTTCATACGGACGGACAGACGGACAGACAGACAGACGGACAGACGGACAGACGGACAGACGGACATGGCTAGATCGACTCGGCTCGTGATCCTGAACAAGAATATATATACTTTATAGGGTCGGAAACGCTTCCTTCTACCTGTTACATACTTTTGCACGAATACAATATACCCTTTTACTCTACGAGTAACGGGTATAATTAAAATGCACCACATGCCTCTTTCCAATTGCAGTAAAGTTTGATTTATTTAAGACGGCGTCCTAATAGTCATCAGGCAATATACCTTTAACGTCTATCACTAACCGCCATTTTTATTCCTTTGAATCCGGTAATGATTTTTTTGGTACTAATAGAAAAAGGCTATCATATTCAGACAAAACGGTTTCTACAATTTCATCTTCAGCAAGCTTAGTCACTCGTATATCAATTTCTTCTTACTGTGGATGAGGAGTTTTATAGTCTCTAACATTAATGGTCTCATTATCTTTCAATTTGCTTGTAAAAGTGGTTGGTTGTGAATAGTTTTGTTTCCATTCTAAAAACTTTTTTATAATTTGAAAATAATTCTGCCATTATTATACCCGTTCCTCATGGAGTAAAAGGTCTGTCTGTCCGTCCGTATGGACGTCGAGATCTCGGAAACTATAAGAGCTAAAAATTTGGGATTTATCATGAAGATTCAAATTTTTCTTAAAGGTTTTCAAAATTTTGCCACACTCACTCTAATGTCCACAAACCTGTGTGCCTTATCTAGTTTTTCTCTTTGGTCGTGCTAATGCACGTATACTTGATTGAAACATTGTTTTAGATTGTTTGTTAAGTTTATACCTTTTAATTGGTCTATTTGGTGTTAAAGTCTTGTAAGATTTATCCAATTATTAAAGACAAAAAAATTAAAAAATATACATTGATGTATTACAAAATAGGCAAAAAGACGGTCAAACATGGGCAAATTATTTTATAATAGTGCCACGTTAAAAGTTCATTGACCGACGAATCAAATAAAGAGCGCATAAGCTCCGTGAGCCGAAGAGAGGGGTACAAAGAACGCCTACAAAGAGCAACCCGTTTTTACTGACAGTCGATACCCAAAGAGCATGATCTTGCTCATCCTCTATACTCACTCTTACTCATACTCCAACGGCGTGTAAAACCCCACCATCAGAATCGACCCTTGGCGCATCAGCAACATGCAACGGCACATTTTCTGCAGTCTCACCAAAAGTAACAGCAACAACTACAACAACGGCAGCAAAACCAACAACTTCTATAGAAACGGATTTTATTGCGGAATCGACTGGAATGTCGTCGACTGCAGCGCCAAATACAACGTCAACTAAAAATATGACAACAAAACAGGAACGGACCAGGAACGGAAAACCCACTCTAGCAGGTGCCAGGACAGTCACAAAGCACACTGGAAGCTATGCAACAAAGTATGATAGAATATATGTCCAGAACATGGTGTTACAGTTGCTTGTAGCTAAGCAGTCCAAATAGTTAAAGGCAAATCTACGAATAACCATGTGGAACGCCAATGGCGTTTTCCGACACAAACTTGAAATAACACAGTTCCTAAATGAAAATCATTTCGACATTATGCTATTGATAGAGACGCACCTCACAAACAAATACAACTTCCAAATAAGAGGCCACGGTTAAGCCCACAGTGGAACCGGCATCCTAATCAGGGAACGCATCAAACACCACTTTCACGAAAGGTTTGCAACTAATTACTTTTAGGCCACGTCTATCAAAGTGCAGTCAGGTAACGGACACCTTTTAATAGCCGCTGTCTACTGCCCGCCTCGCTTTACAATTTCTGAAGGACAATTCATGGATTTTTACAATGGCAGCAGGAGACTATAATGCCAAACATACCCACTGGGGATCACGACTCGTGACTCCCAAAGGAAGGCAATTATATATTGCAAATATAAAACTGAGCAACAAATTGGACTATGTTTCCCAGCAGACCCCAGAAAAGTCAAAGACTTAATAGATTTTGCGGTGACAAAAAAACATTCCACGCAATATAATAAGCGCCAAAGCGCTTTCGGACCTTTCATCAGACCATTCGCCAGTGCTAAGAACTCCTCTTCAAAGCCCAGAAACTACAGATCACCCTCCGAGACTGACATCGCCCAGAACAAACTGGTTAACCAGTACAAAACATCCGCTCACCCAAATCTAAGCTATCCAATCGAAACAGTCACTCCGATAAGAAACTCACCGGGTAACGAAGATAGAGCCGAAACTTTTGCTGTACATCTGCGAAGCGTTTTCCAGCCGAACCCTGCCACTGGTCATCTGAAACCGAAAAAGGTTTTGGGCAGTGACCTAATAACACCAAAAATGATAATTGAACTTCCACACTCTGCTATTGAGGCTATTTGTAAACTCTTCAATGTGATCATACGTCTCGACTACTATCCGAGCAAATGAAAAATACCGAAGCCCGGAAAAACCACACAATTCCGTCATCCTACAGACCAATAAGTTTATTATCGTGTCTGTCTAAATTTTTCGAAAAATGCCTCCTTACACGCATAATACCATATCTGGAAGCACCCAATGTTATCCCAGAACATCAATTTGGCTTCTGTCCAAGCCATGGAACAATCGAGCAAGTTAACAGAATAACATCAGATAATAATAACATAATTTAATCGAGTCTAGTTCGATGGCCTCATACATAAGATCAAAACACACTTGCCCATATACACTCATAAATTACTTGAGTCGTATCTTTACAACAGAGTCTTTTCAGTAAGGTGCAACACAACCACATCTGACGACTACATTATCAAAGGTGGAGGCAAGGAAGCGCACTTGGGCCTACTCTGTTCGTCATATATACAGCGGATATTCGCTGACGACGCTGCAATCCTAAGTCGCTCGAGGTGCCCAAGCCGAGCAACAACACAACTAGCCAATCACCTCATCGGCTATTTATTGGCGTTTTAAAAAAAAGAACAAAAATGTAAACACCACTATGATTGAATAGTACGCCGATTTCCGAAGTCAACGAAGTAATGTATCTTGGCGTCCACCTCGACAGACGACTAACCTGGAGAAGACACATCGAATGCAAGAAACTACATCTAAAACTAATAGCCAGCAGCTTCCACTGAATATTAAACAATCAAAAAATAGGTATTCTAACTCAAGTACGCTCCTTGTAGTCGTTGAGACTAATATAAGCATCTCTAACATAAAATTGTCCTATTGCCTCTATTGTAGTCATATTTAAGCATGTATATTGTCAGGGAAAATGGTTTTTGGTTTTAGTTGTCTGCCTGCCACACTTTTTTAATTTGCTGCTGATGTTGTCCAATGACTCAGGCTGTGGCGGTGCGGGGTATCGCATAGATCAGTTACTTTTTGGCCGCATTTGAGTTTTGTTTTATATATTTTTAGTTGTTCTTGTCACAGTTTCTCTATGTTTCAGTTGTCATGAAGCAAAAGGTTATTGTATTTGTAAGTCCCGTTCATGTAAAATGTTTAAAGTTAGGTGGTTCATTGAATAATGTTCAAACATATCTATAAATTTAAAAACATACTTAAAACTACGCAGCCTTGCCGGCCGAAACGCTGGCATCGGAGCAGTCTCTCAACGGGAGGCAGTTGCGAATCCCATAAGTTGGGCGATGCAGCTAAAAAAGTGTCGAACATAGCGATTCGCAAGAACACTAATCGGACACCGGCACCCAAACAATAATAAAGGTGGCTGGGCAAAATGGCGGAACCTAGGCGACACACCTTGTTGACGAAATCCATACCGAACTCCGGTTGCTAAAAAACTAGTTCCAACTGAACAGCTCGGAGTTTGACAGAGTCCTAGAGGAGCAGGCCGCTGCCACCGAAAATATTCTAAAAACCAGCATCGACATTCGCCGGCAGTTTTATATATGGTGTTCATTTTTACCAAACTGAAATGATTAATTATTAATTATATTCAAAAACGCGATCTTCTCTTGCTTTATACTTATTATCCACGTCTATACATATTGGTGGTAATTTAAAGTATTACGTATTAAACTGACACATTATTATTACTGAGACACACACGACCTTTCGCTGCTGATGCTTACTCTCTATCCCTCTCGCGCACTTCTTACGCTTTTTAACACTAAAGAACAACCGATCTGTTATAAAATAGGAGTGCCAATCCTACATTCGGCTATCCTGACAATTCATTCGACCCGAATGAGGATGACCACAACTTCATATATTCAGCAACAGAGTTCGTTTTATTTATACCTTCATCATCTTCTACTTTTTCGACAAGGTATCGACCATGTCTCAACTTACGAGTCACGGCGCAAGGCCCTAAGAACTTATTTTTCAACTTCAACCCTGCACCAAACTGCGTTCTTTTAATAGCTACTAAATCTCCGAGTTTGTACTCAGACTCTGGCTTCCTTGATTTGTAAATTGACTTGCGAATCTCGTCCTGAATCCTTGCGATGTTCTCTTTAGCTTCCACTCGAATCTTTTCCTTCTCTTCCTGCAACTCATTTAAGATTACCGAAAACTTAAGACTGCCTTTCTAAACTATCCACTACCTCGTCAGGGCCAGTAATTTTAGTTGGGTAAAGCCACACAAATTTAGAGAAAGCGTCGACGACTACTAAAACATGATTGTACTATTTTTTGTCATATCCAAAGGGCCAATGTGGTGAATGTGATAGATCTGTAACGGCTTGTCTGGCTTGTTTATCGCGTTTAGGAAGCCCTCTTTTTTCTCATACTTAGCCTCGCCAACTATGAACTCTACACAGGACTTCACGATAGTTTGAGCCTTCTTCTCTAAATCTGGGATGTAAAAATCGCGAGCACCAAGTCAATTGTCCTTTTGACGCCAAAGTGTCTTTGTCGGTGAGCTGCGTTGTTTATTTCGTTCTCCATGGCTGATGGGATTCCTATTAGCTCTTTTACAGGACTCTTGTGATGAACTTCATGCTTCAGATAGAAGTCGTCGCAGAAATTTTTTTAGAGGACCTTACAAATGGCTTTTATCCATTCATCCTGACGTTGAGCCTGCAGAATTCGATGTCTGACTGAATCTTGGAGCGACAAGGTATGTACCCGGCTTAAAGCGTCGACATGTTTCATCCTTGTGCCTGGACGATGCTCTATTATATACTCAAAGTTTAAAAACATGGCCCAACGAGATACTTTCACTGGGACATCATTATTCCGCATGGTCAAGTCGGTGACGATCTTAATTTTTTTTCGCAGCAAGTAGATTCTCCACTTCTATAAAGCCTGTACTATAGCGAGTACTTCTAGCTCATAAGAAGGATATTTCTCCTCGGCAACAGTTGTCTTGCGGCTCATGTACTCTTCTGAGTGAAATTTTTGATCAGCTGAATACTTTTGAAGAAGAACTGCTCTGCACCACTTAGTGGTTATGATCTAATTATTTACATTTGGGGTCTGGGTGTTAGGTTCTCGGACCGAGTGTGGATGTTTTTCGCGTTGGCTTAACAACATTGAACATTCCATGTTCAATTTGTAAGAAAAATCATCAGAGTAGGCTACACATTTCTGTAAAGTCTATTGAAAAAGTGAATACGTGTATGACGTCGGAACAAGCGTTGCTAGCTACGGCACGCGTTCATATTTAAACCTCTGAGGGAGGCTTGTAACGAACTGATTTTTTAAGGTCTCGTCGCTACGAGTATCGTGCGGCTAGCTCAGAAGATGTGTGTTGTTCGTCCCACCAAATTTATATAAACGTGACCGCCCGATTGTCTAGTGAGAACGCACAGAATGTTAGGAGGTATTTACTATCTTATTCGCCGACTTGGCCCTCGGCCCGGGACTAATGAGGACAAGCTGGTATCTCAACGCCTTCTCCGACGAGTGGTGTCAATAGCTTTTACACTGCGCGAAATATTATCAATTCTTGCAAGGTATATCCTATTGTTCCTATGGGAGCTATAAGATATAGACGTCTGATCGGGGAGCTTTTCAAACTTGATCTGCGTACACATGTTTTAGGACGTCCGAGAAAGTTTCAGATCGCTAGCTTTTAAACTGAGCTCGCAAACGGTATTGAAACAGCCGGTCAGACGGACAGACGAAAATGGCTATATCGACTCCCCTATTGATCCTAATTAAGAATATATATACTTTATGGGGTCGGAAACGTCTCCTTCACTGCGTTACAAACTTCTGACCTAAATTATAATACCCTCTGCAAGGGTATGAAAATAATTACGAATGGTTAAATATATTACATATACCATTACATTATCGAGCAAAGGAAAACCATTTATTAACGGCATAAAACCGGAAACATTACAAATGTTAGACTCAAAGACAGTGGACTCCACTGCTATAATGTAATAAATAAAGTAGAGTCACAAAAAACCATTACCATATTAATTATCATAATCGTTATAGTTTTATTTGAAAATCTATTTCTGAAACTATGTATATAAAATACACAACAAATGTCTGAGAAAGAGCTTATGATACTTAAGCCGTGCAAACGACTTAGAGAATTATTATTAAAGCATGAATAAACAAAAATTTTAACAACCCGAAATATACATTTAAAGTTGCCCCAATAATTGTTAATAACATATAAAATTTAATTAAAATAATAAATCTTACAAAACATGACCACACTAGAAGCCATTAGAGATGTTCACAATAGAGTCCAAAATTTGGAACATAGAATTCTACAATTGGTCTCAACGACCAATTGATACATTGCTCAAAAAATCATAAAGAAATAGAATAGAAAAAATTCCAATTAGAAATCTCAATTCCAACAATACTAAATATTCAGTGACACTTGAAACAGGCGGCGACCCTGAAGCAACTGAGTTAGACACCCAAGAATGTTCTGAGTCCGAGGTAGAAGAGAAAACAAATTTAGACTAACCATTCCTGCGGTATTAACAATACCAGAAACAGAAGAAGAGGATACCGACGATTCAAACATTGACTCAATGAAATCATAACAAGCAGGCCAACTTTAATAGTAGAGGTCGCGGAAATTTTAAAGTAAACAACCTTGGCGGAGCCAATAACGGTAACAACAATAATATTAGCAGCACAAACAGAAATAATAATAATTGGTTCAGAATTAATGCCATTTTTATTCTTATTAGTTGATTAAGTATTATGTTTAATTATTCTTCGTTAACTCCCGTTAACTCCCTCACATATCGCATCGATGTATCGATAGTGACAATGTTAATATCGTTAAGTTTATCACGTATCGCCACTAACAGGCCCGCACTAAGACACTGAAATAGAAATTGGAAAAGACCGGCAGCAGCAAAACTTTGGAGGCTTTTGCTACCAAATAAAAGATTAATTACAGACCACTACTTGTCTTATTCGGAAACATTTTGGTCCTTCGAGCCGGATCTGCTCGGTCTCAGTGTTTACAAAAACATTTTTTTGTAAAATCCTCGTGCTCCTAATTCACAACTTGGTGAAAATCAGACATAACCTCATTGTGCTGCCATGTCTCTACAATCAGTGAACCAACAGCGTGGATTCTGCAAGGCGCAAATCACACGTGCACATGGTCGTGCTTCGGAATTTGTATCAGCCGTAACATCCCTGGACACTTTGGACCATCATCTCCGCCGTATTATGGAAACATTCGACTAGTTCATGAAGCTGTCTGCGGAATTATACTCCCTCTCGGAGGCAGGAGATTGGTTAGAAACGGACAATATGCAGGAATACGAAAACAAGTATTATGAAGTGCACGCCCTTCTATCCAACGCTATAGCAGAGAGGAAACGAGCAGCACCTCATTCGTCCACCCCAATCGCTAACGCAGAGGATCTACTTGAGCGCTTGGCTGCCACGCAAGCACAGCTTGTGGCCTCGCAAACAGTTTTTAGAGCAGGTTCAAGAGTCACACACCCACACGGACTTAAGGTTTGAGAAGATCCGGATTCCTACCTTTAAGGCAATTACGAAGATTGGCCTCAATTTTGTGACATGTTCATGGGGTCCGTAGATTGGCGCGACAACCTCACTAACTGCCAGAAGTTCCACTTCTTGAAATCGTATTTGGATGGCGAAGCCCTCAATTTAGTTAAACATATTGCCGTCACCGAAGAAAATTATGTTGAAGCATGGGATAAGCTGGTAAATCGATACGACAAAAAGCCACTAATAACGCGATCATTTATTGCTGGTTTTTTGGCCTTGCTTAATGTCGCAACGTCTGGAGTGACCGCCCTAAGCAAGCTAGCGGACGGAGCAGACGAATGTGTGTGCAAAACTACAATTGCAATCCCGAGTCTCGAGGGATGTCCAGCAGATAAAGGTTCTGATTATGAGTTCCTTAGCCACGTCAGTGCCAGCAGAAGAATTACACATCAGTAATTGGGAAGCTCTTCAAAGACTATCTTGGCCGATCCCACCTTCGCCATCCCGGGAGATATCGATGTCATAATCGGATCGGATCAATTTTGGAGTTTCTTCACAGGCCAATGAAAATTGATAAGTGAACCTAATACATTCGCACTTAACACAATTTTTGGTTGGTAATTATACATTCGGGACCCTTGTGTGATGAATCCCCAAAGCCAGCGCAAGCTCATCATGCTCAAATCGATTTGGATGAGATGGTGAGAAGATTCATGGATATGGATACAATCCAGCCTAGTCAAGCAACTATTGACGCTTGTGATCCCGTGGAACAACAGTTTGTCAACACTTACAAACGGGATGAGGACGGCGTATATATTGTGGAATACCCGTTCAAGAAGGAAGTACCGGCTCTGAGCGACCCTTCTCTACAAAAGTCGTTAAATCGATTCGCATCTTTGGAATTCCGACGGAATCCGGAATTAAAAGGGCAATATTGTGTCTTTATGGAAGATTACCTACATATGGAAGCACTCCAGGAACATCAACTAATCTTGCCAAAAGAGCAATGTTGTTACCTAGCCCACCATGCAGTCATCAAAGCTGAAAGTACAACAACCAAATGTCGTGTTGTATTTGACGGATCCGGAAAAGATAACACCGGATGGTCTCTCAACGATCGCTTGCACATCGGTCTGCCTATACAGCGAGATTTAATAAGAGCTTGCCTGAGATAATACCGACAATACCGATACGTTGTTTGCACGGATATCGAGAAAATGTTTCGGGGCATAAAGGTAGCCCAAGCGCATACCGATTTTCAGCGGATTGTTTGGCGAAATGACGAAAAGGAAAGAATTCAACACAATCGGTTGTTAACCGTCCTCTCCTTTTTTGGCAGTAAGGGTCCTTAAACAATTGGCGGAGGACATATCAACAGGAGCGGACAATGAGGAGGGCCTCATCGAACTCAAAGATGAACTTGTGAAGCTGCTAGCGGAGGCTAAGTTTAATCTACGCAAATGGAGTTCCAATTGTAAAACTCTAATGGATTTTATTTCCCGGAGGACTGCGCTTACAAGCCATCCACAAAAAATTTCAAAATATTGGGGCTGCTTTGGAATCCAGAGACGGACCTATTTTGAATACCGCCTCAATCGATAGTTTCAAACCACATGCCTACCAAGCGGACAGTACTATCAGAACTTTCGAAGATTTACGATCCCTTGGGTATTGTATCCCCATCTACAGTTTTGCTGAAAATATTATTTCAGGAGTGTTGGCTTTGCTCTCTAAGCTGGGATGAGCCTTTGGAGTCTACAAGCGCCCTATCACTAAGATCGCCATTCTCCCTCTTAACTGAACGCGTCGTTCAGGGGGCCGGTATGGTTCAGAATTAATGCCATTTTTATTCTTATCAGTTGATTAAGTAATATGTTTAATTATTCTTCGTTAACCCGCTAAGAAATAGGGAACACCCCTCACATATCGCATCGATGTATCGATAGTGACAATGTAAATATCGTTAAGTTAATCACGTATCGCCACTAACAGGCCCGCACTAAGACACTGGAAAAGACCGGCAGCAGCAAAAATTTGGAGGATTTTGTTACCAAATAAAAGATTAATTACAGTCCACTCCTTGTCTTATTCGGAAACAATAATAATAATAAGCCAATAAATACCCTGTAGATAATTACTATATCTCAAAGGAATATTTTAATAAATAGCAAAACGGCAAAACACAAATATTTTCTAATTTTTTTTAGTATTTTGATTTTTGAATTTAAGCTATGTGATATAGATGTTCGATTTTAATTTAATTAAAACTGTAATTCCATAGTATTTAAAAATTACCAAGTCCCGGCGAAAGTTAAGAACAACAAAGTTATACTTTTTTTACAGACGGACGGACAGACGGACGGACAAGCGGACGGACAGACGGATAGACGGACATAGCTAGATCGACTCTCCTGGAATCGGCTTAAATTTCATAAAGTTATGGACTCTCGAAGTCCAATTTTGGGTCAACGTTAAACAAGTCATCGGAAAATAAGAAATAACTGACATGAAAATGGGTCAAAAATTTGATCAGCGTTAAATTGAAAAATTTTAATGCAGATTTTT
Source organism: Drosophila kurseongensis (assembly GCA_018153305.1). Lineage (NCBI taxonomy): Eukaryota > Metazoa > Arthropoda > Insecta > Diptera > Drosophilidae > Drosophila > Drosophila kurseongensis. Next base: position 3,480,576 of record JAECXX010000120.1, read on the forward strand.
AGGGAATCGAATCACAAGTCATTAGAGGTATGCCACTTTGAAATTGGCTTACATTTGGTAAAGTTATGGACTCTCGAAGTCCAATTTTAAGTCACTCTTTTACAAGACATCGGAAACTTAGAAATAACTAACATGAAAATGGGTCAAAATTTTGATCAACGTTAAATTAAAAAATTGTAATGCAGATTTTTAAAGTCTTTAGAGGTATGTGGGAGTGATTTCGTACGAGTCTCCCATGTTACGCAGCACTATTCCAAAAGAAGCCCTAGACAACGAAAGGAGCAACACCAAGTAAAGACGGTCAAACGGTAAAATGACGCACTCCAGAGTAAGACGGGACGATGGAAAAGAAGACGACGATCACTACGACGAGAAGACGAATGACGAGGAGAGCATTGACAGCCCGAAGGACGAGAGGCAGTTGTCGACGACCTAACGTGCTAAACGACGCGACGACGAGACGACGATCACAATAATTTCATTTCTTAACAAGAAAGGAAAGCTAACTTCGGGCGGAGCCGAAGTTGATATACCCTTGCAGAATATTCTGTAAATTATTTATATTTTTTTTTTTTTTTAACATGTGCGTTTTATTTATTGGATCTTCTCTGAATCGAGACTGACAATGAGTATATAGAATCATAAATTAAAAAAACTATCTGACAGTCAAGGTGACTGGCGCGAGATTTAGGGGCTCTAAGAACTATTGCTGAGCTGGAAGGTCATTGCAATTGGGTCCGGTTGGAAACCCTGGCTAGGCCCCTGGCGAGCTGGTTTGGATGAGAAGTTAGCTTGGTGTGGTAGGACGCTTTTTGTTTTGATATTTCATCTTTTACGGGTAGAATGCCAAGATCTCTGTGGATGTTGTTGTTCCGAACGTACCAAGGTGCCCCAGTGATAATTCTCAGGATTTTTGATTGTGCTCGCTGAATAATGTCGATGTTGCTGCTGCTCGCGTTTCCCCACAATTGGGAGCCGTAGATCCAGACTGGCTTAAGCGCTGAATTATAGAGCAGGACTATAAAGTCCAGGCAGAGGGGGGAGCGCGCGTTTATAAGCCAATGGAGACTGTTTGATTTTAGTTTTAGGTGAATTTTCTTAGCTTCGATATGCCTCCGCCATGTAAGTCTCCTGACTAGGTGGATGCCAAGGTACGTTACATTGTCAGCTTGTGGAAGTGGCGTGTTATTCAGGGTTAGCGGGGGACACGTTTGTCTGTTAAGAGTAAACGTTATGTGTTTACACTTTTGCGCATTTATTTTTATAGGCCAGTCTGATAACTACCTCTCCACTACCACGAGATGATCAGCTAGTGGTGCTGTTGCCTGAATTGGACATCTGGACCGACTTATGATCGCGGTATCGTCTGCGAATGTAGAAGTAGTTAGCCGCTCGTTCGTGGGAATATCTGCGGTGAAGAGGAGAAGTAGAGTTGGACCAAGGGCGCTACCTTGGGGAACTATAGCCTCTATAGCGTAGTCGTCGGATGTTGTAGTGTTGCATCTCACGGCGAAGGCTCTGTTGTAAAGGTACGATTCAAGTATCCTGTGAGTGTTTCCCGGCAGGATCGTTCTGATTTTATGCATAAGGCTATCAAGCCAGACTCGGTCGAAAGCCTGTCAAGGAATACCGCACTGCAGTATTCCCGAAGCTCGAATGCAGTCCGTATTTTTGTTGTTTATCTGTTGACTTGTTCCATGACTTTCTCGAAAGCCAAATTGATGTGCTGGAATAATGCGCGTCAAAAGGCATTTTTCGAGCATTTTTGACAGACACGAGAGTAAACTTATCGGTCTGTACGAAGCTGGTTTTGTGTGATCTTTTTCTGGCTTTGGGATCATTATGATTACCGATTTTTTCAATTTTTTTGGGAAATAGCCAAGTCGTGTAATCCCCTTAAAGAGTTTACAAATAACCTCAACTGCACAGTTTGGAAGTTCGATTAACATTTTGGGAGTTATTTGACCACCGCCTGGGCCCTTTTTTGGTTTCAATTGCTCGCTGATTACTTTTGCAACTTCATTTGGTTGAAACAGAATTGGCTCTGTCATTTCGAAGGTGTAAAGCAAATATACTAGCTCTGTCTTTGATGCTTCTGGCCCAGCTGCCTGAACAATCTCTTATGGGAATTACTGTTTCGGCCGGCGCACTTAGATTTTGGTGGGCCCTCCACAAGGGATGCTTAGTGCTGGTGGGTGAAAGTTTCTCAATGTACTGGAGTTGTGCTTTTTCTTCTTCTTGCTTTAGAGCCCCGGTAAGTCTGCGCCCAGCTTCCTTAAGACTTTGTTTTGAGGATGGCGATCTGCTGGTTTGCCAAGCACGTCTTAAACGTCTTTTCTTCAGAACAAGCTATTCGATTTCAAGGTTAGTTTTGTGTTGAAGTGTGTGCCCATCCCTCCCTTGCGGTGTTGAGACTTAAGCTGATGCGACGAGTACAGACTCCAATGTGGGAACTTTCGTACTTTTTGAACTTGAGCCATTTGGGTCGATGCGACGTCAGCCTGCGAGGGTGCTCGTTTTTTGTCACAGCGAAATCAATTAAATCAGGTAGTTTTCTAGGATCTGTAGGCCAGTATGTGGGGCTGGCTGGTGAGACCTAGTCCAGTTTGTTGCATATTTTAATGAGTGCATTATATAGTTGCCTTCCTTTGGGGGTCACAAGGCGGGATCCCCAGTGTGTGTGCTTGGCGTTGTAATCTCCCGCTGCTATGAATCGCTCTCCACGTGAATTGTAGAAGTCCAAGAATTGGTCTTCGGAGACTGTAAAGCGGGGTGGGCAGTAGACAGCGGCAATGGCAAGGTTGCAGTTGCCCAACTGTAATTTTATCGATGTAGCTTGCAGATGATTTTTTGCAAATCGTTGGTGAAAGACGCGGTCTCTAATTAAGATGCCAGTAACGCCATGCGCTTCACCATCTGGATGATCAGTGCCGTTGAACGTGTATCCCCGTATTTGAAAGTTATATTTGCTGGTGCAATGCGTTTCTGCCAGCAACATAACGTCGATGTGATTTTCGTTCAGAAATTGAGTTATTTCAAGTTTATGCCGTGAAACACCGTTGGCGTTCCACAGAGTTATTCGAAGGCTAGGCAGGGTTTATTTGGACTGCTGGGCTGCAAGCATTTGTAACAAGATATTTTGGTTTTGCATAAGGGTTTGCATGGTGGTTTTCATGAAGGACATAAATTCCATCATATTTTGTTGCAAGGTAATCATAATAGATTCCATGTTACTTTGTGGCTGTCCCATGGCTTCAATCAATTTTCGGCTCTATGTGAGCAGTGCCTGATCTTAGAGCATTGGCGTAAGAAATTCCGTTGGTGGTAATTGAAGGGCCAAATGATGATCTGGCTGCTTTTGCGAAGAAAACTTCCGGTGTCGTTTGTGATCTCATGTAAGTGTTTTGTGTGTTCAGGGAGCGTGCCGTTATCGCTCGTTGCATCCGACTTTTCATCACCTTGTAGACTAGACAGCCTCTTTAGTTTGCTGTGTGGTTTCCTTGGCAGTTTACACACTTTTTAGTGAGAGAGTCTTCCTTGTTGGCAGGGCAGGGTTCGGAGCAGTGGCAGTTTCCACAAGCTACACATACTGACCTGAGGGTGCAGTAAGCCCTGGTATAACCGTATTCCTGGCAATTTGTGCATTGCACTGGTCCGGTCCGTTTGTGCGGCTCTTCTACTGTGATCCTTCGGTGCAGAAGGTACTGCAACTTGTAGATCGGGTGCACTTCGTTTTTTTTTTCAAAGCTCTGCTGTCTGCCTCCAGGTCGACCTTGCAGAGTGGTTGCGGCTTCTTGTTTTTATTCATAATGTTTATAGCATTTTTTGCGCAAAAACCGTTTTCTTTTAAGGCCTCTGTAATTTCGGAGGGGGTCACATCGGGTTTATTTCCCTTAAGCACAACTTGCAAACCTTTGCAAATTTTTAGCTCGTACGTGTAGTAATTCTTTTTGGCATCGTTTAAGTACTTCGACACTGCTCGGAAATCGACTTCGGTTTTGGTTTGGAGTTTAGTTTTGCTTATATTCCCTTTCATAAGCGGAATAACATGAAAGTTATTTTTTCCGACAAGCTTAACTATTTTGTTGACTAGGGCATTCGAGATCTTCTCCCGAATAAAAATAGGTGGGGGCTTTAGTTTCTTTGGGGCTAATTGTTCAGATTCTGTTTCAGGCTCCGCCAGAATGGAAAATCTATTTTCATCTAATGGCCCGGGATTTACAGGGCCTTTCTTGGAACGATTTATTTTGGGCTTATTGCCGTCCGAGTTTTTTGGGGGTGTTATCTTGCGCTTGGAGATATTAATAGAGCGATCCATGCCTGTCTGCATGGCCGAACCCACATGCAGAATTGTCATTTCTTCTACCGTAGCTTTGTTTTGCTTTTTTTTTTTTTTTTTTTTTTAAAGCTTGGTTTTATTTATTGGATCTTCTCTTTATGAGTTTAACAATAAGGTTGCAAACCTTAAAATAATACATTATCTAACAGTTTAATTTTAACTGAATAGAGACTACATGGTCCTCATAATTTGCGCTGGATTGGAAGGTCGTTGCGGCGAAGACGAGAACTGCTAGAAACTCGCGTGAGGGCTCTCGAGAGATGATTTGGATGTACTGATAGCCTGTTGTAGTACTTTGTTGTTATTTGTGCTATCTCTGACGGGTGATATGTGGAGGTCCCTGTGAATGTTTACATTCCGAACGTACCACGGTGCCCCGGTGATGGTTCTGAGAATTTTTGATTGAGTTCTTTGCATTATATCCACACTGCTGTTACTGGCATTCCCCCACAACTGAGAGCCGTACATCCAGATTGGTTTTAAAACGGTGTTGTATAAAAGTACTTATAGTCCAGGCTAAGGGGCGAGCGGCTATTGATAAGACAGTGGAGGCTGTTGGCTTTGAGCTTTAAATGTGTTCTTTTGGCTTCAATGTGGCTGCGCCAAGTAAGACGTCTATCGAGGTGTACGCCAAGATATGTTACTTCATTTGCTATCGGAACCACTGTGTTGTTTAGAGTAAGTGGAGGGCAGTCTTGCCTGTTAAGTGTGAACGTTACGTGTTTGTATTTTTGTTCGTTAACTTTGATTCGCCAGTCGGATAGCCATTTCTCCACTGCCACTAGGTGTTTAGCAAGTTGCGCCGTTGCTTGCTTGGGGCATCTCGAGCGGCATAGGATCGCTGTGTCATCAGCAAAAGTGGATGTGGTTAGTCTCATGCACGTTGGGATGTCCGCAGTGTAGATATGGTAGAGTGTTGGTCCTAACACGCTGCCTTGAGGAACTCCGGCCCTGATGATGTAATCATCTGACATGGCAGCATTACATCTTACTGAGAATTTCCTGTTGTAAAGGTATGACTTCAGAAGTTTGTGAGTGTTGGTTGGGAGCATTTCTGTTATTTTGTGCATTAAACCATCTAACCATACTCTGTCAAAAGCTTGTGATACGTCTAGAAATATCGCAGTGCAGTACTCCCTTTGTTCGAATGCATTTCGGATTTCTGAAGTTATGCGGTTGAATTGCTCGATGGTTCCATGTTTTTCTCGAAAACCGAATTGATGAGTCGGGATTTTGTTGTGTGTTCTGAGATATGGGGTAATATGTGCCAAGAAGCATTTTTCGAAGAGTTTTGATAGACACGTTAGTAAACTAATTGGTCTATATGATGAAGCAATTGTGCGGTCTTTTCCAGGTTTTGGTATCATTATGATTATCGACTTTTTCCATCTCTCTGGGAAGTGTCCGTGTCTCGTTATTGCATTGAAGAGTTGGCAAATAGCTCGAACTGCACAGAGAGCAAGTTCAATAATCATTTTTAGTGATATTAGGTCGCATCCTGGAGATTTTTTTGGGTTGAGATGTTCATTTATGATTTTGAGTAACTCATGTGGTCTAAATACAATTGGTTCATACGTATAACTGCTCTATGTAATGTTTTTGGGACCTTTCTTCTTCATGACGTAATGCAATTGCCTTAGTTTTGCAGATGGTGATCTGTTGGATTGCCAGTCTCGCCGTGAGCGTCGCTTTGATAGAACAAGCTGTTCTATTTCAACGTTCGTGTATCTATGATTGAACGATGTTTTTTGCGTTTGTGGAGTTGACATACGAGCTGCTGCGACCAAGATGGATTCAAGAGTGTTTGTGGTTAAGTTGATATCAGCTTCGTCATTCAAACGTGGGTTCAACTCAATATGCGAACTTACATATTTTTTGTACTTAAGCCAATTGGTTTTATTCGTTGTTAGTCTGAATGGTTTATCTACCGCAACTGGATGTAGATTTAGTTGAAGGAGTACAGGCGAGTGATCAGACGATAGATCTGATAAGGAGTTGGCGCTTATCAGGTTGCGTGGAATGTTTTTTGTGACTGCAAAATCTATCAAGTCTGGCAGTTTTCTGGGATCTGTTGGCCAATATGTAGGTGTCCCAGGTGACACACAGTCTAGCTTGTTGCTTGCTTTTATTATTGCATTGTACAACTGCCTTCCCTTTGGAGTCACAAGTCGAGATCCCCAGTGCGTATGCTTGGCATTAAAGTCTCCTGCTACTATAAATTGTTCGCTCAGAGAGTTGAAATAGTGCATGAATTGGGATTTGGATATTGTAAACCGAGGAGGACAGTATACGGCGGCAAGATTTAAAGAACGGTGATCCATCTGTACATCTATAGATGTAGCTTGCATGTAGTTAGTGGCGAAGCAATTGTGGAAGCAGTGCTTAATGCGATTTCTAATCAGAATCCCAGTGCCTCCGTGTGCTTTCCCGTCTGGGTGATTCGTGTTATAGAAGAAGTAGTCTCGAATTTGGAAATTGTATTTATTTGTAAGATGAGTTTCTGCGAGTAGCATTACATCGATATGGTTATTATTTAGGAATTGAGTTAACTCGAGTTTGCGCTGTGAGACGCCGTTGGCGTTCCACAGTGATATAGGGAGTGGAGCCATTGATTACTTAGTCTGTTTTTGAGCAACAAGTAGCTCAATCAAAACGTTCTGGTTACGCATAAGATCTTGCATAGTTGTCTGCATGAATGACATGAAATCTATCATACTTTGTTGAAGATTACATATCAATGTTTCAATTTTGTTCGTAGACTGTTCTCCTGGTTGATGAGGGGAAACTGATGATCGTGGCTTGGTGGGAGCGGTATTTTTAAGACCCATTTTTAGAGCATTTGCAATGCTTTCGGGTTTGTGTGTAAACTCATTGTTAGTTGAAGATTTCACGGCTGTAGGGGGGAAGACATCACGCGTAGATTTCATAGGTGTTATATGTGGGCGAGCAGTGGTCACTCCCTGGTGTGTACGACTTTTCAGTTCCTTGTAGACTGGCAGCCCCTGTAGTTAGCCGTATGGTTACCTCCACAGTTTCCACACTTTTTGCTGCTGGAATCCTCTTTATTTTTTGGGCATTTGTGAGAGTCATGAAGGTCTCCACAAGCAACGCATACTGGACGAAGCGTGCAATAAGACCTTGTGTGGCCATATTCCTGACAATTGTTACACTGCACCGGCCCATTTCTTTTATGCGGCTCTTCTACTGTTATTCTGCGGTGTAGTAGGAACTGGAGAGTAAAAATTGGATGCACTTCATTTTTTTTCAGAGGCTTGTATTTGGTTTCGGGTTCAAGTTCTACCTTGAAAAGAGGTTGAGGCTTTCTTTCTCTATTCAAAATGTTAATAACATTTTTTACATTAAAACCTTTCTCCTTCAGTGCGCCTGTAACTTCAGCTGGTGTTACTTCCGGTTCAATACCTTTAAGTACTACTTGCTGGCCTTTACTGCTTTTTAATTGGTACGTGTAGAAGTTTTTATTGTTGTCGTTCAAGTACTTCGACAAAATTTTGTAGTTTACTTCCGTATTAGTCTAAACTTTTGTTTCGTGAATATTTCCCTTTGTTAAAGGAATTATGTGGAAATTGTCTGGTCCGATTAGATTCAGTATCGAGTTTACGAGGGCATTAGAACTTTTCTCTCGAATGTAAATCGGCGGCGGCTTAGGCTTTTTATTGTCCCCTACGATGTATTCAGGAGGTATATCATCGGATTTATCTGCCAAAATAGCAAATCTGTTTGCTTCTATGGGCTTCTCTATTGTAGATTGTTTTGAGGTGCCGCGAGTTATTTTAGCAGAATTACCAAGTCTAGAGTTCTGCTGGCTGAGCTTACGTTTTATTTGTATATACCGATCCATACCTGTCTGTACGGCCGAACTTTGTTTTGAAGAGAGCGCGCTGGTGTAAGGTGCTGCATTATTTGCTTGCACAGCAGATTTCGTTGTTACAGTAGATGGTATTGCGCGAGCAGTCGATACTATTGTAGTTGTTGTAGAAGTTGCCGTTGCAGTTGCTAGTGACGTCACTGTACTGGTGACCGTGGCTAAGCAGGTTGGCATGAGGGAAGGGTATGGGGTTTTGTCCAACAAGAGCGCTGGAGAGCAAGAGCGCGCCCTGCCAACATCGGTTGGATTGAGTTCATTACTCGGGCTTGGGGTTTTTGAACGCGGTTGGTTAGTTTTTGTTGGGTTTGCGGTCGCGTTGTCTTGCATTGACACGATTGAATGGTATGCGTTGTTACGTTGCAGAGAGAGCCGACGGTCGTTTTGCTAACGTTGGAGCACCGTATGAGTGTCGAATTCACTCATAACTTAATGTTTTAGATTTTCTTCTTGTTTATTTACACAAAAAGTACGAAGTTCATCGCACTAAGCGTCTTTTCGCCCACTGTGTGTTGTTGTTTAGAGTTTGCATTGCTTTTATTTAAATTTTCGTTGACGATAAGAAGACAGGAAAAACACGTCTACACTCGCCGACGTTCGCAATCGAATGGCCGTTTGCACCGATTTTTGCACTGTTGGCGACAGAGACCGTTGTAGTAGTCGTAGTAGTTGCTGTTGTTGTTGCGCTAGGCGGCAGTAGCTCTGTTGGAGTCTTGCATTGCTCAATCCATGGCGTTTGAGCGGTGAAGAGCAGGGCGGGAGAGCAAGAGCTAGCTCTCTGGTTTTCGGCGGTCAGTAAACTTGCACCTTCAAGCACTTTCGGTTCTAGAGTATTACTCGTCACCGTAAAATAAGCATTGTTACGGGCCAAAGAGAGACGACGTTTGTCTTGCTCTCTCTGAATTTTTTCACGAACTTCGTCTTGTTGTTTTTGTCGTTGAATACGCTGATCCACGTTCTTACTCATTTGTTTATCGTTAGCGCGTAAAGATTAATATGCGATTTGCATCGCGAAACGCAAAACCTCGCGTTTATTAATTTTTCGAACGTGTTCGACTGATTGACTAATTGTTTTTCCGGAGCGTTAATAAAACACGTCTGCACGCAGCCGAAGTTAATAACTTCACAAACACCAAAGTTATGGCATTTCCGATCGTTCTTTTATATGGCAGCTATATGATATAGTCGCCCGATCCGGCTCGTTCTGACTTATATACTACCTGCAAAAGAAAAACAACTTTTGGGAAAGTTTCAAGCAGATAGCTTTAAAACTGAGGGACTAGTTTGCGTAGAAACGGACGGACGGACAGACGGACGGACAGACGGACATGGCTAGATCGACTCTCCTAGTGATGCTGATCAAGAATATATATACTTTATAGGGTCGGAAATGTCTCCTTCACTGCGTAGCAAAGTTTTGACTGATATTATAATACCCTCTGCAAGGGAATAAAAATACCTTGTTCAAGCTTAAAATAGAATATCATTAAATAAAACCCCACATATATATGCTCCCCGTCATTTGACTAGCGACGTTATTTTCAGAAGTTTCGCAAAAGAACAAGCTGCGAATCACTCACCAGTAATACGTATGAAGCTAGTGGCGCCTGTGAACACTATTGGTGCTTCTATTCATCCTCCCTATACCACTCGGCAAAGAGCATTAATGTCAAATACTCTAAGGAATACGAAATAACCAGGAATATTCTAAGAGGATCTTGGAACCTCTCGAATGGTAGTATCGGAATGGAACATAATCATATACTCTATTTAAGGACCATTTCATAGCAATAGACGAATCTGGGATTTCGGAATCAGTCAGCTCGTCCAAATGTGTCGTGAATTGTGTAACTCACAAGCATGTAGCTCAATACTCAAACATTTTCAACAAATTTACTCTGATCTACGGTCAAGGACCGACCTAATTCACCAGTCTCGGAAAGGCCGATCTCTATTTGATGGAAAGGAAGCAAACTTCGGCAAGACGAAGTTTTTATACCCTTGCAGTTATTACAAATCGACAACATTTCGATTTCTATGCATATATTATTAAAAACAATGAAGCTATGTCGATTTTGCTCTGCATTTTGCCATCATTTTTATAGCAGCCATATGATATTGTTCGGTTTTATTTTAATTAAACCCGTAATTTCATAATATTTAAATATTGCCAAATCACAAAGAACAAAAAAAAATTAAAAACAACAAAGTTATAATTATACCCTTGCAGAGGGTATTATAATTTTGGTCAAAAGTGTGCAACGCAGTGAAGGAGACATCTCCGACCCTAAAAAGTATATATATTCTTGATCAGGATCACCTCCTGAGTTGATATAAGCATGTCCGTCTGTCCGTCTGTCTGTTTCTACGCAAACTAGTCTCGCAGTTTTAAAGATATCGAGTTGAAACTTTGCCCACACCCTTCTTTCCTTTGCACGCAGTATATAAGTCGGAGCCGGGATCGGACAACTATATCCTATAGCTGCCATATAACTGATTGATCGGAAATGCCATAACTTTGGTGTTTGTTTAGTTAAGATTGGGATTTCCTATGGGTTTTCTTTTTGACCAATCAATCCGACCTACCAAGTTTCATAAGGATCGGCCGACTATATCTTATAGCTGCCATATAACTGATTGATCGGAAATGCCATAACTTTGGTGTTTGTAAAGTTAGATAGTTGGGATTTTTTTATGGGTTTTATATTTGGCCAATCAATCCGACCAACCAAATTTCATAAGGATCGGCCGACTATATCCTATAGCTGCCTTATAACTGATTGATCGGAAATGCCATAACTTTGGTGTTTGTAAAGTTAGGAAGTTGGGATTTTTTATGAGTTATAAGAATGCATCATATGAATAATTTTGGAGAATATAATTTACAGAATATTCTGCAAGGGTATTTCAACTTCGGCTCCGCCCGAAGTTAGCTTTCCTTTTTTGTTTTTTGAATTATTTTTTCCAAATGTTCGTTCCGACTTTTATACTACCTGCAATAGAAAGACAACTTTTGGGAAAGTTTCAAGCAGAAAGCTTAAAAAGTGAGGGACTAGTTTGCGTAGAAACGGACGGACAGACGTACAGAAGGACAGACGGACGGACAGCCGGACGGACGGACAGACGGTCATGGCTAGATCGACTCTCCTGGTGATGCTGATCAAGAATATATATACTTTATAGGGTCGGAAATGTCTCCTTCACTGCGTGGCAAACTCTTCACTGAAATTATAATACCCTCTGCAAGTTTGTAATAAACAAACAAACAAATTATTTACATGACTAGTTGATACAGGTGCAGACATTTCATTAGTAAAAGAAAATTCAGTTTAATTTCATGATTCATTTCAGGTGTTGGTGAAGGAACAATAAACTCCATAGGACTAACTTCAATAGAACTCCTTTCAAATAACTATGCCATCAGATTTTTCAATTCCATTAATGGAATAATAGGCATCGACTTCATGAAAAAATATAATTCATACCAAACCAAGAAATGTAAAACGGAGTATTCATTGGACACTCCATTGCAGATTAAAGAAATACAAATGTCCGAATTTTAAACACTAAAAACAAAAACAAATTAATACACTTAAACGAATTAAAAATTTAACCATTAAATGACTACGACATAGTAAAAACAAATATAGATGAAAACAATACAGACATTTTAAACAAATTGAATTGAAAGATGATGAACCAGTTTATTTTTAAAACAGGTCGATGAAATAATCATAGATAAATTTATAGAACCTTTAGTCTCAGAATATAACAGTCCCTTATTAATTGTACCCAAAAAGTAACTATGAGACTTTAATTAGAGGAATACACTGTTGAATATCTTAAGGAAACAGACAATCATATCGCAGACGCATTATCTCGAATAACAATTCAAGACTTACAAAAATATCCAAAAGGATGAAAATCACTACCAGAAATCAAAGTAGATAAAAATCCTGCGCAGTAAAAGAACAAACAAATAGAATTGGGTAAGCAATCTACAGAAGCAGCTTCTAAGCCCAAGTAGTGGCATTGCATGTAAATAATAATTTGTGTTTATTTAAACACGGAAAGAAAATTACAGAAAGATATGGTGTTAGCGATTTGTATACTAATGAGAAGAAAATTTAAGAAAATGGGCAATAAAATATTGAAATCATTAAGAGTAGCGCTACTTAACCCGGCGAACGCAATAAAAAACAATAAAGAAAAATAAGCTATACTGTCTACAAACGAACCATTACAAGGAGGTCATACAGGCATTAAAAAAACCTTGGCCAAGGTCCAGAGACACTATTATTGGATAAATATGTCTAAATACATATAAGAAAATGTCCCAAATGCCAAAAATCTCGAAACGACTAAACATACCAAAGCATGTTGCTTTTATTTATATTTCTTAATTTCTACCACTCGGCCTTCTAACAATTTTAAACATGGGGATTTATTTTTTTCTTTTTTCCCAAAAACACACGGTTTACTTGCTCAACGGACAACGGGTCGAAGCCATGTTGGTACAGCACTATTGGCGATAAGATAGACGCAAATAGAGGTAAAAGTCCAGGGAAAAAATATAATTTAGTGCTAATGTGCTAAAGTAAGTATAAATATATTAAGATTTACTTCATTATCACAAAATAAGATTTATTTTACATTTACTTTTTTGCAGAGAATCAATATTTGAGATTTTGGGGAAAACGAATTTTATTGACAAAAATAATAGTTTGAAAGGATAATGCAAGTCTAAGTAAGATCTACAATGATTTAAATTTAGGGAGATTTAAATTGTTCACAGTTAAAAAATTGCCCATATTTGGAAGGAATCTTTGGAATTCCTCTTAATATACTCATTCAAGAATATGTCGGATGCAGTTAATTTTTTTCACACTGCAGTAGTCATTTTGTAATTCCTGTGTTTCGTGCTCTCTCTCCAATAAATCACCTTGGGTTAGCAAAAAGTTGACAATCTTAAGAAATGTAAAGTCCAGAAATTTAGGAAACATTAAAATACCGATTCTTAATCGGTATAGAGTTATATCTAAGTTGTCAGCTATTCATAAGATTTTTTAAAAATGTATTACATACTACATTACTACATTATTACATTACTGCACTTGCAGCACCTTTTGGAGCTTACTTCATTTATGATAATAGGCTTAAAAAATGGTTTTTAAACAGAGTCAGTTATCTGAGTGGCTGGACACAAAGGGTCGTTTTTGAAAATTCCCTTTCTAAAATTCTCCCTGTTACTTCATTTACAAGGCGAAGATCTACGACGATAAACCTCTTGGCGCTAACGTCTTTTGAAAAAAATGGCTTCAGAAAGAACATACATAGTTTACACTGATTTTAGTAAAGCGTTTGATTCATTAAATCACTCGCTTGGGGCTCAAATGATCTTCCAACATGGATCTTAAGTTATCTATGTGGTAGGACTCAACGAGTCTCTTTAAAAGCTCTATCTCTAATTTGATCCGATACTTCAGGCGTCCCACAAGGAAGCTACCTTGGCCCACTTCTTTTTACATTATATATTAACAATCTTCCTCTAGTCTTGACAAAGTCGCGTGTCCTCAAGTACGCAGATTACGTTAAGTTATGCCACTTATGTTAATAACCTTGGCGTCCTTCTTGACCCAAAACTTATGTTTTGTGACCATATTACTCTACACTCTATTAGACTTCTTCTAATTAATCTACCATCCTTATCAAACCGTAGCAAGAAGCTTTTTTTTTGTTTTTCTTTTTTTATATATACTTTATTTATTGAATCTTTTCTATATGAGACTAACAATAAGTATATCAAATCTTAAGAATATAACTTAACTTACAGTCATGTAGACTGAATTTAGACTAACGGGCCCTAATATTTATTGCTGGGCTGGTAGATCGTTACGATGCAGACGAGTTCTGTTCGAAACCCGTCTTAGGTTCCTTGCGAGATTATTTGGGTGCAGTGTAAGCTTGTTATGGTAGGCCGCTTTCTGTTTTGCTATTTCATCTTTGACCGGTGGTATGCCCAGATCCCTGTGGATGTTTTCGTTCCGAACATACCATGGTGCCCCAGTGATTGTTCGCAGGATTTTTGATTGTGAGCTCTGTATGATGTCAATGTTGCTGTTGCTCGCGTTCCCCCAGAGCTGGGAGCCGTAGGTCCAAATGGGCTTAAGGGTGGAGTTGTAGAAAAGAACTTTAAAGTCCAGACACAGGGGTGATCGAGAATTTATAATCCAGTGTAGGCTGCTAGCTTTAAGTCTGAGATGTACTTTCTTGCATTCAATGTGCCTCCGCCAGGTTAGGCGTCTGACGAGGTGGACAAACAGGGTAGGGCCCAGTGCGCTACCTTGTGGAACTCCGGCTTCAATGTTATACTCGTTGGATGTCGTTGTATTGCATCTAACCTCAAAGACTCTGTGTTATGATGTTATGATTTTATGCATAAGGCCTTCAAGCCACACTCGGTCGAATGCCTGAGAGACGTCGAGGAATATCGCACTACAATATTCCCGATGTTCGAAGGCTGTACGAATTTCTGAAGTTATCCGGTTGACTTGCTCGATGGTTCCGTGGCTTTCACGAAACCCGAATTGATGTGCCGGGATTAAGTTTTGTTCTCTTAAATATGGTGTAATGCGCGTGAGCAGGCATTTTTCCAGTAATTTGGACAGGCACGATAGTAAGCTTATTGGCCTGTACGATGAGGGAATTGTGTGGTCTTTCCCAGGCTTTGGTATCATTATAACCACGGACTTTTTCCATTTTTTGGGGTAGTAGGCAAGTTTTGTGATCCCGTTAAATAGCTTGCATATAACATCCACTGCGCAGTTTGGAAGTTCAATTATCATTTTTGGGGTTATTAGGTCGCCCCCTGGAGCCTTTTTCGGTTTTATTTGCTTCCTAATGACGTTAGCAATAAGTCCGATAGCGATTTGGCGCTTACTAAATTTCTTGGGATGTTCTTGGTCTCAGCGAAGTCAATTAAGTCCGGGAGTTTTCTGGGGTCAGCTGGCCAATATGTGGGGCTGCCAGGGGAGACATAGTCGAGTTTGTTGCTCAAATTTATGATTGCTTTATACAGTTGTCTTCCTTTGGGCGTCACGAGTCTTGATCCCCAGTGCGTGTGCTTGGCGTTGTAGTCTCCTCCTGCTATAAAGCGATCTCCGAGTGAATTGTAGAAGTCCAAGAATTGCTCTTCAGTTATTGTAAAACGCGGTGGGCAATAGACAGCGGCTATAGTGATACTGCCGTTGCCTGCTTGTAGTTTTATAGATGTAGCCTGCAAATAATTTGTTGCAAACCTCTGGTGAAAGTGGTGCCTTATGCGTTTCCTGATTAGGATTCCAGTTCCTCCATGAGCCTTACCGTCCGGGTGATCTGTGCAGTATGAAGTATAACCTCTTATTTGGAAGTTGTATTTACTTGTGAGATGCGTTTCTGCCAGCAGCATTACATCTATTTGGTTTTCATTGAGGAATTGAGTTATTTCAAGTTTGTGCCGTGAAACGCCATTGGCATTCCACATGGATATTCGAAGACAAGACATCGATTATTTAGATTGTTGGGATGTGAGCAAATTTATTAAAATGTTTTGATTTTGCATAAGGTTTGTCATTGTTGTTTTCATGAAGGACATAAATTCCACCATACCCTGTTGTAAAGTCAGCATCATGGTTTCCATGCTGTTTGGTATTTGTCCTATAGCTTGCTGAGGTGTAATTGTATTTTGGTCAGAGCATTGAGCTTGTGGGAGCCCCGTCTGATTGGCAAGTCCTGATTTTAGGGCACAGGCGTATGAAACTCCCCCATTTGTGTTGAGGGCCTAAATGAAGATCTGGCTGCTTTCGCAAAGAAAACGTTAGGTGTGGTTTAAGATTGCACGTACGCATTTCGTGCATTCTGGGAGCGTGCTTGTTTTGCTTGTTGAAACTGACTCTTCAGCTCTTTATAGACCGGGCAGCCTCTGTAGTTTGCGGTATGGTTATCTCCACAGTTAGCGCATTTCTTTGTCTTTGGGTCTTCTTTGCTTGCAGGGCAAGGTTCGGATTTGTGGAAGCCACCACAAGCTACGCAGACTAAACGAAGCCCGCAGTTGTTTCTGGTGTGTCCATACTCTTGGCAGTTTGTGCATTGCAGCGGGCCATTCCGCTTGTGCGGTTCTTCAACAGTAATCCTTCTATGCAACAGGAATTGCAGTTTGTAGATCGGGTGCACTTCATTTTTCTTCAAGGCTCTGCTTTCTGGCTCCAGTTCGACCTTAAAGAGTGGTTGGGCCTTTTTATTTTTGTTGATAATATTAATAATATTTTTTGGGAAGAATCCTTTTTCTTTCAGTGCCTCTTTTATCTCATTGGTAGATACGTCGGGCTCTATGGCCTTTAACACTACTTGCAAGCCCTTGCTACTCTTGAGCTGGTACGTGTAGTAGGGTTTCCTAGCCTCGTCTAGGTAATTAGTTACAGCTCTGAATTGACCTTCAGTTTTAGCTTGGAGCTTTGTTTCATGAATATTCCCTTTAACAAGAGGAGTAACATAAAAGTTGTCATTCCCAACCAGCGCAACAATTTTCTTTACTAGGGCATTTGAGTTCTGTTCCCTTATGTAAATTGGTGGGGGCTTTGGTTTCTTTTGAACAGCCTGTCCAGATTCGGATTGATTATTATCAATTTCCGACAATAGGGCGAATCTGTTGTTACTAGATGCCCCTGGTTGTTCGCTGCCTTTATTTGGGCAATTTTGTTTTTTCCATGCCAGTCATACAGACTGGCGCTGCAGTCTGCTATACAGCCGGACCCACTTGTTGTTGTTTGATATTGCCGACATTGGCACTCGTACTTACAATTGGCTTTGTAGTTTTATTCGGCGCTGCAGAAGTTGCAAACGCATTCGAAATCGCGTTGTTGTTAACGGCGACCGTTGATGTTGTTGTTGCAGTGGCTGCGGTTGCAGAAATTAACGAGGTCGCAGTGCTCGTGGCTGGTGAGCTGTGAGTCGAAGCTGGGGGTGGGGTTCTACACTGCAAGCTCCATGAAGTGGGAGTTGGTGTGAGTAGGGCGGGAGAACAAGACCGTGCTCTCGCAATGTCAATGGTCAGTAGGGCTGAGTTGCTCTTTGAAAAAGTTCTTTATACTTCTGTATCACGGGTTGAGAAATAAGAGATATAACTGTTTCTGTGGTCTACGGAGCTTCTACGCTCATTTTTTGAATCGCCGCTCATTGAGCTATCACTCGTGGCACTTCTTAGATTTTATAATAACTTTGCACTAGTTTTATACATAGCACTAATTATTATTTACTGTTTTTAGCAATAAGATTGCCTTTATTACACCACTCCAGTATTTTTAGTTATTTTTTTTCACTTTTGAGCGGTTTTTTCCGGAGCTCGCGCAAAACACGTCTGCACTCTCCGGCTTATTGTTGATGCAAGAAGCTTGTCACTACTTTCATTCATAATTTGATTTACGGGGATATGGAGAGTCCCGAGTTTTTTCGAATATTCTCTGTCTTAGTCTTTTTATATAGTTAGTCAATCTGATTCTGGAGTATGGGCCGCCTTAAAGGCTACTCATCATTCGGCTTCTCGACTTTGCGATCTTGATTCTTGGGCAGTAGAGACTTTCCGACTAACGAGATTGGTCAGTCCTTAATTTATTATTTTTTTTTAGCGTGAAAGGTGCGCGCCTTTTTAAGACCTGTGGATTTGGACGCAACATTTCTCGTTTCAGAAAGGTTGTCGGTTCGTTCCACCAAATTCATATTGGGTGATTGCCCAAGACCAAAGGACAACGCAAGGGTTGGGATCGTTCTGGTTTATTTTTCTCCTTAACTATGGCCTTATTGCTACTTCACTGATTATGCTGCTAAATTTTAATTTTACCATGAAATAGTATGAGCCTTACTCCGGAAGTTTTACATTGAGTAAAAGAAAATACGAACTTACCATGTTTTCGTATGTTGGAGGACATCTATCAGAGACTGCAGCTGGCTCCGAAAATTATCACTTACGGTACATTTAGATTTAGTTGAGCCTCGAGGATAACTTGAATTAACAAATTGCGGATCCTAAAAAAGAGATGTTCATATTAACCATCATCTTAATTCAATAAAAATATTTAGAAATACAAAACAGTAATTAAAATGATATTTGGAAAAGCTACTAAAGTTCCAACTTGATTTTGCATACCAATCAAAAGAGCGGTTACACATAGGTAGCATATATATATATTTTTTTTTTAATTTTACTTTTATTTATTGAATTTTTTCTTAATTTTGAGACTAACAATAAGTTTACGAATCTTAACATTAAAATTTAACTAACAGTATAATAAGACTGCATACTGGTTGCGCGTCCCTCAAGTCGGTCGCTGGGTGGGTAAGTCATTGCGACGAAGGCGAGATTGGTTGATCAACCTTGTAAGACCTCTCGCCAGGTGGTTAGGGTGCAACGATAGCTTAGTAAAGTACTTTTCCTTCTGTTCTGCGATCACTTCTTTGACTGGTAGAATGTTTAAGTCGCGATGTATGTTTTCGTTGCAAACGTACCACGGTGCCCCGGTGATTGTTCTCAAGATCTTCGACTGAGCTCGCTGGACTATGTCAATATTGCTATTGCTGGCATTCCCCCATAACTGAGAGCCGTACATCCATATAGGTTTTAGTACCGAGTTATACAGCAGGACTCTATATTCAAGGCTAAGGGGAGACCGAGCGTTGATAAGCCAATGAAGACTACTGGCTTTTAGCTTTAGGTGTGTTCTTTTGGCTTCAATGTGCCGGCGCCATGTGAGTCTTCTGTCGAGGTGTACTCCTAGAGTATGGTTTAACATGAGCGGCGGGCAGTTTTGCCTGTTCAGGGTGAACGTAACGTGCTTGCATTTTTGTTCGTTCACTTTAATTCGCCAATCTGAAAGCCACTTTTTAACATCGACCAGATGAAGAGCTAGCTGCGCAGTTGCTTGCATCGGGCATTTTGAGCGGCTGAGAATAGCTGTATCATCAGCAATCCCTTGTTGGGATGACTGCTGTGTAGAGGACATATAATGTTGGCCCAAGCACGCTACATTGAGAAACTCCAGCTCCAATAGTGAAATCTTCAGTTATAGCAGTATTGAATCTCACAGCAAATTTTCTGTCGTAGAGGTAAGACTCTAAAAGCTTATGGTTGTTGTAGGGGAGCATTGTCTGATCTTGTACATTAGACCTTCTAGCCAAACTCTATCAAATGCTTGAGAGACATCTCAAAATATGGCAATACAGTACTCTCGTTTTTCGAACGCGTTCCGAATTTCTGATGTTATCCGGTTGACCTGCTCAATTGTTCCGTGCTTTTCACGAAACCCAAATTGATGTGACGGAATTCCTTCCTGGATTCTTAGGTATGTGTTTATCCGAGTCAATACGCATTTTGCAAAGAGATTAGATAAGCATGAAAGTAGGCTTATAGGTCTATACGACGTGGGAATTGTGTGGTCTTTTCCCGGCTTTGCTATCATTATCATGGGATATTATAATCGACTTTTTCCATCTCACTGGAAAGTGGCCAAGTTTTGCGATGGCATTAAAAAGCTGGGTGATAGTGCAAACGGCGCAATATGGGAGCTCAATGATACTTTTGGGAGTTATGAGGTCACAGCCCGTGGATTTTTTCGGATTCCGCTGATTTTTTATGATGTTAACGATTTCGTTTGGGCGAAACTCAATTGGCTCATGTTAAAGATGAGGCTCATGTGGTGAAGTCGGCAAAGTGAACGCACTAGTGGCAGGATTTGGTTGGAAGACATTTTTAAGGTGGTTCGCAAACGTGCTGGCTCTGTCTGCATCGCTGCGCGCCCAGCCGCCTGTGGGACTTCTAATAGGCATCACGGTGAGCTTACAGTTGGGTGAGCTCTCCATAGTGAGTGTTTTGTACTAGATGTTGACAATTGCTCCATGTAACGTCGGTGGACATGTGCTTCTTCTTGCTGTAAAGCTTTTGTGAGTTGACGTGAGGCATGTTTTAAGCGTTGCCTAGCAAATGGTGATCTGTGGAGTGGCCACTCTCGACGTAAGCGTCGCTTTTCGAGGACGAGCTGTTCTATTTGTAGATTTGTCTTCTTTTGGTTGCATTGTGTACTTGTAGTTTGAGGTGTTGAAACTCGAGCTGCAAAGACGAGTACAGACTCCTATCTATCTATCTACGTTGGCTTCATCGTTGAGATGAGGACTTAGCTCAATGCGTGAGCTAATGTATTTCTTGTACTTAACCCAATTGGTTTTCTGTGATGTCAATTTAAACGATTGCTCCAATGCGCCTGGATGTCGGAGTAGAATAAACAGCACAGGCGAGTGATAAGATGAAAGATCCGAGAGGCATTCGGCACTTATCAGATTTTTAGGAATGTTTTTGGTAATTGCAAAGTCTATTAAATAGGGTAGTTTCTTTGGGTCTGCCGGCCAGTATGTTGGTCTGCCAGGAGAAACATAGTCTAGCTTGTCCTTGGCTTTTATAACTGCATTATAGAGCTGTTTTCCTTTTGGAGTCACGAGACGTGATCCCCAGTGTGTGTGCTTGGCATTGTAGTCCCTTGCTGTTATGAAGTGGTCTCCTAGTGAGTTGAAAAACTGCATAAACTGAAGCGAGGTGGGCAGTATACGACGGCTAGTGTAAGTTGGTTGCCAGTATTTATTTGTATATTTATAGATGTGGCCTGTAGGTAATTTTTAGCAAATTTGTTATGATAGTGGTGGTTAATACGGCTTCTGATTAGAATTCCAGTCCCATCATGGGCTTTACCATCTGGATGATTTGTTCCGTAGAATGAATAACCTCGTAGTTGAAAATTGTATTTGTTTGTAAGGTGTGTTTCTGAAAGCAGCATTACGTCGATATGATTGTCGAGGAGGAATTGAGCTAACTCCAGTTTATGCTGTGAGACGCCGTTAGCGTTCCACGTAGATATCCTTAGGGAAGTAATTATTTGGATTGTTGTGAAACCAGCATTTGAATCAATAGATTTTGGTTTCGCATTAAATCTTGCATAGTTGTGAGCATTAACGACATAAACTCAGTAAGCCTTTGTTGCAGGCTGTATATCATATCTTCAAAGTTGCTTTTTGGCTGCTCCGGGAATTGTTGCTGCTTAGCCGTGTTCGGTTCTTGGTATGCTGATTGCAGAAATGAACTTTTTGAGACAGGGTCACATTTTTTTAGAGTTTAAGGGTCCTAGTGAGGATCTGGCTGCAGTCGAGAAGAAGACTTCAGGGTTTGATCTAGAAGCTGTCATCTGTTTATTTTGGGTGCGGGCGGCAGTTCCTATCTGGTGGATGCAACTTTTCAGCTCCTTATAAACAAGGCAGCCTCTTGTCGAGTTGCTGTCATCTTTGCTCGCTGGGCAGTGTGCGGAGTCATGAAGATCTCCACAAACTACACACACCGGGCGCAGTTTACAGTATGACCTTGCATGGCCATATTTTTGGCAGCTCGCACATTGTACCGGGCCATTGCGTTTGTGCGGTTCCTCAACTGCAATTCTGCGGTCCAGCAGGAACTGAAGATTGTAAATAGGGTGCACTTCGTATTTCTTTAAGGGCGTATTTTCAGGTTCGAGCTCAACCTTAAAGAGTGGCTGCGGCTTTCTATACCTGTTAAGGATGTTGAAGACTGTCTTAGCGCTAAATCCCTTCTCTTGTAGCGCCTTTGTTATCTCTGCAGGCGTTACGTCGGACTCTATGCCCTTAAGTACGATTTGCAGGCCCTTGCTACTTTTTAGCTGAAAAAAAAAGATCTTTTTTTTCTCGGTAAGATATTTCGATATTACTCTGTAATTATCTTCAGACTTCATTTGAACCTTTGTATCTTGGATGTTGCCCTTTACTAAAGGTATAAGGTCCAATAAGCTCAATAATTTTGCTGACAAGAACATTAGAACTTTCTCGAATTTAAATAGGCGGAGGCTTTGGCTTCCTTTTCTCGGCTTTAGTAGATTCGGCCGCATCAACGTCATAGGCTAGCATTGTTACGGTTTATTTTGCGTTGAGAATTTAGAGTGCTCAGCTTCCTTTTGATTTGGATGTAGCGATCCATACCAATCTGCACAGCCGGCTTAGCACATTCATTGTTTTTGTTCTGTTTTTCGGGCAGCGCAGCGGCAGACGAATTAATATTTGCGCTACTAGCTGATGATGTCATTAAACGCGCAGTCGATACAGTTGCAGTTGTTGGTGTAGTTACAGTTGACGTCGTTAAAGAAATTGCGGTGCTAGTTACTGCTGATGAGCTTAGGTTATTGCATACCTGCATTGGAGCACATTCAGCGCTCTGTGGCAGCAGAGACGTCGATGGTAGCGAGGAGGAGCAAGAACGCGCTCTCTCGCTCGATACGTTTAAGAATTCGGTCAAGTTGGGGGTAATTACCCGCGCTTGATCAAAGCTTGCACTATTTTCGGTTGCTTTAAAAGAGAAGTTTGTACTCAGAGCCGTCTCTCGTCTTGCTCACGTTGACGTTGTGTGCGAACGTCGTTCAGACTCATTTATTCGTGGTAAAGTTAATAAGAGTTTTAAGTGTTAAGTTTTATATTAATTAAATGACCGATCCATATAAACATTCGCGATTTCATCGCAGAAAGCGTCTTTTCGCGTTATAGTAGATTTATTAAAACGGTGCACTTTTGTGATTTTATTGAATACTTTTTTCCGGAGCACAATAAATACACGTCTGCATGCGACGATGGTTAATAACCGGTTATTTGATAACATTTTTGACCCATTTTCATGTTAGTTATTTCTAATTTTCCGATGTCTTCGATTAACGTTGATCAAATTTTTAAACCATTTTCATGTCAGTTATTCTTATTTTCCGATGTCTTGTAAAAGAGTGATTTAAAATTGGACTTCGAGAGTCTATAACTTTACCAAACTTTAGCCGATTCCAAAGTGGCATACCTCTAAAGACTTCTGATTCGATTCTCAAATTTTTGAACCATTTTTATGTCAGTTAGTTCTATGTCCGATGTCTTGTAAAAGAGTGACTAAAAATTGGACTTCGAGAGTCCATAACTTTACCAAACTTAAGCCGATTCCATAGTGGCATACCTCTAAAGACTTGTGATTCGATTCCCTAAAAATCTGAATTCAAATTTTTCAATTCAACGTTGATCAAATTTTTGACCCATTTTCATGTTAGTTATTTCTAATTTTCCGATGACTTGTAAAAGAGTGACTTAAAATTGGACTTCGAGAGTCCATAACTTTACCAAACGTAAGCCGATTCCAAAGTGGCATACCTCTAAAGTCTTGTGATTCGATTCTCTAAAAATCTGCATTCATTTTTCAAATTAATGTTGATCAAATTTTTGATCCATTTTCATTTCTAATTTTCCGATGACTTGAAAAAGAGTGACTTAAAATTTGACTCGAGAGTCCATAACTTTACCAAACTTAAGCCGATTTCAAAGTGGCATTCCTCTAAAGACATGTGATTCGATTCCCTAAAAATCTGCATTCAAATTTTTCAATTTAACGTTGATGAAATTTTTTACCCATTTTCATGTTAGTTATTTCTAATTTTCCGATGTCTTGTAAAAGAGTGACTTAAAATTGGACTTCGAGAGTCCATAACTTTACCATATCTCTAAAGACTTGTGATTCGATTCCCTATAAATCTGAATTCAAATTTTTCAATTTAAAGTTGATCAAATTTTTGACCCATTTTCATGTTAGTTATTTCTAATTTTCCGATGACTTGTAAAAGAGTGACTTAAAATTAGACTTCAAGAGTCCATAACTTTACCAAACTTAAGCCGATTCCATAGTGGCATACCTCTAAAGACTTGTGATTCGATTCCCTATAAATCTGAATTCAAATTTTTCAATTTAACTTTGATCAAATTTTTGATCCATTTTCATGTTAGTTATTTCTAATTTTTCGATGACTTGTAAAAGAGTGACTTAAAATTTGACTTCGAGAGTCCATAACTTTACCAAACTTAAGCCGATTCCATAGTGGCATACCTCTAAAGACTTGTGATTCGATTCCCTATAAATCTGAATTCAAATTTTTCAATTTAACTTTAATCAAATTTTTGACCCATTTTCATGTTAGTTATTTCTAATTTTCCGATGTCTTGTAAAAGAGTGACTTAAAATTGGACTTCGAGAGTCCATAACTTTACCAAACTTAAGCCAATTCCATAGTGGCATACCTCTAAAGACATGTGATTCGATTCTCTAAAAATCTGCATTCAAATTTTTAAATTTAATGTTGATCAAATTTTGGATCTATTTTCATTTCTAATTTTCCGATGACTTGTAAAAGAGTGATTAAAATTGGACTTCGAGAGTCCATGACTTACCAAACTTAAGCCGATTCCATAGTGGCATACCTCTAAAGACTTGTGATTCGATTCCCTATAAATCTGAATTCAAATTTTTCAATTTAACTTTGATCAAATTTTTGATTAATTTTCATGTTAGTTATTTATAATTTTTCGATGACTTGTAAATGAGTGACTTAAAATTGGACTGCGAAAGTCCATAACTTTACCAAACTTAAGCCGATTCCATAGTGCATTCAAATTTTTCAATTTACTGTTGATCAAATTTTTGATCTATTTTCATTTCTAATTTTCCGATGACTTGTAAAAGAGTGACTTAAAATTGGACTTCGAGAGTCCATGACTTACCAAACTTAAGCCGATTCCATAGTGGCATACCTCTAAAGACTTGTGATTCGATTCCCTATAAATCTGAATTTAAAATTTTCAATTTAACTTTGATCAAATTTTTGACCCATTTTCATGTTAGTTATTTCTTATTTTCCGATGTCTTGTAAAAGAGTGACTTAAAATTGGACTTCGAGAGTCCATAACTTACCAAACTTAAGCCGATTCCATAGTGGCATACCTCTAAAGACTTGTGATTCGATTCCCTATAAATCTGAATTCAAATTTTTCAATTTAACTTTGATCAAATTTTTGATTCATTTTCATGTTAGTTATTTATAATTTTTCGATGACTTGTAAAAGAGTGACTTAAAATTGGACTGCGAGAGTCCATAACTTTACCAAACTTAAGCCGATTCCATAGTGCATTCAAATTTTTCAATTTACTGTTGATCAAATTTTTGATCTATTTTCATTTCTAATTTTCCGATGACTTGTAAAAGAGTGACTTAAAATTGGACTTCGAGAGTCCATGACTTACCAAACTTATGCCGATTCCATAGTGGCATACCTCTAAAGACTTGTGATTCGATTCCCTATAAATCTGAATTCAAATTTTTCAATTTAACTTTGATCAAATTTTTGATTCATTTTCATGTTAGTTATTTATAATTTTTCGATGACTTGTAAAAGAGTGACTTAAAATTGGACTTCGAGAGTCCATAACTTACCAAACTTAAGCCGATTCCATAGTGCATTCAAATTTTTCAATTTACTGTTGATCCAATTTTTGTTCCATTTTCATTTCTAATTTTCCGATGACTTGTAAAAGAGTGACTTATAATTTGACTTCGAGAGTCGATAACTTTACCAAACTTAAGCCGATTCCATAGTGGCATACCTTTAAAGACTTGTGATTCGATTACCTATAAATCTGAATTCAAATTTTTCAATTTAACTTTGATCAAATTTTTGATCCATTTTCATGTTAGTTATTTATAATTTTTCGATGACTTGTAAAAGAGTGACTTAAAATTGGACTTCGAGAGTCCATAACTTTACCAAACTTAAGCCGATTCGATAGTGGCATACCTCTAAAGACTTGTGATTCGATTCCCTATAAATCTGAATTAAAATTTTTCAATTTAACTTTGATCCAATTTTTGATCCATTTTCATGTTAGTTATTTCTAATTTTTTGATGACTTGTAGAAGAGTGACTTAAAATTTGCCTTCGAGAGTCCATAACTTTACCACACTTAAGCCGATTTCAAACTGGCATATCTCTTAAGACTTGTGATTCGATTCCCTATAAATCTGAATTCAAATTTTGCAATTTAACGTTGATCAAATTTTTGATCCATTTTTATGTTAGTTATTTATAATTTTTCGATGACTTGTAATAGAGTGACTTAAAATTGGACTTCGAGAGTCCATAACTTTACCAAACTTAAGCCGATCCCATAGTGACATACCTTTAAAGACTTGTGATTCGATTCCCTATAAATCTGAATTCAAATTTTTCAATTTAACTTTGATCAAATTTTTGATCCATTTTCATGTTAGTTATTTCTAATTTTTCGATGACTTGGACTTCGAGAGTCCATAACTTTACCAAACTTAAGCCGATTCCATAGTGGCATACCATTAAAGACTTGTGATTCGATTCCCTATAAATCTGAATTCAAATTTTTCAATTTAACTTTGATCAAATTTTTGATCCATTTTCATGTTAGTTATTTCTAATTTTTCGATGACTTGTAAAAGAGTGACTTAAAATTGGACTTTGAGAGTCCATAACTTTACCAAACTTAAGCCGATTCGATAGTGGCATACCACTTAAGACTTGTGATTCGATTCCCTAATCGAAATTTTCTTCAAATTTTTCAATTTAACGTTGATCAAATTTTTGACCCATTTTCATGTCAGTTATTTCTACTTTTTCGATGTCTTGTAAAAGAGTGACTTAAAATTGGACTTCGAGAGTCCATAACTTTACCAAACTTAAGCCGATTCCATAGTGGCATTCCTCTAAAGACTTGTGATTCGATTCCCTATAAATCTGAATTCAAATTTTTCAATTTAACTTTGATCAAATTTTTGATCCATTTTCATGTTAGTTATTTCTAATTTTTCGATGACTTGTAAAAGAGTGACTTAAAATTGGATTTCGAGAGTCCATAACTTTACCAAACTTAAGCCGATCCCACAGTGACATACCTTTAAAGACTTGTGATTCGATTCCCTATAAATCTGAATTCAAATTTTTCAATTTAACTTTGATCAAATTTTTGATCCATTTTCATGTTAGTTATTTCTAATTTTTCGATGACTTGTAAAAGAGTGACTTAAAATTGGACTTCGAGAGTCCATAACTTTACCAAACTGAAGCCGATTTCAAAGTGGCATACTTCTAAAGACATGTGATTCGATTCCCTAATCGAAATTTTCTTCAAATTTTTCAATTTAACGTTGATCAAATTTTTGACCCATTTTCATGTCAGTTATTTCTACTTTTTCGATGTCTTGTAAAAGAGTGACTTAAAATTGGACTTCGAGAGTCCATAACTTTACCAAACTTAAGCCGATTCCATAGTGGCATTCCTCTAAAGACTTGTGATTCGATTCCCTATAAATCTGAATTCAAATTTTTCAATTTAACTTTGATCAAATTTTTGATCCATTTTCATGTTAGTTATTTCTAATATTTCGATGACTTGTAAAAAAAGAGTGACTTAAAATTGGACTTCGAGTGTCCATAACTTTACCAAACTTAAGCCGATTCGATAGTGGCATACCTCTAAAGACTTGTGATCCGATTCCCTATAAATCTGAATTCAAATTTTTCAATTTAACTTTGATCAAATTTTTGATCAATTTTCATGTTAGTTATTCCTAATTTTTCGATGACTTGTAAAAGAGTGACTTAAAATTGGACTTCGAGAGTCCATAACTTTACCAAACTTAAGCCGATTCCATAGTGGCATCCCTTTAAAGACTTGTGATTCGATTCCCTATAAATCTGAATTCAAATTTTTTAATTTAACTTTGATCAAATTTTTGATCCATTTTCATGTTAGTTATTTCTAATTTTTCGATGACTTGTAAAAGAGTGACTTAAAATTGGACTTCGAGAGTCCATAACTTTACCAAACTTAAGCCGATTCCATAGTGGCATTCCTCTAAAGACTTGTGATTCGATTCCCTATAAATCTGAATTCAAATTTTTCAATTTAACTTTGATCAAATTTTTGATCCATTTTCATGTTAGTTATTTCTAATATTTCGATGACTTGTAAAAAAAGAGTGACTTAAAATTGGACTTCGAGTGTCCATAACTTTACCAAACTTAAGCCGATTCGATAGTGGCATACCTCTAAAGACTTGTGATCCGATTCCCTATAAATCTGAATTCAAATTTTTCAATTTAACTTTGATCAAATTTTTGATCAATTTTCATGTTAGTTATTCCTAATTTTTCGATGACTTGTAAAAGAGTGACTTAAAATTGGACTTCGAGAGTCCATAACTTTACCAAACTTAAGCCGATTCCATAGTGGCATCCCTTTAAAGACTTGTGATTCGATTCCCTATAAATCTGAATTCAAATTTTTTAATTTAACTTTGATCAAATTTTTTGATCCATTTTCATGTTAGTTATTTCTAATTTTTCGATGACTTGTAAAAGAGTGACTTAAAATTGGACTTCGAGAGTCCATAACTTTACCAAACTTAAGCCGATTCAATAGTGGCATACCTCTAAAGACATGTGATTCGATTCCCTAATCGAAATTTTCTTCAAATTTTTCAATTTAACGTTGATCAAATTTTTGACCCATTTTCATGTCAGTTATTTCTACTTTTTCGATGTCTTGTAAAAGAGTGACTTAAAATTGGACTTCGAGAGTCCATAACTTTACCAAACTTAAGCCGATTCCATAGTGGCATTCCTCTAAAGACTGGTGATTCGATTCCCTATAAATCTGAATTCAAATTTTTCAATTTAACTTTGATCAAATTTTTGATCCATTTTCATGTTAGTTATTTCTAATATTTCGATGACTTGTAAAAAAGAGTGACTTAAAATTGGACTTCGAGTGTCCATAACTTTACCAAACTTAAGCCGATTCGATAGTGGCATACCTCTAAAGACTTGTGATCCGATTCCCTATAAATCTGAATTCAAATTTTTCAATTTAACTTTGATCAAATTTTTGATCAATTTTCATGTTAGTTATTCCTAATTTTTCGATGACTTGTAAAAGAGTGACTTAAAATTGGACTTCGAGAGTCCATAACTTTACCAAACTTAAGCCGATTCCATAGTGGCATCCCTTTAAAGACTTGTGATTCGATTCCCTATAAATCTGAATTCAAATTTTTTAATTTAACTTTGATCAAATTTTTGATCCATTTTCATGTTAGTTATTTCTAATTTTTCGATGACTTGTAAAAGAGTGACTTAAAATTGGACTTCGAGAGTCCATAACTTTACCAAACTTAAGCCGATTCAATAGTGGCATACCTCTAAAGACATGTGATTCGATTCCCTAATCGAAATTTTCTTCAAATTTTTCAATTTAACGTTGATCAAATTTTTGACCCATTTTCATGTCAGTTATTTCTACTTTTTCGATGTCTTGTAAAAGAGTGACTTAAAATTGGACTTCGAGAGTCCATAACTTTACCAAACTTAAGCCGATTCCATAGTGGCATTCCTCTAAAGACTTGTGATTCGATTTCCTATAAATCTGAATTCAAATTTTTCAATTTAACTTTGATCAAATTTTTGATCCATTTTCATGTTAGTTATTTCTAATATTTCGATGACTTGTAAAAAAGAGTGACTTAAAATTGGACTTCGAGTGTCCATAACTTTACCAAACTTAAGCCGATTCGATAGTGGCATACCTCTAAAGACTTGTGATTCGATTCCCTATAAATCTGAATTCAAATTTTTCAATTTAACTTTGATCAAATTTTTGATCCATTTTCATGTTAGTTATTCCTAATTTTTCGATGATTTGTAAAAGAGTGACTTAAAATTGGACTTCGAGAGTCCATAACTTTACCAAACTTAAGCCGATTCCATAGTGGCATCCCTTTAAAGACTTGTGATTCGATTCCCTATAAATCTGAATTCAAATTTTTCAATTTAACTTTGATCAAATTTTTGATCCATTTTCATGTTAGTTATTTCTAATTTTTCGATGACTTGTAAAAGAGTGACTTAAAATTGGACTTCGAGAGTCCATAACTTTACCAAACTTAAGCCGATTCAATAGTGGCATACCTCTAAAGACATGTGATTCGATTCTCTAAAAATCTGCATTCAAATTTTTCAATTTAATGTTGATCAAATTTTTGATCTATTTTCATTTCTAATTTTCCGATGACTTGTAAAAAGTGACCTAAAATTGGACTTCGAGAGTCTATAACTTTACCAAACTTAAGCCGATTTCAAAGTGGCATACCTCTAAAGACATGTGTTTCGATTCTCTAAAAATCTGCATTCAAGATTTTCAATGTAACGTTGATCAAATTTTTGACCCAATTTCATGTCAGTTATTCCTATTTTCCGATGTTTTGTAAAAGAGTGACTTAAAATTGGACTTTGAGAGTCCATAACTTTACCAAACGTAAGCCGATTCCAAAGTGGCATACCTCTCAAGACTTCTGATTCGATTCTCAAATTTTTGACCCATTTACATGTTAGTTAGTTCCAATTTTACGATGTCTTGTAAAAGAGTTTAAACATTTAAATTTTTCAATTTAATGTTGATCAAATTTTTGATTCATTTTCATTTCTAATTTTCCGATGATTTAAAAAAGAGTGACTTAAAATTTGACTTCGAGTGTCCATATCTTTACCAAACTTAAGCCGATTCCAAAGTGGCATACCTCTAAAGACTTCTGATTCGATTCTCAAATTATTGACCCATTTTCATGTTAGTTAGTTCTAATTTTCCGATGTCTTGTAAAAGAGTTTAAACATTTAAATTTTTCAATTTAATGTTGATCAAAATTTTGATTCATTTTCATTTCTAATTTTCCGATGACTTAAAAAAGAGTGACTTAAAATTTGACTTCGAGAGTCCATAACTTTACCAAACTTAAGCCGATTCGATAGTGGCATACCTCTAAAGACTTGTGATTCGATTCCCTATAAATCTGAATTCAAATTTTTCAATTTAACTTTGATCAAATTTTTGATCCATTTTCATGTTAGTTATTTCTAATTTTTCGATGACTTGTAAAAGAGTGACTTAAAATTGGACTTCGAGAGTCCATAACTTTACCAAACTTAAGCCGATTTCAAAGTGGCATACCTCTAAAGACATGTGATTCGATTCCCTAATCGAAATTTTCTTCAAATTTTTCAATTTAACGTTGATCAAATTTTTGACCCATTTTCATGTATTGTAAAAGAGTGACTTAAAATTGGACTTCGAGAGTCCATAACTTTACCAAACTTAAGCCGATTCCATAGTGGCATACCTCTAAAGACTTGTGATTCGATTCCCTATAAATCTAAATTCAAATTTTTCAATTTAAGTGACTTAAAATTGGACTTCGAGAGTCCATAACTTTACCAAACTTAAGCCGATTCCATAGTGGCACCCCTTTCAAGAATTTCACTTCAACATTGATCAAAATTTTGAACCATTTTCATGTCAGTTATTTTAAATTTTCCGATGTTTTGTAAAAGAGTGACTTAAAATTGGACTTTGAGAGTCCATAACTTTACCAAACGTAAGCCGATTCCAAAGTGGCATACCTCTAAAGACTTCTGATTCGATTCTCTAAAAATCTGCATTTAAATTTTTCAATTTAATGTTGATCAAATTTTTGATCCATTTTCATTTCTAATTTTCCGATGACTTGTAAAAGAGTGACTTAAAATTGGACTTCGAGAGTCCATAACTTTACCAAACGTAAGCCGATTCCAAAGTGGCATACCTCTTAAGACTTCTGATACGATTCTCTAAAAATCTGCATTTAAATTTTTCAATTTAAGGTTGATCAAATTTTTGATCCATTTTCATTTCTAATTTTCCGATGACTTGTAAAAGAGTGACTTAAAATTGGACTTCGAGAGTCCATAACTTTACCAAAGTTAAGCCGATTTCAAAGTGGCATACTTCTTAAGACTTTTGATACGATTCTTTAAAAATCAGCATTTAAATTTTTCAATTTAATGTTGACATACCTCTAAAGACATGTGATTCGATTCCCTATAAATCTGAATTCAAATTTTTCAATTTAACGTTGATCAAATTTTTGATCCTTTTTCATGTTAGTTATTTCTAATTTTCCGATGTCTTGTAAAAAGAGTGACTTTTAGAGAGTGACTTTTTAAAATTTTCAATTTAATGTTGATCAAATTTTTGATCCATTTTCATTTCTAATTTTCCGATGACTTGTAAAAGAGTGACTTAAAATTAGTCCATAACTTTCCCAAACGTAAGCAGATTCCAAAGTGACTTAAAGACTTCGATTCCCTATAAATCTTAATTCAAATTTTTCAATTTAACGTTGATCAAATTTTTTGATCCATTTTCATGTTAGTTATTTCCTATTTTCGATGACTTGTAAAAGAGTGACTTAAAATTGAACTTTAAGAGTCCATAACTTTACCAAACGTAAGCCGATTCCAAAGTGGCATACTTCTAAAGACTTCTGATTCGATTCCCTATAAATCTGAATTCAAATTTTTCAATTTAACGCTGATCAAATTTTTGACCCATTTTCATGTTAGTTATTCCTAATTTTCCGATGACTTGTAAAAGAGTGACTTAAAATTAGTCCATAACTTTACCAAACGTAAGCAGATTCCAAAGTGGCATACCTCTAAAGACTTCTGATTCGATTCTCAAATTTTTGACCCTTTTTCTTGTTAGTTATTTCTAACTTTCCGATGTCTTCGATTTTTCAAGTTAACGATGATCAAATTTTTGAGCCATTTTTATGTCAGTTAGTTCTAATTTTCCGATGTCTTTTAAAAGAGTGATTTAAAATTGGACTTCGTAAGTCCATAACTTTACCAAACTCAAGCCGATTTCAGAGAGGCATACCTTTCAAGACTTTCACTTTAACGTTGATCAAATTTTTTGACCCATTTTCATGTCAGTTATTTCTAATTTGACGATGTTTTGTATAAGAGTGACTTAAAATTGGACTTCGTGAGTCCATAACTTTACCAAACTTAAGCCGATTTTAAAGTGGCATACCTCTAAAGACATGTGATTCGATTCCCTAAAAATCTGCATTAAAATTGTTCAATTTAACGTTGATAAAATTTTTGAACCATTTTCATGTTAGTTATTTCTAATTTTCCGATGTCTTGTAAAAGAGTGACTTAAAATAACTTTACCAAACGTAAGCCGATTCCATAGTGGCATACCTCTAAAGACATGTGATTCGATTCTCTAAAAATCTGCATTTAAATTTTTCAATTTAATGTTGATCAAATTTTTGATCCATTTTCATTTCTAATTTTCCGATGACTTGTAAAAGAGTGACTTCATATTTGACTTCGAGAGTCCATAACTTTACCAAACTTAAGCCGATTTCAAAGTGGCATACCTCTAAAGACATGTGATTCGATTCCCTAAAAATCTGCCTTCAAATTAATTTTTGACCCATTTTCATGTCAGTTATTTCTACTTTTTCAATGACTTGTAAAAGAGTGACTTAAAATTGGACTTCGAGAGTCCATAACTTTACCAAAGTTAAGCCGATTTCAAAGTGGCATACTTCTTAAGACTTTTGATACGATTCTTTAAAAATCAGCATTTAAATTTTTCAATTTAATGTTGACATACCTCTAAAGACATGTGATTCGATTCCCTATAAATCTGAATTCAAATTTTTCAATTTAACGTTGATCAAATTTTTGATCCTTTTTCATGTTAGTTATTTCTAATTTTCCGATGTCTTGTAAAAGAGTGACTTAAAATTGGACTTCGAGAGTCCTTACTTACCAAACTTAAGCCGATTTAAAAGTGGCATACCTCTAAAGACATGTGATTCGATTCCCTAAAAATCTGCATTCAAATTTGTATACCCTTGCAGAGGGTATTATAATTTTGGTCAAAAGTGTGCAACGCAGTGAAGGAGACATCTCCGGCCCTATAAAGTATATATATTCTTGATCAGGATCACCTCCTGAGTTGATATAAGCATGTCCGTCTGTTCGTCTGTCTGTTTCTACGAAAACTTGTCTGTCAGTTTTAAAGATATCGAGTTGAAACTTTGCACACACCTTTCTTTCCTTTGCACGCAGTATATAAGTCGGAACGGCCGGGATCGGCCGACTATATCCTATAGCTGCCATATAACTGATTGATCGGAAATGCTATAACTTTGGTTTTTTTTTATTTGGCCGGTCAATCCGACCTACCAAATTTCATAAGGATCGGCTATATCCTATAGCTGCCATATAACTGAACGATTGGAAATGCCATAACTTTGGTGTTTTTAAAGTTAGGAAGTTGGGATTTTTTATGAGTATTAAGAATGCATCACATAAATAGTTTTGGAGAATAAAATTTACAGAGAATTCTGCAAGGGTATATCAACTTCGTCTCCGCCCGAAGTTAGCTTTCCTTTCTTGTTCAATTTAACTTTGATCAAATTTTTGACCCATTTTCATGTTAGTAATTTCTTATTTTCGATGACTTGTAAAAGAGTAACTTAAAATTGAACTTTGAGAGTCCATAACTTTACCAAACGTAAGCCGATTCCAAAGTGGCATACCTCTAAAGACTTCTGATTCGATTCCCTATAAATCTGAATTCAAATTTTTCAGTTTAACGCTGATCAAATTTTTGACCCATTTTCATGTTAGTTATTCCTAATTTTCCGATGACTTGTAAAAGAGTGACTTAAAATTAGTCCATAACTTTACCAAACGTAAGCAGATTCCAAAGTGGCATACCTCTAAAGACTTCTGATTCGATTCTCAAATTTTTGACCCTTTTTCTTGTTAGTTATTTCTAACTTTCCGATGTCTTCGATTTTTCAAGTTAACGATGATCAAATTTTTGAGCCATTTTTATGTCAGTTAGTTCTAATTTTCCGATGTCTTGTAAAAGAGTGATTTAAAATTGGACTTCGTGAGTCCATAACTTTACCAAACTCAAGCCGATTTCAGAGAGGCATACCTTTCAAGACTTTCACTTTAACGTTGATCAAATTTTTTGACCCATTTTCATGTCAGTTATTTCTAATTTTACGATGTTTTGTATAAGAGTGACTTAAAATTGGACTTCGTGAGTCCATAACTTTACCAAACTTAAGCCGATTTCAAAGTGGCATACCTCTAAAGACATGTGATTCGATTCCCTAAAAATCTGCATTACAATTTTTCAATTTAACGTTGATAAAATTTTTGAACCATTTTCATGTTAGTTATTTCTAATTTTCCGATGTCTTGTAAAAGAGTGACTTAAAATAACTTTACCAAACGTAAGCCGATTCCAAAGTGGCATACCTCTAAAGACTTCTGATTCGATTCTCTATAACTCTGCATTTAAATTTTTCAATTTAATGTTGATCAAATATTTGATCCATTTTCATTTCTAATTTTCCGATGACTTGTAAAAGAGTGACTTCAAATTTGACTTCGAGAGTCCAGAACTTTACCAAACTTAAGCCGATTTCAAAGTGGCATACCTCTAAAGACATGTGATTCGATTCCCTAAAAATCTGCCTTCAAATTAATTTTTGACCCATTTTCATGTCAGTTATTTCTACTTTTTCAATGACTTGTAAAAAAGTGACTTAAAATTGGACTTCGAGAGTCCATAACTTTACCAAACTTAAGCTGATTACATAGTGGCATACCTCTTAAGACTTCTGATTCGATTCTCAAATTTTTGAACCATTTTCATGTAAGTTATTTTTAATTTTCCGATGTCTTGTAAAAAGTGACTTAAAATTGGACTTGAGAGCCCATAACTTTACCAAACTTAAGCCGATTTCAACGTGGCATACCTCTAAAGACATGTGATTCGATTCTGCATTCAATTTTTTTAATTTAACGTTGATAAAATTTTTGACCCATTTTCATGTTAGTTATTTCTAATTTTCCGATATCTTGTAAAAGAGTAAGTTAAAATAGGACTTCGAGAGTCCATAACTTTACCAAACTTCTGCCGATTCCATAGTGGCATATCTCTAAAGACTTGTGATTCGATTCCCTATAAATCTAAATTGAAAATTTTCAATTTAACGTTGATCAAATTTTCGACCCATTTTCATGTCAGTTATTTTTAATTTTCCGATGTTTTGTAAAAGAGTGAGTTAAAATAGGACTTCGAGAGTCCATAACTTTACCAAACTTAAGCCGATTACATAGTGGCATACCTCTTAAGACTTCTGATTCGATTCTCAAATTTTTGAACCATTTTCATGTAAGTTATTTTTAATTTTCCGATGTCTTGTAAAAGTGATTTAAAATTGGACTTGAGAGCACATAACTTTACCAAACTTATGCCGATTCCATAGTGGCATACCACTAAAGACATGTGATTCGATTCTCTAAAAATCTGCATTCCAATTTTTCAATTTAACGTTGATCAAATTTTCGACCCATTTTCATGTCAGTTATTTCTAATTTTCCGATGTTTTGTAAAAGAGTGACTTAAAATTGGACTTCGAGAGTCCATAACTTTACCAAACTTAAGCCGATTTCAAAGTGGCATATCTCTAAAGGTTTATGATTCGATTCTCAAATTTTTGACCCATTTTCATGTTAGTTATTTCTAATTTTCCGATGTCTTCGATAAATGTTGATCAAATTTTTAAACCATTTTCATGTCAGTTATTCTAATTTTCCGATGTCTTGTAAATGAGTGACTTAAAATTGGATTTCGAGAGTCCATAACTTAACCAAACTCAAGCCGATTTCAAAGTGGCATATCTCTAAAAACTTGTGATTCGATTCCCTATAAATCTGAATTCAAATTTTTTAAATTTAACGCTGATCAAAATTTTGACCCATTTTCATGTAAGTTATTTCTAATTTTCCAATGACTTGTAAACGAGTGACTTAAAATTGGTCTTCGAAAGTCCATAACTTTACCAAACGTAAGCCGATTCCAAAGTGGCATACCTCTAAAGACTTCTGATTCGATTCTCTAAAAATCTGCACTCAAATTTTTATACCCGTTACTCGTAGAGTAAAAGGGTATATTGTATTCGTGCAAAAGTATGTAACAGGTAGAAGAAGGCGTTTCCGACCCTATAAAGTATGTATATTCTTGTTCAGGATCACTAGCCGAGTCGATCTAGCCATGTCCGTCTGTCCGTCTCTCCGTCTGTCCGTCTGTCTGTCCGTATGAACGCTGAGATCTCGGAAACTATAAAAGCTAGAAGATTGGAATTTTGCATGTAGATTTTAGGAGTTCCTACGCAGCGCAAGTTTGTTTCAAAATGGTGCCACGCCCCCTCTGACGCCCACAAGCCACAAGCTGTGGCCACAGTTTTGATGATATTATGAAAATTTTAATTGATATGTGTTTGTTTTGTCAATACCTATCGATTGGCCTAATAAAAGTTTGCCACGCCCACTCTAACGCCCAAAAACTCATTAAACGCTTAAGCCTGGCTAGCGCCTACATTTCCGCCTTTCATGGCCCGTGGTACCAATGTCTTGGGGTAGATGGCGCGATACAAAAGCGCCATCTAACGGATGACTTTGGCCAAGGTGCTCAACAGAGTCAACGTTAATTCTCGATAAGGATTTCTATTAAAGGAAATTGCGATGGTTTTCATTTGTCAATACCGAACTATATCCCAAGAACTATGCAAATCAAATCAAGTTAGCCAAATTGGAGGTCTGAGTCAAACAATGGCGTATGTGTGTATGCTGGTGCAGGACAAAAGCTGCCTGCGCTAAAGCAGCGCTCGTGCTGATGCTCGTGCTGTAGAGCTGCCAGCTCTAAGAGATCGCCTAATTCAAATTGATAATTTGAACTTTTTGTCCTTTTTTCCTGTGGTTACTCTAATTTACATTATGTTAATGCAAAATCTAAAGTTGTTTAGCTGAGTAACGGGTATCTAATAGTCGAGGCACTCGACTATAGCGTTCTCTCTTGTTCAATTTACCGTTGATCAAATTTTTGATCCATTTTCATGTTAGTTATTTCTAATTTTTCGATGACTCGTAAAAGAGTGACTTAAAATTGGACTTCGAGAGTCCATAACTTTACCAAACTTAAGCCGATTTCATAGTGGCATACCTCTAAAGACTTCTGATTCGATTCACTAATTGTTGACCCATTTTCATGTTAGTTATTTCTAATTTTCCGATGTCTTCGGTTTTTTAAGTTAACGATGATCAAATTTGTGAACCATTTTTATGTCAGTTAGTTCTAATTTTCCGATGTCTTGTAAAAGAGTGATTTAAAATTGGACTTCGAGAGTCCATAACTTTACCAAACTTAAGCCGATTTCAAAGTGGCATACCTCTAAAGACATGTGATTCGATTCCCTAAAAATCTGCATTTAAATTTTGAACTTCCAAACTGCGCAGTGGATGTTATATGCAAGCTATTTAACGGGATCACAAAACTTGGCTACTTCCCCAAAAAATGGAAAAAGTCCGTGGTTATAATGATACCAAAGCCTGGGAAAGACCACACAATTCCCTCATCGTACAGGCCAATAAGCTTACTATCGTGCCTGTCCAAATTACTGGAAAAATGCCTGCTCACGCGCATTACACCATATTTAAGAGAACAAAACTTGATCCCGGCACATCAATTCGGGTTTCGTGAAAGCCACGGAACCATCGAGCAAGTCAACCGGATAACTTCAGAAATTCGTACAGCCTTCGAACATCGGGAATATTGTAGTGCGATATTCCTCGACGTCTCTCAGGCATTCGACCGAGTGTGGCTTGAAGGCCTTATGCATAAAATCATAACATTACTGCCAGAAAACACTCATAAGTTACTTCAGTCGTACCTCTACCACTGAGTCTTTGAGGTTAGATGCAATACAACGACATCCAACGAGTATAACATTGAAGCCGGAGTCCCAAAAGGTAGCGCACTGGGCCCTACCCTGTTTGTTCTATACACAGCAGACATCCCTACCAACGAGAGGCTGACTACGTCCACATTTGCTGACGTCACCGCAATCCTGAGCCGCTCGAGATGCCCAACTAGAGCAACAGCTCAACTGGCTGATCATTTGGTGGTAGTTGAGAAGGGGCTATCAGACTGGCGAATAAAAATTAATGAACAAAAGTGTAAACATATAACGTTTACCCTTAACAGACAATCGTGCCCCCTGCTAACTTTGAATAGTACGCAGATTCCCCAAGCCAGCGATGTAACATATCGGCGTCCACCTCGACAGACGCCTAACCTGGCGGAGGCACATTGAATGCAAGAAAGTACATCTCAGACTTAAAGCTAGCAGCCTACACTGGATTATAAATTCTCGATCATCCCTGTGTCTGGACTTTAAAGTTCTTCTCTACAACTCCACCCTTAAGCCCATTTGGACCTACGGCTCCCAGCTCTGGGGGAACGCGAGCAACAGCAACATTGACATCATACAGCGCTCACAATCAAAAATCCTGCGAACAATCACTGGGGCACCATGGTATGTTCGGAACGAAAACATCCACAGGGATCTGGGCATACCACCGGTCAAAGATGAAATAGCAAAGCAAAAAGCGGCCTACCATAACAAGCTTACACTGCACCCAAATAATCTCGCAAGGAACCTAAGACGGGTTTCGAACAGAACTCGTCTGCATCGTAACGATCTACCAGCCCAGCAATAAATATTAGGGCCCGTTAGTCTAAATTCAGTCTACATGACTGTAAGTATGTGAGGCACCGTAAAAGCTGCCCCACATCCAGCGGGTAAAAATGTACATATTCACACAAATATTGGTAGATAATAAGATAATAATGATAAGACAATAATTTAGGATGTACATATTGGTAGAGAATAAGAAAAAAACTAGTACTAAGTTAGGATAGGCCACGGAGGCAGGCAAGAAGCCAAAAGAGCCGTAAAGTTCAAAACTTCGGCCGTTAGGCGGTAGTTCAACCAGGCGTTATTTAATGTATTAATTAGGATCTCAGCTGATCAGGAACTCTACCCAGCGAGTTAGGCGATCTACACACGATCGGATTAGGCGACCTACGCACGGTTCCAGTGTTGAGAAGCGAGAACCCGGCTGGCTATATAAACCCGGCGGCTGCTAGTCCATGGTCTCTTTCATTCGCCACCAGTCAAAGACCCAGCATCGAAGCAGGGAAAACCACGCAAAGGGACACGCAGGACACCAAGGACCCGCAGGACATCAAGGATCAGGACGAAGGACCCTAGTGAGTAGAGTGCGAGAGAGATAGGGAGAGACAGGGAATGAAAATAGTGCGGCTGGGGAAAATATACAGATAGAAAAAGAGGAAGAAAAGCCCACAAAGATAACCAAGAACAATAAAACGAAAACACGGACAATAAGAACAGCGAACATACACCGAGTTGGATTTATTTCTTCCCTGACCCTCAAAGCCCTGATCCGCGTGTGCTAAAACAGTGGCCCAGTGGGCGTGAACCAGCGCCCCAGGCGGCGGGAGTTGACAAAGTGGTACGGGCCAATTCCCCCCCCCACTGTGCCTCCTCCGGCACGCACGTGACGGCGTTCACTCATTCGCGTCTGGTCCGAATCCCAAATGCCTGCTCTGACCCGCCAATAAGACCCACCGCGCACATCGGCGACGGTGTCCAGGTTGCCCGCCTCTCCTCGTCCCCGCTTAATTACAAATTCGATTGTAAAGGATCCTGGGGAGACTGAGCTCCATCCCAGCCGTAGAAACATCCTTACAAGTAAAGTTATATTCTTAACATTTGATATACCTATTGTTAGTCTCATTAGAAAAGATTCAATAAATAAAGCATATCTTAAAAAAAAAAAAAAAAAAACAATTTTTATACCCTTGCAGAGGGTATTATAATTTTGGTCAAAAGTGTGCAACGCAGTAAAGGAGACATCTCCGACCCTATAAAGTATATATATTCTTGATCAGGATCACCTCCTGAGTTGATATAGCCATGTCCGTCTGTCCGTCTGCCATATAACTGATTGATCGGAAATGCCATAACTTTGGTGTTTGTTAAGTTGGGAAGTTTGGATTTCCTATGAGTTTTATATTTGGCCAATCAATCCGACCTACCAAATTTCATAAGAATCGGCGGACTATATCCTATAGTCGTCATATAACTGATTGATCGGAAATGCCATAACTTTGGTGTTTGTAAAGTTCGGAAGTTGGGATTTCCTATGGGTTTTATATTTGGCCAATCAATCCGACCTACCAAATTTCATAAGAATCGGCCGACTATATCCTACAGCTTCCATATAACTGACTATATCCTATAGCTGCCATGTAACTGAACGATAATGCCATAACTTTGGTGTTTTTGAAGTTAGGTAGTTTTATGAGTGTTAAAATGCATCATATGAATAATTTTGGAGAATATAATTTACAGAATATTTTCCATGGGTATTTCAACTTCGGCTCCGCCCGAAGTTAGCTTTCCTTTCTTGTTCAATTTAACGTTTTAAAATTTTTGACCCATTTTCATGTTAGTTATTTCTAATTTTCCGATGTCTTGTAAAAGAGTGACTTAAAATTGGACTTCGAGAGTCCATAACTTTACCAAACTTAAGCCGATTTCATAGTGGCATACCTCTAAAGACTTCTGATTCGATTCACTAATTGTTGACCCATTTTCATGTTAGTTATTTCTAATTTTCCGATGTCTTCGGTTTTTTAAGTTAACGATGATCAAATTTGTGAACCATTTTTATGTCAGTTAGTTCTAATTTTCGGATGTCTTGTAAAAGAGTGATTTAAAATTGGACTTCGAGAGTTCATAACTTTACCAAACTTTAGCCGATTTCAAAGTGGCATACCACTAAAGACATGTGATTCGATTCCCTAAAAGTCTGCATTCAAATTTTTCAATTTAACGTTGATAAAATTTTTGACACATATTCATGTTAGTTATTTCAATTTTTCCTATGTCTTGTAAAAGAGTGACTTAAAATTGGACTTCGGGAGTCCATAACTTTACCAAACTTAAGCCGATTCCATAGTGGCATATCTCTAAAGACTTGTGATTCGATTCCCTATAAATCTGAATTCAAATTTTTCAATTTAACGTTGATCAAATTTTTTATCCATTTTCATGTCAGTTATTTCTAATTTTCCGATGTTTTGTAAAAGAGTGACTTAAAATTGGACTTCGAGAGTCCATAACTTTACCAAACTTAAGCCGATTTCAAAGTGGCATACCTCTAAAGACATGTGATTCGATTCCCTAAAAATCTGCATTTAAATTTTGAACTTCCAAACTGCGCAGTGGATGTTATCTGCAAGCTATTTAACGGGATCACAAAACTTGGCTACTTCCCCAAAAAATGGAAAAAGTCCGTGGTTATAATGATACCGAAGCCTGGGAAAGACCACACAATTCCCTCATCGTACAGGCCAATAAGCTTACTATCGTGCCTGTCCAAATTACTGGAAAAATGCCTGCTCACACGCATTACACCATATTTAAGAGAACAAAACTTAATCCCGGCACATCAATTCGGCTTTCGTGAAAGCCACGGAACCATCGAGCAAGTCAACCGGATAACTTCAGAAATTCGTACAGCCTTCGAACATCGGGAATATTGTAGTGCGATATTCCTCGACGTCTCTCAGGCATTCGACCGAGTGTGGCTTGAAGGCCTTATGCATAAAATCATAACATTACTGCCAGAAAACACTCATAAGTTACTTCAGTCGTACCTCTACCACAGAGTCTTTGAGGTTAGATGCAATACAACGACATCCAACGAGTATAACATTGAAGCCGGAGTCCCAAAAGGTAGCGCACTGGGCCCTACCCTGTTTGTTCTATACACAGCAGACATCCCTACCAACGAGAGGCTGACTACGTCCACATTTGCTGACGTCACCGCAATCCTGAGCCGCTCGAGATGCCCAACTAGAGCAACAGCTCAACTGGCTGATCATTTGGTGGTAGTTGAGAAGTGGCTATCAGACTGGCGAATAAAAACAAGAGAATACCCAGGGGAGGGGGGGGGGGGGGAAAAAAAAAAAAAAATTAATGAACAAAAGTGTAAACATATAACGTTTACCCTTAACAGACAATCGTGCCCCCTGCTAACTTTGAATAGTACGCAGATTCCCCAAGCCAGCGATGTAACATATCGGCGTCCACCTCGACAGACGCCTAACCTGGCGAAGGCACATTGAATGCAAGAAAGTACATCTCAGACTTAAAGCTAGCAGCCTACACTGGATTATAAATTCTCGATCATCCCTGTGTCTGGACTTTAAAGTTCTTCTCTACAACTCCACCCTTAAGCCCATTTGGACCTACGGCTCCCAGCTCTGGGGGAACGCGAGCAACAGCAACATTGACATCATACAGCGCTCACAATCAAAAATCCTGCGAACAATCACTGGGGCACCATGGTCTGTTCGGAACGAAAACATCCACAGGGATCTGGGCATACCACCGGTCAAAGATGAAATAGCAAAGCAGAAAGCGGCCTACCATAACAAGCTTACACTGCACCCAAATAATCTCGCAAGGAACCTAAGACGGGTTTCGAACAGAACTCGTCTGCATCGTAACGATCTACCAGCCCAGCAATAAATATTAGGGCCCGTTAGTCTAAATTCAGTCTACATGACTGTAAGTAAAGTTATATTCTTAAGATTTGATATACTTATTGTTAGTCTCATATAGAGAAGATTCAATAAATAAAGCATATATTACAAAAAAAAAAAAAAAAATGTTTATACCCTTGCAGAGGGTATTATAATTTTGGTCAAAAGTGTGCAACGCAGTAAAGGGTAAATAGGGTCTCCGACCCTATAAAGTATATATATTCTTGATCAGGATCACCTCCTGAGTTGATATAGCCATGTCCGTCTCTCTGTCCGTCTGTCTGTTTCTACGCA
This sequence comes from Drosophila kurseongensis, assembly GCA_018153305.1. Lineage (NCBI taxonomy): Eukaryota > Metazoa > Arthropoda > Insecta > Diptera > Drosophilidae > Drosophila > Drosophila kurseongensis. Next base: position 3,524,448 of record JAECXX010000120.1, read on the forward strand.
AACTAGTCTCTCAGTTTTAAAGATATCGAGTTGAAACTTTGCACACACCCTTTTTGCCTTTGCACGCAGTATATAAGTCGGAACGGCCGGGACCGGCCGACTATATCCTATAGCTGCCATATAACTGATTGATCGGAAATGCCATAACTTTGGTGTTTGTTAAGTTGGGAAGTTTGGATTTCCTATGAGGTTTATATTTCGCCAATCAATCCGACCTATCAAATTTCATAAGGATCGGCGGACTATATCCTATAGTCGTCATATAACTGATTGATCGGAAATGCCATAACTTTGGTGTTTGTAAAGTTCGGAAGTTGGGATTTCCTATGGGTTTTATATTTGGCCAATCAATCCGACCTACCAAATTTCATAAGGATCGGCAGACTATATCCTACAGCTTCCATATAACTGATTGATCGGAAATGCCATAACTTTGGTGTTTGTAAAGTTAGGAAGTTGGGATTTTCTATGGGTTTTATATTTGGCTAATCAATCTGACTTCAAAAATTTCAAAAGGATCAGCCGACTATATCCTATAGCTGCCATGTAACTGAACGATAATGCCATTACTTTGGTGTTTTTGAAGTTTTATGAGTGTTAAAATGCATGTAATGAAGAATTTTGGAGAATATAATTTACAGAATATTTTGCAAGGGTATTTCAACTTCGGCTCCGCCCGAAGTTAGCTTTCCTTTCTTGTTCAATTTAACGTTTTAAAATTTTTGACCCATTTTCATGTTAGTTATTTCTAATTTTCCGATGTCTTGTAAAAGAGTGACTTAAAATTGGACTTCGAGAGTCCATAACTTTACCAAACTTAAGCCGATTTCAAAGTGGCATATCTCTAAAGGCTTGTGATTCGATTCTCAAATTTTTGACCCATTTTCATGTTAGTTATTTCTAATTATCCGATGTCTTCGATTTTTCAAGTTAACGTTGATCAAATTTTTGAACCATTTTCATGTCAGTTATTTCTAATTTTTCGATGACTTGTAAAAGAGTGACTTACAATTGGACTTCGAGAGTCCATAACTTTACCAAACTTAAGCCGATTCCACATTGGCATACCTCTAAAGACTTCTGATTCGTTTCTAAAATTTTTGACCCATTTTCATGTTTGTTATTTCTAATTTTCCGATGTCTTCGATTTTTCAAGTTAACGATGATCAAATTTTTGAACCATTTTCATGTCAGTTATTTCTAATTTTTCGATGTCTTGTAAAAGAGTGATTTAAAATTGGACTTCGAGAGTCCATACCTTTACCAAACTTAAGCCGATTTCATAGTGGCATACCTTTCAAGACTTTCACTTAAACGTTGATCAAATTTTTGACCCATTTTCATGTCATTTATTTCTAATTTTCCGATGTTTTGTAAAAGAGTGACTTAAAATTGGTCTTCGAAAGTCCATACCTTTACCAAACGTAAGCCGATTCCAAAGTGGCATACCACTAAAAATCTGAATTCAAATTTTTCAATTTAACGTTGATAAAATTTTTGACCCATATTCATGTTAGTTATTTCTATTTTTCCTATGTCTTGTAAAAGAGTGACTTAAAATTGGACTCCGAGAGTCCATAACTTTACCAAACTTAAGCCGATTTCAAAGTGGCATATCTCTAATGGCTTGTGATTCGATTCCCTATAAATCTGAATTCGAAATTTTCAATTTAACGTTTATCAAATTTTTGACCCATTTTTATGTACGTTATTTATAATTTTCCTATGACTTGTAAAAGAGTGACTTCAAATTGGTCTTTGAGAGTCCATACCTTTACCAACTGTAGGCCAATTCCAAAGTGGCATACCTCTAAAGACTTCTGATTCGATTCTCAAATTTTTGACCCATTTTCATATTAATTTTCCGATGACTTGTAAAAGAGTGACTTAAAATTGGTCTTCGAGAGTCCATAACTTTACCAACCGTAAGACAATTCCAAAGTGGCATATCTCTAAAGACTTCTGATTCGATTCTCAAATTTTTGACCCATTTTCATGTTAGTTATTTCTAATTTTCCGATGTCTTCGATTTTTCAAGTTAACGATGATAAAATTCTTGAACCATTTTTATGTCAATTAGTTCTTATTTTCCGATGTCTTGTAAAAGAGTGATTTAAAATTGGACTTCGAGAGTCCATAACTTTACCAAACTTAAGTCGACTGCATAGTGGCATACCTTTCAAGACTTTCACTTTAACGATGATCAAATTTTTGAACCATTTTTATGTCAGTTAGTTCTAATTTTCCGATGTCTTGTAAAATAGTGATTTAAAATTGGACTTCGAGAGTCCATAACTTTAGCAAACATAAGCCGATTTCAAAGTGGCATACCTCTAAAGACATGTGATTCGATTCCCTAAAAATCTGCATTCAAATTTTTCAATTTAACGTTGATAAAATTTTTGACCCATTTTTATGTTAGTTATTTCTAATTTTCCGATGAATTGTAAAAGAGTGACTTAAAATTGGTCTTCGAGAGTCCATAACTTTACCAACAGTAAGCCAATTCCAAAGTGGCATACCTCTAAAGACTTCTGATTCGATTCTAAAATGTTTGACCCATTTTCATGTTAGTTATTTCTAATTTTCCGAAGACTTGTAAAAGAGTGACTTAAAATTGGTCTTCGAGAGTCCAGAACTTTACCAACCGTAAACCAATTCCAAAGTGGCATATCTCTAAAGACTTCTGATTCGATTCTCAAATTTTTGACCCATTTTCATGTTAGTTATTTCTAATTTTCCGATGTCTTCGATTTTTCAAGATAATGATGATTACATTTTTGAACCATTTTTATGTCAGCTAGTTCTATTTTTCCGATGTCTTGTAAAAGAGTGATTTAAAATTGGACTTCGAGAGTCCATAACTGTAGCAAACATAAGCCGATTTCAAAGTGGCATACCTCTAAAGTCATGTGATTCGATTCCCTAAAAATCTGCATTCAAATTTTTCAATTTAACGTTGATAAAATTTTTGACCCATTTTCATGTTAGTTCTTTCTAATTTTCCGATGTCTTGTAAAAGAGTGACTTAAAATTGAACTTCGAGAGTCCATAACTTTACCAAACTCAAGGCGATTTCAAAGTGGCATATCTTAAATGGCTTGTGATTCGATTCCCTATAAATCTGAATTCAAAATTTTCAATTTAACGTTTATCAAATTTTTGACCGATTTTCATGTACGTTATTTCTAATTTTTCGATGACTTGTAAAAGAGTTACTTAAAATTGATCTTCGAGAGTCCATAACTTTACCAAACGTAAGCCTATTCCAAAAACTTCTGATTTGATTCTCAAATTTTGGACCCATTTTCATGTTAGTTTTTTCTAATTTTCCGAGGTCTTCGATTTTTCAAGATAATGATGATCAAATTTTTGAACCATTTTTATGTCAGCTAGTTCTATTTTTCCGATGTCTTGTAAAAGAGTGATTTAAAATTGGACTTCGAGAGTCCATAACTTTACAAAACTTAAGCCGATTTCAAAGTGGCATACCACTAAGGACAAGTGATTCGATTCCCTAAAAATCTGCATTCAAATTTTTCAATTTAACGTTGATAAATTTTTGACTTATATTCATGTTTGTTATTTCTATTTTTCCTATGTCTTGTAACAGAGTGATTTAAAATTGGACTTCGAGAGTTCATAACTTTACCAAACTTAAGCCGATTTCAAAGTGGGATACCTCTAAAGACATGTGATTCGATTCATTTTGAGTTGCCAGACCGTTGCTGTCTAATGGTTCTCCATCAGAACAGGATCGTGACAGCTCGGCCAATCCTGCATTCGGATCGTCCTCGATTCGATCCTCGTCATCGTCAGGAACATCCAGCTCAGGGACGTTGGAGCACCACGGCTTGATTTTATCGGAGGAATAGACACAACAGTATTTACGTCCTGTAATCTGAATACCTGGGATGTCTTCGATTACATAACGATCATTTTCAAGGACCTTGACGACGATATATGGTCCTCGATAGCGTGGTTCGAGCTTTCGCGACTCGCCTGTAGCAGCTGGTTCGTTTTCAACGACTACAAGATTACTCGCTTGCAAGATTGACGAGCGCTTGGTTTCTGTTGTCTATGACAGATTCCTTCTCGTCTAATTCCAAATCGGTGTGTATAGCTGCAGTGAGATTGTTCTGGACTACATCAATAGGATAAAAGTTAAACACCAAATCAATTGGGCTGAATCCCGATGTTTCGTTATTTTGGGAGTTTACACTCCATTGAAGATTGTGTAAAGTAAGATCCCAATCCTTCGGGTGGTCGTTCACTGTGCGTACGTAGTTAAGAATAGTTTGGTTTGCGCGCTCGACTTGTCCATTTGCACGAGGTGTTCGCACAGCGTTTTTGATGTGTTGAATCTCGTTGTGCTTACAGTATTCTTCAAATTGTTTCGAGGTAAAAGCAGTTCCACGATCGGATATTATTATCTTCGGCAGACCGCAGTAGCTAAAAAATTAATTTAGAATGTTCAGCACTGGAAGGGTTTTTGTACTTTTAACTGCCTTTACAATCAGATATTTACTGAAGGGATCGAATATGGCTTGTATATGGGTATTTCCGCGTTTGCTTCGAATAAATGGTCCCAAATGATCGATGTGAAGCCTGCGAAATGGTACTGGATCGGCGTCATTATAATGCATGCAACTTTCGGGCTTGCCTCCTTTAGATTTGTAGTAGCAGCATTGAATGCATGTTGAAAAATATTCTTTCACGTATTTCCGCATTCTTGGGAACCAAAACTTTTCTTGAATTCGTCCGATTGTTTTGTCCGGACCGAAATGCCCAAAATCATCATGACACATCTTAACAATGCGCCACCTCACGGACTTTGGTACAACGAAAGCTATTCTTTTTTCAACCTTGCGATATAGACGGTGATTTTTGATGACGTAATCAGCTTGAAGTTGCTTTAGCTGATTTCCGGTACGATGTTCCTTCAATACAGCAAATATTTGGACAAGGGCCTCATCCTGAAGCTGCATAGTTAGCAACCAGTCATCGACGTCCGTAATTATGGTGCGCACTACCTCCTGTAAGGATTTTTCAGGAGGCTAATCGGGAGCGCGGCTCATGGCATGCACATGGGCCATTTTACTACCATCACGATGAATGAATTCGCAGTCGTAGTCCAGTATTTTAATCCACCAACGTGCGACTTGAGGGATCAATTCTTTATTGAGTTTTACCTTGGCGATGGCGGAACAATCAGTAACGAGTCGGAAGGGTTTTCCTAGAATATACACCCTGAACCTTTGTAGCGTTTCTACGACGGCCAACGTTTCGAGTTCGTAGCTATGGTACCTACTTTCAGCGTCAGTACAGTGCCTACTGAAGTAACACACGGGTCGCCAATTCGTTTTGTCTTGAGATTGCAATAAGACTCCTGCTAGTCCGATCGCACAAGCATCTGTGTGTACCTCATGATGTGAAGCAAAGTCGTACAGAACCAAAACAGGAACGCAGCATAATTTATCGATTAGCTCGTTAAAAGCTCGTTGCTGGTCATTTCCCCAATCAAAGCTGTTTTGCTCTACCTTACGCAACAGTCGTGTAAGGGGTCTTGTAATTAAGGAGTAGTTTTCAACAAACTTTCGAAAGAATCCCGTTAGACCCAAAAATCGTCTGACGTCCTTTACGTTAGTGGGGACTTTGAAGTTTTTAATAGCGCCAGGAGTGATTCCATCTTTGTTGACAATATGGCCCAAGAAAGTTATTTCTGATTGAAGAAATTTACATTTGTCGAAGCGAAGTGTTAAACCGCTCTCTTTAAGGATTCGGAAAAATTTTCCGAGTCGTTGGATACCCTCATCAAATGATCTGCTGGGAATAATGACGTCATCTAGATATGCGAGTACCTCACCTGGCTCCATGCGTTTGACTATTTTGTTCATGACCGCTTGAAATACTGCTGGAGCATTGACGAGACCGAACGGCATCCTGTTATATTCGTAGTGGCCGTCTGAAGTTACAAATGCGGTGAATTGTTTGGATGATTCGCAAACCTCGACTTGATGATATCCCATACGCAAGTCCAGCTGAGAAAAATAGGCATTCCCGGCTAATTGGACAAATTGCTCCTCCAGATTTGGCATTGGAAATGGTATTTTGACGGTTATACTGTTGAGACGTCGGTAGTCGACGCAAAGACGATGTTCCCCATTCTGTTTTCCAACGACGACAATTCCAGATGCATAAGGGGAGTCTGAAGGGCGAATGATAGCACTATCGAGTAACTCCGAGATAATATTAACGACGACAGGAGGATATCCTTACCCAAAAGTACATTTTCGGTTATTAGTTTATCTTCTACGACCAAAACTTCAACTTCATAATCCGAATCGTCAATTACAATTTTCGCGAAAAGTTTCTGTGTACAAAGGAATTTCCCACAGCACATCGTTGTAGAACACCTACGCTTTCGGCGAATGACTTTCGAATTGGGGTTAGCGTACTTTCTGGATCTACGAATGCGATGGTTTCATTGCCGTTTACCGAAATCGATTTGGAGATTTCTGAATCAGAATCAGAGTCAATTTTATTAATTTTTGGACCTGTCTTTTGGTTATCGGGGCAGCTGGCAGAATCGTGTGTTGTGCGGTTGCAGTGCGTGCAACGAGGCTTGCGCTGGGGCTCAGGGCATTTCGAAGAATAATGTCCAACATTCTGACAATTGTAGCATTTAACCGATACTTCGACTTTATCGTTGAAAGGATGTTTTGTAACCAATGAAGAATTCGGCTTCTGAAGGCTGACGTTAAGATCCCGTTTGTTTGACATCTGAATGGCGTTATGCTTTATAATATTATGCGCGGAGTATGCAAGAATATCGCGTAGAAGTTCGTTACAGGAAACATAACTGTTGGATATCTTTCTCTTTAAATCGTAGTCGTTAATTCCGTTGATAATGTGTGTGCAAATTGCTGAATCTGGTAACTCACCCTTTTTACCTAAGGCGAGCATCTTGTAGAAATAATCTGACGGTGACTCGGTGGAGTCTCTATTCGTTTTTGACATCTTAAGGTGAACGTCTGCCGGGTTACTGAGACATGGGAAGTCATTCAAAAATCGTTCAGTAAACTGGGGCCATGTTTGAAATATTTGATCCGTAGAGTCTACCCAATAACGAGCAGCACCCAGCATCTTTTGTTGAACTGCAAATATTAGCTTACGATCATCCCAACGATAAGCGTTACGAAGGGAGTTGACACGCTTTACAAATTGATGTGAGTCCAGGGATTTCTGAATTTCTGAATTCTGGAAGCAGAGCGACAATATCACTGAAGTTTCCATAGGAATGATTGAAATGTTCGTTGCCAGTAGGGATCCTGTTATCCAAGTGGCTAGCACGAGCATACGGATACTCCTTATACATCGGTTGATGTCGTGGAAATGTACTGTATTGATTAAAATCGTTTCCCGAATTTACAAAATTTCCAAAGTTTGAGTAAAAGACAGGGTTGTTTACGTTTGGCTGTGAGGTAGCACAGTCTGCGAATTTCTGTGACGTAGAAAAGTGCACGTTGTGAGTCTGAGTTGGGTATATATCGTTTTGCTGTGACGTAGCAAAGTGCATGTTGTGTAGTTGAGATGGATAGATTTCGATTTGCTGTGACGTAGCAAGGTGCATGTTGCGTAGTTGAGATTGGTAGATTTCGTTTAGCTGTGACTGAGGCGTTGCCACATCTACGTTTGGCAAATTCGCTACCTTCTGCACATGCATCTCGTTGGATCGTAGGTCGATTGGTTGTTGTTGCCGTTTTTCGTCATGCCTATAACTCGTTGTCTCACTACCGTTGGCTGGCTGAACTTCGTTTACTGTTGCAGATTTTTCGATTGGTGATGAAATTACTGAAGGGTGAAAAGATCGCTTCTCCAGCTCGGCAAACTTCTTTTAAAGTGACTGGTTTTCTGCACTTATGTACTCATCGTCGCTGTTTTGGGAGTTCAATCTTTTAAGCATGTCCTCACGATTTCCCGATGTCGAGAGTCCCGCTTCTCTGCACTGATGTTGTAGGGCTTTCTTAGTTAAATAGTTCTTCCCCGGCATTGTGAATTACTTTCGTAATACTACGGTATTAATTGTATTCTAATGATGAACTGGGTTATCAAATATATATGGATACAGTTATACGTTATTTAATTTGTGCGTTGCGATATGTCGTTCTCGCGGAGCGGACGTTGCTCGTGTCGTTCTCGTTCTCCAATTATTCGCCAACTTCATTTTGAGTTGCCAGACCGTTGCTGTCTAATGGTTCGTTGATAAAATTTTTGACCCATATTCATGATAGTTATTTCTAATTTTCCTATATCTTGTAAAAGAGTGACTTAAAATTGGACTTCGAGAGTCCATAACTTTACCAAACTTAAGACGATTTCAAAGTTGCATATCTCTAAAGACTTGTGATTCGATTCCCTATAAATCTGAATTCAAATTTTTCAATTTAACGTTGATCAAATTTTTGACCCAATTTCAGGTTAGTTAGCTCTAATTTTCCGATGACTTGTAAAGGAGTGACTTAAAATTGGTCTTCGAGAGTCCATAACTTTACCAAACGCAAGCCGATTCCAAAGTGGCATACCTCTAAAGACATGTGATTCGATTCCCTAAAAATCTGAATTCAAATTTTTTAATTTAACGTTAATAAAATTTTTGACCCATTTTCATGTTAGTTATTTTTAATTTTCTGATGACTTGTAAAAGAGTGACTTAAAATTGGACTTCGAGAGTCCATAACTTTACCAAACGTAGGCCGATTCCAAAGACTTCTGATTCGATTCTCAAATTTTTGCCCTATTTTCATGTTATTTATTTATAATTTTCCGATGTCTTCGAATTTTCAAGTTAACGAGATCAAATTTTTGAACCATTTTTATGTCAGTTAGTTCTAATTTTCCGATGTCTTGTAAAAGAGTGACTTAAAATTGATCTTCGAGAGTCCATAACTTTACCAAACGTAGGCCGATTCCAAAGACTTCTGATTCGATTCTCAAATTTTTGACCTATTTTCATGTTCTTTATTTCTAATTTTCCGATGTCTTCGATTTTTCAAGTTAACGAGATCAAATTTTTGAACCATTTTTATGTCAGTTAGTTCTAATTTTCCGATGTCTTGTAAAATAGTGATTTAAAATTGGACTTCGAGAGTCCATAACTTTACCAAACTTAAGCCGATTCCATAGTGTACCTTTCAAGACTTTCACTTTAACGTTGATCAAATTTTTGACCCATTTTCATGTCAGTTATTTCTAATTTTACGATGTTTTGTAAAAGAGTGACTTAAAATTGGACTTCGTGAGTCCATGACTTTACCAAACTTAAGCCGATTTCAAAGTGGCATACCTCTAAAGACATGTTATTCGATTCCCTAAAAATCTGCATTCAAATTTTTCAATTTAACGTTGATAAAATTTTTGACCCATTTTCATGTGAGTTATTTTTAATTTTCCGATGACTTGTAAAAGAGTGACTTAAAATTGGACTTCGAGAGTCCATAACTTTACCAAACGTAGGCCGATTCCAAAGACTTCTGATTCGATTCTCAAATTTTTGACCCATTTTTATGTTATTTATTTCTAATTTTCCGATGTCTTTGATTTTTCAAGTTAACGAGATCAAATTTTTTAACCATTTTTATGTCAGTTAGTTCTAATTTTCCGATGTCTTGTAAAAGAGTGACTTAAAATTGATCTTCGAGAGTCCATAACTTTACCAAACGTAGGCCGATTCCAAAGACTTCTGATTCGATTATCAAATTTTTGATCTATTTTCATGTTATTTATTTCTAATTTTCCGATGTCTTCGATTTTTCAAGTTAACGAGATCAAATTTTTAAACCATTTTTATGTCAGTTAGCTCTAATTTTCCGATGACTTGTAAAAGAGTGACTTAAAATTGGTCTTCGAGAGTCCATAACTTTACCAAACGTAAGCCGATTCCAATTTCTAATTTCTAATTTTCCGATGTCTTCGATTTTTCAAGTTAACGATGATCAAATTTTTGAACCATTTTTATGTCAGTTAGTTCTAATTTTCCGATGTCTTGTAAAAGAGTGATTTAAAATTGGACTTCGAGAGTCCATAACTTTACCAAACTTAAGCCGATTCCATACTGTACCTTTCAAGACTTTCACTTTAACGTTGATCAAATTTTTGACCCATTTTCATGTTAGTTATTTCTAATTTTACGATGTTTTGTAAAAGAGTGACTTAAAATTGGACTTCGTGAGTCCATAACTTTACCAAACTTAAGCCGATTTCAAAGTGCCATGCCTCTAAGGACATGTGATTCGATTCCCTAAAAATCTACATTCAAATTTTTCAATTTAACGTTGATACAATTTTTGACCCATTTTCATGTTAGTTATTTCTAATTTTCCGAAGACTGGTAAAAGAGAGCCTTAAAATTGGACTTCGAGAGTCCATAACTTTACCAAACTTGAGCCGATTTCAAAGTGGCATATCTCTAAAGACTTCTGATTTGATTCTCAAATTTTTTACCCATTTTCTTGTTAGTTATTTCTAATTTTCCGATGTCTTTGATTTTTCAAGTTAACGATGATGAAATTTTTGAGCCATTTTTATGTCAGTTAGCTCTAATTTTCCGATGACTTGTAAAAGAGTGATTTTAAATTGGACTTTACCAAACTTAAGCCGATTTCAAAGTGGCATACCTCTAAAGACCTGTGATTCGATTCCCAAAAAGTCTGCATTAAAATTTTTCAATTTAACGTTGATACAATTCTTGACCCATTTTCATGTTAGTTATTTCTAATTTTCCTATGTCTTGTAAAAGAGTGACTTAAAATTGGACTTCAAGAGTCCATAACTTTACCAAGCTTAAGCCGATTTCAAAGTGGCATATCTCTAAAGACTTGTGATTCGATTCCAATAAATCTGAATTCAAATTTTTTAATTTAACGTTGATCAAATTTTTGACCCATTTTCATGTTAGTTAGCTCTAATTTTCCGATGACTTGTAAAGGAGTGACTTAAAATTGGTCTTCGAGAGTCCATAACTTTACCAAACGTAAGCCGATTCCAAAGTGGCATACCTCTAAAGACATGTGATTCGATTCCCTAAAAATCTGAATTCAAATTTTTTAATTTAACGTTATTAAAATTTTTGACCCATTTTCATGTTAGTTATTTTTAATTTTCTGATGACTTGTAAAAGAGTGACTTAAAATTGGACTTCGAGAGTCCATAACTTTACCAAACGTAGGCCGATTCCAAAGACTTCTGATTCGATTCTCAAATTTTTGACCTATTTTCATGTTCTTTATTTCTAATTTTCCGATGTCTTCGATTTTTCAAGTTAACGAGATCAAATTTTTGAACCATTTTTATGTCAGTTAGCTCTAATTTTCCGATGACTTGTAAAAGAGTGACTTAAAATTGGTCTTCGAGAGTCCATAACTTTACCAAACGTAAGCCGATTCCAATTTCTAATTTCTAATTTTCCGATGTCTTCGATTTTTCAAGTTAACGATGATCAAATTTTTGAACCATTTTTATGTCAGTTAGTTCTAATTTTCCGATGTCTTGTAAAAGAGTGATTTAAAATTGGACTTCGAGAGTCCATAACTTTACCAAACTTAAGCCGATTCCATACTGTACCTTTCAAGACTTTCACTTTAACGTTGATCAAATTTTTGACCCATTTTCATGTTAGTTATTTCTAATTTTACGATGTTTTGTAAAAGAGTGACTTAAAATTGGACTTCGTGAGTCCATAACTTTACCAAGCTTAAGCCGATTTCAAAGTGGCATATCTCTAAAGACTTGTGATTCGATTCCAATAAATCTGAATTCAAATTTTTTAATTTAACGTTGATCAAATTTTTGACCCATTTTCATGTTAGTTAGCTCTAATTTTCCGATGACTTGTAAAAGAGTGACTTAAAATTGGTCTTCGAGAGTCCATAACTTTACCAAACGTAAGCCGATTCCAATTTCTAATTTCTAATTTTCCGATGTCTTCGATTTTTCAAGTTAACGATGATCAAATTTTTGAACCATTTTTATGTCAGTTAGTTCTAATTTTCCGATGTCTTGTAAAAGAGTGATTTAAAATTGGACTTCGAGAGTCCATAACTTTACCAAACTTAAGCCGATTCCATACTGTACCTTTCAAGACTTTCACTTTAACGTTGATCAAATTTTTGACCCATTTTCATGTCAGTTATTTCTAATTTTACGATGTTTTGTAAAAGAGTGACTTAAAATTGGACTTCGTGAGTCCATGACTTTACCAAACTTAAGCCGATTTCAAAGTGGCATACCTCTAAAGACATGTTATTCGATTCCCTAAAAATCTGCATTCAAATTTTTCAATTTAACGTTGATAAAATTTTTGACCCATTTTCATGTGAGTTATTTTTAATTTTCCGATATTTTGTAAAAGAGTGACTTAAAATAACTTTACCAAACGTAAGCCGATTCCAAAGTGGCATATCTCTAAAGACTTGTGATTCGATTCCTTACAAGTCTGAATTCAAATTTTTATACCCTTGCCGAGGGTATTATAATTTTGGTCAAAAGTGTGCAACGCAGTGAAGGAGACATCTCCGACCCTACAAAGTATATATATTCTTGAGCAGGATCACCTCCTGTGTTGATATAGCCATGTCCGTATGTCCGTCTGTCTGTTTCTACGCAAACTAGTCTCTCAGTTTTAAAGCTATCGAATTGAAACTTTGCACACACCCTTCTTTCCCTTGCACGCAGTATATAAGTCGGAACGGCCGGGATCGGCCGACTATATCCTATAGCTGCCATATAACTGATTGATCGGAAATGGCATAACTTTCGTGTTTGTAAAGTTAGGAAGTTGGGATTTTCTATGGGTTTTTATATTTATATAATCAATTCGACCTACCAACTTACATAAGGATCGGCCGTTTATATCCTATAGCTGCCATATAACTGAACGATTGGAAATGCCATAACTTTGGTGTTTTTAAAGTGAGGAAGTTGGTTTTTTTTTATGAGTATTAAGAATGCATCATATGAATAATTTTGGAGAATGTAATTTACAGAGTATTCTGCAAGGGTATATCAACTTCGGCTCCGCCTGAAGTTAGCTTTCCTTTCTTGTTTAATTTAACGTATATACAAAGTATATACAAAGTATATATATTCTTGAGCAGGATCACCTCCTGTGTTGATATAGCCATGTCCGTATGTCCGTCTGTCTGTTTCTACGCAAACTAGTCTCTCAGTTTTAAAGCTATCGAATTGAAACTTTGCACACACCCTTCTTTCCCTTGCACGCAGTATATAAGTCGGAACGGCCGGGATCGGCCGACTATATCCTATAGCTGCCATATAACTGATTGATCGGAAATGGCATAACTTTCGTGTTTGTAAAGTTAGGAAGTTGGGATTTTCTATGGGTTTTTATATTTATATAATCAATTCGACCTACCAAATTACATAAGGATCGGCCGTTTATATCCTATAGCTGCCATATAACTGAACGATTGGAAATGCCATAACTTTGGTGTTTTTAAAGTGAGGAAGTTGGGATTTTTTTATGAGTATTAAGAATGCATCATATGAATAATTTTGGAGAATGTAATTTACAGAGTATTCTGCAAGGGTATATCAACTTAGGCTCCGCCCGAAGTTAGCTTTCCTTTCTTGTTTAATTTAACGTTAATAAAATTTTTGACCCATTTTCATGTTAGTTATTTCTAATTTTCCTATGTCTTGTAAAAGAGTGACTTAAAATTGGACTTCAAGAGTCCATAACTTTACCAAGCTTAAGCCGATTTCAAAGTGGCGTATCTCTAAAGACTTGTGATTCGATTCCAATAAATCTGAATTCAAATTTTTTAATTTAACGTTGATACAATTTTTGACCCATTTTAATGTTACTTATTTCTAATTTTCCGATGACTTGTAAAGGAGTGACTTAAAATTGGTGTTCGAGAGTCCATAACTTTACCAAACGTAAGCAGATTCCAAAGTGGCATACCTCTTAAGACTTCTGATTCTATTCTCAAATTTTTGACCCTTTTTCTTGTTAGTTATTTCTAATTTTCCGATGTCTTCGATTTTTCAAGTTAACGATGATCAAATTTTTGAGCCATTTTTATGTCAGTTAGTTCTAATTTTCCGATGTCTTGTAAAAGAGTGATTTAAAATTGGACTTCGAGAGTCCATAACTTTACCAAACATAAGCCGATTTCATAGAGGCAATCCTTTCAAGACTTGCACTTTAACGTTGATCAAATTTTTGATTCATGTCATTTCGATTTTTACGATGTTTTGTAAAAGAGTGACTTAAAATTGGACTTCGTGAGTCCATAACTTTACCAAACTTAAGCCGATTTCAAAGTGGCTTACCTCTAACGACAAGTGATTCGATTCCCTAAAAATCTGCATTCAAATTTTTTAATTTAACGTTAATAAAATTTTTGACCCATTTTCATGTTAGTTATTTTTAATTTTCTGATGACTTGTAAAAGAGTGACTTAAAATTGGACTTCAAGAGTCCATAACTTTACCAAGCTTAAGCCGATTTCAAAGTGGCATATCTCTAAAGACTTGTGATTCGATTCCAATAAATCTGAATTCAAATTTTTTAATTTAACGTTGATACAATTTTTGACCCATTTTAATGTTACTTATTTCTAATTTTCCGATGACTTGTAAAGGAGTGACTTAAAATTGGTGTTCGAGAGTCCATAACTTTACCAAACGTAAGCAGATTCCAAAGTGGCATACCTCTTAAGACTTCTGATTCTATTCTCAAATTTTTGACCCTTTTTCTTGTTAGTTATTTCTAATTTTCCGATGTCTTCGATTTTTCAAGTTAACGATGATCAAATTTTTGAGCCATTTTTATGTCAGTTAGTTCTAATTTTCCGATGTCTTGTAAAAGAGTGATTTAAAATTGGACTTCGAGAGTCCATAACTTTACCAAACATAAGCCGATTTCATAGAGGCAATCCTTTCAAGACTTGCACTTTAACGTTGATCAAATTTTTGATTCATGTCATTTCGATTTTTACGATGTTTTGTAAAAGAGTGACTTAAAATTGGACTTCGTGAGTCCATAACTTTACCAAACTTAAGCCGATTTCAAAGTGGCTTACCTCTAACGACAAGTGATTCGATTCCCTAAAAATCTGCATTCAAATTTTTCAATTTAACGTTGATAAAATTTTTGACCCATTTTCATGTTAGTTATTTCTAATTTTCCGATGTCTTGTAAAAGAGTGATTTAAAATAACTTTACCAAACGTAAGCTGATTCCAAAGTGGCATATCTCTAAAGACATTTGATTCGATTCCATAAAAATCTGCATTCAAATTTTCAATTTAACGTTGATCAAATTTTTGACCCATTTTCATGTTAATTATTTCTAATTTTCCGATGACTTGTAAAAGAGTGACTTAAAATTGGTCTTCAAGAGTCCATTACTTTACCAAACGTAAGCCGATTCTAAAGTGGCATACCTCTAAAGACTTCTGATTCGATTCTCTAAAAATCTGCATTCAAATTTTTCAATCGGCATTCAAATCTTTTTACCCTTGCAGAGGGTATTATAATTTTGGTCAAAAGTGTGCAACGCAGTGAAGGAGACATCTCCGACCCTATAAAGTATATATATTCTTGATCAGGATCACATCCTGAGTTGATATAAGCATGTCAGTCTGTCCGTCTGTCTGTTTCTACGCAAACTTGTCTCTCAGTTTTAAAGATATCGAGTTGAAACTTTGCACACACCCTTCTTTCCTTTGCACGCAGTATATAAGTCGGAACGGCCGGGATCGGCCGACTATATCCTATAGCTGCCATATAACTGATTGATCGGAAATGTCATAACTTTGGTGTTTGTAAAGTTAGGAAGTTGGGATTTTCTATGGGTTTTATATTTGACCAATCAATCCGACCTACCAAATTTCATAAGGATCGGCCGACTGTATCCTATAGCTGCCATATAACTGATTGATCGGAAATGCCATAACTTTGGTGTTTGTTAAGGTGGGAAGTTGGGATTTCCTATGGGTTCTATATTAGGCCAATCAATCCGACCTACCAAATTTCATAAGGATCGGCCGACTATATCTTATAGCTGCCATATAACTGAACGATTGGAAATGCAAAAACTTTGGTGTTTTTAAAGTTATGAAGTTAGGATTTTTATGAGTATTAAGAATGCATCAATGAATAGTTTTGGAGAATATAATTTACAGAATATACTGCTAGGGTATATCAACTTCGGCTCCGCCCGAAGTTAGCTTTCCTTTCTTGTTTAATTTAACGTTGAGCAAATTTTTGACCCATTTTCATGTTAGTTATTTCTAATTTTCCGATGACATGTAAAAGAGTGACTTAAAATTGGTCTTCGAGAGTCCATAACTTTACCAAACGTAAGCCGATTCCAAAGTAGCATACCTCTAAAGACTTGGGATTCGATGCTCTAAAAATCTGCATTCAAATTTTTCAATCTGCATTCAAATTTTTTCAATTTAATGTTGATTAAATTTTTGATCTATTTTCATATCTAATTTTCCGATGACTTGTAAAAGAGTGACTTAAAATTGGACTTCGAGATTCCATAACTTTACCAAACTTAAGCCGATTTCAAAGTGGCATGTCCCCAAAGACTTGTGATTCGATTCCCTATAAATCTGAATTCAAATTTTTATACCCTTGCAGAGGGTATTATAATTTTGGTCAAAAGTGTGCAACGCAGTGAAGGAGACATCTCCGACCCTATAAAGTATATATATTCTTGATCAGGATCACCTCCTGAGTTGATATAAGCATGTCCGTCTGTCCGTCTGTCCGTCTGTCCGTCTGTCTGTCCGTCTGTCTGTTTCTACGCAAACTAGTCTCTCAGTTTTAAAGATATCGAGTTGAAACTTTGCACACACCCTTCTTTCCTTTGCACGCAGTATATAAGTCGGAACGGCCGGGATCGGCCGACTATATCCTATAGCTGCCATATAACTGATTGATCGGAAATGCCATAACTTTGGTGTTTGTTAAGTTAAGAAGTTGAGATTTCCTATGGGTTTTATATTTGGCCAATCAATCCGACCTACCAAATTTCATAAGGATCGGCCGACTATATCCTATAGTTGCCATATAACTGATTGATCGGAAATGCCATAACCTTGGTGGTTGTAAAGTTAGGAAGTTGGGATTTTCTATGGGTTTTATATTTGGCCAATCAATCTGACCTACCAAATTTCATAAGGATCGGCCGACTATATCCTATAGCCGCCATATTACTGATTGATCGGAAATGCCATAACTTTGGTGTTTGTAAAGTTAGGAAGTTGGGATTTTTTATGAGTGCTAAGAATGCATCATATGAATAATTTTGGAGAATATAAGTTACAGAATATTCTGCAAGGGTATTTCAACTTCGGCTCCGCCCGAAGTTAGCTTTCCTTTCTTGTTTAATTTAACGTTGATTAAATTTTTTACCCATTTGCATGTAGTTACTTCTAATTTTCCGATGACTTGTAAAAAAGTGAGTTAAAATTGGACTTCGAGATTCCAGAACTTTACCAAACTTAAGCCGATTTCAAAGTGGCATATCGCTAAGGACTTGTGATTCGATTCCCTATTAATCTGAATTAAAATTTTTCAATTTAACTTTGATCAAATTTTTGACCAATTTTTAGGTTAGTTATTTTTAATTTTCCGATGAATTGTAAAAGAGTGTCTTAAAATTGGTCTTCGAGAGTCCATAACTTTACCAAACGTAGGCCGATTCCAAAGTAGCATACCTCTAAAGACTTGTGATTCGATGCTCTAAAAATCTGCATTCAAATTTTTATACCCTTGCAGAGGGTATTATAATTTTGGTCAAAAGTGTGCAACGCAGTGAAGGAGACATCTCCGACCCTATAAAGTATATATATTCTTGATCAGGATCACCTCCTGAGTTGATATAAGCATGTCCGTCTGTCCGTCTGTCCGTCTGTCTGTCCGTCTGTCTGTTTCTACGCAACCTAGTCTCTCAGTTTTAAAGATATCGAATTAAAACTTTGCACACACCCTTCTTTCTTTTGCACGCAGTATATAAGTCGGAACGGCCGGGATCGGACGACTATATCCTATAGTTGCCATATAACTGATTGATCGGAAATGCCATAACTTTCGTGTTTGTAAAGTTAAGAAGTTGGGATTTTCTATGGGTTTTATATTTGGCCAATCAATCCGACCTACCAAATTTCATAAGGATCGGCCGACTGTATCCTATAGCTGCCATATAACTGATTGATCGGAAATGCCATAACTTTGGTGTTTGTAAAAAAGGGGAACACCCCGCAACCGAAATCAAAAGAACAACAGAGCATTCCGGCGGATCAGCAGCTGATTTCAGCAAACCCTCAAATGTTGCTAAGATCTGCAGCTAAAAATGATTCGGTATTCGAACAATCCGTAACAGAATGCATGCAACCAGGGACTTCTAAGAATTCCGATTTGTCCGTAGTGGTTTCACAATTAGTGGATCCACCTATCTCTCAGAATGTAGCATTACCAATACAAGGGACTACTGAGTCCGGACAACCGGCTCAAGTTGGTTTTACAGAAACAATATCTGCTCCACCAAAATCCCTTTCAGTGGTTCCACTAAAGAAACAAATTTTCGTTTCTCGGCTTTCCCCTGATCAAACATCTTCTGATGTATTGTTTTATATACAAGACAAAACTAAAGCCGATTGTAATAGTGTAAAGGTGGAAAAGTTTAAGTTTTCTTATGCTAGAGACATTTATTCTTTTTAGATAACTGTCCCTAACGAGCTTTTTGAAGCCATATGCTCGGGCGACTTTTGGCCGGATAATATGGTTGTAAAAGAGTTCGAGGCTAAGATAAAGAAGAAGGGGCCCGTGGGAGTAAAACTTCCTAGTCGAGGCCAAACCAGTGTACCAATTTCAAAAAACTAACTTCTAACCTCTTTCTTTCCTATCAGAATGCAAGAGGTTTGCGTAGCAAGCTCACTAAATTTTATTCCGATAGCCTTTTCCTTGCATCTCATATTATTGTGTTTACAGAAACCTGGTTAAAGCCGGAGATCTTTAGCTCCGAAGTTTTTCCAGGTAAGTACACAATATATAGGTATGACCATCCCTCAGACGGGGAGGTGGAGTCTTAATTGGAGTTGATTCAAACCTCCCGTCTGAGGAGTTATTTTTTGATGAATTAAATACCATTGAATTTATTTGTGTAAAGTTAAAGCTTCCTGGTAGCTCTATTTACATAACTTGCTCACATATTCCGCCGTTGTCTGAACTTCCTGAATATTTAAATCACCTATCCGTTATTAAGTCTGTTGCAAATAAGCTTTCCGATAGGGATCAGTTGGTAGTAGTTGCTTGACATATCTTTATCTCAAGTAAACAATGTTCGAAATTCTTTAGATCGCCTACTTGATTTGTGTTTTGTATCAAATCCTGATGGTGTGTTTCTGTCCAGAGTAGCACCACTCACTCAACCTGAAGATCCATATCACCCTACAATCGAACTTTCATTTGATACGGGTAGAGTTATAGAAGAAAAATCAGAAAAATCATCCAAACGAATACATTGTTTTCGCAAGGCATACTTTCTGAGGCTAAATAATTTTATTTCTGGCTTTAATGGGTCTGATCTTTACTTATGCAATAATATGTCCGATGCAGTTAATGTTTTTTACACTGCAATAAACTCATTTTTTAATTCCTGTGTTCCGTGGTACTATCCAGTGTTATTATAGTTACTTAAACCGTTGAAAGGTCCAGTTCTCTCAAGACCCGAAACAGTTTTATAATTTCGTCAACACCAAGCGTAAATCTAATTCTTTTCCTTCCTCGCTATCGTTCGAAAACGTGACGGCAACCACAGATCAGGCAATAGCCGATTTATTTGCCCAATTTTTTCAAACGACTTACTCTACTTTAGATTATTCATCTCAGCCTTATTCTTACACCATGCCCAAGTCAAACCTCATATTCTGTCCCACTTTAACAGAAAGCTCTCTTCTTTTGGATCTTCTTCGCATTAAGCCTGTTTATTCGCCAGGGCCCAATGGTATTCCTGGGTGCGTGCTTAGGTATTGCACTAAGGCCCTGTGCAAACCTCTTCACAAGTTGTTTACCTTATCTCTAGAAACTTCCCAATTCCCAAATATTTGGAAGGAATCATTTGTTATTCCCCTTTTCAAAAAAGATAACAAGTTAGAAGCCAGTAACTACAGAGGTATTTCTAAGTTGTCAGCTATTCCTAAGCCTTTTGAAAAAATCATTACTCCTCATTTGCAGCACCTTTGTAAATCAATCATTTCTCCGTGTCAACACGGGTTTATTAAACGTAGAGCTCACTACATTTGTGATAAAAGGCTTCAATAGTAGTTTTCAAACAGACGTCATTCTCGCGTACTTATGTACGCAGATGATGTTAAGTTGTGCCTGCTGTATAAGGACATTTCCTGCCATTTAGACTTGCAATCCGATCTAGATAATTTTCAAAACTGGTGCCGAGATAATTTATTAAATTTAAACGCATCTAAGTGCAAGCTGATGACTTTTTATCGGGTCAATCCGATATACGCGACTTACACATTAAGTGGCAGCTCTTTGGATAGAATAACTCTTGTAAACGATCTTGGCGTTCTCTTGGACCATAAACTAACATTTTCAAACCACATTTCGTCCATGGTTAATAAAGCCAGAGGAGTGCTTGGATTTATTAAAAGGTGGTCAAAAGAATTCGATGATCATTATTTAACTAAAACTTTATTTATTTCGTTAGTCCGTCCGATTCTGGAGTATGGGTCTCCCGTCTGGATACATATTGGTCGTATTGAATCAGTACAAAAAAACTTTCTTCTTTTTGCTTTACGGCGCCTAAACTGGGATGCAAATCTTAACTTACCTTCTTATTCTAGTAGACTTCTGTTGATTAATTTACCCTCCCTAGCCAACCGTAGAACGATGCTTGGTACTGTCTCCATTTATAACCTTATACATGGTGATTTTACTACTTGGTAAGTCGGCTAAATTTTTCTGTGCCAAGTAGATTAACTGGAAATTATATTCCCCTAATATTAAATCATTGTAGATCTAACTATGCCTTGCATGAGCCTTTCAGAGTATTGTGTTCTGATTATAATAGACTTTTTCCTATAATCTTAAATCTTGACTCTTTGCCGCTCTTAAAACGATTAATACTAGCTTCATTGGCACAAGATTGATCTAACTATTACTTTTTTCCCCGGATGTTTACCTATATTTCCTTATATCGCATCTATCTTCTCGCGAATCGTGCCGTACGATACACGGCTGCGCCCCTCGGTCGGTTGGGCGGGTAAGTGGGCCGTGGAACTCCGCGGGGAAAAAAAAAAAATAACTTTAGGCGTGACCGGACTCAGAGACAATCGTTTCTGATTGCTCGTAGGAATAGACAACTTCTTGTCGCCTTCTTGGGTAGCTAATGAAGTTTCGCTCTTTGCTTTCGTTATTGATTTTGGGGCTAGTGGGCTTGAAGTGCGCGCGCGAGAAGATGCGGATAGCGATCGCGTTTTATTTGCAGACGGAACAGATAGCTTTGTTATGTCTCCTGGCATTCCAGAAATCAGATTAACTGGGCAAACCTGTCTTGCTTTGTAAAAATTAGACCCGCCCGGGAAAGTCTGTCCTGGAATGTGGTCACGCTGTTGCGGATCACCGGGTTGGATTCGAAAAGAATAGGGACGACGAAATCGATAACTTCCGGAAGATACATGTGCGGCCCCAAAATTTCGAAAATCCTAATAGCGGAATGTCAACAATGTCAATGTATGGTGGAGCGACGCGACAAAAATCGTGTGGAATTAATTTAATTTTGTTTAAAAAAAAATAAACAAAAAAATTAATATATCGCAGTGGTAAGTATCCTTGGTATAGATTGCAAGCGGTCCGCCTGTATTTGCTATTAGCGTTGCAGCTCCGGTCTACTTTTGGAATATGTGGAAACGGAACACTAGCACAAATTTCAAAGTTTTCAGAACAACTATTTTTATGTGCGAGGAAAATAACGATGATTTGGAAATAATATTCTGCAAGATATTTGCAGTTGGTTGCTGTGCTGCGAAAATGAGCTGTAGGAATCAGAAAAAATATATATATTGCGCACCGTCACAGCTTGCACAAAAAAATGTATTTATTTATTTTTATTTAATGGATGTGAGCCGGCGGTGTGCGCGATTTAGCGCTGCTAAAATAAATATCATGCAAATTCTGTTCGGTGGAATCAAGTTATTTTTGGTAATATGTATAATATATAATTATACATATATTAATATATGTATCTTAATCAGCATGCATCAGGATTATTTGTCTGTATTTAGTACTTCTTATATTTGAAAATTATAAATAATGTGGACTGTATTGTAAATGTCGACTTCGAAATGTTTGTATCGTGCTTACGTTGCCTTACGTTACGCTACGACTTTTCCCCTTATGTGCATATGTAGAAATTTTTTATGGGTGTTAAGAATGCATCATATGAATAATTTTGGAGAATATAATTTACAGAATATTCTGCAAGGGTATTTCAACTTCGGCTACGCCAGAGGTTAGCTTTCCTTTCTTGTTTAATTTAATGTTGATCAAATTTTTGATCCATTTTCATTTCTAATTTTCCGATGACTTGTAAAAGAGTGACTTCAAATTGGACTTCGAGAGTCCATAACTTTAACAAACTTAAGCCGATTTCAAAGTGGCATATCTCTAAAGACTTGTGATTCGATTCTCTAAAAATCTGCATTCAAATTTTTATACCCTTACAGAGAGTATTATAATTTTGGTCAAAAGTGTGCAACGCAGTGAAGGAGACATCTCCGACCCTATAAAGTATATATATTCTTGATCAGGATCACCTCCTGAGTTGATATAAGCATGTCCGTCTGTCCGTCTGTCTGTTTCTACGCGAACTAGTCTCTCAGGTTTAAAGATATCGAATTGAAACTTGGGACACACCCTTCTTTCCTTTGCACGCAGTATATAAGTCGGAACAGCCGGGATCGGACGACTATATCCTATAGCTGCCATATAACTGATTGATCGGAAATGCCATAACTTTGGTGTTTGTAAAGTTAGGAAGTTGGGATTTTCTATGGGTTTTATATTTGGCCAATCAATCTGACCTCCATTTCATAAGGATCAGCCGACAATATCCTATAGCTGTCATGTAACTGAACGATTGGAAATGCCATAACTTTGGTGTTTTTTAAGTTAGGAAGTTGTGATTTTTTATGAGTGTTAAGAATGCATCATATGAATAATTTTGGAGAATATAATTTACAGAATATTCTGCAAGGGTATATCAACTTCGGCTCCGCCCGAAGTTAGCTTTCCTTTCTTGTTAAATTTAACATTGATAAAATTTTTGACCCATTTTCATGTTAGTTATTTCTAATTTTCTGATGTCTTGTAAAAGAGTGACTTCAAATTGGACTTCGAGAGTCCATAACTTTACCAAACTTAAGCCGATTTCAAAGTGGCATATCTCGAAAGACTTGTGATTCGATTCTTTTAAAATCTACATTCAAATTTTTCAATTTAATGTTGATCAAATTTTTGATCCATTTTAATTTTTAATTTTCCAATGACTTGTAAAAGAGTGACTTAAAATTGGACTTCGAGAGTCCACAACTTTACCAAACTTAAGCCGATTTCAAAGTGGCATACCTCTAAAGACTTCTGATTCGATTCTCAAATTTTTGAACCAAGGCTCAAGTAGCGGCCGCTTATTATGTTGTATGTGTAATATACATATATATGTATGTTTATAAAAATTAAAAAATATAAAAATTTTTTTTTAGGTAATATTGTAAATTTAGAAAAGTTAGTAAAATCAAAACTGGAAAATTTATACGACTATTTCTTATTATTTATTATTATATATTTTTTTCGTATTTGCATTCCTATATTCATTATTATAGTAAAGAGATTAAATTTTTTAGAAAAGAAAAATTTGATGTAATTTTATTTTTCTCTTATGAATGGCCATCCTACAAAATATATTCTATAAAAAATTGTTTAATCTATCCTTGTGAACTGTCTGAGTTTTGGTTTTTTTGTATTTAAAATTGTTATATTATTATTAGGTTCTATCTTCTTTACCGTATAGGGTCCTGTATATTTAAAGTCTAGCTTATGGCCAGTTTTATTTTTTAATAAAACCTTGTCTTCTATTTCTAATTCAAAATTTAAGCTATTTTTGTCGTATCATTCTTTTTGTTTTTGCTTACTAGTTTCTAGCATTATTCTGGCTCTTTTATATGCCTGTTCTAATCTAAATTTAGATTCCTAAGCATAATCTTCTATATTATATAATGGTTCTATTCTATCTATGCTATTGAAATGGTTTGGTAAGTTTGAAGTTTTTTTTGATGCACTATGATCAGCGCAAACAAGTGGCCCTTACAACACCAAGCAGTGCTTGTTACGCGCGGAGCCTAATAGGCGTAAAAACGAGATCGCGAGAAGTTAAAAAGCGCAATGTAGAAGCGGACAGACTAAGATTAGAAATACGTACGAGGCTAATACTAATACTCATTTTGTGCTAAGTAAGATAAAATTGATGCTTTTAGGCTTGGCAAAGAGTCGGTAGTAGAAATAATATGGTATAGTCTATTATAGTCGTTACACAGTACTCTAAACGGTTCATGCATATCAAAGTTAGATCTACAAATATTTAATGTAAGAGGAACATAGTTCCTGGTAATTCTATTAGGCACGGAGAAGCTTATGCGACCCAGTAACTCGGGACTCTCCACATCCCCGTGAATAAGTTTATAGATAAAAGTTGTGCCAAGCATCGTTCTACGGTTTACTAAGGATGGTAGATTAATTAGGAGAAGTCTACTAGAGTAGGATGGTAAAATAAGGCTTGCATTGCAGTTAAGGCCCCGTAGAGCAAATAATAAAAAGTTATTTTGCCAAATACTAATTCGTATGGACAATAATCATGTGCCATAGAGGGAGTTGTGTTAAAGCAGTATACGAAGTATTGTAGCCATACATCCCAATCTGTTTTATCAACTGAGATATATGAGCGTATGAACTCGTTAAGTGTTCTGTGGCTTCGCTTCACTGTTCCGACAGTCTGGTGATGGTGTGCAGTAGAATTTATGTTTTTGATATTTAAATTTTTACATAAATCTTCAATTATTTAATTCTTATATTCTGTTCCCATGTCCGTAATGAACGTCTTCATTGGTACGGTTCAGAATAAAATCTTCAAATATAGCTTTGGCTATTGTTTTTGCACTTTTATTTGGAATTGGTATTGCTACAAGGTATTTTGTTAAATCGCAGATTAAAGTAACGTCGTATTCATTCCCTTGTTCAGACTTCGGCAGTGGACCGATCGTGTCCACGATTATCCTGTCGAAAGCTGTTTGTGGTGTTTCAGTAATGGTTAATGTTGTTTCTGTATGCGTGGTTATTTTCGCTTTTTGGAATTTTAGACATTTTCGTATGTACTCTTTAATATATCGAGTTATACCTTTCCAAAAGTAATGTCTTTTGACCTTGGCCAAGGTTTTGGTAATGCCAGTATGACCTCCTTGAATTGGTTCATCATGGTATGTAGACATAATAGCTTCTTTTTCTTTTTCAGAATTTATTAGGGTCACCGGGTTGAGTAGCGCTACTCTCAATGATTTTAATGTTTTATTGCCCATTTTCTTGAAATTATCTTTTGAAACGTGTTCAAAGATATTTTCCCACGGTGCCACTTTGAGTTGGCTGATTTTATGTATACCGGCTTGCGTCTCAAGCCTTTGGAAAAACTGACCTAAGTCAAGGACTCCATTGGTATATAAATCGCTAACATCATCTCTTGCAGTAATTGTTTGTCCATGTTTAAATAGACATGGCATATTTTTTACGTGCAAGGTCACTACTTTACGTACTTCGTAATTGTTTATGACTCCGTATACGTTGGGCTTTGAAGCTTTTTCTATAGATTGCCTAGGCAAGTCTATTTCTTTTTCTCATGCGCAGGATTTCTGTCTACTTTGGTATCTTGTAGTGACTTTATTTATATTTCTGGTTATATTTTGTAGTTCTTTGATGGTTATTCTTGATAACGCATCGGCTACGTAATTGTCTTTCTCCTTCAAATATTCAACTGTGAAGTTGTATTCTTCTAAGTCTAGCCTCATACGTGTCAGTTTGGAACTTGGGTTAGTCATTGAGAACAAGTATGTTAAATGTCTGTGATCTGTTTTGATAGTGAAATGTTTGCTATTAATGTATGGTCGAAAATGTAATATTGCCCAGTGTATTGCAGCTAGTTCCTGTTCGGTAGTACTCTTATTACTTTCTCCCTTGGTAAAGACTCTTGATGCATATGCAATGGGAAGTTGGAGTCCGTTATGGTTTTGAGTTAAAACCGTTCCACATGATTGCTTACTTGCATCAGTAATTATCCAAAATTCTTTACTGAAATCGGGATATTGTAGCAAGGTAGGTTCCATAAGTTTTGTTTTTAAATATTCGAATGCGTTTTGGCATTCAGCTGTCCATTCAAAAGGAACATTCTTTTTATACCCTTGCAGAGGGTATTATAATTTTGGTCAAAAGTGTGCAACGCAGTGAAGGAGACATCTCCGACCCTATAAAGTATATATATTCTTGATCAGGATCACCTCCTGAGTTGATATAGCCATGTCCGTCTGTCCGTCTGTCCGTCTGTCTGTTTCTACGCGAACTAGTCTCTCAGTTTTAAAGATATCGAATTGAAACTTTGCACACAGCCTTCGATCCTTTGCACGCAGTATATAAGTCGGAACGGCCAGGATCGGACAACTATATCCTATAGCTGCCATATAACTGATTGATCGGAAATGCCATAACTTTAGTGTTTGTTAAGTTAGGAAGTTGGGATTTCCTATGGGTATTTTATTTGGCCAGTCAATCCGACCTACCAAATTTCATAAGGATCGGCCGACTATATCTTATAGCTGCTATATAACTGATTGATCGGTAATACCATAACTTTGGGATTTGTAAAGTTAGGAAGTTGGGATTTTCTATGGCTTTTATATTTGGCCAATCAATCTGACCTACCAAATTTCATAAGGATCGGCTGACTATATCCTATAGCTGCTATATAACTGATTGATCGGTAATGCCATAACTTTGGGATTTGTAAAGTTAGGAAGTTGGGATTTTCTATGGGTTTTATATTTGGCCAATCAATCTGACCTACCAAATTTCATAACTGAACAATTGGAAATGCCATAACTTTGGTGTTTTTAAAGTTAGAAAGTTGGGATTTTTTATGAGTGTTAAGAATGCATCAAATGAATAATTTTGGAGAATATAATTCGGAATATTCTGCAAGGGTATTTCAACTTCGGCTCCGCCCGAAGTTAGCTTTCCTTTCTTGTTACATAATCGTGTTATGTGCCGTGAATAGTCGGAGAAATTTTTTATGAATCGTCTGTAGTAATTGCAGAATGCTATAAAACGTCTTGCGCTGTCTGCATCGTGTGGGGCTGGATAATTCAGTATGACGTCATATTTCTTGTCGTCTGGTAGTATTCCTTTATCTGTGCACTTATGACCTAGAAAAGTCACCTCATGCATAAAGAATGAACATTTTTG
Organism: Drosophila kurseongensis; assembly: GCA_018153305.1. Classification (NCBI taxonomy): domain Eukaryota; kingdom Metazoa; phylum Arthropoda; class Insecta; order Diptera; family Drosophilidae; genus Drosophila; species Drosophila kurseongensis. The sequence continues at coordinate 3,552,063 of JAECXX010000120.1, forward strand.
TGGATGTAACTTCAGGTTGTATTTCCTACATTTCTCAAAAACTTCTGTTAAGTTTTTAAGCATATGTTTTTCGGAGCAACCTATAACTATTAAGTCATCCATATAAAGGAATGCTTGTGAAGGTTCAAGTCCAGAGAATGAAATAGTCATCATTCTCTGAAATGAATTTGGCGCTATTTTTAAATCAAAAGATAATCGCGTGAAGCGATACGAGCCATTGCTCGTTGAAAAGGAAGTTATATCTCTTGAGCCTTTTTCAAGTTCTATTTGGTGAAATCCTGACATTATAAGACATGAAAAGTATTTTGCTCGACCTAGTTGATCTAAAATATCATCAATTCTAGGGAGTGGAAATTTATCGGACAGTAATTTTTTATTAATCTGACGATAGTCAATTACTAATCGCCACTTTTTTCATTCGGAACCTGGAGCTGATTTTTTGGGGACAAGTAATAATGGGATATTGTATTCAGATACAGAGGGTTCGACAATCCCGTCGGTGATTATTTTTCCGACTTGCTTTTGAATTTCGTTCGCCTGACTATGTGGGCTTCTATAGTTTTTTATGTATACGGGTTCATCATCTTTTAATCTCAGTTTTTGTTTGTAGAAATTATTCGTGCTTATTGGTTCTGTTTCTAATCCGAATATGTCATTATATTTTTTACATAAGTTTGAGAGTTGTGATTTGATTCACTTTATCTTCGTCTGTTGTAATCAGTAGTCTTATGAAAGCATTTTATGTTGTAGCTATGGTACTTGCTATATAAATTCCATGCTCAATTTCTTGAGTTGGAATTAATACACTGTCCTCTTTTGAATTTAATTTTATTTTTCTAATGACTTGTGATCTTGCTGGCAAAAGAATTGAGTTATTGCCAGAACTGTATGCCATTGGAACATAAATTGGAAATTTTAAATTGTTTGGTCTTATTATAAGCCAATCTTCAGATGGCTGAAAGTCTAGTTGGCAGTTGTATTTTTTAATGAAATCAATTCCTAAAATGCCTTCACAAGGGACAGCTAAGTGTAAGTCTACGATATGAAAATCGTGTGGAATTGTGTACTTGGTAGTCTGTATTTCAATTGATGTCAAGCCTTTGGATTTAGTAATTTCTTGGCTTATTCCCCGTATATCTATTATGTTATTATTATTTATTTATTATTTTTTTTTTTTTCGCGCGGAGTCCCATGGCCCACTTACCTGCCCAACCGACCGAGGGGCGCAGCCGTGTATCGTACGGCACGATTCGCGAGAAGATAGACGCGAGATAAGGAAATATAGGTAAAAGTCCGGGGAAAAAAGTAATAGTAATCAATTTTGTGCCAATGAAGCTAGTATTAATCGTTTTAAGAGCGGCATAGAGTCAAGATTTGAGATTATAGGAAAAAATCTATTATACTCAGAACACAATACTCTGAAAGGCTCATGCAAGGCATAGTTAGATCTACAATGATTTAATATTAGGGGAATATAATTTCTAGTTAATCTACTTGGCACAGAAAAATTTAGCCGACTTACCAAGTAGTAAAATCACCATGTATAAGGTTATAAATGGAGACAGTACCAAGCATCGTTCTATGGTTGGCTAGGGAGGGTAAATTAATCAACAGAAGTCTACTAGAATAAGAAGGTAAGTTAAGATTTGCATCCCAGTTTAGGCGCAAAAAGAAGAAAGTTTTTTTGTACTGATTCAATACGACCAATATGTGTTCCGTATTGCGGACTCCAGACGGGAGACCCATACTCCAGAATCGGACGGACTAACGAAATAAATAAAGTTTTAGTTAAATAAGGATCATCGAATTCTTTTGACCACCTTTTAATAAATCCAAGCACTCCTCTGGCTTTATTAACCATGGACGAAATGTGGTTTGAAAATTTTAGTTTAGGGTCCAAGAGAACGCCAAGATCGTTTACAAGAGTTATTCTATCCAAAGAGCTGCCACTTAATGTGTAAGTCGCGTATATCGGATTGACCCGATAAAAAGTCATCAGGCACAACTTAACATCATCTGCGTACATAAGTACGCGAGAATGACTTATTTATGATTTACAGAGTCAAATGCTTTACTAAAGTCAGTGTAAATGACGTCTGTTTGAAAACTACTATTGAAGCCTTTTATCACAAATGTAGTGAGTTCTAGAAGGTTTGTAATTGTGAATCTACGTTTAATAAATCCGTGTTGATACGGAGAAATGATTGATCTACAAAGGTGCTGTAAATGAGGAGTAATGATTTTTTCAAAAAGCTTAGGAATAGCTGACAACTTAGAAATACCTCTGTAGTTACTGGCTTCTAACTTGTTACCTTTTTTTAAAAGAGGAATAACAAATGATTCCTTTCAAATATTTGGGAATTGGGAGGTTTCTAGAGATAAGGTAAACAACTTGTGAAGAGGTTTGCACAGGGCCTTAGCGCAATACCTAAGCACGCACCCAGGAATACCATCGGGCCCTGGCGAATAAACAGGCTTAATACGAAGAAGATCCAAAAGAAGAGAGCTTTCTGTTAAAGTGGGACAGAATATGAGGTTTGACTTGGACATGGTGTAAGAATAAGGCTGTGATGAATAATCTAAAGTAGAGTAAGTCGTTTGAAAAAATTGGACAAATAAATCGGCTATTGCCTGATCTGTGGTTGCCGTCATGTTTTCGAACGACAGCGAGGAAGGAAAAGAATTAGATTTACGCTTGGTGTTAACGAAATTATAAAACTGTTTCGGGTCCTGAGAGAACTGGACCTTACAACGGTTTAAGTAACTATTATAACACTGAGCATTAAGCACGTTAAATCTTGACCGAGCACTTAAATATCTAGTAAAAACAGATTGAGAACCGGTATTTTTATATTTCCTAAAAAGTCTGGACTTTACATTTCTTGAGTGTGTCAACTCTTTGCTAAACCAAGGTGGTTTATTGGAAATTGACGGATAATACCACGGAACACAGGAATTAAAAAATGAGTTTATTGCTGTATAAAAAACATTAACTGCATCGGACATATTATTGCATAAGTAAAGATCAGACCAATTAAAGCCATCTTGTATGTTTTGAAATATATCGAAATTTTCTTTTACTAAAGAGATTTCGGCAGCTGTGTCTACCAAAAATACAATTTCTTTTCCGGTAGCCACATGGGTGAATGAGACGAATATATTCTGGCTGAGATTAATAGTATGAACTGTTACGTTCTCTACTGTTGAGTATTTAAAGGGGTTTGGGAGTTTCCCGAAGTGTCATTGGCTACTCTTACATTATTTGTATTATTGTTATTGTAGCCTCTGTTCGAGTTGCCACGGCCCCTTGAGTTTCCTCTGTAGTTGCCGCAACCATTGTTATGGTTGGTATTGTTGTAGTAACTATAATTGTTACTACGACCACTGAAATTACCTCTATAACTTCCGCGTCCGCGGTTTCCGCCGCGCTGTGTATAGTTATTGTAGTAAAGGACCGAGTTTGGTTGTCCATGCATGATAAGTTTTACCTTATCAATCGTGCAGTTTTTAGTCATTGCTTTTACTGCATGCTGTGTGGAATAACTTCTTGCTAGTTCTAGTGTTAAACCGTCTGTTATGTACGCACTTTCTAAAGCCTTCGTCATCTGCTCAATCTCTGATGTGTATTGATTTGCAGTTTTATTGCGTTGCTGTAGATTCATCAGCTTTGCTGACAATACTTCTACATTCTCGCCTTTGACGTTACTTTTTAATTTGGCAATTACTTCACCTTACCGTTATTTATTATAGAGACAGCTAGGTTTTCGTGTTCGCTTTTAATTGACTCTATTATATGTAATGCAACAATGAAACTGGTTAAGTTTTCTGCTTTACCATCGAAAACTGGTATAAGCTTTGTTGCAGTGTTAATGAAGTCAATATTTGTTTGTGCCATTTTGAAGTTGTTGTTCTCAGTAATGCTTGCGCTTGAGTCTGAGTCTGATTCTGTTGTATTATCTACGTTTGATAATAAAACGGCTGGGATAGTAAGATTATTTAAATCTTCTTCCTTTATTTTCGCGTTGAACTCTTCTGACTCTGTCTGATCGACGCCAGTTGGCTCTCCAATGTTAATTCTTCATCGGTTTCAACTGTTATCGCGGTATTAAGAGTGGTCGGTACAGAGATATCTAAGTTGAATTTTTCTTTTATCGATATTAGATTTTCTCTGAGCCTTTTCAAAAATTTTGATACTTTTGACCAATGATCATCATTTAATTTTTCTCGTTGCCCATGTATTAATATATGCGCCTCGTTACAGCAGTTTACTATTATTTCTGCATGTTTCTTTATTGTGCTTCCTTGAATTGGTCTATTTTGTTTAAGAGATTTGTAGGATTTATCGAATTCTGTTTTTATTTTATTTAATTTCGAATACAAATCGTTCTATTCCATGATAATCTTATCTATGTAATTTTACCATAAGGATCGTGGTTTCACCGAGTATAAGATGGTAATCCACGACCTCCTTTACTGAGACGTATGGCAAAGTATTTAGGATTAAACCCTTTATTTTTTTATTGCAAGCAAACAAAGGGCTGAATTCCAAATTGTACTTTTCCATATAGTCATATTCAAATTCAGTAATGGGAATGAAGGTTTTATGACAATGAAGAATGGCTAATGCACGCATTCAAAATTCTGGGTCATCAAGACAGCTATCTAATTCTATAGTATTAAATGCCATAATGTGATTAAATTTTTTTTTAAATTTTGTTTAACGATTATTCTGATTTAAATCTTGCTAAAATCATTTGCCTTAATTATGTTAGACGACATTGTAGGGCCATATTAATCGTTCTTAGAAACTAGGTATTTGGTGTCTGTACTAAAAATACCGAAGTCCGTTTCAATTGATTCTACCCGAATGCCTAGAATGATTCTTAATAGTGTTATTTTTTTGAAAGTGTTAGGTATTTCAATGGTTTTGAGAGATATCTTTCTTCATATTTATCCTCCAAATCGATTAACTCTCAACTCAGTTAGTTAAACCGAACGTCCGAAAAAAAAATTTCTGAATAATCTCTTGGATATTCATATTTTGAGAATAAACAATCATTCAATAAATGGGTATGAAATTGAACACTCTATCCTTTCTTTTTTTTTTATTCTTAGATCTTATCTAGATCGTTTGCTCTGCTTAAATACTTCTTCTTTAAACATTTATTGTGCAACTTGTATATTTTGTAAAAAAGGATTTGCGCTCATTATTACAACGATTATTATTAAGAGTATATGCACCCAATATAGGTCAATATTGTTTGGTTCTACTTTGCTAATAACGTTAGCAGTGGAGTCCACTGACTTAACGTCTACAATTCCCATTTTGGGTAGATATACTCCTAATATATACGTATTATTATAATTACTATGATTTTCTGTAGAGAATTTATTTATTTTATTGTTATTCATTCATTTAAAGACATTTTAAATAGATATATGTAAATATTCCTGTTTTTGCATATTTCCCTGCCTAGCTTTCTCTTTGATTTTAGGGCCACTGAGAAACACTCAGCAAAATAAAGTCAACAAAAACAAATTTTTGCATTTATAACAGGAATTTGGGAATTCAAATTTGATTAATTAAATAAATGTAATAAAATGTCTGCTGGCATAATCGCATAAATTTCCTTTCGATAATCAGAGTGAAAAAAATTTTTTTTTTTGTGTTAGTTTTCATATAACTGATTTACAATATTTTGCTCTATATAAACCAATATCAGTTATATGTTGTAAGTATATAGCCTAACAGTGGTTAGTATTTTTAGAGCAGCGCTTTCGCGCATCGACTCAGGTTAGAAGTTTAAAATTAAAGGCAACTTAGGCATTGGCATAAATGAAGCCCTTGTTGCGTTACTTTGCTCGTTTGCAAAGTATTTTGTCCAATTCTTTAATATTCCGTTCCTGTACTTCCTTATCCTGCGAGGTCGTTGCAATATTCCTGTAGTCCTGTAGACCACACTTTATTTTCCTGCGTTGGCGTAGAAGGATTTGCCATTCCTTCCACACTTTTTCTGGTTCTGCTGCTGGTTTTTGTTTTTGTTTGTTTTTTTTTTTTGGCCTTTTTGATTCAGGCGGTGCCGGTGCTGGTCATCCCACAGGCTGATAATTTTTAAACAATTTTTCCTTAATTTACAGCTTTTATATATTTAAAAAAAAAAATTCACATCACTTTATGATATTTTTTTTTTATTGATTTGCAGTTTTGTTTTCAATCCGAAGATTGCACTATTCACAGTCACGGTCGCCATGTAATAAGTTCAATCAATTCTGTATTTAATATTTATTTTGTTGAATTTAATAGGGTTATAATATGCACTAATAAATGTGCATTCGGTTCGGGGCTCATTTCATGAATGTTGCCGCTTGACTTAAGAATAAGTTGGCTTGGCTTAAAATTCAAATAGCTGCGCGAGCATCGCCGCGGCCAACGCTTATGTATCTAAATATCTATATTAATGTATATGTGCCGCTGCAGAGCAGCGGTCAATGCCTATGCATAAGTGTATATAAGCGGCGCAAGTAGCGGCCGCGCATGAGAAAGAGGGTGTTATGCTCACATGGTAACCGAATGATCGGCCGCGCATGCAGACATGCCGGCTCAGTATTTAGGATGCTCATAACATTGTTGTGTGGGTCGAATTACTGCGCACTTGAATTGCTGGGAATATTAGGACATAAACAAATGCAACAATGTTGCAGTGATATAAGTGGTACAGTGTGTACCCGATATGTGAGCATACTACAGTCCATAACCTTACCAAATTTAAAGTGGCATACCTCTAAAGACTTCTGATTCGATTCTCTAAAAATCTGCATTCAAATTTTTCAATTTAACGTTGATCAAATTTTTGACGATTTTTCCGATGACTTCATGTTAGTTATTTCTAATTTTTCGCTGTCTTGTAAAAGAGTGACTTAAAATTGGACTTCGAGAGTCCATAAATTTACCAAACTTAAGCCGATTTCAAAGTGGCATACCTCTGAAGACATGTGATTCGAATCCCCATAAATCTGAATTCAAATTTTTCAATTTAACGTCGATCAAATTTTTGACCCATTTTCATGTTAGTTATTTCTACTTCTCCGATGACTTGTAAAAGAATGTCTTAAACTTAAGCCGATTCCATAGTGGCATATCTCTAAAGACTTGTGATTCGATTCCCTATAAATCTGAATTCAAATTTTTTAATTTAACGTTGATCAAATTTTTGACCCGTTTTCATGTTAGTTATTTCTAATTTTCCGATGTCTTGTTAAAGAGTGACTTAAAATTGAACTTAAAGAGTTCATAACTGTGGGAATAGGTCAGGCAGCTCCGTTCAGCGCGATCGAAATATCCAAAAAACGCAGTTTAACACGATTTAAATTCATTAAAATACCTAAAATTATTATCAGAACTACTTGTTACTAATTTCATTTAAATAAAACTGTAAACTTATTTTAATAAAACGTGAAAGTGAAAAGTAAAACGACGAAAAATGTGCTAGACTTACAATGACGAAGACTGTGGAAAACGAAAAGAAAAGCTTGCAAAAACGACGTACGAGTGTGTGAAAAAGACGCTACAAACACCACGGTAATCTGCACTATACATATACTTAAAACGACGCGTATGTGTATTTAAACGACGAGTAGAGACTGTGAGTGTGAACGACAAATAGAGTGGAAGGAAAAACAACGAGTACGAGCAAAGAAGAGCTTTGAAAAAATGATTTTTTCGACCCTTGCTGATTTTGAATCGGTTTTACAGGCGTTAAAAACTGAAAAAAAGAAGAATCTGGACCTTTTGCACAAGTTTGTCTACGAATATGACGGTGATCGACAAAATCGAAAACGGCTACGTGGTTTTGAAGGTTTTAATTTTGTGGAAAGTGATGAACTCTTCAACCAAAAAGTGTCTTACGTTGCGCAAAATATGTCAAACAACGACCTTGCCATAATTTGCAACATTTTGGTCTTGCAACACGACAAAAATGATCTGATGTTTCACATTTTCCGAAATTTGCGTGTTAGAAAACTACTAGAACCCGCTGATGAAGAAGACTCGGAAGATGATGAAATAGACGAACAAGAAGAGAATGACAAGGACAACGACGAGAAAAGTTCAAGTGGTGAAGACGACGAGTTTCGTTCTGTACGCAGCAACCCAGAAAAGCAGGCAAAAGCGAACAACAAAAACGCACAGGCTGGTACAGTAGCGTCCAAGAATAACGATTCCGCTCAGTACAAAGTTTTGCTGTGAATTCGTCCCGATTTTCAGTAAACTTCCGAGATGTAGAAGTGGAGATGATACCCTTGCAGTTGAGGTTTGGGTTGTCGATTTCGAAGACATGGCTTCCATTTTGTACTGGGATGACCTGCAAAAATTTATTTTCGCGAAACGTTCTCTAAAAGGTCCCGCTAAAATGTACATTATGAGTGAGCGATGTTGAAAAACGCATTGATCAAAGAGTTCAAAGCCGAAGTGAGTGGTGCTCAATTACATAAGTTGTTATCGGAAAGAAAAATCAAAAACAATGAAAGTGTTCAAGAATATCTTCTCAAAATGAAAGAAATGGCTTCTCGTGGCAGTGTAGATAACAGTGCTCTTGTGCAATACGTGATTGATGGCATTAATGATTTGAGCGTCAATAAATCGATATTTTACAACGCTAAAGACTTGAAGGAGTTCAAGAAAAGTTAAAGTGCTACGAGAAAATTCGTGAAAAATCCGGAAAGCCAAAAAATCAAGACGACAAGTCGAAATTTGCGATTGGCAAAGACAGTGCAGCCCATAAAGACGTATCCATGCAAAGAAAGGTACATTGCACCAACTGTGGTGTAATTGGCCATACATCAAATCAGTGCCCTAATCGAAGCAGCGGTCGGAAATGCTTTAAGTGCACAAATTTCGGACACATATATAAAGACTGCCCCACAGGCAAAATTAAAACGGTTGAAACTCCGAAAAAAATCGTAAAGTATCGGATGATAAATTGTCGATGTGTAAAGATGTGTTTACTCGCGTCCGCGTAGATTCGCATTCTCCGAGCGGTGTATTATCGACGATCAAATCGAACAGTGGCTGAAGGACGGAATCATCGAGCATTCTGAGTCCGAGTACAGCAGTCCGGTCGTCCTGGTTAAGAAACGCGACAATACAACTCGACTCTGCATTGACTACAGAAGGATTAACAAGGTAATAGTACGAGATTTGTTTTCCCTTTCCTTGATCGAAGACCAATTGGACAGTCTCCAAGATGTTCACGTATTCTGCGCGCTGACCTAAAAAACGGATTTTTCACGTTAATGTCGATGCAGAAAGCCGCTAGTTTACGTCCTTTGTTACTCACAATGACCAGTAACAGTTTTTGAAAGTCCCTTTTGGCCTTACGAATTCTCCAGGCGTACTTTAAAGGCACGTTAACGCCATTTGCCGAGACTTGACCCGATCTGGTATAGCGATTCCTTATATCGACGATATCATAGTCCCAGCTACAGACGAAGATGAAGCAGTAGCCAATCTCAAGACAGTCATCAAGCGTTGTGAGGACTACGGTTTGATGATAAATCTAAAGAAATGATGTTTATTTAAAAAGAAAATCGAGTTTCTAGGCCCAAAGCATTGAAAACCAAAAGATCTGTATCTCAGATGAAAAAACAAAGGCTGTGACGAAGTTTCCTTTACCGACAAACCAGAAGCAACTACAAAGCTTTCTAGCTCTGGTTGGATATTTTCGGAAATTTATCCTGAACTTTTTCATCATCGCCAAAACTTTGACCGACCTGATGAAGCACGACGCCAAGTTTTATTTTTCAGGGAGATAGATGCTTTTAACATGCTGAAGACTTTGATTACCCAGAAACCAATTTTAAAGATTTTTCACCCGCAGCACGAAACAGAGCTACATACAGATGCATCGATTGATGGTTTTGGAGCAGTCCTGCTCCAAAAGTCGCCCAATGATAGCCAGATACATCCGGTGTACTACATGAGCAAGAAAATGACCGAAGCAGAAAGAAAGTTTTCCAGCCACGAATAAGAAATCCTGGCAGTGGTAGAAGCATTTCGTAAATTCCGAGTTTACCTTTTAGGTATGTATTTTAAATTGGTCAGCGATTGCAATGCTTTTACAAAGACGATGAAAAAAGGGAAGTCTGTACTCGAGTCGCACGTTGGATCCTCGCACTTCAGGAGTTTAACTTTGAAGTTAAACACAGATCAGGTACACGCATACGTGATGCAGATGCTTTAAGCCGTTATCCTGTAATGATGATCTCCGACGAAAGCTTGCACAGCAAACTAAAGTGTGTTCAATCGCAGGACGAGCAACAAAAAGCTATAATTGACATCCTTGCTGAAAAATCTAGCCACAACAATTTCTTCATGAGATCGGGTCTGTTGTACAAATTGGTGAACGACGATGAACTGGTAGTCTTACCACCAGTCCTTCAACGCGAAATCATTCGACAGGCACATGAAGAAGGACACATTTCTGTGAAGAAGACCAAGGAGATCATAGGAAAGAAATATTACATCCCAAATCTCGAAGACAAGATCCAACGACAAATCAAATGCTGCATTCCATGCATTGTTTTAAACCGCAAACTTGGGAACAAAGAGGGAGAGTTACACCCATTGCCGAAGGAAGCGGAGCCGCTTCAAACATTTCACATCGATTTTTTGGGGCCTCTCGAATCGACTCACAAGGCATACAAGCACATTCTTGCTGTCATTGACAGACTCACCAAATTTGGTTGGCTGTATCCCACAAAATCAACATCTTCCAAGGACATCATCACCATACTGGAGGCTCAGAGCGCAATATTTGGCAATCCTGTTCAAATAATATCCGATCGAGGCACAGCGTTCACTTCAGAAGACTTCAGAAACTATTGTGAGAACGAGGGTATTGCACTCCACGCAGTTACTACAGGAGTTCCAAGAGCAAATGTCCAGGTTGAACGCCTGAACGCCGCAATTGTTTCATTGTTGTCCAAACTGTCTATAGATGACCCAAGCAAGTGGTACAAGTTTGTAAGCCAGGTTCAGCAGACAATCAATTCCACGTACAGCAAGAGTACACATACAACTCCATTCGAGCTTCTTGTAGGTATCAAGATGCGCACTAAAGCTGACATCAAGTTGAAGGAAATGATTGAGTAAGAACTAATCCAAATGTTCAAGGACAATCGAGATGAGATCCGTAAAGCTGCCAAGCAACAGATCCTTGTTATGCAAACCGAGAACAACCACTCGTATAACCTCAGACGTAGACCAGCAGCAACATACAAAGTCGGCGATATTGTCGCTGTCAAACGCACTCAACTTGGTGGTGAACGAGCATTAAGATCGAGAGAAGCGAATGAGCAAGACGTGCGAACAAACGAAGTTAAAATACCCAACATTATTATCAGAACTACTTATCACTAATTTTATTTAAATAAAACTATCAACTTATTGTAATAAAACAACAAATAGTAGGACTTCTTATTTAAATAGGAAAACCAATTCCACATAACTTTACTAAATTTAACCCGATTCCAAAGTGGCATACCTCTAAAGACTTGTGATTCGATTCTCTAAAAATCTGCATTCAAATTTTTCAATTTAACGTTGATCAAATTTTTGACCCATGTCAGTTATTTCTAATTTTTCTATGACTTGTTTAACGGTGACCCCAATTTTTGGGACTTCGAGAGCCCAAAACTTTACCAAATTTTACCCGATTCCAAAGTGGCTTTAATAGTTCCTTAATAATTTTTGCGACTTGTTCTCTTTCAAACTTTGGTTCAGTTATCAAATTCTTGAAATTTAACATCCTTGATGCTTTCGTTTATACGATGACTCCTTATAGGTGTTTTAGTTACAAAGGTCTTCTCAAGCTTTACTTTCCGATCTTCTTTTATTAACTCGTGGCTTAAATACGAATTCATAGCTCCAGAGCCAATTAATAGTTTCAGTGCATCTCTCCCTTTTCCATTGATTACAATGTAGGGCAACACTGACTTGTGGGTATCCTTCCTTATGAACTAAGCTCTTAGTCAGGCTCCCTCTCTAATGTATTAATCTGTCCCTTCCTGGAATGTCCAGACTGCCATTGTTTTGCATTTCTCGAAGTTGAGGAGCATTCTGCTACCTCTTTTTTCGGCATAATTGCTCGTCTGTTGACGTATGAACTACTTCCGGTCGACTGGTCATTCTGACGCCTATTTCCACTTGTCTCGTTCCTATTCCACCTGTAATTTTCTCGCCTGCTAGCACCCAACATTCCCTGTTGTCTGTACCCGTCATTATAGTCAGTATTACCTCTTGCATAATAATTATTGTATCCTCTGTTCTTATTATATCCCTGATATTGTTGTCTGTACCGGTCATTATAGTCAGTATTACCTCTTGCATAATAATTATTGTATCCTCTGTTCTTATTATATCCCTGATATTGTTGTCTGCCGTTGTTTCCAGAATTAATAGGGTTACTTGATCTATTTACTTCCCTTGTCCTCAGAAAGAAGTCCCTTTCTTGAATGGCTATTTCGTACGCCCTATGCAATGTGTTCAGCTCCCTACTCCGAACAGCACTACCTAAATTGCCTTTTAGCCCTGTAACGAAAGTCTCTAAACAGGTTGCTTCATACAACTTATTTTTTGTCTGTAAGGCCGTAGAGTTAGTCTCCGTCCTGTCGATGATATTATGCGTGTCAGAAATCTCGTCGTAGAATGCTTCTACCGACAATTTTTTCTAATTTTTCTAATTGATTTAACTCCCTCAATAAATCCGGTTCTGATCTTTTGTCCGCAAAGTGAGTAATTAATATCTTATTGATCTCGTCCCAGTTTAGACGCGAGTTAGACTTTACCAGAACGTCATCTGCCCTTCCTTGAATCTTGTTTCTTATTTGTCTCAACACTAGAAGCCCCATGGGAGTCTGGTCTGCTCCCCTAATCACCAAAAGAATCTCCGAAAGCTTTATTCCTCCTAACATATCGATCTTCGGTTGCTGGCCTACCAACTGGTCCACCATCCTTCCTACTCTATTCCTATCTCCTGTCGTACCTGATGTTGCAGCCTCTGCCTATATCTGCTCCGCAATTGTCGGCAAGCTTGTGGCCTTTTTTAATACTCTATTTCTAGTCAATGGCCTCAGTGACTCCTTAACCTTGTTTAACCTTGACATCTATTTCCCTGTTTCCCTTTTTAAGAATTTCTATATTTCTAAAAAAATTCTCTGTTTGTTTTTATACCCTTGCAGAGGGTATTATAATTTTGGTCAAAAGTGTGCAACGCAGTGAAGGAGACATCTCCGACCCCATAAAGTATATATATTCTTGATCAGGATCACCTCCTGAGTTGATATAAGCATGTCCGTCTGTCCGTCTGTCTGTTTCTACGCAAACTAGTCTCTCAGTTTTAAAGATATCGAGTTGAAACTTTGCACACACCCTTCTTTCCTTTGCACGCAGTATATAAGTCGGAACGGCCGGGATCGGATCGGCCGACTATATCTTATAGCTGCCATATAACTGATTGGTCGAAAATGCCATAACTTTGGTGTTTGTAAAGTTAGGAAGTTGGGATTTTCTATGGGTTTTATATTTGGCCAATCAATCCGACCAATAAAATTTCATAAGGATCGGCGGACTATATCCTATAGCCGCCATATTACTGATTGATCGGAAATGCCATAACTTTGGTGTTTGTAAAGTTAGGAAGTTGGGATTTTTTATGAGTGTTAAGAATGCATCATATGAATAATTTTGGAGAATATAATTTACAGAATATTCTGCAAGGGTATTTCAACTTCGGCTCCGCCCGAAGTTAGCTTTCCTTTCTTGTTTTTTCTTTGAATAGCTCCGGAAGTGTATTGTGATCAAGTTACATAATCTTTCTGACCACCCTTGCGCTATGCAGTGGCGTAACAATCTAGTCAAGAGCGGACAAACACCCTGCGATTTGTATTCGTTTTTTTTTTCACGCACTTCCATTCCATGAGCCGCGTCATTAAATTTTTTTTTTGCTTTATTATTCCACATCTTCTTCTCACAAACCACCGTGCTGAAGATAACCAAAATTCCTGCGCGATGCAGTTATTTTAGCCAATCATCTTGTGATTTATCTTTCCACGCACTTTTGTATTATAAGCCGCATCATGAAATTCCGGGTATTCACTCGGCGACTAGACTGCATCACCGCTTTCACTTCGGTCAAACCTCTCGTTGCATCGGACCTCCATCTCGAAGCTGTTGCTAACCATGTTGGCTTGATCGAGTTGCAACGAACCTCCGTTCGAACCTGCTGCAACAACCAACTTAGTTCGATTGAGTTGCATCGAGCCTTGGTTCGAGCACGCTGCACCACTCGTTTTGGTTAGGTTCCGTCTCCGTCTCTACCCCTCTCCAATGCTCATTTCTGCTAGCCTTGCAATCTTCTAGTCTTTTTATAACCTTGCAGAGGGTATTATAATTTTGGTCAAAAATGTGCAACGCAGTGAAGGAGACATCTCCGACCCTATAAAGTATATATATTCTTGATCAGGATCTACTCCTGAGTTGATATAAGCATGTCCGTCTGCCCGTCTGTCTGTTTCTACGCAAACTAGTCTCTCAGTTTTAAAGATATCGAGTTGAAACTTTGCACACACCCTTCTTTCCTTTGCACGCAGTATATAAGTCGGAACGGCCGGGATCGGCCGACTATATCCTATAGCAGCCATATAACTGATTGATCGGAAATGCCATAACTTTAATGTTTGTAAAGTTAGGAAGTTAGGATTTTTTATGAGTGTTAAGAATGCATCATATGAATAAGTTTGGAGAATATAATTTACAGAATATTCTGCAAGGGTATTTCAAGTTCGGCTCCGCGCGAAGTTAGCTTTCCTTTCTTGTTTTACTTGACTTCTTCCAACATATACACACTTTTACTTTTATTATTTTTTTAAATTTATCTAGCTCTGTTTGCGTCACGTCTCACTTCCATCACATTTATATTTATTCACAGCCCAATTAGGATCCAATATGAGATCCAATAAATGTTTCCATGGTCTTCCTCAGTTCTCTGGGTAATCAGCAATCAAAATTGGCTTATTCTTCTTCCAGCTGAAGTGACCGGCTGAGCCAGTTAAGTATCCGTTATATTATTTGTTATCAAGTTAAATATATTTAATTTAAAATACCCGTCTGTTCTCTTTAGTTTCGAATTTAGATTAATTTTATTATGGCATGTTGGTCCAATTGGATCCTCAGCCCGGAAATATTTATGTGTGTTAAATTATGTATGTGTTAGTGCTTAAATGCTAACAAGTAGTTTTTTGTGTACTGCTCGAGCAAGAGTTGTCGCACATCCTGCATGTTGCTGACGGTGCAATTCTAGCAAAATGTTATGTAGGGCGATGAACGGATAGCTGCCGGTCATCATCCAGATTTCTGCAAAAATGCAGAATTTATATTGGAAATTTCGCCTAAACAAACTGCAGATAATGTTAGCGTGGATCTTGTTGTAAAAAAGAATAGGTTTTTTGGCATGTGTTCCCAGTCAGACAAAAGGTCTTTCTGCTTTTATTAATTTGCAAGAGGAATCCGTTTTATTATGAGACATTTGCATTTCACAGCTAGCTTCTGAAGCCAACAGTTCTGTTGGCCTCTCATCGGGTGGATTCTCATCTTCCTCTTCGGCAGCTGGATGAACAGGCCCTCTTCTGAGAATAGTGGGCGATATTTTGAATATCTCGTTTAAATTTTCATTAACTCATTTTTACTTTTACAACTCTGACAAAATTATCTTTTCCATGGATTGAATTAATTATTAGTCAAATTGGCCATTGCAAAACTGGAGTATTATCTTCCTTTATCAGCTGATTTTACCGCCGCTCCCCAAAGTCCCTTAAAAGGCGGTGCTCTTGGTGGATAAACTTGTATTTGTCGCCTTTTTTATTGCATGTCTTCACTATAGACTTTTTGGCCTTTTTCGAGAAAATAGCCTCTTTCAATTCAGAAAGCTTATTCCTGGCTCCACCAAAATTGGTTGCATTGTTGCAGTGTACAGTCTGACATTTTCCTCGACGTCTTATAAATTGACGAAGAGCTGCCAAGAATGACCAGTTCCAAATTAACTCCATCCTTCTTAAATCGTAGAACGATGCTTGGCACTGCTTTGATTGATAAACTTGTTATCGGGGATGTGGAGAGTCCCGAGTTACTGGATCGCATAATTTTCCTAAATCTTAAAAGTATTAATTTCATGTTACTTAGCACAAAATTAGTATTAGTATTTTGTTGCGTATGTATTCTTACATAGTCTGTTCGTTTCTATACTGTCCTTTTTCACTTCTCGCGATCTCAATTTTTACGCCCATTGGGAAATAGGGCTCCGCGCGTAACAAGCAAAAAAAAAAATACACGGAATTAGTCGGAGAACTATATTTCAAGATTGTTCCAATTCTTTAAATTTACCCAATGACGTATCTTACGATTTCTTTATAAAGCGCAGAATGTTGGCTACTATTCTTAGTAGTTTATCAAAGGAATTGCCTTGGTTTATACCACAAAGCCAATTCGGAATTTGCGTTTTAGGTAAGACGGTTTCGCAGCAACAAATGGTAATTGCCATTTTGATGATGGACCGTACAAGAGCAGTGGACCACTGAACCAAAGACTTAAACTGGTAAATTGGGAACCACTTATTCCTCTTGAAGCCATGTCTGCTTTCCGATGGAACATGGCGCCATTCCTTTTATAATGATGCTTCTTGGATGGTGGTGATTTATTATTTATTTAACATCTACAGATGTTGCTGACGGCTGCGCGGCAGACGCCTCCTCCGGACCTACACCTGCCGCTGCCTATTTTGGACCGCCCGCTCGAGTCGCACCTTCTGATCTGCAACTCGTCAAATTGACCAGGCGTCTACGTTGTGTGGTGCTGCAGTTGGCTCTGGTATAATTTTGACGCCTTCTAATACGAACACGGGACTATCGCAGTTAACAGTATCTGGAGTCGCTCAAAGGGAACCTAAGCCCTTATCGGGCGTTGCACAAAAAAGGCTAATTATTTCTCCCACCTTAATCCTGGTGCTTCTGAAGATGACGTCAAATATTTTCGTTTAAAATTGGACTTCCTGAGGAACATCTTGATAAGACTCTCGATGTTTCTATATGGCCTGCACATGTTATTGTTGACGAGTACGTAAACATGCTTAATACTCGGCTCTAAATAATTATTATTCCCTACGCTACCAGAATGTTCGCAGCTTATTGGGCAAACTTAGTAAGTTGCACATCAACAGTGTCTCCTTCGATGCCAATGTGATTGTTTTTACCGAAACGTGGCTTAATTCCTCTGTGTCTGACTGCGAAATATTTGCTGCAAATTATGTTATATATAGATGTGATCGCTCAGTGCGTCTTGGCGGTGGTGCTCTTATTGCCGACAAGTCCGATCTTGTCTCTCAACGTATTTCGATAATTGGTAAGGCCAGCACATTAGAGTTTGTTGCAGTTCGGATTAAGCTTCACGATTATTTCGTTTTTATATCATGCTCGTATATTCCCTCTCGGTCTGATATTAGCCTCTACTTTCAGCATTTGGCTCAAATACAGATTATTCATTCAACCCTTGGCAATAACGATAATCTTATTGTTATGGGCGACATTAACCCCCCTGTCATTTCTTAGTCATCAACTGATTTAAGTGCTCTCGTTCCCACCACGGCCCATGTGTTTGTTGACGGTCTTATTGATCTTTCATTAGGACAACTAAACTGAGTCTCGAACTGCTCCAGTAAAACTTTAAACCATTACTGTCATGTCCCGAAATCGAACCAGAATATTTTCGCTGTTTTCGAAGAGCTAAATACGCAGATATGAATTCAAACGATGATCCCTTACGTATTGTAGAACAGTTTCGATACGTTCGTTCCCTCATTTCCCTCTGCAAACGCGTCTCATAGGCCTCCTTGGTTCTCTCGTAGACTCTCTTTCCTGAAAAACTCCATGTCCAGACTTTTTAAGACATTTAAGAGAACAGGGCTGCAAGTTGACCATTCGAGGTATCTAATTGCTCGTTCAAATTTCTTAGTCCACAATTCCGAAAGTTACAATAGTTACTTAAACAGTTGCAGAATCGAATTCCAAGACAACTCCAAGCAGTTCTACGCATTCGTAAATTCGAAACGAAGCTAATCGCACATTAAAAACTGCCGCGGTATTGCAAAGCTGAGCGCTATCCCCAGCACCAGCTACAGCACCAATGCAGCTCAGCAATGTCCCTAACTCAGCATGGCTTTATGAAACGAAGGTCAACGAATCTAGACATTCGTCTTTAACTTTCAAAGTGAACGGTAGTGTTTTTTTTCAATCGGTGAGTTGTATCAAAACAATTTTCATTCAGTTGTTATATATACTTTTAAATTCCGTTCGCTTCGCGAATGAACTATAAATCTTTGAGCACAAACTAATACCTAAAAATGGTTTTAATTTCGTAATTCTGTTCCGTGTTTTCTTTTCTTGTAACCCCGCCGTTTTTCTTTTGTGCGTTGTTCGTCGTAAGTCGTAGTGCTGTTTTTAGTGTTGCTTTTGCATGCACCTTAACTAAATAACGCTCCCGCTCTCTCGCTCCCTTTGTTTTGAAAGTTCTAAGCGTGCAGTTTTCGCGCTCTGGCGGTACTTAAAACTGCTCGCTTATAAATTAAAATTTGTTTTCTTGGTACTGTGGTTCCAATAAGAAGAATGAGTAATACTAATTAAGTCTGCTTACTGGCCATGTGAAAACTTTGTGCACACCAAGTGCGCCAATTTTACTGGCCGGAAAAAAGATGACCTTTCCAAAGGGGCCCAATTTGCAGTTCTGTTGAGATGCTTGTGTCGAGGTTGTGAACTAGATGAAATCGTTCATACGCCTAACTAAAGGCGGCTTGATGGGACTGATTAGCTGGATTCGCAGTTTAATAGTCGTAAGCTATTAGAAGAGTCCCCTGAGCGCAAAAAAGCTGCTGGTGCTAAGCAGCAAATAGGGAACACCCCGCAACCGCAATCAAAAGAACAACAGAGCATTCCGGTAGATCAGCAGGTGATTGCAGCAAACCCACAAATGTTGCTAAGATCAGCAGCTAAAAAAGATTCGGTATCCGAACAATCCATAACAGAATGCATGCAACCAGAGACCTCTAAGAATCCCGATTGGTCCGAAGTGGTTTTACAATTAGTGGATCCAACTATCTCTCAAAATGTAGCTACACCAACACACGGGACTGCTGAGTCCGGCTCAAGTTGGTTTTGCAGAAACAATTTCTGCTCCACCAAAATCCCTTTCAGTGGTTCCACAAAAGAAACAAATTTTCGTTTCTCGGCTTTTCCCTGATTAAACATCTTCTGATGATATAAAGCCGATCGTAATAGTGTAAAGGTGGAAGAGTTGAAGTTTTCTTATGCTAGAGACCTTTCATCTTTCAAGATAACTGTCCATGACGAGGTTTTTGAAGCCATATGCTCGGGCGACTTTTGGCCGGATAATATGATTGTAAAAGAGTTCGAGGGTAAGATAAAAAGAAGGGGGCCCGCGGGAGTAAAACTTCCTAGTCGAGTGTACCAACTTCAAAAAACTAACTTCTAACCTCATTCTTTCCTATCAGAATTCAAGAGGCTTGTATTCTGATAGCCTTTCCATTGCATTTCATATTATCGTGTGCACAGAAACCTAGTTAAGGCTGGAGATCTTTAGCAATATATAGGTATGACCGGGTACAGTACAGGTACAAGAAAAATTAGAAAAATCAACCAAACGAATTGATTGTTTTTGCAAGGCAGACTTTCTGAGGGTAAATAATTTTATTTTCACTGCAAAAAACTCATTTTTTAATTCCTGTGTTCCGTGGTACTATCCAAAGCAAAGAGTTGACAAAGAGTTTGACAAAGAGTGTCAAGGAGTTGACACACTTAAAGTAAAGTCCTGACTTTTTAGGAAATATAAAAACACCGGTTCTTAATCTGTTTTTGCTAGATATTTAAGTTCTCGGTCAAGACTTACCGTTCTTAATGCTCAATATATATAATAGTTACTTAAACCGTTGTAAGGTGCAGTACTCTCGCGACCCAAAACAGTTTTCTAACTTCGTTAACACCAAGCGGAAATCTAATTCTTATCCTTCCTCGCTGTCGTTCGAAAACATGACGGCTAAATCGGCTGTTGCCTGATCTGTGGAGGCAATAGCCAATTTTTCAAAAGACTTACTCTACTTTAGGTCATTCATCACAGCCTTATTCTTACACCATATCCAAGTCAAAACTCATATTCTGTCAAACCTTAACAGAAAACTCTCTTCTTTTGGATCTTTGGATGCTTTAGAAGCTTCAATTTTTCCGAGGACCTTTTTGAGAAGGAAAAAAATATTCGATTGAAACGAAACTTTCAGGTTTTATTGTTATATATATCAACAGTTTTCTCAAATTTTTTCATTATAATATATGTCATATTAAGACTGGTACAAGCATTTCGCCGAGGCGCCTCGAGTGTGCATGTTTCGTGCGGCACGAAAGATGCAGGTCTCAATTTGCATTATAAAAAAAAAATTCAAAAAATGTTATAATTTCAATAGTACAGCTAAAAATATAACAATTAGTGAGAAATTCTAACATTTTTTGCAATTAAATTAAATTTTTTTTTTTAAATTCACTTCACATTGTTTAAAAAGTGGGCTAATCATAACTTTTTTAAGGTTTTTTAGGTTCAACTAGAAGACAATTTAATTCCGTACCCAATAAATTTTGACTCGTCTCGATAGGACATTCCCTATCTGTCCCGCCAGATAGGAGAAATCGCACGTGCAAGTTTTCGAATATAACAATTCGTATATAAAAAATCGTAACGCTTGCTCACTATTTCTCCTGTAACTGTAAATATATTTTGAATTTGCTACTGAAATTTTAGGGACACATTCTTCGATAGTTTGGGTAGACATTTATGCATTTGAAGCCTCTAAAGCGGGCTCCTCCCTTAAGCCTGTTTACTCGCCAGGGCCCGATGGTATTGCTTCACAAGTTGTTTATTTTATCTCTAGAAACTTCTCAATTTCCAAATATTTGGAAAAAATCATTTGTTATTCCTCTTTACAAAAAAGGGAACAATTTAGAAGCCAGTAACTATAGAGGTATATCTAAGTTGACAGCTTTTCCTAAGCTTTTTGAAAAAATCATTACACCTCATTTGCAGCACCTTTTTAGATCAATCATTTCTCCGTGTCAACGCTGATTTATTAAACGTAGATCCACAATCACTAACCTTCTGGAGCTTACTACATTTGTGATAAAGGGCTTCAATAGTGGTTTTCAAACAGACGTCATTTACACTAACTTTAGTAAAGCATTTGACTCGGTAAATCACTTACTTCTTGTTCAAAAACATGACCTGTTAGGTTTTCCAGTTGATCTGAATGGCAGGTCACAATGGGTTCTTTTAAACCATTCAATTTCTAAAATGCTCCGTGCTACCTCCGGTGTCCCACAAGGAAGCCATCTGGCTATGCTACTTTTTACATTATTTATTAACGATCTTTTCTCAATTATAGGTCATTCTCGCGTACTTATGTACGCATATGATGTTAGGTTATGACTGCAGTATAAGGACATATCCTGCTATTTAGACTTACAATCCGATCTAGATAACATTAAAAAATGGTGCAAGCTGATGACTTTTTATCGGTTCAATCCGACACACGTGACTTACACGTTAAGTGACAGCTCTTTGGATGGAATAACTCTTGTAAACAATCTTGGCGTTCTTTTGGACCCTAAACTAAAATTTTCTAATTACATTTCGTCCATGGTTAAAAAAGCCAGAGGACTGCTTGGTTTTATTAAAAGGGGGTCCAAAGAATTCGATGATCCTTATGTATCAAAATCTTTATTTATTTCGCTAGTCTGTCCGATTCTGGAGGATGGGTCTCCCGTCTGGAGTCCACAATACGGAATACATTGGTCGTAATGAATCAGTACACTTTCTTCTTTTTGCTTTACGGCGCCTCAACTGAATCTTAACTTACCTTCTTATTCTAGTAGGCGTCGGTCGGTTAGGCGTGTAATGGGCCGTGGGACTCCGCGCCTAAGTAAAAAATAAATGGTTTGGAGTGACACATTTATGTAACGTTTGCAAGAACATTAGTTTCCTGCAGGCAAATAGCCTCGTGAAAATTGAAATTGTAACCATTCATGTCTGGTTGTCTGATGTATGGTTTTGGCTACTGAAGAATGAAACATTGAAATTCTTATATATCGGTTTGGCCTCTTGTATATTTTTTTTAATTTTTTGAGAATTTCACATTTTTTCTAAAACTTGTGGTAATTGGCACAATTAATTTTAGTGGCCCAACGACACCAAGCACGTGCTTGTTACGCGCGGGGCCCTATTTTCAATTTGGGAAAAAAATGCGAGTTTGCGAGGAAAATACATAAGCTAAATAGAGACAAGACACAAATTAAAATAAAAGGCACAATTAAGAGTAAAGCAAATGAGTTAAAATATTAGTTTTTATTAACGGGATAGAAGTTGAAATGCAAATTAAATGATAAAGGTTGTTATAATTATTACATAGAACGCGAAAGGGCTCGTGCAGACTAAAATTTGATGTACATCGTGGCAAATTTAGAGGAATATAATTTCGTGTTAGTCTAACAGGAACATTAAAAGGCTTACAAGTTATGGAGAATCAATATCACCTCTTATTAGATCTTACATAAAAATAGTACCAAGCATTGTTCTACGATTTACAAGTGTGGGTAAATTAAGCAACAGTAATCTACTCTGGTAGGAAGGTAGCCTTACGTTTTGATCCCAGTTCAAACTACGAAGGGCAAATAGAAAAAATTTTTTTTTGTACCGACTCAATACGGTCAATGGGCACTTGATATTGTGGACTTCAAACCGACGAACAATATTCCAAAAAAGGACGGACAAGTGAGGTAAATAATAATTTGGTCGTATAAGGGTCATCAAATTCTTTTGACCAACGCTTTATAAACCCAAGAACACTCATGGCTTTGTTAACAGTGGACATTATGTGGCAGTCAAATTTAAGTTTAGGGTCCAAAAGAACACCTAAATCGTTAACTGAATATATACGGTCGAGTGGCGTATTTTCAAGAAAGTAACTGATGAACGTAGAGTACCCCTATAAAAAGACATAACGTTGCATTTAAGGTAGTTCAACTTTAAAAGGTTGTACTCACACCATCCATGAAAACTATCAATATCTGACTGTAAGTTAAATCCCGACGCTATATGATTATATGATAAACAAAGCTTAACATCATCAGCATACATTAGTACACGAGAATGTGTTATGATAGAGGGAAGATCGTTGATAAACAAAGTAAACAGCAAAGGGCCCTGATGACTTCCCTGAGGCACTCCAGATGTCACGTAGATCAATTTTGAAACAGCATTCTTGAATATAACCCTCTGAGTCCTACCATTCAAGTAACTTGAAATCCAAGTTAATAGATTACCAGGAAACCCAAGCAGATCTAATTTGAATAAAAGAAGAGAGTGGTTGACGGAGTCAAGGGCCTTACTAAAATCTGTATATATAACGTCAGTCTGCATTTTTTTCTGAAATCCATTTATTACAAAAGATGACAATTCAAGAAGGTTGTTAGTGGTCGATCTTCGCCTAACAAAACCATGTTGGCACGGTGATATAAGCGAGGAACATAAATGTTGCAAGTGATAAGTGATAATACGTTCAAATGCTTTAGGAATTGCAGACAATTTGAAAATACCTCTATAATTCTTGGCATCAGCCTTCGCACCCTTTTTTATGAAGTGGAATAATAAAAGAGTCCTTCCAGATAGTTGGAAAAACTGATGATGAAATAGACAAATTAAAAAGTTTAAGAATCGGTTTACAAATGGTTGACGCACAAAACTTGAGCACACATCCAGGAAGTCCATCTGGACCGGGAGAATAAGTCGGCGTTGTTGTTGCTAAGAGAGAGTTTTCAGTAATTAAAGGGGTCAAAATACAATTTGCCCTTTTTAAGGGATCAGGGTAGTTAGAATTTGACCAAGCTGTCGAACTATAAGTTGTTAGGAAAAACTCAGCAAATAAATCAGCAATTTCAGAATCCGTCGATGCCTCCGTTGAGTTTAGACGTACCGATGAAGGCAATGCCGATGACTTACGCTTGGCATTAACAAAGTTGAAAAACTGTTTCGGATCATTTGAAAATTCAAATTTACATCGATTTATATACATAGAATAACAATGACTGTTGAGAAAATTAAAATCTGATCGAGTCACTACATATTTCGAAAAATCCGATGACTTACGCGATTTTTTATACTTTTTATAAGTATTTGATTTAAGGTTTTTAAGTCTTTGAATCGCATTGGTAAACCAAGGAGGTCTGTTTAGGTTGGAAGGAAACCTATCAGGAACGCATTCAATAAAAAAAGTATTTACGTAGAAATCATATCGTTAAGTTTATTATAGTCACATTTACGAAAGCATCTCATTTTAGTTGGCGACACTAAAGGAGAGAGGGTATCAGAGAAGGGGAGACAAATAGTCAATTCCATTGTTGGATGATATCGGTCTTCAGGTACAACCAGAGCGTCAATTCTACATACCGTGACCTCAGACGGGTCTGAAACAAACACAAGATCTAATTTTCTATTTAAAGAATTTCGTATAAAGCTTACTTGCTGTAACGATAATTCTAAAAGGCCATCTACAAAATCATCGGCTTTGTGCGTCTTCACAGAGAACGGTCGTGTTTTTGTTTTGCGCTCCAAATTTTCATTTTTCTTATTGTTACCTTACCTTTAAGTGTTTTCTAACAACTTTCCGTTCGCTTCGCGAGTGCATCGTGATTAACTTGTGTTTAGTAAACAAAAAGTTTTTAGCATAATTTAATTCGGTGCTGGTTTGTTGTTATTGTTTTCTATTGCCCCTCTTTTCAGTATTTCTCTTCGTCGTTGAGCGCTGTTGGAACGGCACGCACTCCAACGGTAATATCTCTCAGAGGTGTTTTATACCGGAGTTAATCGGTTATCCCGCTCTCTCTCTCTTTTTGTTTCTATCTCGTTTCGTGGTGCCTAACATCAAAGTTATTCGGTGTTCGCTCCCGCTCTGTCGCTCTGTTTAATCTCTCATTAAAAAGTTCTTAAGCGCTTTCGATTTTTTTGTCCGCTATAGTGCACAGTGGTCCGTGGTCAGCGAAAATGGCTTTCTGTTCATTAATAAATTGCAAGAAAGTTATCTCGGCTGGACAGCAATGTATTTCCTGCCATACATGTGATAAAATTTATCACGCAAAGTGTCTTGGCTATTCTGGCCTGGTTCGTGATGTCATCGATAAGAGGAGTGGCCTACGCTACTACTGCGATGAATGCATTGTATACGAGAACCAGGCAATAACTATTAGGCGGCTCACAAAAAGCAGTGTTACGGAATTAATCCGGAACTGCCGTAAAAATACGGACCTGCTCGTGGCGCTTGAATCGCAGCTCACTAGTCGCATGCTAGCTGAGCCCGATTCCCCAAAGCGCAAAAAAGTCGCGGTCGGTGGGCATTCTATGGCAGGTGCCGTGCAACCTGCTGCCCGCGATTCGATTCCAGCTCAGCTGCCAATCTCAGGCGCCACTCAAATGGTACTAAGATCGGGGGCAAAAAGTGATTCGGTATCCGAAGTTGCTGGAATCGGTGTGGCTCCGCTACCAAAAACGGTTACTTGTGTTCGGGTGCCCCAGCTAAAACATGTATTTGTTTCACGGCTCGCCCCAGACCTCACATCACTGGATATTACGGCTTATATCCGTAACAAAATCCAAGTTGATGATTTGAAGGTCGAACAATTTAAATTTTCTTATGCTAGGAAAGTATCATCATTTAAGATTGGTATTCCTTGTGCTCTTTTTGCATCTGTGTGTTCCACCAGTTTCTGGCCCGAGGGCATATTTGTAAAAGAGTACGAAGCTAAGAGAAAAAAGAATAGTTCAGGGGAAATGGAAAATACCATTAAAGAACCATCCCCAGCGCCCTCCACATCCTCTTCTGTCCCAAAAAACTAGCCTCCTCTTTTCTTCTTTGCTATCAGAATACAAGAGGCTTACTTAGTAAGCTGACTAAATTGTATTCGGATAGTTTTTCTTTCCCATATAATATTATGGTATGTACAGAGACCTGGTTAAGGCCGGATATTCTTAGCTCCGAAATTCTCCGGGGTAAGTACACAATTTATAGGCTTGATCGTCAGTCCAGACGGGGAGGTTGAGTCCTGATTGCTGTCGACTCCACCTTTTCGTCTGAATTACTGACTTTCGAAGAATTTTATGACATCGAATTCCTAGGTATAAAATTATCGTTTCCTGGTAGTTTTGTATATATTACTTGTTCATATATCCCACCATCATCTGAGTTCCCTATTTACGCAAAACACCTTTCCGTTCTTCAGTCCATTTCCAAAAACCTGTCAGATCGAGATCAGTTAATAGTATTGGGTTATTTTAATATACCTAGTGCGACATGGTCCCCTGACGAAAACTCTAACATTTTACTTCCTTTAGCGCAGCATGACTTTATTGACGGCTTGCTTGACATTGCGCTATCCCAAGTGAACCATGTTAAGAACTCCTTAGGACGTTTACTGGACTTGTGTTTTGTTTCAAATTCAGAAGGCGTTTGCCTATCAAGAACGTCACCAATTACACAACCGGAAGATCCTTATCATCCAACTTTAGAGCTGACTGTAGACGCAAGAACAGAGCTGAATAAAAAAATCCGAAAAGTCGGTTAAACGAATCCGCTGCTTTCGTAAGGCAAACTTTCATCTTTTAAATACTTTTATATCCGTCTATGACTGGTCCGAATTTTATTCATGCACTAACTTGGCTAAGGCCGTTAATATCTTTTATAATGCATTGAATTCCTTCTTTTATCTGTGTGTTCCGTTATACTATCCGTCAATTTGAAATAAACCTCCGTGGTTTAATAAAGAGTTGTCACACCTAAAAAATATTAAGTCCAGACTTTTCAATAAATTTAAAATGTGCGGTTCACAATCTGCCTTCTCTCGGTACCTAAGGGCTCGGTCAAATTTTATCGTGCTTAACGCCCGGTGTTATAAAAGCTATTTGACTCGTTGTAGGGTCCAATTTTCACAAGATCCAAAACAGTTTTATAATTTTATTAACACTAAGCGTAAATCAGCCTCTTACCCTGCATCGCTATCATTCGAAAACTCTACGGCAAACTCTGATCAGGCAAATTCCGATCTATTTGCCCAGTTTTTCCAGACAACTTATTCTGTTTCATCCCGACCAAATCCGTCTTATTCAAATGCCATACCCAAGCCGAACTTGATTTTTTGTCCGAGGTTAAGCGAAACCTCCCTTCTTTTGGATCTCCATAAAGTTAAGCCAGTCTATTCACCGGGTCCGGACGGAGTTCCAGGCTGCGTGCTTAAATACTGTGCTGAAACTCTGTGTAGACCTCTGTACAAATTGTTTACCTAGTCTTTAAAAACATCTCATTTCCCACTTATTTGGAAGGAGTCATTTGTCATTCTCCTTCATAAGAAAGGAAATAAATGCAATACAAGTAATTACAGAGGCATATCCAAATTATCCGCCATCCCAAAGCTTTTCGAAAACACTATTACACCCCATTTGCAACATCTTTGTAGATCGATTATATCTCCATGTCAACATGGATTTATAAGGCGAAGATCTACGACGACAAACCTCTTGGAGCTAACGTCTTTTGTAATAAATGGCTTTAGAAAGAACATGCAGACTGACGTAGTTAACACTGATTTTAGTAAAGCGTTTGATTCAGTAAATCACTCGCTTCTTGTATTAAAGCTAGACTTATTAGGGTTTCCATGTGATCTTCTAACATGGATCTCAAGTTATCTGAGTGGTAGGACTCAAAGATTCCTCTTTAAAAACTCGATCTCTGATTCAGGCGTCCCACAAGGAAGCCACCTTGGCCCACTTCTTTTTACTTTATTTATAAACGATCTCCCTCTAGTGTTGACAAAGTCGCGTGTTCTTATGTACGCAGATGACGTTAAGTTATGCCTGCAATTTAACGAAATTTCTGGCAGTTCAGACTTACAATCTGACCTAAATGCTTTTCAAACATGGTGTTGTGAAAATCTTTTGGATTTAAATAGCGCTAAGTGCAAAGTAATGACATTCTTTCGGGTGAACCCACAATATGCAACGTATACGCTGGGTGGTTGCACGTTGTCTAGAATTACGCATGTTGATGACCTTGGCGTCCTCCTTGACCCAAAACATAAGTTTTGTGACCATATTACCTCTATGGTGAGTAAAGCCAGGGGAGTTCTTGGATTTATTAAAAGGTGGTCAAAGGAATTCGATGATCCCTATGTTACAAAGACTCTGTTCATTTCACTAGTCCGTCCAATCCTGGAGTACTGTTCAGCAGTTTGGAGTCCTCAGAATGGTGTACATATAGACCGGATAGAGTCTGTGCAAAAGAACTTTTTATTATTTGCTCTACGGGGCCTTAACTGGAATGCAAGCCTTATTTTACCATCCTACTCTAGTAGACTTCTCCTAATTAATCTACCATCCTTAGTAAGCCGTAGAACGATGCTTGGCACAACTTTTATCTATAAACTTATTCACGGGGATGTGGAGAGTCCCGAGTTACTGGGTCGCATAAGCTTCTCCGTGCCTAATAGAATTACCAGGAACTATGTTCCTCTTACATTAAATATTTGTAGATCTTGATATGCATGAACCGTTTAGAGTACTGTGTAACGACTATAATAGACTATACCATATTATTTCTACTACCGACTCTTTGCCAAGCCTAAAAGCATCAATTTTATCTTACTTAGCACAAAATTAGTATTAGTATTAGTCTCGTACGTATTTTTAATCTTAGTCTATCCGCTTCTACATTGCGCTTTTTAACTTCTCGCGATCTCGTTTTTACGCCTTTTAGGCTCCGCGCGTAACAAGCACTGCTTGGTGTCGTAAGGGCCACTTGTTTGCGCTGATCATAGTGCATCAACGTCCGAAAAAAGGTATAGCGACAAGTGAGTCAGTGGGAGGAGACCAAGAAATATCAGGTAGATTAAAGTCACCCAAAACAATCAAAAGGTCTCTGTTAGAAAGAAGGGATAGTACGGATTTTATTGCGGACAGATGGTGCTCATAAATTACTAGATCAGAGCCAGGTGGAATATAAGAACATGTAACAAAAATAGATAAAGTTTGGAAGGAAACTTTCACACTTACAAATTCAATTTCGTTTGGGATATGAGTGAGAATTCTTTCAGATGTTAGGCTACAGGTAACGGCAATCAGTACACCGCCCCCCCCTACGTGAGGGGCGATCGGTCCTATAAGTATTAAAGTTATTTGACAGAACTTCAGAGTCAATTATCTCTGGTTTTAGCTAAGTTTCCGTAAAAGCCAAAATATCTTCAGTGAATGCAGAGGAGTCAGAATAAAGCTTGCGTAGCTTTATATTTAGTACCCTAACATTTTGATACGCCAAAAATAAACTTTTTAGTTTTTTGGCAAAGTGGAAGACCTGTTATTTGTTCTCGGTTTATTGGGAACAAATTCTTTAATTACTAAATCATCATTAAGCCAAAATCTTTCAGAAAGTAACACATTAAACACATCAGGCGGAGCAAATATTTTAAAAGACGATATCCTACGAGCGTATAAAAATCGAAATTGTTCAACTGCAATATCCTCGGATGGGAATTTTTCACGTATAAATTCCAAAACATCCTCAGACGTGGTATCTGGGGTGAATCTAGAAACAAATAATTGCTTCCTTTGTGGAACAACTCAAAGTTTCTTACGCCCCCCAGCAGCAGTCTGAACATCACTGGGCTGAGAACCAGGAATGGTGCCTACGGTACCTATAGGTACGGTCGGCAACGAATTCTTTGACTTAGCTTTAGATTTAGATTTTATTCTGGAAACAGGGACTCCACCCGAACTAGCTGTATCCATAGGCACAGTTGGTTCATTTACCCCTGTGTCAACGGAAACTGCTGCTACCAAGTTCGGATTTGGGGTGGATTCCACAATCATATTAACGGCGGTTAAACTGGCTTTTTTGCGTTTAGGCGACTCGGTTAATAATTTTTTATTATTAAACTGGGCACAGACGGAATTGAACCCCTCATTGAGTTGCTTAAAAGCTCCTGAGATATTCAATAGGCTGTCTCGAGTCTGCTTCATAAAGCCGCTCATCTCAACTACCATTTCCTTGCAGGACCCACATGACCACATGAGACCAGAATTAAGATCAATGAAATATTTAACTCTGCCAGTAAATCCTGCACATTTAACGTGCATCATCGAATCGCAGAGCCAGCAAAAAATAAAAGTTCTTTAGTTAAAGACGCAAGAGTACAATTTTTCTTGAAACAGACATGAGCCATTGTAAGTTTAAAGAAAATAAAAAACAAGAGAGAACGCTATAGTCGAGTGCCTCGACTAAACAACTTAATATAAATATGCCTTCTTGTAATAAATTGACTAGAAATATTAAACATACATACTTATATTGGCTAAACGCATACATTCTTAAATAGTATTATGTATATTAAAGTCTAAATGTTTGACAACAAGAGTAACGGGTATAGCGAATAGCTTTCTTTGAAAGGAGTTATCTTTGCCGGGCAATTACAATGTAAATACATACATATGTAAATTAGTATTTTACTCCGTAGAGGTTCCCTCGCAGCCGTCTCCGTGAAGGTAGCCGGTTGGCTGTTGTCATCCGTCGATAAATTAGGAAGAATAGGGTGGAAGGGTGACTGCCCTTCTTTACCTGCTGGCCTAGAGACTCAGTCAGTGTGAAATAATAAGATCTTTAACGGCGGTAGCCGGAGTTAAATATTATCAGAGCTGGTGCTCTTTATTCAAGGCTTTGATATAAACTGAATTGAAAAGAAACTTAAAGCTAACAAAGACTCACAGCGGCCACGCAAATATGCAGTGCTTGCCGTCTGTGCACGAGCATCCGGGCTAAAAGCTGGATCAGCAGTTTCGGCCGAAGCTAAATAACAACAAAAGTCAGCGGCTGGTCCATTGACTTTTGCTGGTTTATGTTAACTTGTTAACTACTCCCCCCTTTGAATTAAGGCCGCCCTCGGCCGCCGCTATCTCGGTGATGACTTCCTTCAGCTGTGCCGCAGATCTTCTTGCCTTGAAGAAATGGAGATAGATCATGACAATGGCAATCATCGCACAACATAGAATTCCTACTATGAGCATTGCGCGATATTTTAGATTGTTCCCAATATCCTTGTCGAACTCTCGAATGAGCTCCACATTACGTTCGTTTAATCGATGAAGGTAAGGGAGGCTCAATACGTCGTGATTGATGGTAATGTTAAGCAATGGTGAGCTTGCAACTCCTGGAGTTCTTCTTTGGATCTTGTCATGATTTACGTAGAGGGTTTCGTTGATGGAGACGCAATCTTCAAATGCGACAAGGTGAGTACCGTGCAGCCAGACCTCAGTACCATTGTCTTTCCGGACTTTAGCTGTTTGGTCGTTGACAATGATTATTCCTTCATCGACTCGAGTTACGGGTTGTAAGTCGGTTGGTTGGGTCTCGCAGTGCGCCAAAACACCTTCATAGAGTTCTCTAGCGCAAGAGCTGCCTGATGATATTTGGCAGAACGTAGCTCCTGGCGACACGGTACAATCCTTAACGGTGTGGACTTCTCCACCACATGTTGCCACAACATTGTTCGGTATCCGCAGCATGATATTATGGTGAGTGACGGGTAATATTGTGACTTTCTTACAGGCGAACTTTACCTTTGGAAACTTAACTATGAAATGCAAGGAATTGGCAGATTGTAACAAAAGATCCCTTATGGGGGTATTAGTGGGTTCCTCAAGCCAAATTGACTTTAGGTCTGCGTGGTCAAATATATTTTGGCTGGCAATATTAATTTTAGCTAATGTAATTGCAAGCATAAGGTTATGTAGTTCCATCATTAGCATTCTATTTCTAGCAAGGAGGGTTTCATATAAATGGCATGTGTCAATTTGTTTATTTTTTGTAACCGTGAGGATTTGATTTACTGTGGCGGTCAATTGATTGATTTTACTTTGAACTTTAGTGTTAATTTCCACCTGTCTGTTGTTTGCGTTTATTAGCTGCATTTCCGTAAATCTTGTCTTCTCCATATCACCGGCATCCGGTGTTCCTGCTACTACCTTTAAGATTGATCCCAAAAAATCTAAGCTCCTGGCGACCCTATGGTGCACGCCTAGCGATTCCAGTAGGTCTCGCATATGCGCGGTATCTACTTCCAGCAACTTTCTCATGTGCGATTGGGGAAACTTGTCACACATGTTTGTTGTTTCGTCTAGTATTCGTGTGTACTCCGAAAGGTTTGCAGTGTGAGTCGCGTATGCAAATTCTTCCCATTCTAATACCTCACCATCAATGATGGGAATGTATTTAGCTCGCGAATAGTCGACGATGTGTGCCGACACCATAGACAGGGATAGTAGGATGATAAGTCCGCACCTGTGGAATGATCCTTGATGTAATAATTTTTTCCAGGAATGTTATTCTAACTTAACAAAAAAAAAAAGTAAACGGTTGCCAAGTGGCTAAAGATGTAAAAAATTAATCCTATTTTAAGTTATCTTTGTGGACCACCCTCCCCTTAATGAGGACCGTGGTCCCCAGGTCCGCTTCAACGGCTTTCTCCTCACACAGCGGAGTGAGTTTATTGCCAAGTCTTTGGTTTGTTTTGACCAAGACTTTTTCGCCGACCTCGAATACTCTGTAGGGAGGCATTTTCCCTAGTCCTGAGAGTGTTTCGGGCTTGTATTATTTTATTTTGGACTTCCATCTGCGGGTCGTCTGGGTGTGTTTGCACAATGTCGGCTGGTCGCTTGTTAACAACCGAGTGTATCGACTTATTGTATTTGGCGGTGGCCAATAAAATTATCTCTACAGTGTCCGTCATTCCCTTGTCGATTTTCAGGAATCGCGCAAGTTCCACAAGGGTACTATGAAAGCGCTCTACTTGCCCGTTTGAGACGCTGTGGAGGGGCGGTGCATTTGCAATGCTAACGCCAAAATGGCTGTCGAGCATGGCTGAGATAGTGTGTGAATTGGTGGATGGTTCATTATCACAGTAGACTACCCTAGCTCTTGGGAAGAAATTCATAATTTGTAGTAGGGCCGGTTTGAGGTCTTCAATTGTCCTTGAGTGGACATGTTGCACGACGGCAAACTTCGAAAACTTGTCGATGCAAGTAAGGAAGTATTTTTTATCTGTAGAGAAAATGTCAATATGTAACATTTCTCCTACATGAGAGGGGATCGGTGTCTCGCCGAGCTCCTGTTTCTTTGGGTGCCCGTCGTACTTGGCTCTCTCGCAAGTCCTGCAATTCGCTACGATTTCGGTAGCTAATTTGGCCATTTTTGGAAAGTAGTACTCGGAGAGTACCTGCTTTAAATTTTCCTGGGATGAGCTGTGGGCCCTGTTGTGTTCGACGGTGAGGATTTCCCGTCTTTCGCTGACTGCAAAAATGTCTGTTACACGATTTTTGCAATGCCAAAATTTTGTGGCCGGAAACTGCCGAACCAGTTCGTCCTGTACCATTGCCAACGTGTGCAAGTCGCAATAGATAGCGTTTACGCCTTTAGGAACGATTACATCTGCGAGCTCATCAAGTAAACTCTCTATGCAGGAAAAATTAATCGCATGCCGTCTCTTGTTACCAAAAAGGACGAAGCTGCGTTTTGACGGGAAGCGTGCCTGCTCCAAGATTATTTGGTTTTGGAAGCAATTTAATGGCTTTTCCGTCGTCTCGATTGTGTGTGTCAGGGAGAGTTCGCTGTGTATAGTGGCCGCGCACGATTCAGCTTCTTGCTCCTCCATGACATTAAGTTGTTGTCGCGAGAGTGCGTCGGCAACTAGATTTTCATTACCGGGTTTGTAAAATATTGACAGTACTCGAATACATTCTTGGGCTCCGGAAATTCCTTGATGGCCTTTACTTTCTCTGGGTCAGTGGTAGCACCATTACAAGTGACTATAAACCCAAGAAAGCTGACACTAAACATAGCAAAAATTTACCTATTTGCTCTCGTAGGAAGTCATCTATGGTCCTCTGAAAATGCTGGCTGCATTTTTGAGACCAAACGGAAGCCTTTTAAACTCATATTTACCCCCATTTACTGAGAACGAGGTTTTTTCTCTGTCTCGTTCCGCGAGCGTAATTTGGTGATAGCCAGACTTAAGGTCCAGCGTTGAGAAATACCTCGCTTTGCCGAGATTCCCCAATATCATTGAAATATTTGGCATGGGGTACTTATCGGACACGGTCCTTTTATTTAATTTGCGAAAGTCGATGACTAGCCGCATTTTCTTATTTCCGCTTTCGTCGGTCCCTTTTTTGTCTACCACCCATATTGGGTTGTTGTAGGGGGATGCCGACTTTTGAATTATTCCATTTCTTAGCAGATCCTGAATTTCGTTGTTGACAAAATCCGCTGCTCCCATGGGGTACGGGTACAATTTTGCGTATATGGGCTCCTCGTTAACTGTTCTGATGGTAGCTACCACCGAAGTGTTGTAAGGTAAAGCCCTAACGAGTCTGCAAAGGCCTTTCTCCGGGTCCTTAGCATCTCTAAAAACGCATTCTTTGCCAAAGGCGGTGCATCTGAACAATCCACGCTGGTGAAATTGACGTCAGTGCACTTGTGGAAATCGATCTGCTCTACCTCGGTGCCCCATTTTAGGTGACCGGAGGATAGGCAGAGTGATGCCCCTGCCTGTTCTAACAGGTCAAGGCCGATTATTCCGTCGAAGGAAGACAAGTCGGGTAGTATAAAGAACGTAGCCTTTAAATTAAACATTGATACGAAGCATTTCTTCATAACTTTGGTAGTGCCATGGATTGAATGTATTGGGAATGGGGATTCTACGGGGCGAACGCCTTTCAACCCTTTGTGAGGTCGGATGAAATTTTTTGACGCGCCCGTATCGATAAGAAACCTCATATCGGTCCCCGCTACTCTTCGTCTGATGACGGGCAGCAGGGATCTTCCCCTAAAAAATTAATGACATCAGAGTCATAATCTGTGATGATGTCATCATCGATTTTCTCCGCCGCCTTGGAAGCTGTGCTGGCGTATGACCACTAACCATACAACATATAGACTGGTCATTTCATACAAGCAATATGGACACTCAAAAATCTTTGCGGGAGGCCCCACAGCTGTTTGCGGCAGGCCCCGGACACTTCGTGTGCCTTCGGGTTTTTTTAGCTCTCATTCTTATTCTCATTTTGACGCTCGCGCGCTCATTACTCGAGTTCGGTCGTTCAGTCGCAGAGACGCGCATTTTGAAGAAGGTTGCGCCTGCGCTTGAATTGGTCTTTATATGTATGCGTGTTCATGCATTCTCTTACAGGGATGGATGTGTGCGTTTTTTCAATTCGATGCGGCAAGAATATTTTGTCTTTTGCTACTTTTCAGACTTGGTACCCTAGCAATAAGGGCGTATTCACTATTGGGTTAATGATAAAAATAAGAATATTATATGTTATAGTATAATTTTTAATATTTCCGCATATATTTCATTTTGGCTTACTAATTCAAATCAGGGGTAGCAGAAAAATGTTTTGCATATATGTATGTATTCCAATTAATATAAATCAATCTAATGAGATAGGAACAGGGCACATCGCAGTCGGTGTCTGCGCTTACTGGTTGAGAAAACTTCAAACCAAATCAGCTTTGGTTGTTGTTCTGCGAGCGGATGGTGCCTGCATACCCTACCGACGACTGAATTTTGGGCGGACAGAAACAAGGGTTTTCGCCGCTCGAATAAAACATAGCATACGAAAATTATCCATTTTATAATGCTATCCTACCAAAAATTGGATAAATAAACTTTTATATTGTTTTAGTTTTCGATTGAAATTTAAATATATTAAAAATCATTAAAAACTTACTTCTTGATTTAAAATTGAAATACAAATTTCAGAAAATCACTTCGAAATTTTTGTCTGTAATTTATAGTGATTAAACAATTTGTTATTTTCAAATATTAAAATTATACAATTATTATACGTATGTATGTATGTATATTTATCGGTAACTAATCCGAGCGGCGACTTTCAAGAATAAGCATACATATGTACATAAAAATATAAAAATTACCCTGCGAATCAAAAAAAAAATCAACCAAAGCTCATTAAACATAAGATTCAAAACAAGTGTCCTAAAAAATGTAAACAAAACAAAAGACAAACAGCCGTTCTTGTTTCTGTCCGCCCTAAAATTCAATTGTCGGTAGGGTATGCAGGCACCATCCCCTCGCAGAACAACAACCAAAGCTGATTTGGTTTGAAGTTTTCTCAATCACTAAGCGCAGGCACCGACTGCGATGTGCCCTGTTCCTATCTCATTAGATTGATTTATATTAATTGGAATACATACATATATGCAAAACATTTTTCTGCTACCCCTGATTTGAATTAGTAAGCCAAAATGAAATATATGCGGAAATATTAAAAATTATACTATAACATATAATATTCTTATTTTTATCATTAACCCAATAGTGAATACGCCCTTATTGCTAGGGTACCAAGTCTGAAAAGTAGCAAAGACAAAATATTCTTGCCGCATCGAATTGAAAAAACGCACACATGCATCCCTGTAAGAGAATGCATGAACACGCATACATATAAAGACCAATTCAAGCGCAGGCGCAACCTTCTTCAAAATGCGCGTCTCTGCGACTGAACGACCGAACTCGAGTAATGAGCGCGCGAGCGTCAAAATGAGAATAAGAATGAGAGCTAAAAAAACCCGAAGGCACACGAAGTGTCCGGGGCCTGCCGCAAACAGCTGTGGGGCCTCCCGCAAAGATTTTTGAGTGTCCATATTGCTTGTATGAAATGACCAGTCTATATGTTGTATGGTTAGTGGTATGACCCTGGTTCATTTCCTACACCCTGGGTGACGTGATTTACCCTTTGCTGTTGCTTTGCTTTGGTTCGGTCGGACGTGGCAGGTCTCCGATTTTGGTAGGCTTGCGTTTGAACGGGTGGAATTATTTTTGAAAGTGAAGGATCAATGTCCATAGGTTCTGAACTGTAACTTCTGTTTTGGAAGTTATTATTGCGCCGAGCGGAATGGATTTGCGCCCTAGTCTATCTATTTGAGAGTCCGCCGGCTGATGGTTTTTTACCTGTTGCCAATTTTGTGTTTTTTCGCCTATTTTGCGATCTTCTTGGCTTTTTGCAAAGGTTGCCGCGAAGGTGTACCTTTCATGGTTGGACTCAACATCCTGTGCTAGGGCCAGGGCCGTCGGCAAATCTTTAGGTTTTGCCGCAAAGAGCACGTCTGTGAGATTTCGCCTGAGTCCTGATATGAATACTCTCAGAGCGTCTTCCCTGAATTTGTCACACAGAACTTTTGCTTAGCAGAGTTTAGCAGAGTTAGGCCCCCTTGCCTTATAGTTCCTAACTGCTGTTCGATGACGTGCATCGGTCGTTTGTCACTGTACGTGAAATCAAGGCGACTTACTATCGCGTCAAAATTCAGCACTGTGCCAAACGAGGACAACACCGCATCGGCAGGGCCCCTGACCTTGCTTCTGATAATGATAACTGCCTGGTAGTGGCGTGAGCTACCATTATATCGTCTAAAAATATGATAAGCGGCGACGGCCGCTTGTCTCCATGAAACGTATGAATCTTGTGCCCCTGAAAATTCTGGCAGGCACTTGACGGCATCCAATGGCTCGTCACATCGAACATTATCATTAATCTCTATAGCTTCATATGTTGTAATTTCTAAGGTTTGGGCTGGCTTCGGTTGTAACCTAACTTCAGCCACTTGAGCAGCGAGCAGCTCGATCGTCTGCCGCAGCTCCAGCTCTCTTTGGTGATTTTGCGCGGCCTGCTCTGCCAGCGCTCTGCAGATGGCAGCGTTAATCAAGCCCCTAAGCTGGTCGGGATCCATTTGTACTGGGGGGTAGAGGGGCTTGCGCTTTACTGTAAGGCTGTGACTGTGACCGCTCTCTTCGCTTCCGGACTCGGAGTCGCTAGAAAAAACTTTTTTGTTCCTATACTGACGGGAGGCGTCGTTCATGAGAGCGACTGAGAGCACTCTTACACCTAAACGTTTGCATAAGCAGTTCCCAAAAGAAAAGAATGCAGCAAAAACAAAGACAAAGTCAGGCGGCCGTTTCGTATTACTGCGTGGCCCGAACAGAAAGACACAGAGAAAAAAAAAACAACCACAATAAATCAAATTCAAAGTTAAAAGGCTGATTTCCACTAATTGTGTTTGATTTTCTATTTGTTGGTTAGTACGTTATACTTGCAGTGTATTTTGTATTTTTTAAACATGGCGATTAATATTTTTCGTATTTGTCGCATAAAATATTTGCAGATAAAAACTTGGGACACGTAAAAGACTGGGAATTTTTGCAGACTAAAAGTTAAATAGCCGGAGGAGTCCACTTACATTTTTTGTGAAATGGTTTTCCTATCCTAGTTTCCCTCTTAGGTCCGAATTTATGCGGGTGGGTTTTCCGCGAGCTGGGCGCCAATTAGTATTTAACTCCGTAGAGGTTCCCTCGCAGCCGTCTCCGTGAAGGTAGCCGGTTGGCTGTGGTCATCCGTCGATAAATTAGGAAGAATAGGGTGGAAGGGTGACTGCCCTTCTTTACCTGCTGGCCTAGAGACTCAGTCAGTGTGAAATAATAAGATCTTTAACGGCGGTAGCCGGAGTTAAATATTATCAGAGCTGGTGCTCTTTATTCAAGGCTTTGATATAAACTGATTTGAAAAGAAACTTAAAGCTAACAAAAGACTCACAGCGGCCACGCAAATATGCAGTGCTTGCCGTCTGTGCACGAGCATCCGGGCTAAAAGCTGGATCAGCAGTTTCGGCCGAAGCTAAATAACAACAAAAGTCAGCGGCTGGTCCATTGACTTTTGCTGGTTTATGTTAACTTGTTAACTTGTATATGCTTACAAACATACAAACATACGCCATTGATTTGACTTGATTTGATTTGCATAGTTCTTGGGATATAGTTCGGTATTTACAAATGAAAACCATCGCAATTTCCTTTAATAGAAATCCTTATCGAGAATTAACATTGACTCTGTTGAGCACCTTGGCCAGCTGTTCCAAAGTCATCCGCTAGATGGCGCTATTATATTGCGCCATCTACCCCAATACATTGGTACCACGGGCCATGAAAGGCGGAAATGTAGGCGCTAGCCAGGCTTAAGCGTTTAATGGGTTTTTGGGCGTTAGAGTGGGCGTGGCAAACTTTTATTAGGCCAATCGATAGGTATGGACGAAGCAAATACATATCAATTAAAATGTTCATAATAGCATCAAAACTGTGGCCACAGCTTGTGGCTTGTGGGCGTCAGAGGGGGCGTGGCACCATTTTGAAACAAACTTGCGCATCGTAGGACGGACAGACTGACAGACGGACATGGCTAGATCGACTCGGCTAGTGATCCTGAACAAGAATATATATACTTTATAAGGTCGGAAACGCTTCCTTCTACCTGTTACATACTTTTGCACGAATACAATATACCCTTTTACTCTACGAGTAACGGGTATAATAAGATATGAAAAATACCTCAAAGTAAATTTGGCACTGGAATCAAATCCAAAAACCACAAGGGGACAAACACGAAAAAAATAAGAGAAAAATAAGAGAGCGAGATCACGAATTAAATCGAATAAAGAGAGCACGAGGTAATAAATCTTATATCGACTGAGCGTGGCTTGTGCGACACAACAACTTTAAGCATAAACAAAATGCAATGTAAAGCATGCAAGAGAGAGAGAGAGAGTTAGATAAATAAACGAAAAAGCCTACCAGAAGTTCATAGACAGTAAAATTATATTATTATATTAATAATTTATTAATAAGTTATAAAATAGAGCGGAAGAGATTGAGAGGGAGTAAAAGAGTTCTAGCAAGTATAGAGAGCGTAAATTACACTAACAAAGCTACGAGATTAAACAAATCTAATAGAAATGTTAAAATAACTATAAACACATACCCGTTTACGGGGAGATCTATTTAAAATTTCTAACACAGATATTAGGTTAAGATTTGTAAATAAATGACCACAAAACACTCGCACAAAATCACTGAAAAAATACAAAAACTCAGAGCACAAAAGTAAACACAACTGTTCACAAGCGACGCTAAATCGATTTCAGTTGTTAGTTGGGTTTTATTAATATTTAGCTATGGCTCCTATAGCAGCCATATACTCACAATTTTAGGTATGACTACAAGTTTATTAGTTCTTAGAAATGCCAAAAATTGCTTTTGCAATTACTTTACACATTATTTTTACCTCATTTGAAAAAATAATGTTTTATGATTATCGTGCAAAGAATTATAAGCAAGAGACTTCACCCATATATAGTTTTATAATAAGATAAATATTTGTTTATATAATTACCTGGAATTTAGATAAATCTTTTACAAATATATCTTCGCTGAAACTCATGTAATCAAACAGAACATCTTGTTGCACATCACGATTTTTTTTCACAAATCCATCAACAGTGTAAATAACACTTCCAGCGTAATGTTTTATTCCAAACTCGGTTTCCCAATGACGACGATCAGTACCTTTTATGTAATTTGGATGAAACTCAAACTCAGAGTGCATATTATTCAAATAAGCTGAATCAGAACCCTTTGGCATATGGCATTGCTCTGTCAATAACTTGAATACACATCGTGGAGGTTTTTCTATAATTTCCAAGCACTGCGAGTTGTCTGTAAACTCCACGTGATTAAAGATGATATCTTCTTGGTCGTACTAGAAATAAAAAAAGGATAATAATAAGATAATTTGTTGAGTCAAAACTTAAGATTCTACCAAAATTCAATATTGGAAAATTTAAATACTTAAAATATCAATACGCTGGTCTCCCTTTTTTTCAACATCACGTCTGAGTTTTAGTCTGGTGTAGTAACCAACTTAAGCGCCCGATTTGTTTTTTTTAAGTGTGAACACTCAACACGTGTACACTTACTTAAAAACGACGACGAAAGTATTTTTCGGGAGGGCTGCAAGATCCTCATTTGGACAGCTAAATACCCAAAAGGGATTCTTATAAGCCGATGCCCCTCGAACAGGAACGGAAAACCCACTCTAGCAGGTCCCAGGACCGTCACAAAGCACACTGGAACATATGATGGTTACTATGCAACAAAGTATGATGGAATTTATGTCCTTCATGAAAACGACCATGCAAACACTGGTACAAAACCATGGTGTTACAGTTGCTTGTAGTTAAGCAGTCTAAATAATTGATGGCAAATCGAGGAATAACCATGTGGAACGCCAATGCCGATTCGCGGCACAAACTTTAAATAACACAGTTCCTAAATGAAAATCATATCGACATTATGCTACAGATAGAGACACACCTCACAAACAAATACAACTTCCAAATAAGAGGCTATACCTTCTACCGCACAGATCATCCAGACGGTAAAGACCACGGCGGAACCTGCATTCTAATCAGGGAACGCATCAAACACCACTTTCACCAAAGGTTTTCAACTAATTACTTGCAGGCCCCGTCTATCAAAGTGCAGTCAGGTAAGGGACACCTCTACATAGCCGCTGTCTGCTGCCCGCCCCGCTTTACAGTTTGTAAAGAACAATTCATGGATTTTTAAAACCTACTTGGAGATCGCCTTATAGCAGCAGGAAACTATGATGCTAAACATACCCACTGGGGATCACGACTCGTAACTCCCAAAGGCAATTATATAATGCAATAATAAAACTGAGCAACAATTTGGACTTTGTTTCCCCAGGAAGCCACACATACTGCCCAGCAGACCCCAGAAAAGTCCCAGACTAAATTAAAAAAATGACAAAAAACATTCCACGCAATATAATAAGCGCCAAAGCGCTTTCGGACCTTTCATCTGACCATTCGCCAGATCTTATGCCTACAGATCACCCCCCGAGACTGACATCGCACAGAACAAACTGGTTAAAATATATATGTATGTAAGCTCCCACATCGGACTAACCCCGCAGCGCAACATCGAAGCGGACATCGACTGCTCCACAGATGGTCTTGAAGATGTACTCGTGGCACCAGCCACAACTGCTGTAGATCGGACAACTTTCGTCAATTAGTACAAAACATCCTCTGTGGATGGCTACACCAAATATAAGCTCTCCAATCGAAACAGTTACTCCGATAAGAAACTCATCAAGTAGCTGGGCTCGCAGCGACGAAAATAGAGCCGAAACTTTTGCTTCACATCTGCAAAGCTTTTTTCAGTCAAACCCTGTCACTGTTCCATTTCTCCTACCACAAATCGAATCTGAAACTATATCCCTACCAACATTGTTTCAGCCAAAGGAGATCTCGAAAGTCATCGGGGATCTGAAACCGAAAAAGACTCCGGGTGGTGACCTAATAACACCAAAAATGATAATTAAACTTCCAAACCCTGCTATTGAGGCTATTTGTAAACTCTTCAAAGGGATCATACTTATCTTGTCTGTCTAAATTGTTCGAAAAATACTCCCTTACACGCATAATATTCGGTGTTTCGCTCCCGCTCTGTCGCTCTGTTTAATCTCTCATTAAAAAGTTCTTGAGCGCTTTCGATTTTTTTGTCCGCTATAGTGCACAGTGGTCCGTGGTCAGCGAAAATGGCTTTCTGTTCATTAATAAATTGCAAGAAAGTTATCTCGGCTGGACAGCAATGTATTCCCTGCCATACATGTGATAAAATTTATCACGCAAAGTGTCTTGGCTATTCTGGCCTGGTTCGTGATGCCATCGATAAGAGGAGTGGCCTACGCTACTACTGCGATGAATGCATTGTATACGAGAACCAGGCAATAACTATTAGGCGGCTCACAAAAAGCAGTGTTACGAAATTAATCCAGAACTGCCGTAAAAATACGGACCTGCTCGTGGCGCTTGAATCGCAGCTAGTCGCATGCTAGCTGAGCCCGATTCCCCAAAGCGCAAAAAAGTCGCGGTCGGTGGGCATTCTATGGCAGGTGCCGTGCAACCTGCTGCCCGCGATTCGATTCCAGCTCAGCTGCCAATCTTAGGCGCCACTCAAATGGTACTAAGATCGGGGGCTCTGTCCGATCAAAATAAAGTAGTGG
This sequence comes from Drosophila kurseongensis, assembly GCA_018153305.1. Taxonomy (NCBI): domain Eukaryota; kingdom Metazoa; phylum Arthropoda; class Insecta; order Diptera; family Drosophilidae; genus Drosophila; species Drosophila kurseongensis. The sequence goes on from JAECXX010000120.1 coordinate 3,595,246, forward strand.
CCCCAACACCTCATGTAGACTTAACGTCCGGATTACCGGCCAATACTGGTAGTACAGATACAAATTCTGTAGTACCAAAAACGGTTACTTGTGTTCGGGTGCCCCAGCTAAAACAAGTATTTGTTTCACGGCTCGCCCCAGACCTCACATCACTGGATATTACGGCTTATATCCGTAACAAAATCCAAGTTGATGATTTGAAGGTCGAACAATTTAAATTTTCTTATGCTAGGAAAGTATCATCATTTAAGATTGGTATTCCTTGTGCTCTTTTTGCATCTGTGTGTTCCACCAGTTTCTGGCCCGAGGGCATTAAAGAACCATCCCAGCGCCCTCCACATCCTCTTCTGTCCCAAAAAACTAGCCTCCTCTTTTCTTCTTTGCTATCAGAATACAAGAGGCTTACTTAGTAAGCTGACTAAATTGTATTCGGATAGTTTTTCTTTCCCATATAATATTATGGTATGTACAGAGACCTGGTTAAGGCCGGATATTCTTAGCTCCGAAATTCTCCGGGGTAAGTACACAATTTATAGGCTTGATCGTCAGTTCAGACGGGGAGGTTGAGTCCTGATTGCTGTCGACTCCACCTTTTCGTCTGAATAACTGACTTTCGAAGAATTTTATGACATCGAATTCCTAGGTATAAAATTATCGTTTCCTGGTAGTTTTGTATATATTACTTGTTCATATATCCCACCATCATCTGAGTTCCCTATTTACGCAAAACACCTTTCCGTTATTCAGTCCATTTCAAAAAACTGTCAGATCGTGATCAGTTAATAGTATTGGGTGATTTTAATATACCTAGTACGACATGATCCCCTGACGAAAACTCTAACATTTTACTTCCTTTGGCGCAGCATGACTTTATTGACGGCTTGCTTGACATTGCGCTATCCCAAGTGAACCAAGTTAAGAACTCCTTAGGACGTTTACTGGACTTGTGTTTTGTTTCAAATTCAGAAGGCGTTTGCCTATCAAGAACGTCACCAATTACACATCCGGAAGATCCTTATCATCCAACTTTAGAGCTGACTGTAGACGCAAGAACAGAGCTGAATAAAAAATCCGAAAAGTCGGTTAAACGAATCCGCTGCTTTCGTAAGGCAAACTTTCATCTTTTAAATACTTTTATATCCGCCTATGACTGGTCCGAATTTTATTCATGCCCTAACTTGGCTAAGGCCGTTAATATCTTTTATAATGCATTGAATTCCTTCTTTTATCTGTGTGTTCCGTTATACTATCCGTCAATTTTAAATATACCTCCGTGGTTTAATAAAGAGTTGTCACACCTAAAAAATATTAAGTCCAGACTTTTCAATAAATTTAAAATGTGCGGTTCACAATCTGCCTTCTCTCGGTACCTAAGGGCTCGGTCAAATTTTATCGTGCTTAACGCCCGGTGTTATAAAAGCTATTTGACTCGTTGTAGGGTCCAATTTTCACAAGATCCAAAACAGTTTTATCATTTTGTTAACACTAAGCGTAAATCAGCCTCTTACCCTGCATCGCTATCATTCGAAAACTCTACGGCAAACTCTGATCAGGCAATTGCCGATCTATTTGGCCAGTTTTTCCAGACAACTTATTCTGTTTCATCCCGTCCAAATCCGTCTTATTCAAATGCCATATCCAAGTCGAAGTTGATTTTTGTCCGAGGTTAAGCGAAAGCTCCCTTCTTTTGGATCTCCATAAAGTTAAGGCAGTCTATTCACCGGGTCCGGACGGAGTTCCAGGCTGCGTGCTTAAATACTGTGCTGAAACTCTGTGTAGACCTCTGTACAAATTGTTTACCTTGTCTTTAAAAACATCTCATTTCCCACTTATTTGGAAGGAGTCATTTGTTATTCCCCTTCCTAAGAAAGGAAATAAATGCAATACAAGTAATTACAGAGGCATATCCAAATTATCCGCCATCCCAAAGCTTTTCGAAAACACTATTACACCCCATTTGCAACATCTTTGTAGATCGATTATATCTCCATGTCAACATGGATTTATAAGGCGAAGATCTACGACGACAAACCTCTTGGAGCTAACGTCTTTTGTAATAAATGGCTTTAGAAAGAACATGCAGACTGACGTAGTTTACACTGATTTTAGTAAAGCGTTTGATTCAGTAAATCACTCGCTTCTTGTATTAAAGCTAGACTTATTAGGGTTTCCATGTGATCTTCTAACATGGATCTCAAGTTATCTGAATGGTAGGACTCAAAGAGTCCTCTTTAAAAACTCGATCTCTGATTTGATCCGAGTTACTTCAGGCGTCCCACAAGGAAGCCACCTTGGCCCACTTCTTTTTACTTTATTTATAAACGATCTCCCTCTAGTCTTGACAAAGTCGCGTGTTCTTATGTACGCAGATGACGTTAAGTTATGCCTGCAATTTAACGAAATTTCTAGCAGTTCAGACTTACAATCTGACCTAAATGCTTTTCAAACATGGTGTTGTGAAAATCTTTTGGATTTAAATAGCGCTAAATGCAAATGACATTCTTTCGGGTGAACCCACAATATGCAACGTATACGCTGGGTGGTTGCACGTTGTCTAGAATTACGCATGTTGATGACCTTGGCGTCCTCCTTGACCCAAAACATAAGTTTTGTGACCGTATTACCTCTATGGTGAGTAAAGCCAGGGGAGTTCTTGGATTTATTAAAAGGTGGTCAAAGGAATTCGATGATCCCTATGTTACAAAGACTCTGTTCATTTCACTAGTCCGTCCAATCCTGGAGTACTGTTCAGCAGTTTGGAGTCCTCAGTATGGTGTACATATAGACCGGATAGAGTCTGTGCAAAAGAACTTTTTATTATTTGCTCTACGGGGCCTTAACTGGAATGCAAGCCTTATTTTACCATCCTACTCTAGTAGACTTCTCCTAATTAATCTACCATCCTTAGTAAACCGTAGAACGATGCTTGGCACAACTTTTATCTATAAACTTATTCACGGGGATGTGGAGAGTCCCGAGTTACTGGGTCGCATAAGCTTCTCCGTGCCTAATAGAATTACCAGGAACTATGTTCCTCTTACATTAAATATTTGTAGATCTAACTTTGATATGCATGGACCGTTTAGAGTACTGTGTAACGACTATAATAGACTATACCATATTATTTCTACTACCGACTCTTTGCCAAGCCTAAAAGCATCAATTTTATCTTACTTAGCACAAAATTAGTATTAGTATTAGTCTCGTACGTATTTATAATCTTAGTCTGTCCGCTTCTACATTGCGCTTTTTAACTTCTCGCGATCTCGTTTTTACGCCTATTAGGCTCCGCGCGTAACAAGCACTGCTTGGTGTCGTAAGGGCCACTTGTTTGCGCTGATCATAGTGCATCAACGTCCGAATAATACCATATTTTGAAGCACACAGTGTTATCCCGGCACATCAATTTGCAATTTGGTTTCCGTCAAAACCATGGAATAATCGAACCAGTTAACAGAATAACATCAAAAATCCGCACAGCCTTTGAGCATCGGGAATATTGCAGCGCAATATTCCTCGACGTATCTTATGTTTTCGATCAGCTGCCAATCTTAGGCGCCATTCAAATGGTCCTAAAAAAAAGGAGGCAAAAAGAGATTTGTACCCGAAGTTGCTGGAACCGATGTGGCGCCGCTAGGTACTCCGCTCTGTCCGATCAAAATAAAGTAGTGGCCCCAACACCTCATGTGGACTTGGCGTCCGGATTACCGGCCGATACTGGTAGTACAGATACAAATTCTGTAGGATAAAAAGAAGAAATGTGGAAACTGCGGTAGAAATCACACGGCAAACTACAGGGGCTGTGTGGTCTACAAGGAGTTGAAAGACGAAGTACGAAGCTAAGAAAAAAAAGAATAGTTCAGGGGAAATGGAAAATACCATAAAAGAACCATCCCCAGCGCCCTCCACATCCTCTTCTGTCCCAAAAAACTAGCCTCCTCTTTTCTTCTTTGCTATCAGAATACAAGAGGCTTACTTAGTAAGCTGACTAAATTGTATTCGGATAGTTTTTCTTTCCCATATAATATTATGGTATGTACAGAGACCTGGTTAAGGCCGGATATTCTTAGCTCCGAAATTCTCCGGGGTAAGTACACAATTTATAGGCTTGATCGTCAGTTCAGACGGGGAGGTTGAGTCCTGATTGCTGTCGACTCCACCTTTTCGTCTGAATAACTGACTTTCGAAGAATTTTATGACATCGAATTCCTAGGTATAAAATTATCGTTTCCTGGTAGTTTTGTATATATTACTTGTTCATATATCCCACCATCATCTGAGTTCCCTATTTACGCAAAACACCTTTCCGTTATTCAGTCCATTTCCAAAAAACTGTCAGATCGTGATCAGTTAATAGTATTGGGTGATTTTAATATACCTAGTACGACATGATCCCCTGACGAAAACTCTAACATTTTACTTCCTTTGGCGCAGCATGACTTTATTGACGGCTTGCTTGACATTGCGCTATCCCAAGTGAACCAAGTTAAGAACTCCTTAGGACGTTTACTGGACTTGTGTTTTGTTTCAAATTCAGAAGGCGTTTGCCTATCAAGAACGTCACCAATTACACAACCGGAAGATCCTTATCATCCAACTTTAGAGCTGACTGTAGACGCAAGAACAGAGCTGAATAAAAAATCCGAAAAGTCGGTTAAACGAATCCGCTGCTTTCGTAAGGCAAACTTTCATCTTTTAAATACTTTTATATCCGCCTATGACTGGTCCGAATTTTATTCATGCCCTAACTTGGCTAAGGCCGTTAATATCTTTTATAATGCATTGAATTCCTTCTTTTATCTGTGTGTTCCGTTATACTATCCGTCAATTTTAAATATACCTCCGTGGTTTAATAAAGAGTTGTCACACCTAAAAAATATTAAGTCCAGACTTTTCAATAAATTTAAAATGTGCGGTTCACAATCTGCCTTCTCTCGGTACCTAAGGGCTCGGTCAAATTTTATCGTGCTTAACGCCCGGTGTTATAAAAGCTATTTGACTCGTTGTAGGGTCCAATTTTCACAAGATCCAAAACAGTTTTATCATTTTGTTAACACTAAGCGTAAATCAGCCTCTTACCCTGCATCGCTATCATTCGAAAACTCTACGGCAAACTCTGATCAGGCAATTGCCGATCTATTTGGCCAGTTTTTCCAGACAACTTATTCTGTTTCATCCCGTCCAAATCCGTCTTATTCAAATGCCATATCCAAGTCGAAGTTGATTTTTGTCCGAGGTTAAGCGAAAGCTCCCTTCTTTTGGATCTCCATAAAGTTAAGGCAGTCTATTCACCGGGTCCGGACGGAGTTCCAGGCTGCGTGCTTAAATACTGTGCTGAAACTCTGTGTAGACCTCTGTACAAATTGTTTACCTTGTCTTTAAAAACATCTCATTTCCCACTTATTTGGAAGGAGTCATTTGTTATTCCCCTTCCTAAGAAAGGAAATAAATGCAATACAAGTAATTACAGAGGCATATCCAAATTATCCGCCATCCCAAAGCTTTTCGAAAACACTATTACACCCCATTTGCAACATCTTTGTAGATCGATTATATCTCCATGTCAACATGGATTTATAAGGCGAAGATCTACGACGACAAACCTCTTGGAGCTAACGTCTTTTGTAATAAATGGCTTTAGAAAGAACATGCAGACTGACGTAGTTTACACTGATTTTAGTAAAGCGTTTGATTCAGTAAATCACTCGCTTCTTGTATTAAAGCTAGACTTATTAGGGTTTCCATGTGATCTTCTAACATGGATCTCAAGTTATCTGAATGGTAGGACTCAAAGAGTCCTCTTTAAAAACTCGATCTCTGATTTGATCCGAGTTACTTCAGGCGTCCCACAAGGAAGCCACCTTGGCCCACTTCTTTTTACTTTATTTATAAACGATCTCCCTCTAGTCTTGACAAAGTCGCGTGTTCTTATGTACGCAGATGACGTTAAGTTATGCCTGCAATTTAACGAAATTTCTAGCAGTTCAGACTTACAATCTGACCTAAATGCTTTTCAAACATGGTGTTGTGAAAATCTTTTGGATTTAAATAGCGCTAAATGCAAATGACATTCTTTCGGGTGAACCCACAATATGCAACGTATACGCTGGGTGGTTGCACGTTGTCTAGAATTACGCATGTTGATGACCTTGGCGTCCTCCTTGACCCAAAACATAAGTTTTGTGACCGTATTACCTCTATGGTGAGTAAAGCCAGGGGAGTTCTTGGATTTATTAAAAGGTGGTCAAAGGAATTCGATGATCCCTATGTTACAAAGACTCTGTTCATTTCACTAGTCCGTCCAATCCTGGAGTACTGTTCAGCAGTTTGGAGTCCTCAGTATGGTGTACATATAGACCGGATAGAGTCTGTGCAAAAGAACTTTTTATTATTTGCTCTACGGGGCCTTAACTGGAATGCAAGCCTTATTTTACCATCCTACTCTAGTAGACTTCTCCTAATTAATCTACCATCCTTAGTAAACCGTAGAACGATGCTTGGCACAACTTTTATCTATAAACTTATTCACGGGGATGTGGAGAGTCCCGAGTTACTGGGTCGCATAAGCTTCTCCGTGCCTAATAGAATTACCAGGAACTATGTTCCTCTTACATTAAATATTTGTAGATCTAACTTTGATATGCATGGACCGTTTAGAGTACTGTGTAACGACTATAATAGACTATACCATATTATTTCTACTACCGACTCTTTGCCAAGCCTAAAAGCATCAATTTTATCTTACTTAGCACAAAATTAGTATTAGTATTAGTCTCGTACGTATTTATAATCTTAGTCTGTCCGCTTCTACATTGCGCTTTTTAACTTCTCGCGATCTCGTTTTTACGCCTATTAGGCTCCGCGCGTAACAAGCACTGCTTGGTGTCGTAAGGGCCACTTGTTTGCGCTGATCATAGTGCATCAACGTCCGAATAATACCATATTTTGAAGCACACAGTGTTATCCCGGCACATCAATTTGCAATTTGGTTTCCGTCAAAACCATGGAATAATCGAACCAGTTAACAGAATAACATCAAAAATCCGCACAGCCTTTGAGCATCGGGAATATTGCAGCGCAATATTCCTCGACGTATCTTATGTTTTCGATCAGCTGCCAATCTTAGGCGCCATTCAAATGGTCCTAAAAAAAAGGAGGCAAAAAGAGATTTGTACCCGAAGTTGCTGGAACCGATATGGCGCCGCTAGGTACTCCGCTCTGTCCGATCAAAATAAAGTAGTGGCCCCAACACCTCATGTGGACTTGGCGTCCGGATTACCGGCCGATACTGGTAGTACAGATACAAATTCTGTAGGATAAAAAGAAGAAATGTGGAAACTGCGGTAGAAATCACACGGCAAACTACAGGGGCTGTGTGGTCTACAAGGAGTTGAAAGACCGCATGCGACGAATGACAACAACGCGCCACCAAAACACTCAAAACGCGTACACTTACTCAAAAACGACGCCGGAAGTATTTTTCGGTACGGCTGCAAGGTGCTCATATGGTCAGCTAAATACACAGAAGGAATTCTCTTCGAACAGGAACGGAAAACCAACCCCAGTCTTATCTAGGAAACGTTCAGCAGGTCCCAGGACATTCACAAAGCCCACTGGAAGCTATGATGGTTACTATGCAACAAAGTATGATGGGATTTATGTCCTTCATGAAAACAACCATGCAAACACTGGCTCCAAACCAGAACATGGTGTTACAGTTGCTTGCAGCAAAGCAGTCCAAATAATTGATGGCAAATCTACGAATAACCATGTGGAACGCCAATGGCGTTTCCCGGCACAAACATGAAATAACACAGTTCCTTAATGAAAATCATATTGACATTATGCTACTGATAGAGACGCACCTCACAAACAAATACGATTTCCAAATAAGAGGCTACACCTTTCACCGCACAGATCATCCAGATGGTAAAGCATACGGCGGAACCGGCATCCTAATCAGGGAACGCATCAAACACCACTTTCACGAAAGGTTTGCAACTAATTATTTGCAGGCCACGTCCATCAAAGTGCAGTCCGATAGCGGACCCCTTTCCATAGCCGCTGCCCGCCTCACTTTACAATTTCTGAAGGACACTTTATGGATTTTTACAACTTTCTTGGAGATCGCTTTACAGCAGCAGGAGATTATAATGGCCAACATACCCACTGGGGATCACGACTCGTGACTCCCAAAGGAAGGCAATTATATAATGCAATTACAAAACTAAGCAACAAATTGGACGATGTTTCCCCAGGTAGCCCCACATACTGGCCAGCAGACCGCAGAAAGGTCCCAGACTTAATAGATTTTGCGGTGACAAAAAACATTCCACGCAATATAATATGCGCCAAAGAAATTAAACTCCCTAGACAAAAACAAAATAACGCCCTTGACTTACTATCTGCCACATTTTGGAGTTCTAAACGGCAATAAACCCGATAAACTTAGAATAGTTTTCGATGCGGCCTCCAAGAGCCATGGCCATTGTTTTAACGTTTTTTTTTGCCAGGTCCAGATTTGTACAGTCAACTGTCAGCAGTGCTAATGAATTTCCGACAGCATAAGATTGCCTTTGTAGGAGACATTAAGGAGATGTTTCTCCAAATTAAAGTACAGGAGGCATACCGATTTGCACAAAGAATTTTGTGGCGAGGAACTAACCGACAAGCTGAACCGGACGTGTACGAAATTCAAGTATTATTGGGAGCTAAATGCAGCCCAGGTATTGACCAATAGGTCAGAAACAGAAATGCCTTAGATTTTCAGAACGACCAAGCCTGCACGGACATAAAAACATTAAATGGACGACTATCTGGGTAGAGCCAACGACATAAACAGCGCTACAAAGTTGTGACGCATGTACACAAGGCAGGTGGATTCGATATGCGCAGTTGGATATCTTATTCTCCAGAAGTTTTAAATCAAATTACGGATAATATTTCATCGAATAAAAGTAAAGTAAAAAACGTGACTGAAGAACGAGTTTTAGGACTAATTTGCGATTAGGACGTATTCACTTACAATTTAAAATTTTCTAAAGCACATTCCCAACTTCTTAACATTCGTAGACGACCAACTAAACGAGAAATATTGAAAATTACCATTTCTATTTTCGATCCGCTCGGATTTCTTTCGAATTTGTTGATATCCAATAAAATCCTATTGCAAGCCATCTGGGATAGCGGTATCCAATGTGATGACTACATTTCAGATGACAACTTTGAAATTTGGGAAACATTGTGCAGTAGCTTAAATACAGTAGACGAATTTTACATTTCCAGATAGATGACATCATTTCCGATAAGCCAATGTAATTGTTCGCGCCAAAGCGGCGCTTCCCGTTTCGTGTGAACCGGCCCTGGAGTCCTAACAGTCGAGAGTATAGTTTTTTCCAGATCTTCGCATCTCGCTCTCTCGCACTGTTAAGTGTCTCCACTCCGCTCTCCAAGCGGCTCTTGAAACCTCCACCCCGTAGCTTTAAGGGGGTCTTCTAGTCTAGAGGCTCGAATTTCGACCTTTTTTTAACAATTAATAAAAAACAAGAAAGGAAAGCTAACTTCGGGCGGAGCCGAAGTTGATATACCCTTGCAGAATACTCTGTAAATTATATTCTCCAAAATTATTCATGTGATGCATTCTTAATACTCATAAAAAATCCCAACTTCCTAACTTTAAAAACACCAAAGTTATTGCATTTCCAATCGTTCAGTTATATGGCAGCTATAAGATATAGTCGGCCGATCCTTATGAAATTTTTTAGGTCGGATTGATTGGCCTAATATAGAACCCATAGGAAATCCCAACTTCCCACCTTAACAAACACCAAAGTTATGGCATTTCCGATCAATCAGTTATATGGCAGCTATAGGATACAGTCGGCCGATCCTTATGAAATTTGGTAGGTCGGATTGATTGGTCAAATATAAAACCCATAGAAAATCCCAACTTCCTAACTTTACAAACACCAAAGCTATGGCATTTCCGATCAATCAGTTATATGGCAGCTATAGGATATAGTCGGCCGATCCCGGCCGTTCCGACTTATATACTGCGTGCAAAAAAGAAAGAAGGGTGTGTGCAAAGTTTCAACTCGATATCTTTAAAACTGAGAGACTAGTTTGCGTAGAAACAGACAGACGGACAGACAGACGGACAGACGGACAGACGGACATGCTTATATCAACTCAGGAGGTGATCCTGATCAAGAATATATATACTTTATAGGGTCGGAGATGTCTCCTTCACTGCGTTGCACACTTTTGACCAAAATTATAATACCCTCTGCAAGGGTATAAAAAAAAAATTCATTTTCATTGAGTTATTCCTTCTTGAAGAAGAGGGGGAAAAAAGAGGCGGTGTCCGCGTCGCCATGATATCTATGCTTGTCGTTGTCTCAAAAATAAAACAATGATAGATTCTTAATGAGTACGAATGGCGCTATGGCATGAAGCACCCCAAAAAAAATATTTTTTTTCATGAAATGTCGGCAACTCAAAGAAAACAGTCGATTTTTTAACTAATTTTTCCATTTTGTCGAATTTTTAAAAATATTATAAATTTAAAATTTGTATTTTTTGGTGGTTACGGCGATAGAGATATATTTAAAGAATATTCATGCCAAATTTCAGGTAAAACGACTGATTAGAACTTGAGATATAGTGGCGACCGCATCAAAAAAAGTAGTTTCGAGAAAAAGGCGTTTAAAGTTCCAGTCGTTCGCTCTACCGGTTGAGCGAACGACTGGAACTTTAAACGCCTTTTTGCCACGTCACTAAAACGGCTATAACTTTGAAAATAATTTAAGTTCTGAAAAATCCTTTTTGGGAGATATTTGTGAATATAAAAACTATCGAATTATGAAAAAAAATTTTTCGATTTTCTAAAATTTCTAGACTAGAAGACCCCCTTAAGTTAGTTCTAATTTACAAGTGTTAAAGTGAAGACCAATAAATTGTGAAGTTATAAAGTGAAGGAAAAGTTACCAAAAATAACTCGATTCCACCGAACCCATCACCACGACACTCCTGTCCAGAATTTGCATGATATTTATTTCAGCAGCGCTAATTCGCACACACCGTCGGCTCACATCCATTTAATAAAAATAAATAAATACATTTTTTTGTGCAAGCCGTGACGGTGCGCAATATATATATTTTTTCCGATTCCTACAGCTCATTTTCGCAGCACATCGACCAACTGCAAATATCTTGCAGAATATTTTTTTCCAAATCATCGTTATTTTCCTCGCACATAAAAATAGTTGTTCCGAAAACTTTGAAATTTGTACTAGTGTTCCGTTTCCACATATTCAAAAAATAGACCGGAGCTGCAACGCTAATAGCAAACACAAGCGGACCGCTCGCAATCTATACCGAGGAAACAAAGTAGCCACTGCGATATTTTAATTTTATTTTGGTTTTTTTTTTAAACAAAATCAAATTAATTCCATACGATTTTTGTCGCGTCGCTCCACTATACATTGACATTGTTGACATTCCGCTATTGGGATTTTCGAAATTTTGGGGCCGCACCTGTATCTTCCGGAAGTTATCGATTTCGTCGTTCCTTTTCTTTTCTAATCCAACCCGGTGATCCGCAACAGCGTGACCACATTCCAGGACAGATTTTCCGGGCGGGTCTAATTTTTACAAAGCCAGACAGGTTTGCCCAGTTAATCTGATTTCTGGAATGCCAGGAGACAAAACAAAGTTATCAGTTCCGTCTGCAAATAAAACGCGATCACTATCCGCATCTCCTCGCGCGCGCACCTCAAGCCCACTAGCCCACAAAATCAATAACGAAGGCAAAGAGCGAAACTTCATTAGCCACCCAAGAAGGCGACAAGATGATGGTTTCTACGAGCAATCAGAAACGATTGTCGATCCAGACCAAGTCCATAAAGTCGCTAGCAACTCGTTCTCAGGCAAAAATGAGCAACGAAATTGCAATTGCAGCCCTCGCGCGGTTCATCACGGTGTCCGACCGTATGAGCCATTTCAGAGCGACGATTGAAACTCCATGGCCGGCACCTCCATCTGTCCATACCTGCAAAGTCCGTAAGGAGCAAGTCCGCTCGCTATGGGACAAAGCCGAGAAAGAATTCGAAGCGTGCTTACACACGATCTACAGTATTACGACTGAAGGGGCGGAGGATATTTTGGCAACTCTACACCGCAAATATGAATATTGCTATTCGGTGTACGAAGAGCTGGCGGTTCAGCTCAGCGATTTAATTGACGGAGCCAGTTCACAGCAACCGATGTCGAGCACCAACAATCAGTCCGCGTACATTCCGTCTGGGTGCCGGTTGCCTCCATGTGATACAGAGGTATTCGAGGGAGACTATCTCAAATGGCCAACGTTCAGAGACCTTTTCACTGCCGTCTACGTCAACAAGTTATTCCATCTCAACGCGAAGACGAGCGGTGAGGCAAAGGCAATTGTTTCTAAGTCCCCGCTCACTAATGATGGTTTCGCTTCCGCTTGAGAGAAGCTTCGAGACCGTTTTGAAAACAAAAGGCTTTTAGTGAACAGCCAGCTCAAGCTCCTATTTAACTTGAGTTCCGTTAATTCCGAAACTGGCCACTCCATAAAAGAGCTTCAGAGCACCATCCAAGGGTGCCTGACAGCATTAGCCCATTCCAAAATATCAACGGAAAATTGGGATTGCTTACTGGTATACCTGTGCGCCAGTAAGTTGCCCAGGTTGACCCTGTCATTGTGGGAACAATCCCTTACATCAAAGTCCGATATTCCTACATGGGATGAGATGAACGCGTTCCTTAGCGATAGGTATAGAACCTTAGAAGCCATTGAGGATATGAAGCAGAGCCTTAGAGGTCCATCAACTTCCAAAAATCCCCAGGTTACGAAAAAGCTTCACTCCTTTGAAGCCAAAGTGAGTGCCAAACCAAAGAGCTGCGATTTGTGCTCTAAGGAGAGTCACCCAGTGCGGTTGTGCCCTCGCTTCATTCAGATGGCAATCGAGCCGCGGGAAAGCTACATAAAAAAGAAGCAGTTATGCTTGAATTGACATTCCCGATGAACACCAAAGTTATTGCATTTCCAATCGTTCAGTTATATGGCAGCTATAAGATATAGTCGGCCGATCCTTATGAAATTTTTTAGGTCGGATTGATTGGCCTAATATAGAACCCATAGGAAATCCCAACTTCCCACCTTAACAAACACCAAAGTTATGGCATTTCCGATCAATCAGTTATATGGCAGCTATAGGATACAGTCGGCCGATCCTTATGAAATTTGGTAGGTCGGATTGATTGGTCAAATATAAAACCCATAGAAAATCCCAACTTCCTAACTTTACAAACACCAAAGCTATGGCATTTCCGATCAATCAGTTATATGGCAGCTATAGGATATAGTCGGCCGATCCCGGCCGTTCCGACTTATATACTGCGTGCAAAAGAAAGAAGGGTGTGTGCAAAGTTTCAACTCGATATCTTTAAAACTGAGAGACTAGTTTGCGTAGAAACAGACAGACGGACAGACAGACGGACAGACGGACAGACGGACATGCTTATATCAACTCAGGAGGTGATCCTGATCAAGAATATATATACTTTATAGGGTCGGAGATGTCTCCTTCACTGCGTTGCACACTTTTGACCAAAATTATAATACCCTCTGCAAGGGTATAAAAAAAAAATTCATTTTCATTGAGTTATTCCTTCTTGAAGAAGAGGGGGAAAAAAGAGGCGGTGTCCGCGTCGCCATGATATCTATGCTTGTCGTTGTCTCAAAAATAAAACAATGATAGATTCTTAATGAGTACGAATGGCGCTATGGCATGAAGCACCAAAAAAAAAAAATATTTTTTTCATGAAATGTCGGCAACTCAAAGAAAACAGTCGATTTTTTAACTAATTTTTCCATTTTGTCGAATTTTTAAAAATATTATAAATTTAAAATTTGTATTTTTTTGGTGGTTACGGCGATAGAGATATATTTAAAGAATATTCATGCCAAATTTCAGGTAAAACGACTGATTAGAACTTGAGATATAGTGGCGACCGCATGAAAAAAGTAGTTTCGAGAAAAAGGCGTTTAAAGTTCCAGTCGTTCGCTCTACCGGTTGAGCGAACGACTGGAACTTTAAACGCCTTTTTGCCACGTCACTAAAACGGCTATAACTTTGAAAATAATTTAAGTTCTGAAAAATCCTTTTTGGGAGATATTTGTAAATATAAAAAAACTATCGAATTATGAAAAAAAAATTTTTCGATTTTCTAAAATTTCTAGACTAGAAGACCCCCTTAAGTTAGTTCTAATTTACAAGTGTTAAAGTGAAGACCAATAAATTGTGAAGTTATAAAGTGAAGGAAAAGTTACCAAAAATAACTCGATTCCACCGAACCCATCACCACGACACTCCTGTCCAGAATTTGCATGATATTTATTTCAGCAGCGCTAATTCGCACACACCGTCGGCTCACATCCATTTAATAAAAATAAATAAATACATTTTTTTGTGCAAGCCGTGACGGTGCGCAATATATATATATTTTTTCCGATTCCTACAGCTCATTCTCGAAGCACAGCAACCAACTGCAAATATCTTGCAGAATATTTTTTTCAAATCAACGTTATTTTCCTTGCACATAAAAATAGTTTTTCCGAAAACTTTGAAATTTATACCAGTGTTCCGTTTCTGCAACGCTAATAGCAAACACAAGCGGACCGCTTGCAATCTATACCGAGGAAACAAAGTAGCCACTGCGATATTTTAATTTTATTTTTTTGTTTTTTTTAAACAAAATCAAATTAATTCCATACTATTTTTGTCGCGTCGCTCCACTATACATTGACATTGTTGACATTCCGGTATTAGGATTTTCGAAATTTTTGGGGCCGCACCAGTATCTTCCGGAAGTTATCGATTTCGTCGTTCCTTTTCTTTTCTAATCCAACCCGGTGATCCGCAACAGCGTGACCACATTCCAGGACAGATTTTCCGGGCGGGTCTAATTTTTACAAAGCCAGACAGGTTTGCCCAGTTAATCTGATTTCTGGAATGCCAGGAGACAAAACAAAGTTATCAGTTCCGTCTGCAAATAAAACGCGATCACTATCCGCATCTCCTTGCGCGCGCACCTTAAGCCCACTAGCCCACAAAATCAATAACGAAGGCAAAGAGCGAAACTTCATTAGCCACCCAAGAAGGCGACAAGATGATGGTTTCTACGAGCAATCAGAAACGATTGTCGATCCAGACCAAGTCCATAAAGTCGCTAGCAACTCGTTCTCAGGCAAAAATGAGCAACGAAATTGCAATTGCAGCCCTCGCGCGGTTCATCACGGTGTCCGACCGTATGAGCCATTTCAGAGCGACGATTGAAACTCCATGGCCGGCACCTCCATCTGTCCATACCTGCAAAGTCCGTAAGGAGCAAGTCCGCTCGCTATGGGACAAAGCCGAGAAAGAATTCGAAGCGTGCTTACACACGATCTACAGTATTACGACTGAAGGGGCGGAGGATATTTTGGCAACTCTACACCGCAAATATGAATATTGCTATTCGGTGTACGAAGAGCTGGCGGTTCAGCTCAGCGATTTAATTGACGGAGCCAGTTCACAGCAACCGATGTCGAGCACCAACAATCAGTCCGCGTACATTCCGTCTGGGTGCCGGTTGCCTCCATGTGATACAGAGGTATTCGAGGGAGACTATCTCAAATGGCCAACGTTCAGAGACCTTTTCACTGCCGTCTACGTCAACAAGTTATTCCATCTCAACGCGAAGACGAGCGGTGAGGCAAAGGCAATTGTTTCTAAGTCCCCGCTCACTAATGATGGTTTCGCTTCCGCTTGAGAGAAACAAAAGGCTTTTAGTGAACAGCCAGCTCAAGCTCCTATTTAACTTGAGTTCCGTTAATTCCGAAACTGGCCACTCCATAAAAGAGCTTCAGAGCACCATCCAAGGGTGCCTGACAGCATTAGCCCATTCCAAAATATCAACGGAAAATTGGGATTGCTTGCTGGTATACCTGTGCGCCAGTAAGTTGCCCAGGTTGACCCTGTCATTGTGGGAACAATCCCTTACATCAAAGTCCGATATTCCTACATGGGATGAGATGAACGCGTTCCTTAGCGATAGGTATAGAACCTTAGAAGCCATTGAGGATATGAAGCAGAGCCTTAGAGGTCCGTCAACTTCCAAAAATCCCCAGGTTACGAAAAAGCTTCACTCCTTTGAAGCCAAAGTGAGTGCCAAACCAAAGAGCTGCGATTTGTGCTCTAAGGAGAGTCACCCAGTGCGGTTGTGCCCTCGCTTCATTCAGATGGCAAGCGAGCCGCGGGAAAGCTACATAAAAAGAAGCAGTTATGCTTGAATTGACATTCCCGATGAACACCAAAGTTATTGCATTTCCAATCGTTCAGTTATATGGCAGCTATAAGATATAGTCGGCCGATCCTTATGAAATTTTTTAGGTCGGATTGATTGGCCTAATATAGAACCCATAGGAAATCCCAACTTCCCACCTTAACAAACACCAAAGTTATGGCATTTCCGATCAATCAGTTATATGGCAGCTATAGGATACAGTCGGCCGATCCTTATGAAATTTGGTAGGTCTTCTTGGTATCTTCCGGAAGTTATCGATTTCGTCGTTCCTTTTCTTTTCTAATCCAACCCGGTGATCCGCAACAGCGTGACCACATTCCAGGACAGATTTTCCGGGCGGGTCTAATTTTTACAAAGCCAGACAGGTTTGCCCAGTTAATCTGATTTCTGGAATGCCAGGAGACAAAACAAAGTTATCAGTTCCGTCTGCAAATAAAACGCGATCACTATCCGCATCTCCTCGCGCGCGCACCTCAAGCCCACTAGCCCACAAAATCAATAACGAAGGCAAAGAGCGAAACTTCATTAGCCACCCAAGAAGGCGACAAGATGATGGTTTCTACGAGCAATCAGAAACGATTGTCGATCCAGACCAAGTCCATAAAGTCGCTAGCAACTCGTTCTCAGGCAAAAATGAGCAACGAAATTGCAATTGCAGCCCTCGCGCGGTTCATCACGGTGTCCGACCGTATGAGCCATTTCAGAGCGACGATTGAAACTCCATGGCCGGCACCTCCATCTGTCCATACCTGCAAAGTCCGTAAGGAGCAAGTCCGCTCGCTATGGGACAAAGCCGAGAAAGAATTCGAAGCGTGCTTACACACGATCTACAGTATTACGACTGAAGGGGCGGAGGATATTTTGGCAACTCTACACCGCAAATATGAATATTGCTATTCGGTGTACGAAGAGCTGGCGGTTCAGCTCAGCGATTTAATTGACGGAGCCAGTTCACAGCAACCGATGTCGAGCACCAACAATCAGTCCGCGTACATTCCGTCTGGGTTCCGGTTGCCTCCATGTGATACAGAGGTATTCGAGGGAGACTATCTCAAATGGCCAACGTTCAGAGACCTTTTCACTGCCGTCTACGTCAACAAGTTATTCCATCTCAACGCGAAGACGAGCGGTGAGGCAAAGGCAATTGTTTCTAAGTCCCCGCTCACTAATGATGGTTTCGCTTCCGCTTGAGAGAAACAAAAGGCTTTTAGTGAACAGCCAGCTCAAGCTCCTATTTAACTTGAGTTCCGTTAATTCCGAAACTGGCCACTCCATAAAAGAGCTTCAGAGCACCATCCAAGGGTGCCTGACAGCATTAGCCCATTCCAAAATATCAACGGAAAATTGGGATTGCTTGCTGGTATACCTGTGCGCCAGTAAGTTGCCCAGGTTGACCCTGTCATTGTGGGAACAATCCCTTACATCAAAGTCCGATATTCCTACATGGGATGAGATGAACGCGTTCCTTAGCGATAGGTATAGAACCTTAGAAGCCATTGAGGATATGAAGCAGAGCCTTAGAGGTCCGTCAACTTCCAAAAATCCCCAGGTTACGAAAAAGCTTCACTCCTTTGAAGCCAAAGTGAGTGCCAAACCAAAGAGCTGCGATTTGTGCTCTAAGGAGAGTCACCCAGTGCGGTTGTGCCCTCGCTTCATTCAGATGGCAAGCGAGCCGCGGGAAAGCTACATAAAAAAGAAGCAGTTATGCTTGAATTGACATTCCCGATGAACACCAAAGTTATTGCATTTCCAATCGTTCAGTTATATGGCAGCTATAAGATATAGTCGGCCGATCCTTATGAAATTTTTTAGGTCGGATTGATTGGCCTAATATAGAACCCATAGGAAATCCCAACTTCCCACCTTAACAAACACCAAAGTTATGGCATTTCCGATCAATCAGTTATATGGCAGCTATAGGATACAGTCGGCCGATCCTTATGAAATTTGGTAGGTCGGATTGATTGGTCAAATTTAAAACCCATAGAAAATCCCAACTTCCTAACTTTACAAACACCAAAGCTATGGCATTTCCGATCAATCAGTTATATGGCAGCTATAGGATATAGTCGGCCGATCCCGGCCGTTCCGACTTATATACTGCGTGCAAAAGAAAGAAGGGTGTGTGCAAAGTTTCAACTCGATATCTTTAAAACTGAGAGACTAGTTTGCGTAGAAACAGACAGACGGACAGACAGACGGACAGACGGACAGACGGACATGCTTATATCAACTCAGGAGGTGATCCTGATCAAGAATATATATACTTTATAGGGTCGGAGATGTCTCCTTCACTGCGTTGCACACTTTTGACCAAAATTATAATACCCTCTGCAAGGGTATAAAAAAAAAATTCATTTTCATTGAGTTATTCCTTCTTGAAGAAGAGGGGGAAAAAAGAGGCGGTGTCCGCGTCGCCATGATATCTATGCTTGTCGTTGTCTCAAAAATAAAACAATGATAGATTCTTAATGAGTACGAATGGCGCTATGGCATGAAGCACCAAAAAAAAAAAAATTTTTTTTTCATGAAATGTCGGCAACTCAAAGAAAACAGTCGATTTTTTAACTAATTTTTCCATTTTGTCGAATTTTTAAAAATATTATAAATTTAAAATTTGTATTTTTTGGTGGTTACGGCGATAGAGATATATTTAAAGAATATTCATGCCAAATTTCAGGTAAAACGACTGATTAGAACTTGAGATATAGTGGCGACCGCATCAAAAAAAGTAGTTTCGAGAAAAAGGCGTTTAAAGTTCCAGTCGTTCGCTCTACCGGTTGAGCGAACGACTGGAACTTTAAACGCCTTTTGCCACGTCACTAAAACGGCTATAACTTTGAAAATAATTTAAGTTCTGAAAAATCCTTTTTGGGAGATATTTGTGAATATAAAAACTATCGAATTATGAAAAAAAAATTTTTCGATTTTCTAAAATTTCTAGACTAGAAGACCCCCTTAAGTTAGTTCTAATTTACAAGTGTTAAAGTGAAGACCAATAAATTGTGAAGTTATAAAGTGAAGGAAAAGTTACCAAAAATAACTCGATTCCACCGAACCCATCACCACGACACTCCTGTCCAGAATTTGCATGATATTTATTTCAGCAGCGCTAATTCGCACACACCGTCGGCTCACATCCATTTAATAAAAATAAATAAATACATTTTTTGTGCAAGCCGTGACGGTGCGCAATATATATATTTTTTCCGATTCCTACAGCTCATTTTCGCAGCACATCGACCAACTGCAAATATCTTGCAGAATATTTTTTCCAAATCATCGTTATTTTCCTCGCACATAAAAATAGTTGTTCCGAAAACTTTGAAATTTGTACTAGTGTTCCGTTTCCACATATTCAAAAAATAGACCGG
Source organism: Drosophila kurseongensis (assembly GCA_018153305.1). Classification (NCBI taxonomy): domain Eukaryota; kingdom Metazoa; phylum Arthropoda; class Insecta; order Diptera; family Drosophilidae; genus Drosophila; species Drosophila kurseongensis. The sequence goes on from JAECXX010000120.1 coordinate 3,614,991, forward strand.
AGCTGCAACGCTAATAGCAAACACAAGCGGGCCGCTCGCAATCTATACCGAGGAAACAAAGTAGCCACTGCGATATTTTAATTTTATTTTGGTTTTTTTTTTAAACAAAATCAAATTAATTCCATACGATTTTTGTCGCGTCGCTCCACTATACATTGACATTGTTGACATTCCGCTATTGGGATTTTCGAAATTTTGGGGCCGCACCTGTATCTTCCGGAAGTTATCGATTTCGTCGTTCCTTTTCTTTTCTAATCCAACCCGGTGATCCGCAACAGCGTGACCACATTCCAGGACAGATTTTCCGGGCGGGTCTAATTTTTACAAAGCCAGACAGGTTTGCCCAGTTAATCTGATTTCTGGAATGCCAGGAGACAAAACAAAGTTATCAGTTCCGTCTGCAAATAAAACGCGATCACTATCCGCATCTCCTCGCGCGCACCTCAAGCCCACTAGCCCACAAAATCAATAACGAAGGCAAAGAGCGAAACTTCATTAGCCACCCAAGAAGGCGACAAGATGATGGTTTCTACGAGCAATCAGAAACGATTGTCGATCCAGACCAAGTCCATAAAGTCGCTAGCAACTCGTTCTCAGGCAAAAATGAGCAACGAAATTGCAATTGCACCCCTCGCGCGGTTCATCACGGTGTCCGACCGTATGAGCCATTTCAGAGCGACGATTGAAACTCCATGGCCGGCACCTCCATCTGTCCATACCTGCAAAGTCCGTAAGGAGCAAGTCCGCTCGCTATGGGACAAAGCCGAGAAAGAATTCGAAGCGTGCTTACACACGATCTACAGTATTACGACTGAAGGGGCGGAGGATATTTTGGCAACTCTACACCGCAAATATGAATATTGCTATTCGGTGTACGAAGAGCTGGCGGTTCAGCTCAGCGATTTAATTGACGGAGCCAGTTCACAGCAACCGATGTCGAGCACCAACAATCAGTCCGCGTACATTCCGTCTGGGTGCCGGTTGCCTCCATGTGATACAGAGGTATTCGAGGGAGACTATCTCAAATGGCCAACGTTCAGAGACCTTTTCACTGCCGTCTACGTCAACAAGTTATTCCATCTCAACGCGAAGACGAGCGGTGAGGCAAAGGCAATTGTTTCTAAGTCCCCGCTCACTAATGATGGTTTCGCTTCCGCTTGAGAGAAGCTTCGAGACCGTTTTGAAAACAAAAGGCTTTTAGTGAACAGCCAGCTCAAGCTCCTATTTAACTTGAGTTCCGTTAATTCCGAAACTGGCCACTCCATAAAAGAGCTTCAGAGCACCATCCAAGGGTGCCTGACAGCATTAGCCCATTCCAAAATATCAAGGGAAAATTAAGATTGCTTGCTGGTATACCTGTGCGCCAGTAAGTTGCCCAGGTTGACCCTGTCATTGTGGGAACAATCCCTTACATCAAAGTCCGATATTCCTACATGGGATGAGATGAACGCGTTCCTTAGCGATAGGTATAGAACCTTAGAAGCCATTGAGGATATGAAGCAGAGCCTTAGAGGTCCGTCAACTTCCAAAAATCCCCAGGTTACGAAAAAGCTTCACTCCTTTGAAGCCAAAGTGAGTGCCAAACCAAAGAGCTGCGATTTGTGCTCTAAGGAGAGTCACCCAGTGCGGTTGTGCCCTCGCTTCATTCAGATGGCAATCGAGCCGCGGGAAAGCTACATAAAAAAGAAGCAGTTATGCTTGAATTGACATTCCCGATGAACACCAAAGTTATTGCATTTCCAATCGTTCAGTTATATGGCAGCTATAAGATATAGTCGGCCGATCCTTATGAAATTTTTTAGGTCGGATTGATTGGCCTAATATAGAACCCATAGGAAATCCCAACTTCCCACCTTAACAAACACCAAAGTTATGGCATTTCCGATCAATCAGTTATATGGCAGCTATAGGATACAGTCGGCCGATCCTTATGAAATTTGGTAGGTCGGATTGATTGGTCAAATTTAAAACCCATAGAAAATCCCAACTTCCTAACTTTACAAACACCAAAGCTATGGCATTTCCGATCAATCAGTTATATGGCAGCTATAGGATATAGTCGGCCGATCCCGGCCGTTCCGACTTATATACTGCGTGCAAAAGAAAGAAGGGTGTGTGCAAAGTTTCAACTCGATATCTTTAAAACTGAGAGACTAGTTTGCGTAGAAACAGACAGACGGACAGACAGACGGACAGACGGACAGACGGACATGCTTATATCAACTCAGGAGGTGATCCTGATCAAGAATATATATACTTTATAGGGTCGGAGATGTCTCCTTCACTGCGTTGCACACTTTTGACCAAAATTATAATACCCTCTGCAAGGGTATAAAAAAAAATTCATTTTCATTGAGTTATTCCTTCTTGAAGAAGAGGGGGAAAAAGAGGCGGTGTCCGCGTCGCCATGATATCTATGCTTGTCGTTGTCTCAAAAATAAAACAATGATAGATTCTTAATGAGTACGAATGGCGCTATGGCATGAAGCACCAAAAAAAAAAATATTTTTTTCATGAAATGTCGGCAACTCAAAGAAAACAGTCGATTTTTTAACTAATTTTTCCATTTTGTCGAATTTTTAAAAATATTATAAATTTAAAATTTGTATTTTTTGGTGGTTACGGCGATAGAGATATATTTAAAGAATATTCATGCCAAATTTCAGGTAAAACGACTGATTAGAACTTGAGATATAGTGGCGACCGCATCAAAAAAAGTAGTTTCGAAAAAAGGCGTTTAAAGTTCCAGTCGTTCGCTCTACCGGTTGAGCGAACGACTGGAACTTTAAACGCCTTTTGCCACGTCACTAAAACGGCTATAACTTTGAAAATAATTTAAGTTCTGAAAAATCCTTTTTGGGAGATATTTGTGAATATAAAAACTATCGAATTATGAAAAAAAATTTTTCGATTTTCTAAAATTTCTAGACTAGAAGACCCCCTTAAGTTAGTTCTAATTTACAAGTGTTAAAGTGAAGACCAATAAATTGTGAAGTTATAAAGTGAAGGAAAAGTTACCAAAAATAACTCGATTCCACCGAACCCATCACCACGACACTCCTGTCCAGAATTTGCATGATATTTATTTCAGCAGCGCTAATTCGCACACACCGTCGGCTCACATCCATTTAATAAAAATAAATAAATACATTTTTTTGTGCAAGCCGTGACGGTGCGCAATATATATATTTTTTCCGATTCCTACAGCTCATTTTCGCAGCACATCGACCAACTGCAAATATCTTGCAGAATATTTTTTCCAAATCATCGTTATTTTCCTCGCACATAAAAATAGTTGTTCCGAAAACTTTGAAATTTGTACTAGTGTTCCGTTTCCACATATTCAAAAAATAGACCGGAGCTGCAACGCTAATAGCAAACACAAGCGGACCGCTCGCAATCTATACCGAGGAAACAAAGTAGCCACTGCGATATTTTAATTTTATTTTGTGTTTTTTTTAAACAAAATCAAATTAATTCCATACGATTTTTGTCGCGTCGCTCCACTATACATTGACATTGTTGACATTCCGCTATTGGGATTTTCGAAATTTTGGGGCCGCACCTGTATCTTCCGGAAGTTATCGATTTCGTCGTTCCTTTTCTTTTCTAATCCAACCCGGTGATCCGCAACAGCGTGACCACATTCCAGGACAGATTTTCCGGGCGGGTCTAATTTTTACAAAGCCAGACAGGTTTGCCCAGTTAATCTGATTTCTGGAATGCCAGGAGACAAAACAAAGTTATCAGTTCCGTCTGCAAATAAAACGCGATCACTATCCGCATCTCCTCGCGCGCGCACCTCAAGCCCACTAGCCCACAAAATCAATAACGAAGGCAAAGAGCGAAACTTCATTAGCCACCCAAGAAGGCGACAAGATGATGGTTTCTACGAGCAATCAGAAACGATTGTCGATCCAGACCAAGTCCATAAAGTCGCTAGCAACTCGTTCTCAGGCAAAAATGAGCAACGAAATTGCAATTGCAGCCCTCGCGCGGTTCATCACGGTGTCCGACCGTATGAGCCATTTCAGAGCGACGATTGAAACTCCATGGCCGGCACCTCCATCTGTCCATACCTGCAAAGTCCGTAAGGAGCAAGTCCGCTCGCTATGGGACAAAGCCGAGAAAGAATTCGAAGCGTGCTTACACACGATCTACAGTATTACGACTGAAGGGGCGGAGGATATTTTGGCAACTCTACACCGCAAATATGAATATTGCTATTCGGTGTACGAAGAGCTGGCGGTTCAGCTCAGCGATTTAATTGACGGAGCCAGTTCACAGCAACCGATGTCGAGCACCAACAATCAGTCCGCGTACATTCCGTCTGGGTGCCGGTTGCCTCCATGTGATACAGAGGTATTCGAGGGAGACTATCTCAAATGGCCAACGTTCAGAGACCTTTTCACTGCCGTCTACGTCAACAAGTTATTCCATCTCAACGCGAAGACGAGCGGTGAGGCAAAGGCAATTGTTTCTAAGTCCCCGCTCACTAATGATGGTTTCGCTTCCGCTTGAGAGAAGCTTCGAGACCGTTTTGAAAACAAAAGGCTTTTAGTGAACAGCCAGCTCAAGCTCCTATTTAACTTGAGTTCCGTTAATTCCGAAACTGGCCACTCCATAAAAGAGCTTCAGAGCACCATCCAAGGGTGCCTGACAGCATTAGCCCATTCCAAAATATCAAGGGAAAATTAAGATTGCTTGCTGGTATACCTGTGCGCCAGTAAGTTGCCCAGGTTGACCCTGTCATTGTGGGAACAATCCCTTACATCAAAGTCCGATATTCCTACATGGGATGAGATGAACGCGTTCCTTAGCGATAGGTATAGAACCTTAGAAGCCATTGAGGATATGAAGCAGAGCCTTAGAGGTCCGTCAACTTCCAAAAATCCCCAGGTTACGAAAAAGCTTCACTCCTTTGAAGCCAAAGTGAGTGCCAAACCAAAGAGCTGCGATTTGTGCTCTAAGGAGAGTCACCCAGTGCGGTTGTGCCCTCGCTTCATTCAGATGGCAATCGAGCCGCGGGAAAGCTACATAAAAAAGAAGCAGTTATGCTTGAATTGACATTCCCGATGAACATTCAAATGTACAAGTCTGTTTTGCATCAGGCTCAAAGGCAGTTCTCTTGGGCAATCTCTTGGGGCAATGATTGATATCTGCCACCTCGGTACCCACTTCCGAGCACGCGCTCTGATCGACTCGGGATCTGAAGCGACGTTTATTACGGAGCGTCTTTTCAAGGTGGTCAATCTGCCGTTCCGCCCCATTCAAGCTCAAGTGTCTGGTTTAAATCAGACAGTTTCTGCCCAGTCAACACGGCTTTGCCATTTCGCCATTCGTTCTCCTACTAAGCCGGGCCTGCAGTTAGACACCGCAACGGCTTGCCCCGTTTGTCGTTCGGGCCAAAATTTTTATGCTGGAAATCTGGCTGCAAGAGTTAGGCTGGGATGACAACCTTCCCGACGAAATGAGCCATAGATGGCAAGTGTTCCTGCAAAGTTATTCCGATCTCGATCAAATCCGTATTCCGAGATTCCTAAATCGCTGTCGTAAGGCTCCGGTAAGTCCGGATAGGCAGCTCAGTAATCGGGAAATCCGGGAAGCTGAAAAAACCTACAAACCCAATTGATGGGCGATTTTCCGACTGATAGACCATCTTTTTCCAGGCCATTTACTTACACCGGCGTCGATTACGCCGGCCCCTTTGAAGTTAAAAACTACACAGGGAGAGCATGTTTTACCACTAAGGGATATGTTTGTGTGTTTGTGTGTTTTTCTACGAAGGCCATCCATTTGGAACCCACCTCCGACCTTACAACAGAGAAGTTTCTAGCAGCGTTTGCGCGTTTTTGTAGCTAAGCGAGGTTGTCCTCAGCGGGTCCATTCCGACAACGGCAAAACCTTTGTTGGTGCCTCAAGTCTTTTTTTTCCGTGACTTTACGCAAGCGCTAAAGAAGTCGGTGACTGATGCGTATAGCCATCAGGGACTCGTGTGGCGTTTCATACCCCCAGGAGCTCTTCATATGGGAGGCCTGTGGGAGGCAGGAGTCAAGTTTTAAAACTCTGTTTTACAAATTCACGTCCGCTCGCAAGTATACCTTTGAAGAGTTTTCCACGCTTCTTGCCAAGATTGAAGCCTGCCTTAATTCCAGACCGCTTTCTCCAATGTCAGAAGACCCGACAGACTTGCTGGCACTGACGCCAGGCCATTTTCTGATCGGGGGTCCGTTGCTTTCCACGGCGGAGCCTGAAATCAAAGGCGAAGCCAAGTCGATTATAAATCGATGGCAACATCTCAAGGCCCAGCATCAACAATTTAGTTCGCGATGAAAAGAAGAGTATCAAAAGGAACTCCACAAGCGCAACAAGTGGCTAAGACCATCCAGAAATCTGCAAGTCGACGATATGGTAGTCATCAAGGACGATAACTTGCCATCAAATGACTGTCGGCTCGGCAGAATCGTAGCTGCTATCCCAGGGGCTGATACTAGAGTACGCGTCGTAGGTACGCGTCGTAGATATTCTTACTTCTCGTGGAACCATCCAACGTCCGGTCCACAAAGTAGTTCTCCTTCCTATGGAGGCTAAGGCAACCTCTAAATCTCCACAATAATGACTTCTGTTCCCGCTGCCCACCCCGTAAACATCACTAAAGCGACTCCTTTTCTGATTGGTTTGTTGTTTTGCTTTCTCTTCCAAGTAAAGGTTCAGAATGGCTCCTCGTCCTCGCCCATGCACTTCCCAGACCCTTGTCAGCAGATGTTCTCGAGGTATAAAATCCTATCGCTGCCGAGTCTGCCAGGGTATACATCCGCTACGGAAATGCAACCGATTCCTGAGGCTCAGTTCAGAGAAGCGTCTCCGAGCAGTACTGGTGAACAAGTACTGCCACAATTGTTTGGCTCATCAGCACTCTGGAGGGAAATGTCGCAGTGGCGACGCTTGCAAAAAATGTGGACAGGATCATCACACCTTGCTCCACATGCACGAGATGCCCGCGATTACTCGCCGATCGCCTTTCCAGCAACGTCGTCAATCGCCTTTCCAGCAACGTCGTCAGTCGCCTTCCCCGCAACGCCACCAGTCGCCGGCCCCGCAACGTCGCCATTCGCCGTCCCCGATTCGTCAGCAGTCACCACAGCAGCAGGCATCCGCATCGCAGTATCGATCGTGTGCCCCACCGGATCAAACACGCACCTCAAGTCAGCAAGCTGCGTCTATTGTGGCCCCATCCGTGACCTCCATCCTGCAGCACAGGAGTCTACATATTCTGCCGACGGCCATTGTGGTCATCGACACAGGGGCCAACTGCTATGAGACGGGCGCGCTCATCGACCCGTGTACCCCCGTGAGCAGTATCGACAGCTCGCTGGCAGAAGCTTTTCGGCTGCCGACCACGAATGTTGGAGACGAACGAGTGTGCTCAACGACCATCCGGTCGAGGTCGGGCGACTTTAACATTGACATGGTCCTGACCCTATTCGTGCGCTGAGCGATGAGGTTCGGGCCAAATTCAATGACATCCGATTAGCCGATGACCAGTTCCATCGTCCGGCCACCATCTCCCTGGTGTTGGGATCCGACGTGTACCGGAAAGTGATCCAACCCGGGTTTCTAAATCTTCAAGATGGGCTGCCCATCGCTCAGAGCACGGCGTTTGGATGGATCGTGTCGGGAGCCTGCTGCGCTTCCCGTTTCGTGTGAACCGGCCCTGGAGTCCTAACAGTCGAGAGAACAGTTTTTTCCAGATCTTCGCATCTCGCTCTCTCGCACTGTTAAGTGTCTCCACTCCGCTCTCCAAGCGACTCTTGAAACCTCCACCCCGTAGCTTTAAGTTAGTTCTAATTTACAAATGTAAAAGTGAAGACCAATAAATTGTGAAGTTATAAAGTGAAGGAAATGCCGCCCCATGCCATTTTCAGTAATATTCAGCTACATATGTATATTTTGCATAATTTTACATAATATGCATATGTACATACTTAGAAATATATATAGGTTAAGAATAGGATTAAAGTAAAATAATAAGTTAGTTTAAGCCGAAATAGGAAGTCCCATGAAGGGCATGTAAATAGTAGCGTAGGTTGGAAATAGGAAGTCCCATGAAGGGCATGTAAATTGTAGCGTAAGGGCTACACCGCCAAATCGACATGTACACGGCCGGGCCTGGCTAGCCCGCCGTCAGCGCCAGCACACACGTAGCGACAGAGCCAACATAGGCAGAGCCAGACCAGAACACAGCGGCAGAGCCAACATTGGCAGAGCCACACATACCGGCAGGGCCGCGGGAGAGACTCACACTCGGCAGAGCCCCGGCAGAGACGCACACCCGGCAGAGCGACGGGCAGAGCAACGAGTATCAACCGAGCCGAACAGCATCGGCGATCAACGCCACGAACGCCACTCTGCTCGCCGATCGGGGAATTGGTTTTTGGCATCAATGGCAATCGGAGCTGAAGGAAATAACGAGGACACCACGTGTCCGGGACTTAGCGGCGCCCAACCGAGCGGCACCACTACCGGCCGCCCACGACAACGAGACCCATGGGGCCTCGCCATCGTGGATAGGCGGGACTCCATGACGATGGAGGAACAGGAGAGGCTGGTGAGACAGGCCTCGGGCCGAACCCTACGGGGAGCAACTCTCGTGGCGGTGAGACAGATAAGAGTTAGAGCTAGAAACCATTTATGTGAAAGGGGAAATAAAATACTTAACGAAACATTTACATTTCGGCGCTTTTCTGGCAAGGTTTCCTCCCTCTTCCTCCTTCTCCAGCAAGGGCGTGACCGACACCCGGGTTCTCGGGGTCGCAAACGCCGCGCCGGTGGAGACCTTTTCCTCGAGATCCTCACCTGGCTCAGTGGCCCAGGCGCGAGCGTCACCCGGGTTCTCGGGGTCGTGAACGCTGCGGCCATGAAGGCCACTCCCACCTCCTTCTGATCTGGATACGGCTCCCGGCGGACGGGACCGCTATCCACGTCGGGATTCCCACGGAGACAGACCGGCTGCTTACGGGTAACGTAGCCGCCGAACCTGGGCCCAAAACACCTTCGTTTGGACAAACGTGCCCGACACCCGGCGCACGGGATCGGGCCCGTTCCGGCTACATCCCGGTAGGGCTGCGGAACGGTCGGCACCCGGACTCACGGGACCGGCTAAACTGCACCCCTTTTCTACCTCCTAATCTCCCCATGCCCAACAACTCCGGCCATTTGGCCACCCGTCCTGTCTGTCCCAGCAAATATATAAATATTTCTGTGGAGGACCCTGGTACGACTTTTTATGTATCCTGGTCCGTGATTGGCATCCTTACATCATCAAATGATTTATGGCTAATAGGTCCAGAATTTTTGAGAAAAAGTAAGGATCAGTGTCCATTAGGAAGAGTCTCTCTTGAGCCAAACGGTGTTAATGACAGTGACACGGAATTTGTAAATCTCACTATCGTTCAAAGGAGCCATACCTGACGTGACAAGATTCTCTAGTTGGATGAGATTTTTAAGATGGGTTCTGCGATACCTAACAAAGCGGAAGACAAATCGGAAGACACCGCTGACAGCCGAAGAACTTTCTAAAACAGAAGCACTAATTTTTCGGAGTATCCAACATGAAATAAACAAACTTAAACGAAGTGAACTTGTAACAACATCAAGCAGCTTAAATAATCTACCCTTACTTTTATGCAGTGATAATTTTATAGGACGCAGGGGCAGACTAATAGTTTAAGTGACAACGAAATGAGTAGTGACGCTAAAAACCCAATAATCCTGAGCAAAGATCATCCTATCACGAACTTACTCATTCATTTTTTTTCGCAACATTAAAACATTGGAACAGAACCGGCAATTGCTAATATTCGTCAAAGGTTCTGGATTACAAACTGTAGCAACACCGTCAAAAAAGTCATTCTCAGTTGCCAGCATTGTAAAAACAAAAAGTACAAACCCCTAATGGGTCAGTTTCCCAATTGTCCAATAAGAGCAACAGAAAGAGCTTTTTTAAAAGTAGGAATTGACTATTTTGGGCCTATTGAAATCACACAGAACAGAAGCCATGTTAAACGATTTGGTGTAATTTTTACATGCATGATATCCCGAGCAGTTCATCTGGAGATTGCCGAAGACTTGTCCTGAAATGCATTTATGCACGTATTTCGACAATTTGGCTGTAGACTCGTTTTTCCTACAGAATTATATTCGGAAAATGGAAAAAACTTTAGGAGAGCGAACAAAAACATAAGAGAAATCATAGAAACTTGGCCTGATAATGAACTTACGCAGTTTTTAACAACAAAAGGTTGTACATGGTATTTTAATCCGCCTTTATCCCCTCACATGGGAGGAGCCTGGGAAAGGCTTATACAATCAGTCAAAAAATATGTGGCGTTTTACTTAAAGAGAGGTATCCTAGGAAGTATGTTTTGAAAACTCTGCTTTTGTGAAATCGAATTTATGATAAAAAGTAGACCACTTCTTTTTGTTCCATCAGACTCAACTATAGAGAGTCCTTTTAAACAAAAACTACTGATTTTGATTTGAAATTATTAAATATGTGGAAATCGTCTCAAAAACTTGCTGACATTTTTTGGTTAAAATGGAAAAAGGAATATAGACAATTTCTTATTTGTAGTCGTAAATGGACCAAAGACAATATCGTCTTACAAGAAGGTATTAATGATGGAACTTGATGTGCCGAGAAATATCTGGCCAAAAGGCCTAATTGTCAAGACATATCCATCAAACGATGGTCGAGTACGAATTTTCGATGTAAAGATTAAAAACAGTATTTATAAGAGACGTTCTGTTAAATTAATTTAACTAGATGTTAAGCCCAATATATTGTAAAAGTATTGCCGTCGTCTATATTGAAATAAGTAACGACTACAATACTTGGGAGGAGAATGTTGATAAATTTTTATTTAATTTAAAAGCTAACGTATTTTCTAAAATTTAAAATGTATCGAAAAGTGTAACCCCCTTAAATGATAGCAACATATCGAAGATGTTTCCATTCTTTTCAACTGAACAGCATCTTTTTGAACAAGCGACCTAGAGCACAGTCGACAAGCTCCCGTTTTTAAATAAGTTATATATAGTATTAATAAAGCTCTTAAAGTTGACATAATTGGTAATTTATTGAATTGACGACACAAGGAACAAATCACTACGACGACACGGGTTTGATAGCCTAAATTCGGTCATTCGAGCCCCATCTATACTAAAATAAAACCTTTAACCAGGTAACTGCCTCAACACTAACTTATAAAAAACACAAGGAGTTTGTTAAGAATTGCTCAATCTGCAATGAGTACAAATATAACAGACATCCAGTGCAAATTCCTCCCATCCATCAGTCAGGCACCTATTTCGGATACAGAAGGTGAAAATTTTCAAATCGACATTTATTACGCCCAAAATCTTATAGACATCAGTTGTATGGATTCATATTCAACATTTTTAGTCGTAAAATATATAAATATAGAAAACAAAATTTCATAAATTCTGCAACAATTTCCGTTAGACAAAACCTTAATGATAGATAACGATCCAATTTTTTCTTCATTCCAATTTAAATCTTTTGCACAAAGAAACGGGTTATCTTTATTTTATTCAGATCCTCGACATAGTACTTCTAACGGACAAATAGAAAGGGCACATTCTACTTTAACATAAATTGCACGTTACATTAAAGACGAACTTAATTTAGTTGGTTATTCTGAAATTATAATTAGAGAAGCACAAAGTAAAGGGTGTTTTTTTAGAGGTATAGAACTTTAAGTTGGCATTACTGTTTAAGATAGAGGTGGAGAATAATCGATGTTTGTGGACATCGATGTTTTCGATGTTTTTTGGTGAAAAACATCGATGTTTAATCGATGTTTAACAAAATTTTTTTTGTTATTATATTTTAATTTTATTAATATTTTTGTTTTTGTTAAGGAACGAAGCTTATCGACGACTGGTGGCGTATTAGCATATAAAGTTTAACCTCCCAATACGCCAACGGATCGCACTTTTCCGGTTGGTTCCCTTTCTCTAGATGTTGGCGTAAGAGTATAATGGAATCCGCCCGAAGTGATTGAACTGTTGTCTCCATTTTAGTTTTGAGGAATGAGAACCGTGTAGGTTCCTCTGTTGGTGGTGCTGGCTGCGGTCGTGGAGTTGTTGTCATAACGGAGTTCAGCTCTTCCTGCAAAGCCTTGGCCGCTTCCTCCGAGTTCGATTGGGCAAGGAACCCTTGCTTCTTGAATCGCGGATCGAGAATTGTTGCGATACGAGGAATCGTTCTAGTTTCATATGCAAACAATCTTTCCCTTAGACGAATCTTCATGTAATCTGCGGCAGCGATTCCTTCAATTGTTTTGAAATCGAATCCATTAACTTTGTGGAAAAGTTCACAAATTACAGGAATGATCAACGAAATTGAGACATTGGTGTTCGTCGAAACCGACAAGGTTGCATCCGCGCATGGAGCAAGCAATATCGAAATCTCTTTTAAAACGTCAATTTCTTCGGCAGACAACGGTGAAGGGGCATTGTGAGATACAGCCAATACTACACTAATATATTCGTTTGTCAGAATTACTCGCTTGATCATTTCGTATGCGAAGATGGAAAACATCGATGGTTGGCAAGCCAAACATCGATGTTACCGATGTTTTGAAAACATCGATTACATCGATGTTAACATCGATTTTTCTCCACCTCTAGTTTAAGATGGCAACCGATTTAACAATTGATTTATTCGCAGTTTGGTTTGGCAATTCATCATGAATAGACTCACGCCTGAACAACGCTTGCAAATAGTGCAATTTATTTCGATTTACTAAAAGGGCACGTTTGGTGACCGCCTAATTTCACGTTTTGGACCTGTGAATTGGTCTCCAAGATCTTGTAAAAATTCATCGAAAATTGGACGTCCAGATTGGATTACTTTCGAGCAAGGCGTGGCGGTCATATGTCAGAAATCATATTTAAAATGTAATTATCTTTCGAATAAAAAAAAATTCATGTCAATCGAATAATCCATCGTTGTTTTTTTAAATTTAAAGTTTTATACCTCTAAAAAACACCCTTTATAACTAATCTATTCACTCTATAACCAATCATCGACCATATGATATATCATTTAATAAAATCAAACATGATAAAACTCTCCAATTATTAAAACACGCACAAGAGAAAATGTTAAATTTTCACAATAGAGATAGACAAGTAATAGGAGAAGTAATTTACTAAAAAAAACACGTGTAAATAAATAAGCTTAACTCTAGATATAAACGAGGACGGAAGCTAACTCCGGCAAGCCAAAGTTTTAATACCCTGGCAGACTGCCGAAAAAAAGTCTTGTAAGACTTGGACAAATTGATGTCAAAAGCTTATACACTGCCCGAAATATCCTAAAAAACATCAAATTTGCACCGATTTCACCCACATATAGACGTCTGATCGGTTCGCCCTTTTACACTCATCAAGGTATGCATAAAAAACTACGATTTGGAAAGATTCATGTCAATAGCTTATATACTGCGCGAAATATCCAGAAAAACATCAAATTTTAACCGATATCATCTTATTGTTCCTATGGGAGCTATAAAATATAAGATTTGGAAATATGCATGTCAGATACACTGCGCGAAATAATCTTTAATTCTTGCAAGTTATATCCGATTGTTCCTATGGGAGCTTTAGAATATAGAAGTCCGATCGGAGCTTTTCAAACTAGATCTGCGTACATATGTTTTAAGACGACTGTGAAAGTTCAGATCGCTAGGTTTTAAACTGAGCTCGCAAACGGTATTGAAACAGACAGACGGACATGGCTATATCGACTACCCTATTGATCTTGATCAAGAATATATATACTTTATGGGGTCAGAAACGTCTCCTTCACTGCCTTACAAACTTCTGACCAAAACTATAATATCCTCTGCAAGGGTATAAAAACAGGTAGTTAAGGAAAATCATCTTATATATTGATGGACGTTGATGCACTTCGTGCAGTACAAACAAGTGGCCCAACGACATCAAGCACGTGCTTGATACGCGCGGGGCCCTATTTTCAATTTGGGCAAAAAATGCGAGTTCGCGAGGAAAATACATAAGCTAAATAGAGACAAGACACAAATTAAAATAAAAGGCACAATTAAGAGTAAAGCAAATGAGTTAAAATATTAGTTTTTATTAACGGGATAGAAGTTGAAATGCAAATTAAATGATAAAGGTTGTTATAATTATTACATAGAACGCGAAAGGGCTCGTGCAGACTAAAATTTGATGTACATCGTGGCAAATTTAGAGGAATATAATTTCGTGTTAGTCTAACAGGAACATTAAAAGGCTTACAAGTTATGGAGAATCAATATCACCTCTTATTAGATCTTACATAAAAATAGTACCAAGCATTGTTCTACGATTTACAAGTGTGGGTAAATTAAGCAACAGTAATCTACTCTGGTAGGAAGGTAGCCTTACGTTTTGATCCCAGTTCAAACTACGAAGGGCAAATAGAAGAAATTTTTTTTGTACCGACTCAATACGGTCAATGTGCACTTGATATTGTGGACTTCAAACCGACGAACAATATTCCAAAATAGGACGGACAAGGGAGGTAAATAATAATTTGGTCGTATAAGGGTCATCAAATTCTTTCGACCAACGCTTTATAAACCCAAGAACACTCATGGCTTTGTTAACAGTGGACATTATGTGGCAGTCAAATTTAAGTTTAGGGTCCAGAAGAACACCTAAATCGTTAACTGAATATATACGGTCGAGTGGCGTATTTTCAAGAAAGTAACTGATGAACGTAGAGTACCCCTATAAAAAGTCATAACGTTGCATTTAAGGTAGTTCAACTTTAAAAGGTTGTACTCACACCATCCATGAAAACTATCAATATCTGACTGTAAGTTAAATCCCGACGCTATATGATTATATGATAAACAAAGCTTAACATCATCAGCATACATTAGTACACGAGAATGTGTTATGATAGAGGGAAGATCGTTGATAAACAAAGTAAACAGCAAAGGGCACTGATGACTTGAAATCCAAGTTAATAGATTACCAGGAAACCCAAGCAGATCTAATTTGAATAAAAGAAGAGAGTGGTTGACGGAGTCAAGGGCCTTACTAAAATCTGTATATATAACGTCAGTCTGCATTTTTTTCTGAAATCCATTTATTACAAAAGATGACAATTCAAGAAGGTTGTTAGTGGTCGATCTTCGCCTAACAAAACCATGTTGGCACGGTGATATAAGCGAGGAACATAAATGTTGCAAGTGATAAGTGATAATACGTTCAAATGCTTTAGGAATTGCAGACAATTTGAAAATACCTCTATAATTCTTGGCATCAGCCTTCGCACCCTTTTTATGAAGTGGAATAATAAAAGAGTCCTTCCAGATAGTTGGAAAAACTGATGATGAAATAGACAAATTAAAAAGTTTAAGAATCGGTTTACAAATGGTTGACGCACAAAACTTGAGCACACATCCAGGAAGTCCATCTGGACCGGGAGAATAAGTCGGCGTTGTTGTTGCTAAGAGAGAGTTTTCAGTAATTAAAGGGGTCAAAATACAATTTGCCCTATTTAAGGGATCAGGGTAGTTAGAATTTGACCAAGCTGTCGAACTATAAGTTGTTAGGAAAAACTCAGCAAATAAATCAGCAATTTCAGAATCCGTCGATGCCTCCGTTGAGTTTAGACGTACCGATGAAGGCAATGCCGATGACTTACGCTTGGCATTAACAAAGTTGAAAAACTGTTTCGGATCATTTGAAAATTCAAATTTACATCGATTTATATACATAGAATAACAATGACTGTTGAGAAAATTAAAATCTGATCGAGTCACTACATATTTTGAAAAATCCGATGACTTACGCGATTTTTTATACTTTTTATAAGTATTTGATTTAAGGTTTTTAAGTCTTTGAATCGCATTGGTAAACCAAGGAGGTCTGTTTAGGTTGGAAGGAAACCTATCAGGAACGCATTCAATAAAAAAAGTATTTACGTAGAAATCATATCGTTAAGTTTATTATAGTCACATTTACGAAAGCATCTCATTTTAGTTGGCGACACTAAAGGAGAGAGGGTATCAGAGAAGGGGAGACAAATAGTCAATTCCATTGTTGGATGATATCGGTCTTCAGGTACAACCAGAGCGTCAATTCTACATACCGTGACCTCAGACGGGTCTGAAACAAACACAAGATCTAATTTTCTATTTAAAGAATTTCGTATAAAGCTTACTTGCTGTAACGATAATTCTAAAAGGCCATCTACAAAATCATCGGCTTTGTGCGTCTTCACAGAGAACGGTCGTGTTTTTGTTTTGCGCTCCAAATTTTCATTTTTCTTATTGTTACCTTACCTTTAAGTGTTTTCTAACAACTTTCCGTTCGCTTCGCGAGTGCATCGTGATTAACTTGTGTTTAGTAAACAAAAAGTTTTTAGCATAATTTAATTCGGTGCTGGTTTGTTGTTATTGTTTTCTATTGCCCCTCTTTTCAGTATTTCTCTTCGTCGTTGAGCGCTGTTGGAACGGCACGCACTCCAACGGTAATATCTCTCAGAGGTGTTTTATACCGGAGTTAATCGGTTATCCCGCTCTCTCTCTCTTTTTGTTTCTATCTCGTTTCGTGGTGCCTAACATCAAAGTTATTCGGTGTTCGCTCCCGCTCTGTCGCTCTGTTTAATCTCTCATTAAAAAGTTCTTAAGCGCTTTCGATTTTTTTGTCCGCTATAGTGCACAGTGGTCCGTGGTCAGCGAAAATGGCTTTCTGTTCATTAAAAAATTGCAAGAAAGTTATCTCGGCTGGACAGAAATGTATTCCCTGCCATACATGTGATAAAATTTATCACGCAAAGTGTCTTGGCTATTCTGGCCTGGTTCGTGATGCCATCGATAAGAGGAGTGGCCTACGCTACTACTGCGATGAATGCATTGTATACGAGATCCAGGCAATAACTATTAGGCGGCTCACAAAAAGCAGTGTTACGGAATTAATCCGGAACTGCCGTAAAAATACGGACCTGCTCGTGGCGCTTGAATCGCAGCTCACTAGTCGCATGCTAGCTGAACCCGATTCCCCAAAGCGCAAAAAAGTCGCGGTCGGTGGGCATTCTATGGCAGGTGCCGTGCAACCTGCTGCCCGCGATTCGATTCCAGCTCAGCTGCCAATCTTAGGCGCCACTCAAATGGTACTAAGATCGGGGGCAAAAAGTGATTCGGTATCCGAAGTTGCTGGAATCGGTGTGGCTCCGCTAGGTATTTCCGCTCTGTCCGATCAAAATAAAGTAGTGGCCCCAACACCTCATGTAGACTTAACGTCCGGATTACCGGCCAATACTGGTAGTACAGATACAAATTCTGTAGTACCAAAAAAGGTTGCATGTGTTGTACCAAAAACGGTTACTTGTGTTCGGGTGCCCCAGCTAAAACATGTATTTGTTTCACGGCTCGCCCCAGACCTCACATCACTGGATATTACGGCTTATATCCGTAACAAAATCCAAGTTGATGATTTGAAGGTCGAACAATTTAAATTTTCTTATGCTAGGAAAGTATCATCATTTAAGATTGGTATTCCTTGTGCTCTTTTTGCATCTGTGTGTTCCACCAGTTTCTGGCCCGAGGGCATATTTGTAAAAGAGTACGAAGCTAAGAGAAAAAAGAATAGTTCAGGGGAAATGGAAAATACCATTAAAGAACCATCCCCAGCGCCCTCCACATCCTCTTCTGTCCCAAAAAACTAGCCTCCTCTTTTCTTCTTTGCTATCAGAATACAAGAGGCTTACTTAGTAAGCTGACTAAATTGTATTCGGATAGTTTTTCTTTCCCATATAATATTATGGTATGTACAGAGACCTGGTTAAGGCCGGATATTCTTAGCTCCGAAATTCTCCGGGGTAAGTACACAATTTATAGGCTTGATCGTCAGTCCAGACGGGGAGGTTGAGTCCTGATTGCTGTCGACTCCACCTTTTCGTCTGAATTACTGACTTTCGAAGAATTTTATGACATCGAATTCCTAGGTATAAAATTATCGTTTCCTGGTAGTTTTGTATATATTACTTGTTCATATATCCCACCATCATCTGAGTTCCCTATTTACGCAAAACACCTTTCCGTTATTCAGTCCATTTCCAAAAAACTGTCAGATCGAGATCAGTTAATAGTATTGGGTTATTTTAATATACCTAGTGCGACATGGTCCCCTGACGAAAACTCTAACATTTTACTTCCTTTAGCGCAGCATGACTTTATTGACGGCTTGCTTGACATTGCGCTATCCCAAGTGAACCATGTTAAGAACTCCTTAGGACGTTTACTGGACTTGTGTTTTGTTTCAAATTCAGAAGGCGTTTGCCTATCAAGAACGTCACCAATTACACAACCGGAAGATCCTTATCATCCAACTTTAGAGCTGACTGTAGACGCAAGAACAGAGCTGAATAAAAAATCCGAAAAGTCGGTTAAACGAATCCGCTGCTTTCGTAAGGCAAACTTTCATCTTTTAAATACTTTTATATCCGTCTATGACTGGTCCGAATTTTATTCATGCACTAAC
The DNA here is from genome assembly GCA_018153305.1 of Drosophila kurseongensis. Taxonomy (NCBI): domain Eukaryota; kingdom Metazoa; phylum Arthropoda; class Insecta; order Diptera; family Drosophilidae; genus Drosophila; species Drosophila kurseongensis. Next base: position 3,633,579 of record JAECXX010000120.1, read on the forward strand.
TTGGCTAAGGCCGTTAATATCTTTTATAATGCATTGAATTCCTTCTTTTATCTGTGTGTTCCGTTATACTATCCGTCAATTTGAAATAAACCTCCGTGGTTTAATAAAGAGTTGTCACACCTAAAAAATATTAAGTCCAGACTTATCAATAAATTTAAAATGTGCGGTTCACAATCTGCCTTCTCTCGGTACCTAAGGGCTCGGTCAAATTTTATCGTGCTTAACGCCCGGTGTTATAAAAGCTATTTGACTCGTTGTAGGGTCCAATTTTCACAAGATCCAAAACAGTTTTATAATTTTGTTAACACTAAGCGTAAATCAGCCTCTTACCCTGCATCGCTATCATTCGAAAACTCTACGGCAAACTCTGATCAGGCAAATTCCGATCTATTTGCCCAGTTTTTCCAGACAACTTATTCTGTTTCATCCCGTCCAAATCCGTCTTATTCAAATGCCATACCCAAGTCGAACTTGATTTTTTGTCCGAAGTTAAGCGAAACCTCCCTTCTTTTGGATCTCCATAAAGTTAAGCCAGTCTATTCACCGGGTCCGGACGGAGTTCCAGGCTGCGTGCTTAAATACTGTGCTGAAACTCTGTGTAGACCTCTGTACAAATTGTTTACCTAGTCTTTAAAAACATCTCATTTCCCACTTATTTGGAAGGAGTCATTTGTCATTCCCCTTCATAAGAAAGGAAATAAATGCAATACAAGTAATTACAGAGGCATATCCAAATTATCCGCCATCCCAAAGCTTTTCGAAAACACTATTACACCCCATTTGCAACATCTTTGTAGATCGATTATATCTCCATGTCAACATGGATTTATAAGGCGAAGATCTACGACGACAAACCTCTTGGAGCTAACGTCTTTTGTAATAAATGGCTTTAGAAAGAACATGCAGACTGACGTAGTTTACACTGATTTTAGTAAAGCGTTTGATTCAGTAAATCACTCGCTTCTTGTATTAAAGCTAGACTTATTAGGGTTTCCATGTGATCTTCTAACATGGATCTCAAGTTATCTGAATGGTAGGACTCAAAGAGTCCTCTTTAAAAACTCGATCTCTGATTTGATCCGAGTTACTTCAGGCGTCCCACAAGGAAGCCACCTTGGCCCACTTCTTTTTACTTTATTTATAAACGATCTCCCTCTAGTGTTGACAAAGTCGCGTGTTCTTATGTACGCAGATGACGTTAAGTTATGCCTGCAATTTAACGAAAGTTCAGACTTACAATCTGACCTAAATGCTTTTCAAACATGGTGTTGTGAAAATCTTTTGGATTTAAATAGCGCTAAGTGCAAAGTAATGACATTCTTTCGGGTGAACCCACAATATGCAACGTATACGCTGGGTGGTTGCACGTTTTCTAGAATTACGCATGTTGATGACCTTGGCGTCCTCCTTGACCCAAAACTTAAGTTTTGTGACCATATTAACTCTATGGTGAATAAAGCCAGGGGAGTTCTTGGATTTATTAAAAGGTAGTCAAAGGAATTCGATGATCCCTATGTTACAAAGACTCTGTTCATTTCACTAGTCCGTCCAATCCTGGAGTACTGTTCAGCAGTTTGGAGTCCTCAGTATGGTGTACATATAGACCGGATAGAGTCTGTGCAAAAGAACTTTTTATTATTTGCTCTACGGGGCCTTAACTGGAATGCAAGCCTCATTTTACCATCCTACTCTAGTAGACTTCTCCTAATTAATCTACCATCCTTAGTAAGCCGTAGAACGATGCTTGGCACAACTTTTATCTATAAACTTATTCACGGGGATGTGGAGAGTCCCGAGTTACTGGGTCGCATAAGCTTCTCCGTGCCTAATAGAATTACCAGGAACTATGTTCCTCTTACATTAAATATTTGTAGATCTAACTTTGATATGCATGAACCGTTTAGAGTACTGTGTAACGACTATAATAGACTATACCATATTATTTCTACTACCGACTCTTTGCCAAGCCTAAAAGCATCAATTTTATCTTACTTAGCACAAAATTAGTATTAGTATTAGTCTCGTACGTATTTTTAATCTTAGTCTGTCCGCTTCTACATTGCGCTTTTTAACTTCTCGCGATCTCGTTTTTACGCCTATTAGGCTCCGCGCGTAACACGCACTGCTTGGTGTCGTAAGGGCCACTTGTTTGCGCTGATCATAGTGCATCAACGTCCGAAAAAAGGTATAGCGACAAGTGAGTCAGTGGGAGGAGACCAAGAAATATCAGGTAGATTAAAGTCACCCAAAACAATCAAAAGGTCTCTGTTAGAAAGAAGGGATAGTACTGATTTTATAGCGGACAGATGGTGCTCATAAATTACTAGATCAGAGCCGAGTGGAATATAAGAACATGTAACAAAAATAGATAAAGATTGCAAGGAAACTTTCACACATACAAATTCAATTTCGTTTGGGATATGAGTGAGAATTCTTTCAGATGCTAGGCTAGAGGTAACGGCAATCAGCACACCGTCCCCCTACGTGAGGGGCGATCGGTCCTATAAGTATTAAAGTTATTTGCCAGAACTTCAGAGCCAAGTTTCCGTAAAAGCCAAAATATCTTCAGTGAATGCAGAGGAGTCAGCATAAAGCTTGTGCAGCTTCATATTTAGTCCCCTAACATTTTAATCCGCCAAAAATAAACTTTTTAGTTTGTAAAATCATCATGATGTAATTTTTCATTTCATCATCATTTTCAAAAAAAAAAAAAAAAGGATTTATGGACTTATGTATATTTATGTATCTGTAGCACTTCGCCTTTTATTCAGAAAAGTCACAAAGTTTGTATTAGTATTGCACTAATGAATTGCCAATATCGATTTCAACTGTAATTCTGTGGGGAAGAGAGAGAGAAATTGTGTACAATTATGATTTATTTCAGTTCTTACAAGTAAACTCCGATAAGTATCTTATCCGAAAAACACTTATAATTTTATTCGTCCGTCGGTGGGATTCGAACCCAGGTCTCCCACGCGTGAGTTCAAAGAAATTGAATGGAGCCACGGTCGCACGCGAAGAATGCACGGCACCAAGACTATATGATGGGGCGTTTTGGAAGAATATTAGTTTAAAAAAGTTTTTAGAACACGTTTAGTCGCAACTGTGAATGTCGAAATATTTAAAATAAATTTTATAAGATGATATTTCATATGACAAAAAATATTTAAATTACATTTTCAATAAAGGGTAAAACATTTAGTTGTTCTAAGCATTACTTCTCATGTGTGTTTATAACACAAGTAAAAAACAAGAAAGGAAAGCTAACTTCGGGCGGAGCCGAAGTTGATATACCCTTGCAGAATACTCTGTAAATTATATTCTCCAAAATTAATCATATGATGCATTCTTAATACTCATAAAAAATCGCAACTTCCTAACTTTAAAAACACCAAAGTTATGGCATTTCTAATCGTTCAGTTATATGGCAGCTATAGGATATAGTCGGCCGATCCTTATGGTAGGTCGGATTGATTGGCCAAATATAAAACCCATAGGAAATCCCAACTTCCGAACTTTACAAACACCAAAGTTATGGCATTTCCGATCAATCAGTTATATGGCAGCTATAGGATTTAGTAGGCCGATCCCGGCCGTTCCGACTTATATACTGCGTGCAAAGGAAAGAAGGGTTTGTGCAAAGTTTCAATTCGATAGCTTTAAAACTGAGAGACTAGTTTGCGTAGAAACAGACAGACGGACAGACAGTCGGACAGACGGACAGACGGACTATATCAACTCAGGAGGTGATCCTGATCAAGAATATATATACTTTATAGGGTCGGAGATGTCTCCTTCATTGCGTTGCACACTTTTGACCAAAATTATAAACCCTCTGCAAGGGTATAAAAAGAAAGATGTAAGGCCCGACGGCAGCTGAAATTGAACTTGCGGTGCTTAGATTTCTGGTCAGACGTTCTAACCCCTAGGCTACTCGGACAGGGTAACAACAATTTTATGGTCGAGTGTGATATTTTAGAAATTGTTTCCTATGTTATAGAAAATATTTCTATATTTTGAAATAAATTTTTATTTTTTAGAAAATTTTTCGAATTTTTAAGGTTATTTTGAGAAAATTTTTCTATTTTTTAGGGTAAATAATTTTTTAGGGCAGAATTCCTAATTTTAAGAAAAACATTTTTAAAAACAAATACCATTTTTACTAACATATAGAAATTCTTTCTTGGATTTAGGGCGAGTTAAGTTTATGGCGACAATTTCTACATTTGAGAAACACTTTCTTGATTCAAGAAAAGTTTTCTTGTTTTGAGAAAAAAATTCCTTGAAAATATAAATCTTTTCTTGGATTTAGAAAAAATAAAGTTTTATGGCGAATTTCTAAAATTTGGGGTTAATTTTGCTATGAGTGTAGTGATGGAAAATTATTAATCAATAATCATGTCCCAAAATGTAGAAATAAATTTTATAATGTCTGATTTTAAAAAGGAATTATTTAATAACTTTTGCAGAAAATTCTTGTTTTACCAGATTATTCTATGGGATAAGCTATAAAATAAATTTTTAAAAATAATAAATAAATTTAATAAATATATGCTTAGAATTGGCAATTATTAAAAATTGTGTTATAATTTATTTTATAATTTAAATTATTTATTAAATTTGTATTATTTTTTAAAATATTAATTTTAATATATAAAATTAAGTAATAATAATAAAATTAGTATATTTTATTGTTTAAATAAATTTTAATGAAAAGTTTAAGTAAAGAATTCGGCAAAAATAATGTTCGCCTGTTTAACAAAAACATGTATTTTTGAATTATATATAAAGTCTAACCTGCCCACTGAAAAATTTTAAATGGCCGCAGTATTTTGACTGTGCAAAGGTAGCATAATCATTAGTCTTTTAATTAAAGGCTGGAATGAATGGTTGGACGAAATATTAACTGTTTCATTTAAATTTTGTATAGAATTTTATTTTTTAGTCAAAAAGCTAAAATTTATTTAAAAGACGAGAAGACCCTATAAATCTATTAAATGGAGAAAAAAATAAAAATGTAGATGTAATCCAAGAAGGATTCATTTTTATACCCTTGCAGAGGGTATTATAATTTCAGTCAAAAGTTTGCAACGCAGTGAAGGAGACATTTCCGACCCTATAAAGTATATATATTCTTGATCAGCATCACCAGGAGAGTCGATCTAGCCATGTCCGTCTGTCCGTCCGTCTGTTCTAAACTAGTCCCTCAGTTTTAAAGCTATCTGCTTAAAACTTTCCCAAAAGTTGTCTTTCTATTGCAGGTAGTATATAAGTCGGAACGAGCCGGATCGGGCGACTATATCATATAGCTGCCATATAACTGAACGATCGGAAATGCCATAACTTTGGTGTTTTTAAAGTTAGGAAGTTGGGATTTTCTATGGGTTTTATTTTTGGCCAATCAATCCGACCTACTAAATTTCATAAGGATCGGCCGACTATCCTATAGCTGCAATATAACTGATTGATCGGAAATGCCATAACTTTGGTGGTTGTAAAGTGAGGAAGTTGGGATTTTCTATGGGTTTTATATTTGGCCAATCAATCTGACCTACCAAATTTCATAAGGATCGGCCGCCATATAACTGATTGATCGGAAATGCCATAACTTTGGTGTTTTTAAAGTTAGGAAGTTGGGATTTTCTATGGGTTTTATTTTTGGCCAATCAATCTGACCTACCAAATTTCATAAGGATCGGCCGACTATCCTATAGCTGCAATATAACTGATTGATCGGAAATGCAATAACTTTGGTGTTTGTTAAGTTAGGAAGTTGGGATTTTTTATGAGTGTTAAGAATGCATCATATGAATAATTTTGGAGAATATAATTTACAGAATATTCTGCAAGGGTATTTCAACTTCGGCTCCGCCCGAAGTTAGCTTTCCTTTCTTGTTTAAACTAATATTCTTCCAAAACGCCCCATCATATAGTCTTTGGTGCCGTGCATTCTTCGCGCGCGACCGTGGCTCCATTCAATTTCTTTGAACTCACGCGTGGGAGACCTGGAATCGAATCCCACCGACGGACGAATAAAATTATAAGTGTTTTTCGGATAAGATACTTATCGGAGTTTACTTGTAAGAACTGAAATAAATCATAATTGTACACAATTTCTCTCTCTCTTCCCCACAGAATTACAGTTGAAATCGATATTGGCAATTCATTAGTGCAATACTAATACAAACTTTGTGACTTTTCTGAATAAAAGGCGAAGTGCTACACATACATAAATCTACATAAGTCCATAAATCCTTTTCTTTTTTTTTTGAAAATGATGAAATGAAAAATTACATCATGATGATTTTACAAACTAAAAAGTTTATTTTTGGCGGATCCTAACATTTTGATCCGCCAAAAATAAACTTTTAGTTTGTAAAATCATCATGATGTAATTTTTCATTTCATCATTTTCAAAAAAAAAAAAAAAAAGGATTTATGTACTTAACTAACTATGGACTAAATATGAAGCTGCACAAGCTTTATGCTGACTCCTCTGCATTCACTGAAGATATTTTGGCTTTTACGGAAACTTGGCTCTGAAGTTCTGGCAAATAACTTTAATACTTATAGGACCGATCGCCCCTCACGTAGGGGGACGGTGTGCTGATTGCCGTTACCTCTAGCCTAGCATCTGAAAGAATTCTCACTCATATCCCAAACGAAATTGAATTTGTATGTGTGAAAGTTTCCTTGCAATCTTTATTTATTTTTGTTACATGTTTTTATATTCCACTCGGCTCTGATCTAGTAATTTATGAGCACCATCTGTCCGCTATAAAATCAGTACTATCCCTTCTTTCTAACAGAGACCTTTTGATTGTTTGGGGTGACTTTAATCTACCTGATATTTCTTGGTCTCCTCCCACTGACTCACTTGTCGCTATACCTTTTTTCGGACGTTGATGCACTATGATCAGCGCAAACAAGTGGCCCTTACGACACCAAGCAGTGCTTGTTACGCGCGGAGCCTAATAGGCGTAAAAACGAGATCGCGAGAAGTTAAAAAGCGCAATGTAGAAGCGGACAGACTAAGATTAAAAATACGTACGAGACTAATACTAATACTAATTTTGTGCTAAGTAAGATAAAATTGATGCTTTTAGGCTTGGCAAAGAGTCGGTAGTAGAAATAATATGGTATAGTCTATTATAGTCGTTACACAGTACTCTAAACGGTTCATGCATATCAAAGTTAGATCTACAAATATTTAATGTAAGAGGAACATAGTTCCTGGTAATTCTATTAGGCACGGAGAAGCTTATGCAAACCAGTAACTCGGGACTCTCCACATCCCCGTGAATAAGTTTATAGATAAAAGTTGTGCCAAGCATCGTTCTACGGTTTACTAAGGATGGTAGATTAATTAGGAGAAGTCTACTAGAGTAGGATGGTAAAATGAGGCTTGCATTCCAGTTAAGGCCCCGTAGAGCAAATAATAAAAAGTTCTTTTGCACAGACTCTATCCGGTCTATATGTACACCATACTGAGGACTCCAAACTGCTGAACAGTACTCCAGGATTGGACGGACTAGTGAAATGAACAGAGTCTTTGTAACATAGGGATCATCGAATTCCTTTGACTACCTTTTAATAAATCCAAGAACTCCCCTGGCTTTATTCACCATAGAGTTAATATGGTCACAAAACTTAAGTTTTGGGTCAAGGAGGACGCCAAGGTCATCAACATGCGTAATTCTAGAAAACGTGCAACCACCCAGCGTATACGTTGCATATTGTGGGTTCACCCGAAAGAATGTCATTACTTTGCACTTAGCGCTATTTAAATCCAAAAGATTTTCACAACACCATGTTTGAAAAGCATTTAGGTCAGATTGTAAGTCTGAACTGCTAGAAATTTCGTTAAATTGCAGGCATAACTTAACGTCATCTGCGTACATAAGAACACGCGACTTTGTCAAGACTAGAGGGAGATCGTTTATAAATAAAGTAAAAAGAAGTGGGCCAAGGTGAAGTAACTCGGATCAAATCAGAGATCGAGTTTTTAAAGAGGACTCTTTGAGTCCTACCACTCAGATAACTTGAGATCCATATTAGAAGATCGCATGGAAACCCTAATAAGTCTAGCTTTAATACAAGAAGCGAGTGATTTACTGAATCAAACGCTTTACTAAAATCAGTGTAAACTACGTCAGTCTGCATGTTCTTTCTAAAGCCATTTATTACAAAAGACGTTAGCTCCAAGAGGTTTGTCGTCGTAGATCTTCGCCTTATAAATCCATGTTGACATGGAGATATAATCGATCTACAAAGATGTTGCAAATGGGGTGTAATAGTGTTTTCGAAAAGCTTTGGGATGGCGGATAATTTGGATATGCCTCTGTAAATACTTGTATTTCATTTATTTCCTTTCTTATGAAGGGGAATGACAAATGACTCCTTCCAAATAAGTGGGAAATGAGATGTTTTTAAAGACAAGGTAAACAATTTGTACAGAGGTCTACACAGAGTTTCAGCACAGTATTTAAGAACGCAGCCTGGACCCGGTGAATAGACTGGCTTAAGTTCCCACATTGAACTAACTCCACAGCTCAACATCAAGGAGGACATCGACTGCTACGCCGATGCACTGGAGTCTGTACTCGTCGCAGCAGCCAAAGTCTCTACACCGCAAGGGAGGTATGGGCACACACACCAACACAAAACTAACCATGAAATCGAACAGCTTGTTCTGGAGAAAAGACGTTTGAGACGTACTTGGCAAACCAGCAGATCGCCATCCTCAAAACAAAGTCTTAAAGAAGCTGGTCGCAGACTACCAGGGCTCTAAGGCAAGGAGAAGAAAAAGCACAACGCCAGTACATTGAGAAACTTTCACCCACCAGCACTAAGCATCCCTTGTGGAGGGCCCACCCAAATCTAAGTGCGCCGGCCGAAACAGTAATCCCCATAAGAGACTCTTCAGGCAGCTGTGCCAGAAGCGACAAAGACAGAGCTTGTACATTTGCTTTACACCTTCGAAATGTTTTTCAGCCAAACCCTGCAACTAATTCATTCGCACTACCGTCGCCGTCAATTCGAATTGAATCTGAGACGGAGCCAATTCTGTTTCAACCAAATGAAATTGCAAAAGTAATCAGCGAGCAATTGAAACCAAAAAAGGCCCCAGGCGGTGATCAAATAACTCCCAAAATGTTAATCGAACTTCCAAACTGTGCAGTTGAGGTCATTTGTAAACTCTTCAACGGGATTACACGACTTGGCTATTTCCCAAAAAAATGGAAAAAATCGGTAATCATAATGATCCCAAAGCCAGGGAAAGATCACACAAAACCAGCTTCGTACAGACCGATAAGTTTACTCTCGTGTCTGTCAAAACTGCTCAAAAAATGCCTTTTGACGCGCATCATTCCATATCTGAAGAGCACAACGTTATTCCAGCACATCAATTTGGCTTTCGAGAAAGCCATGGAACAATAGAGCAAGTCAACAGATTAACAACAGAAATAAGGACTGCATTCGAGCTTCAGGAATACTGCAGTGCGGTATTCCTTGACGTTGCAGAGGCTTTCGACCGAGTCTGGCTTGATGGCCTTATCCATAAAATCAGAACGATCCTGCCGGGAAACACTCACAGGATACTTGAATCGTACCTTTACAACAGAGCCTTCGCCGTGAGATGCAACACCACAACATCCGATGACTACGCTATAGAGGCTGGAGTTCCCCAAGGTAGCGCCCTTGGTCCAATTTCTCCTCTACACCGCAGATATTCCCACGAACGAGCGGCTAACTACTTCTACATTTGCAGACGATACCGCGATCATAAGTCGGTCCAAATGCCCAACTCAGGCAACAGCACTACTAGCTGATCATCTCGTTGTAGTGGAGAGGTGGTTATCAGACTGGCGAATAAAAATAAATGCGCAAAACACATAACGTTTACTCTTAACAGACAAACGTGCCCCCCACTAACCCTGAATAACACGCCACTTCCACAAGCTGACGATGTAACGTACCTTGGCGGAGACATATCGAAGCTAAGAAAATTCACCTAAAACTAAAATCAAACAGACTCCATTGGCTTATAAACGCGCGCTTCCACCTCTGCCTGGACTTCAAGGTCCTGCTCTACAATTCAACGCTTAAGCCAGTCTGGACCTACGGCTCCCAATTGTAGGGAAACGCGAGCAGCAGCAACATCGACATTATTTAGCGAGCACAATCAAAAATCCTGAGAACTATCACTAGGGCACCTTGGTATGTTCGGAACGACAACATCCACAGAGATCTTGGCATTCCACCCGTAAAAGATGAAATATCAAAACAAAAAGCGTCCTACCACACCAAGCTAACTTCTCATCCAAAACAGCTCGCCAGGGGCCTAGCCAGGGCTTCCATCCGGACCCGATTGCAACGCAATGACCTTCCAGCTCAGCAATAGTTATTAGAGCCCCTAAATTTTCGCGCCAGTCACCTTGACTGCCAGATAGTTTTTTTAATTTAAGATTCTATATACTTATTGTTAGTCTCAATTCAGAGAAGATCCAATAAATAAAATGCAAATGTTCAAAAAAAAAAAAAAAAATTCCGGCTCTGGTCAATGGGAAACACTAAAATTGTACCCCTCTTGCACTCCAAAACATAAACAGAATACACGGTGAAAATCAACTGATTCGACATAAAAGTATTAAGGAAATAAGGAAAATAAAGAAAATTCTGGAATTTATTTATCATGAGTCTTATCGAGTGCAAAAAGTTACACCCATTAAGGCCTGCACGTTAGGGCGCCATTCTTTTTAATAATAATAATTAATTATAACTGTAACGTGCAACCTTATGTTGCACAGTATTGGACACAGATCTGACCTTGAGGGGCACGCTTTAGTATCCGGCTCTAGCTCGTCGGCTTTGGGGGTGGAGTCTTGCTAATTCAGATCAGGTACTTGCCTATTATTATTAATCGAAAATTGAGCGTGCTTGCGACGACGCACGAAATTAATTCGTAGACAATGGAGAGAAACCGGGAGAAGGTAAATTAATTCCAGTAGAGAGATAGATTAAATTAAGAGAAGAAAACAGGAAAAGGAAAATTGAGTAAACGAGACGCCGATGTTGTTACGCCTGTGGCCCGCCCTACCTAAGATCACTGGATACCATTCATAATTCTCGTGATCCCTTTATTTTTACCCTTACGATCGCATAATCATCAGCAGAGTTCTAGTCAAATAACTACTTCATAATTTCGTTTAAATCCATTTTTTAATAATCTAAATTAAATTCTGTACCTATGTTGCCAATGCAACATTGACATTGGGCAAAGGCCTTAGTGGAATACAAACGCAAACGTTAATAATAAAAGGGAATACGAATTTTTGAGGTCTAAATAACGAAAAAAACAAATAGTTTGATCTTCATAAAGATAAAGGTAATAGTATAAGGTAATATTAAATTATGATAAGGGCTTAATATATACAAAATATTGAGAAATTTCATTGTTTGTTCCAGATAAGTTTCACTTAATATTAACAAAAATTATATATATCTTCCATTATTTGGTTTTAAAGGTTGTTTTTTTTTTCTCTAACTGTTTTCATTTAATTTTATTTTCTTACTAGTCTTATTATTTAATTATTTATTTATTTTCTGTTCTTCTAATAATGAATCGCGTTCGGCTTTAGGACAACAAATGTTTTAATAATGTTCATAAAAAAATCCAATTTAGTTCGCTTTTAACACGTTCTCTTTAACCTTTGTTTGACTATATTATTAATCAATAAATTCGAATGCCGAGTATAAATTAACCAAGGAATACAAATTGTTTAGTGGTAACTCACTTTGTGTATTCTCCACGACGAAAGATCGATCTCCCGAGCGGTGTCTGTAAAAGAATAGCGACTCTGGATCGCAATGGGTTAAATAAATACAGAGCATTCACATAGTTTAGCCAACAACAATTTTTTTAATTAAAAATTCTTAAAACCGAACCGTTACATGATTATAATTTTATTCTTTTATTCGGTTCTACCACTAACCATACAACATATAGACTGGTCATTTCATACAAGCAATATGGACACTCAAAAATCTTTGCGGGAGGCCCCACAGCTGTTTGCGGCAGGCCCCGGACACTTCGTGTGCCTTCGGGTTTTTTTAGCTCTCATTCTTATTCTCATTTTGACGCTCGCGCGCTCATTACTCGAGTTCGGTCGTTCAGTCGCAGAGACGCGCATTTTGAAGAAGGTTGCGCCTGCGCTTGAATTGGTCTTTATATGTATGCGTGTTCATGCATTCTCTTACAGGGATGCATGTGTGCGTTTTTTCAATTCGATGCGGCAAGAATATTTTGTCTTTTGCTACTTTTCAGACTTGGTACCCTAGCAATAAGGGCGTATTCACTATTGGGTTAATGATAAAAATAAGAATATTATATGTTATAGTATAATTTTTAATATTTCCGCATATATTTCATTTTGGCTTACTAATTCAAATCAGGGGTAGCAGAAAATGTTTTGCATATATGTATGTATTCCAATTAATATAAATCAATCTAATGAGATAGGAACAGGGCACATCGCAGTCGGTGTCTGCGCTTACTGGTTGAGAAAACTTCAAACCAAATCAGCTTTGGTTGTTGTTCTGCGAGCGGATGGTGCCTGCATACCCTACCGACGACTGAATTTTTGGGCGGACAGAAACAAGGGTTTTCGCCGCTCGAATAAAACATAGCATACGAAAATTATCCATTTTATAATGCTATCCTACCAAAAATTGGATAAATAAACTTTTATATTGTTTTAGTTTTCGATTGAAATTTAAATATATTAAAAATCATTAAAAACGTACTTCTTGATTTAAAATTGAAATACAAATTTCAGAAAATCACTTCGAAATTTTTGTCTGTAATTTATAGTGATTAAACAATTTGTTATTTTCCAATATTAAAATTATACAATTATTATACGTATGTATGTATGTATATTTATCGGTAACTAATCCGAGCGGCGACTTTCAAGAATAAGCATACATATGTACATAAAAAATATAACAATTACCCTGCGAATCAAAAAAAAAAAATCAACCAAAGCTCATTAAACATAAAATTCAAAACAAGTGTCCTAAAAAATGTAAACAAAACAAAAGACAAACAGCCGTTCTTGTTTCTGTCCGCCCAAAAATTCAGTCGTCGGTAGGGTATGCAGGCACCATCCGCTCGCAGAACAACAACCAAAGCTGATTTGGTTTGAAGTTTTCTCAACCAGTAAGCGCAGACACCGACTGCGATGTGCCCTGTTCCTATCTCATTAGATTGATTTATATTAATTGGAATACATACATATATGCAAAACATTTTTCTGCTACCCCTGATTTGAATTAGTAAGCCAAAATGAAATATATGCGGAAATATTAAAAATTATACTATAACATATAATATTCTTATTTTTATCATTAACCCAATAGTGAATACGCCCTTATTGCTAGGGTACCAAGTCTGAAAAGTAGCAAAAGACAAAATATTCTTGCCGCATCGAATTGAAAAAAACGCACACATGCATCCCTGTAAGAGAATGCATGAACACGCATACATATAAAGACCAATTCAAGCGCAGGCGCAACCTTCTTCAAAATGCGCGTTTCTGCGACTGAACGACCGAACTCGAGTAATGAGCGCGCGAGCGTCAAAATGAGAATAAGAATGAGAGCTAAAAAAACCCGAAGGCACACGAAGTGTCCGGGGCCTGCCGCAAACAGCTGTGGGGCCTCCCGCAAAGATTTTTGAGTGTCCATATTGCTTGTATGAAATGACCAGTCTATATGTTGTATGGTTAGTGGTTCTACCTACGCCTATTGTTTCTGTTCCTAAAATTATTTTTTAATTTTTTTTGATATTTATATATTTTCAATATTATTTCAAACTTTTCTCTCAGTGCGTCATTCTGCTCATATTCTATGACTCTGTTCGATCTAGCACTCATCCGGGGTGGGTTAAAAGTTAAAGAAATTCTAACACTGTGCGACTTTATATGCCTTTAAATTAATTAAGTAGCTGCGTATCCGCGAGTCTTTCGTTGCAGCACGGACTACATATTCACTCTGCACGAAATAACTAGATGCTGCTGCTCTTGTTTGTTGCCTAATTAATTACTGCGGCTGTTAACTACAGAGGGTGAGCCGCTGAGGCGGTTACAAAAAGAGCGGCTTTTCTGTCCGCTTAGATTAGATGAACGCTGTGAGAACTCTAGGCCTTAGATCTCGATGTGAAACTGCTGGTGCTTGGTTGTCCGCTGAGGGTGCTCCCGTGGACACAGTTGGCGACCGCGTGACTGCAAACACGGCTGCCGGAGGGTGCTCCTGGGGACGCGGAGGGTGCTCCCGTGGACGCGGTGGGCGACCGCGTGACTGCAAGTACGGCAGAAAAGGGGTGCTTCCGTAGACACTGTGGGTATCCGTCGATCTTCCGGTGTTCGTAGGGCGCGTCCCTCGATGCGCTTGCTGCAGCCGCAGGTGGCCAATGCGGCACGCTGATCCAATAGGGTTCAAGAAAATGCCTGGATTGATTGCCGACAATATAAATAAATATCCCACTAAATTTACAAAACTTGACTGCCTACCATTTTGGGGACTTAGCGTGCTGCAATCGATTTTTAAAACTTGTGTAACTGTTTGGACTTAGCCTGCCGCACTCGAATTAAACGCGTGTGATCGGTTTGAAAACTTTAAAAGAAAAGAACGTGTCCGAAATTCGGATGTGGGTCTGTAAAGTTGGCTGCGGTGCGGAAGCCGAGCTTTGTAATGCGACTCTGTTGCAGCTGACTTATGCCAGCTGATCTAATGCAGCTGCAGCTAAGATCCACCGATTTTGGCAACGCTAAAGCTAAGTGCATATGTAGCTATGTATTTATAGAGCCTACTTTTAGGATCACTACATATAAGTGACGTATACGCAAATACCCAAGCTACCAAACCCAACTTACAACCTGTATATCCAGAGATACCCATTATTCCAATTGTCAATAACATAAGCCCAGAGCCTACTATTGCAGTTATTCAAATCAATCCGACCTAAACATTTAACAATTGTCAATAACATAAGTCCAGAGCCTACTATTACAGTTATTCAAATCAATCCGACATAAACATTTAACCCCTCAGGCATCCGAATTATAAACACTTCACACGCCTTTATCGACGACGGCAGACATAAACAATATTCAGACCTTTAAACAAAGGGTCCAGCCTGAGAACCCATTCGTCAGCATAAAAGCTTTGGCCAATCCAAATTAATTAAACAAAAGATGCAGTCTAGAAACCATCCCATCAGGCCACAGTTTTGACCAATCAAAATTATCTAATCAAAGTCCACTTTCGCTGCTCGCGCGCTGTCACCGGTAAAAGCCATAGTTATAAGAATAATGCATTTTGTAAAATCAGTTTAAGATTGGGGATCTAACTTGAAAGAACTTTACCAATAAAGACTCCGCTATATATTAAAATAAAAATCGCTTTTTTTTAATATATTCCGAAACGAAAAACATAATTGGCGCAGCCGGTAGGATACAAGTAATATCCTCGCGAGTGACTACCTAAAAAGGAATTTAAAAAATTACTTCGCGAAAATAAAACATTATTTGTATCCGCAAAACGAACTTACTTAAAAAAAAATTTTTTAATCAACATTAGTTAAATCACGAATGAGGATTTCTAGTGTCTAAACCAGTGAAAATAATTTAAATTATTTCGCCTAAATACAACAACTCAACTTAAAACATTAAATATGGATCTGCCATCAACATCAGCAGCAGCAGCAGCCGTAGCCGCAGCATCAAAAGCTGCACAAAACCTCTCAGATGTATCAATGAACCATTTCCTTCTGCAACTGAAGCAGATAAATAAATTTAATGGAGACCCACTCTATTTGGCTCTCTTCATAAAAGAAGTCGACGAATTAGTCTACCATTATCTTACAGCATCAGAAGGCCAAAATCAAATTATACAAGCAGCCATCAGGAACCTCCTAGTTGGACAAGCCCGATCACTCTTGATGAGAAATGTACCACAGGACTGGAAGGAATTGAGAACCCTACTTATCAGCGAGTTCAACAGCGCAACTAAATATAAAAATAATTTACGTAAATTTGTTGAAGAATTAGAAGAACAGACAAGTAGAATTTGTAGTAAACTTAGCTTAGATAATAATCCTTCAAACACAGTTCTAGTTTCGAGGACATTGAGTGACACATTAGCTGAAGTGATTCGTGAAAAATTACCAGTAAAAACTTTTATTACGTTGAGCAAATTTGATATTTCAACTCCTCTTGAATTAAAACAAGCTGCCCAAGCTGTAGGAATGTTTGAAGAAAAATCCATTAATAATCGTTCGTATATGTCCCACAACTCTCAGGAAGTCGATGAATTTCAAGATTTTAAAACATCAAAACCGTTCTCAAATACAAAACCCAACTATCATTCAGATAATAACCAAGGGGGTAAATTCCAAAATAATAAATATCAAAACAAATATAACAACAATCAGCAGAGACAGAATAAGTTCGACTCTAATAGAAGTTGGGGTAACAACAATAATTATAATAATTCAGGAAATAATTATTATCCTAAAAATTCTCAAAATAATCAAGGACAGGGTAGCCAGAGTACTCAGAGTACCAATATGCCCCAAAAACGTCCCCGAGTTTCAGAATCAGATCAACAACGCAAGTCTGAACCAATGGACACATTTGAAAATTTTCAGACAACAGCCTCGGACGAAACACAACAGCCATAAAAATCAAAATTGATAATAAACTATGCCTCTGTCTTATCGATACAGGATCAAGCATAAATTTAATTAACGAAAACTTCTTTGAATACCCAATTAAAAATAATTCTACTAAAATTGAAACAATAGGTGAATCTGTAACTTTGAATAAATATATCCAGTTTTGTATTCCAAAATTATTTTCATCTAAACAAACATTTTACATAAACAATTTTTCAAATCATTATGACATTCTTATTGGAAGAAAAATTCTAAAAGAATCATCAGCGAAAATTGATTTTGTGAAAAACACTATCGAATTAAATAAATATGAATTCCCAATGGTAAATGTAACGGAAAAACCTAAACAAACTTTTTCAAATGTAGTAGATGATGAGGAATATATTTATGCCTTACAAACAGATTTATCTGACAACAAGAAAGGAAAGCTAACTTCGGGCGGAGCCGAAGTTGATATACCCTTGCAGAATATTCTGTAAATTATATTCACCAAAATTATTCATATAATGCATTCTTAACACTCATAAAAATCCCAACTTCCTAACTTTAAAAACACCAAAGTTATGGCATTTTCAATCGTTCAGTTATATGGCAGCTATAGGATATAGTCGGCCGATCCTTATGAAATTTGGTAGGTCGGATTAATTGGCCAAAAATAAAACCCATAGAAAATCCCAACTTCCTAACTTTACAAACACCAAAGTTATGTCATTTCCGATCGTTCAGTTATATGACAGCTATAGGATATAGTCGGCCGATCCCGGCCGTTCCGACTTATATACTGCGTGCAAAGGAAAGAAGGGTGTGTGCAAAGTTTCAATTCGATAGCTTTAAAACTGAGGGACTAGTTTGCGTAGAAACAGACAGACGGACAGACGGACAGACAGACGGACAGACGGACAGACGGACATGCTTATATCAACTCAGGAGGTGATCCTGATCAAGAATATATATACTTTATAGGGTCGGAGATGTCTCCTTCACTGCGTTGCACACTTTTGACCAAAATTATAATACCCTCTGCAAGGGTATAAAAACTGAACTTCATTATTTAATGTCAAAATATTTTGATATTCAGTATCATGAAGGTGAAAATTTGACTTTCACGAACGAAATCAAACACGTTATTAAAACAAAACATGAAGAACCAATTTATAGGAGACCATATAGCTATCCTTATATTTACGATACAGAAGTAGAAAAACAAATTGAAGAAATGATAAGACAAGGTATTATCAGAAAATCCAAATCTCCTTATTGCAGTCCAATTGTAATGGTACCCAAGAAAAGGGATGCATCGGGCATACCCAAATTTCGTATGGCTATCGATTACAGAGGATTGAACGAAATAACTATTAATGACAAATTCCCTATTCCGAACATGGACGAAATCTTAGACAAGTTAGGGAAATGTCAATATTTTACAACATTAGATCTTGCTAAAGGGTTCCATCAAATTGAAATGGACCTAGACTCTATTCAAAAAACTGCATTTTCCACTAAGAAAGGTCACTACGAATATACTAGAATGCCTTTTGGCCTTAAAAACGCACCCGCTACATTTCTGCGTTGTATGAATAATGTATTACACGACATAATAGGTACCCATTGTCTAGTATATTTAGACGACATTGTTATATTTTCTACCTCTTTACAAGAGCACATTCAATCTCTTAAAAAAGTATTCGAACGTCTTCGCAGATCAAATCTCAAACTACAATTAGAAAAATGTGAATTTATGAAACGAGAAACAGAATTCTTAGGTCATTTCAACCGAAGGAATCAAAGCAAATCCAAATAAAATTCAAGCTATTCAAGATTTTAAAATTCCAAACTCTCCAAAACGAAAAAAACCTTTTTTAGGCCTTTGTGGATTTTATCGAAAATTTATAAAAGACTTCGCAAAAATTGCAAAACCAATGACTCTTTGCTTAAAGAAAGGATCAAAAATAAATTCAGATGCAAGCAATTATGCATTAGGTGCAGTTCTATCTCAAGAAGGCAAACCCATTTGTTTTGCCAGTAGAACATTAAATGAACATGAGTTAAATTATGCAGCTATTGAAAAAGAATTATTAGCTATTGTATGGGCGACTAAGTATTTCCGCCCCTATCTCTTTGGAAGAAGTTTTAAAATATGCTCTGACCATAAACCGCTTGTTTGGTTACATAACATAAAGGAACCTAATATGAAATTACAACGTTGGAAAATAAAACTCAGAGAGTTTGATTATGAAATAAAGTACATTAAAGGAAAAGAGAATTACGTAGCAGATGCTTTGTCAAGGATTACAAAGAAAGAAACTAAAGATTACAAAATTGAAGAAGTATTTCAAAATGAAGACGATTTAGATACTACTGCAGCAACGGTGCATAGTGCACAAGAAGATAACGGTGATTGCATACAAATTACCGAAAGACCAGTTAACGTTTTTAATCACCAACTTATATTTGAAAAGGGAAATCAAGACACTAACGAACTTACTCACTACTTTAATAAAACTATCAATAAAATAATTTACAGTGACATGACTGAAACCTTAGCAAAAGACATAATTATAAAATTTATATGTGGACACAATTTTGTTATGTACATTAGCAATGACGAAGACTTTGCTATTTTTCAACGAGCCTATATGAAATTAATTAAACCAAATACGGGAACGAAATTAATGAAAACTTCAGTTATACTTCCCAACTTGCCCACATATGCAGACTTTCACGAGAAAATATTAGAAATACAGGAAAAGACAATACATAAAGGTATAAAAAAACTTATGACGATTTTAAAACTAAATACTATTTCCCAGACGCACAAAAACTTATTCAAAACATTATTAATAAATGTGAAATTTGTAATTTATGCAAAGCAGAGCACAGAAAAGTTGCTCTTCCTTTTGAAAAAACTCCAGAAACCAAAAATATTCGCGATAAATATGTTATAGACTATTACTTTATTGACCAACGTAAATTTTTAACATGTATCGACATTCATTCAAAATTCATTTCTATTATTGAAACCAAAACGACAGATTGGATTGAAAGTAAACAAGAAAGGAAAGCTAACTTCGGGCGGAACCGAAGTTGAAATACCCTTGCAGAATATTCCGAATTATATTCTCCAAAATTATTCATATGATGCATTCTTAACACTCATAAAAAATCCCAACTTTCTAACTTTAAAAACACCAAAGTTATGGCATTTCCAATCGTTCAGTTAAGTGGCGGCTATAGGATATAGTCGGCCGATCCCTATGAAATTTGGTAGGTCAGATTGATTGGCCAAATATAAAACCCATAGAAAATCCCAACTTCCTAACTTTACAAATCCCAAAGTTATGGCATTACCGATCAATCAGTTATATAGCAGCTATAGGATATAGTCAGCCGATCCTTATGAAATTTGGTAGGTCAGATTGATTGGCCAAAAATAAAACCCATAGAAAATCCCAACTTCCTAACTTTACACACACTAAAGATATGGCATTTCCGATCAATCAGTTATATGGCAGCTATAGGATATAGTTGGCCGATCCCGGCCGTTCCGACTTATATACTGCGTGCAAAGGAAAGAAGGGTGTGTGCAAAGTTTCAATTCCATATCTTTAAAACTGAGAGACTAGTTTGCGTAGAAACAGACAGACGGACAGACGGACAGACAGACGGACAGACGGACAGACGGACATGCTTATATCAACTCAGGAGGTGATCCTGATCAAGAATATATATACTTTATAGGGTCGGAGATGTCTCCTTCACTGCGTTGCACAATTTTGACCAAAATTATAATACCCTCTGCAAGGGTATAAAAATAAATCGACGACAGATTCAAAATGGAAAATAATATTTAATAAATCTATTTCTCAAAAAAAAAAATTCGAGGGAATTTTATTGATTGATTTTATTGATTTATTGATGATGATAGCTATGATAGCCACATTCTATGAGTAAGTAAAAATTTTATTATATGTACCAGTGCTCAATAACAATTCTAAAAGTTAAGATTGAAGAACACACCAAAGTTATCTCATTTCTAAACGTTCAGGTATATAGCAGCTATACGATATAGCCAGTCCCATCTTTCTAACTTAAGAAACACTAAAGCTATGGCATATCCGATCAATCAGTTATATGCCAGCTATCGGATATAGTCGCATCGGTTGGCCGAAAATAAAACTCATAGAAAATCCCAATTTCCTAACTTTACTAACACCATAGTTATGGAATTTGCGATCATTCAGTTATATGACATCTATAGGATTTAGTCGGCCGATCCTTATGAAATTTGGTAGGTCGGATTGATTGGCCAAAAAAAAAACCCATAGAAAATCCCAACTTCCTAACTTAACAAACACCAAAGTTATGGCATTTCCGATCAATCAGTTATATGGCAGCTATAGGATATAGTTGGCCGATCCCGGCCGTTCCGACTTATATACTGCGTGCAAAGGAAAGAAGGGTGTGTGCAAAGTTTCAATTCCATATCTTTAAAACTGAGAGACTAGTTTGCGTAGAAACAGACAGACGGACAGACGGACAGACAGACGGACAGACGGACAGACGGACATGCTTATATCAACTCAGGAGGTGATCCTGATCAAGAATATATATACTTTATAGGGTCGGAGATGTCTTCTTCACTGCGTTGCACACTTTTGACCAAAATTATAATACCCTCTGCAAGGGTATAAAAAGCTCTTTTAAAAATTTTTAGTCTGATAGGTAAACCAAAAACAATTAAAATGGATCAAGATCCTGGCCTAGTATCTAAATCATTACAAAATTGGTTACAAAAGGAAAATATCAATATTGAAATAACAACTAGCAAGAATGGTATAGCCGACATAGAAAGGGTCCATAAAACAATGAATGAAAAGCTTAGAATTATCAATACACTTACAGACGCAGAAGATAAATTAATGAATATAGAAAAAGCGACATATGTTTATAATCATGAAATAACCCATGATGCTACAGGTAAAACTCCTGCTGAAATATTTCTTTATGGCATAGAACCGAACAAGAATATACAAAAACAGAAAGAATACAAGATAGATAAAATTAATAAAAACCGCGAGGAACATGAAATAGATTTGAAATACACTAAAGTTGAAAAAGAAATGAAACGTAAAGCTAAATTAGTAAACCCATTCAAAAAGACATGAGCATTAGAACAAAAAGATGAAAAGCACTGGCAAGAAACTAATAGGGGTCATAAAGTAATAAAACACAGAAGTAAATTCAAAAAAGCTAAAATGCATAATCTCTCTCATCATTCCAGGGAGACTGACAGTACTAACTCTGATACTGAAATTGATCATGATAGCGACATGGACGAAAATACCATTGATAACAGCTCAACAAATTAGCATTACACCCATTACTTCGAACAACGGTTATTTACTTCTGAACACAGGGACTATAAAAATACCTCTAAATTATGAACACCATATGATTAAAATAAATCAAACTAAAATATTTGAAACATATCAAGATTTTATAAAATACGAAAATAAATTTAAACACGTACCGGACATTGCTTTAACATTGAAACAATTAAAACATGAAATCAAGGGAATTACTTCGTCACAAAGACAAAAACGGGGATTATTCAACTTTGTAGGGATAGCTTACAAATATCTATTTGGAACATTAACTGAAGATGATAAAAAGGAGTTGGAAGATAAACTAGAAAACTTACAGGAAAAAATAATTGAAAACAAAGAATTTAATGAAATAATTCAAATAATAAACGAGCAATCCAAAGATATAAACAGACTCGTAGAAGATGAAGAAGAGGAAGATGCCTTGCACATTTTTAGATACTCCCTAAATATATTTCTAGAATACATTGAGGATTTACAAATGAGTTTACAATTAACAAGAGTAGGAATATTTAATCCTAAAATATTAAAACATGAAGAGTTAGAGAACATAAACGAAGAAAAATTACTATCAATCAAAACTTCAGCTTGGTTAAGCAGTCAAACTAAAGACACTTTTATTCTAGCCCATATACCCACTTCATTTAAAGAAACACAAAAATATAGAATTATAAAATACCCAGATAATATAGGACGACAAATTGACATTAATGACAATTATGAATATTTTGTAAACAACGAAAAAAAGGTATTTTACTTGGAAAATTCACCAAATTCATTAACAAATATATTAGACCAAAAATTTATAATCACGGATCAATGTATCTCTCAAATCCTTACTAATCAATTAGCAAAATGTCAACACACTTTTGTATCAGAAAATGAATCTGTAAAATACATTGAACCTAACATCATTATTACTTATAATTTAAGTGAAACACAAATTAATCAAGATTTCGAAATGTTCAACAAAACAATTCAGGGTAACAATCTAATACAATTAAGTCAATGCTCCTTAGAAATAAGAGATATAAAATTCGAATGATATAAATGAATATAAAATTATATTATCCAGCACTAATGTTACTTTATATGAACCAATACGATTGTTAAAACTTAAAAATTCTATTACCCATCAACAAAAACAAGAATCAATCTATAAGTGGATTGTTTTTACGATATTAATAATTATACTTTTAAGCATCGCAACTTACATCATATTTACCCATAGGCGTCTAGCCAACAAAAAAGAAATTTTGTTTAAATTCAACAAGGATGTTGAATCTTCTAAAGGAGGGGCGAGTGACGTATACGCAAATACCCTAGCTACCAAACCCAACTTACAACCTGTATATCCAGAGATACCCATTATTCCAATTGTCAATAACATAAGCCCAGAGCCTACTATTGCAGTTATTCAAATCAATCCGACATAAACATTTAACAATTGTCAATGACATAAGTCCAGAGCCTACTATTACAGTTATTCAAATCAATCCGACATAAGCATTTAACCCCTCAGGCATCCGAATTATAAACACTTCACACGCCTTTATCGACGACGGCAGACATAAACAATATTCAGACCTTTAAACAAAGGGTCCAGCCTGAGAACCCATTCGTCAGCATAAAAGCTTTGGCCAATCCAAATTAATTAAACAAAAGATGCAGTCTAGAAACCATCCCATCAGGCCACAGTTTTGACCAATCAAAATTATCTAATCAAAGTCCACTTTCGCTGCTCGCGCGCTGTTACCGGTAAAAGCCATAGTTATAAGAATAATGCATAAAAGAAAGGAAAGCTAACTTCGGGCGGAGCCGAAGTTGATATACCCTTGCAGAATACTCTGTAAATTATATTCTCCAAAATTAATTATATGATGCATTCTTAATACTCATAAAAAATCGTGCAGTTGAGGTTATTTGTAAACTCTTCAACGGGATTACACGACTTGGCTATTTCCCAAAAAAAT
The DNA here is from genome assembly GCA_018153305.1 of Drosophila kurseongensis. Lineage (NCBI taxonomy): Eukaryota > Metazoa > Arthropoda > Insecta > Diptera > Drosophilidae > Drosophila > Drosophila kurseongensis. Next base: position 3,657,674 of record JAECXX010000120.1, read on the forward strand.
GGAAAAAATCGGTAATCATAATGATCCCAAAGCCAGGGAAAGATCACACAAAACCAGCTTCGTACAGACCGATAAGTTTACTCTCGTGTCTGTCAAAACTGCTCAAAAAATGCCTTTTGACGCGCATCATTCCATATCTGAAGAGCACAACGTTATTCCAGCACATCAATTTGGCTTTCGAGAAAGCCATGGAACAATAGAGCAAGTCAACAGATTAACAACAGAAATAAGGACTGCATTCGAGCTTCGGGAATACTGCAGTGCGGTATTCCTTGACGTTGCACAGGATTTCGACCGAGTCTGGCTTGATGGCCTTATCCATAAAATCAGAACGATCCTGCCGGGAAACACTCACAGGATACTTGAATCGTACCTTTACAACAGAGCCTTCGCCGTGAGATGCAACACCACAACATCCGATGACTACGCTATAGAGGCTGGAGTTCCCCAAGGTAGCGCCCTTGGTCCAACTCTATTTCTCCTCTACACCGCAGATATTCCCACGAACGAGCGGCTAACTACTTCTACATTCGCAGACGATACCGCGATCATAAGTCGGTCCAAATGCCCAACTCAGGCAACAGCACTACTAGCTGATCATCTCGTTGTAGTGGAGAGGTGGTTATCAGACTGGCGAATAAAAATAAATGCGCAAAACACATAACGTTTACTCTTAACAGACAAACGTGTCCCCCGCTAACCCTGAATAACACGCCACTTCCACAAGCTGACGATGTAACGTACCTTGGCATCCACCTAGACAGGAGACTTACATGGCGGAGACATATCGAAGCTAAGAAAATTCACCTAAAACTAAAATCAAACAGTCTCCATTGGCTTATAAACGCGCGCTCCCACCTCTGCCTGGACTTCAAGGTCCTGCTCTACAATTCAACGTTTAAGCCAGTCTGGACCTACGGCTCCCTATTGTAGGGAAACGCGAGCAGCAGCAACATCGACATTATTTAGCGAGCACAATCAAAAATCCTGAGAACTATCACTAGGGCACCTTGGTATGTTCGGAACGACAACATCCACAGAGATCTTGGCATTCCACCCGTAAAAGATGAAATATCAAAACAAAAAGCGTCCTACCACACCAAGCTAACTTCTCATCCAAACCAGCTCGCCAGGGGCCTAGCCAGGGCTTCCATCCGGACCCGATTGCAACGCAATGACCTTCCAGCTCAGCAATAGTTATTAGAGCCCCTAAATTTTCGCGCCAGTCACCTTGACTGCCAGATAGTTTTTTAATTTAAGATTCTATATACTTATTGTTAGTCTCAATTCAGAGAAGATCCAATAAATAAAATGCAAATGTTCAAAAAAAAAAAAAATTCCGGTTTTCTTCACATCAAGAAAACTTCATAAGAAAGCGAAAGAAAAATAACAACTTTCCTTAACCTTGAGTGGCTATGACCCTCTCGCAAGACAGTTCGAATATTTTCCAAATCTCTCAGTTTTCGGAAAATTTGACTAGAAGTTGTGTTAATTGTTTTAATTGCTCGTGGCCAGTAGATCGACAAAAGTTATTTACTGTTTTCCGCAAACAATTTAAGGTCCAACAAATAGTTCTAACAAAGTAAGAAAAAGAGAGTCGAATGTTTTTACCGCCTGATTTTTTAGCTCTGGTCAATGGGAAACACTAAAATTGTACCCCTCTTGCACTCCAAAACATAAACAGAATACACGGTGAAAATCAACTGATTCGACATAAAAGTATTAAGGAAATAAGGAAAATAAAGAAAATTCTGGAATTTATTTATCATGAGTCTTATCGAGTGCAAAAAGTTACACCCATTAAGGCCTGCACGTTAGGGCGCCATTCTTTTTAATAATAATAATTAATTATAACTGTAACGTGCAACCTTATGTTGCACAGTATTAGACACAGATCTGACCTTGAGGGCCACGCTATAGTATCCGGCTCTAGCTCGTCGGCTTTGGGGGTGGATATCTTGCTAATTCAGATCTGGTACTTGCCTATTATTATTAATCGAAAATTGAGCGTGCTTGCGACGACGCACGAAATTAATTCGTAGACAATGGAGAGAAACCGGGAGAAGGTAAATTAATTCCAGTAGAGAGATAGATTAAATTAAGAGAAGAAAACAGGAAAAGGAAAATTGAGTAAACGAGACGCCGATGTTGTTACGCCTGTGGCCCGCCCTACCTAAGATCACTGGATACCATTCATAATTCTCGTGATCCCTTTATTTTTACCCTTACGATCGCATAATCATCAGCAGAGTTCTAGTCAAATAACTACTCCATAATTTCGTTTAAATCCATTTTTTAATAATCTAAATTAAATTCTGTACCTATGTTGCCAATGCAACATTGACATTGGGCAAAGGCCTTAGTGGAATACAAACGCAAACGTTAATAATAAAAGGGAATACGAATTTTTGAGGTCTAAATAACGAAAAAAACAAATAGTTTGATCTTCATAAAGATAAAGGTAATAGTATAAGGTAATATTAAATTATGATAAGGGCTTAATATATACAAAATATTGAGAAATTTCATTGTTTGTTCCAGATAAGTTTCACTTAATATTAACAAAAATTATATATATCTTCCATTATTTGGTTCTAAAGGTTGTGTTTTTTCTCTAACTGTTTTCATTTAATTTTATTTTCTGACTAGTCTTATTATTTAATTATTTATTTATTTTCTGTTCTTCTAATAATGAATCGAGTTCGGCTTTAGGACAACAAATGTTTTAATAATGTTCATACAAAAATCCAATTTAGTTCGCTTTTAACATGTTCTCTTTAACCTTTGTTTGACTATATTATTAATCAATAAATTCGAATGCCGAGTATAAATTAACCAAGGAATACAAATTGTTTAGTGGTAACTCACTTTGTGTATTCTCCACGACGAAAGATCGATCTCCCGAGCGGTGTCTGTAAAAGAATAGCGACTCTGGATCGCAATGGGTTAAAAAAATACAGAGCATTCACATGTTTTAGCCAACAACAATTTTTTTAATTAAAAATTCTTAAAACCGAACCGTTACATGATTATAATTTTATTCTTTTATTCGGTTCTACCTACGCCTATATTTTCTGTTCCTAAAATTATTTTTTAATTTTTTTTTGATATTTATATATTTTCAATATTATTTCAAACTTTTCTCTCAGTGCGTCATTCTGCTCATATTCTATGACTCTGTTCGATCTAGCACTCATCCGGGGTGGGTTAAAAGTTAAAGAAATTCTAACACTGTGCGACTTTATATGCCTTTAAATTAATTAAGTAGCTGCGTACCCGCGAGTCATTCGTTGCAGCACGGACTACATATTCACTCTGCACGAAATAACTAGATGCTGCTGCTCTTGTTTGTTGCCTAATTAATTACTGCGGCTGTTAACTACAGAGGGTGAGCCGCTGAGGCGGTTACAAAAAGAGCGGCTTTTCTGTCCGCTTAGATTAGATGAACGCTGTGAGAACTCTAGGCCTTAGATCTCGATGTGAAACTGCTGGTGCTTGGTTGTCCGCTGAGGGTGCTCCCGTGGACACAGTTGGCGACCGCGTGACTGCAAACACGGCTGCCGGAGGGTGCTCCTGGGGACGCGGAGGGTGCTCCCGTGGACGCGGTGGGCGACCGCGTGACTGCAAGTACGGCAGAAAAGGGGTGCTTCCGTAGACACTGTGGGTATCCGTCGATCTTCCGGTGTTCGTAGGGCGCGTCCCTCGATGCGCTTGCTGCAGGCGCAGGTGGCCAATGCGGCACGCTGATCCAATAGGGTTCAAGAAAATGCCTGGATTGATTGCCGATAATATAAATAAATATCCCACTTGATTTACAAAAATTGACTGCCTACCATTTTGGGGACTTAGCGTGCTGCAATCGATTTTTAAAACTTGTGTAACTGTTTGGACTTAGCCTGCCGCACTCGAATTAAACGCGTGTGATCGGTTTGAAAACTTTAAAAGAAAAGAACGTGTCCGAAATTCGGATGTGGGTCTGTAAAGTTGGCTGCGGTGCGGAAGCCGAGCTTTGTAATGCGACTCTGTTGCAGCTGACTTATGCCAGCTGATCTAATGCAGCTGCAGCTAAGGTCCACCGATTTTGGCAACGCTAAAGCTAAGTGCATATGTAGCTATGTATTTATAGAGCCTACTTTTAGGATCACTACATATATACGTGGTCGTACAAACGCTTAAGGCGCTGTTACATTTCCTAAGCAGGGACTTATAAAAATAAGTTTTTTTACAGAACTCAACTGAAAAGGTTGTTTTATTTAATTCAGTTATTAAATATGGCAAATCTAAATGAGTGTTTTAACTGTATTATCTCCATATACAACAAGAAAGGAAAGCTAACTTCGGGCGGAGCCGAAGTTGATATACCCTTGCAGAATACTCTGTAAATTATATTCTCCAAAATTAATCATATGATGCATTCTTAATACTCATAAAAAATCGCAACTTCCTAACTTTAAAAACACCAAAGTTATGGCATTTCTAATCGTTCAGTTATATGGCAGCTATAGGATATAGTCGGCCGATCCTTATGTTAGGTCGGATTGATTGGCCAAATATAAAACCCATAGGAAATCCCAACTTCCGAACTTTACAAACACCAAAGTTATGGCATTTCCGATCAATCAGTTATATTGCAGCTATAGGATATAGTAGGCCGATCCCGGCCGTTCCGACTTATATACTGCGTGCAAAGGAAAGAAGGGTTTGTGCAAAGTTTCAATTCGATAGCTTTAAAACTGAGAGACTAGTTTGCGTAGAAACAGACAGACGGACAGACAGACGGACAGACGGACAGACGGACTATATCAACTCAGGAGGTGATCCTGATCAAGAATATATATACTTTATAGGGTCGGAGATGTCTCCTTCACTGCGTTGCACACTTTTGACCAAAATTATAATACCCTCTGCAAGGGTATAAAAAGAAAGATGTAAGGCCCGACGGCAGCTGAAATTGAACTTGCGGTGCTTAGATTTCTGGTCAGACGTTCTAACCCCTAGGCTACTCGGACAAGGTAACATTTTTACAATTTTATTTTAAAATATTTCTATATTTTGAAATAAATTTTTATTTTTTAGAAAATTTGTCGAATTTTTAAGGTTATTTTGAGAAAATTTTTCTATTTTTTTAGGGTAAATAATTTTTTAGGGCAGAATTCCTAATTTTAAGAAAAACATTTTTAAAAACAAATACCATTTTTACTAACATATAGAAATTCTTTCTTGGATTTAGGGCGAGTTAAGTTTATGGCGACAATTTCTACATTTGAGAAACACTTTCTTGATTCAAGAAAAGTTTTCTTGTTCTGAGAAAAAAATTCCTTGAAAATATAAATCTTTTCTTGGATTTAGAAAAAATAAAGTTTTATGTCGAATTTCTAAAATTTGGGGTTAATTTTGCTATGAGTGTAGTGATGGAAAATTATTAATCAATAATCATGTCCCAAAATGTAGAAATAAATTTTATAATGTCTGATTTTAAAAAGGAATTATTTAATAACTTTTGCAGAAAATTCTTGTTTTACCAGATTGTTCTATGGGATAAGCTATAAAATAAATTTTTAAAAATAATAAATAAATTTAATAAATATATGCTTAGAATTAGCAATTATTAAAAATTGTGTTATAATTTATTTTATAATTTAAATTATTTATTAAATTTGTATTATTTTTTAAAATATTAATTTTAATATATCAAATTAAGTAATAATAATAAAATTAGTATATTTTATTGTTTAAATAAATTTTAATGAAAAGTTTAAGTAAAGAATTCGGCAAAAATAATGTTCGCCTGTTTAACAAAAACATGTATTTTTGAATTATATATAAAGTCTAAAAGTCTGAAAAATTTTAAATGGCCGCAGTATTTTGACTGTGCAAAGGTAGCATAATCATTAGTCTTTTAATTAAAGGCTGGAATGAATGGTTGGACGAAATATTAACTGTTTCATTTAAATTTTGTATAGAATTTTATTTTTTAGTCAAAAAGCTAAAATTTATTTAAAAGACGAGAAGACCCTACAAATCTATTAAATGGTAAAAAAAAAAAAGTAGATGTAATCCAAGAAGGATTCATTTTTGTATATGGAGATAATACAGTTAATGACACTCATTTAGATTTGCCATATTTAATAACTGAATCAACCTTTTCAGTTGAGTTCTGTAAAAAAACTTATTTTTATAAGTCCCTGCTTAGGAAATGTAACAGCGCCTGAAGCGTTTGTACGACCACGTATATATGTAGTGATCCTAAAAGTAGGCTCTATAAATACATAGCTACATATGCACTTAGCTTTAGCGTTGCCAAAATCGGTGGACCTTAGCTGCAGCTGCATTAGATCAGCTGGCATAAGTCAGCTGCAACAGAGTCGCATTACAAAGCTCGGCTTCCGCACCGCAGCCAACTTTACAGACCCACATCCGAATTCCGGACACGTTCTTTTCTTTTAAAGTTTTCAAACCGATCACACGCGTTTAATTCGAGTGCGGCAGGCTAAGTCCAAACAGTTACACAAGTTTTAAAAATCGAGTGCAGCACGCTAAGTCCCCAAAATGGTAGGCAGTCAAGTTTTGTAAATCAAGTGGGATATTTATTTATATTGTCGGCAATCAATCCAGGCATTTTCTTGAACCCTATTGGATCAGCGAGCCGCATTGGCCACCTGCGGCTGCAGCAAGCGCATCGAGGGACGCGCCCTACGAACACCGGAAGATCGACGGATACCCACAGTGTCTACGGAAGCACCCCTTTTCTGCCGTACTTGCAGTCACGCGGTCGCCCACCGCGTCCACGGGAGCACCCTCCGCGTCCCCAGGAGCACCCTCCGGCAGCCGTGTTTGCAGTCACGCGGTCGCCCACTGTGTCCACGGGAGCACCCTCAGCGGACAACCAAGCACCAGCAGTTTCACATCGAGATCTAAGGCCTAGAGTTCTCACAGCGTTCATCTAATCTAAGCGGACAGAAAAGCCGCTCTTTTTGTAACCGCCTCAGCGGCTCACCCTCTGTAGTTAACAGCCGCAGTAATTAATTAGGCAACAAACAAGAGCAGCAGCATCTAGTTATTTCGTGCAGAGTGAATATGTAGTCCGTGCTGCAACGAATGACTCGCGGATACGCAGCTACTTAATTAATTTAAAGGCATATAAAGTCGCACAGTGTTAGAATTTTTTTTACTTTTAACCCACCCCGGATGAGTGCTAGATCGAACAGAGTCATAGAATATGAGCAGAATGACGCACTGAGAGAAAAGTTTGAAATAATATTGAAAATATATAAATATCAAAAAAATTAAAAAATAATTTTAGGAACAGAAAATATAGGCGTAGGTAGAACCGAATAAAAGAATAAAATTATAATCATGTAACGGTTCGGTTTTAAGAATTTTTAATTAAAAAAATTGTTGTTGGCTAAAACATGTGAATGCTCTGTATTTTTTTAACCCATTGCGATCCAGAGTCGCTATTCTTTTACAGACACCGCTCGGGAGATCGATCTTTCGTCGTGGAGAATACACAAAGTGAGTTACCACTAAACAATTTGTATTCCTTGGTTAATTTATACTCGGCATTCGAATTTATTGATTAATAATATAGTCAAACAAAGGTTAAAGAGAACATGTTAAAAGCGAACTAAATTGGATTTTTGTATGAACATTATTAAAACATTTGTTGTCCTAAAGCCGAACTCGATTCATTATTAGAAGAACAGAAAATAAATAAATAATTAAATAATAAGACTAGTCAGAAAATAAAATTAAATGAAAACAGTTAGAGAAAAAAACACAACCTTTAGAACCAAATAATGGAAGATATATATAATTTTTGTTAATATTAAGTGAAACTTATCTGGAACAAACAATGAAATTTCTCAATATTTTGTATATATTAAGCCCTTATCATAATTTAATATTACCTTATACTATTACCTTTATCTTTATGAAGATCAAACTATTTGTTTTTTTCGTTATTTAGACCTCAAAAATTCGTATTCCCTTTTATTATTAACGTTTGCGTTTGTATTCCACTAAGGCCTTTGCCCAATGTCAATGTTGCATTGGCAACATAGGTACAGAATTTAATTTAGATTATTAAAAAATGGATTTAAACGAAATTATGGAGTAGTTATTTGACTAGAACTCTGCTGATGATTATGCGATCGTAAGGGTAAAAATAAAGGGATCACGAGAATTATGAATGGTATCCAGTGATCTTAGGTAGGGCGGGCCACAGGCGTAACAACATCGGCGTCTCGTTTACTCAATTTTCATTTTCCTGTTTTCTTCTCTTAATTTAATCTATCTCTCTACTGGAATTAATTTACCTTCTCCCGGTTTCTCTCCATTGTCTACGAATTAATTTCGTGCGTCGTCGCAAGCACGCTCAATTTTCGATTAATAATAATAGGCAAGTACCAGATCTGAATTAGCAAGATATCCACCCCCAAAGCCGACGAGCTAGAGCCGGATACTATAGCGTGGCCCTCAAGGTCAGATCTGTGTCCAATACTGTGCAACATAAGGTTGCACGTTACAGTTATAATTAATTATTATTATTAAAAAGAATGGCGCCCTAACGTGCAGGCCTTAATGGGTGTAACTTTTTGCACTCGATAAGACTCATGATAAAAATATTCCAGAATTTTCTTTATTTTCCTTATTTCCTTAATACTTTTATGTCGAATCAGTTGATTTTCATCGTGTATTCTGTTTATGTTTTGGAGTGCAAGAGGGGTACAATTTTAGTGTTTCCCATTGACCAGAGCTAAAAAATCAGGCGGTAAAAACATTCGACTCTCTTTTTCTTACTTTGTTAGAACTATTTGTTGGACCTTAAATTGTTTGCGGAAAACAGTAAATAACTTTTGTCGATCTACTGGCCACGAGCAATTAAAACACGGTTAGTCTAACACAACTTCTAGTCAAATTTTCCGAAAACTGAGAGATTTGGAAAATATTCGACCTGTCTTGCGAGAGGGTCATACTCAAGGTTAAGGAAAGTTGTTATTTTTCTTTCGCTTTCGTATGAAGTTTTCTTGATGTGAAGAAAACCGGAATTTTTTTTTTTTTTTTGAACATTTGCATTTTATTTATTGGATCTTCTCTGAATTGAGACTAACAATAAGTATATAGAATCTTAAATTAAAAAAACTATCTGGCAGTCAATCTGGCGCGAAAATTTAGGGCCTCTAATAACTATTGCTGAGCTGGAAGGTCATTGCGTTGCAATCGGGTCCGGATGGAAGCCCTGGCTAGGCCCAAGGCGAGCTGGTTTGGATGAGAAGTTAGCTTGGTGTGGTAGGACGCTTTTTGTTTTGATATTTCATCTTTTACGGGTAGAATGCCAAGATCTCTGTGGATGTGCCCCAGTGATAGTTCTCAGGATTTTTGATTGTGCTCGCTTAATAATGTCGATGTTGCTGCTGCTCGCGTTTCCCCACAATTGGGAGCCGTAGGTCCAGACTGGCTTAAGCGTTGAATTGTAGAGCAGGACCTTGAAGTCCAGGCAGAGGTGGGAGCGCGCGTTTATAAGCCAATGGAGACTGTTTGATTTTAGTTTTAGGTGAATTTTCTTAGCTTCGATATGTCTCCGCCATGTAAGTCTCCTGTCTAGGTGGATGCCAAGGTACGTTACATCGTCAGCTTGTGGAAGTGGCGTGTTATTCAGGGTTAGCGGGGGACACGTTTGTCTGTTAAGAGTAAACGTTATGTGTTTTGCGCATTTATTTTTATTCGCCAGTCTGATAACCACCTCTCCACTACAACGAGATGATCAGCTAGTAGTGCTGTTGCCTGAGTTGGGCATTTGGACCGACTTATGATCGCGGTATCGTCTGCGAATGTAGAAGTAGTTAGCCGCTCGTTCGTGGGAATATCTGCGGTGTAGAGGAGAAATAGAGTTGGACCAAGGGCGCTACCTTGGGGAACTCCAGCCTCTCTTTGTGCTCTTTCAGATATGGAATGATGCGCGTCAAAAGGCATTTTTTGAGCAGTTTTGACAGACACGAGAGTAAACTTATCGGTCTGTACGAAGCTGGTTTTGTGTGATCTTTCCCTGGCTTTGGGATCATTATGATTACCGATTTTTTCCATTTTTTTGGGAAATAGCCAAGTCGTGTAGTCCCGTTGAAGAGTTTACAAATAACCTCAACTGCACAGTTTGGAAGTTCGATTAACATTTTGGGAGTTATTTGATCACCGCCTGGGCTTTTTTGGTTTCAATTGCTCGCTGATTACTTTTGCAATTTCATTTGGTTGAAACAGAATTGGCTCCGTCTCAGATTCAATTCGAATTGACGGCGACGGTAGTGCGAATGAATTAGTTGCAGGGTTTGGCTGAAAAACATTTCGAAGGTGTAAAGCAAATGTACAAGCTCTGTCTTTGTCGCTTCTGGCACAGCTGCCTGAAGAGTCTCTTATGGGAATTACTGTTTCGGCCGGCGCACTTAGATTTGGGTGGGCCCTCCACAAGGGATGCTTAGTGCTGGTGGGTGAAAGTTTCTCAATGTACTGGCGTTGTGCTTTTTCTTCTTCTTGCCTTAGAGCCCTGGTAAGTCTGCGACCAGCTTCTTTAAGACTTTGTTTTGAGGATGGCGATCTGCTGGTTTGCCAAGTACGTCTCAAACGTCTTTTCTCCAGAACAAGCTGTTCGATTTCATGGTTAGTTTTGTGTTGGTGTGTGTGCCCATACCTCCCTTGCGGTGTAGAGACTTTGGCTGCTGCGACGAGTACAGACTCCAGTGCATCGGCGTAGCAGTCGATGTCCTCCTTGATGTTGAGCTGTGGAGTTAGTTCAATGTGGGAACTTAAGCCAGTCTATTCACCGGGTCCAGGCTGCGTGCTTAAATACTGTGCTGAAACTCTGTGTAGACCTCTGTACAAATTGTTTACCTTGTCTTTAAAAACATCTCATTTCCCACTTATTTGGAAGGAGTCATTTGTCATTCCCCTTCATAAGAAATGAAATAAATGCAATACAAGTAATTACAGAGGCATATCCAAATTATCCGCCATCCCAAAGCTTTTCGAAAACACTATTACACCCCATTTGCAACATTTTTGTAGATCGATTATATCTCCATGTCAACATGGATTTATAAGGCGAAGATCTACGACGACAAACCTCATGGAGCTAACGTCTTTTGTAATAAATGGCTTTAGAAAGAACATGCAGACTGACGTAGTTTACACTGATTTTAGTAAAGCGTTTGATTCAGTAAATCACTCGCTTCTTGTATTAAAGCTAGACTTATTAGGGTTTCCATGCGATCTTCTAATATGGATCTCAAGTTATCTGAGTGGTAGGACTCAAAGAGTCCTCTTTAAAAACTCGATCTCTGATTTGATCCGAGTTACTTCAGGCGTCCCACAAGGAAGCCACCTTGGCCCACTTCTTTTTACTTTATTTATAAACGATCTCCCTCTAGTGTTGACAAAGTCGCGTGTTCTTATGTACGCAGATGACGTTAAGTTATGCCTGCAATTTAACGAAATTTCTGGCAGTTCAGACTTACAATCTGACCTAAATGCTTATCAAACATGGTGTTGTGAAAATCTTTTGGATTTAAATAGCGCTAAGTGCAAAGTAATGACATTCTTTCGGGTGAACCCACAATATGCAACGTATACGCTGGGTGGTTGCTCGTTGTCTAGAATTACGCATGTTTATGACCTTGGCGGAGGACGCCCAAATTTGACCCAAATTTTAAGTTTTGTGACCATATTACCTCTATGGTGAATAAAGCCAGGGGAGTTCTTGGATTTATTAAAAGGTGGTCAAAGGAATTCGATGATCCCTATGTTACAAAGACTCTGTTCATTTCACTAGTCCGTCCAATCCTGGAGTACTGTTCAGTAGTTTGGAGTCCTCAGTATGGTGTACATATAGACCGGATAGAGTCTGTGCAAAAGAACTTTTTATTATTTGCTCTACGGGGCCTTAACTGGAATGCAAGCCTTATTTTACCATCCTACTCTAGTAGACTTCTCCTAATTAATCTACCATCCTTAGTAAGCCGTAGAACGATGCTTGGCACAACTCTTATCTATAAACTTATTCACGGGGATGTGGAGAGTCCCGAGTTACTGGGTCGCATAAGCTTCTCCGTGCCTAATAGAATTACCAGGAACTATGTTCCTCTTACATTAAATATTTGTAGATCTAACTTTGATATGCATGAACCGTTTAGAGTACTGTGTAACGACTATAATAGACTATACCATATTATTTCTACTACCGACTCTTAGTCTGTCCGCTTCTACATTGCGCTTTTTAACTTCTCGCGATCTCGTTTTAACGCCTATTAGGCTCCGCGCGTAACAAGCACTGCTTGGTGTCGTAAGGGCCACTTGTTTGCGCTGATCATAGTGCATCAACGTCCGAAAAAAGGAATGCAGAGGAGTCAGCATAAAGCTTGTGCAGCTTCATATTTAGTCCCCTAACATTTTAATCCGCCAAAAATAAACTTTTTAGTTTGTAAAATCATCATGATGTAATTTTTCATTTCATCATCATTTTCAAAAAAAAAAAAAAAAAGGATTTATGGACTTATGTATATTTATGTATCTGTAGCACTTCGCCTTTTATTCAGAAAAGTCACAAAGTTTGTATTAGTATTGCACTAATGAATTGCCAATATCGATTTCAACTGTAATTCTGTGGGGAAGAGAGAGAGAAATTGTGTACAATTATGATTTATTTCAGTTCTTACAAGTAAACTCCGATAAGTATCTTATCCGAAAAACACTTATAATTTTATTCGTCCGTCGGTGGGATTCGAACCCAGGTCTCCCACGCGTGAGTTCAAAGAAATTGAATGGAGCCACGGTCGCGCGCGAAGAATGCACGGCACCAAAGACTATATGATGGGGCGTTTTGGAAGAATATTAGTTTAAACAAGAAAGGAAAGCTAACTTCGTGCGGAGCCGAAGTTGAAATACCCTTGCAGAATATTCTGTAAATTATATTCTCCAAAATTATTCATATGATGCATTCTTAACACTCATAAAAAATCCCAACTTCCTAACTTAACAAACACCAAAGTTATTGCATTTCCGATCAATCAGTAATATGGCGGCTATAGGATATAGTCGGCCGATCCTTATGAAATTTGGTAGGTCAGATTGATTGGCCAAATATAAAACCCATAGAAAATCCCCACTTCCTAACTTTACAACCACCAAAGTTATGGCATTTCCGATCAATCAGTTATATTGCAGCTATAGGATAGTCGGCCGATCCTTATGAAATTTAGTAGGTCGGATTGATTGGCCAAAAATAAAACCCATAGAAAATCCCAACTTCCTAACTTTAAAAACACCAAAGTTATGGCATTTCCGATCAATCAGTTATATGGCGGCTATAGGATATAGTCGTCCGATCCTTATGAAATTCGGTAGGTCGGATTAATTGGCCAAAAATAAAACTCATAGAAAATCCCAACTTCCTAATTTTAAAAGCACCAACGTTACGGCCTTTCCGATCGTTCAGTTATATGGCAGCTATATGATACAGTCGCCCGATCCGGCTCGTTCCGACTTATATATTACCTGCAATAGAAAGACAACTTTTGGGAAAGTTTTAAGCAGATAGCTTTAAAACTGAGGGACTAGTTTGCGTAGAAACGGACGGACGGACGGACAGACGGACGGACAGACGGACAGACGGACGGACAGACGGACATGGCTAGATCGACTCTCCTGGTGATGCTGATCAAGAATATATACACTTTATAGGGTCGGAAATGTCTCCTTCACTGCGTTGCAAACTTTTGACTGAAATTATAATACCCTCTGCAAGGGTATAAAAAGTTTTTAGACCACGTTTAGTCGCAACTGTGAATGTCGAAATATTTAAAATAAATTTTCTAAGATGATATTTCATATGACAAAAAATATTTAAATTACATTTTCAATAAAGGGTAAAACATTTAGTTGTTCTAAGCATTACTTCTCATGTGTGTTTATAACACAAGTAAAAAAAAAAAAGATGTAAGGCCCGACGGCAGCTGAAATTGAACTTGCGGTGCTTAGATTTCTGGTCAGACGTTCTAACCCCTAGGCTACGCGGACAGGGTAACAACAATTTTATGGTCAGGGTGTGATATTTTAGAAATTGTTTCCTGTGTTATAGAAAATATTTCTATATTTTGAAATAAATTTTTATTTTTTAGAAAATTTTTCGAATTTTTAAGGTTATTTTGAGAAAATTTGTCTATTTTTTAGGGTAAATAATTTTTTAGGGCAGAATTCCTAATTTTAAGAAAAACATTTTTAAAAACAAATACCATTTTTACTAACATATAGAAATTCTTTCTTGGATTTAGGGCGAGTTAAGTTTATGGCGACAATTTCTACATTTGAGAAACACTTTCTTGATTCAAGAAAAGTTTTCTTGTTTTGAGAAAAAATTCCTTGAAAATATAAATCTTTTCTTGGATTTAGAAAAATAAAGTTTTATGTCGAATTTCTAAAATTTGGGGTTAATTTTGCTATGAGTGTAGTGATGGAAAATTATTAATCAATAATCATGTCCCAAAATGTAGAAATAAATTTTATAATGTCTGATTTTAAAAAGGAATTATTTAATAACTTTTGCAGAAAATTCTTGTTTTACCAGATTATTCTATGGGATAAGCTATAAAATAAATTTTTAAAAATAATAAATAAATTTAATAAATATATGCTTAGAATTGGCAATTATTAAAAATTGTGTTATAATTTATTTTATAATTTAAATTATTTATTAAATTTGTATTATTTTTTAAAATATTAATTTTAATATATAAAATTAAGTAATAATAATAAAATTAGTATATTTTATTGTTTAAATAAATTTTAATGAAAAGTTTAAGTAAAGAATTCGGCAAAAATAATGTTCGCCTGTTTAACAAAAACATGTATTTTTGAATTATATATAAAGTCTAAAAGTCTGAAAAATTTTAAATGGCCGCAGTATTTTGACTGTGCAAAGGTAGCATAATCATTAGTCTTTTAATTAAAGGCTGGAATGAATGGTTGGACGAAATATTAACTGTTTCATTTAAATTTTGTATAGAATTTTATTTTTTAGTCAAAAAGCTAAAATTTATTTAAAAGACGAGAAGAATCTATTAAATGGAGAAAAAAAAAAAATGTAGATGTAATCCAAGAAGGATTCATTTTTGTATATGGAGATAATACAGTTAATGACACTCATTTAGATTTGCCATATTTAATAACTGAATTAAATAAAACAACCTTTTCAGTTGAGTTCTGTAAAAAAACTTATTTTTATAAGTCCCTGCTTAGGAAATGTAACAGCGCCTGAAGCGTTTGTACGACCACGTATATATGTAGTGATCCTAAAAGTAGGCTCTATAAATACATAGCTACATATGCACTTAGCTTTAGCGTTGCCAAAATCGGTGGACCTTAGCTGCAGCTGCATTAGATCAGCTGGCATAAGTCAGCTGCAACAGAGTCGCATTACAAAGCTCGGCTTCCACACCGCAGCCAACTTTACAGACCCACATCCGAATTCCGGACACGTTCTTTTCTTTTAAAATTTCAAACCGATCACACGCGTTTAATTCGAGTGCGGCAGGCTAAGTCCAAACAGTTACACAAGTTTTAAAAATCGAGTGCAGCACGCTAAGTCCCCAAAATGGTAGGCAGTCAAGTTTTGTAAATCAAGTGGGATATTTATTTATATTGTCGGCAATCAATCCAGGCATTTTCTTGAACCCTATTGGATCAGCGAGCCGCATTGGCCACCTGCGGCTGCAGCAAGCGCATCGAGGGACGCGCCCTACGAACACCGGAAGATCGACGGATACCCACAGTGTCTACGGAAGCACCCCTTTTCTGCCGTACTTGCAGTCACGCGGTCGCCCACCGCGTCCACGGGAGCACCCTCCGCGTCCCCAGGAGCACCCTCCGGCAGCCGTGTTTGCAGTCACGCGGTCGCCCACTGTGTCCACGGGAGCACCCTCAGCGGACAACCAAGCACCAGCAGTTTCACATCGAGATCTAAGGCCTAGAGTTCTCACAGTTCTATGAGCAGAATGACGCACTGAGAGAAAAGTTTGAAATAATATTGAAAATATATAAATATCAAAAAAATTTAAAAATAATTTTAGGAACAGAAAATATAGGCGTAGGTAGAACCGAATAAAAGAATAAAATTATAATTATGTAACGGTTCGGTTTTAAGAATTTTTAATTAAAAAAATTGTTGTTGGCTAAAACATGTGAATGCTCTGTATTTTTTTAACCCATTGCGATCCAGAGTCGCTATTCTTTTACAGACACCGCTCGGGAGATCGATCTTTCGTCGTGGAGAATACACAAAGTGAGTTACCACTAAACAATTTGTATTCCTTGGTTAATTTATACTCGGCATTCGAATTTATTGATTAATAATATAGTCAAACAAAGGTTAAAGAGAACATGTTAAAAGCGAACTAAATTGGATTTTTTTATGAACATTATTAAAACATTTGTTGTCCTAAAGCCGAACGCGATTCATTATTAGAAGAACAGAAAATAAATAAATAATTAAATAATAAGACTAGTAAGAAAATAAAATTAAATGAAAACAGTTAGAGAAAAAACACAACCTTTAGAACCAAATAATGGAAGATATATATAATTTTTGTTAATATTAAGTGAAACTTATCTGGAACAAACAATGAAATTTCTCAATATTTTGTATATATTAAGCCCTTATCATAATTTAATATTACCTTATACTATTACCTTTATCTTTATGAAGATCAAACTATTTGTTTTTTTCGTTATTTAGACCTTAAAAATTCGTATTCCCTTTTATTATTAACGTTTGCGTTTGTATTCCACTAAGGACTAGAACTCTGCTGATGATTATGCTATCGTAAGGGTAAAAATAAAGGGATCACGAGAATTATGAATGGGATCAGGTGATCTTAGGTAGGGCGGGCCACAGGCGTAACAACATCGGCGTCTCGTTTACTCAATTTTCCTATTCCTGTTTTCTTCTCTTAATTTAATCTATCTCTCTACTGGAATTAATTTACCTTCTCCCGGTTTCTCTCCATTGTCTACGAATTAATTTCGTGCGTCGTCGCAAGCACGCTCAATTTTCGATTAATAATAATAGGCAAGTACCAGATCTGAATTAGCAAGATCTCCCCCAAAGCCGACCCCCAAAGCCGACGAGCTAGAGCCGGATACTATAGCGTACCCCACAAGGTCAGATCTGTGTCCAATACTGTGCAACATAAGGTTGCACGTTACAGTTATAATTAATTATTATTATTAAAAAGAATGGCGCCCTAACGTGCAGGCCTTAATGGGTGTAACTTTTTGCACTCGATAAGACTCATGATAAATAAATTCCAGAATTTTCTTTATTTTCCTTATTTCCTTAATACTTTTATGTCGAATCAGTTGGTTTTCACCGTGTATTCTGTTTATGTTTTGGAGTGCAAGAGGGGTACAATTTTAGTGTTTCCCATTGACCAGAGCTAAAAAATCAGGCGGTAAAAACATTCGACTCTCTTTTTCTTACTTTGTTAGAACTATTTGTTGGACCTTAAATTGTTTGCGGAAAACAGTAAATAACTTTTGTCGATCTACTGGCCACGAGCAATTAAAACACGGTTAGTCTAACACAACTTCTAGTAAAATTTTCCGAAAACTGAGAGATTTGGAAAATATTCGACCTGTCTTGCGAGAGGGTCATAGCCACTCAAGGTTAAGGAAAGTTGTTATTTTTCTTTCGCTTTCGTATGAAGTTTTCTTGATGTGAAGAAAACCGGAATTTTTTTTTTTTTTAACATTTCCATTTTATTTATTGGATCTTCTCTGAATTGAGACTAACAATAAGTATATAGAATCTTAAATTAAAAAAACTATCTGACAGTCAAGGTGACTGGCGCGAAAATTTAGGGGCTCTAATAACTATTGCTGAGCTGGAAGGTCATTGCGTTGCAATCGGGTCCGGATGGAAGCCCTGGCTAGGCCCCTGGCGAGCTGGTTTGGATGAGAAGTTAGCTTGGTGTGGTAGGACGCTTTTCCCCACAATTGGGAGCCGTAGGTCCAGACTGGCTTAAGCGTTGAATTGTAGAGCAGGACCTTGAAGTCCAGGCAGAGGTGGGAGCGCGCGTTTATAAGCCAATGGAGACTGTTTGATTTTAGTTTTAGGTGAATTTTCTTAGCTTCGATATGTCTCCGCCATGTAAGTCTCCTGTCTAGGTGGATGCCAAGGTACGTTACATCGTCAGCTTGTGGAGGTGGCGTGTTATTCAGGGTTAGCGGGGGACACGTTTGTCTGTTAAGAGTAAACGTTATGTGTTTTTCGCATTTATTTTTATTCGCCAGTCTGATAACCACCTCTCCACTACAACGAGATGATCAGCTAGTAGTGCTGTTGCCTGAGTTGGGCATTTGGACTGACTTATGATCGCGGTATCGTCTGCGAATGTAGAAGTAGTTAGCCGCTCGTTCGTGGGAATATCTGCGGTGTAGAGGAGAAATAGAGTTGGACCAAGGGCGCTACCTTGGGGAACTCCAGCCTCTATAGCGTAGTCATCGGATGTTGTGGTGTTACATCTCACGGCGCAGGCTCTGTTGTAAAGTATCAAGTATCCTGTGAGTGTTTCCCGGCAGGATCGTTCTGATTTTATGGATAAGGCCATCAAGCCAGACTCGGTCGAAAGCCTGTGCAACGTCAAGGAATACCGCACTGCAGTATTCCCGAAGCTCGAATGCAGTCCTTATTTATGTTGTTAATCTGTTGACTTGCTCTATTGTTCCATGGCTTTCTCGAAAGCCAAATTGATGTGCTGGAATAACGTTGTGCTCTTTCAGATATGAAATGATGCGCGTCAAAAGGCATTTTTCGAGCAGTTTTGACAGACACGAGAGTAAACTTATCGGTCTGTACGAAGCTGGTTTTATGTGATCTTTCCCTGGCTTTGGGATCATTATGATTACCGATTTTTTCCATTTTTTTGGGAAATAGCCAAGTCGTGTAATCCCGTTGAAGAGTTTACAAATAACCTCAACTGCACAGTTTGGAAGTTCGATTAACATTTTGGGAGTTATTTGATCACCGCCTGGGGCCTTTTTTGGTTTCAATTGCTCGCTGATTACTTTTGCAATTTCATTTGGTTGAAACAGAATTGGCTCCGTCTCAGATTCAATTCGAATTGACGGCGACGGTAGTGCGAATGAATTAGTTGCAGGGTTTGGCTGAAAAACATTTCGAAGGTGTAAAGCAAATGTACAAGCTCTGTCTTTGTCGCTTCTGGCACAGCTGCCTGAAGAGTCTCTTATGGGGATTACTGTTTCGGCCGGCGCACTTAGATTTGGGTGGGCCCTCCACAAGGGATGCTTAGTGCTGGTGGGTGAAAGTTTCTCAATGTACTGGCGTTGTGCTTTTTCTTCTTCTTGCCTTAGAGCCCTGGTAAGTCTGCGACCAGCTTCTTTAAGACTTTGTTTTGAGGATGGCGATCTGCTGGTTTGCCAAGTACGTCTCAAACGCCTTTTCTCCAGAACAAGCTGTTCGATTTCATGGTTAATTTTGTGTTGGTGTGTGTGCCCATACCTCCCTTGCGGTGTAGAGACTTTGGCTGCTGCGACGAGTACAGACTCCAGTGCATCGGCGTAGCAGTCGATGTCCTTCTTGATGTTGAGCTGTGGAGTTAGTTCAATGTGGGAACTTACGTACTTTTTGAACTTCAGCCAGTTGGTTCGATGCGACGTCAGCCTGCGAGGGTGCTCGATTAATTCCGGGCTTTGGAGAAGAGTTATTAGCACTGGTGAGTGGTCCGATGATAGATCCAAGAGCGATTTTGCAGATATTAGATTGCGAGAGATGTTTTTTGTCACAGCAAAATCAATTAAATCAGGTAGTTTTCTAGGATCTGTAGGCCAGTATGTAGGGCTGCCTGGTGAAACGTAGTCCAGTTTGTTGCATGTTTTAATGAGTGCATTATATAGTTGCCTTCCTTTGGGGATCACAAGGCGGGATCCCCAGTGCGTGTGCTTGGCGTTGTAATCTCCTGCTGCTATGAATCGCTCTCCAAGCGAATTGTAGAAGTCCATGAATTGGTCTTCGGAGACTGTAAAGCGGGATGGGCAGTAGACAGCGGCAATGGCAAGGTTGCAGTTGCCCAACTGTAATTTTATCGATGTAGCTTGCAGATAATTTTTAGCAAACCGTTGGTGAAAGTGGTGTTTGACGCGGTCTCTTATTAAGATTCCAGTTCCGCCATGCGCTTTACCATCTGGATGATCGGTGCCATAGAACGTGTGACCCCGTATTTGAAAGTTATATTTGCTGGTGAGATGCGTTTCTGCCACCAACATAACGTCGATGTGGTTTTCGTTCAGAAATTGAGTTATTTCAGGTTTATGCCGTGAAACACCGTTGGCGTTCCACAGAGTTATTCGAAGGCTAGGCATGGTTTATTTGGACTGCTGAGCTGCAAGCATTTGTAGTAAGATATTTTGGTTTTGCATAAGGGTTTGCATGGTGGTTTTCATGAAGGACATAAATTCCATCATATTTTGTTGCAAAGTAATCATCATAGATTCCATGTTACTTTGTGGCTGTCCCATGGCCGGCTGGATGTTATCAATTTTCGGCTCTATGTGAGCTGTGCCTGATCTTAGAGCACTGGCGTAAGAAATTCCGTTGGTGGTAATTGAAGGGCCAAATGATGATCTGGCTGCTTTTGCGAAGAAAACTTCCGGTGTCGTTTGTGATCTCATGTAAGTGTTTTGTGTGTTCAGGGAGCGTGCCGTTGTTGCTCGTTGCATCCGACTTTTCATCGCCTTGTAGACTGGACAGCCTCTGTAGTTAGCTGTGTGGTTTCCTTGGCAGTTTACACACTTTTTAGTGAGAGAGTCTTCCTTGTTGGCAGGGCAGGGTTCGGAGCCGTGGCAGTTTCCACAAGCTACACATACTGACCTAATGGTGCAGTAAGCCCTGGTATGACCGTATTCCTGGCAGTTTGTGCATTGAACTGGCCCGGTCCGTTTGTGCGGCTCTTCCACTGTGATCCTACGGTGCAGAAGGTACTGCAACTTGTAGATCGGTTGCACTGCGTTTTTTTTCACAGTTCTGCTGTCTGGCTCCAGCTCGACCTTGAAGAGTGGTTGCGGCTTCTTGTTTTTGTTCATAATGTATATAACATTTTTTGCGCAAAAGCCGTTTTCTTTTAAGGCCTCTGTAATTTCGCAGGGGGTCACATCGGGTTCTATTCCCTTAAGCACAACTTGCAAACCTTTGCAACTTTTCAGCTGGTACGTGTAGTAATTCTTTTTGGCATCGTTTAAGTACTTCGACACTGCTCGGAAATCGTCTTCGGTTTTGGTTTGGAGTTTAGTTTCGCTTATATTCCCTTTCATAAGCGGAATAACATGAAAGTTATCTTTTCCGACAAGCTCAACTATTTTGTTGACTAGGGCATTCGAGATCTTCTCCCGAATAAAAATAGGTGGGGGCTTTAGTTTCTTTGGGGCTAATTGTTCAGATTCTGTTTCAGGCTCCGCCAGAATGGAAAATCTATTTTCATCTAATGGCCCGGGATTTACAGGGCCTTTCTTGGAACGATTTATTTTGGGCTTATTGCCGTCCGAGTTTTTTGGGGGTGTTAGCTTGCGCTTGTAGCGATCCATGCCTGTCTGCATGGTCGAACCCGCTTGCAGAATTGTCATTTCTTCTACCGTAGCTTTGTTTTTGCCGTTTGCACCGATTTTTGGTTGTGTTGTTGCTTTACCCGCAGCACAAGAAGAGGGTGGAGTCGTTATTGCATTGTTGGCGACAGAGACCGTTGTAGTAGTCGTAGTAGTTTCTGTTGTTTTTGCGCTAGGCGGCAGAAGCTCTGTTGGAGTCTTGCATTGCTCACTCTATGGCGTTCGAGCGGTGAAGAGCAGGGCGGGAGAACAAGAGTTAGCTCTCTGGTTTTCGGCGGTCAGTAAACTTGCACCTTCAAGCACTTTCGGTTCTAGAGTATTACTCGTCACCGTAAAATAGGCGTTGTTACGGGCCAAAGAGAGACGACGTTTGTCTTGTTCTCTCTGAATTTTTTCACGGGCTTCGTCTTGTTGTTTTTGTCGTTGAGTGCGCTGATCCACGTTCTTACTCATTTGTTTATAGTTAGTGCGTAAAGATTAGTTATTTAATCAATTAAAACTTTAGTTTACGATATGCGATTTGCATCGCGAAACGCAAGACCTCGCGCTTATTAATTTTTTCGAACGTTTTCGACTGATTGGCTAATTGTTTTTCCGGAGCGTTAATAAAACACGTCTGCACGCAGCCGAATTGAAATTATATCAATAAAATCATGATAATAAATAACAAGACAACAGACAATGAGATGATGATGAAACCGGAATACAGACAGAGTTTATTGGGAACGGCGTCTGTCCGGAATAATTCATTAGAATATCTTCAAACTATCTTCAATCATTTTTTACTATCTTGCTATAACCTCTCAAACCTAAATCTCAACGAAGAGAATTTCGGTAAACAATAATTATTAATACCCTACGACACGCTAGACATCAAGTGCAGAGTTCAATCAGTATTTTTGTGATTATAGATCAGTTATCTTTTTTCGCTTTGGTTAAACGCAATAAAGTGAGCGTTTAGTATCAAGTTATAGGGTTGTCCTTATTCGATCGTCAGTTGCTCTTTTCTAAAATGATACACTCTCCACTAGGCGCTTCGGCACGGGAAATAAAAGGTGCAGCGGACTCGTATACTACTTCATGTCAACACGAGTATCACAAGAAATGTATTGAGAGTCATTTCAAGGGGAACGATAAGTGTCCCTGCCTAGTGCTTTGTAGGCCAGCTGGTCCAAAAACCCAACCCAAAAGCCCAACCCTCAGCCACAGAGAAGGCCCGGGGTAGTAAAGGTATAGACAGAGAGAGAAGCGAGGCAAGCCAACCCCATCTTGAGGGGCCGAGTAATTGGTTACATATGGAGAGGAGATTGCTCACGACCCATTCTGAGAAACTTGTAGAGTTAGTTTAGAGTTCGGTAGAAGAAAGCTTTCGACGATTGACCGTAACGCCATCTAATGAAAATGATAATGATCAAAACAGACCTTACGAAAGGGAGTTAAGCAACCGAAACGATAACGTAGCAGCAAACAATGCTGGATCACCCATCTCTCACAGGAGCATTGGATCCGATTTGAATAACCAGACGGATAAGGTTGGCACTTACGCACCAGACATTAGAGGAAAGCTTCGCAATACTGTGCAGAAATGCCAGTGTTCTTTTCGAAGGTAAAGCCTATGAGTTCTATTGGCGCTACCACAAGTCAGTGAGTAGAGTACAATGGGATTTGTTGTTACGTACACAATTTCGGGAAGAAAGGGACGATGTAGATGTTGAAGAGCTTATTAGAAATAGGAAACAGAAGACCAGTGAATCTTTCGACAGCTTTTACGATAGTATATCGGGATTGGTGGATCAATTAGGAGTTCCTTGGTCTACTCGTAAGCTTGTACGAGTCCTAAAGAATAATTTACGCCCAGAGATTAGGCATGAAATTCTTAACGTAGAAATCAGTACGGTTCAAGAGCTGAGAGAAACTTGTAGAAGACGCGAAGTCTTCTTGGATTAATTCAATAAGATACACGGGTATGCAAAAGCCAGCCCATTCAGGCGAGAACTCTCAGAAATGGTTCAAGATTCTGGCGAACGAAGCGAGCAAGATGCTGTGACGGAGTTAGAAATATAAACGTTTTCACTCGTGTGTTGGAACGGTCGGAAAGAGGGCCCCAGATACCAGGACTGTTTGTCCGAAAGGAGAGTTTTCTGTTATGGCTGTGGAGCTCCCAACACATATAAGCCAAGTTGTGCTAAGTGCACCAAAAGCTCCAAAGCCGGACCGTCGAGGTCACCGTTCAGACCGACGCCTTCGGGTGCCTTACGAAATCAAGTGACAACGATCGAGTAAAAAGGACGTTGCTTAGAGTCGATAATCCCATTTCTTTAAAAGTATTAGTTAGTAATAATAGTTCTCTGCTTCATCACAAAATTCATAAATTAGGAAAAACACCAGCTGTTCATAAAATCAATTATTTATCTGACTTACAAAAGCGCAAATCAGGTAGTTCCTTGATTGGAAAGTCGATAGTGGGTAAATAATATAGAAAGGCAGGACATCTGACTGGAGAAACCCTTCATGATGAGTATGCATGGAAGATCCACAGGGTCGGTTATCATGCTAAGGATATTCGCCAGTGACCTAGCTTCAGGCGGTATCCATCTAGGGTATCTGGTACAAATACACTAGCTGGGTTTCGGCAAGGGGTCAGCGCCTGAAGCGTTTTTACGACCACGTATATATGTAGTGATCCTAAAAGTAGGCTCTATAAATACATAGCTACATATGCACTTAGCTTTAGCGTTGCCAAAATCGGTGGACCTCAGCTGCAGCTGCGTTAGATCAGCTGGCATAAGTCAGCAACAGAGTCGCATTACAAAGCTCGGCTTCCGCACCGCAGCCAAATTTTACAGACCCACATCCGAATTCCGGACACGTTCTTTTCTTTTAAAGTTTTCAAACCGATCACACGCGTTTAATTCGAGTGCGGGAGGCTAAGTCCAAACAGTTACACAAGTTTTAAAAATCGAGTGCAGCACGCTAAGTCCCCAAAATGGTAGGCAGTCAAGTTTTGTAAATCAAGTGGGATATTTATTTATATTGTCGGCAATCAATCCAGGCATTTTCTTGAACCCTATTGGATCAGCGAGCCGCATTGGCCACCTGCGGCTGCAGCAAGCGCATCGAGGGTCGCGCCCTACGAACACCGGAAGATCGACGGATACCCACAGTGTCTACGGAAGCACCCCTTTTCTGCCGTACTTGCAGTCACGCGGTCGCCCACCGCGTCCACGGGAGCACCCTCCGCGTCCCCAGGAGCACCCTCCGGCAGCCGTGTTTGCAGTCACGCGGTCGCCCACTGTGTTCACGGGAGCACCCTCAGCGGACAACCAAGCACCAGCAGTTTCACATCGAGATCTAAGGCCTAGAGTTCTCACAGCGTTCATCTAATCTAAGCGGACAGAAAAGCCGCTCTTTTTGTAACCGCCTCAGCGGCTCACCCTCTGTAGTTAACAGCCGCAGTAATTAATTAGGCAACAAACAAGAGCAGCAGCATCTAGTTATTTCGTGCAGAGTGAATATGTAGTCCGTGCTGCAACGAATGACTCGCGGATACGCAGCTACTTAATTAATTTAAAGGCATATAAAGTCGCACAGTGTTAGAATTTTTTTACTTTTAACCCACCCCGGATGAGTGCTAGATCGAACAGAGTCATAGAATATGAGCAGAATGACGCACTGAGAGAAAAGTTTGAAATAATATTGAAAATATATAAATATCAAAAAAATTAAAAAATAATTTTAGGAACAGAAAATATAGGCGTAGGTAGAACCGAATAAAAGAATAAAATTATAATCATGTAACGGTTCGGTTTTAAGAATTTTTAATTAAAAAAATTGTTGTTGGCTAAAACATGTGAATGCTCTGTATTTATTTAACCCATTGCGATCCAGAGTCGCTATTCTTTTACAGACACCGCTCGGGAGATCGATCTTTCGTCGTGGAGAATACACAAAGTGAGTTACTACAACACAATTTTTATTCCTTGGTTAATTTATTCTCGACATTCGAAATTGTTGATTAATAATATAGTCAAACAAAGGTTAAAGAGAACATGTTAAAAGCGAACTAAATTGGAGATTTTTTTATGAACATTATTAAAACATTTGTTGTCCTAAAGCCGAAAGCGATTCATTATTAGAAGAACAGAAAATAAATAAATAATTAAATAATAAGACTAGTAAGAAAATAAAATTAAATGAAATCAGTTAGAGAAAAAAAAACAACCTTTAGAACCAAATAATGGAAGATATATATAATTTTTGTTAATATTAAGTGAAACTTATCTGGAACAAACAATGAAATTTCTCAATATTTTGTATATATTAAGCCCTTCTCATAATTTAATATTACCTTATACTATTACCTTTATCTTTATGAAGATCAAACTATTTGTTTTTTTTGTTATTTAGACCTCAAAAATTCTTATTCCCTTTTATTATTAACGTTTGCGTTTGAATTCCACTAAGGCCTTTGCCCAATGTCAATGTTGCACGGTAAAGGAGGAAAACGAAAATAAAAAACCACTCAGAAGACCGGCAATGATTAGGCGCAAACAAAACTAGTGATGGAACACAACAGCTGAGAAGCAATCACAGTGAGTCGGATCCAAAGCTCTTGCTTATCGAACGCCCACCAGAATAATAGCTTAGTCTAATCTACGGTCCCAGCTTTAGCCAATAGGTGGCGT
Source organism: Drosophila kurseongensis (assembly GCA_018153305.1). NCBI lineage: Eukaryota > Metazoa > Arthropoda > Insecta > Diptera > Drosophilidae > Drosophila > Drosophila kurseongensis. The sequence continues at coordinate 3,684,016 of JAECXX010000120.1, forward strand.
TTAGAAAAGTTTAGAACAAATATAAATTCATCGTTTTAGGCATACTGTTAAATCTCTGCACAAAACTAAATAGAAATGTTAGGACTCGCCAGGACCCCGACTAAGCCTCAGGGTACCGGTCAGGCCGGGACATTCAATGCGACACCTGCTATCGTCTCAAAACGGTGTCGATCAGACACTCCCCGCGATATAATCACACACCAACAAACACAGGCAACCAGGTAGATCTTAAAGATCTGAAATCCATGCTGGAGGGTATGTTCGACTCAAAGCTCAAAGAACTAGCTACAAAATCGGACGTTAATTCGATTGCCACAAAAATGGATACCATTCAGCAAAATGTAGAATGTCTCTCCACAAAGGTCGACACGCTAACAGAGGAAAACAAAATAATGTAGGCAGAGATTAACAAAATCAAAAGCGACAACGAAAACAAACAAGCATGACTTCTACAACTAGAAGACGCAAATAAACGAAAAAACATAATCATCCGAGGTCTAAAATCCGAAAAAAAATCCATTTAATGCTGTATCTGACCTAATAAAGAGGAAATTGTTGATAAAGGACCGTATGGAGATATTCTCGGTAAAGAATCTGCACGACACCGACGGAAAAATGACTGTTCTGGTTGAACTAAACACAGTAAGCGCAGTACAGACCATCCTTAAGCACACCAAAAACCTGAAAGGAAGGCGAGTCTCAATCAAACAGGATCTAAACAGCAAAAGGAGACTTAAAAAACGCGTGATGCCAGGCCTCCGCCGGGACATTCTGGAAAGCCACAAAAACTTTAAGGTCACTGTTAGAAACGTTATTGAAGGTAAATGGTTCTACTGGAATAAAGACGGCAAGCTAATGTGTGGAGTAGAGTTAGCACAAAATGTCCTGGAGAACATATATGGCACCTCATTTAAAATAGCCCTAGACTACGAAGTTATATTGAGCAAACTAAATTCAAAAAACTAAATGTCCCTAATGTAGTACCGTCCCGTAATGTTAAAATTGTATCGTACAATATAGCTGGCTTAGCAAATAAGACATTCAAAAGTCATTCTACATGAACAAGTCGATAGTACCCAGACAAAACTCAACCGAAGGTTAAAGTGGAAGGACAACCACCGCCTAAGTTGCACAGATGCATTGGTATCAGGAGTCCAACAAATAGAAGATCTGAGTGGGTCTACACTGCTAGCCAAACTGCTCAACTTAATCGTAGATGCCTCCAAACCCATGCAGCAGTCACTAAACTTTAGCAGAAAGCAACCGTGGTTCAGTTCTGGATAAATATGGAACGCCAACTAAAAGAAGTTCGCGACAGCAAACAGTTCTGGGAAATCGTTAATAAATTAAACGGGAACAAACAGAAAAAACCAATAAAAGTAAGTTCAACAGATTTGGCAAACTATTTTAGTAGCCTACACTCCCAAATTTAAAATGAAATAGAAATCAGCTATGCTAAGCCTCTGCTTTCCTCAGATCATATGGACTCCCCTTTCAGCCTTGCAGAAATAGAAAGCGCTGTCCTAAACAAAGCTCCTGGTGAAGACAGAATAACTGCAGAATTTTTCATAAACGCGCCGCTTTGTATTATACAGCGACTTACCGATGCCTACAATGAATTTTACAGCCATGGAATTTTCCCAGATTGCTTCAAAAAAAGTCTGATCAGCCCAATTTTTAAAAAAGGTGCGGAGACCGATCCCAGCAAAACACAGTCGCTAAGATTTTTGCAGGAGCACTGTTAAAACGTATGGGTAAACCTAGAAAACATTCTTAGTGAATCTCAGACAGGTGAAAGGGTTTCTCTTCAGTTGACAGTGTTTTCGTGCTGACATCAATCGCCCAAACCCGCCTTTGATACAGTGAACCGAAATAGCCTACTGTATAAACTTAGCCAACTCGGACTCTCAACAAAAGCCATACTAGCACTGTCCAGTATCTATGAGGATAACAAAGCAAGTGTGTGGGACGGATCAGAGCTTTCGAAATGGTTCGATACCAACAGTGGAGTTAAACAAGGCTGCATTCTCAGCCCTCTCCTCTTCTCTCTCTTCGTGGACGATGTTGTTGATTTTTTACCAGGTGGAGTGACCGTGAATGGAACCCATTTTTTTTTTTTTTTTTTATTCATAAATTACATATATAGACAAAATAAATAAATATACATATGATATCCAGGCTTGCGGGACTGCCGTGAAGCATTGCTTCGCAAGGCTGGCTGGCCTGTTTAGGACCTCTCGTTCCTTATGCGTTCCAGCCGCCTCAGTTCCGTCGTGACTTCCGCAGCCAGACTGCATACAGCTGTCCAGTTATCCTGACTCTCCAGCATACTAGGAACAAGTCCCTCCACTGTGATCGGGGTCCCCAGGATTTGTTCAGCTCTTCGGCGCTCTTCTCCGAACCTGACTCGGCATTTTCCACTGTTCCGCAGGTATCGCAGATTTGGCTTGTCTCGTGTCCGAAGCGATGTAAATACTCCTTAAAGCATCCATGTCCGCTCAGCACCTGTGTCAGATGGAACGTTAGTTCGCCGTGTGGTCTGTTTACCCAAGCCGCTATATTGGGGATGAGTCGGTGCGTCCACCGGCCGGTTTCTGCCCTATCCCATCTTTGCTGCCAGTTTTCAAGGGACTTTGTTCTTGACCTTAGTTTTGCCAAGCGGTGGTCCGCCTGTGTGTCAGCTAATTTTCTCGCTTCAAAGTTCTCCTTGGCCTCAACAACTGCGAGCTCGACTGGTGTTATACCACTGATGACCAGAATGGCCTCTGTAGCGACCGTGCGGAAGGCGGAGGCTACCCTAAGAGCTCCTATTCTGTAGTCCGACTCTATACCCTTTATGTAGCTCTTTTTTGTTGTCGCCTCGGCCCATATTGGTGCTGCATACATGATGGACGACTTTGCTACGTTAAACAGTAGCTTCCTGCTCGTGGATTTTGGGCCTCTATGGTTAAGCATCATTCGGGACACTGCCATCGTGACTCCGTGAGCCCTCTTATGAGTCGCCTGCAGGTGCTCCCTGTAGGACAGCCTGGTGTCCAGCATGACACCTTGGTATTTTATAGCCCTTTTCGTCTCCACTTGGGCTCCGCCCACAGTGATTCGTGCCGTTTCCACTTTTTTCCTGCTGCTGATGAGTACCGCCTCGGTTTTCTGCTCAGCCAGTTCAAGTCCTACGATTTGTAGCCACTCACTTATCATACTGATTGCTGCGTTTGTAGAGCTTTCTACCTCAGCTATGGACTTTTTGACCACTATGACCGCGACGTCGTCCGCGAAGCCAACAACGTTTACGCCCTGCTGGAAGTTTAGTCGCAGGATACCATCGTACATGGTGTTCCACAGTAATGGGCCTAAGACGGACCCTTGTGGCACTCCTCCTGTGATTTTGTAGCGTTGAGGTCCTTCGTCCGTGTCATAGTGGAGCCACCTGTCGCTCAGTTAGTCGCTAACGATCGCCTGCAAGTACTTTGGGATGTTCAGCATCCCGAGTGAGGCCATTATTCTGCTCCAGGATGCCGAGTTGAAGGCGTTTTTGATGTCCAGAGTTGCCACCAAACAGTATTGTTTGTTTCCTCCCAGCCACCTTTTGCCTTCTATGGCCTGCCTGGCTATGCGGTCCACGGCTTCTAGTGCATCTAGGGTTGAGCGAGCCTTTCTAAAGCCATACTGACTTTCTGAGAGCCCTCCGGCAACCTCTATTGCCTCTCCGAGTCTTGCACTGACAATACTTTCCAATATTTTGCCGGCCGTGTCTAGAAGGCAAATGGGCCTATAAGCCGACGGTTCATCCTTGTCTTTTCCTGGCTTTGGAATAAGCACCAGCTTTTGCTGTTTCCACCGTTCTGGGAAGCAGGCTTGGGCCAGGCACTTAGTGTATGCACTGGCAAAGGTGCTCGGGTACATGCTGATGGCAAGTTTGAGTGCCCGATTTGGGATCCCATCTGGCCCTGGTGCCTTGTTGTTTGGTACCTTCTGGGCTATGTTGACCAGCTCCTGTAGGGTAACCGGAGGTATCTGGTTGTCCGGGACACCAAACGCTTCCGCTTGCCTCGTTTCCTGCGCTGGGAAAAGGTGCCTTATAATCTCTCCCAGTTTCTCGGAGCCTGTTGGGGTCACGTTTTTTACGGCGTTGGTTTTTTTCATTACCACCTTGTAGGCCTTTCCCCACAAGTCGTTTTCTGCTTCATCGCAGAGTTGCAGGAAGCACCGCCTTTTGCTGCTTTTTATTTTCCGCTTTAGGATCTTCCTCTTTTGGGTGAAAACTTCCCTGAGTATATGGAAGGCTTCGGTTCCGCGGGCCCTATGGTAGGCTCTCCTAGCGCTTATGCATTCGCGGCGTGCCTCCTCAATCGCTTGGTTCCACCAGTAGACTGGCTTGCGCCCCTTGAAGCTTTTACTGCGCTGCATGCTGGCGTCGCAGGCTTCCTTGACCTTTGCCATCAATGCCCGTTCGTTTTCCGCTAATTTCATCCCTTCCAGGGCCGCTCTAAATGCTGGTATGTCGAGCGTATTTTCTTTGTAGTGTCCTCGAGTAATTGTCGGTGTGGCGGTTCTTCTTATGCGGATGGTGCTTATAATTGCACTATGGTCGCTCGCCGTGTAGGTCTCGCTAATTTCCCAGGTCGCCGTCGCCGCCAAGCTTGCGCTTAAGTAGGTGAGGTCGATTATGGACTGCGCTCCCGCTCTCCTAAATGTAGGGGTAGAACCCCTGTTTTGTAGGAGAACGTCCAGCGATGCGAACGTCTCAGTGACCACTCTTCCTCTGGCGTTTGTTGAGGCTGACTCCCACTCCGTTGACCACGCATTGAAGTCCCCGGCAACAATCGCAGGCGAGTGTGCTCTTATGTCGATTGCCAGGCTGTCTATCGTCTCGCTAAACTCCTCTAGTGTCCAGCTGGGTGGAAAGTAGCAGCTAAAAATCCAAAGGTCTTTTAGCTTCGCCCTTACGTAGCCTTTTGATGCTTTCACGCATGCTAGATGTTGGGCCGGTTGCCCACATGTCCAGATTGCTGCTTTTCCCAATTGATCCGTGACCCACGTGTTGGATCTAATTGCTTTATAGGGTTTGCTCAGAATTGCCAGGTCTATTTTGAGCTCGGAAATTGTTTGGGTGAGAAGGTCCTGGGCCACCCTGCAGTGGTTGAGGTTTAGCTGCATGACCCTTAGCATCTTTGTTGAGATTTTACCGCCTCGACATACGCTGGGCATTTAAAGCTGCCAGACGCGTGGTTTGTTGGAAGATCTCTTTTCTGCGCGCAGAGTAGGCAATGTGGGTCCCTATTGCAGCTTCTGGCCTCGTGGTCTTTTCCACCACACTTGAAACATGCTCCGCGCAAATCCGTTTTTTCCGTGCAGTTCGACGAGATATGGCCGAACGCGAGACACTTATAGCAGCGTTTTGGCGAAAAAATGGGCTTAATCCGGCAGATCACCCATCCAATCCTTATTTTCCCCAAGTTTACCAGCGTGTTCGCTGTGGGTGTTGGCAACATTAGTGTGGCTATCTGCAGGCCGTTTCTGGTGGCTCTCAGCGACTTTACGGCCTCCTCCGAAAGAGGGGTATCGCCTAGCTTACTGTTTAGAGCCTCCACTATCTCCTCCTTGGTTGTGACTTCGTCTAAGTCCATGACCTCAAGTCTGGTTTGCTCGGTCAGGGCCCTTACAACTGCTTTAACCCCGAGAGCGTTTCCGACTGCCTTTTTAACCTCCTCCGCGCTGTGGTCTGGAGACTTCTTCAGCTGCAGCAAAAGATCTCCCTTGGCCGTCTTACGGATGGTCTGTACGTCCCCACTGACGTGTTTTAACATGGAGTCTCCTTTAACGGCCTTGAGAAGTTCCGCGTAGGTAATCTCCCCCGACTCTTGCAACCACGATGGCGTCTGGTCTGGCCCTGAGCTGCCTTTTGGAATTTCCCTTAGGGTTTCTGTCGGCTACTTGCTGGAAATCTTCGTGTCGCTTCTCATGTATCCGTTCCCGATGTACCCTCTTCATTGGTGGCGTACATTTTTGGCCTGCTGCTGGCTCTCTTGCCCTTTTTGGTGTCGCTACTATCCTTTCTTTTCCACACAGCTTGTCACGCTGTTCGGCTCTCGGTGTGGTTTGCGTGGCACTTTCCCTGCACTCCTTTCCTGTAGCTTCCTCCTGCTTGATGGAGGCCACTGCCGTTTTATGCAGCTCTACCAGCTCTGTTAGGAGATCGCGCATCGGCTGTTTGACGACCCTGTGGTCCTTAAACAGAAGGGAGAGGCCATTCACGGCGAGGCCTATTTTCGCAATAATGTCCTCCAGGGACGTGATTGCCTCCGCTTGTTTTGGCTGCTGTTCAACCTTATGCTGCGCCTGCACTGTTGGCGATCTGGCCATCGCTGTGCTTTTTGCGAAGGGGTTTGCCTGGTCCATTGGTCTTTCACCGTCCGCGACAGGGGTTCCCTCGCTGGTCTCGGATTTCTCCTAGACTTTCTAACAATGGGGGTTATACCGCCCCTTTTCGGTCCCCAGAGCCCCGTTTGCTGGGGCACCGCCTAAGCGGGGGGGTTGGAATTTGTCGGATCCTTGACTTGCTGCCCCTAATTCCCCTATCTAGACTAGTGTAGAAGATCGGCCTTTTGAACTCAACGCTTCGACCCTTTCAGAAGCTGACTGCCACGAGTTGAATATCTACTGGTTGAGCTCGGCCTAGAATTATGCAATTTTTCCTAGCTGATAGTAGCGGCTGGTTTCTGTTTCCGATTCTGGCTGTGGTTTGAGCGCTTTCCAGCACTATCGGAGTGATCAGCTGTTTGTCCAGTTGCCAAAAAAGGGAAACGCGCAGATCGCCCGCGGGAAAACTTTGTTTTTGTTTTCCCAGTGGGAAGAGATCGGGAGAAAACAGAGTCTTGGTGACCCCTCTCCCCTCTACCCTCGGTGGAGCACCAGTTTTAACTGATCTAAACGCTAAAATATGGTGTACTCAACGCACAGACCCACCCTGGTACGTACCGCCTCCTATGGGGATCACGCTGTTCACTTTGTTTACCTTTTCAGGGCTGTTTAAGGCTTTCTAATTGGAAAAACTCAGGAGGTAATTGAAAACACGTCTACACTCACTGACTACTCGTGAATGGAACCCATGTTAAGACCCTTATGTATGCCGATTACATGTACCTACTGGCTGACAGCCCTGAAACGTTAAGGGACATGATTGCTAGCATATCCGAGTACTGTAAAGTATGGAACCTCACCATAAATACAAGCAAATCAAAGACTATGGTAGTTAAGGGTACAGGTGGCCGTCACGCTAGAAACGAAGAATGGCAACTGAACAGAATCCAGCTGGAACGTGTAAAATCATTCAAATACCTCGGTGTAACGCTTACCACAAATATGAGTTTTTATACCCACATAAAAGATAAGTTCAAAGATGCAAAAATAGCTATGAACGCCACCTGGAAAAACTTTTTAGGCAGAAAAAACGTTAAAAGGAGTGCCAAGTACAGCCTTTTCCAGGCGACAGTGAAAACAATTATGTGCTACTCGGCAGAGGTGTAAGGAAATCAAAGATATGAAGATGCGGAACGAGTACTAACTTTTTTTGAAAAAAGATATTTCGACTGCCACAAAATACTCTAGACTATGCAATTTGTATTGAAACAGGACTGGCTAGTATATACTCCTACACACTTCAGCAGCACTTTAATTACATCGATAAGGTTATGCATATGCCAAATAGTAGACTACCGAAAATAATTGCAAAATCTCTCTGTGAAATAAACGAACTTCCATTCTCTAGATGGACGGATATTGCAAACGAATGCAGTTGCCCCCTTGATCTCGAGGATGCAAGTTCGTGGAGCAGGACTCATGCCGAAATCATTACCAGATACCACAACATAGAAAGAGAAAAGTTTATAACTAAGGCCAAAAACAGCTCGTCGAGGAGTGTGGAAAAAAAATTTGAGCATAATTTATCTGAAAAACTACTTCCACGATCAACATAAAGGAGAACTCATAAAACATATCTTCCGAGCTAGAACCGAGACTTTACCTCTAAATGGCCGGCCATACAGCAGCAATCCATCACTGGAATGCAGCCTCTGCAACATGCGAGAAATCGAGGATGTTCAACACTTCATTGCAGTCTGCCCTATTCTGAGAGAGATTCGTTTTACATGTTTTACGAAAACCACCCTTTGCGAATCGGATCTCCACAGTCTTCTAAATGGGGAAAACTGGGAGAATCTGGCATTCTTCATTACAAAAGCCAGTTATTATAGAAAAAAAATTATTTTAGAACAATTTTAAAATCTAACTTAACTAAATTAACCGACTGACGGCATAAAAGCCATTGTCGTTGTAACCAATTTTTGTTTGATTATTTGTTTTGATGTAAATTTAAATATGTACAGCCAGCTATAAATAAGCAACAAAGAAAAACAAAACACAAACAATAAACAACCTACTACTAATACTACTACTAACACTAAGTAGGCCTCTATTATTCTGATAGGCAAGAATAAGGGAGGAGGTAAAATTTTGGGACAGAAGAGGACGTGGAGGGCGCTGGGGATGGTTCAATTTCCCCTAAACTATTATTTTTATACCCTTGCAGTGGGGATTATAATTTTGGTCAAAAGTGTGCAACGCAGTGAAGGAGACATGTCCGACCCTATAAAGTATTTATATTCTTGATCAGGATCACCTCCTGAGTTGATATAAGCATGTCCGTCTGTCCGTCTGTCTGTCCGTCTGTCTGTCCGTCTGTCTGTTTCTACGCGAACTAGTCTCTCAGTTTTTAAGATATCGAATTGAAACTTTGCACACACCCTTCTTTCCTTTACACGCAGTATATAAATCGGAACGGCCGGGATCGGCCGACTATATCTTATAGCTGCCATATAACTGAACGATCGGAAATGCCATACCTTTGGTGTTTGTTAAGTTAGGAAGTTGGGATTTCCTATGGGTTTTATATTTGGCCAATCAATCCGACCTACCAAATTTCATAAGGAAAGGCCGACTATATCCTATAGCTGCCATATAACTGAACGATTGGAAATGCCATAACTTTGGTGTTTTTAAAGTTAGGAAGTTGGGATTTTTTATGAGTGTTAAGAATGCATCATATGAATAATTTTGGAGATAATAATTTACAGAATATTCTGCAAGGGTATATCAACTTCGGCTCCGCCCGAAGTTAGCTTTCCTTTCTTGTTTCTCTAAGTTTCGTACTATTTAAATATGCTGTGAGGAGTTAAATAACATTTGGAGAATGTGGCTGGTGAGAGTTTGGAGAGAACGAGGAGAGAGAGAGAGTTTGGAGAACGGGAATAACGGTAGAAGACGGCGGACTTTGCACCCTAGTATAGTGCCGTGCGCAAAGACGAAAAAGGAGAAGTCGAGAGTTAACGGGATACGCAGGTAAGCAGGTCGAGCGCAGGAAGCTGGATTAGTCGATCACAAGGAGTCAATCCAGCAAGATCAGTAGACAAGCAGCAGATCAGTGAACAACACAAGTCAAGTTAACACCAGGAGGAAGCAGAGCCGCGCCGAGTCAACAAGGAGCCGAGTCGACTTAGAGTTGAAGTTTCCGAGCTGAGAAACAGGTAGCTGAGGTCCTTAAGGTAACACGCGGCTAAGTCAAGGCCCTTTGTTCCAATTCTTGTCGCGATTTGAACTTGGCGTATTGCTCGGCAAGTCCGACGGATTTGAACAAAAAGAGTCCTTCAACAAAGAACCGTGGGCTCGGAAGGGAAGTTGTCTAGAACCAACTGCCGTGCGAAAACAATTGCCACGACGAATTCCGGCGTATGCCTGAACTGTCAGGCGAAAATTGTGCAGGCCACGGGAGTCTCGAGAGGCGTATGCGTCGAGAGCACAATAGTTCACCGCCAGAGTCCTAGAAAGGCAGCTAACCGAATCCCGAGAGCCAAAGACCCTCTGCACCTAGTCCAGCAAGAGCACGCAGATAACGGAGCCAGGACATCGCGCCGTGAGCAGAGCAAGGACATCGAGGACACAAGAAACGACGAGCAGTCATCGCAGGCCCAGCCCTGATCTGGGAACGGTGACGCATCCCTAGACCCTCACAGCCCAGAGGCCAAAGACAACGAAGGCGTTCCGGACCAGCGAGAAACGAGGCAGCGGAGAGCGACGGTGGAGCAACCACGACTCATCGGAGAAGGCGTTGAGATACCAGCTTGTCACCCGGGCCGAGGGCCAAGTCGGCGAATAAAGATAGTAAGACAATCGGGCGGTCACGTTTATATAAATTTGGTGGGACGAACAACACACATCTTCTGAGCTAGCCGCACGATACTGGTAGCGAGCAGACCGTAAAAATCGGTGCGTTACAATGCCCTCGGGCCAGAAACTGGCGGAACACACAAATGTGAAATGAGCACAAGGAATACTAATCTTAAATGAAGATACTTTCCTAGCATAAGAACATTTTAATTGTTCGTCTTTCAAATCATAAACTTGGATTTTGTTACGGATATAAGCCGTAATATCCATTAATGAGAGGTCTGGGGCGAGCAGTGAAACAAAAAAATGTTTTAGCTGGGGCACCCAAACACAAGTTACCGTGTTTGGTACAACACATGCGACCTTTTTTGGTACTCAAGAATTTGTATCTGCACTACCATTATCGATCAGTAATCCGAACGTTAAGTCAACACGAGGCGTTGGGACTTAGAGATTAGGCAAAGTTAAGAGAGTAGGACAATTGGCTGATGAAATAATTGAGAAGTAATTGAAACTCAATAAGATTATTTGACAACAATTTGGTTAGCAACTGGCTCGGACTAGATCGGACCCTAAGTGGAAAATTTGGAAGCTTTGTTAATGACTGGAGTCAATTGTTTACAGTAGGCCGGATGTGGTTCTCACAGGGCTCGGTTTGAGTGAGGGGAGATTCCAGCGGTTGCTGAGATTGGAAAGGGTCATTTGTTTACAATAGCCCGAATGTGGCCGGTTTGAGCGGGGGGAGATTTTGCCAGCGAAGCTTAGATTTTTCAGCGGTTGCTACGATTGAAAAATTGTTTATGAAACTCATAAGCTAAGAATATTCATGGGTTGGATAACATGCACATAGTTCAGTGCAATTCTGCCTCCGCGAGAAAAAAAAATTCGACAAAAGGTGAAATTGTGTGGTGAAAAATAAAAAGGCTTTACTAATATCAGCCACTCGGTGTGAACTAATTTCTGGAGTTTCCCTGTTCGCCGAACAGTCCGCCGCTGTCGCGATATTTTTTTTGTCTTATGTTTTTTCTCTCCACATAATTTTCTCTGTTACGTCACTTCAAATACAGTCCACTCCTAGACGCTCTACTGTACCAATACATGCCCTTACACATACACACATATATAAATAATTGCATGCATGCCCATATATACATACATAAATATATTTTCTGCCTCTATTAATGTTGTATATGCCCTTTTATAGTCCAGTTATAGTCCACTTATCCAAGTATGACAAAGAGCAGCATCCAACACATACGCTCACACATACATATTGTGCATGCTCATCCCACATTTATATATTTTCTGCCTTCACATACAGGAACTAACCTACGCACCGTCATACCAAGCCAAAACAAATTAAAGCGAGACAAAATAGCAAACATTAAAAATAAAAAAAACCTGGATTTAAATCCACACGGGTGCGACCGCGATGGTTTTTTTCAAATTGCCGCATTACCCGACGCAGCGGCCGTGTTGTTATTGTCGCTGTTTTTTTTTCTCTCTCGCTCCCGGGTTCCTCACGCATGCACTGCGCTGCCGACGGCATAACCCAGTGAGCATTTATCCCGAACCAGAGCCAAGGTTTTACTTCCACCGTTCCGACTCCGTTCGAAAATAAATATTTATAATTATAATTATTATTTAAATATAAATGTTATTAATTTATAATTATAATTATTATTCAATCAAAAATATTATTTAATTATTTACGGCCAATGATTAGTAATTAATTAATTTATTTTTTATTGCGGGTCTTCCTGATTTTTTTGAGGACGAAAATATTTCCCAACCCCTAAAAAATAAATAAATACAATTGAATTATTTAGCAAACAATAACAAAGGCAATAATCAAATTAAACAACAAAAACCAGAAGTGAACAAACCGAGTAACATTATTAAATAAATACATTTTCATCGAGTTCCAAATATTTGTTCCGTTTCTTCTTTTTTTACGGCACTGTGCCTTCCACTCCGCATAAATTAAACAGTGCGTCAGCCTTCGTCAAAAACGGCGAATAGCTCCTCCTGTGACAGCATTCGACTTGGTTTTTTTTTCTCATACGTTCATATGCAGCGACGACCAACTCGTTGGCGACCCAGATCGCACCGAGAGCTTAACTGTGAACATCCTAACGTACCGAACGAGACGACAAGAGCTGATCCGTAGAGTTCGAGTCCGAGAATGCCCACGGGAGACGACAAGAAACCGCGGTCGATCCCATCAATCCGTTTGGACAGGTCCCAATCGGCATCTCCGCGGCCGTCTTTAAGTAACGCCAAAGGCTGCCATTGCCATTCCAAGGCCAAAAAGCCTCGAGCCCGTCGAGAATATCCCCGGTCCCCCTTCAAGGCTTTCTCGGTCGTTGTCCAAGATGGCTCAAACTGCGATAAACTTCGCCCTCAAAAAGTGTATTGCCACCACAGACCGGGTTAGTCAATTTCAAGCGGATATTTTTACTCCGAGCGCATCGGGACCAAATCCGGGCCCTGTGGGAAATGGTGAAGAAGAGCTATGAAAGTTGCTCCGATCTTCTTTCCGTGTCCGCCGACAGTACGGCCTCGACAGTGCTCGTATTGAAGTACAGTTTCTGCTACTCCGTCTATTCGAGACTCCCAGACTACTCAGACTTCCGTCAGTGTTCCCACACCCCCGTCTACGGGTTGTCGTTTACCACCAGTGGACACCGTAGTTTTCGTTGGTTATTATCTTCTGCGGCCCACCTTCAGAGATCTTCTCATTGGAATATTTATCCACAACTCGCGTCTCACACCGGTGGAGAAGTTGTTCCACCTGTTATTTTTTTTTCGGACATTGATGCCCTATGATCAGCGCAAACAAGTGGCCCTTACGACACCAAGAAGTGCTTGTTACGCGCGGAGCGCAATAGGCGTATAAACGAGATCGCGAGAAGTGAAAAAGGACAATATAGAAGCGGACAGACTAATTAGAAATACGTACGAGACTTAATTAGGAGAAGTCTACTAGATTAGGATGGTAAAATAAGGCTTGCATTCCAGTTAAGGCCCCGTAAAGCAAATAATAAAAAGTTATTTTGCACAGACTCAACACCATGGTTGAAAATCATTTGGGTCTTATTGTAAGTCTGAACTGCTGAAAATTTCGTTATATTGCAGGCACTTAACGTCATCTGCGTACAGAAGGACACGTGACCTTGTCACGATTAGAGGGAGATCGTTTATAAATAAAATAAAAAGAAGTGGACCAAGGTGGCTTCCTTGTGGGACGCCTGAAATAACTCGGATCAAATTAGAGACCGAGTTTTTAAAGAGGACTCGCTGAGTCCTACCACTTAGATAACTTAGGATCCATGTTAGAAGATCACATGGAAACCCTAATAAGTCTAGCTTTAATACAAGAAGCAAGTGATTTTCTGAATCAAACGCTTTACTAAAATCAGAGTAAACTACGTCAGTCTGCATTTTTTTTTGAAGCCATTTATTACAAAAGACGTTAGCTCCAAGAGGTTTGTCGTCGTAGATCTTCGTCTTATAAATCCATGTTGACATGGAGATATAATTGATCTACAAAGATGTTGCAAGTGGGGTGTAATAACGTCTTCGAAAAGCTTTGGAATGGCGGATAATTTGGGAATAGGGAACTCAGATGATGGTGGTATATATGAACAAGTAATATATACAAAACTACCGGGAAACGATAATTTTATACCTAGGAATTCGATGTCATAAAATTCTTCGAAAGTCAGTTATTCAGACGAAAAGGTGGAGTCGACAGCAATCAGGACTCAACCTCCCCGTCTGGACTGACGATCAAGCCTATAAATTGTGTACTTACCCCGGAGAATTTCGGAGCTAAGAATATCCGGCCTTAACCAGGTCTCTGTACATACCATAATATTATATGGGAAAGAAAAACTATCCGAATACAATTTAGTCAGCTTACTAAGTAAGCCTCTTGAATTCTGATAGCAAAGAAGAAAAGAGGAGGCTAGTTTTTTGGGACAGAAGAGGATGTGGAGGGCGCTGGGGATGGTTCTTTTATGGTATTTTCCATTTCCCCTGAACTATTCTTTTTTCTCTTAGCTTCGTACTCTTTTACAAATATGCCCTCGGGCCAGAAACCGGTGGAGCACACAGATGCAAAAAGAACACAAGGAATACCAATCTTAAATGATAATACCTTCAAATCATCAACTTGGATTTTGTTACGGATGGAATCACGAACCAGGCCAGAATAGCCAAGACACTTTGTGTGATAAATTTTATCACATGTATGGCAGGGAATACTTTGCTGTCCATTTTCGATGACCACGGACCACTGTGCACTATAGCGGACAAAAAAATCGAAAGCGCTCAAGAAATTTTTAACAAGAGAGCAAGGAGAGCGGCAGAGCGTGAGCGAAACACCGATTAACTTTGAATGAGAAGAGAGAGAGAGCGGGATTATTAACCGATTAACTCCGGTATAAGACACCTCAGAGAGATATTACCGTTGGAGTGCGTGCCGTTCCAACAGCGCCCAACGACGATAGAGAAAGACAGAAAAGGGAGGCAATAGAATACAATAACAACAAACCAGCACCGAAACCCCGGTGGTTTCAATAAGAAAAAATGAAAATTCGGAGCGCAAAACAAAAACACGACCGTTCACTGTGAAGAGCTATGAATTATCCAAAAAAAGTGGCGATCCGCACGCCGTTGTTTACAAAGCCCCGCTACCCAACGACGTGTTTATCTCCGCGTGGCGAAGCCTCAAAGACCACTTCGAAAATCGGCGGTTAATAGTCAATAGCCAGTTGAAAATTCTCTTCAACATTCAGGCAGTACCCCAAGAGTCCGGAGCCACTCTGAAAGAGGTGCAAGGCACAATCCCAAGTTGCCTGGCAACCTTAGAGAGGTCCTCTATTTAAGTCGAGACTTGGGATTGTCTACTGGTTTATATGGTTTCTTTAAAGCTTCCCAAAATCACGCTTTCGATGTGCGAGAAATCCATCCACAACAAGGCTGAAATTCCAACAAGGCGAGCACCCCAGCGCGTAGGCTTAATTCCTACGAGGCCAGAGTGGCTTCAGCCAAAAGAGGGTGCGATATCTGCTCCAGGGAGAATCATCCTGTTCGCCTATGTCCGCGCTTCCTTGAGATGGATGTAATTGGTCGCTACGACTACATTAAGAAAAAGCAGCTTTGCCTGAACTGAGGGCACCTGCAACGGGATTGCCGTCATCACACCCTCCTGCACCGCGGTAATCCATTCGCGTCCGCTTCAAGTCCGTCTGCGCCAGCCAGGTCTCGACCCGCGCCTACTACAAGACTCGTTGGATCAGCTCCTTACCAAATTCTGGGAGGTGAAGGAAGTGCCCACACAGATAGTCCCCGAGTATGATTCTGTCTGTGAACACAATTTCTCTCAAACTACAAGAAGGGACAATTGTGGCAAATACGTTGTGATGGTTCCGAGCACGCATCTTCGCGATCCTTTGCTCTGGCTCAGTTCCTGCGTAATGAGCATCGCCTAAAAAGGGATCCTCCCCTGAAGGCCCGATATGACGCTGTGTTCCAAGAATACTTCGATTTAGGTCACATGGCCGAGGTTTCTTTGACGAGCAGTTCCGCCACGTACTACCTTCCACATCATGCTGTTCTCAAGCCCGAGAGCACAGCCACTAAAGTGCGGGTGGTTTTCAACGCCTCTAGCCCTTCCGCAAACGGTACCAGTCTAAATGACATACTTTACGCGGGCCCGGTCTTACAATCCGACCTCACGATTCAAATCCTAAAGTGGCGATACCTTAGGTTCGTTTTCAACGCAGACATCGAGAAGATGTATCGGCAAATTTGGGTAGACCTCAAGCATACTCCCTTCCAGCGTATTCTGTTCCGCAATTGCGATGGGGAAATCCGCGACTACTGTCACCTTCGGAGTCAATTGTGCCCCGTTCCTAGCGATCCGTGTCCTGCAATAGCTCGCCGACGACGAAGAGTCGAGGTATCTGCAGGCGAGTCGGATTATCTGACAGTACATGGACGTCGACGACGTGCTCGCGGCGGCAGACTCCAAAACCGAAGCGCAAGCGGCTATCCGCGAGCTCCAGGGGGCCCCTGGTTCGGCAGGATTCCCCCTTAGCAAATGGACATCCAATAGCAAGGCGATTTTGACCAACATTCAGAGTGACCATCTCTTTCGCGCTGATTTCGGCGTGCGGTGGGTGGCGATGCCTGATGAGTTTTTCTTCATTTCGCCCGAATTGACCTTGGGTTCATCGTTCACGAAGCGTCAAGTCCTATCCCAAATCGCCAAACAATTTGATCCAGCGCGCTGGCTCGCCCCCTTCATTGACCGGGCAAAGATGTTCATGCAGTACATTTGGCTCCAGAATCTAGGATGGGATGATGCCCTCCCTCGAGATTTTTGCCAAAGATGGGTTGACTTCCTGGAAAATTACTCCGCTCTCGATCAGATCCGCATTCACCGATGGGTCGCTTTCCGACCACATTTGAAAATCGAGCATCATGGGTTCTTCGACGCCTCGAAGAAGGCATACGGCGCAGCCATTTACGTCCGAGTTGAGGCTGGGTCCGCGGTAGTGGCGAACTTGCTAACGGCAAAGACGCGGGTGGCCCCAGTAAAAACGGTGTCGCTCCCGCGGCTCGAGTTGTGCGGAGCCTTGTTATTGTCCGAAATGGCCAAAGCCGTTCTTCCAGGGCGTCCGCCCTGCACTGTTGAACGGACTCGACGATTGTTCTCGCCTGATGGCATAAGCCGGCGTGCCACTGGACAACGTTCGTGGCAAATCGAGTGACCAAGATCACCCAGTTCACCGAGGTGGAGAAATGGGCACATGTCCGCTCCGAGCGTAACCCGGCAGATCTCGGTAGCCGGGGTGTAGCGCTTCAAGGCCTCGCGGACAGCCAGCTGTTGTGGCATGGTCCTGCCTGGCTGCAAAAGCCTCGCTGCGAGTGGCCCATTCAGGGATATGACCCCCTGTGACTGAATTCGAGAAGAGGGCAGTCAAAGTCCATGTTCCAATGACTCCTCCTGAAGACATTCTTGTCGGCCGAGCGTCTCCTGATTTCCGTCACGCGATGGAGGCACTTCGTCCTTGAGATTGGCTGCTTAAACAAAAAAGTGCCAGCATCCAGCCTTGTTCAAAACCTGAACCCGTTCATTTATTCCCAAGGGCTCATAAGAGCATGCGGCCGGGTCACGGCCTCCATACTTCTCTAGTATGATGAACAGCATCCTGTCATCCTTCCATACGGCTGTCATGTTTCCCGGCTCCTTGTCCATTTTACGCATCGCATAACGCTACACGGTGGCAACCAGCTGATGATCCGTTCCAAGTTCTGAATCCCGAGGGTGAGGAATTTGGTCAAGTCCGTCATGTATTCGTGCAAGTTCGTGCGTCATCCACAAAAATAAGTTGCAAACGCAACTCATGGGAGACTTACCCAAAGAACTGACGTCCTTCTCACGTCCTTTATTTTCTCGATGCTCTTTCGACATCAAAAACTACACGGGACGAGCCTGTCTCATTAGAAAAGGGTATGTGTTGGTGTTTGTGTGCTTCGCCACTAAGGCCATCCACTTAGAGCTTACGTCCGACCTTACGAATGAGCAGTTTCTCGCCGCCTTCACTCGTTTCGTGTCCCGAAGAGGATGCCCCCGTCAAGTTCAGTCGGACAATGGGAACCCCTTTGTGGGTGCGGCTGCCCAACTCCCGCGATTTTCTCCAAGCTCTCAAAGAAGCTGTGACAGGTGCCTATAGTCACCAGCATCTGCTGTGGCAGTTCATTCCTCCGGGAGCCCCTCACATGGGAGCAGGTGTTAAGAGCTTCAAGACCCTGTTTGACAAGTCAACGGCGACGCCAAAATACACGTTCGAAGAGCTGTCCACGCTTCTGGCTAGGATCGACCGTTGCCACTCCACGGCACTCTTCAGCCGCTCCTCTGCCCTCGTCCGCCACTCCACGGCATTCTTTAGCCGCTCCTCGGCCCTCGTTCGCCACTCCACGGCCCTCTTCCCCCACTCCGCGGCATTCTTTAACCGCTTTTTAAAAATTTTATGCCACTCTTCGGGATGCCACGCAGACCGCGGTCGCCCCTCCGTCCCTAGCAGCGGCACAGCGTCAACCTCCTTCCGACTGCTTCGGTGCGCTTAGATACCGGGACTCGAGTCTTCGACACTGCGGCACTCATCGACCCTTGTACGCCTACGAGCTGCATCTTCGCTTCGCTAGCGGCGAGTTTTCGCTTGCCGACTACCAACGTTGTATGCGAAAAGATTTGCTCGGCAGCCGTGGGGTCTAAGATCGGCATCGCTGTCCGGCTCGACGTCTTCTTTAAAATAGAGCCCCACGTGGGCATCCGCACTCCAATCCGGGAGCTGAGCGACGCGGTGCGGACCCACTTCCGGGATATTACGCTGGCTGACGTGCGTTTCTACCTCCCCACGACGATCTCCATCATGTATCCGTTCGTGATGCGGCCGGGCTTCCTTAAAATACAGGAAGGACTACCGGTGGCCCAGAGCAGAGTGTTTGGGTGGGTTGTGTCCGGAGCCTGCCACCAGCCGTAAGAATAGCAACCAGGCTATGTTGCAACCCGAGTAGTTGCAAGGGGGGGCGGAATGTTTAGGTCAGTGCACTGCACCGCCGCTGCTCACTCCGAGCTTTCGCTCCCGCCCCTCTTGCGCTCCATCGCTTTCTCGCAACTGGAGAACTATGCTACGGAGCGCGAGCCTCGGGTCCGAACTGATCGGTCGGCCGCTGTTGGTCTCATATATGCCTCGAAATAAAGCTGACCACCACCTGAAGTTACCACGACGGAAACTTCATTTTTTTTTTCGCCGTGGGAGTTTTGTGGTGCACTACAAAGAGTTTTTAGTGGCTCTCCCCCCTAAATCATTTTCTATTTGGTTCATTTTCACGGCCACAAGTTCACCATTGCACGTGGTGTTCCGAGAAGATTTTCAAGCAGTGATATCTAAGAAGTCATGCATTTAAACTAATTAAGGCTTCATAACACTTGATTAAAATATGACTTACTGACTAGATTTATTAAAAAAAACGGGGAATATGGGCTTAAACTTCCATTATTGTATTACTAATAACACAATGTTTAGTGTTTTTGTCACTAGTGCTGTACCGCTGTTAAAACAACTGCATAATGAAATAAGGCTCTTCTATTATTTTACTACTTCGAGTCTGTCTTCGGAGTTTTAAGCAAATGTCATTACTGTAAAGACGAGAGTCTTAGAGTTAAACGCATAGCGCAAACCATTGTGACCATTGGGTAGAACTCCTTGGAGTCTTCTTTGAATATTGTACAGGCAATATCGTGACGCACATACAGGGGAAGCACGGAAGACGACTTTACTGATCAGCCGTGACCTTTGAACACAACATATAATTCAGCAGGTGAATTAATGAGCTTTTGCCCGCGCTTTTTATGTGCATTGCTAATATTTGTAAAATATGTTTGTTTTTTAATTGAGGGGAAAAAAAGGGCTTTTAAAAATAACTAGAGGAATGTATTTAAAATGTTTCTTTGCGAGCTATGCCTTAGCGTTGCGTGTGAAAAATGTAAATAATGTTTATTATATTACTAACCACTTGAAAGCAGCCAACGTAAGACCTTAGTTGACCAGAACTTCCAAAATGCGTATTCGCCCTAGAACAATTTTTTAATTCGTATACGAGGGTGTTCCGATACCGCCCGATGGCGTCACTATCGCATGAGAAATTTACTATCGTGTAGTACATTCTCGTAGACGGCTACTGTCGAAATTTCAGCCGAATCGGACTCGTAGTATTGTTTTGACTGCGAGTGCAATCGGACGTGCCCGCGGATTTTAGAAAAATGAAGAAAGTGCAATATCGGTCTGTGATTCGATTCTCGTTTTTGGAAGGGAAATCGCGCAGCGAAATCAAAGAGCGCTTGGATGCTGTGTACGTGACTCTTCTCCTTCGATGGCGACCGTCAAAAATTGGTTTATCGTTCAACGTGGTCGCACGTCGGTTTTTGATGAGCCACGCCCAGGTGCCCCGAAAACGGATACCACGGAGGATAACGTGACAAAAATCCACGACCTTGTATTGGCACACCCCCGATTGAAGATACGCGAAATAGCTGGCGAACCTGCTCCGAAGAAGGCGAAGACTGTCTAATCGGCCAGAAAGGTGATGGCCACCGTTTTTTGGGACTCACAAGGTGTGATCTACATCGACTACCTGGAGAAGGGCAAAACGGTCACAGGGCTGTACTACTCCGATTTATTGGGCCGATTCGCCGCCGAATTGTAGAAAATACGGCCATTCGGCCCATTTGGAGAAGAAAAAAGTGCTCTTCCATCATGACAACGCACCGGCTCACACTTCCGACCTCGCCAAGGCCAAATTGGTCGAATTGGGCTACGAACTGCTACCCCATCAACCATATTCTCCAGATTTGGCCCCGTGTGACTTCTTTTTGTTTCCAAACTTGAAAAAGTCACTCGCTGGACAGAAATTTGCGTCGAATGAGGAGGTCGTCGCCGCCACAGAGGCCTATTTTGCAGACCTCGAGAAAACGTATTTTTCAGGCGGGCCAAAGAAGTTGAAGCATCGCTGGGTCAAGTGTGTCGAGCTAAAGGGAGATTATGTTGAGAAATAAATCGCCACTTTTCCAACATTTTTTTTTTTTGGAGGCTAAGTACTTATCGGACCACCCTCGTATAACTTGTGATTGTCAAATGTTCAACTTTACATAATATTAAATGTTAGACTTATATTTACAGTGGCGCGACGAGCCCGTTCCAACTAAAAAGTTTTCAGCTGTGGAAAGTTATATATTAAATGATATAATTGATATTAAAAAGTATGATGCAGAAGAGGTCCTACTTATGTGGGAAAAGAAAGGAAAACAAGAAGTGGTCATGTCACTGTTCTTATGTGGGAAAAGAAAGGAAAACAAGAAGTGGTCATGTCACTGTTCTGCATAATCATATTAGATTTATTTTAGTTTATTTACGTTAACATTACCTTTACATTATTTTAAGTCTGTTGACGTAAGCTTATCATTGGCAAGTCTGTCGATATTAGAATATTGATACTGCACGAAAAGAATCGTGGCACGAAGTATTCGTTTTTGCTTTCTGTGTTTCCGGGAGAGAAGATGTAAAACCACAAAAGCCTTTGTTTTTCCATTTCAAATAAAAATCATTAAATTATATTTGGAGTTTTAATTGAACCAATCATCGGCGATCCTACAAATTTGGTGTCAGAAGTGGGATTTACTTGGAAAAACAACACAGAAACGAACGTGGCACAAAGATTCACTAAAGTCTGAGTGTGGGTAATTGCGCAGCAGCATTGTTCATCGAATGGGCGTTTTACGCAGAGCAGTTCACTGGCAGATCGTGTACACCTGAGAGGTGTAGCAAGGTGCGCATCGTGCGCAAAGGTCCTGCAAGAAGGAAGGATACATCGAATCTTGGCTTTGGGAAAGCGGAAATCTGGTGAAAAAGCCTGGAAAAACAGCGTCACATGGGCACAGGGTGTGTCGTGTCAAAGAAGGAAGGAAGACCCGAATCAATAGGCGTGATCTCAGTGTGTGCGTTGTTTGCAGAAGTTGAGAGTGAGCGAACTGTATCAATATTTTTTAACTATTGTATTTAATCAAAATTCATTGTATTACTGTTGCGAAGCTAATAAGAAGGTTTAGCCGCGCCCCAACTCTCCAATTTCAAAAGTCGATTTATTTCAATTAATCTGTTAGTTTCAAAATACTCTTAAGTTGTTAAACACTGTTAGTTTCATCTTTTTATTGTTGTATTGGAAAACTTAGGAATTTAAGAAGAAGAAAGTGACGCTATTAGAAGTTGAAGAGCGGCAAACCACAAGTGTAAGAAAAAATGTTAATAATTTGATTAATTGTGAACACATTTGAATTTAAATAAAGATTTCAGCTATCTGTATGCTGTGAACCAGAGCTTGAAATAAGTGGAAACCCTCTGGGACCGTGAGTGTCCCAACAATTACCTAACCACTAACTTAAGTTCAAGAATTCGTTTTAATTTGTAAAATTTTGTAAACAGAGAGCAATAACGAGTACAGAATGCAGAGGGCAGAAATTTTGTCGTTAAACGTAAACGCATTGAAAGAGCAACTGTCACAGCTTAATTTAGCTACAAGCGGTAGGAAGCAGACATTGCAGGACAGACTTCTTGACCACTACGACATAGCAGCTGAGGAAATTGAGGATGAGGAGTCTGAGTACGGGGATGCGACGACGATGCACAGTGCACACCAGGCGAAGGTCGCAGTTCATTTACATTACGCGACATAGAGGACTCCCTTTCTCAGTTCAATGGTACGAGCCAGCCGTCTGTTCACAGCTGGATCCAGGAGTTTGCAGATAATGCAGCAGCAGTCCAATGAAATAGTTTTCAAATGTTCATCTATTCGAAGCAATTGCTAACGGAGCTGCGAAAATATTCGTTCGAAGCCAGTCAGGTATTTCCAACTGGTCATCTCTAAAGCGAGCATTAGTAGCTGAGTTCGGATCTGAGGTTTCGGCAATTGAAGTTCACCGAATGTTAAAAAATCGCCGAAAGGGCCCAAAAGAGGATTACAAGGAGTATCTCTATTCGCTCATGGAAATAGGAAAGCCTTTCAAATTGGATGACGCCAGTCTTATAGAGTACTTCATCGAAGGTATACCCGACTCGAGAACCAACAAAAGCAACTTATATCAGGCCAGGACTCTGCAGGAACTTAAGGAGCAAATAAAGGTATATGAAAAAATGCGTAGCAGTCGCCCTCAAGTGGTTAATACGGCAAAATCTTATATTACCAACGAAGACAAAAAACCAGATGTGACCAAACAGCATTTCAAAAAATGTTTTAAGTGTGGTGATCCTTCATATTTTGCAAGAGAGTGTATCCAGCAAATTAAATGTTATAGGTGCCTGGCCATAGGGCATCGAATTGTACGGTTACTAGCACAGCTGAAAAGGAGGAAGGAATAAGTGCGAACCCAATGACCGACCATATCAGCAGCAGTGGCACATGTATTTTTAAAGAAATTTCATGTAATGGCGTTCGATTTTCCGCTTTGATCGATACAGGCTGCGATCTCTGCCTTATCCGTGACGACGTGGTTGAGATGTTGGGAAATATCGAGCTTGTTGATAAAAAGCATTGTCTAGTCGGCATTTGCAACACTGAGCTAAATACGCTAGGCAAGTTTTGGTAGACAACACTTATTTTGACTTAAACTTCCACGTTGCTAGCAGAAATTATATTAAGTACTCAGCAGTCATCGGAAATAGCGTACTGAAGCTAGTGGACTTGATAATGTCAGAGAAGTCGGTAAAATTTCTACTGAAAGAGAAACTGAATATCCAGAAATCGTTTACCACAGAGCAAGAGGTAGAGTCGGAGTTACAGATATTCCAGGAATATCTTGAATTGTGTCTTTTCGCCGAAAGTGAAGAGCCCGAGACTGACGTTGCTCACCTGGATAGACCAATTGCTGAAACTGTGTAAGATTTGATCATCAACTACAAGACAGAGAAAAAGAAGGGCAGTCCCATTCAAATGAAGATTTTGTTAAATGAAGAGTACCCAGTTTATGAACGTCCTCGACGCATTTCACATGCAAACAAGTCAATTGTAGACAACCAGGTTAAGAAATGGCTAGCAGAAAAGATTATTCAGCCAAGTTCATCTGAGTATGCCGCACCTGTTGTCTTGGTACCGAAGAAGGACGGCAGCAAGCGGCTTTGTTGCGACTATAGACGGCAAAACGCCAAGATTGCCAAAGATCATTTTCCGATGCCACTTATAGATGATGTCATTGAAAGACTGCAGGGAAACAGCTTCTTCAAAACACTTGATTTAGCGAATGGATTTTTCCATGTACCAGTTGACCAGAATTCGACTAAGTATACATCTTTCGTGACGCATGCAGAGCATGAGTTTTTATGTATTTATGTGTGGCTCCGCTAGGTATTTCCGCTCTGTCCGATCAAAATAAAGTAGTGGCCCCAACACCTCATGTAGACTTAACGTCCGGATTACCGGCCGATACTGGTAGTACAGATACCAATTCTGTATTACCAAAAAAGGTTGCATGTGTTGTACCAAAAACGGTTACTTGTGTTCGGGTGCCCCAGCTAAAACATGTATTTGTTTCACGGCTCGCCCCAGACCTCACATCACTGGATATTACGGCTTATATCCGTAACAAAATCCAAGTTGATGATTTGAAGGTCGAACAATTTAAATTTTCTTATGCTAGGAAAGTATCATCATTTAAGATTGGTATTCCTTGTGCTCTTTTTGCATCTGTGTGTTCCACCAGTTTCCGGCCCGAGGGCATATTTGTAAAAGAGTACGAAGCTAAGAGAAAAAAGAATAGTTCAGGGGAAATGGAAAATACCATTAAAGAACCATCCCCAGCGCCCTCCACATCCTCTTCTGTCCCAAAAAACTAGCCTCCTCTTTTCTTGTTTGCTATCAGAATTCAAGAGGCTTACTTAGTAAGCTGACTAAATTGTATTCGAATAGTTTTTCTTTCCCATATAATATTATGGTATGTACAGAGACCTGGTTAAGGCCGGATATTCTTAGCTCTGAAATTCTCCCGGGTAAGTACACAATTTACAGGCTTGATCGTCAGTCCAGACGGGGAGGTGGAGTCCTGATTGCTGTCGACTCCACCTTTTCGTCTGAATTACTGACTTTCGAAGAATTTTAAGACATCGAATTCCCAGGTATAAAATTATCGTTTCCCGGTAGTTTTGTATATATTACTTGTTCATATATCCCACCATCATCTGAGTTCCCTATTTACGCAAAACACCTTTCCGTTATTCAGTCCATTTCCAAAAAACTGTCAGATCGAGATCAGTTAATAGTATTGGGTGATTTTAATATACCTAGTGCGATATGGTCCCCTGACGAAAACTCTAAAATTTTACTTCCTTTAGCGCAGCATGACTTTATTGACGGCTTGCTTGACATTGCGCTATCCCAAGTGAACCATGTTAAGAACTCCTTAGGACGTTTACTGGTCTTGTGTTTTGTTTCAAATTCAGAAGGCGTTTGCCTATCAAGAACGTCACCAATTACACAACCGGAAGATCCTTATCATCCAACTTTAGAGCTGACTGTAGACGCAAGAACAGAGCTGAATAAAAAATCCGAAAAGTCGGTTAAACGAATCCGCTGCTTTCGTAAGGCAAACTTTCAACTTTTAAATACTTTTATATCCGGCTATGACTGGTCCGAATTTTATTCATGCACTAACTTGGCTAAGGCCGTTAATATCTTTTATAATGCATTGAATTCCTTCTTTTATCTGTGTGTTCCGTTATACTATCCGTCAATTTCAAATAAAAAGTTGTCACACCTAAAAAATATTAAGTCCAGACTTTTCAATAAATTTAAAAAGTGCGGTTCACAATCTGCCTTCTCTCGGTACCTAAGGGCTCGGTCAAATTTTATCGTGCTTAACGCCCGGTGTTATAAAAGCTATTTGACTCGTTGTAGGGTCCAATTTTCACAAGATCCAAAACAGTCTTATAATTTTGTTAACACTAAGCGTAAATCAGCCTCTTACCCTGCATCGCTATCATTCGAAAACTCTACGGCAAACTCTGATCAGGCAATTGCCGATCTATTTGCCCAGTTTTTCCAGACAATTTATTCTGTTTCATCCCGTCCAAATCCGTCTTATTCAAATGCCATACCCAAGTCGAACTTGATTTTTTGTCCGAGGTTAAGCGAAAGCTCCCTTCTTTTGGATCTCCATAAAGTTAAGCCCGTCTATTCACCGGGTCCGGACGGAGTTCCAGACTGCGTGCTTAAATACTGTGCTGAAACTCTGTGTAGACCTCTATACAAATTGTTAACTTTGTCTTTAAAAACATCTCATTTCCCACTTATTTGGAAGGAGTCATTTGTCATTCCCCTTCATAAGAAAGGAAATAAATGGAATACAAGTAATTACAGAGGCATATCCAAATTATCCGCCATCCCAAAGCTTTTCGAAAACACTATTACACCCCATTTGCAACATCTTTGTAGATCAATTATATCTCCATGTCAACATGGATTTATAAGGCGAAGATCTACGACGACAAACCTCTTAAAGCTAACGTCTTTTGTAATAAATGGCTTTAGAAAGAACATGCAGACTTACGTAGTTTACACTGATTTTAGTAAAGCGTTTGATTCAGTAAATCACTCGCTTCTTGTATTAAAGCTAGACTTATTGGGGTTTCCATGTGATCTTCTAACATGGATCTCAAGTTATCTGAGTCCTCTTTAAAAACTCGATCTCTGATTTGATCCGAGTTTCTTAAGGCGTCCCACAAGGAAGCCACCTTGGCCCACTTCTTTTTACTTTATTTATAAACGATCTCCCTCTAGTCTTGACAAAGTCGCGTGTTCTTATGTACGCAGATGACTTTAAGTTATGCCTGCAATTTAACGAAATTTCTAGCAGTTCAGACTTACAATCTGACCTAAATGCTTTTCAAACATGGTGTTGTGAAAATCTTTTGGATTTAAATAGCGCTAAGTGCAAAGTAATGACATTCTTTCGGGTGAACCCACAATATGCAACGTATACGCTGGGTGGTTGCACGTTGTCTAGAATTACGCATGTTGATGACCTTGGAGTCCTCCTTGACCCAAAACTTAAGTTTTGTGACCATATTACCTCTATGGTGAATAAAGCCAGGGGAGTTCTTGGATTTATTAAAAGGTGGTCAAAGGAATTCGATGATCCCTATGTTACAAAGACTCTGTTCATTTCACTAGTCCGTCCAATCCTGGAGTACTGTTCAGCAGTTTGGAGTCCTCAGAATGGTGTACATATAGACCGGATAGAGTCTGTGCAAAATAACTTTTTATTATTTGCTCTACGGGGCCTTAACTGGAATGCAAGCCTTATTTTACCATCCTACTCTAGTAGACTTCTCCTAATTAATCTACCATCCTTAGTAAACCGTAGAACGATGCTTGGCACAACTTTTATCTATAAACTTATTCTATAGACTTATTCTATATTCTATCTATAACTATAATAGACTATACCATATTATTTCTACTACCGACTCTTTGCCAAGCCTAAAATCATCAATTTTATCTTACTTAGCACAAAATTAGTATTAGTATTAGTCTCGTACGTATTTCTAATCTTAGTCTGTCCGCTTCTACATTGCGCTTTTTAACTTCTCGCGATCTCTTTTTTACGCCTATTAGGCTCCGCGCGTAACAAGCACTGCTTGGTGTCGTAAGGGCCACTTGTTTGCGCTGATCATAGTGCATCAACGTCCGAAATAAAATGTCCCGTTTGGAATTTCAAATTCACCAGCCGTATTTTCAAGATTTATTTATTCAATTTTACTGGATATGGTGCAATATGGTACAGTTGTAACATACATGGATGATCTCATTATTCCCTCTAAGGATGTAAACGATAAAATCCAAAAGCTAGAGCGTGTCTTAAACCGAACTTCAGAGTATAATTTGAAAATTAAGTGGAGCATTAACATACATTGATGATCCTATTATTCCCTCTAAGGATGTAAATGAAGGAATCCAAAAGCTAGAGCGTGTCTTAAACCGAGCTGCAGAGTATAATTTGAAAATTAAGTGGAGCAAGTGTTAGTTTCTCAAGAGAAAGGTTGACTTTTTGGTTTATATCGTTGAAGGAGGGACTATAAGACCATCGGAAGCCAAAACACAAGCAGTCAAGAACTTTTCGATTCCACATGATCGAAAGAGTATTCCGCGTTTTCTTGGATTAACATCCTATTTTAGGCGATTCTTGCTCCCTTCCGATTCGATGAAGACCAACGCCAAGCATTTGAGCAACTAAAGGTAGCGTTGATATCTGCACCGGTGCTGCGATTATACAATCCAAAAGCTCAAACGGAGACACACACAGACGCTTCTATGCGCGGCTACAGAGAAGTTCTTCTCCAAAAAGGTCCGGACGATCAACAGTGGCGCCCTATCCAATATCTTAGCCGAAAAACGAAATCAGCTGAAAAGAAAAACCACTCTTACGAGCTCGAAGTGTTGGCCATAGTCGAAGCTTTTAAAAAATGGCGTGTCTATTTATTGGGTATAAAGTTTAAAATTATAACCGACTGCAATGCCTTTGCGTTAACAATGAAAAAGCGCGGCGAAATTCCTTGAGTCGTGTTTCATGTCTAATGCTGGAAGACACTCTGCAACATAAATTGCAGGAAGCACAGCAGCAGGATGAATGGGTTCGCGCAGTAATGGCTGCCCTCGAGAACAGCACTTACGATGACTTTTTCGTTAGGTATGGTATTTTATACAAGGATCCTGTCAAAGAGTTGATCGTGGTGCCGAGTCTGATGGAAGAGGAAATCATTGGTATGGCCCATAAGCAAGGACATTTCTCAGTAAAAAGAACTCAGCAAGCTGTTGAGAAGACGTTTTACATACCGAACTTGTCGAAGACAGTAGTTAGAGTGGTAAAAATCTGCGTCGAATGTATTGTTTCTATGAGCAAGGCAGGCAGAAAGGAAGGTTTCTTAACACCTATTAACAAAGCAAATAATATGGAAACATATCACGTTCACCATATAGGTCCAATGGAGCAGGCCGGCAAGAACTATAATTACATTCTCGTGGTGATCGATGCGTTCTCTAAGTTCGTCTGGCTCCACCCGACAAAAACTACAACGGCTGAAGGAGTTATCGATCGACTTACTCGTCAAGCGGCAGTGTTTGGAAACCCTAGGCGCATAATATCAGATAGAGGGGCTGCGTTTGTTGCAAATACATTTAAGCAATACTGCGAAGAGAACGGCATACAACATCTGATGATAACCACCGGAGTTCCACGAGGAAATGGTCAAGTGGAGCGGATCCATAAGATCGTGATTCCGATGTTAGCAAAGCTTTGTCAGGAAAAACCGTGTAGTTGTTATAAACATTTAGAAGTTGTACAGCAAGTAATGAACAGTACACCCCCAAGAAGCACGATATTCTCACCTTTTAAGATACTGACAGGCGTTGAAATGAGAACTAACAAAGTATCAGAGCTGAACATGTTCCTTGAAGACGCCGCTATTGAGGAGTTAGACCAAGAGTTAGAGTTACGTTAACATTACCTTTACATTATTTTAAATCTGTTGACGTAAGCTTATCATGGGCAAGTCTGTCGATATTAGAATATCGATACTGCACGAAAAGAATGGTGGCACGAAGTATTCGTTTTTGCTTTCTGTGTTTCCGGGAGAGAAGATGTAAAACCACAAAACCCTTTGTTTTTCCATTTCAAATAAAAATCATAAAATTATATTTGGAGTTGTAATTGAACCAATCACCGGCGATCCTACACTTATAGCCAAAAAAAATTTCTAGCGAAATTGGATGAGAGATGGAAACTTAGTCAAAGAAATTGCCTCAAATTTGAAGAACAAAATGAAGAGTGGTTACATAGACAACTATTATTGGTTGATGCACTGGCGTGGAATACCGAAAAAGGTAAAGCTAAACCAAATTAAACAAAGTTAGACAAATGGTTAAAAAAATTACATGCAGTGAGCTTGTAGTTGCAACAACTTGCAGCTTATACAGTGCTGAAAGACGTAGTTTTGCAATCCAAACAAAGCCTTCCAGTTCCATATACAACAGACGGTGCTTTTGCTTTAATTTTTTATGGGAAATATACCAAGCACTCATACCAGGATATGCAAACTGGTGCAAAACGGTAATATGCAACTATATATCCAACGTACCACACTTTGTGTAATGCGAAAAAAGTATCCAAATGGCTTGCAATTAAAGAGTTATTCTTATCAAGTGCCTTTACGTCATATGGTAGATCATATTATACATAGCAGAAATTCGTTCGTTGCTGATAGCTTATTTGACCTAAATAAATATGTAGATGATATCCTGGTCTGCGCACATGTGTATGTGATAACGTGTCATCACACCATCTGTCATAACAGGTTATTTTTCCCCCAATTCATGTATATAAGCCCGGATCCATGCTCAATAGAATCAGTACGAAAAGAAATCTGGACGTATTCAATTCTCCGAAGCTCAATTTGGTCTGTACTTACTTTTTCGTGACGGCTGCAAGTCTAAATAACTGATGGCAATTCTACAAGGAACCATGATGAACGCCAATATCATTTCCCGGCACAAACTTGAAATAATACAGTTCCTGAATGAAAATCATATCAATATTATGCTGGTCTCTACCAGCATAATATTGATATGATTTTCATCTCAATGATATTCGTCTCTACGCAGCAAAGCAAATAATCACAAGCAAATACATCTTCTAAATAATAGAGCCACCCCTGCAGCTCAACATCGGAGCGAACATCAACTGCTCCACCGATGCTCTTGAAGATGTACTCGTGGCAGCAGCTGCTAATTCAACTCCACAATTGAAGGACGTGCAAAACAAGCATTTCAAAAATAATCTGCAATTGTACTGGAAAAGAGGCTTCAGCGTCGTGCTTGGCAAACCAAGCAATTCGCACACTAAACCGAGCCCTGAAGAAAGTCGCTGAACGTACACCGGAAAACTTTCTCCAGCCAGTACAAAATACCCTCTGAGCTCACCCAAATCTGAGCTCTCCAATCGAAACAGTCACTTTTCACTTCATTGCAAAATAGTGTAACGAAATACGAAATATTCAGGTCCAAATTTAAAAAAGGTTAAAGAACCAATGATCTTGGATATGACGACAGCAGATATATGGCAGCATAAGATGCAATCATAAAAATACAAACAGAAATGTACGTTAAGAAGGAGGTTGATTCTCCTAGGTTCTTCACCTATAAAAGAGAATTAAGTAATACGATTATTCAGAAATTATTGGATCATTCAAACAAACATGACAAATGATTCCAAAACAATATAATCGCTGCATGATAAAAAAAACATTATCATCTCTAAAAGACATCGGCATAGAGGCAAACAAATGGGATCCACTTCCTCACTCTGGAGGCCATTGGATCAGAGAAGAGCAAAAGCATAACACATGAGGCGAAACGCAATTTAAGGGATAAATCAAAGAAAGATACGTAAAGTTTACTCCTTCATAAACTTTGATTGCCTGATCCTTAGAAAACTGAAACTCTTAGAAACATAAAGGAAGTACCGCAGATACATCTTCCGAAGTCCCTTTACTACAAACCGCATCATTGTGTATTCAAACCCGATAGTAAGACAACCAAATTATTATTTATTGTATTTCATTAAAGCTAGCAAATATCTGCCAGCATAAACAAAGTACCCGACTCAAATCAAGTAGAAGGGGGCAAGGACAGGTAAGTTAGGATGTTTGTAACAATTAAATTAACAGAGCATTCAGAAAATATCAAAATAGAATAAATTTATACATTTTTAAGATGTGTTTGCATGAGTTGTCTTTATTCAACTAATTCGGCTTATATCTAACAGAGTACTTTAAAGCTAAGGCCGCGCAACTGCGCTGCCGGGAATGCCGGCAGTGTATGATATATATATTGGGTAAAAATTAGAAAAATTAGAAAAAATTAAGAAGATAAAAATATTAGAAAAATTTATGCGATTGTTAATAATAATTTTTTTGTTTGTTAATTGAAGAATTTTATTTTAATAATAATAATTTTTTTTTTGTTTTTCTTTTATTTATATCCATTTATATATTATTATTATATAAGTTATAGTAAAGGAAATAAATTGTAAACATTTTTTTTGATTTATTATTTTTTTTTCTTTTTATGTATGTATGGCCATACTACAAATATCTATTCTTATGAACAGTTTGTTTTTTATTTTTGCTGCTAGTAATCGTAATTTTTTCTTTTTCCCCTATATCCGTAATTGTGTACGGACCTGTATATTTGGAATCTAACTTATGCCCTGTTTCGTTTTTGAATAAAACTTTATCTCCTATTGCTATGTCTATGTTGTTAGCCGTATGGTCATAAAATTCTTTATTCCTCTTTTTATTTTCCTCTAACATAATTCTTGCTCTTTTATGTGCTATTTCTAATCTGTATTTACTTTATTTAGCGTAATTTTCTATATTGTAGATTACTTCTATATTATTTATGCTATTAAAGTGTTTTGGCAAATTATTAGTTTTCCCAAAGACTAATTCATATGGACAATAATTGTGTGGCATAGAAGGGGTCGTGTTGAAACAGTATACAAAATATTGAAGCCAAACGTCCCAGTCAGTTTTATCAACTGATAAGTTAACAGTATAGGGCTAACCGCCCGACTCTACCGCCCCCGCACCCCGTGCCACCTCAGCATTGCGACATACGCCGGCCAGGCACCGACACACCGCTCCCCCCCGCACCCCGTGCCAACTCAGCACAGCAACATCCGCCGACCGGGCACCGACCTACCGTTCCCCCCCCCTTCCGCACCCCGTGCAAACTCAGCACGGCGACATCCGCCGGCCACGGGAACGCTGACCGCTCACGGTGCAATTGGAGCACGGTGAGAACTGCAAGGTCTGCAATACTTCGGCCGGCCACTGACGCTTACTCCAGCCGGCCGCTGACGCTGACGTCGACGTTGACGGTGGGACGGGCACTTACCGAGGCTTGGCGGTAATGGAGCAGCGCTTTGGAAGGCAGAACAAATTGGACCGGCTAACTGGCAAATTGAAATATTGTATACACAAAATAAATTTTATAACGTAATATAAAGACCCTCTGGACTTCTCACTCATCTGGAAGGGAATTAACCACATACTTGGGAGGGACCGACAATTAAGGAACCTTATTAGGTATAAGTCAGTCCTCACAAGGACAGGAGTCCTTGGGAAGGACTTAACTGGCGCCCGAACAGGGACCTCTCCATTAAGCGACGAGGATCCCTAGGACAAGGTAAGGCGGGAAGTGAATTGTGTGTTGCGTGTGTGAGAAAAGTGAGAGTAACCTTCCATGAGAGGTACATGTGAAAAAAAAGTTTTTTTTTCTAAAAAATAAATAAAATGAAAAAGGTGAAGAGAAAAAAAGAATATAAAAAAAATTAATTAACAAAAATTTTAATTCCTAATAAGTGGAATAAAAAAAAAGTGAAAATGAGAATAATAAAAATTGATTCCAAATAAACAAAAAAATGATAAAAATATGACCGACCCGCTGCTGTGATCTGACCTCCCGGCTTATTCACGAGCGCAAAAGGTTATCGTGAAACAAAAGAAGTGACCAAACCGCCGCGGTGGTTTTAATTCACGGGCGTTATAAGGTGTTACAAACATAAAGAAATATAAATTTTGATAACCGCTGCGGTAACTTGTTTACGAGCGGCCCGATTTATAATAAAAAATAATATAACGTGTAAAGTGGTGTGGGTAATTCACTAGATACGCTCAGTGTTACCAGCACAGAAAGGGCTGCCTAGTGGATTGTGTGGCAACCGTACCTTAGTATGTGATAAACCAAAACGGAATAATACGGCCCTCCGCGCCTAGCGCCGGATAAAAAAAGGAATCGACAATTTTTATTTACAAAAAAATATACAAGTACTCACCGAGGAAAAAAAAAATTGAAAAGAAAAAATATGATGATAAAATTGAAAAAAATAAGGAGGAAAAATCTCACGAAACAAGAAAAAAAAAACACACACACACACGTAAAAATTCAATTCCCGCCTGTCCCCTAAAATAAAAATATCTGAATCACACTAAAGTCATTCTTTTTACCCTTAGAATCTGCACGTTGTAAGTGACCTGATACTTATGTCCTGAACACACGAAGATAACTCCAATAACAAGAATAAAGAATAACTACGAACCACGGGTAAGTGAAGCGTTCTCAGCATAGAATTTTATAATAAAAAATTAAAAAAAAAAAAAAAAACTTAACCGTCACTCTACCCATAATTATTTTAAACTATTTAAAAAGACTCCCATTTGTTTGAATCGATTCGTTAGTATGGAGGAAATGAAGGCAGCTTTAACTAAATTTGAGGCTACTCTGGCCGTGTTGCTTGGCCAGATGGCTGACGTTAAAAACGATGTAAAGAAAGTTAGTGATAAGGTAGTGAGCCTAGAGGAGGCTCAGGAAAAGGTTAACGAGGTTGTTCCCCAACCGAAGCCTTTGACTCCCGCCCGTACGGAGTACGAACTTAAAGAAATTGCTAGGCTGCCGGATTGTGTGAAGGAGCTGCAGGTCTTTGAGGGCGAAGCTGGTGGCTACGACTCTTGGATGGGTAGAGCCGAAACCATTCTAAAAGACTATGAGATAATCAAGGAAAGACCTCTCTATCGCTCCATAGTCGTTAGCCTTAGGCAGAAGATTAGGGGTAACGCGGAGACAACCCTTCTGTCATACAACGTGGCAGAAAACGATTGGCCTGAAATTAAACGCGTCCTAATGCTCCATTACGCCGATAAGCGAGACCTGCGCACTCTAGAGTACCAGATGGGTCAAATGACTCAGGGGGCGAAGAGCGTGGAAACGTTTTACTCGGGAATAAATGCTCATTTTGCCCTGATAATACGTTGCCTTAAAAACAGTAACCAAAGCCCTGGAATTCTTAGTGCGCTGGTCGAAACTTATAGGGACAGAGCCTTGGATGTCTTCATCAGAGGCCTGAGTGGTGACCTCTCTAAATTATTGGTAATTCGCGGCCCAAAAAACTTGCCAGAGGCCTACGCAATCTGTTTAGAGTTGCAGAATCTTACCTCAATGAATCATGTCACCTATTCTAGTAAGTTTTCATCCCCTCAGCCTTACCGCCAGAAGTACTCTTGGCCCCAATCCAACCATTCTTCTTATAATAACCAATACCAATATCAAGACGCAGGCAGGAATTCTCAGCCCCCGCCAAGATATTCAAATCCGCGAGCGATCAAAATGGAGCCCCACCAGTCTGGCCACTCATATCGTTCAAACCAGGGAAGCAATAATTTTAGCGTTAAACGCAGCCCCAGTACCTCTTCCAATCTTAACCCTTTTCGGAAATCGCAAAGACTATACCAATTAACTGCTGTCCCATCCCCGGGTGAGGCCGCTTTAAACCAGCATGAGGAAAAATCCGTCAGTGAGGCTTATTATGATGAAGCTTTACCAGACAACCAGTCTGGCCGCCAACCTCACATGGAGGCTGGTAGTACTGGCGCAGTAAATTTTATGGCCGACGCCTCTCTAGCGTTCCATACATAGAGTATGGCGTGAAAGATGGGGCTAAGCTACAGTTTCTAATAGACACTGGCGCAAATAAGAACTTCATTAGCCCCCAGATAGCCAAGGGATGCTTGCCCTTGTCGAAACCCTTTCCGGTTCAATCCGCTGGAGGGGAGATAAAAATAACACATCAACTAACTGGACCATTCTTCAGTCCCATAGGCAATGATTCTCCGGTCACCTTCTTCGTTCTTCCCGGTTTAACTGCCTTCCATGGCATTATTGGGGACGATACTCTGAAATCTCTTAAGGCAATTATTGATAGGAAAAACGATTCTTTAACAATAGCACCAGGGATAAAAATTCCGCTACTTGCCATGCCTTCCTTGAATGTCCATTCGCTAATCGACAGCGAACACCCAGTGGAAGCAAGGGAATGCCTCGAATCCCTAATTTCTGAATTCACTACTATTTTTGAGCCACTCTCGCCAGGCGAAGCCGTGGATACAAGTGTTCGAGCTGAGATCCGAACAAGTACTCAGGAACCCATATATTCAAAAAGCTACCCTTACCCCGCGAACATGAGAGGCGAGGTAGAAAATCAGATCGACGAGCTCCTGCGCGAGGGAATAATCAGGCCCTCCAAGAGCCCCTACAATTCCCCGATATGGGTAGTCCCAAAGAAGCCCAAGCCCAATGGGGAAAAACAATACCGAATGGTAATAGATTTCAAGCGTCTCAACGCAGTTACCATCTCCGACACATACCCAATCCCTGATATAACATCTACATTGTCCAGTCTGGGGGAGGCCAAGCTATTTACCACTCTTGACTTAACGTCCGGGTTCCACCAAATTCATATAAAGGAATCCGACATACCTAAAACTGCATTCTCTACTCTGAACGGGAAAAACGAGTTTATGCGCTTACCATTCGGGTTGAAGAATGCCCCGGCTGTTTTCCAAAGAATTACGAGAGCACATTGGTAAAATTTGCTACGTATACATCGACGATATTATCGTCTTTAGTAAAGACTACGAGTCTCACTGGCGTAACCTTCGCGCCGTATTTACAAAATTGAGACATGCCAAGTTGCAAGTGAATTTGGAAAAGACACAGTTTCTGCGCACCCAGGTCGAATTCCTGGGTTATGTGGTAACGGCGGATGGGATCAGCGCAGATGAAAAGAAGGTAAAAGCCATAAAAGAAATGCCTCCACCCACGAATTTGAAAGAACTTAAAAGTTTCCTAGGAATGACCTCTTATTATAGGAAATTTATCTGCGATTATGCTAAAATCGCTAAACCTCTGACGAACCTCACGAGGGGGAGCATGCTCAGGTCAAGGCATCTAAATCCAGGAATATCTCAATTTCGCTTGACGAAGAAGGCGAGAAAGCCTTCGACGACTTGAAAACCATCCTTGCCTCTTCAGAAGTTTTGGCATTCCCAGACTTTAATAAACCTTTCCATTTAACTACCGATGCCTCCAATTATGCAATAGGAGCCGTTCTTTCTCAAAGCGACGACGGGAAAGACCGCCCAATTGCCTATATTTCACGGTCTCTGAATAAAACGGAGGAAAACTACGCAGTGAACGAGAAAGAAATGCTAGCGATAGTATGGGCTCTCGATAATTTACGATCCTACCTCTATGGCGCCGCGTCAATTAAAGTTTATACCGATCACCAGCCCCTAACCTTTTCGTTAGGCAATCGGAACTACAATGCTAAGTTGAAACGCTGGAAAGCGCGCATAGAAGAATACAACTGCGAGCTTATTTACAAGCCGGGCAAATCCAATGTGGTTGCTGATGCTCTTTCTCGCATCGTTTCGAATGTAAACTACCTCAATACCGACACATCCTCAACTTCAACAACGGATTCCGTTGCTACCGTTCACAGTGCGCTTCAAGACGCATCGGGTTTAATTCCTCACGTGGAAGCCCCTATTAAAGTATTTAGGAATCAACTTGTGTTTGAGGAAGACAGGCTGGAATATTCTTGCGAAACACCACACACGGGCTACGTACGTCACCTAATTCCCATTGATTCCACAATAAATTTGCTACCCTGTTTGATGAAATACTTGAAGCCATTAATAATTAATGGGATAAAAATTCCTGACAGCCACTTACAGTCTCTGCAAGAGTGCTGTCGAGAGAACTTCCCAGGGTTCAAACTTCGCATTACGCAGAGGTTGGTAACTGATATAGCGGACGAAGTAGAGTCGAGTGGAATAATAAATACAGAGCATTCTAGGGCCCACAGAAATCCAAAAGAGATGAAGTTACAGATCTTGGAAAAATTTTATTTCCCCAGAATGGCAAGCCGAATTAAGTCATTGGTGTCTTCTTGCCGGGCTTGTAAAATGTTTAAATATGATAGGCACCCGGCCAAGCCGGAGTTGCAACTAACCCCTATTCCTAACTACCCATGCGAAATCCTGCACATTGACCTTTTTACGATCGAGAAGCTTAAATTCCTGAGCTGCATCGATAAATTCTCAAAATTTGCCAAACTTTTCCCGATAGAATCAAAATCGGCAGTCCATCTCCGCGAGAGGCTGACCGAAGTTCTGCATTATTTCACAGCACCAGAAACAATAGTCCCAAATAATGAGAGGGGTCTACTCTGCCCCACAGTGCTTAACTATTTGCAATCTCTCGGAATAGCCATTTATTACACTCCCTCTCAAAAGAGTGAAGTAAACGGCCAGGTTGAAAGATTCCACTCAACCTTCCTTGAAATTTATCGGTGTCTGAAAAACGACAACCGTAACCTGAAAGTAGCCGAGTTGGTTCTCATTGCCGTAGACAGATATAACAACTCTGTCCATTCGGTGACGAACCGTAAACCAGTCGACATCTTTCTCAACAGAGCTTCTAGAATAAATTATCAGGGTCTAACAAATTTCAAAGAACAGACGCAGGAAGACATAAGAGGGTTACTCCTGCATAAGCAGAAAATGCCAACTGATAGGCTTAATAGAAACAGAATTAAGCCGTTAAAATATAATCAGGGAGATACTGTCTATGTTTCTAACAAACAAATCAAGAGCAAAGACAAACATCGGTTCAAACCAGAGGAGATCGAAGATAATGGTAGAGTCACGGTCAAAACTAGATCGGGAAAAATCTTTCATAAGTCTCACATAAAAAGTTGAAAACTTACGCTGAAAACTTTTCACGAACTCTTTAAAATAACAACCAAGGGTATTAAATAAGAAAAACAATAAGTAAAAAATTATTAACAAAACAAAAAAACAACTATTTTTCCTATAAGAAAATATAAAAACAAAAAATTTAAAAAAAAAGATTAGATTACATACAAAGAGTATAAAGAAAGTAAAAAAAAAAAATAATAAATTAATAAAAATAGTATAGTAATATAATTAATTAACAACAATTAACAGAAACACGAAACACTACACTAAGATTAAATATTAAATAAAAAATTGGGTAACGTCTCTCTCCCAAGTATGGCGATCATCCAAGTCGCAACTGCTCTTCACATCTACAAATATGATACGCCGGTAGTCCCACTTCAGCAGGGTGTGGTATGGCGCGTTAATGGAGTATTCAAACGCGCCCACATTATTGACCTAAAACGGATACAAAATACAATTGACAAGACCACCGAAGAAACATCAGTGGTCACCGACACCAGAGTTGCAGCGCTGATATGCCACTACCTGGAAACTGCTACCGATGGCATAACAAGAATGACGTCGGCACACCGCGCGCCTCGGTCCATAGACTGGCTTGGGTCAGCCTGGAAATGGGTTGCCGGATCACCCGACGCATCGGATTGGAATACCATCCTCCAGTCTCAGGACAATGTAATGCAAAATAGTAACCAGCAGATACAAATAAATACGAGGTTGTTCGATTCCACGCACGAATCACTGCAGAAGCTTGACGTTATGATGGCAAGACGGAGAGGTCCATTCGGCCACAATTTTAATGCAGAAGGCAATGATACTGCTGAAGCAGGTCGATGAAATCACTCGAGCCTGTCAGCTGGCGAAGGCATCGGTACTCAAATCTTTTGGATCACAAAGAAGTGGAAACCCTTCTGGCAGAAACTAGCAGCCTACCATACCAAAATGTGGTGGAGGCCGTGGAATTCGCGGAACCATCTATCCTAACTAACGGAACCTGCCTATTATTCGTGCTGGCACTATCCAAAGTCGTGGACACTCTTTACCCCACAATTACGGAGGGCAAACAAGTGGCGCTGGAATACAACAAGCTGGCGATGGACCCCCAGGAAACCTACGCAGTATTGGGCAATTGTCTCTCCATCGGAAATACGACTGTGTGCCAGGAAAAAAACTTAAGGAAACTGGACGAGGCCAGCTGTATTTCCAGACTCCTAAAAGGAGGACACGCTCTCTGCGATAACCTGAGAAGCGATCAGCAGATTGTAGAGTTGGTCGACGACGGTACCTTGTTCCTGACCAACTTCAACGGAACGGTCGTAACAAACTCGGGGAAACGCCATCTGCTGGGATCGTTTATAGTCCAATACGATAACGAGACCGTCCACATCGGGAACATGTCTTACAGCAGCTACTCGACAACGCATGTGATGGCCATGCCGGCCGTACTAAGCAAAGTAACCGCCACTGGATACAAGCTTTCGCTAAAATATGTTCATGATTTTAGCCTGCAGAACTTAGGGAAGCTGTCAACAATATCTAACAATTTTCTATTCTCAATCCTAACAGAAGCAGTGGTGATCCTCATTGTGGCCTTGCTGCTATACGTCGTATGGAAAAAAATAACCTCCACCAAAGGCATCCCAACGCATCGAAGCATCGTCGAACTGGAGGCGCACACCATCAGTGCGGCCCCCGCGAAGAGTTGCTGATCTGCGGGACGCAGATTTTCAAAGGGGGAAGAGTTAACAGTATAGGGCTAACCGCCCGACTCTACCGCCCCTGCACCCCGTGCCACCTCAGCATTGCGACATACGCCGGCCAGGCACCGACACACCGCTCCCCCCCCGCATCCCGTGCCAACTCAGCACAGCAACATCCGCCGACCGGGCACCGACCTACCGTTCCCCCCCCTTCCGCACCCCGTGCAAACTCAGCACGGCGACATCCGCCGGCCACGGGAACGCTGACCGCTCACGGTGCAATTGGAGCACGGTGAGAACTGCAAGGTCTGTAATACTTCGGCAGGCCACTGACGCTTACTCCAGCCGGCCGCTGACGCTGACGCCGACGTCGACGGTGGGACGGGCACTTACCGAGGCTTGGCGGTAATGGAGCAGCGCTTTGGAAGGCAGAACAAATTGGACCGGCTAACTGGCACATTGAAATATTGTATACACAAAATAAATTTTATAACGTAATATAAAGACCCTCTGGACTTCTCACTCATCTGGAAGGGAATTGGCCACATACTTGGGAGGGACCGACAATTAAGGAACCTTATTCTAATGACTAGGTATAAGTCAGTCCTCACAAGGACAGGAGTCCTTGGGAAGGACTTAACTGATATATATGAACGTATGAACTCGTTGAAAGTTCTATGACTTCTCTCTACTGTTTCAACTGTCTGGTAGTGGTGGGCTGTTAAAGTTAAATTTTGGATTTTTAGGTTCCCATGTCCGAAATGATCGTCTTCATACGATATAAATACCATGCTGAATTTTTTGTTTTGGAATCAACACGCTGTCTTCTATTGAATCTATTTTAATTTTTCAGACAACTTGGGATCTTGCTGGCAGAATTATGGAGTTATTGCCAGAACTGTATGTTATTGGAACATAAATTTGGAATTTTAAATTATTTGGTCTAATTATAAGCCAATCTTTTGATGGCTTGAAGTCTAACTGGCAGTTGTATTTTTTGATGAAATCTATGCCTATTTTTCCATCACAAGGAATTACAAATTTTGGATTTACGATATGAAAATCATGTGGAACTATATCTTTGTCTGTTTGTATTTCGATAGAAGTTAATCCTTTTGATTTGGTAACTTCTTTGCTTATTCCTTGTATTTTTATTTTATTGTATGTTTATATGAACTCAAAATTATCAGAATCTTCCTTTAAAATGGATATTTCTGCACCAGTGTCTATTGAGAAGACAATTTCTTTTTCTGTTAAAAGTAACAAATGCATTTAAACTGAGATTGATAGTGTGAACTTTCGCGTTATCTATTGCTGAGTATCTAAAGGTTCTTGGGAGTTTCCCGAATCATTGTGGGCTGTCCTGACAGTTATATTACAGTTATAACCTCCATTTTGTTAGTTATTTCCCCTATAATTTCCTCTAAAGTTGCCTCTATTATTTCCTCTATAGTTATTATAGGGGTAATAGTTATTGTTTTGGCCGTGATTATAATTATTATTATAATAACCACGACCATTGCCTCTGCCGCGATTTCCAGTCATAATTATCTCTGTTGTTATTACCACGGTAGGCCTGGCCTCTGTGACTGTAAAAAATGGTGTTCGCATTTCCAGTCATTTCTGTGCTGCAATTAATGTATTTGCTCACAGCTTCGTTCATAGTTGTGAACGTTCCAGCCTCGAGTATTGTTTTTAGCTTTTGCTGGTCACAATTTTTCGTCATGACCCGTATGGCTCCCTTCGTGCTAAACTTATCTGCTTGCTCGTAGGGTAATCCCTCATCGATATATGCAGATTCCAACAATTTTCGAAGATGTCAATGTATGTTGTGAATTGCGTGGCCGTTTTACCTTTTTGGTAAACATTGGCCATTTTTGCTTTAATTACATCAGAGGTTTCACCTACAATAGTATCTTTTAACTTTCTGATTATGGCATCTATCCCCTTATTTTTGATTTAATTACCTCTACAGCAAATTGTTCGTATTGTCCTTTTGTCATGTTCACCAGGTTTATTGCCGTAATGAATCTTTGAAGATTTATTTTTCTTCCGTCAAATTCAGGCACCGCGTGAGCAATTTCTTTTATATATGCCCGTCGGCCATGATGTAAGGCTTTTGCTCTATAACACTATTAACGGTATCAGAATCTGACTGTTCTTGATCTGATGATTCAGATTGAATGAGAACAGCAGGGACAGTTAGGTTATTTATGTCTTTTTCTTTTATTTCTTGACGTGCAGAGTCAGAATCTTCTGTTTCTTCAGATTCTAAGGTCGCCGGAGAATTTAGGATGGTCGGTAAGTTGTACCTTTGCTTTATTGTTATTAAACTTGATCGCTGTCTGTTTAGAAACTTAGATACTTGAGTCCAATGGTCTTTATCTAATTTTTCTCTGTTGCCGTATATTAGCGTACGTGCTGCATTAAAACGGGTCACTAATATTTCGGCGTGTTTACTTAATGTGGCTCGTTGTATTGACCGATTTTGTGTTAGCGACTTATACGATTTTTCGAAGTCACTTTTTAAGATATTTAATTCCTTATATAATTCACTCCAATCCATTATTGTATGGATATGAATTATTTTCTATATGCTACCATTACTAGGTTCCTACCCAATGTGGCGTGTTCCTCTATTACTGATTTCACCAGAACGCCCGGTATAGTGCTTACTACAATCGACTTTTGCGTAGCTGAGCAATGTATTAGGGGTGAAATGTACACATTAAAAGTGTTCATATATTTATTTTCTACTAATTTTACTAATTTTAGTTTAGGGTCCAAGAGAACGCCAAGATCGTTTACAAGAGTTATTATTCCCTAAGAGCTGCCACTTAACGTGTAAGTCGCGTATTGACCCGAAAAAAAGTCATCAGCTTGCACTTGGAACCGTTTAAATTTAGTAAATTATCTCGGCACCAATTTTGAAAATTATCTAGATCGGATTGTAAGTCTCAATGGCAGGAAATGTCCTTATACTGTAGGCAGGGAAGATCGTTAATAAATAATGTAAAAAGTAACGAACCCATATGGCTTCCTTGTGGGTCACCGGAGGTAAAAACAGAGAATTTTAGAAATTGAATTTTTAAAAAGGACCTTTTGTGACCTGTCATTTATATAACTTGAGATCCATATAAGGAGATCAACTGGAAAACCTATTGACAAACTAGCTGACCCGGCGAACTTTGTTTCCCGTCCCCTCAGTTGCAACAGAAAACATAGCCACAGATATTCTGGCAGGTCACCTTGCGGCACTCGGGGTTTACCAAGAGGCCCATGCCACATCCTGGTTGCGGACAGAGTACTCCGCCCGCCTGCAGGACATACTCCTCGTTGGCGAATCTCTGGTAACGATCGTACTCCTCGCGCGACAGCAGCTTGAAGTGGTGGATCTCCTCGATGACCCGGCGAACTTTGTTCCGCCTTAATGTCAATAAATAAGAAGATTTTTTTTTTTTTTTGAAAAATAGAAAAAAAATTAAATAAAAAAAATAAAATAATTTTAGTACACTGTTTGCTCTTCATTTAAGTACCTTGTGACACGACATTTTTTGTTTTATTATCAGGCGCAAAAACAAACAACGCAGATGGTCTTCCGACCCGTGAACATGCCACTTATAATTGACCATGGGAAAACATGAATGTTCTAGATTTAAACCACAAAC
Organism: Drosophila kurseongensis; assembly: GCA_018153305.1. Classification (NCBI taxonomy): domain Eukaryota; kingdom Metazoa; phylum Arthropoda; class Insecta; order Diptera; family Drosophilidae; genus Drosophila; species Drosophila kurseongensis. The sequence continues at coordinate 3,727,879 of JAECXX010000120.1, forward strand.
TTGGATTGGCCTTGTGATTTGTTGATGGTCATGGCAAATGCAAGACGTATCGGAAATTGAAGTCTTTTAAATTCGAACGGCAAATCGGTTGGGATCATCGGTATCCTCGGAATGAGAACTTCCTCACCTTTGAATTTTCCTATCATTATCGTAGCGAAAATTACATTGTTCATCAAACTCGTACCGTTGCACAGTTTTGGTTGGTTTATGTTTCGAAGCATGAGTGCTACGGAGCCAACCTTAAGGTGTGCATTGTGCGGTGGTAAGCCAGGCACGTCCAAAGAGTTTAAAAATTCAATTGGATAGTTGGTGGCTTCATCTTCATTTGTGACGCAGTCAACAGATTTGAATGAATGCATTGTTCCAATGATCTTATTTTGAATTATGTAGTTTAGGTCATCTACATATTTATTCTTAGCCGCTAAAATTGTTCTTTCACTCAACCATTCATTATTTTTGTAGTTAGAAATAATTTCTGGAAATACATTGTTAATAAGTTCGTCTTTTGGTGAGACAAAATTACAGAAATTATTTTGAAATGATATTAATCCGCTCGATTCATCGACAGGTACTTGACCATTACCGATGGTCAGCAATTGCTCCGAGAAATCTTCAGCAGATGTATCATTAAGCAATGTAACTCTCATGTTTGTTGTCAGTTGCAGTTTCTTCACATGGCGCTATAGATTTGACGATTTGAGGCAAGCGTTTAATTCGTCGGCAGCCGTAGATCTTGGAATTACTGGCCGTATTTGGCGGAAATCGCCAGAAAGTAAAATCATTTCTCCTCCAAAACATTTCGAGTCATTGCGTAAATCTTTTAATGTTCGGTTAAGTGCTTCTAATGCACGTTTATGCGCCATTGTGCATTCGTCCCAGATGATGATTTTCGATACCGCTAAAACTTTGGCCATTGCTGAGTGTTTTGCAATATTACACGTTGGTTCTTCAATAGTTTGAAGATTTAACGGTAATTTGAATGCTGAATGAGCCGTACGGCATCCTTCTAACAATGTGGCTGCTATTCCAGAAGAAGCAACTGCAACCGCTATGTTAGATCTCGCCCGAACAGCTGCTAAAACTAATGACATGAGGAATGTCTTTCCAGTTCCACCAGGGGCATCTAGGAAATATAAACCACCATTTTCATCATCGATTGCCTTCATTAAAGTATCATAAACTTCCTTTTGTTGGTAATTCAACTGGGGTACACTGTCATTATACGTCAATTTTGTTATTCCAAGTCTGATTCCTTTTTTGTTAAACCACGTTTTATAGTGACTGACGACTGTCGACCGGGATAAAAAGTATCCTATGTCCTTCTCCTGGCTCTAAGCTACCTCCCTGCCAACTTTCAGCTAAATCGGTTCAGTCGTTCTTGAGTTCTAAGTAAAGTAACTAACATGTACCTAACTTTCTTTCTTTTCTATAAATAGATGTAGTAAGCTCTAGAAGGTTAGTGATTTTGGATCTACGTTTAATAAATCCACGTAAACACGGAGAAATGATTGATATACAAAGGTGCTGTAAATGAGGAGTAATGATTTTTTCAAAAAGCTTACGAATAGCTAAGTTGTCAGCTTGGGAAGTTTCTAGAGATAAGGTAAACAACTTGTGAAGGGGTTTGCACAGGGCCCTAGCGCAATACCAAAGCACGCACCCTGGAATACCATCGGGCCCTGGCGAATATAAAGGGTTAATACGAAGAAGATCCAAAAGAAGTGAGCTTTCCGGTAAAGTGGGACAGAATATGAGGTTTGACTTGGATATGGTGTAGGATGAATAATCTAAAATAGAGCAAGTCGTTTCAAAAATTTGGGCAAATAAATCGTCTATTACCTAATCGGTGGTTGCCGTTAAAGTTTCGAACGACAGCGAGGAAGAATTAGATTTACGCTTAGTGTTACCGAAGTTATAAAACTTTTTCGGGTCGTGAGATAACTGGACCTTACATCGGTTTAAGTAACTATTATAACACTAGCATTAAGCACGGTAAATCTTGACCGAGCACATAAATATCAAGTAACAAGAAAGGAAAGCTAACTTCGGGCGGAGCCAAAGTTGAAATACCCTTCTGTAAATTATATTCTCCAAAATTATTCATATGATGCATTCTTAACACTCATAAAAAATCCCAACTTCCTAACTTTACAAACACCAAATTTATGGCATTTCCAATCGTTCAGTTATATGGCAGCTATAGGATATAGTAGGCCGATCCTTATGAAATTTGGTAGGTCGAATTGATTGGCCAAAAATAAAACCTATAGAAAACCTATAGAAAATCCCACTTCCTAACTTAACAAACACCAAAGTTATGGCATTTCCGATCAATCAGTTATATGGCGGCTATAGGATATAGTCGGCCGCTCCTTATGAAATTTGGTAGGTCGGATTGATTGGCCAAAAATAAAACTTATAGAAAACCTATAGAAAATCCCACTTCCTAACTTTACAAACACCAAAGTTATGGCATTTCCGATCAATCAGATATATGGCAGCTTTAGGATATAGTCGGCCGATTCTTATGGTAGGTAGGATTGATTGGCCCGAGCTAATCAAAGCCATTTACATATCAACCTCAAGAATCTCCTATTTCTGTAATTTTTTTATCGTACACAATAGCTTATCAAGCTTAGTTCAAAAACACAAAACATTAGCCTACGCTGACGAGTACTATTCACAATAACTCTGTCAAAAGCCATAGTTGGTGTTTCTGTTAGTGTTGATTGTGTTTTTGTTAATTTAGCTTTATTTTTTTTTTTTCGCGCGGGGTGCCACGGCCCACTTACCCGCCCAACCGACCGAGGGACGCAGCCGTGTATCGTACGGCACGATTCGCGATAAGATAGACGCGAGATAGGTAAATAAAGGTAAAGGTCCGAGGAAAAAAGTATTAGTTAGATCAATCTTGTGCCAATGAAGCAAGTATTAATCGTTTTAGGCGCGGCAGAGAGTCAAGATTTGATATTACAGGAAAAAGTCTATTATAGTCAGAACATAATACTCTGAAAGGCTCATGCAAGGCATAGTTAGATCTACAATGATTTAAAGTTAGGGGAATATAATTTCTAGTTAATCTACTTGGCACAGAAAAGTTTAGCCGACTTAACAAGTCGGGGCAGTCAATATCACCATGTATAAGGTTATAAATAAAGATAGTACCAAGCATCGTTCTACGGTTGGCTAGGGATGGTAAATTAATCAAAAGAAGTCTACTAGAATAAGAAGGTAAGATAAGATTTGCATCCCAGTTTAGGCGCCGTAAAGCAAAAAGAAGGAAGTTTTTTTGTACAGATTCAATACGACCAATATGTATTCCGTATTGTGGACTCCAGACGGGAGACCCATACTCCAGAATCGGACGGACTAGCGAAATAAATAAAGTTTTAGTCAAATAAGGATCATCGAGTTCTTTTGACCACCTTTTAATAAATCCAAGCACTCCTCTGGCTTTATTAACCATGGACGAAATGTGATTAGAAAATTTTAGTTTGGGGTCCAAGAGAACGCCAAGATCGTTTACAAGAGTTATTCTATCCAAAGAGCTGCAACTTAACGTGTAAGTCGCGTATATCGGATTAGCCCGATAAAAAGTCATCAGCTTGCACTTGGAACCGTTTAAATTTAGTAAATTATCTCGGCACCAGTTTTGAAAATTATCTAGATCGGATTGCAAGTCTAAATGGCAGGAAATGTCCTTATACTGCAGGCACAACTTAACATCATCTGCGTACATAAGTACGCGAGAGTGACTTATAATTGAGGATAGATCGTAAATAAATAATGTAAAAAGTAACGGACCCAGATGGCTCCCTTGTGGGACACCGGAGAATTTCAGAAATTGAATTTTTAAAAAGGACCCTTTGACCCTTCGCCCTGGCGAATAAACAGGCTTAATACGAAGAAGATCCAAAAGAAGAGAGTTTTCTGTTAAAGTGGGACAGAATATGAGGTTTGACTTGGATATGGTGTAAGAATAAGGCTGTGATGAATAATCTAAAGTAGAGTAAGTCGTTTGAAAAAATTGGGCAAATAAATCGGCTATTGCCTGATCTGTGGTTGCCGTCATGTTTTCGAACGACAGCGAGGAAGGAAAAGAATTAGATTTACGCTTGGTGTTAACAAAATTATAAAACTGTTTCGGGTCCTGAGAGAACTGGACCTTACAACGGTTTAAGTAACTATTATAACACTTAGCATTAAGCACGGTAAATCTTGACCGAGCACTTAAATATCTAGTAAAAACAGATTGAGAACCGGTATTTTTATATTTTCTAAAAAGTCTGGACTTGACATTTGTTAAGTGTGGCAACTCTTTGCTAAACCAAGGTGATTTATTGGAGATTGACGGATAGTTCCACGGATAACAGGAATTAGAAAATATTAACATTTTTCTTTCATAACTCTACCCTTGTCAATTGTAAGTTCGATTGTAGGGTGATATGGATCTTCAGGTTGCGTTAGTGGGCTACTCTGGACAGAAACACACCTTCAGGAATTTCGAACATGGTTTTCTTGAGATAAGGATATGTTAAGCACGCCGTCAATAAAATCATGCTGTGCTATAGGTATTAAGACATTCGAGCCATCCTCAGTGGACCAGGTAACTCTGATTCCTATCGGAAAGCTTATTTGCATCAGACTTAATAACGGAAAGGTACTTTAAATAATCAGGAAGTTCAGACAACGGCGGAATTTATGAGCAAGTTATGTATATAGAGTTACCAGGAAGCGATAACTTTACACAAAAAAATGTAATGGTATTGAATTCCTCAAAAAATAACTCCCCTGACGGAAGGTTTGAATCGACTCTAATTAAGACTCCACCTCCCCGTCTAGAGGGACGGTCATACCTGTATTTTGTGTACTTACCTGGAAAAACTTCGGAGCTAAAGATCTCCGGCTTTAACCAGGTTTCAGTAAACACAATAATATAAGATGTAAAGGAAAGTCTATCAGAATACAATTTAGTGAGCTTGCTACGCAAGCCACTTGCATTCTGATAGGAAAGAAGGAGGTTAGAAGTTAGTTTTTTTTAATTGATACACTGGTTTTGCCTCGAGTAGGAAGTTTTACTCCCACGGCCCTCGAACTCTTTTACAACCATATTATCCGGCCAAAAGTAGCCCGAGCATATGGCTTCAAAAACCGCGTTAGGGACAGTTATCTTGAAAAATGAAATGTCTCTAGCATTAGAAAACTTAAACTTTTCCACCTTTACACTATTACAATCGGCTTTATATCATCAGAAGATGTTTAATCGGGGAAAACCCGAGAAACGAAAATTTGTTTCTTTAATGGAACCACTAAAAGGGATTTTGGTGGAGCAGACATTGTTTCTGCAAAACCAACTTGAGCCGGACTCAGCAGTCCTGTGTGGTGGTGTAGCTACATTTTGAGAGATTGGTGGATCCACTAATTGTGAAACTACTTCGGACAAATCGGAATTCTTAGAGGTCCCTAGTTGCATGCATTCTGTTATGGATTGTTCGGATACCGAATCTTTTTTAGCTGCTGATCTTAGCAACATTTGAGGGTTTGTATCTACAATAGTTTTTTTTTTTGTTATTGCTGTTCTATTTATTTATTGAATCTTCTCCTTTTGGATACTAACAATAAGTGTATCAAATCTTATAGTAATCTAACTAACAGTCATAAGGCTGGTTCTGAGAAATGTGGCCCCGAGAATTATTGCTGGATTGAAGGTTGTTGCGTTAAAGGCGGGTGCACGGAGAGTTTTTTTTTGTAGGTCGTCTTTTGTTTGTCAATTTCATCTTTACTGCAAGAATGCCGAGGTCTCTGTGGATGTTTTGGTTGCGAATATACCACGGTCCCCCATTGATAGTCCTAAGGATTTTCGATTGTGCGCGCTGTATGATGTCAATGTTGCTGCTGCTCGCGTTCCCCCATAGCTGGGAGCCATATGTCCAGATAGGCTTGAGAGTAGAGAGAGAGTTGTTGTCCAGACGCAGGGGCGATCGAATTTTTAATATTTAGTGGAAGCTGCTGGCTTTTAGTTTTATATGTAATTTCTTGCATTCGATGTGTCTTCTCCAGGTTAGTCGTCTGTCTAGGTGGACACCGAGATACGTTACTTCGTTGACTTGGGCAATCGGAGTACTATTCAATGGTAATGGAGGGCATGTTTGCCTGTTGAGAGTAAACGTTATGTGTTTACATTTTTGTTCATTTATATTAATCAGATAACATCCTCTCAACTACGATAAGGTGATGGGCTAGTTGTGTTGTGGCTTGGCTTGGGCTCCTCGAACGACTTAGGATTGCAGTGTCGTCATCGAACGTAGATGTTGTTAATTGCTTTTGTAGGAATATCTGCTGTATATAGGACGAAGAGAGTAGGCCCAAGTGCGCTTCCTTGCGGGACTGCAGCTTCGATAATGAAGTCATCAGATGTTGTTGTGTTGCACCTTACTCCGAAGACTCTGTTGTACAGATACGACTCAAGTAGTTTATGAGTGTATGTAGGCAAGTGTGTTTTAATCTTATGCATGAGGCCTTCGAGATCGACTCGATCGAAAGCTTGAGATACATGAGGAATACTGCGCTGCAGTAGGAGAAATAGACCAGTGGCAGGGTTCGTCTGGAAAACGTTTCGGAGATGTGAAGCAAAAGTTTCGGCTCTATCTTCGTGGCAGCGGGCCCAGCTACCTGATGGGTTTCTTATCAGAGTGATTGTTTCGATTGAAGAGCTAAGATTTGGGTGAGCCACAGAGGATGTTTTGTACGAGTTGGCGAAATTTTTCCGATGTACCGCAGTTGTGCATTTTCAGCGTCTTTCTTCAGAGCTTGGTTTAATGTGCGAGTTGCTTCCTTAAGGCGTTGTTGTGAAGATGGCGATCTATTGGTTTTCCAAGCACGTCGCAGACGCCTCTTTTCCAGTACAAGCTGTTCCAATTGCAAATTAGTTTTGAAATGCTTGATTTGGACGCCCTTCGATTGTGGTGTTGAAATAGTGGCTGCTACCACGAGTACATCTTCAAGAGCATCAGTGGATCTTTCGATGTCCACTTCGATGTTGAGCTGCGGAGTTAGTTCGATGTGAGAACCTACATACATTTTATATTTTAACCAGTTTGTTCTGTGCGATGTCAGTCTCTGGGGGTGATCTGTAGTTTCTGGGCTTTGAAGAAGAGTTATTAGCACAGGCGAGTGGTCAGATGAAAGGTCCGAAAGCGCTTTGGCGCTTATTATATTGCGTGGAATGTTTTTTGTCACCGCAAAATCTATTAAGTCTGGGACCTTTCTGGGGTCTGCTGGCCAGTATGTGGGACTACCTGGGGAAACATAGTCCAATTTGTTGCTTAGTTTTATAATTGCGTGATCCCCAGTGGGTATGTTTGCCATTATAATCTCCTGCTGCTATGAAGCGATCTCCAAGTAAGTTGTAAAAATCCATGAATTGGCCTTCAGTAATTGTAAAGCGAACCTTTCGTGAAAGTGGTGTTTGATGCGTTCCCTGATTAGGATGCCGGTTCCGCCGTGGGCTTTACCATCTGGATGATCTGTGCGGTAGAAGGTGTAGCCTCTTATTTGGAAATTGTGTTTGTTTGTGCGTCTCTATCAGTAGCATAATGTCGATATGATTTTCATTCTGTGTTATTTCATGTTTGTGCCGGGAAACGCCATTGGCGTTCCACATGGTTATTCGTTGATTTGCCATCAATTATTTGGACTGATGCAGTCTTTCAACTCCTTGTAGACGACAAAGCCCCTGTAGTTGCCGTGTGGTTTCCTCCGCAGTTTGGGGGTCTTCCTTGTTGGCGGTGCAATTGGCGGAATTGTGAAAGTCTCCACAAACTACATGTTCTGGTGTGTCCATACTCCTGACAGTTTGTACATTGAACTAGGTCGTTCCTTTTATGTGGTTCTTCCACCTTAATTCTTCGGTGCAATAGGTATTGCAGGTTATAGATGGGGTGCCTTTCATTTTTCTTCAAGACTCTGCTGTCTGACTCCAGCTCTACTTTGAAAAGTGGTTGCGGCTTTTGTTCCTGTTAATGATGTTACTAACGTTTTTTGCAGAAAACCCATTTTCTTTTGAGGGCATCGATAACTTCATTGGGGGTTACGTCGGGCTTGATCCCTGTTAGTAAAACTTGCAATCCCTTGCTGCTTTTTAGTTGGTACGTGTAGTAGTTTTTCTTAGCTTCCTCCAGGTATTTGGACACAGCTGGAAATGTTCTTCGGATTTGGTCTGAAGTTTGGTTTCGTGAATATTCCTTTTAGTGATCGGAACAACATGAAAATTTCCGTCCCCGACCAGCGCAACAATTTTGTTGACCAGGGCGTTCGAGCTTTTCTCCCTAATATAAATTGGTGGGGGCTTTGGTTTCGGTTGGTTCTCTTTACCCAGTTCAGGTTGAGTTTCAGCAAATCTGTTGTTATTGGATGTCCCGCGTAATTCGTTGTCTCTTTGGACTCGGTTTATTTTTGGCTTATTACCCACCGCGGTGTTCTGCAGGCTAAGCTTACGCTTAATTTGAATGTAGCTATCCATGCCGGTCTGTATGGCCGGGCCCGCTTGTTAAAAATTTACTTGATTTTGTTTTGTCATAATTTAAGTCGAGCTTATATTTGGCGCTGCAGTCGACGCATCGCAGCGATTCTGCGGTAAGAGCCGTTGCTGTAGAAGTTGTTGGTTTTGCTGCCGTTGCTGTAGTTGTTGCTGTTGCTTTTGGTGCGATTGCAGAAATTTTAGCACTGCATGTTGCTGATAATCCAAGGGTCGAATCTGATGGTGGGGGGTTTAACATTGAGAACTCCACGCCGTTGGAGTGGGAGTAAAGAGGGTGACAACGATCGTGTCGACAGACAGTAGAGCCGGGTGGGTCTTTGTAGACGTTTTTTGCACTTCGCTATCGCGCGTAGAGATATACGAGAAGTACCCGTCTCTTTGGCACACCGAGCTTATGCGCTCTTTATTTGGTTTGTCGGTCATTAAACTTTTAGCGTGGCACTATTATAAAATAATTTGCATTTGAATTAATCATATCACTCATTTTTTTTTGTTAATTATTTGGTTTTAGCGTCTTTTCGCCTATTTTTTTAGTACACCAATTCAGTTTTTTTTAAATCTTATTTTTTTTTAATACATCAACTTTCTTCAACTTTTCCCGGAGCTCGCAAAGCACGTCCGATCTCTTCGGAGTTTAACTAAATCGTCTGTGACTTTCAAAGTGAACGGTCGTGTTTTTTTTCTGCGCTTCGAATTTTGTATTTTGTTTTCGTTTATTCCCATCGGTGGGTTTTATCAAAACAATTTTAATTTTCTTCCGTGTTATTTAAACATAAATTTAAACTCCGTTCGCTTCGCGAGTGCACTTTGTATTTAATACTAATAAATTGTTTTAGTTTTCGTAATTCTTATCTGTGTTTTCTTTTCTTTTATCCCCACCGTTTCTCTTTTGTGCATGCACATTAACATATTTACGCTCCCGCTCTCTTGCTCTCCTTTCTTTGAAAGTTCTAAGCGTTCAGTTTCTGCGCTCTTGCGGTACTTATAACTGCTCGCTTATAAATTTCAATTCGCTTTCTTGGTACAGTGGTCCCAATAAATAAAATGAATAATAAAAATTTAGTCTGCTTCTGCAAGAAATGCAGCCTCGTAATCAGGGCTGACCAGTCTAATATGACTTGCTGGCTGTGTGAAAATATGGTGCACACCAAGTGCGCCGGTTTTACTGGCCGGACAAGTGATGACCTTTCAAAGGGGCCCAATTTGCAGTTTTGTTGTGACGCTTGTGTGGAGGTTGCGAACGAGATGAAATCGTTCATGCGCCAAACTAAAGGCGGCCTGATGGGGCTGATTAGCTGTTTCGGTGTTGCTAGAGATAGTTTTCGCCGAGCTGATGATCTCCTCTCTGCGCTGGACTCGCAGTTTAATAGTCGTAAGCTATTAGAAGAGTCCCCTAAGCGCAAAAAGGCCGCTGGTGGTAAGGAGCAAAAAGGGGAACACCCCGCAACCGAAATCAAAAGAACAACAGAGCATTCCGGCGGATCAGCAGCCGATTTCAGCAAACCCTCAAATGTTGCTAAGATCGGCAGCTAAAAAAGATTCGGCATCCGAACAATCCGTTACAGAATGCATGCAACTTCTAAGAATTCCGATTTGTCCGAAGTGGTTTCACAATTAGTGGATCCACCTATCTACTGAGTCCGGACAACCGGCTCAAGTTGGTTTGGCAGAGGCAATGTCTGCTCCTCCAAAATCCCTTTCAGTGGTTCCACTCAAGAAACAAATTTTCGTTTCTCGGCTTTCCCCTGATCAAACATCTTCTGATGTATTGTCTTATATACAAGACAAAACTAAAGCCGATTGTAATAGTGTAAAGGTGGAAAAGTTTAAGTTTTCTAATGCTAGAGACATTTCATTTTTCAAGATAACTGTCCCTAACGCGGTTTTTGAAGCCATATGCTCGGGCTACTTTTGGCCGGATAATATGGTTGTAAAAGAGTTCGAGGGCCGTGGGAGTAAAACTTCCTACTCGAGGCAAAACCAGTGTATCAATTAAAAAAAACTAACTTCTAACCTCCTTCTTTCCTATCAGAATGCAAGTGGCTTGCGTAGCAAGCTCACTAAATTGTATTCTGATAGACTTTCCTTTACATCTTATATTATTGTGTTTACTGAAACCTGGTTAAAGCCGGAGATCTTTAGCTCCGAAGTTTTTCCAGGTAAGTACACAAAATACAGGTATGACCGTCCCTCTAGACGGGGAGGTGGAGTCTTAATTAGAGTCGATTCAAACCTTCCGTCAGGGGAGTTATTTTTTGAGGAATTCAATACCATTACATTTTTTTGTGTAAAGTTATCGCTTCCTGGTAACTCTATATACATAACTTGCTCATAAATTCCGCCGTTGTCTGAACTTCCTGATTATTTAAAGTACCTTTCCGTTATTAAGTCTGATGCAAATAAGCTTTCCGATAGGAATCAGAGTTACCTGGTCCACTGAGGATGGCTCGAATGTCTTAATACCTATAGCACAGCATGATTTTATTGACGGCGTGCTTAACATATCCTTATCTCAAGAAAACCATGTTCGAAATTCACAGGGTCGCCTACTTGATTTGTGTTTTGTATCAAATCCTGAAGGTGTGTTTCTGTCCAGAGTAGCCCACTAACGCAACCTGAAGATCCATATCACCCTACAATCGAACTTACAATTGACAAGGGTAGAGTTATGAAAGAAAAATGTTAATATTTTCTAATTCCTGTTATCCGTGGAACTATCCGTCAATCTCCAATAAATCACCTTGGTTTAGCAAAGAGTTGCCACACTTAACAAATGTCAAGTCCAGACTTTTTAGAAAATATAAAAATACCGGTTCTCAATCTGTTTTTACTAGATATTTAAGTGCTCGGTCAAGATTTACCGTGCTTAATGCTAAGTGTTATAATAGTTACTTAAACCGTTGTAAGGTCCAGTTCTCTCAGGACCCGAAACAGTTTTATAATTTTGTTAACACCAAGCGTAAATCTAATTCTTTTCCTTCCTCGCTGTCGTTCGAAAACATGACGGCAACCACAGATCAGGCAATAGCCGATTTATTTGCCCAATTTTTTCAAACGACTTACTCTACTTTAGATTATTCATCACAGCCTTATTCTTACACCATATCCAAGTCAAATCTCATATTCTGTCCCACTTTAACAGAAAGCTCCCTTCTTTTGGATCTTCTTCGTATTAAGCCTGTTTATTCGCCAGGGCCCGATGGTATTCCTGGGTGCGTGCTTAGGTATTGCGCTAAGGCCCTGTGCAAAGCTCTTCACAGGTTGTTTACCTTATCTCTAGAAACCTCCCAATTCCCAAATATTTGGAAGGAATCATTTGTTATTCCTCTTTTCAAAAAAGGTAACAAGTTAGAAGCCGGTAACTACAGAGGTATTTCTAAGTTGTCAGCTATTCCTAAGCTTTTTGAAAAAATTATTACTCCTCATCTGCAGCACCTTTGCAGATCAATCATTTCTCCATGTCAACACGGATTTATTAAACGTAGATCGACAATCACAAATCTTCTAGAGCTCACTTCATTTGTGATAAAAGGCTTCAATAGTAGTTTTCAAACAGACGTCATTTACACTGACTTTAGTAAAGCATTTGACTCTGTAAATCACTTACTTCTCATTCAAAAACTTGACCTTTTAGGTTTTCCAGTTGATCTGCTTAAATGGATTTCAAGTTATCTGAATGGCAGGTCACAAAGGGTCCTTTTTAAAAATTCAATTTCTGAAATTCTCCGTGTTACCTCCGGTGTCCCACAAGGGAGCCATCTGGGTCCGTTACTTTTTACATTATTTATTAATGATCTTCCCTCAATTATAAGTCATTCTCGCGTACTTATGTACGCAGATGATGTTAAGTTGTGCCTGCAGTATAAGGACATTTCCTGCCATTTAGACTTGCAATCCGATCTAGATAATTTTCAAAACTGGTGCCGAGATAATTTACTAAATTTAAACGGTTCCAAGTGCAAGCTGATGACTTTTTATCGGGCCAATCCGATATACGCGACTTACACGTTAAGTGGCAACTCTTTGGATAGAATAACTCTTGTAAACGATCTTGGCGTTCTCTTGGACCCCAAACTAAAATTTTCTAATCACATTTCGTCAATGGTTAATAAAGCCAGAGGAGTGCTTGGATTTATTAAAAGGTGGTCAAAAGAACTCGATGATCCTTATTTGACTAAAACTTTATTTATTTCGCTAGTCCGTCCGATTCTGGAGTATGGGTCTCCCGTCTGGAGTCCACAATACGGAATACATATTGGTCGTATTGAATCTGTACAAAAAAACTTCCTTCTTTTTGCTTTACGGCGCCTAAACTGGGATGCAAATCTTATCTTACCTTCTTATTCTAGTAGACTTCTTTTGATTAATTTACCATCCCTAGCCAACCGTAGAACGATGCTTGGTACTATCTTTATTTATAACCTTATACATGGTGATATTGACTGCCCCGACTTGTTAAGTCGGCTAAACTTTTCTGTGCCAAGTAGATTAACTAGAAATTATATTCCCCTAATTTTAAATCATTGTAGATCTAACTATGCCTTGCATGAGCCTTTCAGAGTATTATGTTCTGACTATAATAGACTTTTTCCTGTAATATCAAATCTTGACTCTCTGCCGCTCCTAAAACGATTAATACTTGCTTCATTGGCACAAGATTGATCTAACTATTACTTTTTTCCCCGGACCTTTACCTTTATTTTCCTATCTCGCGTCTATCCTATCGCGAATCGTGCCGTACGATACACGGCTGCGCCCCTCGGTCGGTTGGGCGGGAAAGTGGGCCGTGGGACTCCGCGCGAAAAAAAAAAAAAAAAAATGCCATGGGTTGAATGAATACTCTGTATTTGAGGCTTATATCAGACCGAGGGGGAATATACGAGCATGATATAAAAACGAAATAATCGTGAATCCGAAATGCAACAAACTCTAATGTGCTGGCCGTACCAATTATCGAAATACGTTGAGAGACAAAATCGTACTTGTCGGCAATAAGAACACCACCGCCAAGACACATACATCACATCTATATATAACATATTTTGTAGCAAATTTTTCGCAGTCAAACACAGAGAAATTAAGCCACGTTTCGGTAAAAGCAATCACATTGGCATCAAAGGAGACACTGTTGATGTGCAGCTTACTAAGTTTGCCCAATAATCTGCGAACATTCTGGTAGCGTAGGGAATAATAATTATTAAGAGTTTTGGAACGTTGGTTGAAGGAATCTGAGGCCCGAGGACCCGAGGATCAAGCATGTTTACGTACTTGTGAACAATAACATGTTCAGGCCATATAGAAACATCAGGAAGTACCGACAGGCACTCCTGTTGCTATAAAGTAGTTGCCTAGTGAGTTGAAGTAGTCGATAAATTGGGATATCGTGAATCGAGGAGGACAATATACCGCTGCTAGAGCTAGATTGTGGCAACCCAACTGTATATTGATAGAGTGGCTTGCAGGTAGTTAGTAGCAAACGTTTTGTGGAAGTGGTGCTTGATGCAGTTTTTAATAAGGATTCCAGTGCCTCCATGGGCCTTACCATCAGGATGAATAGTATTGTAAAACATACCCTCGGATTTGGAAATAGTATTTGTTGGTAAGGTGGGTTTCTGCAAGTAACATTACGTTTCTGCAAGTAACATTTCATTGTCATTCATAAATTGTGCTAGCTCAAGTTTGTGCCGTGAAACGCCGTTGGCATTCCACAGTGCAATGCGCAGGGGAGCCATTGATTATTTTGATAAGGTGTTTTGGAGCATCTGAATCAAATGGTGTTGCGCTTAAAAAAATGAATTCATCCATACTTTGTTGCAATCTGAGTATCATCGTTTCCATTTTATTTTTTGTGTGCTCTGCAGTGATTCCAGTGCCTCCATGGGCCTTAACATCAGGATGATTAGTATTGTAAAACATACCCTCGGATTTGGAAATAGTATTTGTTGGTAAGGTGGGTTTCTGCAAGTAACATTACGTTTCTGCAAGTAACATTTCATTGTCATTCATAAATTGTGCTAGCTCAAGTTTCTGCCGTGAAACGCCGTTGGCATTCCACAGTGCAATGCGCAGGGGAGCCATTGATTATTTTGATAAGGTGTTTTGGAGCATCTGAATCAAATGGTGTTGCGCTTAAAAAAAATGAATTCATCCATACTTTGTTGCAATCTGAGTATCATCGTTTCCATTTTATTTTTTGTGTGCTCTGCAGGTTGGTAAGAGACTGTAGGTGGTGATTGGACATTGTAAGCAGGGCTCGCATGATCCGATTTTATAACGCTTGCAAAGCTAACGTTTTTAGTTATAGTGGAACTGCCGAGTGAAGATCGGGCTGCTGACGAAAAGAAAACTTCAGGTGTAGATTTGGAGGGTATCAATGGTGTGTGGTGAGATCGTGCTGTTGACACCCTTTGGTTGATCCGACTTTTTAACTCCTTGTATACTGGGCAGCCTCTGTAGTTTGCTGTGTGGTCTCCTCCGCAGTTACTACACTTTTTGCTATTTGGCTCATTTCTTAATTCACAATTAGCAGAGGTATGCAGCCCTCCGCAAGCGACGCATACGGAGCGGAGTGTACAGTAAGTTTTTGTGCGTCTGTATTCCTGGCAATTTGCGCACTGGACTGGGCCATTGCGTTTATGCGGATCTTCAACCGTGATCCTGCGATGCAATAGAAACTGGAGATTGTAGAAGGGATGAACTTCGTTTTTTTGAGGGCCTTAGAGTCAGGTACCAGTTCCGCTTTAAAGAGGTTGCGGTTGTTTGTTTCGGTTACGTATGTTTGAAACGGTTTTTACGTTAAAAACTTTATCTTTTAGTGCCTGTTCGTCTTCATTAGGGCTCACGTCTGGTTCGATTCCTTTTTTGACAACTTGTTGACCTTTACTACTTTTGATTAGGACGTTTGTTTCATGAATGTGTCCTTTAGTCAAGGGGATTACGTGGAAGCTATCTTTACCAATCAGATCGATTATTATATTAACAAGGTTGTTGGAGTTTTTCTCTCAAGTATAAAGCGGAGGCGGCTTCGCTTTCATTTTGTCCGTATCCATGACTGTAGAACGGATTTCGTCAGACGTGTCAGCCAAAATTGCAAATCTATTGGCTGAACTTGAGTTTTGCACAGTTCCTTGGCTTAAGGAAGCCCGATAGCTTTTTAATTGGGGCGTTTGTCGGTGCTGCAGCTGGTAAGTGCGCTGGCACATCAGGTAGAACGATCGACGGGCATATAGACGAAACAGATGTTGTTGTTGTTGCCATTGCATTTACAGTTGCTAATGTCGTCACTGTGCTGGTAACCGTGGCCAGGCATGTGGGCAGTTGGGGCGAGGCAAGGCAAGGATGAGGGGAAACGCATTTATCGCCTACCCCGCTTTGCACCGTCGCTGACATTGACGGAGAGAGAGCGCGCCCTTTCGTTTTGAATAGGCTTGAGTTCGTTGGACGGTGTTGGAGTTAACGATCGCGGTAAAGCAGAAGCTTTTTTTGTTGCTGCGTCAGTCGATACGAAAGAAGTTTGATTACGTTGGCGATGCGCACGAGCTTCGTTTGGGTTCATAACCTTTTTGTTTGTTTTTTTTTTTAAGCACTAATTAAAAACAAAATAATATTAACTTGCTACTTTTCATTGCACTAAGCGTCTTTTCGCCGCTTATTTTTATTATATATCGGGTTTTTTTCAACGATTGTCTTCCGGAGCACAAGAGAACTAAATACACGTCTGCACTCGCCGACGTTTAACGCTGACTGTCATTTCAAAATTTATCTTTTAAAAATTTGTGTAGGTTGGATTTATTTTTGTATGGAGAGGGGATCGCTGGTGCAACTGTTGTTGGTGCAACTGTCGCCGTTTCGTCAGCAAATTCATATTCTGGGATTCCTACGTGACTTTTTGGAATTTGACTAGTATATTATTCATGACGCATATATGCAGCTGAAGGGAGCGGAAAGTTTCGCGCGAGCTCCGGGAAAAGTTGAAGAAAGTGGTTGTATTAAAGACAAATAAAACTAAAAAAAAATTAATTGTTGTATTACAAAATAAGCAAAAAGAATCTAAAACAAAAAAAATCAGTGATATGATTAAAACAAGTGCAAATTATTATACCCGTTACTCGTAGAGTAAAAGGGTATATTGTATTCGTGCAAAAGTATGTAACAGGTAGAAGGAAGCGTTTCCGACCCTATAAAGTATATATATTCTTGTTCAGGATCACTAGCCGAGTCGATCTAGCCATGTCCGTCTGTCCGTCTGTCCGTCTGTCTGTCTGTCCGTCTGTCCGTCTGTCCGTCCGTATGAACGCTGAGATCTCGGAAACTATAAAAGCTACAAGATTGGCATTTTGCATGCAGATTCTAGGAGTTCCTACGCAGCGCAAGTTTGTTTCAAAAAGGTGCCACGCCCCCTTTAACGCCCACAATCGCTGGTATACGATTTTAAAAATTTAAATATTTCGGAAAAGTAAAAATGCAGTTTTATTGTGTTTATCAATACCTATCGAAATGTAGAAGAAATTTTTCAAATCGGACCATTCGTTAAAAAGTTATGCGTGATCAAAGTTTCTATTCTCCGTCTCCCTCGCACTCCCTTTACCTGTGTAACGGGTATCTGATAGTCGGGGCACCCGACTATAGCGTTCTCTCTTGTTTTATAATAGTGCCACGCAAAATGTTTTTTGACCGATGAACCAACTAAAGAGCGCATAAGCTCGGTGATCCAAAAACAGGTGTGGTCATAGCCGGTCAAAAGTTAATCAATATGTGTTATTACAGAAGACGACCGTGTCTGTCACGGCCGAGAATCCATAAGTCTGCCGGGTGTCGTCTGCGGAGACGCCGTCGACCCAGTGGTGTTGCAAGAAGTCTTGCCAGACAGTTTGCATGTGTGAGCAAACGTTCCCGGTATCGACTTGAGGATTTGCAAATCGTTTCCGTTACCGTCGGCACTCCCGTGTCCTGGAACATAACTCGGTTTTCTACATAATGGTGCCACTTCACCCCTAGCATCCTCCTGAGAGCCTTTGTAATGCATGTTTGCACCCTTTTTAGTGACGAATCACAGGCCGTGCCCCAGCAAGTGATTCCCCAGTTTAAAGTTGGAAGGACAATGGCCTTAAAAAGCCGCACCTTAGCTTCAAGAGATAGGCCGCTGCCTGGACGAAGGAGCCAGTCCATTTTGTCAAGTTTTGTTCTTGCTGATCCATAAGCTCGATCAATTTGTCCCTTCCAACAAAGGCGACGGTCTAAGGTAACTCCGAGGTACGTCACCTTATCTTCGTGCTTGAGCCTATTCCCATCAATGTAAAGGCTACGCGAACGGCCAGGGCGGAGAGCAAAAGTGGCATGTTGCGTTTTGTCAACATTAAGCGCAATGTTCCATCGAGAGGCCCAGCACTCAAATTCGTTTAAGAATGTCTGGACTCGTCGGGACGCAGACGTAGTGGTGCTACCAGCTGAAATGCAGTGTCATCTGCATATGTGGCTAGGAGTGTACCAGGAGCAACTGGGTTTGGAAGGTCCGAAGTGTAAATTGAATACAGGACCGGACCAAGTACGCTTCCCTGCGGGACACCAGCACGAATTGGGCGAAGTCCAGAACGGTGTCCACGAATGTCTACAGCAAACTCCCTATTATCTAAGAACGATACAATGAGATTCCAGATCCTTTCAGGCAAAAGCGGCATTTGCTTGTAGAACAGTCCTTCGTGCCAAACCCTGTCAAAGGCCTGTCGAACATCGAGAAAAACGGCTAAGCAGTATTTGTGGTCTTCGAAAGCCCCAGGACAGGGTTAATTACTCTGTGCACTTGCTCGATAGCACTATGGCGACTACGGAAATCAAACTGGTGGTTCGGAAGTGCGTCTTCAAAGGCGTTAATAGCTAGAAGTCTACCAAGCATGATCCGCTCAAAAATCTTGGAGAAAGTGGACAGCAAACTAACTAGCCCCGGGGAAGAAGCCTGGATTTGGTAACGATCGTATAAAATATATCAGGAGCGGAATATGATCAGAGGAAAGTCCCGGGCACTCTGAGATTGAAAGGATCGCTACATCCAAATTAAGCGTAAGCTTAACCCGCAAAACACCGCGGTGGGTAATAAAAAATAAACCGTGTCCAAAGAGACAACGAATTACACGGGAGATCCAATAACAAAATATTTGCTCCACCTAGCTGAAACTCGACCAGCACTGGGTAATAAGACCCAACCGAAACCATAGCCCCACCAATTTACATGAGGGAGAAAAGCTTGAACGCCCTGGTCAACAAAATTGCTCCGCTAGTCGGGGACGGAAATGTTCATGTTGTTCCGATTACTTAAGGGAATATTCACGAAACCAAACTTCAGACCAAATCCGAAGAACTTTTTCGAGCTGTGTCTAACTACCTGGAGAAAACTAAGAAAAACTACTATACGTACCAACTAAACAGCAGCAAGGGCTGGCAAGTAGTTGAATCGAGCCCGACGTAACCCCCAATAAAGTTATTGATGTCCTCAAAGAAAATGGTTTTTCCGTAAAGAACGTTAGTAATATCATTAACATCATATCATAATATCTTCAAGATAGAGCTGGAGCCATACAGCAGAGTCTTGAAGAAAAATGAGAGAGCCTTTCACAGTTCCGATAATTACCCTGCCAACAAGGAATACCTCCAAAAGAAGAAATGTGGAAACTGCGGAGAAAGTCACACGGCAAACTACAATGGCTGTGTGGGCTACAAGGAGTTGAAAGACCGCATGCGACGAGTGACAATAACGCGCCACCAAAACACTCAAAAAGTGTACACTTACTCAAAAAAGACACCGAAAGTATTTTTCGGGACGGCTGCAAGATCTTCATTTGGTCAGCTAAATATCCTAACAGGAACGGAAAACCCACTCAAGCAGGTGCCAGGACAGTCACAAAGCACACTCACAAACAAATAAAGGGTGTTTTTTTGTCTTTAAAGCCCTGAAACTACAGATCACCACCTGAGACTGACATCGCACAGAACAAACTGGTTAGTTCCGACATTGGACTAAGATGAACTCGTGGCAGCAGCCACTATTTCAACACCACAATTGAAGGACGTGCAAACCAACCATTTCAAAACTAATCTGCAATTGGAACAGCTTGTACTGGAAAAGAGGCGTCTGCCATCAGATCGCCATCTTTAAAACAACGTCTAAGCCGAGCACTGAAGAATGACGCTGACAATGCACAACTACGATACACCGAAACTTTCGCCAACCAATACAAAACATCCGCTGTGGAGAGATCACCCAAATCTGAGCTTGTCAATCAAAAAAGTCACTCCGATAAGAAACTCATCTGGTAGCTGGGCCCGCAGCGACGAAGATAAAGCCGAAACTTTTGCTTCACATCTCGGAAGCGTTTTTCCATTCTCCATTTCTCCGACTAAAAATCGAATCTGAAACTATATCCTTACCAACATTGTTTCAGCCAAAGGAGATCTCGAAAGTCATCGGGGATCTGAAACCAAAGAAGACTCCGCGCGGTGACCTAATTACACCAAAAATGATAATTGAACTCCCAAACTCTGCTATTGAAGCTATTTGTAAACTCTCCAATGGGATCATACGTCTCGGCTACTAACCCCACAAATGGAAAAATCTACTATTATTATGATACCGAAACCCGGAAAAGACCACACAATTCCTTCATCCTACAGACCAATACGTTTATTATCTGTCTAAATTGTTCGAAAAATGCCTCCTTACACGCATAATACCATAACTGGAAGCACACATTGTTATCCCGGCACATCAATTTCCGTCAAAACCATCGAACAACCGAACAAGTTAACAGAATAACATCAGAAATACGCACAGCCTTTGAGCAGCGGGAATATTGCAGCGCAGTATTCCTCATGTATCGCAAGCTTTCGATCGAGTCTAGCTCGAAGGCCTCATGCATAAGATCAAAACACACTTGCCTACATACACTCATAAATTACTTGAGTCGATTACTTACAGAGTAAGGTGCAACACAACAACATCTGATGACTTCATTATCGAAGCTGCAGTCCCGCAAGGAAACGCACGTGGGCCTACTCTGTTCGGCCTATAAGATTTGATACACTTATTTTTAGTACCCGAAAGGAAAAGATTCAATAAATAAATAGCAAAGCATTAAAAAAAAAATAAACTAAAACTAGACTAATACTAATACTAATACTAATTTTGTGCTAAGTAAGATAAAATTGATGCTTTTAGGCTTGGCAAAGAGTCGGTAGTAGAAATAATATGGTATAGTCTATTATAGTCGTAACACAGTACTCTAAACGGTTCAGGCATATCAAAGTTAGATATATATTTAATGTAAGAGGAACATAGTTCCTGGTAATTCTATTAGGCACGGAGAAGCTTATGCGACCCAGTAACTCAGGAATCTCCACATCCCCGTGAATAAGTTTATAGATAAAAGTTGTGCCAGGCATCGTTCTACGGTTTACTAAGGATGGTAGATTAATTAGGTGAAGTCTACTAGAGTAGGATGGTAAAATAAGGCTTGCATTCCAGTTAAGGCCCCGTAGAGCAAATAATAAAAAGTTCTTTTGCACAGACTCTATCCGGTCTATATGTGCACCATACTGAGGACTCCAAACTGCTGAACAGTACTCCATGATTGGACGGACTAGTGAAATGAACAGAGTCTTTGTAACATAGGGATCATCGAATTCCTTTGACCACCTTTTAATAAATCCAAGTACTCCCCTGGCTTTATTCACCAAAGAAGTAATATGGTCACAAAACTTAAGTTTTGGGTCAAGGAGGACGCCAAGGTCATCAACATGCGTAATTCTAGACAACGTGCAACCACCCAGGGTTTTTTTTTTTTTTTTATTCGGACGTTGATGCACTATGATCAGCGCAAACAAGTGGCCCTTACGACACCAAGCAGTGCTTGTTACGCGCGGAGCCTAATAGGCGTAAAAACGAGATCGCGAGAAGTTAAAAAGCGCAATGTAGAAGCGGACAGACTAAGATTAGAAATACGTACGAGACTAATACTAATACTAATTTTGTGCTAAGTAAGATAAAATTGATGCTTTTAGGCTTGGCAAAGAGTCGGTAGTAGAAATAATATGGTATAGTCTATTATAGTCGTTACACAGTACTCTAAACGGTCCATGCATATCAAAGTTAGATCTACAAATATTTAATGTAAGAGGAACATAGTTCCTGGTAATTCTATGAGGCACGGAGAAGCTTATGCGACCCAGTAAGTCGGGACTCTCCACATCCCCGTGAATAAGTTTATAGATAAAAGTTGTGCCAAGCATCGTTCTACGTTTTACTAAGGATGGTAGATTAATTAGGAGAAGTCTACTAGAGTAGGATGGTAAAATAAGGCTTGCATTCCAGTTAAGGCCCCGTAGAGCAAATAATAAAAAGTTCTTTTGCACAGACTCTATCCGGTCTATATGTGCACCATACTGAGGACTCCAAACTGCTGAACAGTACTCCATGATTGGACGGACTAGTGAAATGAACAGAGTCTTTGTAACATAGGGATCATCGAATTCCTTTGACCACCTTTTAATAAATCCAAGTACTCCCCCGGCTTTATTCACCAAAGAAGTAATATGGTCACAAAACTTAAGTTTTGGGTCAAGGAGGACGCCAAGGTCATCAACATGCGTAATTCTAGACAAAGTGCATATTGTGGGTTCACCCGAAAGAATGTCATTACTTTGCACTTAGCGCTATTTAAATCCAAAAGATTTTCACAACACCATGTTTGAAAAGCATTTAGGTCAGATTGTAAGTCTGAACTGCTAGAAATTTCGTTAAATTGCAGGCATAACTTAACGTCATCTGCGTACATAAGAACACGCGACTTTGTCAAGACTAGAGGGAGATCGTTTATAAATAAAGTAAAAAGAAGTGGGCCAAGGTGGTTTCCTTGTGGGACGCCTGAAGTAACTCGGATCAAATCAGAGATCGAGTTTTTAAAGAGGACTCTTTGAGTCCTACCACTCAGATAACTTGAGATCCATGTTAGAAGATCACATGGAAACCCTAATAAGTCTAGCTTTAATACAAGAAGCGAGTGATTTACTGAATCAAACGCTTTACTAAAATCAGTGTAAACTACGTCAGTCTGCATGTTCTTTCTAAAGCCATTTATTACAAAAGACGTTAGCTCCAAGAGGTTTGTCGTCGTAGATCTTCGCCTTATAAATCCATGTTGACATGGAGATATAATCGATCTACAAAGATGTTGCAAATGGGGTGTAATAGTGTTTTCGAAAAGCTTTGGGATGGCGGATAATTTGGATATGCCTCTGTAATTACTTGTATTGCATTTATTTCCTTTCTTATGAAGGGGAATGACAAATGACTCCTTCCAAATAAGTGGGAAATGAGATGTTTTTAAAGACAAGGTAAACAATTTGTACAGAGGTCTACACAGAGTTTCAGCACAGTATTTAAGCACGCAGCCTGGAACTCCGTCCGGAACCGGTGAATAGACTGGCTTAATTTTATGGAGATCCAAAAGAAGGGAGCTTTCGCTCCCTTCGAAGGGACTTGGTATGGCATTTGACTTGGGTATGGCATTTGAATAAGACGGATTTGGACGGGATGAAACAGAATAAATTGTCTGGAAAAACTGGGCAAATAGATCGGCAATTGCCTGATCAGAGTTTGCCGTAGAGTTTTCGAATGATAGCGATGCAGGGTAAGAGGCTGATTTACGCTTAGTGTTAACAAAATTATAAGACTGTTTTGGATCTTGTGAAAATTGGACCCTACAACGAGTCAAATAGCTTTTATAACACCGGGCGTTAAGCACGATAAAATTTGACCGAGCCCTTAGGTACCGAGAGAAGGCAGATTGTGAACCGCACTTTTTAAATTTATTGAAAAGTCTGGACTTAATATTTTTTAGGTGTGACAACTTTTTATTTGAAATTGACGGATAGTATAACGGAACACACAGATAAAAGAAGGAATTCAATGCATTATAAAAGATATTAACGGCCTTAGCCAAGTTAGTGCATGAATAAAATTCGGACCAGTCATAGCCGGATATAAAAGTATTTAAAAGTTGAAAGTTTGCCTTACGAAAGCAGCGGATTCGTTTAACCGACTTTTCGGATTTTTTATTCAGCTCTGTTCTTGCGTCTACAGTCAGCTCTAAAGTTGGATGATAAGGATCTTCCGGTTGTGTAAGTGGTGATGTTCTTGATAGGCAAACGCCTTCTGAATTTGAAACAAAACACAAGTCCAGTAAACGTCCTAAGGACTTCTTAACATGGTTCACTTGGGATAGCGCAATGTCAAGCAAGCCGTCAATAAAGTCATGCTGCGCTAAAGGAAGTAAAATGTTAGAGTTTTCGTCAGGGGACCATATCGCACTAGGTATACTAAAATCACCCAATACTATTAACTGATCTCGATCTGACAGTTTTTTGGAAATGGGCTGAATAACGGAAAGGAGATTTGCGTAAATAGGGAACTCAGATGATGGTGGGATATATGAACAAGTAATATATACAAAACTACCGGGAAACGATAATTTTATACCTAGGAATTCGATGTCATAAAATTCTTCGAAAGTTAGTAATTCAGACGAAAAGGTGGAGTCGACAGCGATCAGGACTCCACCTCCCCGTCTGGACTGACGATCAAGCCTGTAAATTGTGTACTTACCCTGGAGAATTTCGGATTTAAGAATATCCGGCCTTAACCAGGTCTCTGTACATACCATAATATTATATGGGAATGAAAAACTATCAGAGTAAAATTTAGTCAGCTTACTAAGTAAGCCTCTTGAATTCTGATAGCAAAGAAGAAAAGAGGAGGCTAGTTTTTTTCGATAGAAGAGGATGTGGAGGGCGCTGGGGATGGTTCCATTTCCCCTGAACTATTATTTTTCCTCTTAGCTGGGGAGTACGAACTCTTTTACAAATATGCCCTCGGGCCAGAAACCGGTGGAGCACACAGATGCAAAAAGAACACAAGGAATACCAATCTTATATGATAATACTTTCCTAGCATAAGAGAATGTAAATTTTTCGACCTTCAAATCATCAACTTGGATTTTGTTACGGATATAAGCCGTAATATCCAGTGATGAGAGGTCTGGGGCGAGCCGTGAAACAAATACATGTTTTAGCTGGGGCACCCGAACACAAGTAACCGTTTTTGATACAACACATGCAACCCTTTTTGGTACTACAGAATTTGTATCTGTACTACCAGTATCGGCCGGTAATCCGGACGTTAAGTCTACATGAGGTGTTGGGGCCACTACTTTATTTTGATCGGACAGAGCGGAAGTACCTAGCGGAGCCACATCGATTCCAGCAACTTCGGATACCGAATCACTTTTTGCCCCCGATCTTAGTACCATTTGAGTGGCGCCTAAGATTGACAGCTGAGCTGGAATCGAATCGCGGGCAGCAGGTTGCACGGAACCTGCCATTCATCGCAGTAGTAGCGAAGGCCACTCCTCTTATCGATGGCATCACGAACCAGGCCAGAATAGCCAAGACACTTTGCGTCTAAATTTTATCACATGTATGGCAGGGAATACTTTGCTGTCCAGCAGAGATAACCTTCTTGCAATTTTTTAATGAACAGAAAGCCATTTCGCTGACCACGGACCACTGTGCACTATAGCGGTCAAAAAATCGAAAGCGCTCAAGAACTTTTTAATGAGAGATCAAACAGAGCGACAGAGCGGGAGCGAAACACCGAATAACTTTGATGTTAGGCACCACGAAACGAGATAGAAACGAAAAGAGAGAGAGAGAGCGGGATAACCGATTAACTCCGGTATAAAACACCTCTGAGAGATATTGCCGTTGGAGTGCGAGCCGTTCCAACAGCGCTCAACGACGAAGGGAAAGACTGAAAAGAGGGGCAATAGAAAACAATAACAACAAGCCAGCACCGAATTAAATTATGATAAGAACTTTTTGTTTACTAAACACAAGTTAATCACGATGCACTCGCGAAGCGAACGGAAAGTAGAAATGTTAAAGAGATTTACGTAAACCCCGGTGGTTTCAATAAGAAAAATGAAAATTCGGAGCGCAAACCGTTCTCTGTGAAGACGCACAAAAATATTTTGAACGCACTCTATGGCTGATTATGAACCGGAATAAATGCGTTGTTTTGTTGGAATGTAAAATTGCAATGGTTTCCGCAATATATTTTGATGCGTCTTGAGGGAGTATTGCATGTAATATTTGGTTATCTGTGGTTACCATGTAGGCAGTCATTTCTTTGGTACACCATCGGTGTACAAAAAGGTATGATTGTTACATTTATTTTTTTCATCCAAAAAGCCTTCCTAAAAATTTTTTTGATTGTATCCATCGTGTGTAAAATTAGATTAGTGATTAAAATAACTTCTGTTAAGTGCTCTCGGGATTCGATTTTGCTGGTCATTTCTTTTGGTTTATCGACATATACAGTTTTATTGAGAGGTCAATTATGCTTTGAAGGCAAAATTCTGTATATTTTAGTTTTCTTTGTGTTTAATTTATTGTAAACTGTTTGTAGGGGGGCGCCGTAGGCGTTTATAATTAGGTTTGAAAGTTTTGCTTTTGAGCGCTGGAATCTGATTTTTATTGAAGACGAACACGCCATCTTCAAGATATTGTAATAGAGCAAAAAGCTTCCATTGGACTATACTAGGGCAGTCCATAAGTACCTCACCGCCCGATGGCGTCACTATCGCAAGAGAAATTTACTATCGTGTAGTACATTCTCTTAGACGGCTACTCTCGAAAATTCAGCCGAATCGGGCACGTAGTTTTGTTTTGACTGCGTGTGGAATCGGACGTGCCCGCGGATTTTAGAGAATGGAGAAAGAGTAATATCGGTCTGTGATTTGATTCCTGTTTTTGGAAGGGAAATCGCGCAGCGAATTCAAAGAGCGCTTGGATGCTGTGTACGGTGACTCTTTTCCTTCGATGGCGACCGTCAAAAATTGGTTTAACGAGTTTCAACGTGGTCGCACGTCGGTTTTTGATGAGCCACGCCCAGGTGCCCCGAAAACGGCTACCACGGAGGATAACTTAACAAAAATCCACGATCTCGTATTGGCAGACCGCCGATTGAAGATACGCGAGATAGCTGGGTCAGTAGGCATGTCAAAAGACCGCGTGGGTCATATCCTGCATGAAATTTTGGGCATGAGAAAGCTGACGGCGCGATGGATGAAGCGTATGCTCACTCCGGACAACAAACGCAACCGTGAAACCACTTTAGAGCAGGGTTTGACGCTGTTTAAGCGCAATCCGAAGGAGTTTCTGCGTCGACGAAACATGGATCCAGTGGTACACACTAGAGACCAAGGAACAGTTGAAACAGTGGACTTCACCCGGCAAACCTGCTCCACAGAAGGCGAAGACTGTCCCATCGGCCGGAAAGGTAAACGGTTTTTTGGGATTCACAAGGTGTGATATTCATCGACTACCTGGAGAAGGGCAAAACGGTCACAGGGCTGAACTACGCCGAATTATTAAGCCGATTCGCCGGCGAATTGCAAAAAATACGGCCCCATTTGGCAAAGAAAAAAGTGCTCTTCCATCATAACAACGCGCCGGCCAACACTTCCGCCCTCGCCAAGGCCAAATTTGTCGAATTGGGCTACGAACTGCTACCCCATCCACCATGTTCTCCAGATTTAACACCATGTGGCTTCTTTTTGTTTCCAAACTTGAAAAAGTCACTCGCTGGACAGAAATTTGTGTCGAATGAGGAGGTCGTCGCCGCCACAGAGGTAGAAGATAGAAACATGAATCATTGTACACATACTTAGAAAATAAAAATTGGAATTTATTTGTTTTTTCAGCTGAACCGCTCACAATTATGTTTTCAAATAATTAAATGGTATATTTTTTAAGAAATTTAAATAAATGTATTTATTTGCTGCATTTTTATAATTCACATTTTAAAGTTGATTTGGATCCCTGTAAAATTAAGTGAAACGTTAGTTAGGGCCCGAAGTTAAGTTTTTGACGTTAATAATCTATTCGTCTCTTCCTCCAACTCATTATGTCCGCATTCCTACCTTATTATTATTATTGTCATCACATGTCCCTGTTCTTGAAAGCGTTATATTAGGATATTCCAAAAGATAACTTCTATAACTTCTGTCGGTAGCCTTTTAAATGGTTTAATCTTTGGCGTTCCTTTAGATTTATGGTAGAACTCAGTGGGTCAGAAGAATCTAATGCTCTGTTATACACGTCTGACATAGTATTTGGGCGGCTGCTTTTTCTTGCATGAGATACCCTATTTCATAAATATAATTTATTGCGCAATTGGGTTTTAACGTATGAGCTAAACGTTTTTGTACGTAAGTCTTTAAATTTGTTGGTCATACTCACAAGATATGGCAATTAAAATTATGTAAAACTTTTTCAAAGTGGTCTCGTTGAATGCTAAAGCCTATTCTGGACTTATTTTGGTGATCTCATTCTGATCAAATTGATTCGCTATGCCAGCTTTGTTTTCGCTATTCAATACTTTTTGAAGTAAAAGGTCGTCCATTTTCAATTGTTTTGACGATACATAAGCCGCATGCAACTACAGTGGCAATGAATTTTCAGTTTTATTTGCCAGTTTAGATGCTTAATTTTGCTTTAACCTTGATCCTGCCTCAGTATACGGTCAAGCGTTTGCGACCGGGCTCTTCACGTGGAATATAATCTTTTGCGGTCGAGCATTCAATGAAGAACATACGTTACCGATCTAAATACCGATGGTAAATTTGATTTAGGTCAATTTTTCCAGAGGCTTAAACACAAATATAAAGACAAGATCAGTCAACTATGTCATTCCAATGTACCAATTTCAAAAAACTAACTTCTAACCTCCTTCTTTCCTATCAGAATGCAAGAGGTTTGCGTAGCAAACTCACTAAATTGTATTCCGATAGCCATTCCTTTGCATCTCATATTATTGTGTTTACAGAAACCTGGTTAAAGCCGGAAATCTTTAGCTCCGAAGTTTTAATTGGAGTTGATTCAAACCTCCCGTCTGAGGAGTTTTTTTTTGATGAATTCAATACCATTGAATTTATTTGTGTAAAGTTATCGCTTCCTGGTAACTTTATATACATAACTTGCTCATATATTCCGCCGTGTTCTGAACTTCCTGATTATTTAAATCACCTATCCGTTATTAAGTCCGTTGAAAATAAGCTTTCCGATAGGGATCAGTTGGTAGTTCTAGGTGATTTCAATATACCTGGAGTTACTTGGTCCACTGAGGATGGATCGAATGTCTTACTACCTATAGCACAGCATGATTTTATTGACGGCCTGCTTGACATATCTCTATCTCAAGTAAACCATGTTCGAAATTCATTAGGTCGCCTACTTGATTTGTGTTTTGTATCAAATCCTGAAGGTGTGTTTCTGTCCAGAGTAGCACCACTCACGCAACCTGAAGATCCATATCACCCAACAATCGAACTTTCATTTGATACGGGTAGAGTTATAGAAGAAAAATCAGAAAAATCCAAACGAATACATTGTTTTCGCAAGGTCTGATCTTTACTTATGCATTAATATGTCCGATGCAGTTAAAGTTTTTCCGTCAACTTCCAATAAATCACCTTGGTTTAGCAAAGAGTTGACACACTTAAGAAATGTCAAGTCCAGACTTTTTAGGAAATATAAAAATACCGGTTCTCAATCTGTTTTTACTAGATATTTAAGTGCTCGGTCAAGATTTACCGTGCTTAATGCTCAGTGTTATAATAGTTACTTAAACCGTTGTAAGGTCCAGTTCTCTCCGGACCCGAAACAGTTTTATAATTTTGTTAACACCAAGCGTAAATCTAATTATTTTCCTTCCTCGCTGTCGTTCGAGAACATGACGGCAACCACAGATCAGGCAATAGCCGATTTTTTTGCCCAATTTTTTCAAACGACTTACTCTACTTTAGATTATTCATCACAGCCTTATTCTTACACCATATCCAAGTCAAACCTCATATTCTGTCCCACTTTAACAGAAAACTCTCTTCTTTTGGATCTTCTTCGTATTAAGCCTGTTTATTCGCCAGGGCGAAGGGTCAAAGGGTCCTTTTTAAAAATTCAATTTCTGAAATTCTCCGGTGTCCCACAAGGGAGCCATCTGGGTCCGTTACTTTTTACATTATTTATTTACGATCTTCCCTCAATTATAAGTCATTCTCGCGTACTTATGTACGCAGATGATGTTAAGTTGTGCCTGCAGTATAAGGACATTTCCTGCCATTTAGACTTGCAATCCGATCTAGATAATTTTCAGAACTGGTGCCGAGATAATTTACTAAATTTAAACGGTTCCAAGTGCAAGCTGATGACTTTTTATCGGGCCAATCCGATATACGCGACTTACACGTTAAGTTGCAGCTCTTTGGATAGAATAACTCTTGTAAACGATCTTGGCGTTCTCTTGGACCCCAAACTAAAATTTTCTAATCACATTTCGTCCATGGTTAATAAAGCCAGAGGAGTGCTTGGATTTATTAAAAGGTGGTCAAAAGAACTCGATGATCCTTATTTGACTAAAACTTTATTTATTTCGCTAGTCCGTCCGATTCTGGAGTATGGGTCTCCCGTCTGGAGTCCACAATACGGAATACATATTAGTCGTATTGAATCTGTACAAAAAAACTTCCTTCTTTTTGCTTTACGGCGCCTAAACTGGGATGCAAATCTTATCTTACCTTCTTATTCTAGTAGACTTCTTTTGATTAATTTACCATCCCTAGCCAACCGTAGAACGATGCTTGGTACTATCTTTATTTATAACCTTATACATGGTGATATTGACTGCCCCGACTTGTTAAGTCGGCTAAACTTTTCTGTGCCAAGTAGATTAACTAGAAATTATATTCCCCTAATTTTAAATCATTGTTGATCTAACTATGCCTTGCATGAGCCTTTCAGAGTATTATGTTCTGACTATAATAGACTTTTTCCTGTAATATCAAATCTTGACTCTCTGCCGAGCCTAAAACGATTAATACTTGCTTCATTGGCACAAGATTGATCTAACTAATACTTTTTTCCTCGGACCTTTACCTTTATTTTCCTATCTCGCGTCTATCTTATCACGAATCGTGCCGTACGATACACGGCTACGCCCCTCGGTCGGTTGGGCGGGTAAGTGGGCCGTGGCACTCCGCGCGAAAAAAAAAAAAATAAAGCTAAATTAACAAAAACACAATCAACACTAACAGAAACACCAACTATGGCTTTTGACAGAGTTATTGTGAATAGTACTCGTCAGCGTAGGCTAATGTTTTGTGTTTTTGAACTAAGCTTGATAAGCTATTGTGTACGATAAAAAAAATTACAGAAATAGGAGATTCTTGAGGTTGATATGTAAATGGCTTTGATTAGCTCGGACCCTGTTATTTGTTTTGGCCACAGCCCCATTTTATTAATTGTTCAATGATTCCTACTTTTCCAAAGGGTTTCTCGAAGTCAAAGGATGTTATTAAGATAGTCTTTTTTCTAGCAGGGATATGTTGATAATAGTATCTACATAGAGTAGACAGTCGATAGTAGACTTTCCCTTTTTAATTTCAACTTTACAACTGCTAATTAGTTTATTGGAGCTAGCAAGCCACCACACTTTCGTTTATCAATTATTTTGTCCAAAGTCTTGGCCATACACGGGTTGAATAAGATAGATTTTGTTATGGAACTGCGTCGTCCTGGGACGGCGCCGGCTAGCTCCGGAATCCTCAGGGCGGGGTACCCCCAATGTCCCTACAGTTTCCACAACATTAAACATCGATGACTATCGACGTCTCACTCTACAAATACTAACATCTCTAATAACCAAAACGTAAGCAAAACCAAAAATATACAAATCGGGACAAATACGACGGAAAAGTGGCATAAGATGTGGCTGCCACAGCGCACCCACCCTTCCTGTAGTGCCCCTAGTGTCGCGAGGGAGGGAATCACTGCCAGGCGGTCTACGACCGGTCCATCTCCCCCAACAGGTAAACGATTTAATATTTACAACTTATATGCCTTTGCAGGTAAGGATGCTTCTTCATAGGCGTGACCCCAAACGCACCAGCGTTTTGGAAATAAACTAAGGGGTCACAGCAGTAGTACCGACAAGGTCGGGAAACTAGCCACGGTCACCGCGGAACCAAATCTTCGCGCAGGCTTGGTTGGGACTGCTGCACCATTTGGGGCCACCTAATCCTGGGGAGCTCCGAGGGATGAGAAGGGACGTGCGTAAAGATAAATGCCTATGGACCTGAGTGTTTCCCTTACATTTAGGGATTCCCGCGATCAAATTTGCTGAACAGAACGAGGGGCGAGAAAGAACGGACGCCGGTAAATCCGCATTGATTGACAACGATGGTAAGTACAATTTACAAATTACAGATTCTTAAATAACATGTGCCAAGGGACTGCCGTCAGCGCAGCTTTTTGCCCCTAGTGGCAGCCGCTAGCGAAGGGACTGAGGCCAAGCGTGATTGGTGCCGTCCCTGCTAGGAAAAGGCGGCCGAGTGCGTGTCGCTGGACTTCAGCCAGGACAAGAAAAGCTTGCAGGAATACATATGCTGCGGGCGGCACATGGTAGCGCGAAACAGGGCCTCGTCACCCACACAGATCCGGAACGGACTCACCGGCGTGCTCCTCAGGCGGCGGGATTGTGGGCCAGTTCACTGGACTGTGCTGCTATTGAAGTATGTATCTCATTGGATGGTGGCCTCCTATGGGTTGCCGGTCAGGTTAAGGCCGACTTCTCCGCAAAAAAATATTAGCTGGTCTCCGCCGAAAAAAGGCAGCTGGTGTCCGCCGAAAAATGGTTGCTGGTCTCCGCCAAAAAATTACCGGGGCCCTTTTTATGGGTCCCCGGATAGTCCTAAGAACACTAAATAAAATAACTAATAAAATAAGTGCTTCACCACTAACTTACTTTATTTAATTTGCGGGCGCGGTTTTAGTTGGATCTCTCTGATTCGAAATATGGCAGCTACTGACTTGCACTTTCAGTCTCGCCTACCTTCATCGCCATCTTCCCATTTAGTGCTCTCAAAAGTGGGTCATTGGACGATCCAAAAATGGTTAAGAGAATCCCCCGAGCGAACCGGGATTCATTTAAATAGTTAAATCGCCCAATGACCAACAAAAGGGGGCGCCACTGCGTTCTGTTACCCTGCCTACGCTATCGGTAATTCCCTTGCCCTCGATTTCGATCTATGTACCTCTAGCCGGTTCCAACTCGAAATGCAACAATTTGTATGATGCAAGTGCACTTTTGTCTTTCCCAGATTTTTAGATTGGGACTAGAGTCGATATGAATGGTTTCTAATGATTTAAGCACCTAAAAATTGTTTGGAAAACTTATCTTGTGATTGTGATGTCCAGTGCCTAGAAAATGCGTTGGGAAAGTCGTCTGGGTTTGTTGTTATTGTTATATTGTGTTTATATTCAAAAAAGTGTATTTGTGATGACTTGTGACGATGTGTATCAGGGATGACATATATGAGATATTTGCGCTTTGTAATTTATTTATACCCTTTACTCGTAGAGTGCCGGGAATATTATGGTCGTGGCACTGGACCATTAAGTTTCTCCATGGTTTATTTAGGTTGCTTGCTATTTGGTTGGTTTGTGTTAATACAAGGTCTTGGTTATCAAATTCATTAGTAAGAGTCTCGTGTTTACCCCAGTTCGCTTTTTTGCTGATAAAACTTTGTTTATAATAAATTATCTGGCGTTCTTCTTGGAATATGTCAAATTTTATTGGAAAGTGGTAACTTCCTCGGAGCGTGTCCATAATTTTTAAATTGCATTGCGTTAAGAGATGGAGAATATAATAAGGCTAGATCAATGTGGCTATTCGAGTCGCGTGTTGAAGAGTGTGTTGGCTGTCCGTTGATAAGATCTAGGAAGTTTTTCAGGCATTGTCTCAATACTCTTCCTCTCTAATTTGTAAATGGAGGATCCCCAAAGTGAATTCGTTCCATTGTGGGCTATTGTTATTTTTAAGTGGGAGGTAGGAAACATGAAAAAATGTTTATTTGTATTCAACATAAATTATAAGACTGTGGTCGCTGCGCTTGCTGTAAGATTTGCAAACGAAACGCGACCGATCGTACCGACTGTCAAATGCGATCTGCGCACAGAGTACTATATTTAAATGCACAGCATCATACTCTAATCTGATCTGAGCCCCGTCCAGGCAGAATGTTGTAAGACCAGCTCAGGCTTCTGCTCACTCGGCTCGGGTACAAAATACACGCTTTTATAATTGAATACCTCGAGTGGGGTCATTTGAATCCAACAATTTATTGAATCCATTTTGTATGAAAATTAGTCATCGTGCCCAGGAAAATTTAATTTGTTCATGCCTTCTGATTTATTAAATAGAGTTAAAAAGCGCTGCTTGAGTGCGTATAGTCAATAATCTGTCAATTTCGTTTGATTTTATGACTCGTTTACTAAAATCATTTGGACTCTTGAAAATAATGGAAAAAGGACATGATCTATAGCCCAGTTTACAGATGAGTACGCATTTCATAGAAAAGTTTTTTAAAGATGATAAAAAATTGTTGCTTTTTCGTGTAAGAGGAAGAGATTTGCATGCACCTATTTCACAAACGCTTAAATATTACACCCTTGTAAGAACCAGATTTTGATTTGTATCTTCAGAATTTGCATCTACAAAATTGTCACGCAAACCCGTCTTTTTTTGTCAGAAAATCTGATTAATAAATGTCGCAAAGAGTTCACTCAGGTAGTGCGAAGATGCATCCATTGTTTTCGATGTAAGCCTGTTCTGATGCGGATAGGTTTGAAGCCAAAGGGCAATAAATAAATAAGTTAGAAATGCGAGACACTTTCTTAATTAATCCTAGACGAATTTCGCCAAGAAACACAGTTTCAATACCCAGTTTTATCATATTAATAACCTGCAATTCATTAACAAATTAATTTACTAAAAATTGCCCGCGTTGCGCAATGATATTAACTTTCTGCCTAACAGTCGTATTTTCAATTTGTAACAATACAAACCTAAGAAAAAATCTCTAAAAGCGGACGGACCAGCTTCGTTTCATTGTTATTGTTTCGCTCTCGGCATTGTCATTGTCATACTTATCAATAATAAAAAAACAACACTACACGGATACAATAAGGGATTTTAAAAAAAACTACCCAATTTTACAAGTAATCACGGGGGTACTAAAGGGGCGATTATAATTAAGTTATACAAAATAAGTACACAAAAGAATAGGTTAAGGAAGTAAATTAAAAAGAAAACAAAACAAAAGAAAACATAGGGGATAGTATGTCTGGAAATATTTATATTCCATTGACTAGACAAAATCAGGTAAAGAGGAAGTTGGTTATTAGGAGAGGATAGTAGAAGGAGAGGCACGTCGGTAGAACAAGTATTGTGATTGATAATGGACAAAAAATGTTAGCAATAGGCCAAATAGCAGTCTAATCAACAAGGATCAGTGTAGAAGGTGCAGCCGATAGATCTCGAGAATTGGATGGTGTAATTGGAACCGCATAAAAAGGGCTCAGGCTTCCCATTTAAGGGCTAGAAATCGAAACAAGATCTGATAATGCAGTTATCTCACATAAAGGAAAATAAATTAGACATAGAAACGCTGTACACACTACAAGACCAAAATTTTACTTAAATAGATACAGATATTTCATCCCAATACCGATGAGACGGGAATTAACAACCACCGTTTGACCAGGCTTAATCGCCGAGGGGTGGGTGGGAAACAATCTGACAATATAGAAACCGACAGACTAAGTTATAGTTAAACGAACAGACTGAGAAAAGTTCTAAGAGTAGAAGTTAAAAGACTTTATTAACCAGATGGTAGAGGAGCCGGATATCGCTGACCTGTTATCGGGGCTGGAATGAAAATTCCGGAAGTTGCCCGTACCACAGTTCAATCTCACAAGCCGAGAAAAGATTGATAGCGAAGTTTTGGGCATTGCACGAGTTACCGCCTCAGCAGTTACCCTCGGCGGCTCCCCACCGAAACCCCCTCGGTAGCCCAACATCTAACAGCCAAAGTACCGCCTCCGCAAATACCTCGGCGGTATTTGCTCCACTTATGCATTCGTTACAATTTTTAATTCCATTCCGCTAGGTCAGCACAATTAGAGGCGAACATTTAAGCATTGAAAGACGAATAATTAAATAAAGAATTCAGTTTGAGATTTATTGTCAAAGTGGCGCAGTCGGTAGCCCTTCGATAATAAAGTACAACAGTAATAAGAAATGAAAAAAATAATAAATAAAAAATAATGAAGTACAACAGCATAAGAAATGAAAGAAAAAATTATTAATAAAAGAGAAATTTGAAAGGATAATAGGGCAAGTGCAAAGTGTCCGAAGCTGAACAACATCAGGGTGAAATAGATTAATAAGAAGATATTCACATAGAACATGTTTAATAATTTGAAGAGTTAAGTTGGAATTTAAATTAATAGTGGTCGTGTTTATGAACGAAATGAAAAGTTCGATTGCAACAAATGGCTCGTAGTCGAACGTCGGCGAACGGTCAAGAGCATCGACGGTTCGATGGTGCGTCGAGCAGTCCGATCGAATGTTCGACCGAGTTGTTAGCTGTGCATCGAACCATCGTCAACCACAACCGTCTGCCGATGCTCGTCGACAGCCGACCGTGAATGGTAGAGTTAGGGTGTTGCAGACAGTTCGATGTTGCGGTATTGGTATTGGTCGTGCACGATCGGTGACAGTCGCGGAAGGTTGCAGACAGCTCGGGTCGAGTTGGCAACAGTTGTCGACAAGTTCAAACCAATACAGGGTTGCCCATATTCGACGGACCCATCTGACGACGCCATAACTTTTGACAGAGATGCCAGATCGCTTAATGACATACCGCGTTTGAAGCGTCAGTCCAAGCAGATTTTTACCATGGAACAATACACGCCACGCGAGCGCTCTGAAATAGTTGAAATTTACATTCAACAGAACAAGTCAATTGTGAAAACTCAGAAATTGTTTCCGGGCCGTTTGATGTCGAAAAGTGGTGATTTGGACTGGCCACCGCGTTCGCCCGATTTGACGCCGCCTGACTTCTTCTTGTGGGGATGTTTGAAGTCAAGGTTTACGTTAACAAGCAAGGACCCTAGAAGAGCTCAAGGACAACATTCGTGAAGAAATAGCCGCTATTCCGGCCGAAATGTTGGCGAAAACGATGGAAAATGCTGAAAGGGCACAATACGCCATCAACGAGAGGCGGCCATTTGAAAGATATCATATTCAAAATTGATGTAAACAAATCTACTTGGAACAAATTAAATGATTAAGATTGCCAACCGCCAAATGTTTATTTTTTTTTGATTTTTAAAAAAACATGGGTCCGTCGAAATGGGCAACCCTGTACATTGGTACCACGGGCCATGAAAGGGGGAAATGTAGGCGCTAGCCAGGCTTAAGCGTTTAATTGGTTTTTGGGCGTTAGAGTGGGCGTGGCAAACTTTTATTAGGCCAATCGATAGGTATTGACGAAACAAATACATATCAATTAAAATTTTCATAATAGCATCAAAACTGTGGCCACAGCTTGTGGCTTGTGGGCGTCAGAGGGGGCGTGGCACCATTTTGAAACAAACTTGCGCTGCGTAGGAACTCCTAAAATCTACATGCAAAATGCCAATCTTCTAGCTTTTATAGTTTCCGAGATCTCAGCGTTCATACGGACGGACAGACAGACGGACGGACGGACAGACGGACAGACGGACATGGCTAGATCGACTCGGCTAGTGATCCTGAACAAGAATATATATACTTTATAGGGTCGGAAACGCTTCCTTCTACCTGTTACATACTTTTGCACGAATACAATATACCCTTTTACTCTACGAGTAACGGGTATAGAAATATACAAAACATTCAATAAATAAAATAACAAAGAAATCTGATATGAGAGTATTCACATGTAGTAAGCGATACACTGTAACGAACAGGGTAGTCGTTTAGCATGGATGGCAAAAAAAAAGAAAAAAGTCAAGAAAGGGAGAAAATACCCAAATGGCAATGACTGTCCGCATTTGGCTCTGATGCTGTATCGCACAGCTGTGCAGTTGGCTTCAGCATGCCGGGTAACAAGGACTAGAAGAAAAAAATAAGAACAATAAATAAACAGTAAATAAATACGTAAATTATTAAATATGATAGTAGGAGACGGAAGTAAGAATAACAGGAGGAAATAAATAAATAAAAAAATGACGAATACAAAATTTTAAAAGACTATAATAAAACCCATTTTTGCAAATTTTGTTTATCAATCTGAGAGATAAAGTTCCAGAACTCCATTTCACCACACGGAAACTCGCGGACCACCACCCTAAAAACAAAAAGAAACAAATAACAAAACTAAAAATACACTAAATTAAGCACATAATATATACTTAAGTACACTACAAAAACAAACAATTGCACAAATAAAAGAGTTACGAGAGAAGTAAGAGAAAGAGACAGTTCAAGCTCATTAAACCTAGATCTGTTATGACAGAGGAGAGTAGGCCTACAGCAATGGCGACTACAAGTGTTTTAGAAGCTATCAAGGTAATAGACCTGGTAGAAATTATTCCGAAGTACGAAGGAGACTCGGCTAAATTAGATGGATTTATAGGAGCGGTAGAACAGGTGCTAGGCCTAATCAAGGGAGAAGAAAAATCAAACGTAGGAGTAATCGCACTTAGAGCGGTAAGGAGTAAGATTATAGGAGCAGCGGATAAAGTCCTAGATTTAGATGAGTCGGAGTTAAATTGGGATCAGATAAAGAGAGTATTGATTACCCATTTCAAAGACAAGAGATCTGAGCAGGATTTGATTATGGAATTGACCCACATTACAAAAAAAAAGTTAGATGTGGAGGCTTTATACACCAAAGTTATGACCCTGAAGAAAGCCCTAGTGATTTTGGCCAAGTCCAGCGAGCAAGGCATATTGTTGAGGAGTGAAAAGACCAAGTGGTATGAGGAGATGGCCTTAACCGCCTTTGTGTCAGCCTTAAAAGGACCGATAGGGGTAACTATCAGGAACATGGGGGTAACCAATATAGCTATAAGGCCTATGAAATAGCCTGCAGAGAAAAGAACTTGGGTGCCTTGGTGGAAGCTGAATTTGAAGCAAAAGGTCAAGGACTGACTGAGTCGCAGGGCAAAGAGGGTAAGTAAATTCCCGAGTCGTAGACTGGCACTTGATCGCAGTACCGGTGGGCAGGAAATACCCAACCACAGTTCCCAATGCCGTTTCCGATGCACAACATGAATGGATGGCCAGGATTTGGATTTCCGTATCCAATGATTGGTAATCCATTCAGGACAGACAATTTTAATCAGGAAGAAACTGCCAATTATGCAAGACCATATCGTAACTATCAGAACAAGAATAATAATTGGAGCAATAATTGGAATTATGGACAAAATAGTCGAGATAGGCAGTGGTATGGCAACAACAATTATAACAACAACAAACCTAGAGAGGGTCAGCTAGCAATCCAGGCGACTGGAGATGCAGAAGGCAGTGGCCAGACAAGGATGTCTAGAAATTCAAACTACTCCGGACAATAATATAATTCGAACTATTCAAGGCAGTCGAATAATTCGGCCAATTCAAAACGGTCATATAATTCGACTAGTAACTCAGAGAGGAGAGGAAATCGGCCGGCAACCACTGGTCAGCTGCATAACATCCAAGAGGAGGATGCAAATTTTTCGCAATCAGCCTCGAGCAACCAACAGGATATTTAGGGACTAGGAGGGGTCACTCTACCCTACCTTACGTATTTATTCGTCCCGAACTGGCTCAATCACAATACGTTAAAGACCTACAAGACCCAATTGCGATCAAGACAATTACACAATCTCATAAAATTTATAAGGAAGCATAATTACCAACGTTCAAAAAACTGGGAGGAGTAGCGATGATTAGGATTCTACTTTTCAGATTCCACCAGTTTTTTGAAGAGTTAATCGGGAAAGATAAATTACAACAGTTAAAGGCCGTGATCGACATAGAAAATGGTTGGTTCCGCACGGTGGAGGAGAAGTTATATATAGACCAAGCGAAGTTCACACAATAGAAGCAGATTAAAAAAGAGTAATTTCTATTCCGGTACAAGTATTTGGGTATTTCTTGTTAAGTAAAACAACAGTAAAGGAAGATATGATAATTTCAGAAGGAATTTACAGGGCAGTGGCTGGACAGAGCCTGGTAGAAGTAACAAACTATGCAGAAATAGACCAGGAGTTGTTTTTGGAAGAACCACTAAATGTTGTAGAATTCAAAACCGAGCAACATTTCGAACATAATAATATAGAAGAGGCAGGGAACAAAGATAAAAACATACCGTTCCACAAGATCAGGACAGAGCATTTAAATAGCGAGGAGCTTAAAGAGCTTCAGAGAATTTGCAGGAAGTACCCGAAGGTATTCTATAAGGAAGGCGATAATTTGTCTTTCACTAATGCGGTCAAACATCAAATCAGAACAAATTATAACATACCAGTTTATGCCAGACCGTACAGATATGCATTCAAGGAGAGACAGGAACTTTGAAAACAGCTAGAAAAGCTATTAGATCAGAAGATTATTAGACATAGCCACTCACCATGGAGTGCGCCGGTTTGGCTGGTGCCCAAAAAGAAGGATGCCTCTGGAGAAAGGAAATGGAGAATGGTGGTAGACTATAGGAAATTAAATGAGAAAGTAATTAAAGACAGATACCCCCTACCAATAATAAGCGATTTATTGGATAACTTAGGGAGAGTCAAATATTTCTCAACTTTAGATTTGGCGTGGGGATACCAAATCGAGGTAAAGGAGGAAGATATCCCGAAAACAGCTTTTTCGGCTGAAGGAGGGCATTTCGAGTATGTACGAATGCCTTTCGGCTTGAATAACGCTCCCACAACCTTTCAAAGGTTAATGAATAACATTTTCGGAGAAGTGCTAGGCAAATGTTGTCTCATATACATGGACGACATTATGGTGTTCTCAATGTCGTTCCAGGAACACATCACAGATTAAGAAAGAGTTTTTAAGAAGCTTGGAGAAGCAAATTTTAAACTGCAGGACAAGACAGAATTTTTGAGAAAAGAGGTAGAATATTTAGGGCATGTAGTAACCCAACAGGGTATTAAACCAAACCCAGGGAAAGTCGAAGAAATAAAAAGATTCAAGATTCCCAAGACTAGGAAGCAGATTAAATCATTCCTAGGTCTGTTGGGGTACTATGGGAGATTTGTACGAGATTTCGCGGCTATAACAAAGCCAATGACGAGGCAATTAAAAGGAAAAAAGGCTGTACAGATGGATCAAGAATACAAAGAAGCATTTGAGGTATGCAAAACCTTATTATGCAACGATCCGATCTTACAGTTTCCCGATTTTGACAAACCATTCATCCTTACCACGGATGCAAGCAACTATGCGATTGGCGCCGTATTATTTTCAAAGTTAAATTCTGGGTAGCGGACAGACTGATAATATGCTTACGTAGAACCTTATCCAGGATCTTAGAGGTGAACTATGCGACCATAGAAAAAGAAATGCTAGCCATTATTTGGGCAATTAAACATTTTAGACACTATGTATTCGGCACAAAGTTCAAAATAGTCACTGATCATAGACCATTAACCTGGTTGATGAGCGTCAATGAACCGGACTCCAAATGTTGGAGTATGATTACGAGATTGTGTATAAAAAAGGCTCCTTGAATGTAGTGGCAGACGCATTGAGCAGAATTCAACCTGAGCTCAATGTGTTACCGAAGGATGCCGGTCAGACCGATAGCGACAAATGCTGAGATTCAATTCAATATCAGAAAGACCACTGAATGAGTACAGGAAGGGAGAATAGCAGGAGTAGTAAAACAAATTCCGTTCAGGAATAAATTACGAGTAATTTGGACGGAAAACAACTTTGATGACGAAACAATTGCCCGTAGGCTAAAAGAAATTCTAAAGCCTAAAAGAACGGTGGCGTTGTTCATTCCGGAAAACTTGGTGATAACAATCCAAGACGTAAGACGTAAACTTTGCCTATAGTAAGTTGTATAGGGCAATAAAATGTACAGTTTTGTTGCCAGATATAACAGGAAAAAGTGAACAGGAACAAGTCATTAAAGAGTATCACGAAAGGAGCAATCATAGAGGAATAGATGAAACTGTAGCTCACCTCAAAAGAAAACTGTTTTTCCTACACATGAAACAGGCAATTACACAAACAATAAATAATTGTGACAGTTGCCAAATTCAGAAATACGATAGGAAACCAAATAAGATAATGTACAGTCTGACAGAGACCCCAAAGAGACCCATGGAAATAGTACATATAGACTTGTATTTTGTGAACAAGAAAAATTGTACTAACCATAATAGACAAATTCTCGAGGTACGCTTTGGGATTAACGATTTCAATAAAGGAAAGCGTTAATATAGGAAAGGCGATCAGGGAGTAGAATTCTCGTCCAACCTCTTCAAAGATTTTTGTACGCAGTACGATTTGAAACTTTCAGCAGTCGACGAGCAATTCCACGGTTGAAAGACACTCCACGATTACGGAAATATACAGGCTTATAAACGAAACTAAGAAAACAAATAAATTGGATATAAGACATGAGGAAGTACTGGACGAAGCATTTATAACATATAATAACGGTATTCATTCAGCTACCAAGTTAACACCGCAGGAACTATTCACTGGAAGAACACATAATTTCTTAAATAACGTGTCTTTTAATAATGAACACGATTATT
Source organism: Drosophila kurseongensis (assembly GCA_018153305.1). NCBI lineage: Eukaryota > Metazoa > Arthropoda > Insecta > Diptera > Drosophilidae > Drosophila > Drosophila kurseongensis. Next base: position 3,770,174 of record JAECXX010000120.1, read on the forward strand.
TACAAAAGATCAATGCGTTTCAGGCAGAATTATACCCAAAAATCAAAGAAAGGGTAGAGCAACAGAAAACCAAGAGAATAGAAATAGCAAATACAGGTAGGAAAGAACCAAGTCCGGTACAGGCAGGAGATACGATATTTAGGAAGGAAAACAGGTGGGATATGCTTACACCTCGGTTCTCAAAACACAAGGTGTTGGAAGACAATGGCCTGACATTAGTGTCAACCAGACCACAGAAGATTCACAAGGAGAAAATCAGAAGACTAAACTGACCAAACCAAACGAATAAATAATTACAGGTGGCCAAGGACCATAGCTGCGGAAAGGAGGTTTGAGATCCGGCCGTTGAAAGGAGACGAGCTGTTGACACAGATCAACTTAGGCTTGGCGAAGATAATACAGGCGCACAAGACATTCGTACATATAGTGAGGCTACAGGAATACCAAGAAGCAGTAGAGGGTATAGAGCAAACGCTCAGAGACATAGTTGAAGATAGAGCACAAGTGAGAGCACTTCAGAGCAAATTAAAAATGATGAAGACAAGACTGGAAGCTATATGTCCAAAGAGTAGGAAAACGAAAGGATTGATAAACGGATTAGGATCAGTCGTCAAATCGATAACAGGGAATCAAGATGCAGAAGATGCAGAAAGGGTAGAAGCAGAGATAAGGGAAGTCGGAAAAGACAGGTACCAAGATCAGTATAATGTTCAAAAATCTAACAAAATACATCAATGAAGAACAAACCAGAGTAACCATGTTTATAAACAATTATAAGAACGGAATAAGCAAGACTGTCCTAGAGGAGGACAAAAGGATTTATAAGTTAGAGTACATAGACAGGATTTCCGTAACGATAGATATGTTAGGATTAAATCTAAATGATATAGCAGAAAGCTTGTTGCTAGCAAAGATGGGCCTAATCTCGAAATTTATATTTGACAAACATGGAAGCATTGAAATTGACGAATAATTAGAAGTAAAAGGTATACAAATGATGTCCGAGATATCATATGTACAATTTTTAGAATTAAGGCAATAATGAATGGACAGACGTATATTTTCTATAAAATTACCGGTTTTTAAAAGGGAACGTATTTTTCCAAAAGAATTATATTGTTACCCATGAATAAAAAAAATTTGTAATAACAATTGGAACACCTATCCTTTAGTTAACTGCAACAAGGAGGATATTTACTATAAGAATAAATGTCAGAAAAAGAAATTTGGATACATGTAAGAATGAAAAATTGTACCCAGGTTACGAGGACTACACGAAGGAGGCCAAGCAGATCAGATAGAGGAACAACGGCAACGATAGGCCCCTGGAGTTTCTGGGACAGGTAGAATAGTCGATCGTGGCATACGGCCTTGCTTGCATCTAAGCAGTCTGAATAATTGATGTCAAATCTACAAATAACCATGTGGAACGCCAATGGCGTTTTCCGGCACAAACTTGTAATAACACAGTTCCTGAATGAAAATCATATCGACATTAAGCTACTAATAGAGACGCAACTCACAAGCAAATACAACTTCCACGCAACATAATAAGCCCAAAGCGTTTTTTGAACTTTCATCAGACCATTCGCCAGCCCAGAAACTTCAGATCACCACCAGAGACTGACATCGCACAGAAGAAACCAGATAAAATATATCGAACTAACCCCGTAGCTCAACATGGAAGCGGACATCGACTGCTCCACCGATGCTCTTAAAAATGTACTTGTGACAGCAGCCACTATTTTAACACCATGATTGAAGGACGTGTAAACCAACCATTTTTAAACTAATTTGCAATTGGAACTGCTTGTACTAGAAAAGAGGCGTCTGCGACGTGCTTGGCAAAACAACAGATTGCCATATTCAAAACAACGTCTTAAGGAAGCAACTCGCACACTAAACCGAGACCCTAAGAATGACAATGAAAATGCACAACTACGATACATCGAAAAACTTTCGCCAACCAATAAAACATCGCAAAACAAGATAGAGCCGAAACTTTTGACTCACATCTCCGAAGCGTTTTCCAGCCGAACCCTTTCACTGGTCCACCACAATTCGAATCTGAAACTAAATCCATACAGACATTTTTTCAGCCAAGGAGATCGCGACAGACATCGGGGATCTGAAATAGAAAAGGCTCCGGGCGGTGACCTAATAACACCAAAAATTATAATTGAACATTCAAACTCTGCTATTTATGCTATTTGTAAACTCTTCAATGGGATCATACGTCTCGACTACTAGCCGAGGAAATGGAAAAAATCTATTATTACAATGATACCGAGGCCTGGAAAAGACCACACAATTACGTCATCCTACAGATCAATAAGTTTAATATCGTGTCTATCTAAATTGTTCGAAAAATGCCCCATATGGGATGTCAATGATTTTAGGGCTGAGGCCATTTCTTCGCATCAGTACATCAATCCGTCTTTTAGGACTTTGTTGTTCTCTTATACGATTAAAGTGTCCACCTCATTCTACCTAAACATCTCACAAGCTATTTGGACCTTCGCGATTTATGCTTCGGAATATAAAGATTTTTGCTTTCGGTCCAATCTATTTTTGGTACAAATTCATTTCCAATCTCTTGCTGTGCACGTAAAATATCTTGAATTTGATTTTTTTCTGCGAAAGCATGCCCGGTATCCTGGCAGTCTAAACCCGGTGGGAGTGTTTTATTCGCTTACCGAGTCCAAACGGTCCTATTCGCAACCAAAAAAAACTGAACAGAATAACTTTGGAACTACGTTTTTTGTAGTTGAAGCTTGGTGTCGTTAGCCAACGACTGGTTGCAAAGACCAGCCTGTTTTTCGGGTTTGTTGGCACTCACGATCTAGGGTATGATCTCTTGTTGAGCTCACGTCGGGCTCACCTAGACGATCCTGCCGCCAGATTCGTACTGACAATCACTGTGTAATGCAGTCATTATGTATATATATATATAAATATATATATATGAACATAGTGGCAATGCCTCTAAAGCATACATAACAAGAATGTAAGCAAACTTCGGCAAGACGAAGTTTATATACTCTTGCAGTTATCACAAATCGACTACATTTCGATTTCTATGCCTATATTACTAAAAACAATGAAGCTGTGTCGATTTTGCGCTGCATTTTGCCATCGTTTTCAAATTTCTTTTCAGATTACACCAGTTTTTTGAAGAGTTAATCGGGAAAGATAAATTACAACAGTTAAAGGCCGTGATCGACATATAAAATGGTTGGTTCCGCACGGTGGAGGAGAAGTTACAGATTCAGTTCGCTATATATAGACCAAGCGAAGTTCAAACAATAGAAGCAGAATCAAAAAGAGTAATCTCTTATCCGGTACAAGTAGCCGATGGGGATTTCTTGTTAAGTAAAACAACAGTAAAGGAAGATATGATAATTTCAGAAGGAATTTACAGGGCAGTGGCTGGACAGAGCCTGGTAGAAGTAACAAACTATGCAGAAATAGACCAGGAGTTGTTTTTGGAAGAACCACTAAATGTTGTAGAATTCAAAACCGAGCAACATTTCGAACATAATAATATGGACGAGGCAGGGAATAAAGATAAAAACATACCGTTCCACAAGATCAGGACAGAGCATTTAAATAGCGAGGAGCTTAAAGAGCTTCAGAGAATTTGCAGGATCTACCCGAAGGTATTCTATAAGAAAGGCGATAATTTGTCTTTCACTAATGCGGTCAAACATCAATTCAGAACAAATTATAACATACCAGTTTATGCCAGACGGTACAGATATGCATTCAAGGAGAGACAAGAACTTTGAAAACAGCTAGAAAAGCTATTAGATCAGAAGATTATTAGACATAGCCACTCACCATGGAGTGCGCCGGTGTGGCTGGTGCCCAAAAAGAAGGATGCCTCTGGAGAAAGGAAATGGAGAATGGTGGTAGATTATAGGAAATTAAATGAGAAGTAATTAAAGACAGATACCCCCTACCAATAATAAACGATGTATTGGATAACTTGGGGAAAGCCAAATATTTCTCAACCTTAGATTTGGCGAGTGGAAGCGAATCGAGGTAGAAGAGGAAGATATCCCGAAAACAGCTTTTTCTGCCGAAGGAGGGCATTTGGAGTATGTACGAATGCCTTTCGGTTTGAATAACGCTCTCGCAACCTTTCAAAGGTTAATAAATAACATTTTCGGAGAATTGCTAGGCAAATGTTGTCTCATATACATGGACGACATTATGGTGTTCTCAACGTCGTTGCAGGAACACATCACAGATTAAGAAAGAGTTCTTAAGAAGCTGGCAGAAGCAAATTTTAATCTGCAGTTGGACAAGACAGAATTTTTGAGAAAAGAGGTAGAATATTTAAGGCACGTAGTACCCAACAGGGTATTAAACCGAACCCAGGGAAAATTTAAGCAATAAAAAGATTCGAGATTCCCAAGACTAGGAAGCAGGTTAAATCATTCCTAGGTCTGTTGGGGTACTATGGGAGATTTGTACGAGATTTCGCGGCTATAACAAAGCCAATGACGAGGCAATTAAAAGGAAAAAAGGCTGTACAGATGGATCAAGAATACAAATAAGCATTTGAGATATGCAAAACCTTATTATGCAACGACCCGATCTTACAGTTTCCCGATTTTGAAAAACCATTCATCCTTACCACGGATGCAAGCAACTATGCGATTGGCGCCGTATTATCCCAAGGAATTCTGGGTACGGACAGACCGATAGCATATGCTAGTAGAACCTTATCAGGATCAGAGGTGAACTATGCGACCATAGAGAAAGAAATGCTTTCCATTATTTGGGCAATTAAACATTTTAGACACTATGTATTCGCCACAAAGTTCAAATTAGTCACTGATCATTGACCATTAACCTGGTTGATGAGAGTCAAGGAACCGGACTCCAAACTTGTAATGTGGCGACTCCAAATGTTGGAGTACGATTACGAGATTGTGTGTAAAAAAGGCTCCTTGAATGTAGTGGCAGAGAGACCTGCAATTGGGATTCCCAATATCAGAAAGACCTCTGAATGAGTATAATATTCAAGTGGTTATACAGGAAGGGAGAATAGGAGTAGTAAAACACATTCCGTTGAGGAATAAATTACGAGTAATTTGGACGGAAAACAACTTTGATGACGAAACAATTGCCCGTAGGCTAAAAGAAATTCTAAAGCCTAAAAGAACGGTGGCGTTGTTCATTCCGGAAAACTTGGTGATAACAATCCAAGACGTATATTGCAAATACTTTGCCAATAGTAAGTTGTATAGGGCAATAAAATGTACAGTTTTGTTGCCAGATATAACAGGAAAAAGTGAACAGGAACAAGTCATTAAGGAGTATCACGAAAGGAGCAATCATAGAGGAATAGATGAAACTGTAGCTCACCTCAAAAGAAAACTGTTTTTCCTACACATGAAACAGGCAATTACACAAACAATAAATAATTGTGACAGTTGCCAAATTCAGAAATACGATAGGAAACCAAATAAGATAATGTAAAGTCTGACAGAGACCCCAGAGAGACCCATGAAAATAGTACATATAGACTTGTATTTTGTGAACAAACAAATAGACAAATTCTCGAGGTACGCTTTGGGATTAACGATTTCAACAAAGGAAAGCGTTAATATAGGAAAGGCGATCAGGAAGTAGAATTCTCGTCCAACCTCTTCAAAGATTTTTGTAGGCAGTACGATTTGGAACTGTACTCAACGTCTTTTCAGCAGTCGACGAGCAATTCCACGGTTGAAAGACACTCCACGATTACGGAAATATACAGGCTTATAAACGAAACTAAGAAAACAAATAAATTGGATATAAGACATGAGGAAGTACTGGACGAAGCATTTATAACATATAATAACGCTATTCATTCAGCTACCAAGTTAACACCGCAGGAACTATTCACTGGAAGAACACATAATTTCTTAAATAACGTGTCTTTTAATAATGATCACGATTATTTACAAAAAAAAAATGCGTTTCAGGCAGAATTATACCCAAAAGTCAATGAAAGGGTAGAGCAACAGAAAACCAAGAGAATAGAAATAGCAAATACAGGTAGGAAAGAACCAAGTCCGGTACAGGCAGGAGATACGATATTTAGGAAGGAAAACAGGTGGGATATGCTTACACCTCGGTTCTCAAAACACAAGGTGTTGGAAGACAATGGCCTGACATTAGTGTCAACCAGACCACAGAAGATTCACAAGGAGAAAATCAGAAGACTAAACTGACCAAACCAAACGAACAAATAATTACAGGTGGCCAAGGACCATAGCTGCGGAAAGGAGCTTTGAGATGCGGCCGTTGAAGGGAGGCGAGCCGTTGACACAGATCAACTTAGACCCGGCGAAGATAATACAGACGCACAAGACATTCGTACACATAGTAAGGCTACAAGAATACCAAGAAGCAGTAGAATGCATAGAGCAAACGCTCAGAGACATAGTTGAAGATACAGAAACAAAGGACCTGGTGAGAGCACTGCAGAACAAATTACAAATGATGCAGACAAGACTGGAAGATATATGTCCAAAGAGTAGGAAAACGAGAGGATTGATAAACGGATTAGGTTCAGTCTTCAAATCGATAACAGGGAATCTAGATGCAGAATATGCAGAAAGGCTAGATGCAGAGATAAGGAGAAGAAGCTCTCAGGAAAAGACAGGTAGCAAGATCACTATAATGTTCAAAAATCTAACAAAATACATCAATGAAGAACAAACCAGAGTAACCATGTTAATAAACAATTATAAGAACGGAATAAGCAAGACGTTCCTAGAGGAGGACAAACGGATTTATAGGTTAGAGTACATAGACAGGATTTCCGTAACGATAGATATGTTAGGATTAAATCTAAATGATATAGCAGAAAGCTTGTTGCTAGCAAAGATGGGCCTAATCTCGAAATTTATATTTGACAAACAGGAAGCAATGAAATGTGTGCAAGAATTAGAAGGACAAGGTATACAAATGATGTCCGAATAACATATGTACGAATTTTTAGAATTAAAGGCAATAATGAATAGGACAGACGTAATATTTTCTATAAAATTACCGGTTTTTAAAAAGGGAACGTATTCTTTGCAAAGAATTATAGCGAGGAAATATATTACTATAAGAATAAATGTCAGAAATAAAGAAATTTGGATACATGTAAGAATGATAAAATTGTAAACCAGGTTAACGAGAATTGTATTAAGAAGCTGATCAGCGGAGAGGAAGCGAATTGTGAAAAAAAAGATATCGGACTCGTAAACAGGATTTTCGAACCGGAAGAGGGTTACATCGCAATCTTCAATGGGGAGAACGTAAAAATACAAACAGACAGTGGACACGAAAGAACCATGAATGGATCAGCACTGATCACATTCAGCGAATGCAGAGCCATGGTAAATAACATCCAATACGAAACAATGGAAAAACTTGGCACAGCGAGATTAAACTTGGAGATACCTCAGATCGGAGCTATCCAGAAAAACAGAACTACCCAAGAATTGGGAATACATGAGCTGAAGATAGAATAGATAGATAGATAGATAGATAGAATAGAATCCAGACGGGAGCAGCAATACACACAACAACGACTTATACAATGCTAACCGTACTATTGATAGTGGTGGCAGCGGTGGCTTGCTTTTCGAAAAGAACGACTACTTTTACACCAGCGGCACCACTCACGACATTCACACCAACTATTGCTCCACCTGCCGCCTTCACACCTACCATCGCTCCGTTATGATTGGTAGTTCAGTCTGAGGGGGGAGGAGTTACCGGCTCCCCACCGAAACCCCCACGCGGTACCCCCACGGCGGTACCCCACCGCCACAACTTATATTGTTAATTATTGGGAAGCTCCCCGAACCAAATTGGAACACCTTTCCTTTAGTTAACTCCCGCAACGCAGGTACCGGGAAAGTAGGAAGGGGAGCACAAGATCGCCCACGCAGGACTACACGAAGGAGGCCAAGCAGATCAGATAGAGGAACAACGGCAACGATAGGCCCCTGGAGTTTCTGGGACAGGTAGAATAGTCGATCGTGGCATACGGCCTTGCTTGCATCTAAGCAGTCTGAATAATTGATGTCAAATCTACAAATAACCATGTGGAACGCCAATGGCGTTTTCCGGCACAAACTTGTAATAACACAGTTCCTGAATGAAAATCATATCGACATTAAGCTACTAATAGAGACGCAACTCACAAGCAAATACAACTTCCACGCAACATAATAAGCCCAAAGCGTTTTTTGAACTTTCATCAGACCATTCGCCAGTGCTATAACTCTTCTTTAAAGCCCAGAAACTTCAGATCACCACCAGAGACTGACATCGCACAGAAGAAACCAGATAAAATATATCGAACTAACCCCGTAGCTCAACATGGAAGCGGACATCGACTGCTCCACCGATGCTCTTAAAAATGTACTTGTGACAGCAGCCACTATTTTAACACCATGATTGAAGGACGTGTAAACCAACCATTTTTAAACTAATTTGCAATTGGAACTGCTTGTACTAGAAAAGAGGCGTCTGCGACGTGCTTGGCAAAACAACAGATTGCCATATTCAAAACAACGTCTTAAGGAAGCAACTCGCACACTAAACCGAGACCTTAAGAATGACGATGAAAATGCACAACTACGATACATCGAAAAACTTTCGCCAACCAATAAAACATCGCAAAACAAGATAGAGCCGAAACTTTTGACTCACATCTCCGAAGCGTTTTCCAGCCGAACCCTTTCACTGGTCCACCACAATTCGAATCTGAAACTAAATCCATACAGACATTTTTTCAGCCAAGGAGATCGCGACAGACATCGGGGATCTGAAATAGAAAAGGCTCCGGGCGGTGACCTAATAACACCAAAAATTATAATTGAACATTCAAACTCTGCTATTTATGCTATTTGTAAACTCTTCAACGGGATCATACGTCTCGACTACTAGCCGAGGAAATGGGAAAAATCTATTATTACTATGATACCAAGGCCTGGAAAAGACCACACAATTACGTCATCCTACAGATCAATAAGTTTAATATCGTCTCTATCTAAATTGTTCGAAAAATTCCCCATATGGCATGTCAATGATTTTAGGGCTGAGGCCATTTCTTCGCATCAGTACATCAATCCGTCTTTTAGGACTTTGTTGTTCTCTTATACGATTAAAGTGTCCACCTCATTCTACCTAAACATCTCACAAGTTTTTTGGACCTTCGCGATTTATGCTTCGGAATATAAAGATTTTTGCTTTCGGTCCAATCTATTTTTGGTACAAATTCATTTCCAATCTCTTGCTGTGCACGTAAAATATCTTGAATTTGATTTTTTTCTGCGAAAGCATGCCCGGTATCCTGGCAGTCTAAACCCGGTGGGAGTGTTTTATTCGCTTTCCGAGTCCAAACGGTCCTATTCGCAACCAAAAAAAACTGAACAGAATAACTTTGGAACTACGTTTTTTGTAGTTGAAGCTTGGTGTCGTTAGCCAACGACTGGTTGCAAAGACCAGCCTGTTTTTCGGGTTTGTTGGCACTCACGATCTAGGGTATGATCTCTTGTTGAGCTCACGTCGGGCTCACCTAGACGATCCTGCCGCTAGATTCGTACTGACAATCACTGTGTAATGCAGTCATTATGTATATATATATAAATATATATATATGAACATAGTGGCAATGCCTCTAAAGCATACATAACAAGAATGTAAGCAAACTTCGGCAAGACGAAGTTTATATACTCTTGCAGTTATCACAAATCGACTACATTTCGATTTCTATGCCTATATTACTAAAAACAATGAAGCTGTGTCGATTTTGCGCTGCATTTTGCCATCGTTTCTATCGCAGCTATAAGATATTTTTGTCCAATTTTGACAAAACTAAAATCGTAATTCTGATATAGTAAATAATTACTAAATCTGAAAAAAAATATTTTGATAAACAGAAAAACACCAATAAAAAATATATATTTTTTTTGATATTTTTATTGAAGCTTTATGATATATAGTAGATGTCCGATTTTAATTTAATTAAAACCGTAATTCCATAATATTTAAATATTACACAATCCCAAAGAACAAAAAAAATTAAAAACAACTCAGTCATATTTTTTAAACTTTTTTTTCGATTGTTTTTATGTGAGCTATATGGTATAGTCGCCTGAGCCTGCTCGTTTCAATTTATATTCTACCTGCATATAAACGTATATATACGTACGCAGTACGGACGTGCAAAAAGTGGCTCCTGAATTCTTTTCAAAATATAACACTCCTGGTCCCCGAAGCCCTGCTGGACGTACCTAAACACTGTCACTTGGAAGGGGCTACATCGGCATCGTGAAATCTCTGGCCAAGCACCTCCGGATCTGGCTAAAATCGCCCCTCCCAAATCGACCTGCAAACGCGGCTTTTCACTCAAACGTACCATTTTTGTTGGTGGAAACCGACGGTAAAGGAGGAAAAGCAAAATAAACAAGAGAGAACGCTATAGTCGGGTGCCCCGACTATCAGATACGCGTTACTCAGGTAAAGGGAGTGCGAGGGAGATGGAGATAGAAACTTTGATCACGCATAACTTTTTAACGAATGGTCCGATTTGAAACACAATAAAACTGCATTTTTACTTTTCCGAAATATTTAAATTTTTAAAATCGAATATAAGCGATTGTGGGCGTTAAAGGGGGCGTGGCACCTTTTTGAAACAAACTTGCGCTGCGTAGGAACTCCTAGAATCTGCATGCAAAATGCCAATCTTCTAGCTTTTATAGTTTCCGAGATCTCAGCGTTCATACGGACAGACAGACAGACAGACAGACAGACAGACGGACAGACAGACGGACAGACGGACATGGCTAGATCGACTCGGCTAGTGATCCTGAACAATAATATATATACTTTATAGGGTCGGAAACGCTTCCTTCTACCTGTTACATACTTTTGCATGAATACAATATACCCTTTTACTCTACGAGTAACGGGTATAAAAACCACTCAGAAGACCGGCAATGATTAGGCGCAAACAAAACTAGTGACGGAACACAACAGCTGAGAAGCAATCACAGTGAATCGGATCCAAAGCTCTTGCTTATCGAACGCCCACTAGAATAATAGCTTAGTCGAATCTACGGTCCCAGTTTTAGCCAATAGGTGGCGTTTAGAAAAGTTTAGAACAAATATAAAATCATCGTTTTAGGCATACTGTTAAATCTCTGCACAAAACTAAATAAAAATGTTAGGACTCGCCAGGACCTCGACTAAGCCTCAGGGTACCGGTCAGGCCGGGACATTCAATGCGACACCTGCTAGCGTCTCAAAACGGAGTCGATCAGACACTCCCCCGCGAAATATTCACACACCAACAAACACAGGCAACCAGGTAGATCTTAAAGATCTCAAATCCATGCTGGAGGGTATGTTCGACTCAAAAAACTAGCTACAAAATCGGACGTTAATTCGATTGCCACAAAAATGGATACCATTCAGAAAAATGTAGAATGTCTCTCCACAAAGGTCGACACGCTAACAGAGGAAAACAAAATACTGCAGGCAGAGATTAACAAAATCAAAAGCGACAACAAAAACAAACAAGCAAGACTTCTACAACTAGAAGACGCAAATAAACGAAAAAACATAATCATACGAGGTCTTAAATCCGAAAAAAAATCCATTTAATGCTGTATCTGACCTAATAAAGAGGAAATTGTTGATAAAGGACCATATGGAGATAGTCTCGGTAAAGAAGCTGCACGTCGCCGACGGAAAAATGGCTGTTCTAAATGGCTGTTCTGAACTAAACACAGTAAGTGCAGTACAGACCGTCCTTAAGCACACCAAAAACCTGAAAGGAACGCGAGTCTCAATCGAACAGGATCTGAACATCGGCCTCCGCCGGGACATTCTGGAAAGCCACAAAAAGGTCACTGTTAGAAACGATCGCGTGGTTATTGAAGGTAAATGGTTCTACTGGAATAAAGACGGCAAGCTCATGTGTGGAGTAGAGTTAGCACAATATGACTTGGAGAACATATATGGCCCTAGACTACGAAGTTATATTGAGCAAACTAAATTTAAAAAACTAAATGTCCCTAATGTAGTACCGTCCCTTAATGTTAAAATTGTATCGTACAATATAGCTGGCTTAGCAAATAAGACATTTGTTCGCGCACTTTGCGTTTTTTAATTTGTTGAATAGTGTAAGGCGGGAGCGGGAGCACAATAAAGATTTAATCGCTCTCGCGAATTCGCCCCGTCTCTCGCCCCCTTCGTTAAGTTAGGTTTAAGCGTTTATATATTGAAATTAAAAGTTAGTTGTTATATGAACATCTATGAGCAAACTCCTTTTCGTCGCCTCGTCGCCAAAAAATAAATTCTTCCTTGCAGTCACAAGTTTCGCGTTCGTTTAATACAAAACAGTGTTAATTTTTCATGGTGACCCCGGCGTGATCTGCAGTGGAACTCGAGTGTATTTTTTGTTGGTGAAACAAACAAAATTAAAAACAATAAATCGCGCCGGCTTTTAAAACAGTGAAGTTGTTGTTGCCGCTGCTTGTCGCAAGTTCCTGCCCATAGACTTTAATTCGTCGTTGCTGCCGCTGGACAATTTGACCGCTGCAGTTCGTTAATTGGACCAGAAGTTGTTGTTGCCGCTGATTGTCGCCAATTGCTGCCTACGAAGGAAGGCATATGGATTCGAAGAGGGAAGTTGCCGATGAATGTGAAGAAGAAATAAATAAAACTTGCATGTACTAACGATTATAATTCTGATATATACATCCATACATATTTACATATTTCGAATTATACCTGCATACATAAGTGAATCGCTTTGGACCAAAATCAAATAAATATTTGTCGGTATCCTGGTTTTTTTTGTTAAATAAAATTCCCCCATTTCTTGTCGTAGTGAACACCAATTAAAGCTTTGCAAAAAATTAAAAAGGTAAAAGTTGAGAATTGTGAAAAGTTATAATTCCAGAATTTAATACCCGGCAAATTTTCTGCCGCGCATTTTCTTCAAATTTCCCTCGCTTTTCGCCATTTCCCGCGTCAGGTTTATATATTCATTGCCCTTAGTTAGCGGTCAGTGCATCATTCTCCGTTAGCATTGCGTTGAGCACCGCCAGTCGTACACACATACACACACACACAGACAACGCAGCCCGTTCCTTCGAGTTCTCTTTCGTCGTTTTTGTTTTCGATCGCCGGAACGGTGCAAGCGTTGCCGCTGCCTAAACGTTTGTTCGTTTTTTGGTGTTTGAACTTGGCGTGTGCTCCCCTACACTACGTGCGCTCGGCATATTATAATTATTGAATTATCAAAATAAATTAGAATTCCTTAAATTAATTCCTTAATTCAATTTAAATATCTCCCCTACACTGCTTGCGTTCAGCTTATTCCTCTCGTTGGTTATTATTATTTAAATTTAATAAATTTAAAAACAAAAATCTTTTTTGTACACACTTACATACATTTAAAAAAAATAAAAGAAAAAAAAAACTAAAATAAATTAAATTTAAAAATCTTCGATACAAAAAAATAAAAAATGCCAAAATCAGAAAGTAACAGCCAGGAAATCGAAGAGTTGAAAAACCAGCGAGATGGATATATGAGGAGTATAGAGCGAACGCAAAGACATTTAAATGAGGGTCGATTCTCTTTAAATACGGTTGAGTTAGAATGTCGATTAGGAGGAGTTTTTCGTTTGTTGCTGCCATGGACGACCGCGAAGTATGTGTGATTTGCAACTCAGCAGAATATCAAGTAGGAAATTGCACTGCTTTTGCTGCCCTAACAGTTCAGGAAAGATTAGATTTCGCAAAAAAGGCTCCCTTATGCATTAACTGCCTCCGTTAGGGCCACACGGTAAAAAGATGCAAATCGAAGAGATGCAGGGTGTGTAAGTCCTCACACCACACATTGCTGCACATTTATTCGCCATCAAATCTCGCGTTGCCACCTCCTCCTCAGCCCACACTCTTGCAGACTACTCCATCCACTTCGCATGTTTTGCATGCGACTGCCATCGTGAGCGTCCAAACAAAAAGTGGCGAATTAGTTTTGGCTCGAGCGTTGCTCGATTCTGGTTCACAAGTAAATTTTGTGACCGACGAGCTCGCTCAGAGACTTCAGATTAAGAGAGAGGACGTGTGTTTGAGCTTGCGGGGCATTGGTGGAACTAATGCTCAAGCAACCAAGAAAATACACACGATAGTCAAGTCGCGAGTGGGTAGCAGTCAATTGTCGTCCGAATTTTACATATTAACAAGAGAGAACGCTATAGTCGGGTGCCCCGACTATCAGATACCCGTTACTCAGGTAAAGGGAGTGCGAGGGAGATGGGGATAGAAACTTTGATCACGCATAACTTTTTAACGAATGGTCCGATTTGAAACACAATAAAACTGCATTTTTACTTTTCCGAAATATTTAAATTTGTAAAATCGAATATAAGCGATTGTGGGCGTTAAAGGGGGCGTGTCACCTTTTTGAAACAAACTTGCGCTGCGTAGGAACTCCTAGAATCTGCATGCAAAATGCCAATCTTCTAGCTTTTATAGTTTCCGAGATCTCAGCGTTCATACGGACAGACAGACGGACAGACGGACAGACAGGCTAGATCGACTCGGCTAGTGATCCTGAACAAGAATATATATACTTTATAGGGTCGGAAACGCTTCCTTCTACCTGTTACATACTTTTGCACGAATACAATATACCCTTTTACTCTACGAGTAACGGGTATAAAAAATATTTCTGTTTATCATCCGGATCAAACGGTGAACACCAGCGGCAGGAGGGTGCCTGAAAATATTCAATTGGCAGATCCATTCTTCTTCAAGCCCCAAAAAATAGACATGCTTATAGGCGCAGACTCGTTCTTTGAACTATTGTCAGTCGGCCAGATAAAGCAAGGGCCTGAGTTTCCCATTTTGTAGAAAAAAGTTCTCGGCCTGATAGTGTCAGGGAGATGTGCCTCAGGAAAAATAAGAAATGCTGAAAAGTTGGTACATCTCAGCTGCCAGGAGGAAGTGTTGGAGTCAATAAACACAACCCTGCAGAAATTTTGGTCTGTGGAGGACTTGCCGCCCAAGGCCAAGGTCCATAATCCTGAGCAGCAACTTTGTGAGCAACACTTTGAGAAAAATACTCAAAGATTGTCGTCCGGAACATTTTCGGTTCGTTTGCCGTTCAAATCTGACCCAAACACTCTTGGTTCATCATATGAAGTTGCGAAACGTAGATTTTTGTCGCTTGAAAGAAGATTATCCAAAGATCCTTCTTTAAAAAAGATGTATCTGGAATTCATGGAAGAATATGAAGCCATGGGCCACATGTCTTCCACTAACAATAAAATTCCAGACAGTTCGCACTATTTCATTCCGCACCAAGGCGTGCTGCGACCTCAAAGCACCTCGACAAAGTTGAGAGTGGTATTCGAAAGTTAGACTGGGACGAGTCGCTGCCGATGCAACTGCAGACATCTTGGGAAGCTTTTAAGGGAACGCTGTTGCAGCTGCCCAAGATCAAGGTATCGCGATTCGTTCATACAGACGCCAAAGTCCCGGCAGAAATACATGGTTCCGCTGACGCTTCCATGCGAGCATATGGAGCGTGCATCTACGTTCGCACTAGTACCGCTGAAGGTTTAAAAGTATCTTTATTGACAGCAAAATCCAAAGTAGCTCCCCTCAAGACGAAAACTTTGTCTCGCCTTGAGTTTTGCGCAGCTCACCTTCTTGCGGATCTTTATAATCGTGTAAGACCATTGCTTAATTTTCTGATTACAAAAGTGTTCCTTTGGGCGGATTCGGAGATCACTTTGCATTGGATCAAAATGCATCCTTCGTCGTTGTCAGTTTTTGTCTCAAACCGAGTTGCGGAGATTTAAGAGTGGTCGGAAAAAGCAATCTGGAGACATGTCCCCACGAAAGTAAACCCAGCGGACATCGTGTCACGGGGATGTAACGTTGAGGAACTTACAGCTTCCATTTGGTTCGCTGGGCCGTCGTTTTTGCTCGATGCAGAAAAAGATTGGCCTGTAAATCGACACTTCGAAGTACCTGCTGATGTCGTGTCGATGGAATTACGCAAATCAGCATTGGCGCTTGTGGTAATCCCAGAGCCCAATTATGTGCTTCAGAATATAGAATCCTTTTCGTCGCACATAAGGCTTCTAAGGGTTTTCGTGTGGGTCTTACGGTTTATTCAAAGGTGTAAAAAAGTGTCGCAGCCCTTTGAAAAAAGTGTTACACCAAGAGAACTGAATTTTGCGTTCGAGAAAATAGTGGAAGTGATCCAATCTCACGTGTTCAGTGACGACATAGGTAAAAAATAAACCGGTAGCAACGAATATACAAAAACTAAGCCCTTTTCTCCAGGAGAAAAAATTAGATTAGTGTTCCTCGACATTGCTGCGAGTTGGGGGTCGGTTATTGAATGCTCCTATCCCGTACGAAGCCAAATTCCCGTTGTTGTTGTCGAAAGGCTCACAGTTTGTTAAAACGTACGTGTCCTACCTGCACGTTACAAATTGTCATGCTGGCCCTCGAGCTCTTGTAAGTCTGTTGCGAGAAAAGATATGGCTGGTTAATGCGCAGGAAGTTTTCCGCAGAACAGTTCGTTCTTGCATTCGTTGCTTTCGGTGCAAGCCGCAACTCTTGACGCAAATCATGGGGAACTTGCCATCAGACAGACTTCGAGCTCTCCGCCCTTTTAATATCTGTGGTGTTGATTTTTGTGGCTTATTTAACACAACGTATCGTATCCGTGGTAAGCCACCGTACAAATCATACGTGGCATTGTTTGTATGTTTTGCGTCCAAAGCGGTCCACTTAGAGTTAGTGTCTGACCTCACCACTGATGCGTTTTTGTTGGCATTCCAAAGGTTCGTGAGTTGACGCGGGATTCCGGAGAAGGTGTGGTGCGACAACGCGACGAACTTCGTCGGAGCCGATCGCCACATGAGAGAGTTCCGGGCCCGTCTGGAGGAGCAGGGGGTCGGTATCGAAACATTCGCATTAAGAAAAGGATGCGAGTTTGCGTTCATACCGCCCAGAGCACCTCACTTCGGCGGACTTTGGGAGGCAGGTGTGAAGTCTGCAAAGCACCTGTTCCTTCGGACGGTCGGCGAAGACATCCTGACCGCGGCGGAGCTCGGAACTCTCCTCACCAGCGAGGAGGCCGTGCTCAACTCCAGGCCCCTCGGAGAGATCAGCACGGATCCCAACGACGGCGAAGTCCTAAGCCCAGGCCATCTCCTGATCGGCGGGCCCCTCCTAGCTCCACCCTCATCAGCGCTCCCGGACCAAGTCAGCCCAACCTGCTTACGACGATGGCGCAGTGTCTCGTGTCTCAGGCACAGGTTTTGGCAGCGTTGGTCCCGGGAATACGTCTCGAGCCTCCAGACGAAAAACCTGCGGCATGCTGAAGACGGCGGTCCTTCAGAGGGGGCGGTGTTCGCGCACTTTGCGTTTTTTAATTTGTTGAATATTGTAAGGCGGGAGCGGGAGCACAATAAAGATTTAATCGCTCTCGCGAATTCGCCCCGTCTCTCGCCCCCTTCGTTAAGTTAGGTTTAAGCGTTTATATATTGAAATTAAAAGTTAGTTGTTATATGAACATCTATGAGCAAACTCCCTTTCGTCGCCTCGTCGCCAAAAAATAAATTCTTCCCTGCAGTCACAAGTTTCGCGTTCGTTTAACACAAAACAGTGTTAATTTTTCAACATTTTTTAAACAATTCTGTAATTTTGTTACACAATTCGACAATTTTCTACTGTTTGAAACTTATCTGACCAACGACGAAACAAGTTTTGCAAATTACTTTCCTGATCACTTGCTGCATTGGATACCTGCAGTGAGAGTAGCAGCCCGTAGAAAGTGGCATGATGTGGTGAAAGATTTGGTGGTAGGTGCTCAACCCCTTTCTGATCATATGCCCATCGAAGTCCTTTTAAAAGTCATTCTACATGAACAGGTCGATAGTACCCAGCCAAAAGTCAACCGAAGTTTAAAGTGGAAGGACAACCACCGCATAAGTTACACAGATGCATTAGTATCAGGAGTCCAACAAATAGATATCTGAATGGGTCTACACTGCTAGCCAAACTGCTCAACTTATTCGTAGATGCCTCCAAACCCATGCAGCAGTCACTAAACTTTAGCAGAAAGCAACCGTGGTTCGACGTACAATGCAAAAGGGCCAGGAAACACTCTTTTCATTACCTTAAACAGCTAAGGCGAAACGAAATAATGGGCCACATCTACAAAACGGCAATAACAAATTACAAACGTCTATGCAAAGAGAAAGAAAAACAGTTCTGGATAAATATGGAACGCCAACTACAAGAAGTTCGCGACAGCAAACAGTTCTGGGAAATCGTTAATAAATTAAACGGGAACAAACAGAAAAAACCCATAAAAGTAAGTTCAACAGATTTGGCAAACTATTTTAGTAGACTACTCTCCCAAATTCAAAATGAAATAGAATTCAGCTATGCTAAGCCTCTGCTTTCCTCAGATCATATGGACTCCCCTTTAAGCCTTGCAGAAATAGAAAGCGCTGTCCTAACACTAAAGCTAAACAAAGCTCCTGGTAAAGACAGAATAACTGCAGAATTTTTCAAAAACGCGCTACAATGATGCCTACAATGAATTTTACAGGCAAGGAATTTTCCCAGATTGTTCAAAAAAGTCTGATCAGCCAATTTTGTAAAAAAGGTGTGGAGACCGATCCCAGCAACTACCGAGGCATATCTGCTCAAAACTCAGTCGCTAAGATTTTTGCAGGAGCACTGTTAAAACGTATGACGATATGGGTAAACCGAGAAAATATTCTTAGTGAATCTCAGACAGGCTTTCGAAAGGGTTTCTCTACAGTTGACAGTGTTTTCGTGCTGACATCAATCGCCCAAACCTTTCTGTGTCTAGGGACACGCGTGAGGAACGAAGTTCCTTTGGCATGTGTACGTTTAGCAGGCATGACGAGATGAAGGTCAATGAAGGAGAGACAGGAGTGAATGAAGGCGAAAAATGATTTACAACAATAATTTACAACATTTATACAAAAATGATTTTTACTTGTTTATTCTAGGTATATAAATCTCATCAGTTCATTCAATCATAGTGACAATTGGCTTATGGTAACTAAAGTAAGATACAAACATTTGAGATTCAATTTTTTCCAAGTATCTCAAAAAAACTGCATCAATAGTCGAATTGAATCTTGTTGTAGACATTGTTGGGTCGTTATTAATTTTCAAATCAAATTCTTCAAGGAGAAATTGTGTCAGTGGCTCTGATTTTTTATCAGAAAAGTTGATGTTAAAATCACCGTCCAAAATTAGGGGACTTTCATAAAAATTTGTTTTATATCTCCGAAGAAGTCGAGAACCTTCTTCAGTATATTCTAACAGTACTCTGTGAATGAACTCTTGAATATCCACAATTTTCTGATTCGGTGAAACGTAGATGACTGCCATGACCACCGTGATACCGTTTTCCATTACACATTGAGCCGCACAAAGGTCCGCAACGCTTGTATGTCGAACAGAAAAGTCCTGAATGTTTTTGGAAATCATATCCATGTTCGGCGTTAAGATTCTAGTTATATCACTCATGTTCATAGCCTTTTGAATTCTGCCAATAACGAAGAAGTTGATGTTGCTTGTCTACGATTATGATGAAATCTGAATTGTGTTGGGTCATCATGAGGTGTAACAATGAACAAACCTTCGATGCTAGTTACACGAGAGAGTGCAACATAAACTAGTTGCTGAGGATGAGTCTTGTCATACTCATAGACAATTTGATCGAATGTCCCGCCCTGTGATTTGTGAATGGTTAACGCACAAGCCGAAATTATTGGAAAGTCTTTTCGTTTAACAGTGACTTTCTTGTCCGTTGTCAAAGGGATGGTCGATGTTCTCAATTCAATAGTCACAGCAAGAGGACTGACTCTGCTTTGAATTGCTAACCTAGCTTTTTTTTTCCTAACTTTTCTATTGACTTTTGGTGAACCACAAAATTCCAGCCAGACTCGACAAATGTTGTTGTCTTCATTAAAGTCCAGATGAACTAATTTTCCAACTGCCCATTCACAATTCCATCAGTCACATCAATGTTCGTCGTAACTAAATAATATTTTCTTTTTACGAAAGTTACTTGGTACGGTAGTCCACCGGTATCGATAACACTCTTTTTGTGATGATGTGATGATGTCAGTCGCTGTTGAAATAACTTTATCGGGATCTCCTTGCAAAATTTCATTGTTGTAGGTATCGACCGCGTGATTTGTGTGGAATAAACGAACACCGTTAGGGCACAATCTGAGAGCATCTTATTTCGTGTAAAATCTTGATTCGATTAGCTGCAGTTCTGATGGCTCTAATATATCACCGTTTCCTATTTTCGTCAGTATTGAAGAAAATTGTGAATTCGCCTGTCTCATAACTTCAGTGAGCTGGTAATACTTGAGACTTCGCCACAGGTGAGGTCCAACCATTAGTGTTCTAATTGGCTTGTATATTAATGTGGCTCTTACAGGTGGCGCCTGGCGTAAATCCCCAATTAAAACTACGTCTGTACCTCCAAAATCCTTATTATGATTTCCCGTAATTTGCTTCAGGCGCAAATCAATTTTAGCCAACAATTTTGAACTTATCATGCTGATTTTATCGATAATCAGTACACTGATGTATCGAAAAAGCGATCTATATAGATGCAAAATCTATGATGATAGAGGCAACAATTTGGAAACCGAATTTTTTAGAGCAGTATGCACTGTTGTACCATCAATCGCCACAGCAGCTTTACCAGTAGAAGCCTAAGTTATGTAGGCATTACAGTACCCGTCCGTATCACTAAATCTGTTATAGATTTCCATCATAAGTTTGATCACAAAAGTCTTTCCACTTCCAGCTGGACCAGTTAAAAAAAAATTGAAATGGTTAATCATTTGGAGTTTGAAGATGGGATATAATGTGCATTAACAGTTCCTTTTGCTCACAGTTAGCCGACTTCATCAGTTCGTTGAAGAGTTGAGTTTCCATTAAATTTTCTTTTTTATTCGCTATGGCTCCAAGTTTGTTGAACGTTGCGTATTGTATATCAGCATTAATGGCAGAATGAGGTAATCGCTTACGATATCTTACAATTCTGGAAATTTTCCGTTGATAGTACTCTCCATTTGTGTTCATGATGTAATTAGCAGCGAACTGGATCAATGTCACATCTTCCATAATGGCGGTCCTTTTTTCATATCTATCGAACCAATTTTCTTTCCATACATTGGTGCAGTCATCATCTAGCTCCTGTAGTTCCTTCAAGGTCTTCCTTATTCTCTGACGTTCAGTTGGATATATTGTTGGAATATAAACAGTGGTGACAGATGCTTTAGCCATTGGTTCACGTAACAAATACCAAGCAGCTTCTTGTGCAGGCATTTCGACGGCATGTAGGAGATCCACGCTCAATTTCTTCGCTAAATCAAACTCTGGATTTTCGTCCATAACCTGAATAATCTGTCGTTGTAAATTGCTGATGCCTCGATTATGTTTGTTTACGTATTCGACGACGTAAGCAGCACAAGCGTACTCATCTTGAATGATTTGGAAATCCATGTTTGATTGCAGACAATGGAACACAAATGGATTGAAAGGATTATGCCATTTTTTAGCTGGTGTTCGTCGGTAAAACAACTTCGGTCGCGTTATTCCAGCTCGGATTATATTGTAATAATGTTCATCAGAAACAATATTATTTTTAGCATAAAAATCATAAAATCCATCGTAATCAAAGTTCTCCAAATTGTCGTTGTAACCAATTTTTGTTTGTTTATTTGTGTTGATGTAACTTTAAATATGTACAGCCAGCTATAAATAAGCAACAAAGAAAAACAAAACACAAACAATAAACAACCTACTACTACTACCTGCAATAGAAAGACAAGCAGATAGCTTTAAAACTGAGGGACTAGACGGACGGACAGACGGACGGACGGACAGACGGACGGACGGACGGTCAGATAGACGGACAATCGAGTCTCCTTGTGATGCTGAACAAGAATATATATACTTTATAGGGGGCTGGAAATATCTCCTTCACTGCATTGCAAACTTTTGACTGAAATTATAATACGCTCTGCAGAAGTATAAAAATTATACAGCCGGTAAATTCCAAATTGAGAGTTGGTTCCTCAACATGCCGCCCAGCCCTGAAAATCGGTTTCAGAATTCGCTAGCGGGGCTATTTTGGTAATCTGACGGAATATCTCCAGACGCTGTTCTCAATTTACCTTACCGCACCAAGAAATAAGCTCCAGGATACGTTTCAATAATCCTTGACTAGTCTTTGACTAAAACCATGTCTCCGCATTCCATAATTGAAAATCTTGTGCTTCATTTTGGGCGCTTTTGTAAGGTGGTCAAATACTCCAAATGCCAACTGCTGCAAGATCTCCTTCCGGTACCAAGGTATACGGACGACCAATTAGCAGGTGTGCAGGAGATAAATACTCAATATCGGTGTCGGATGTTGAGAAAAGTGGTGGAGAATTGACCACGGCCTCCACCTGTGCTAACAAAATATTTATCTGCTCAAAAAATCCAATAATTTTGACGAATAATGGCAAAAAGTACCGGTACGCCGGGGTGCAGGTGTAACCAGTGCTCATATTCTAGAAGGAGATATGTGATGCGATGTGTTTTAGGCATTATCACCGGGTGCTTGTCAGAAAGGGTTAGTTCCGAGTCACTTAAACTTTAACCAAGACGTAGGAGTCCGTTGTTCCATGTTGGGGAAAGAGCGCACAATCTTGAATCCTTTTTAAGAGGTCCTGAACATGTCGAACCCTGTATACACGTGCTTTGGCTATTTCATCAAAGCGCAACAATATCGAAACATGTCTATATAGAGACCTTGTGGGACGAAGGATCCGCAGTACATAGGCCATGATACGAACGAGCTTAGGTCACGACCAGACACGGTCAGCCAGGTCATCTATTACAGATGTTGAAGAAATTGGGCCTCCTATGGATACCAGTGCAGCAGTTTTAATTTTTTGATTGACTCGATCATCTAAAACGGGACTTGAAATTTGTAAACATTGTCGATTTACCATGGTAAGGTATTCAAGGTCCAGCAATTCTGGACCCTTCCACCAAAGGTCACACTTGAGAAGATCTGAGGCCATCATCCCTCTGGAAGCGCAGTCGGCTGGGTTATGTTTCGTGTTAACGTGTTGCCAAGCATTCCTGGGTATGATGTCTAAATTCTCTGCAGTGCGATTGGCGACAAATGTTTTCAACTTGGACGGATGCGTGAACGGTGATTTGCATATGCTTTAATGCGTTCATAATAGAAGAAATTAGTCGACTTAAGAGTAAGGCGCCTCTTTGCTGCAAGAAGAAACCCGAAACAGCCGTAAGGACCCTTGATTGGGCTGTATACAACTGCGGAGTAAGCCTTTATTGATGCATCCGAAAATGCATACAACTCAATCGTTCCAGAAATATGGCCCATTTGCCTTTTTACTTCCAGGTCGGCTAATTTTGTAATATCCTTTCAATGCTTCTGCCACAGGTAATATCTTTAATTGAACTTCATCCCTGCGTTGTATCAGCTCACTTTCCTGCTTGCCCCTCTTAAGACATCATCCACATAAAAGCCCTCGAGCACTCTTACCGCCAGAAATGGAGCACAAGCCGTGCCATATGTAACAGTACACAATTGATAATAGGCTAATTGTTGCCTAGGATCCTCTCCACAATATTCTTTGATAATTTCGATGTTTAGTGGCAACCCAAACTTGACGAAATATTTTAACAATGTCCGCAGAAAACACATACCGATAAATGCGAAATCGAAGGCAAAAAGCAAATAGGTCCCGCTAAATTCTCGGTTCCACTTGCATCGATTCGTTTAACGACAGGTCTTTTCGATCTTTATATGATCCATCAAACACCACTCGTAATTTAATACCGGAAACCGGTTGGTGTGGCATATAAAATGTGTTCGCATCTGAAGAAAGTATTTCTTGCGGTTCGAGTTTCCTTATGTGTCCCAAGGCTTCATAATCGTGCATAAAATTAACGTTCTATGCATTAAGGTTTGTAAGTGTGTCAGCAAATTCTGAGGGTTGGTCCTTAAATGGGCGCTCTACACAGTGTCTTCCATTTTCATCTCGGGAGTGAGTGATGCAGAAATGTGCTTCATCCTTAGAATCCTCTGGATCCAGTGGAAAGCTTGCGCAAACATTCTCAAGCTCCCAAAACCTTTGAAGGTTGCCATCAATGTCTAATGTCGACCATGGCGATGTTGCAGCTAATGAACTGAAAGACTCTAAGAGCGAGTTGACGACATGACGGGGCCTAAAAACGAAATCACATTCATTTTTTCATACACTTCATAGTCACTCATGGGATTGACATATCCTTCCTTAAACTCGAACATGTCATCCGTGAATCGGTTGCCATAATAATGTCTACAACATTCGAATTGCACTCCGCTGTGGGACTCTTGGCAAACGAAAGCAGCCTCGTCAGACTGGACATTTGTTTGCTCCTTATTAACTTGAGCTTTTCCATTTCGAAACTTTCACACATTGAGTAAACCGATCAGGGACAGATACAACACAGATAGACCTTTTATAATCAGAAACTAACCGGATTTTCTTCAACTATAAACCCTTTTTTTGTTTTTTTCTCTTTGACACTACGTCTTCTTCCTGCCGCCATATTCGTACAGACAATCACCAGCGTTTTATTTTGCTTTTTGTGGAATCCGCTTAATGCTTATAGCTTAAATCGGTCGTAGCAGATCATTGGTTATTTATAATTATAGTTTGTGTACATAAATTAACTCGAAAACAAAGAAATAAAGTTCAAAGGTAGACTAAAGTTTTTACTTTTCTCAGTAAACAAATAGCTATCGGATCAATGAACATAACATTTTTCGAATTTATGTAATATAATAATAATATACTTGAAAATATTGTTCTTGGAGACATATCAAAATATATCAAATAAATGTCCGTCACCAAACATTACTTACCGTTATATGTATACATGATATTTTATAAATAATGAAATATATTTTATATTTTTAATAGTTTACATTAATACTCACGATTGATTGCTCTAGTGCAAAAACATAATGATTAAAAAATTTGTGCAGCTTTTCGTTGGTATAGTTTATGCATAGTTGCTCAAATGAGTTTTGAGAAAAATTTTCAAATCCAAATATATCGAGAACACCAAGAAATTTGGCGCCACCTTGTCCTGGATTTGTACAGTTATTTATTTTCGTAACCAGCCATGTAAATGTTTTCGAGTACAGTGCTTTGGCCATAGCATGTCGATTTTCTACAGCCTAAAAAAGAATATCATAAAAAAGCAATTAAAATTCTTAAGCTAATAAAGCATAGACGTCCGGAGTTAAAATATTATGACATATGGCCCTTGAGCCCTGCACGAGTGAACTTATAGGTAAATCATTTAAAGTTAACTTAAAATATTCAGATATAACTTTTATACGCCATGTTCCCTTGCAAATCAAATGTTATGGATAAGTTAACTTTTCATAGGGAAACGTCTGTCAAAACTGGTTTGGATGATTGCGAGCCCATCTATTAACACGAATATCGTATCGAAGCCATGAAAGTCATTACAAAATATGTAAGTATTATTATATATTACGTCATCGGACAAAGAGCTAGTGTAATAGCTTTTGCTCCCCAAACGTACTTTTCATGGTGGGTACCAGAATAACTTTCGAAACTATTTCCTCATATATTCCTGTCCTCTCATTATTTGCCGTTCTTATACCATTTTAGAAGGCCAATCTCATTCAAAAGTTTTTGAAGCCGTCAAAGACACTTCCGACCAAATAAAGTATATATATTCTTGATCAGCTTCACAAGGAGATCTAGCCATGTCTATTAATCGAAACGGTCGGGACCGGACGACTAAATCTTATGGGTCCTATTGGATCTTTCGGAAAAATAAACTTATACGGATATAATACGAAATATAACTTGCTCAAGCTTGTTTCCTTTCTTGTTAAGATTAAATTAGCCAGCTTATTGGTATTACCATTTCGTTCAACTATTGCTTTGCCTCTTCAAATCTATATCTGCAAATTTCAACTCAAGTGCAGATGGTCTCAAATAATACAAATCAATAAAAAGTGACTAAAAATTCTCCACATAAATGGCCAAAGCCTAACTAAAAAATGGAAGAGTTTAAAGCATTTTTTTTTTTTTTGAATTTTGACGTGGCTTTTGTTTCCAAAACATGGTTTGTTGGTTATACATAGTGATGTCTGTTTTGTGCAAAAAAAATAGTCAGTACATCTGAAATTGTTACCTCTGTATTACTAACCGACGTACAAAATATTTTCTTATATCTACAGGCTATGTCATTGCATGATGCAGCGGGTTGTTGCGCGCATAAGTTATTGCCGTAAAGGACCGTTGGACCGCCATAACCAAGTTCAATAATAAGCCGCCTCACAGCAACTGCTTTCTTTCATGCCGTTGACAAAGCCATGTACTCAGCTTCGGTACTGCTGAGAGCTACGCTGTGCTGTTTCTCCGACTTCTATGAAATTGGTTTCTTCCACCTGCTAGAAAGAAAACGTATCCGGTAAAAGATTTTTTATAAAGACCCGCCGCCCTAATCGGGGTCAATATAGCCAACGAACGCTTGTCCTGTCTTCTTGTGGTGCAGTTTGTATTACATGCTAGTCCCCAGGTACCGCATGACATGCTGTGCAACGGAATGCAAAATATCGGGTCCGGTTCTGTGGGTGGCACCACCCTCGCCGGCTACTGATTGATACGCCGTTTTTTTTGTACTTTAGCGCATTTTTTATCACACGCAACCTGATACCCTCCGTCCAAAGGCGTCTGCAAGTGTAGATCATGTCGACGTAACAAATTCTGAATGAACTGGGTCTGGGTCATCTCCCTAGTTAAACTTCTCGCCTTTGTCAACGCTTTCGAAAGCCGTCGAAATCGATGTCTTGATGTCAATCAAATCTTTATTCTTTTGGCACGCTATTAGATTATCATCGTAAACATGATTAACGGAATATTACCATCGCCAATTAGCCTATAAAAGCACGGCTCATTTTCCAATTGGAGGCAAACCACTGCTTTTTAGAACGCCATCTAGTTTGATGTTTTATTGTCTTTCCTTCTTTAGTAATAAAACCCTACCAGCCTTGCTACTGTGTGCAAAGCCTTCGGGTTGTTGCATGTACACTGTATCACCCAGGTCGCTGTTGAGGTACGCATCAATCTGGTGTAAAATTCCATTTCAGCTGTTATGGACAGAATGAACAGCATGCTCTCCAATCGGTAAATCAGGCGAATATGACGTGCTGAAGCTTGCACCATAACCTCTTGCCACTGCACGAGCCTTGAACCTTTCAACGTTTTCATCTGCGTCACGTTTCACACTGTACACCCACTTACAGCAGATGGGTTTCCTGCTGTCAAATCAAATCATAATATTCACAACGCATCGCTTTGCGCCACTGGGGAGAATACGGTATTTGTACATCTCTTGCAGCCAAACTTTCAATAATATGTTACTATTTCTTCGGGCGACCAGGCCTGCTCTTACGTAAAATTTATGGCCTGCCAGGACCAACCCCTTGCAAATTAAGTTCCGTACCGCCTTCTTGGCAGTGCTTTCTTCTCACTGTCGCCGCCGGCTTCATCTTTAACGCCGTTATCACCAGTTGATGCCTTCAGCCCGCTGATTTTTGTAGAATATCTGCGCCACAACTGCTTGGGGGAATTAAAAGGAATCATGTCATTACCTCACATTACCAGAGTGCTGCGCTCCACTTTGTTCAGCAACTGGATGCATTTTACGATTATAAGTTTATTGTTGGGAAAGATAGTTAGTCTACTAAGTGGACTTGGCAATTCTTCTCCAGAACGCGATGACAATTGCAAAATAATTTTGAAATTTTTGAAAACCATTATTATCTAAGGAAACACCAGATACTACAGATCCTAATATTTTCGCTAATTTCCTTTTTTTTGATTTCATGCCTGATCGACAGATCTTTTTCCTTCCATGACCCATGTTGTTTCGTGATATTATATGATTCATTTAAAGCGCATCATAAATAGGATTCGGTGTTGTGACCATTATTACAAGCGATTAACTTTTAACTTGTATCAATGATATTTTTAGTTTTTATTGTCTTAAGTATTCCAATGCTTCAGAAATGCTGTGAGACACAATGGCGCTTCAGAATCGTAATATGCTCTCCGCTCAGCTTCACACCACACACATTAAAAGGATTATCCATAATTAAATTGGAATAACGTTTTTATTTCCTTCACGGTCCATTTTATTCACTTGATCATTGTGGTGAATTGTGATCCATATTACTGGCACTGAAGCGGAACTTAACTTTGCTGGCATGCATAGATCACACAGAGGAACGCATACATGCACAAAATACACTTTTGCCGAAACTGACCAATCAAAATAGTCCCTAAAAAACTGAACCAACAGAACACAAAAAAAAGTGTTTTGCTCTGAGCGAAACATCTGTTGAGCGCAAAAAGTTTTAAATGTGTTTGGTCCCGACTTTTTCTTAAAGTGCCTGTAGATGAATCGGTTTTTTCGAACACTTTAAAATTGATTTCAAATTTGCGAGCATTAGTTCTGAAAAACTTAGCATTACTTATAAATGCGTGCAATAATGATGGCGGCTCTTATTTAATCACGGAATCATAAATGAAACTGTAACATATTTACAGAAGTACATTTATTTTCTCATTTTTGTTTGGGGAACCAATGGTTTGAAATGGGGTTGAACGACTTTGCTTCTCAAATTAATTTATTCTCTGCACCCTGTCCTATGTAATTCTGTTTATTTATTTGCATTCGTTTGCTCGAAGCTATTGATACTAAATGGCTAATTTTCGTGGTTGATGTTTGTTCTAATTGCTTGAGTACTATTTTCGTAACGCGAACTGAGTTTCCGATAAAAGGAGTGGAACGGGCTTCCGCGTGTAGTTGCCACAATCGATGCCGCCGGATCTCGGCTCAAGAATAAAATTCTTCGTTGGGTTTGCTTCCGGCTCATCGCAATAGTTCATCTAAGTGCACCCACTTATGTACAGCGTTTTCAGCCTCTACATTAAATGTCATTTAAGGTAACTGAACAATTCGAACATTAACAGGAGACAATCTAACCTAGAAGAGTGTTCTGTGCGATTTGTTCCTCATGCGTGCCTCATCCACTTTCTGGGAGAATTAGTTGTAGAATTAGATTCTCGTCAATGAGCACGTCAATGCGTTCACAACGATGTAAATTGCGAGCTGTAATCCAAGCAAAGTGGGACATAGTAAAAATTCGGTTCTGTGTCGACACTTGTTTTGGGAGGAGCTTCCTTTGCCTGTTATTTCCGTTGATATATGTGTGAGACACGAGCTTGCAATGAGCTCTCGGTAATAAGCGTTCTTTCAGACCCAAGGTTGATTAACGCTCTCGCCAAAACTTAATTTAACAAAAAAGTCCACCCCTTGGCCACCAAAATTTTGTGACTGCGCAGAAGAGTTAGATATCAAGATATCAAAAGTTTCGCGTTTTTATTAAATATAAACTCGTGTTAAACTTTCATGGTGTCTCCGACGTAATATGCAGTTCCGTTCGATATTTTTAGTACCATTACTTAGGTTAGAAGTTCTCTCCCACTCCATTTGTTGCTGCTGCTGGTTGGAAATTAACGTTTTTTGCATTCCTGTTAAAAATATGTAATGAGCATTCTAACCAAAAAAATAAAGTTGCACGTACTAACAATTATAATTCTGCCATATTCATAAATATTTTGAATTGTAAGTGAATCGCTTTGGACCATTAAAATCGTAAAAAATTAGTGCAAACTTATTTGGCCCATTTTCGTCGTCGTGAGCACCAATTTAGGGTATTGGTAAGTAAGCTGGAAATGAGTGCGAATTGTTAAAAGTGTCAATCCAAAAAAAACTGTGTCGCAGTTGGCCTAAGAATTTTCCCACGCCTTTTAGCATCTGGTTTATATATTCGTAGGAGTTGAGTTAAAGCTGCGTTTCAGACGCACACCGACACCGCTGCTGCGCTTCCCTGCAGTTCCGTTCATCACCTTTTAATCGATGAATTATCACCAAAAATTCATCACTGCTGATTATTAACTGATGAAATTTCAAACAAAATAGTGATGAATTTAACATTGGCATGACCTAGGAGTTAATCAGTGAAAAATTCATCACATTTTAATCAGCAACTCATCACTCTTTATACAGTAATTCATCACTCTTTAATCAGCATTTACTGATGAAAATGCGATGAATTACTGATTAAAGAGTGATGAAATACTGATTAAAGAGTGATGAAATACTGATTAAAGAGTGATGAATTACTGATTAAAGAGTGATGAATTCATCGCATTTTTATCAGTAATTCATCACATTTTTATCAGTAATTCATAATTTTTGTCATCAGTAATTCATCAGTATTTCATCGCTTTTTCATCGCTTTTTCATCGTTTTTTCACCGCTTTTTCATCGCTTTTTCATTTCTTTTTCATCAGTAATTCATAGCTTTTTCACCCTATTTCCATCAGTATTTCATCGCTTTTTTATCGCTGTTTCACCGCTTTTCCATCAGTAAATAAACACATTATTTTATCAATATTTCCATTTATTTAACTATAATATTTTCTTACATTTAATGGTTATTGTCAATTATTATAATTCTAAGTATTACTCTTAATTCAATTTAAGTTTTCAGTTGTCTCGGAGGTGTTGAGGATGTTTGAGGTTTCGGTGCTCTTTTTTTGACTTCGTGCTTTATGTGCTGGCTCTTCCTGACCAAATATATTTAAAATAGAAAAATTATTATAAAATATATAAAAACTTACTGTGTTTCTTATTTTGCCGCCGGCCAACTCCATCTTAGTTTATGCTGGCCCAACAGTTTTATTATAAGCTTCACCTTAAATAATGAATAAATATATTAACAGTATATGTAGGTACAGTTCAAAATAATTAATAAAATAACACTTACCTAAATTTCTAATAAATTTAGTTATAACATTTCACAAAAAATCTTAGCTTCGAGCTCTTCTCTCCGTTCTCTCAAATGCAAGTACATGTAAAAACCACGAAAACAACTTCGGTTAAAAAAAAGGGCACCGTTAATCCTATTGTTATTTCTTTGCCTAATTTATCTTTACATGTTTCGCTTAGCGTCAAAGCAGGGTATATAAAAGCATGTCCGACTATGCAAAATATTCACATAACTTAAATTCACTTAAAAAAGGAATCCACACCTTCAAAACGATCATACTCATTTTATTTTGAAAAAGTATTTGCATAAAATAATATAATTAATAAGAATCGACGACTACAATACAAAAATTATGCTAATTTAATTTCAAGGGTGTATAAAGGTCGTTGTGATTTTAATACACTGTCCTCCACCTCTCAGCTCATCTTATGGGGAGATAGACAGAGTAAGAGAGGGAGATGGAAATTTTTCTGCGTTTCCTACGATCGGCGACTGAGAGTTTCGGCTCTGCCGACTTTGCCTTTGGCGATGAATTTTTGTAGTGATGAATTTCGGAAATGCAGGGTTTCGAGTTCTCTTTGGTCGTTTTCGTTCCCAATCGCGGGAGCAGTGCAATTATTAGTTTGCTTTCGGTACGTTTATTTTCGATAAGCTTGAGCTTTGCCATGTGCCTCCCTACATTATATAAAATATATAAATACCCTCATTAGGATTTTTTGTACTTTCGGAAGCTGCAATGTGTGCGTTCTGCATATTACCGGTTAGTTTTTTTTTGTTCTATATTAGTAGGAAAATACATAATATTAATACAAATAAACGCAACGACAACTAAAAAAATCAAAGAGCTTCAGCACAAACAAGATATTTTAATGAAAAGTAATAGCCGAACATATCGTAACTGAAAAAGTGTAATTTGTCTGTGAGTGTGACGTTTAGATATCCTAAATATGCTCTTTGATAATACATAACTTGTTTAAAATCAAATAAAAGAAAAATAAATGCAAAAGATATTTTCCGAAAAGAGTTGGAAAAAGTGCCGTTTTAACAACATCATTTTATTTCAATCTTAAATAATAATAAACAAAATACTGTCGAGAAATCAGCTCCGCCGCTAATCGCTCAAAGCCGCCTGCCGAGCGTAGCTCTTCTTACGTTTAACGGAAAACACTCCAAATTTAAAAATATTAAGAGCCTTTTTGAAACTTTTGTTGACAAAGATGATACGCTACACGATACTGACGTCATTCCATCATTTAATTCGTGTTTAGCTGGAGACTCTTAAGGAACAATTAGGGGATTTCATTTCACTGCGGAAAGTTATCCCAAAGCTCTTACTAGCCGGAAGCGGGTGTACGATAATCATTTTTTTTGACAACATATCGACACTTCTTAATTAGCAAAAACTTTCCCAGCCGTCAGATTCAGCCTTGAGAACCCTCATCGACACAGTCACAAGCATGTCTCGAACGCACTCTCTTTAGTACAGTCAACCAAGCGGGAATAGGCAGAAAGAAGAAAAAACAAATCAAAGCTTCGGTAAAATTCCGCTGAAGTTTGACAACGTCGCATTACCCATGCAGACGAGTATCAGCTAGCTAGACCACTCACTCTTACGAGCGTACTCGCATAGTGTGTTCCCGCTCGCGCAATACCGAAAGCGCTTAGAGATAGAAATGAGAATGAGAACCTGGAAGGATTCCGTTACTCGGAGATTAGCAGCGATGCGTCGATGCAGACGGCAACGCGTGCCAGAGCATTCATTTCATTTCAAATCGTAAGAAGAAGAAGAAGACGCACGTCAACGCTGCGCTAGCCTTAGAGAAAACTGTACCACTCGTGACTGGTTATAATTACTTGGCAGCAGCCACTGAATCAACTAAAAATAACCTTTTGTGCTTTATACCAGCAGCAGGTAAATGCCAGTAAAATGAGCAGGTCAGTTGAGTGAATTGTTATTTTGTTGCAGTAGGCCAAGAAGACCACGGGCGTGTCCGTCAAAGCCGGTCGGTGAGACTGATTTTTCTAAGACTGGTCGGCAGACATAGACAAGATCTGCAATAAGAAGCAACCTAAAAGTTTTTTTTATATAAAAGCGAACCACGCGCGGCACCCCTACGTTACTGCACGCCACGTGCGGCCACGATGATCTGGGATCATCCAAATTTTTGGAAAGTTATTGAGCCGCTCGGCTGACTGCGATCTCATAACCTCACCAGCACGCGCCACGTGCGGCATGACGAAATAACCCCGCTAATGCGACATGAGTAAAGGAAGGCGGCGTGATCACTCTAGGCGATCATGCTTCAGCGTCGCTAAGAGAAGAGCCGGAGAAATCAAGGATACGGCGGATGTAGTGAGCTGTCCACAAACGGTCTCCGAATGAAGGTCACAGAAGGAGGAAATGAGATTTAGAAACGTGACGTGACAAATTTAATTAATTAACTATTTTTATACATATATAGATTAGGAACTTGCTTGGACGATCTAAATTTGAGTTCGTCAGTGTTGGTAGAATCATTTTGTTAATCCCAATCGTGCAAATCACACACGCTCGGCCCGTCAGAAAATCATATTTTGAATATCTTTACATGAAGTAATCGACTAAGCATCTTCGATGGGCCCAACGAACCTGCTCCGACGGAATTGTACGTAAGTCAACAAAAAAATTTTTTTTAGTATTTTCTGAACATTCTTAATATTTTGTTAGATAAAGAAGAATTTGATTGGAAAAACAATGATGTTTAAATAACTTTAGATTCATAGGTCCATCGCTTGGATTATAATGCTGCTGTTACATAGATTTAATAAGTGAATATGTAAATAAATTCAATAGGGGATAACCTCCAAATTTATCACGTGTTATCAAGGTAGAGAGGGTATAGAACGGGGAGTGAATAACACATAGCTACACCGAACTCTTAATATTTTTCTTGAGCCGCTTAGCCTTCACAGTCCGTCTGCTTATAAAAATGTCTGTTCACATTTGGAACCTGTTAGAGTACCGCTTAATACACTTTAAACTTTTTTTGTTTGTGGGACAGTGTATATCATATAAAGGACGAGGAAAGAACCACCCCCATCCGACGAGTTTAGTACCGATCAATGCTAGAAGTGCACGACTCCGAATCTTCTATACGCTAGATGATTATTTTCCGTACATCTGGTGCTGTCTCCTACAAACTTTGTGAACAACACTTTGAGAAAAATACTCAAAGATTGTCGTCCGGTAGATTTTCGGTTCGTTTGCCGTTTAAATCTGATTCAAAATCTTTTGGCTCATAATGCAAAGTTTCGAAACGTAGATTTTTTTTCGCCAGAAAGGAAATTGTGAAATGACCCTTCGTTGAGGAAGATGTATATTGAATTCATGGAGGAATATGTTTCCATGGGCTACATGTCTTCCACCCATGACAAAATTCCAAACACTCCGCGCTATTTCATTCCCCACCAGTGCGTTCTGCGGCCAAAAAGTACTTCAACCAAGTTGAGAGTAGTTTTCGATGCATCGAGCCGTTCATCGACGCAGGTATCGTTGAATGACATCTTGATGGTAGTCCCATAATTGCATAAGTTTGCCCTTGCGGCAAAAAAACAAGAAAGACAAGCTAACTTCGGACGGAGCCGAAATTAATATACCCTTGCAGAATATTCTGTAAATTCTCCAAAATGATTCATATGATGCATTCTTAATACTTTTGTTTTTAATTTGACATATCTACCCTTTTCAGCCTCTTTTATAATGCAAGGGAGTGACAGTAACGAGCAGTAATGGTCATAGAATTAATTATATAGGATATAGTCGGCCGATCCTTATGATCGGATTGATTGGCCAGATATAAAACCCATATAAAATCCCAAACTCCTAACTTTACAAACACCAAAGTTATCGCATTTCTGATCAATCAGTTATATGGCGGCTATAGGATATAGTCGGCCGATCCCGGTCGTTCCGACTTATATACTGCGTGCAAAGGAACGAACAAAGGTTCAATTCGATATATTTAAAACTGAGAGACTAGTTCGCGTAGAAACAGACAGACGGACAGAATTTTCAAGAATATATATACTTTATAGGGTCGGAGATGTCTCCTTCACTACGTGAATATATAATACCCTCTGCAAGGGTATAAAAATGTATCGCCAAGTAATGCTGGACGAATCTGACAGAAACATTCAGCTAATAGTAGGGAGACGAGATCCTTCTCAGTCTCTGAAAATCTTTAAGTTAAATACCGTACAGAAGAGAGCGGACGTGCTTTGCGCGAGCTCCTGGAAAAGTTGAAGAAAGTGGATATTTTAAAGACAAATCAAATTTAAAAACTAACGTTTTTAAATTCAAATTATGGACGCAATCCGTTCATCAACATCCCTAGCCGCCCTGAAACATGGTTTCTGAATTAGGCAGCACAGCTGACTTGGTGATGGGTCATCTCTCCAGTAGACGTCTTAAGTTTCACAGCGCGTACAAGTCCATCTGGTCCATGATGAGCCTCCAATACACGGGCGAGAATCCAAGCTGCGGGTGGGAGATTTGAATCCAGAGCTACACCGCCTACTGCGATGTTATGTTCCTTGTTGTTCCACTTTTGACGTTGCAGCAGCGATGTTAAATATTCCTGGTGCCAGCGCTTCCAAAAGCCCTGGTACATGGATTGTATTCCAGTAGTCTAAGCGATTGATCGGCATATGAGTTAGATCACCCTCTGGAACCGTTGTGAATGGGTGCCCAATTAAAAAGTGGGCCGGAGACAAGTAGGTGAGGTCAGTGTCAGGTGTGTAGCATATCGGTCTTGAGTTCATCACTGCACTGATCTGAACAATCAGAGTTTGCATCTGTTCAAAGGTTAGAACGGCTTTTCCCACGACGCGTCTCAGGTGTAATTTAACTGAACGTACTGTTGACTCCCACTTCCCTCCATAATGTGGCGAATGGGGAGGTATGAAACTCCACTTAATTCCATCATTGGCCAACGATTGAGTTACGGTGTCTTGATGCTCCTGCGAAGATAGATGTTGCTGCATCTCATCTAGAGCCCGAACATTTCCCTCGAAGGGACATGAAACGCCGAAGACATGACAGGAATGTGTCTGTGCTAAGATCGGTGGCCAGTTCCAAATGTATGGCTGATGTTACAAGGCAGACGAAGAGACATATGTAGCCCTTAGTTTTCGGGGATTGCGCCCTCTCCTTTCCTTGAGGATGAATGGTCTAGCGTAATCGCAGCCTGAGTGCTGGAAGGGTAGAGCCTCTGTTATATGAATCCCTGGTATATCGGCCATGAATTGGTGCTCGGTGATATTACAATGGAGAAAGCACTTTACGCAGTGGAGAAAGCACTTTACGCATTTGTGTACCAGGTTCCTTATTAGGTAACGCGCGCCGAAAATCCAATATTTTTGACGCGCAATTACAAACAGAGCAGACACTCCTGGATGTAGATTTGCTATGTGTTCGTGTTCCAAAATCATCCTTGTGATGCGGTGCGATTTCGGAAGCAATATGGGATGTTTGACGTCAGTTGGTAATTGTGAGTTGCCCAAGCGTCCACCAACTCGAAGGAGGCCATCCTTGCCAACAAACGGTGAGAGCTTGATCAACTGGGAGCGGCTGCGAAGTGGTTTATTTTCCGTCAGAAGATTACGATCCTCCATGAAGCATTTTTGAGCCTCTTGCAGGCAAAGAATGCGATAAGCCTGAATCTCTTCATAGGTGAGCCTTGCCCCATTCGTCAGCGCTACAGTTTTAATGGCCCTGGTCCTTTGGATGAAGCGTAATGCGTAAGCTACAACGTGGACCAGGTTTGTCCAGGACGAGACCCACTGAGTCAACGCTTCGATTGGTGAAAATGAGCCGCCTTGCAGAGTGGTTAATGCGGTGGACTTGACTGCTTTCTTGCCAGGGTTATCTGAAAGGGAAGAACCGAATTTTGTACAGCTCAACTTTACCGCAAGCTTTTCTGGATTTTGCAGCCATGAAGGTCCCATCCACCATAAGTCAAAATGGAGAAGGTCTGCATCAAGCATTCCTCGTGTGGCGCAGTCAGCCGGATTCTCCTTTGTGTTTACATGATGCCATGCACTGCGCGGCAACGCGTCGAGTATTTCCGAAGTCCTGTTTGCCACAAAGGTTTTGAGCTTCGATTGTGGAAGTGAAAGCCAAGCCAAAACTATGGTTGAATCACACCATGCATGTATTTTGATGTCCTTGTGTTGCAGAGAATCCTTGACTGATATGATTAGTTTGCGCGCGGTAAGGATTGCTGCTTCAGCGGAGCAACTCTGGTTTTTCCTGCTATGAGTGAAACAGATACGGTGCCATCTGCTCGCAACACTCTGCTGTAGATGACTGCGGAATATGCCTTGATGGAGGCATCTGAGAATCCATGCAGTTCGATGTGATCCCCATGTTTTCTACAAATCGTGGAAGGCGTAGTTCTTGAAATATGTGTAGGTCGTTACGGCATTTGTTCCACCAGTCAGCAATATTTGGAGGAAGATCCTTGTCCCAGCCGAGATCGAGTAACCACAATTCTTGGAACAAAATTTTAAACTGCACCACCACAGGGGACAGAATACCCAGCGGGTCAAAGATGCGTGCCACGTCAGAAAGCACTTGGCGTTTGGTGTTGTCCGGATTTGGTGTAAGGCAAACTTTGTAGGATAACGTATCCTCTTCTGTATCCCAATGAATGGCAAGAACCTTTGCTGTAGGATTGGATCCTTTGCCTTATACCTCGGTTGTAGAAGTAGCTCGGTCAGTGATACGTGATGAATTTGAAACCCATTTGCCAAGTTCCATGCCTGCACATTTCATTTATTGGATCAGCTCTTTTTGATTGCAAATTAGCTCTTCCTTTGTATGTGCTCCTTAAAGATCCTTGCAGCTCCTGTTGGTGGTCGTGAGCTAACTGATCCAGGACTCTCACTGCCAAGAATGGTGCACTAGACGTGCCGTATGTTACCGTGGAAAGCTCATAGTGCTTGATAGGTGTGCTTTCATCTTCTCTCCAAACAATACTGCTGATAGCAACAATGGTTGACAGCCACAAAGATTTTTCGATACATTTTGACAATATCTGCGGAAAAGACGAACTTAAACATTCTGAAACGCATACAAATAGAGAAGAGGTTTCGTAGAATGATAGGTCCAATGTGTAGAGCATCGTTTAAGGATTTTCCATACGTATCCTTGAATGAGCCGTCAAATACTACGCTTAGCTTTTGGGTAATTACCGGATGATGAGGCAAATAAAAACTTGGCACTTTGTCAATGTCTCCTGGTGATAATACCCCCATGTGACCTAACTGTAGGTACTCACGCATAAATTTTACGTATTGTGAGTTCAGATCGGGGTCCTTCTTTAGGCGGCGTTCTACACCCCTGAATCTTGCAAGTGCTCCTTGTAATGTATCCGAAAACTGTTCGTTGGAGTTTTTGAAAGGAAGTTCGAGGATGTAACGCCCATTTGAGTCCCGAGAATGTGTTTTCACAAAGTGCTGTTTAACTTCGTCGTCCTCTGGTTTCCCATGGAATTCCTGGTTGACATCCTACAGCTCAATGTCAATAGCCGTGTGCATTGTTGTTGTAGATGAACAGCCGGTAGTGACGATAGATGTTATGACCCATCCGAAAATGGTCGAAATGGCGATGATGTTGCCCTGAATGTCGAACATCCTTTGACCGGTGAACACGGTCCAAACGTAATCGCTGCCCAAGAGAATATCGACTGGCGCCAACGATTGATAGTCAGAATCCGCAAGCTCAAAGCCAACGAATACCTTGAGTGCTGAGGCATCGATATCGTGTCTTGCTAATGTGGAGGTAATTTTGCTGAGTACGTGTGCACGTACCTTCATTGTATGATCTGAGATCCTTGACTGCATGTCCAGTGTGCTGCAGCCTCTAGTTGTCTCTGCCTTGATCGATGAAATTCCAGACCAAGTGCCTGTACGCACCTCTCTGAGATGGACGACAGTTCCGAACCACTGTCCAAAAGTACCCGACATGTAGTGTGCGATCCTTGTGCGTCCGTTGATCCGTTGCACAAGGACTCAGCTGTGGGAGCCACTTGCGCACGAGCGATATGGCTGATGGTCCCTGTAGCATCTTCGGGAGCGCTTGAGATGTGTGGCTGTGTCGTGGTCACAGCGGCTTGCGTTCTAGAAATATCTGAATGTAGCAGAGAGTGGTGGCGATTATGGCAAAACTAAAGCGTGTGACGAACGCTTTGCTTTGCTTGGTTGTAGGCCACCCTTGAAGTCGATGTCCGAGTCTCTTTTGCTGAGCTCGAATTCCTCGCAGCGTCGGTCCAAAAACTTGAGTAAATCATCCACAGACGGAGATTCAAGTTCTCGGCTTCCCTCAATCCATTTACGGCGAGTTTCAGCGTCGATCTTGGCCAGAATGAAGTGTATGATCCATCAGTCCCTGTTAGTTTGCCCTGCTGCATCCAATCCTCGAACAATCTCCGTGGCTCCGTCGGTCACCTTGCGCAGAACTGCAACATCTGCCCTGGGTGTCGAAGGGAGATTCACAAACGTTTCCAGCAGAGTGTTGACAATGTGACGTTGTCTGTTGTATCGATCAATTAGGCAACTCCAAGCAGCCTCGTAAGCAGCATCCGTTATTGGCATATGACGAATCAAGTCAGCTGCTTCTCCCGTAATATACGTTTTTAGGTAGTGAAACTTTTGAATTGCTGTCAAATGCGGCTTGCTGTGGATCGTACTCTCGAAGATGTTTTTAAAGGCTGGCCACTCCTTACTGCTGAGTTTGGCCTCAAAAACGTTGATTGTTGCTCAGCTAAACGCTCATTCAGTTCCTGTTGTTGTTGTAAAAAACGATGCGGCATCGCCAAGGTTGCCAGATTGCCTACCGTTGCTGCCTTCTCTGTCGCTCTCATTAGATGATTGACAGCGCCGTTTGATAGTGCGAAACAATGTGCAAGTACTTATCCTCGTACCTCTCGTTGTCGATGGCTGGATCGACGTACCCCTCTTGTTCTTCATAAAGGACCATTTGATCGCTAATGGTCTTAAACTCCTTCCAAACGTTGTTGAGCCTTTCCAATGAGACTGTGATTTCATCCAGTTACCAGCTTGATCCCGCACTTGGATCTTGTGATGCCGTTAGCAAACGCGTAATGCTTGCCTTCGCACGGCTTCTTACTGCCTTCAAAAGCTTTAGTTGATCCATGTTAATCAATTGCTAAATTTGGCTAGAAGGACCAAAGCTTATGATGAAGAATAAACACGGTTTATTTCCGATTTGATTGGACTGTATATTAAACTTTTATTGAATCGAAATATTCCGCTGTAGTCGTATTACTTTGTTATCGAAAAACCCAAATCTCCTAGTGAAACCGCAGTACCGAAAATACCTAAATTCAAGAAAGGGCAAAAATAGTATTTCGCATGGCATAAATAAAAAAAATTTTAATTCCAATTATGGATGCAATCCGTTCATCGACACTTACTTTCTCAATGTAAAAGCCCCCCACCATCAGAATCGACCCTTGGCACATCAGCAACATGCAGTGGTAAAACTTCTGCAATCGCACCAAAAGTAACTGCAACAACTACAGAAAAACCAACAACTTCTACAGCAACGGCTCTTACCGCGGAATCGACTGAGAAGTCGTCGACTGCAGCGCCAAATATAACGTCAACTAAAATGACGACAAAACAAAATCAAGAAAATATTCAACAAGCGGGCCCGGCCATACAGACCGGCATGGATCGCTATATTCAACTTAAACGTAAACTTAGCACGCAGAACACCGTGGTGGGTAATAAGCCAAAGAGACAGCGAATTACCCGGGAGATCAAATAACAACAGATTTGCCATTATAGCGGAAACTCATCCAGAACTGGGTAAAGAGACCCAAACGAAACCAAAGCCCCACCAATTTACATTAGGGAGAAAAGCTCGAACGCCCTGGTCAACAAAATTGTTGCGCTGGTCGGGGACGGAAATGTTCATGTTGTTCCGATCACTAAAGGGAATATTCACGAAACCAAACTTCAGACCAGATCTGTGTCTAAATACTTCACCCAACTCTGCGCTCTGCAATCGAACCAGTCACTTCGATAAGAAACCCATCAGGTAGCTGGGCCGGCAGCGACGAAGATAGAGCCGAAATCTACTATCATAATGATACTGAAGCACGGAAAAGATCTTTGTCTAAATTGTTCGAAAAATGCCTTCTTACACGCATAATACCATATCTGGAAGCACACAATGTTATCCTGGCACATCAATTTGGCTTCCGTCAAAGACATGGTACAATCGAACAAGTAAACAGAATAACATCAGAAATCCGCACTGCCTTTGAGAATCGGGATATTCCTCGATTATCTCAAGCTTTCGATCGAGTCTGGCTCGATGGCCTCATGCATAAGATCTAAGATACTTGAGTCGTAACACAACTTGAGTCAACACAACAACATCTGACGACTACATTATCGAAGCTTGAGTCCCGCAAGGAAGCGCACTTGGGCCTACTCTCTTCGTCCTATATACAGCAGATATTCCTACAAAAGCAATTAACAACATCTACGTTCGATGACGACACTGCAATCCTAAGTCGTTCGAGGAGCCCAAGCCAAGCCACAACACAACTAGCCCATCACCTTATCGTAGTTGAGAGGATGTTATCTGATTAATATAAATGAACAAAAATGTAAACACATAACGTTTACTCTCAACAGGCAAACATGCCCTCCATTACCATTGAATAGTACTCCGATTGCCCAAGTCAACGAAGTAACGTATCTCGGCGTCCAC
This sequence comes from Drosophila kurseongensis, assembly GCA_018153305.1. Lineage (NCBI taxonomy): Eukaryota > Metazoa > Arthropoda > Insecta > Diptera > Drosophilidae > Drosophila > Drosophila kurseongensis. The sequence goes on from JAECXX010000120.1 coordinate 3,812,029, forward strand.
CTAGACAGACGACTAACCTGGAGAAGACACATCGAATGCAAGAAATTACATATAAAACTAAAAGCCAGCAGCTTCCACTAAATATTAAAAATTCGATCGCCCCTGCGTCTGGACAACAACTCTCTCTCTACTCTCAAGCCTATCTGGACATATGGCTCCCAGCTATGGGGGAACGCGAGCAGCAGCAACATTGACATCATACAGCGCGCACAATCGAAAATCCTTAGGACTATCAATGGGGGACCGTGGTATATTCGCAACCAAAACATCCACAGAGACCTCGGCATTCTTGCAGTAAAGATGAAATTGACAAACAAAACACGACCTACAAACAAAAACTCTCCGTGCACCCAAATCATCTCGCCAGAGGCTTGTCTCGGGTTTCCAGCAGAACCCGCCTTCAACGCAACGACCTTCCAACCAAGCAATAATTTTCAGGGCCGCATTTTTTAGTTCCAGTCATATGACTGTTAGTAAGATTTGATACACTTATTGTTATTATCCGAAAGGAGAAGATTAAATAAACAAATAGCAGAGCAATTAAAAAAACTTTAAAAAAAAACCCTAACATATCGAACTTCGCCAGCACCCTTTTTGGCGATCAGGTGTTTAATGCGGCTAGGAGAGCTGGCGCAAGCTGCTTATCCAAAAGCCGTACAGATTATTCAGAAAGATGCCGGACGACCTGCAGGGCCTTCGAGACGAAGTTTCTCAGGTTTTTCAGGAGGCAGGATTTGAATTGGAAAAGTGGTTTTCAAACTGCACAGAGTTATCCGCATCTGATAGCGCTGTAATGCCACTTACGGCAGGCTCATAAGTAACTAAGATCTTGGCGTGGTTTGGTTACCGGTTAAAGGTTACTTTCCATTTTGGTTAGATGACTCTTTCCTGGATCATCGAAATATTTTGTTGGTGATTTCTTGACTTTTCGACCCACTTTGGTCACAAAGGCAAAGATGTTGTAGCAGTAACTGCGGCTTCGAAAGCTAAATTAAAACGATTTGCAACGAGTTGCTTACATCGTGAGAAAAATTAAGGTATCGTGATTTGTCCACACAGATCCGCAAGTCCCGATTCAAACACACGGTTTCGCTGACGCTTTCACGCGACCTTTCAGCAGATCTTTATAATCGTGTCAGGCCGTTGTTAAATTGTCCCATTGGGAATGTTTTCCCGCAAATCGGCACTAGCTCTCGTAGTCAGCCCAGAGCTGCTTCAGAAAATAGAGTACTTTTACGTCGCACCTGAGGCTTCTGGGAGTTTTCGTGAACCTTTCCTGCTTGCGTCGATGGCAGCGATAGTCCCGGGAGTCCACCTCAAGCTTGCAGCAGAGTACCAAGTGGCACCAGAGGTGGAGGATCGGGCGAGTGTGGTTTGAGCGAGAAAAGGACCGCAACCGCACCAGGATTTGCGAGTCCAGGAGCATGTAACGTAAGTCAGGATCCGCAATAGAAATCAATGTTAAGTAAATTTAAAAACAATGATGCTATTGAAGATAAACGAGAAACGAAATTCTGGGGACTGGCAGTATCTAGCTTGGTGGACACATCACGCCACGACAGGGGGGCGCAATGCAAGACTGCGGCAAGCAATGGCTATAAAAGTGCAAAGGATAGTAAATCTGAAATTTGTAAGGTCAGCCAATCTTCATCTAAAAATGTTTGAACACCTATGTGGGAGCAATGCATTAACGAACGGGGGGCCAAAGGTTGTTTATCTACCTTACGGGACCATATCCTCTGACAAAAGCTGAAAATTCCGATAACTTTGTTTGCCTGGACTCTTTCTCCAAACTCTCTTATGATTTTCTTTTTTATTGGTTTAGAGTGCCAGAATACATTCGTTTGGACAAGGTAAATTACTTACATAGTATGGACACATAAAATCGGGCCTTACTCACCGCAATCGATCAGTACTCTAAATGTCGAGAGCCACCATTGTCAACGATCAACGAAATTATAAGTCCCAGTTAAGTAGAATTTCATGTACACTTCGCAGTAGTCTACAGAAATCTATCGGAAAAGAGACGTGTTATGCGCTGTTCGAAACGCAGATTATTATCTGATCTTCCGGAAACTGCAGGCGGCCAAACGACAAAAATTGATCAAAATGTCCTGTCGTAAGGGTCCAATTTTGTTGGACTAACTGACTTGGGGCGAGATAAAAGCCTCTAATGGTTAAGGCACCTCTTTTCCGGCATTCGTGGTAAGCTTCTTCTGTTTGCAACATAACCAGAATAAATATTTAATGTGCCTAAGTGAAAGGAAGTATTGAAACGTTAATCTGTCATCAGTCCGTGCTGCCCCACAATACCGTCCCATTCCAACTTTATGTACGATCCCATAATGTCCATTTCGTCTGTCGAATATTATGTCGTTGTTCTTGACCTTATTTTTCTATTTTTCCCAGCCCCCCTTGGTAGAGTATTGTTATATGTTATAGATTGGCTTATAATTAAAATATTTAATTATTTAGTTTATCGTGGCGCGTTTGCTTTTTAGCGTCCCTTTTATTCTTAATTATATAATTAATTGGTATTTTAACTTTATATACTAAACATTAATATACTAATAATGTTAACTTATTACACGCTTTTTTTTTTTTTTTTTTTAAATTTTAATTTTAATTTCTAACCCATCCGTATTTATTTGGAGGTTTATTTATCTAAATGATCGAGATGTTTTTTGCTTTCTTAAATATGCTTCTTCTTCATCAGAGCTTAAATCATTTGGAGTTTCATACTCTTCAGACATACTATGATCAGTTTCATTTGCAATGCTATTTTCAAATTCAGTTTCAGTTACAATGCTATTTTCAAATTCACTTATATTTATATTTTCCGGTGGATTTACATTTTCAATTTCAGTTTGACTACCACTAGTTTTATCATTAACATTTTTTGTTAAGCTTACATTACTCTCGCTTTCATACAATGATGGTCTAGACATATATATTCCATTATTATTATCATTTACAGGAAAATTTTTTATAATCCCAGTCTTTATTGTTACTTATTAATCCTTGACTCTTACTCATTAGTTTTCTGTTTCTTCTGTTCTTATGATCATCTTTTATTATGTTTTTATGGACACAAACTTTTTGAGTGCAAGTTGTACTAGTATTTTTGTGTGGATTTCTTGTCTAGAATTTTCTTGGTTATAGCTTTCTCATCAATTGTATTACGATACAGTTCAAATTTTTTAATCGGTATTTTAGTTTTACACTTCTACCAAAGAACAACTCACATGGGGCACAACTTAAACCTGCTACTGGCGAAGCATTTTATTCAAGGAGTCTATGTTGATAATTTCTAGCTTCAGAGCAGCGTTTTAAAATATTCTTTGCAATTGCCACTCCTTTTTTCGCCAGCCCATTGCTTTGAGGATATCTTGGGCTGGAAAACTGCAGAATTATATTAGACTCGTTTGTAAAGTTATTAAACATAAATGAGTTTTTTTTTTTTTTATTAAAGCTTGGTTTTATTTATTGGATCTTCTCTTTATGAGTCTAACAATAAGGTTGCAAATCTTAAAATAATACCTTATCTAACAGTTTAAATTTAACTGAATAGAGACTACATGGTCCTAATCATTAGCGTTGGATTGGATGGTCGTTGCGGCGAAGACGAGAAGTGCTGGTAACTCGCGTGAGGGCTCTCGCGAGATGATTTGGATGTACTGATAGCCTGTTGTAGTACTTTGTTGTGATTTGTGCTATCTCTTCTCTGACGAGTGATATGTGGAGGTCCCTGTGAATGTTTACATTCCGAACGTACCACGGTGCCCCGGTGATGGTTCTGAGAATTTTCGATTGAGTTCTTTGCATTATATCCACACTGCTGTTACTGGCATTCCCCCACAACTGAGAGCCGTACATCCAGATTGGTTTTAAAACGGTGTTGTATAAAAGTACCTTATAGTCCAGGCTAAGGGGCGAGCGGCTATTGATAAGCCAGTGGAGGCTGTTGGCTTTGAGCTTTAAATGTGTTCTTTTGGCTTCAATGTGGCTGCGCCAAGTAAGACGTCTATCGAGGTGTACGCCAAGATATGTTACTTCATTTGCTGTCGGAACCACTGTGTTGTTTAGAGTAAGTGGAGGGCAGTCTTGCCTGTTAAGTGTGAACGTTACGTGTTTGCATTTTTGTTCGTTAACTTTGATTCGCCAGTCGGATAGCCATTTCTCCACTGCCACTAGGTGTTTAGCGAGTTGCGCCGTTGCTTGCTTGGGACATCTCGAGCGGCTTAGGATCGCTGTGTCATCAGCAAAAGTGGATGTTGTTAGTCTCATGCTCGTTGGGATGTCCGCAGTGTAGATAAGGTAGAGTGTTGGTCCTAACACGCTGCCCTGAGGAACTCCGGCCCTGATGTTGTAATCATCTGACATGGCAGCATTACATCTTACTGAGAATTTCCTGTTGTAAAGGTATGACTTCAGAAGTTTGTGAGTGTTGGTTGGGAGTATTTCTGTTATTTTGTGCATTAAACCTTCTAACCATACTCTGTGGAAAGCTTGTGATACGTCCAGAAATATCGCAGTGCAGTACTCCCTTTGTTCTAATGCATTTCGGATTCCTGAATTTATGCGTTTGACTTGCTCGATGGTTCCATGTTTTTTCTCGAAAACCGAATTCATGAGTCGGGCTTTTGTTGTGTGTTCTGAGATATGGAATAATATGTGCCAAGAAGCATTTTTCGAAAAGTTTTGATAGACACGTTAGTAAACTAATTGGTCTATATGATGAAGCAATTGTGCGGTCTTTGCCGGGTTTTGGTATCATTATGATTATCGACTTTTTCCATCTCTCTGGGAAGTGTCCGTGTCTCGTTATTGCATTGAAGAGTTGGCAAATAGCTCGAACTGCACAGAGAGGAAGTTCAATAATCATTTTTGGTGATATTAGGTCGCATCCTGGAGATTTTTTTGGGTTGAGTTGTTCATTTATGACTTTGAGTAACTCATGTGGTCTAAATACAATTGGTTCATACGTAGATGTGTCGATATCTGATGTTGCTGGCAGTGAGATCCTGTTTGATGCTGTATTGGCCTGAAATACATTTTGAAGATGTTCTGCAAATCTGTCGGCTCTTTCTCCGTCGCTGCGCGCCCAGTTGCCTGTGGATGTCCTTATTGGCATTGCATTCTAATGGTGCACTGAGTGATGAGTGTGCTCTCCAAAGTGGGAACTTTGAGCTCATTGGGGATAACTGCTCAATGTAATGTTTTTGGGACCTTTCTTCTTCATGACGTAATGCAACTGAGAGCCTCCGTGTAGCATCTTTAAACTTTTGTTTTGCAGATGGTGATCTGTTGGATTGCCAGTCTCGCCGTGAGCGTCGCTTTGCTAGAACAAGCTGTTCTATTTCAACGTTCGTGTATCTATGATTGTAAGCTGTTTTTTGCGTTTGTGGAGTTGACATACGAGCTGCTGCGACCAAGACGGATTCAAGAGTGTTTGTGGATAAGTTGATATCAGCTTCGTCATTCAAACGTGGGTTCAACTCAATATGCGAACTTACATATTTTTTGTACTTAAGCCAATTGGTTTTATTCGTTGTTAGTCTGAATGGTTTATCTACCGCAACTGGATGTAGATTTAGTTGAAGGAGTACAGGCGAGTGATCAGACGATAGATCTGATAAGGAGTTGGCGCTTATCAGGTTGCGTGGAATGTTTTTTGTGACTGCAAAATCTATCAAGTCTGGCAGTTTTCTGGGATCTGTTGGCCAATATGTAGGTGTCCCAGATGACACACAGTCTAGCTTGTTGCTTGCTTTTATTATTGCATTGTACAACTGCCTTCCCTTTGGAGTAACAAGTCGAGATCCCCAGTGCGTATGCTTGGCATTAAAGTCTCCTGCTACTATAAATTGTTCGCTCAGAGAGTTGAAATAGTCCGTGAATTGGGATTCGGATATTGTAAACCGAGGAGGACAGTATACGGCGGCAAGATTTAAAGAACGGTGATCCATCTGTACATCTATAGATGTAGCTTGCATGTAGTTAGTGGCGAAGCTATTGTGGAAGCAGTGCTTAATGCGATTTCTAATCAGAATCCCAGTGCCTCCATGTGCTTTCCCGTCTGGGTGATTCGTGTTATAGAAGAAATAGTCTCGAATTTGAAAATTGTATTTATTTGTAAGATGAGTTTCTGCGAGTAGCATTACATCGATATGGTTATTATTTAGGAATTGAGTTAACTCGAGTTTGCGCTGTGAGACGCCGTTGGCGTTCCACAGTGATATACGGAGTGGAGCCATTGATTACTTAGTCTGTTTTTGAGCAACAAGCAGCTCAATCAGAACGTTCTGGTTACGCATAAGATCTTGCATAGTTGTCTGCATGAATGACATGAAATCCATCATACTTTTTTGAAGATTACATATCATTGTTTCAATTTTGTTCGTAGACTGTTCTACTGGTTGATGAGGGGAAACTGACGATCGTGGCTTGGTGGGAGCGGTACTTTTCAGACCCATTTTTAGAGCATTTGCGAAGCTTTCGGGTTTGTCGGTGAACTCATTGTTTGTTGAAGATTTCACGGCTGTAGGGGGGAAGACATCACGCGTAGATTTCATAGGTGTTATATGTGGGCGAGCAGTGGTCACTCTTTGGTGTGTACGACTTTTTAGTTCCTTGTAGACTGGACAGCCCCTGTAGTTAGCCGTATGGTTACCTCCACAGTTTCCACACTTTTTGCTGCTGGGATCCTCTTTATTTTTGGGCATTTGTGAGAGTCATGAAGGTCTCCACAAGCAACGCATACTGGACGAAGCGTGCAATAAGACCTTGTGTGGCCATATTCCTGACAATTGTTACACTGCACCGGCCCATTTCTTTTATGCGGCTCTTCTACGGTTATTCTGCGGTGTAGTAGGAACTGGAGAGTAAAAATTGGATGCACTTCATTTTTTTTCAGAGGCTTGGATTTGGTTTCGGGTTCAAGTTCTACCTTGAAAAGAGGTTGAGGCTTTCTTTCTCTATTCAAAATGTTAATAACATTTTTTACATTAAAACCTTTCTCCTTCAGTGCGCCTGTAACTTCAGCTGGTGTTACTTCCGGTTCAATACCTTTAAGTACTACCTGCTGGCCTTTACTGCTTTTTAGTTGGTACGTGTAGAAGTTTTTATTGTTGTCGTTTAGGTACTTCGACAAAATTTTGTAGTTTACTTCCGTATTAGTCTGAACTTTTGTTTCGTGAATATTTCCCTTTGTTAAAGGAATTATGTGGAAATTGTCTGGTCCGATTAGATTCAGTATCGAGTTTACGAGGGCATTAGAACTTTTCTCTCGAATGTAAATCGGCGGCGGCTTAGGCTTTTTATTGTCCCCTACGATGTATTCAGGAGGTATATCATCGGATTTATCTGCCAAAATAGCAAATCTGTTTGCTTCTATGGGCTTCTCTATTGTGGATTGTTTTGAGGTGCCGCGAGTTATTTTAGCAGAATTACCAAGTCTAGAGTTCTGCGGGCTGAGCTTACGTTTTATTTGTATATACCGATCCATACCTGTCTGTACGGCCGAACTTTGTTTTGAAGAGAGCGCGCTGGTGTAAGGTGCTGCATTATTTGCTTGCACAGCAGATTTCGTTGTTACAGTAGATGGTATTGCGCGAGCAGTCGATACTATTGTAGTTGTTGTAGAAGTTGCCGTTGCAGTTGCTAGTGACGTCACTGTACTGGTGACCGTGGCTAAGCAGGTTGGCATGAGGGAAGGGTATGGGGTTTTGTCCAACAAGAGCGCTGGAGAGCAAGAGCGCGCCCTGCCTAGCGATGTTGGATTGAGTTCATTACTCGGGCTTGGGGTTATTGATCGCGGTTGGTTAGTTTTTGTTGGGTTTGCGGTCGCGTTGTCTTGCATTGACACGATTGAATGGTAGGCGTTGTTACGTTGCAGAGAGAGCCGACGCTCGTCTTGCTGACGTTGGAGCACCGTATGAGTGTCGAATTCACTCATAACTTAATGTTTTAGATTTTCTTCTTGTTTATTTACACAAAAAGTACGAAGTTCATCGCACTAAGCGTCTTTTCGCCCACTGTGTTTTGTTGTTTAGAGTTTGCACTGCTTTTATTTAAATTTTCGTTGACGATAAGAAGACAGGAAAAACACGTCTGCACTCGCCGACGTTCGCAATCGATCGAAATGAGTTGAAGGGGTTATTATCACACTTTAGTTTTGACGGATAATCATAACTATCGAAAACCTTTCTAAGTTCTTCAATTACATACTCTATAGACTTCCCTTTTAGCTGTTTCACAGTCAGAAAGTTAGAATATGCGTCAAAAATAGAAATACAATTTCTTCCCCCGTATTTAAATATGTCTATTCCGGCCATGTGAAAAGGGTATTCAGGCATTTCATCTTCTATTAACGGTTCTTTTTGGTTGTTTCTGCGGAATTTCTCGCATATTCCTCCTTGACCCAAAACTTAAGTTTTGTGACCATATTACTTCTATGGTGAATAAAGTCAGGGGAGTACTTGGATTTATTAAAAGGTGGTCAAAGGAATTCGATGATCCCTATGTTACAAAGACTCTGTTCACTTCACTAGTCCGTCCAATCCTGGAGTACTGTTCAGCAGTTTAGAGTCCTCAGTATGGTGTACATATAGACCGGATAGAGTCTGTGCAAAAGAACTTTTTATTATTTGCTCTACGGGGCCTTAACTGGAATGCAAGCCTTATTTTACCATCCTTTTCTAGTAGACTTCTCCTAATTAATCTACCATCCTTAGTAAACCGTAGAACGATGCTTGGCACAACTTTTATTTATAAACTTATTCACGGGGATGTGGAGAGTCCCGAGTTACTGGGTCGCATAAGCTTCTCCGTGCCTAATAGAATTACCAGGAACTATGTTTGATTTGCATGAACCGTTTAGAGTACTGTGTAACGACTATAATAGACTATACCATATTATTTCTACTACCGACCCTTTGCCAAGCCTAAAAGCATCAATTTTATCTCACTTAGCATAAAATTAGTATTGGTATTAGTCTCGTACGTATTTCTAATCTTAGTCTGTCCGCTTCTACATTGCGCTTTTTAACTTCTCGCGATCTCGTTTTTATGCCTATTAGGCTCCGCGCGTAACAAGCACTGCTTGGTGTCGTAAGGGCCACTTGTTTGCGTTGATCATAGTGCATCAACGTCCGAAAAATATTTTACAAGCATATACCATCTCTTTTATTTGCGAGTTCCTATTTGGCCAATAATATAGTTTACGCGCACGAGCAAGCTTTTTTTCAATACCTAAGTGAGGTTCATGGCTTGTGAAATTTTGGCCATCCCTTTTCGACTGTAATTTTCGTCCTTTTCCAAAACTTTAATGTAAACTTTGCCAACAGTTCTTTTTCAATTTGAACCCATTTTTGCTCACTTTTCGTAAGCGTGCGTGATGCAAAACTAATTGGATGCCCATTCTGTAAAATTACGATCTAAGTCCATCTTTGGAGGCATCGGTTTGAATTACAACTGGCTTTAAGGGGGTATATACCTTTTTTTGTCGAAAAAAATAGGAATGTTTGGATTTTTTTATGTATGTAACTATGGTTTTTATTAAATGAATGATTATATAATCTGAAAGTTTAGATTGTTGACAATGTTTATGCAAAAAATGTTGAAAAAATATTTAATAGTTTTTAAGGTGTGGGTGGTTCCCTTAAACGCCTTTTTTTAAAGAGCCTTGCGGTCATAATTCCCCAGGACAAACGGGTCAACTGATACCGAAAAAATAAAAATTATTTCATTAGTTTAAAGTAGTATCCTGTACTTGAACGAACGTTTTAAAAAAGTTTTTTTTTTTTGTGCATACAGGAACGTTTTTTGCAAAAATTACGTTTTTGGACGCTAAAATTCTTACAAAACTATCTATTTCGGCGAAATAAAAATTTTTACATGAAAAAACGATAGTTCAAATACTAATAAAATTCATTACGAACATTTGAAAATAAAATTGAAGAAAATCGGTTCAGTAGTTTTTCGCCAATCCATATCGCCGCAGTCATTTTTCAAAAACACCATTTCGAGATATTCGCGTTTAAAGTTTCAAGTTTGGGTTTGGGCGGGGACGAGGCGCGCGGCTAGGAGCGCTGTAACTTTTTTTCTACTGCTCAAAACTTTATGAAAATTTGGGGAAATGTTCTCAAAAAGTTGTTCTTTAAGATAAAGCAAAAAAAAAAGTTCAATTTTTTGGAAATGAAAAAGGTATGTACCCCCTTAAACTATCGTATACTGCTAAAACTGCAAGCAAGTCATCAAGCTCGTTTTGATGTTCTTTATTCCACTAAAAGGGGGTATCTATTCTAGTAAGGTTTCTTAGCTTTACTGTTCTTGAAGACAAATCTGGAATACATTTAGCTAAATATTTAATTGACTTGGCATATTATCCCTTTAGCCTTGCACTCCGATGGATGGTTATAGTTGAAAAGCGCCCCACAGTCGTAGTTTTCCACAGACTTGGTTTTGTTTTCTGCACATTTTGGTAGCTCGTTGTTTTTAGTTGCTGCTACAAACGCTTCAATTAATGGCATAAGCCGGAGAGTGCAGACGTGTTTTGCGCGAGCTCCGGAAAAAAAAACCGCTCAAAAGTGAAAAACAATAACTAAAAATACTGGAGTGGTGTAACAAAGGCAATCTAATTGCTAAAAACAGTAAATAATAATTAGTGCTATGATAAAACTAGTGCAAAGTTATTATAAAAACTAAGAAGTGCCACGAGTGATAGCTCAATGAGCGGCGATTCAAAAAATGAGCGTAGAAGCTCCGTAGACCAGAGAAACAGTTATATCTCTTATTTCTCAACCCGTGATACAGAAGTAGAAAGAACTTCTTCAAAGAGCAACTCAGCCCTACTGAACATTGACAGTGCGAGAGCACGGTCTGGTTCTCCCGCCCTACTCACACCAACTCCCACTTCATGGAGCTTGCAGTGTAGAACCCCACCCCCAGCTTCGACTCACAGCTCACCAGCCACGAGCACTGCGACCTCGCAACAACAACATCAACGGTCGCCGTTAACAACAACGCGATTTCGAATGCGTTTGCAACTACTGCAGCGCCGAATAAAACTACAAAGCCAATTGTAAGTACGAGTGCCAATATCGGCAATATCAAACAACAACAAGTGGGTCCGGCTATACAGACTGGCATGGATCGTTACATCCAAATCAAACGGAAGCTAAGCCCGCAAAATAAAATGGTTGGAAATAAACCAAAACAAAATTGCCCAAATAAAGGCAGCGAACAACCAGGGGCATCTAGTAACAACAGATTCGCCCTATTGTCGGAAATTGATAATAATCAATCCGAATCTGGACAGGCTGTTCAAAAGAAACCAAAGCCCCCACCAATTTACATAAGGGAACAGAATTCAAATGCCCTAGTAAAGAGAATTGTTGTGCTGGTCGGGAATGACAACTTTTATGTTACTCCTCTTGTTAAAGGGAATATTCACGAAACAAAGCTTCAAGCTAAAACTGAAGATCAATTCAGAGCTGTAACTAATTACCTAGACGAGGCTAGGAAACCCTACTACACGTACCAGCTCAAGAGTAGCAAGGGCTTGCAAGTAGTGCTAAAGGGCATAGAGCCCGACGTACCCACCAATGAGATAAAAGAGGCACTGAAAGAAAAAGGATTCTTCCCTAAAAATATTATTAATATTATCAACAAAAATAAAAAGCCGCAACCACTCTTTAAGGTCGAACTGAAGCCAGAAAGCAGAGCCTTGAAGAAAAATGAAGTGCACCCGATCTACAAACTGCAATTCCTGTTGCATAGAAGGATTACTGCTGAAGAGCCGCACAAGCGGAATGGCCCGCTGCAATGCACAAACTGCCAAGAGTATGGACACACCAGAAACAACTGCGGGCTTCGTTCAGTCTGCGTAGCTTGTGGTGGCTTCCACAAATCCGAACCTTGCCCTGCAAGCAAAGAAGACCCAAAGACAAAGAAATGCGCTAACTGTGGAGATAACCATACCGCAAACTACAGAGGCTGCCCGGTCTATAAAGAGCTGAAGAGTCAGTTTCAACAAGCAAAACAAGCACGCTCCCAGAATGCACGAAATGCGTACGTGCAATCCCAAACCACACCCAATGTTTTCTTTGCGAAAGCAGCCAGATCTTCATTTGGGCCCCTCAACAAAAATGGTGGAGTTTCATACGCCAGTGCCCTAAAATCAGGACTTGCCAATCAGAAGGGACTCCCACAAGCTCAATGCTCTGAGCAAAATACAATTACACCTCAGCAAGCAATAGGACAAATACCAAACAGCATGGAAACCATGATGCTGACTTTACAACAGGGTATGATGGAATTTATGTCCTTCATGAAAACAACAATGACAAACCTTATGCAAAAACAAAACATTTTAATAAATTTGCTCACATCCCAACAATCTAAATAATCGATGTCTTGTCTTCGAATATTCATGTGGAATGCCAATGGCGTTTCACGGCACAAACTTGAAATAACTCAATTCCTAAATGAAAACCAAATAGATGTAATGCTGCTGGCAGAAACGCATCTCACAAGTAAATACAACTTCCAAATAAGAGGTTATACTTCATACTGCACAGATCACCCGGACGGTAAGGCTCACGGAGGAACTGGAATCCTAATCAGGGAACGCATTAAGCACCACTTTCACCAGAGGTTTGCAACAAATTATTTGCAGGCTACATCTATAAAACTACAAGCAGGCAACGGCAGTATCACTATAGCCGCTGTCTATTGCCCACCGCGTTTTACAATAACTGAAGATCAATTCTTGGACTTTTACAATTCACTCGGAGATCGCTTTATAGCAGGAGGAGACTACAACGCCAAGCACACGCACTGGGGATCAAGACTCGTGACGCCCAAAGGAAGACAACTGTATAAAGCAATCATAAATTTGAGCAACAAACTCGACTATGTCTCCCCTGGCAGCCCCACATATTGGCCAGCTGACCCCAGAAAACTCCCGGACTTAATTGACTTCGCTGTGACCAAGAACATCCCAAGAAATCTAGTAAGCGCCAAATCGCTTTCGGACTTATCATCGGACCACTCGCCAGTTTTAATAACTCTCCTTCAAAGCCCGAAAGTAATCGAGCACCCCTTCAGGCTGACCTCGACTAGAACTAACTGGCTAAAGTACAAAAAGTACGTAAGTTCCCACATTGAACTAACACCACAGTTAAACATAGAGAACGACATCGACTTCTGTGCTGATGCCCTGGAGTCAGTACTCGTGGCAGCAGCCAAAATCTCAACACCAGAAGAGACAATCGTGCGTAGCAACCAATACAAAACTAATCTGCAAATCGAACAACTGGTTCGGGAAAAACGACGTCTACGACGCGCTTGGCAATCCTGCAGATCGCCCCATTCGAAGCAACTCTCTAATGATGCCACCCGCAGACTCACCAAAACACTCAAGCAAGAAGAGGAGCTTGCGCAGCGCCGGTACATCGAGAAACTGTCGCCGACCAGTACAAAGCATCCTTTGTGGAGAGCTCACCCAAATTTAAGCTCTCCGATAGAATCAGTCACTCCGATTAGAAACTCCTCGGGTACTTGGGCCCGCAGTGACGAAGACAGAGCCGAAACATTTGCTTTACACCTACGAAATGTATTTCAGCCGAACGCCGCCACAAACTCTTTTCAACTACCGGCGCTTAGCTCTGAAATTGCAATCAACCCGATTTTGTTTCAAGCAGCTGAAATTGCTAACGTCATTAGGAAGCAAATAAAACCGAAAAAGGCTCCAGGGGGCGACCTAATAACCCCAAAAATGATAATTGAACTTCCAAACTGCGCAGTGGATGTTATATGCAAGCTATTTAACGGGATCACAAAACTTGGCTACTACCCCAAAAAATGGAAAAGTCCGTGGTTATAATGATACCGAAGCCTGGGAAAGACCACACAATTCCCTCATCGTACAGGCCAATAAGCTTACTATCGTGCCTCTCCAAATTACGGGAAAAATGGCTGCTCACGCGCATTACACCATATTTAAGAGAACAAAACTTAATCCCGGCACATCAATTCGGGTTTCGTGAAAGCCACGGAACCATCGAGCAAGTCAACCGGATAACTTCAGAAATTCGTACAGCCTTCGAACATCGGGAATATTGTAGTGTGATATTCCTCGACGTCTCTCAGGCATTCGACCGAGTATGGCTTGAAGGCCTTATGCATAAAATCATAACATTACTTAAGTCGTACCTCTACCACAGAGTCTTTGAGGTGAGATGCAATAGAACGACATCCAACGAGTACAACATTGAAGCCGGAGTCCCACAAGGTAGCGCACTGGGCCCCACCCTGTTTGTACTATACACAGCAGACATCCCTACGAACGAGAGGCAGACTACGTCCACATTTGCTGACGACACCGCAATCCTGAGCCGCTCGAGATGCCCAACTAGAGAAACAGCTCAATTGGGTGAATATTTGGTGGTAGTTGAGAAGTGGCTATCTGAATGGCAAATCAAAATTAATGAACAAAAGAGTAAACATATAACGTTTACCCTTAACAGACAATCGTGCCCCCCGCTAACTCTAAATAGTACGCAGATTCCCCAAGCCAGCGATATAACATATCTCGGCGTCCACCTCGACAGACGCCTAACCTGGCGGAGGCACATTGAATGCAAGAAAGTACATCTCAGACTTAAAGCTAGCAGCCTACACTGGATTATAAATTCTCGATCACCCCTGTGTCTGGACTTTAAAGTTCTTCTCTACAACTCCCAGCTCTGGGGGAACGCGAGCAACAGCAACATTGACATCATACAGCGCTCACAATCAAAAATTCTGCGAACAATCACTGGGGCACCATGGTATGTTCGGAACGAAAACATCCACAGGGATCTGGGCCACCGGTCAAAGATGAAATAGCAAAGCAGAAAGCGGCCTACCATAACAAGCTTACACTGCACCCAAATAATCTCGCAAGGAACCTAAGACGGGTTTCGAACAGAACTCGTCTGCATCGTAACGATCTACCAGCCCAGCAATAAATATTAGGGCCCGTTAGTCTAAATTCAGTCTACATGACTGTAAGTTAAGTCATATTCTTAAGATTTGATATACTTATTGTTAGTCTCATATAGAGAAGATTCAATAAATAAAAGCATATATTACAAAAAAAAAAAAAAAACAAACGCCTTACATTCATTTTTTATCGTGTACACCAATTATGTCGCGATCGAACAGCATTTGTTTTTCGTATGATTTGCCGCACTCACATTTAATGTCGCACAACTGTACTTGCTTACGTAGCTTCGTCTCAAACTCCAAGAATGGCTGTCCGTCGCTCTGCATGACATTGTTAAACTTAAAGGATTCCATCGTGATGTTCTTAAATGGAATGCTATAGTCATCAAAGGCTTTAATTACTTGATCCAATGAACGGATTGTAACTGCCGCTGACGTTGATGGCTCTGATGACGTCACGTTGGCGCCCACCATGCCATTTGCAATTCCGTCGTTCGGGAACAGCGTGCTGTAAATTTCCGTCACCCTTGGTCCAGCAAGCCAAACAAAATTTGCAATTTTCTTTGCTTCTGTGTCCGTATCTTTTCCAGCGGCCATCATGTATGTACATCAGAAAATACCTTTTTCACTTAGGTCACTCAACCGCCAATGATGAACAATCCACTTCGGGCAACGGACGCTCCAATACGTGTTTAACAATATTTTTACTTCTGACACCATGTAATATGCCTGATTTGCTTATAATTAAAAGATTTAATTATTTAATTTATCGTGGCGCGTCTGCTTTTTAGCGTCCCTTTTATTTAAGTGTGACAGCATATTCTTAATTATATAATAATAATAGTTATCGATGGTAATATACTAAAATGGTATTTTAACTTTATATACTAAACATTAATATACTAATAATGTTAACTTATTACAAGTATTACTAATTGATTGTCAAATCTCCTCCTCCTTTCTTTCCTGCTATTAAAATAAATTTCTACTTAAATTTCTATATAAATTGCACTCGAATAGTTAGATACCATTACTATGTGAAAGAAACACGGTCAAAGCCAGAAATTCTTAGCTTCGAAAGTAAGTAAGTATACAACTTAAAGGCTTATTCGTCAGTCCAGACGGGGATTTGAAGTCCTAATTACTAACTTTTGAAGAATTTATTGACATATCAAACTCTCGTTTCCAGGTAAGGCACAAAATGTAAGCAATGAATTAAACATCACAACACTAGTCGTCTGGATAGTCATGGAGTCAGACCGTCAGTCTGCAAAACCGTCAGCAATTTTTGGACACGGCGAATTTATCTAACTCCAGGATTTCCTATAAACGATAAAATACTAAGGTATGTACAAGCTTCACCCAATACGGGAATTCAGAATAATACAAATTTCTTTTTGAGCCCAGGTACTGTGTTTTACCTAAAAATATTAGTTTTATCAAATAAAACCGATGTAAACACAAATACAAGAGATTCGTTCAAAAATGTTCGAAAAGTTTGATTACCCGATTGAGGAACTCTTCAATAAGAAAACCTTCGTGAAGTTATAAAATAAAGTGCAAAAGACACGCATAGCGCAGCTACCACAAGTAGCACTAGAGTTAACATCCCAAAGTTTAATAGAGAATTGTTAATATGGAAACAATTTTGTTGATATATTTTCGTGCATTGTTCATGAAAAATTCATTCCCGCAATGTGGTACACAACAATATAGAAAAACATTATACAGAATTTAAAGAATATAACAATATACAAACCTGGGAAATGTTAGTTGAGGCATATGGCAAGCCAGGGCTTCTGGCAAACACTGTAATTTGACGTTAACTTTACTTTTAAAGTGTACGGTCGGTTTTTTTTCTGAATTCGTTTCTCTTTATCAAAACATTTTCACAATCGGTCAACTATTAAAAAAATCATTTAAATTCCGTTCGATTCTCGAGTGAACTCTATATACTTTGTGCACAAACTTCAAAACTAACAAAATTATTTTAATTATGTATTTCAGTTTTGTGGCTTTGGTTATTTTTTGTAATTGTGAACTCCAGACTGGAGACCCATACTCCAGAATCGGCCAGACTAACTAAATAAATATAATCTTAGTGACATAAAAATCATCATAAACACTCCTCTGGCTTTATTAACCATGTACAAAATATGATTAGAAAACTTTAGTTTTGGGTCTAAAAGGGCGCCAAGATAGTTTAAAAGAGTTATTTTATCCAAAGAGCGACTACTTAACGTGTAAGTCGCGTATTTCGGATTGACCCGAAAAAAAAGTAATCAGCTTGCACTTAGAGCCGGATTACGAGTTTAAAATGTAGGAAGTATCCTTACACTGCAGGCGTAATTTACCGTCATATGCGTTCATAAGTACGCGAGAATTACTTATAACTGAAAGAATTAATAAATAATGTAAAAAGGAGCGGACGAAGATGGCTCCTTTCTGGGACACCGGAGGTTACACGGAGAATTTTAGAAAGTTAACTCAAGATCATCAAGCCGAAGTTTATATACCCTTGCAGTTATTGCAAATCGACTACATTTCGATTTCTATGCCTATATTACTAGAAACTACGAAGCTATGTCCATTTTGCGCTGCATTTTGCCATCGTTTCTATGCCAGATATATAATATTATTTTCCGATTTTTATACCCGTTACTCGTAGAGTAAAAGGGTATATTGTATTCTTGCAAAAGTATGTAACAGGTAGAAGGAAGCGTTTCCGACCTTATAAAGTATATATATTCTTGTTCAGGATCACTAGCCGAGTCGATCTAGCCATGTCCGTCTGTCCGTCTGTCCGTCCGTCCGTCAGTCTGTCCGTCCGTATGAACGCTGAGATCTCGTCATAAAAGCTAGAAGATTGTCATTTTGCATGTAGATTTTGAAGTTCCTACGCAGCGCAAGTTTGTTTCAAAATGGTGCCACGCCCCCTCTGACGCCCACAAGCCACAAGCTGTGGCCACAGTTTTGATGCTATTATGAACATTTTAATTGATATGTATTTGCTTCGTCCATACCTATCGATTGGCCTAATAAAAGTTTGCCACGCCCACTCTAACGCCCAAAAACCCATTAAACGCTTAAGCCTGGCTAGCGCCTACATTTCCGCCTTTCATGGCCCGTGGTACCAATGTATTGGGGTAGATAGCGCAATATAATAGCGCCATCTAACGGATGACTTTGGAACAGCTGGCCAAGGTGCTCAACAGAGTCAATGTTAATTCTCGATAAGGATTTCTATTAAAGGAAATTGCGATGGTTTTCATTTGTAACTATATCCCAAGAACTATGCAAATCAAATCAAGTCAAATCAATGGCGTATGTTTGTATGTTTGTAAGCATATACAAGTTAACAAGTTAACATAAACCAGCAAAAGTCAATGGACCAGCCGCTGACTTTTGTTGTTATTTAGCTTCGGCCGAAACTGCTGATCCAGCTTTTAGCCCGGATACTCGTGCACAGACGGCAAGCACTGCATATTTGCGTGGCCGCTGTGAGTCTTTTTGTTAGCTTTAAGTTTCTTTTCAAATCAGTTTATATCAAAGCCTTGAATAAAGAGCACCAGCTCTGATAATATTTAACTCCGGCTACCGCCGTTAAAGATCTTATTATTTCACACTGACTGAGTCTCTAGGCCAGCAGGTAAAGAAGGGCAGTCACCCTTCCACCCTATTCTTCCTAATTTATCGACGGATGACAACAGCCAACCGGCTACCTTCACGGAGACGGCTGCAAGGGAACCTCTACGGAGTAAAATACTAATTTGCGCCCAGCTTGCGGAAAACCCACCCGCATAAATTCGGACCTAAGAGGGAAACTAGGATAGGAAAACCATTTCACAAAAAATGTAAGTGGACTCCTCCGGCTATTTAACTTTTAGTCTGCAAAAATTCCCGGTCTTTTACGTGTCCCAAGTTTTTATCTGCAAATATTTTATGCGACAAATACGAAAAATATTAATCGCCGTGTTTAAAAAATAAAAAATACACTGCAAGTATAACGTACTAACCAACAAATAGAAAATCAAACACAATTAGTGGAAATCAGCCTTTTAACTTTGAATTTGATTTATTGTGGTTGTTTTTTTTTTCTGTGTCTTTCTGTTCGGGCCACGCAGTAATACGAAACGGCCGCCTGACTTTGTCTTTGTTTTTACTGCACTCTTTTCTTTTGGGAACTGCTTATGCAAACGTTTAGTTGTAAGAGTGCTCTCAGTCGCTCTCATGAACGACGCCTTCCGTCAGTATAGGAACAAAAAAGTTTTTTCTAGCGACTCCGAGTCCGGGAGCGAAGAGAGCGGTCACAGTCACAGCCTTACAGTAAAACGCAAGCCCCTCTACCCCCCAGTACAAATGGATCCAGACCAGCTTAGGGGCTTGATTGACGCTGCCGTCGGCAGGGCGCTGGCAGAGCAGGCCGCACAAAATCACCAAAGAGAGCTGGAGCTGCGGCAGACGATCGAGCTGCTCGCTGCTCAAGTGGCTGAAGTTAGGGTACAACCGAAGCCAGCCCAAACCTTAGAAATTACAACATATGAAGCTATAGAGATTAATGACAATGTTTGATGTGACGAGCCATTGGATGCCGTCAAGTACCTGCCAGAATTTTCAGGGGCACAAGATTCATACGTTTCATGGAGACAAGCGGCCGCTTATCATATTTTTAGACGATATAATAGTAGCTCACGCCACTACCAGGCAGTTATCATTATCAGAAGCAAGGTCAGGGGCCCTGGCACAGGGTCCTCGTTTGGCACAGTGCTGAATTTTGACGCGATAGTAAGTCGCCTTGATTTCACGTACAGTGACAAACGACCGATGCACGTCATCGAACAGGAGTTAGGAACTTTAAGGCAAGGGGGCCTAACTCTGCTAAACTCTGCTAAGCAAAAGTTCTGTGCGACAAATTCAGGGAAGACGCTCTGAGAGTATTCATATCAGGACTCAGGCGAAATCTCACAGACGTGCTCTTTGCGGCAAAACCTAAAGATTTGCCGACGGCCCTGGCCCTAGCACAGGAGGTTGAGTCCAACCATGAAAGTTACACCTTCGCGGCAACCTTTGCAAAAAGCCAAGAAGATCGCAAAATAGGCGAAAAAACACAAAATCGGCAACAGGTAAAAAACCATCAGCCGGCGGACTCTCAAATAGATAGACTAGGGCGCAAATCCATTCCGATCGGCGCAATAATAACTTCCAAAACAGAAGTTACAGTTCAGAACCTATGGACATTGATCCTTCACTTTCAAAAATAATTCCACCCGTTCAAACGCAAGCCTACCAAAATCGGAGACCTGCCACGTCCGACCGAACCAAAGCAAAGCAACAGCAAAGGGTAAATCACGTCACCCAGGGTGTAGGAAATGAACCAGGGTCATACGCCAGCAAAGCTTCCAAGGCGGCGGAGAAAATCGATGATGACATCATCACAGATTATGACTCTGATGTCATTAATTTTTTAGGGGAAGATCCCTGCTGCCCGTCATCAGACGAAGAGTAGTGGGGACCGATATGAGGTTTCTTATCGATACGGGCGCGTCAAAAAATTTCATCCGACCTCACAAAGGGTTGAAAGGCGTTCGCCCCGTAGAATCCCCATTCCCAATACATTCAATCCATGGCACTACCAAAGTTATGAAGAAATGCTTCGTATCAATGTTTAATTTAAAGGCTACGTTCTTTATACTACCCGACTTGTCTTCCTTCGACGGAATAATCGGCCTTGACCTGTTAGAACAGGCAGGGGCATCACTCTGCCTATCCTCCGGTCACCTAAAATGGGGCACCGAGGTAGAGCAGATCGATTTCCACAAGTGCACTGACGTCAATTTCACCAGCGTGGATTGTTCAGATGCACCGCCTTTGGCAAAGAATGCGTTTTTAGAGATGCTAAGGACCCGGAGAAAGGCCTTTGCAGACCCTAACGAGGCTTTACCTTACAACACTTCGGTGGTAGCTACCATCAGAACAGTTAACGAGGAGCCCATATACGCAAAATTGTACCCGTACCCCATGGGAGCAGCTGATTTTGTCAACAACGAAATTCAGGATCTGCTAAGAAATGGAATAATTCAAAAGTCGGCATCCCCCTACAACAACCCAAATTTGGGTGGTAGACAAAAAAGGGACCGACGAAAGCGGAAATAAGAAAATGCGGCTAGTCATCGACTTTCGCAAATTAAATGAAAGGACCGTGTCCGATAAGTACCCCATGCCAAATATTTCAATGATATTGGGGAATCTCGGCAAAGCGAGGTATTTCTCAACGCTGGACCTTAAGTCTGGCTATCACCAGATTACGCTCGCGGAACGAGACAGAGAAAAAACCTCGTTCTCAGTAAATGGGGGTAAATATGAGTTTAAAAGGCTTCCGTTTGGTCTCAAAAATGCAGCCAGCATTTTTCAGAGGACCATAGATGACTTCCTACGAGAGCAAATAGGTAAATTTTTCTTGGGTTTATAGTCACTTGTAATGGTGCTACCACTGACCCAGAGAAAGTAAAGGCCATCAAGGAATTTCCGGAGCGCAAGAATGTATTCGAGGTACGGTCGTTTCTGGGCCTGGCCAGCTACTACCGAAGCTTTATTAGGGATTTTGCGGCAATAGCAAGACCTATCTCGGAAATCTTAAAAGGGGAAAACGGAACAGTTAGTAGACACAGGTCACGAAACATTCCGGAACAGTTCTCTGAAGCGCAAAAACAAGCGTTTCAGAAGCTTCGAAATATCTTGGCGTCTGACGATGTCATGCTGAGATACCCCGATTATAAAAAGGCATTCGATCTAACGAAAGATGCCTCGGCCTATGGCATTGGTGCAGTGCTGTCCCAAGAGGGACGTCCGATTACAATGATCTCAAGGACATTGAAGGACAGAGAGGTTAACTATGCTACCAACGAAAGGGAGCTATTAGCCATAATTTGGGCACTGGCCAAACTAAGGCATTATTTATACGCGGTCAAAGATATAAACATCTTCACCGACCATCAGCCATTAACCTTTGCAGTATCGGAATCCAATCCGAATGCAAAGATTAAAAGATGGAAAGCGCGCATTGACGAATCCGGAGCGCGAATATTTTACAAACCCGGTAATGAAAATCTAGTTGCCGACGCACTCTCGCGACAACAACTTAATGTCATGGAGGAGCAAGAAGCTGAATCGTGCGCGGCCACTATACACAGCGAACTCTCCCTGACACACACAATCGAGACGACGGAAAAGCCATTAAATTGCTTCCAAAACCAAACAATCTTGGAGGAGGCAAACTTCCCGTCAAAACGCAGCCTCGTCCTTTTTGGTAACAAGAGACGGCATGCGATTAATTTTTCCTGCATAGAGAGTTTACTTGATGAGCTCGCAGATGTAATCGTTCCTAAAGGCGTAAACGCTATCTATTGCGACTTGCACACGTTGGCAATGGTACAGGACGAACTGGTTCGGCAGTTTCCGGCCACAAAATTTTGGCATTGCAAAAATCGTGTAACAGACATTTTTGCAGTCAGCGAAAGACGGGAAATCCTCACCGTCGAACACAACAGGGCCCACAGCTCATCCCAGGAAAATTTAAAGCAGGTACTCTCCGAGTACTACTTTCCAAAAATGGCCAAATTAGCTACCGAAATCGTAGCGAATTGCAGGACTTGCGAGAGAGCCAAGTACGACGGGCACCCAAAGAAACAGGAGCTCGGCGAGACACCGATCCCCTCTCATGTAGGAGAAATGTTACATATTGACATTTTCTTTAAAGATAAAAAATACTTCCTTACTTGCATCGACAAGTTTTCGAAGTTTGCCGTCGTGCAGCATGTCCACTCAAAGACAATTGAAGACCTCAAACCGGCCCTACTACAAATTATGAATTTCTTCCCAAGAGCTAGGGTAGTCTACTGTGATAATGAACCATCCACCAATTCACACACTATCTCAGCCATGCTCGACAGCCATTTTGGCGTTAGCATTGCAAATGCACCGCCCCTCCACAGCGTCTCAAACGGGCAAGTAGAGCGCTTTCATAGTACCCTTGTGGAACTTGCGCGATTCCCGAAAATCGACAAGGGAATGACGGAGACTGTAGAGATAATTTTATTGGCCACCGCCAAATACAATAAGTCGATACACTCGGTTGTTAACAAGCGACCAGCCGACATTGTGCAAACACACCCAGACGACCCGCAGATGGAAGTCCAAAATAAAATAATACAAGCCCGAAACACTCTCAGGACTAGGGAAAATGCCTCCCTACAGAGTATTCGAGGTCGGCGAAAAAGTCTTGGTCAAAACAAACCAAAGACTTGGCAATAAACTCACACCGCTGTGTGAGGAGAAAGCCGTTGAAGCGGACCTGGGGACCACGGTCCTCATTAAGGGGAGGGTGGTCCACAAAGATAACTTAAAATAGGATTAATTTTTTACATCTTTAGCCACTTGGCAACCGTTTACTTATTTTTATACCCTTGCAGAGGGTATTATAATTTTGTTCAAAAGTGTGCAACGCAGTGAAGGAGACATCTCCGACCCTATAAAGTATATATGTTCTTGATCAGGATCACCTCCTGAGTTGATATAGCCATGTCCGTCTGTCCGTCTGTCTGTCCGTCTGTCTGTTTCTACGCAAACTAGTCTCTCAGTTTTAAAGCTATCGAATTGAAACATTGCACACACCCTTCTTTCCTTTGCACGCAGTATATAAGTCGGAACGGCCGGGATCGGACGACTATATGCTATAGCTGCCATATAACTGATTGATCGGAAATGCCATAACTTTCGTGTTTGTAAAGTT
Organism: Drosophila kurseongensis; assembly: GCA_018153305.1. Taxonomy (NCBI): domain Eukaryota; kingdom Metazoa; phylum Arthropoda; class Insecta; order Diptera; family Drosophilidae; genus Drosophila; species Drosophila kurseongensis. Next base: position 3,835,808 of record JAECXX010000120.1, read on the forward strand.
AGGAAGTTGGGATTTTCTATGGGTTTTATATTTGGCCAATCAATCCGACCTACCAAATTTTATAAGGATCGGACAACTATATCCTATAGCTGCCATATAACTGATTAATCGGAAATGCCATAACTTTAGTGTTTGTTTAGTTAGGAAGTTGGGATTTTCTATGGGTTTTATATTTGGCCAATATATCCGACCTACCAAATTTTATAAGGATCGGACGACTATATCCTATAGCTGCCATATAACTGATTAATCGGAAATGCCATAACTTTAGTGTTTGTTTAGTTAGGAAGTTGGGATTTTCTATGGGTTTTATATTTGGCCAATATATCCGACCTACCAAATTTTATAAGGATCGGACGACTATATCCTATAGCTGCCATATAACTGATTAATCGGAAATGCCATAACTATGGTGTTTGTTTAGTTAGGAAGTTAGCTGCCATATAACTGCCATTTTTAAAGTTAGGAAGTTGGGATTTTTTATGAGTATTAAGAATGCATCACATGAATAATTTTGGAGAATATAATTTACAGAGTATTCTGCAAGGGTATATCAACTTCGGCTCCGCCCGAAGTTAGCTTTCCTTTCTTGTTTTTGTTAAGTTAGAATAACATTCCTGGAAAAAATTATTACATCAAGGATCATTCCACAGGTGCGGACTTATCATCCTACTATCCCTGTCTATGGTGTCGGCACACATCGTCGACTATTCGCGAGCTAAATACATTCCCATCATTGATGGTGAGGTATTAGAATGGGAAGAATTTGCATACGCGACTCACACTGCAAACCTTTCGGAGTACACACGAATACTAGACGAAACAACAAACATGTGTGACAAGTTTCCCCAATCGCACATGAGAAAGTTGCTGGAAGTAGATACCGCGCATATGCGAGACCTACTGGAATCGCTAGGCGTGCACCATAGGGTCGCCAGGAGCTTAGATTTTTTGGGATCAATCTTAAAGGTAGTAGCAGGAACACCGGATGCCGGTGATATGGAGAAGACAAGATTTACGGAAATGCAGCTAATAAACGCAAACAACAGACAGGTGGAAACTAACACTAAAGTTCAAAGTAAAATCAATCAATTGACCGCCACAGTAAATCAAATCCTCACGGTTACAAAAAATAAACAAATTGACACATGCCATTTATATGAAACCCTCCTTGCTAGAAATAGAATGCTAATGATGGAACTACATAACCTTATGCTTGCAATTACATTAGCTAAAATTAATATTGCCAGCCAAAATATATTTGACCACGCAGACCTAAAGTCAATTTGGCTTGAGGAACCCACTAATACCCCCATAAGGGATCTTTTGTTACAATCTGCCAATTCCTTGCATTTCATAGTTAAGTTTCCAAAGGTAAAGTTCGCCTGTAAGAAAGTCACAATATTACCCGTCACTCACCATAATATCATGCTGCGGATACCGAACAATGTGGCAACATGTGGTGGAGAAGTCCACACCGTTAAGGATTGTACCGTGTCGCCAGGAGCTACGTTCTGCCAAATATCATCAGGCAGCTCTTGCGCTAGAGAACTCTATGCAGGTGTTTTGGCGCACTGCGAGACCCAACCAACCGACTTACAACCCGTAACTCGAGTCGATGAAGGAATAATCATTGTCAACGACCAAACAGCTAAAGTCCGGAAAGACAATGGTACTGAGGTCTGGCTGCACGGTACTCACCTTGTCGCATTTGAAGATTGCGTCTCCATCAACGAAACCCTCTACGTAAATCATGACAAGATCCAAAGAAGAACTCCAGGAGTTGCAAGCTCACCATTGCTTAACATTACCATCAATCACGACGTATTGAGCCTCCCTTACCTTCATCGATTAAACGAACGTAATGTGGAGCTCATTCGAGAGTTCGACAAGGATATTGGGACCAATCTAAAATATCGCGCAATGCTCATAGTAGGAATTCTATGTTGTGCGATGATTGCCATTGTCATGATCTATCTCCATTTCTTCAAGGCAAGAAGATCTGCGGCACAGCTGAAGGAAGTCATCGCCGAGAAAGCGGCGGCCGAGGGCGGCCTTAATTCAAAGGGGGAGTAGTTAACAAGTTAACATAAACCAGCAAAAGTCAATGGACCAGCCGCTGACTTTTGTTGTTATTTAGCTTCGGCCGAAACTGCTGATCCAGCTTTTAGCCCGGATGCTCGTGCACAGACGGCAAGCACTGCATATTTGCGTGGCCGCTGTGAGTCTTTTGTTAGCTTTAAGTTTCTTTTCAATTCAGTTTATATCAAAGCCTTGCATAAAGAGCACCAGCTCTGATAATATTTAACTCCGGCTACCGCCGTTAAAGATCTTATTATTTCACACTGACTGAGTCTCTAGGCCAGCAGGTAAAGAAGGGCAGTCACCCTTCCACCCTATTCTTCCTAATTTATCGACGGATGACAACAGCCAACCGGCTACCTTCACGGAGACGGCTGCGAGGGAACCTCTACGGAGTAAAATACTAATTTACATATGTATGTATTTACATTGTACACAGTTGCAATTGCCCGGCAAAGATAACTCCTTTCAAAGAAAGCTATTCGCTATACCCGTTACTCGTGTTGTCAAACATTTAGACTTTAATATACATAATACTATTTAAGAATGTATGTGTTTAGCCAATATAAGTATGTATGTTTAATATTTCTAGTCAATTTATTACAAGAAGGCATATTTATATTAAGTTGTTTAGCTGAGTAACGGGTATCTAATAGTCGAGGCACTCGACTATAGCGTTCTCTCTTGTTATTTATTTAAAACCGTAATTCCATAATATTTAAATATTGGCACATCCCAAAAAACAAAAAAAAAATTAAAAACAACAAAGTTATTATTTTTTTGAATTTATTTTCTGATTGTTCCTATGGAAGCTATATGATATAGTCGCCCGATTCGGTTCGTTCCGACTTATATACTACCTGCAATAAAAAGACATATTTTGGGAAAGTTTCAAGCAGATAGCTGTAAAACTGGCGGACTAGTTTGCGTAGAAACGGAAGGAACGGGCGGACAGACGGACGGACAGACGGACATAGCTAGATCGACTCTCCTGGTGAGAAATTATAACACCCTCTGCAGGTGTACGAGGTGTGTTCAAAAAGTAAGGTGACTTTGAATTTTCAAGAAAAACTATTAATTTATTTATCAATATTTATATTGTCCCCTTCAAAGTAATCCCCCTCAGATACAATACACTTATGCCAACGGTTTTTCCAATCCTCAAAGCACTTCCCATAAGCACTTTTCGGTATAGCCTTGAGCTCTTGCAGCGATGCAGTCTTTATCTCTTCAATCGTTGCAAATCTCCGTCCTTTCATAGGTCTCTTCAGTTTTGGGAACAAGAAAAAGTCACATGGGGCCAAATCCGGTGAATATGGTGGCTGAGGCATTATTGTGGTGTTGTTTTTGGCCAAAAAATCTCTCACAAGCAAAGATGAGTGAGCAGGGGCATTATCGTGATGCAAAAGCCATGAATTGTTTTTCCACAATTCTGGACGTTTCTTTCGTATTGCTTCTCGCAAACGGCGCATAACTTCCAGATAATACTGTTTATTGACCGTACGACCATATGGTAAGAACTCCTGATGCACCACGCCATGGTAATCGAAGAAAACAGTGATCAAAACTTTGACATTTGATCGAACTTGGCGTGCTTTTTTCGGTCTTGGCTCGCCTGGGCTCTTCCATTGGAACGATTGGGCTTTGGTTTCGATATCATAACCATATACCCATGATTCGTCACCAGTTATGACCCTTTTGAGTAAATCTGGGTCGTCGTTGACGTCATTCAACAGCTCTTGAGCGATGCTCATGCGACGGTTCTTTTGGTCAAAATTCAGCAATTTCGGAACAAACTTCGCTGACACACGACTCATACCCAAAACGTTTGAAAAAATTTCATGGCACGAGCCAAGCGATATACCGACATCTTCAGCAACTTCTCTGATAGTGATTCGACGATTTTCCAAAACAATTTTCGTCACTGCTTGAACGTTTTCATCAGTTGTTAACGTGCTTGGGCGTCCAGAGCGAGGCTGGTCATTGGCATCTTCCCGGCCATCTTGGAAGAGTTTGTACCACTTGTACACATTTTTTTTACTCAGAACAGTTTCACCGTATGCCACTGTCAACATTTCAAGTGTTTCAGAGCACTTAATTTTATTTTTTACACAAAATTTGATGCAAATCCTTTGATCCATATTTTTCGATAGCAAAAAATCGCCGAGCTCGCAAAATAACTTGTAACTTTACGCCTCTCACAACCAAACAAAAGAGGATGTTCCATTGAAACTTGGTACAGATGTTAGGGAAGAGTGTACCAATATAACAAAACAAAAAAATCGATAATCGAAAATATGTTGCCCGCGAAATTTGAAAAGTCACCTTACTTTTTGAACACACCTCGTATAAAAAGGTCAATTATAATTTGAAAGTGGAAACTTCTCCGGAGCGTGTCCTTAATTTTAAAATTGCATTGCGTTAAGAGATGGAGAATATAAAGCTAGATCAATGTGGGTATCGGAAATTATAAGATAGTATGACCTCGTAAAAAAACTGTCTAATTTAGATTTTTGGCGTTTTTTTAGTTTAATTGCCAAATAAATCTGATCCGCTCGTGCCTGGATCCTCGTTCGATGATGATAAACGCAGATTCTTATCCTTAGAGCTTAGAACTCTAAAATACAGTTCACTTCGAAAAATACTCATTGCTTCTATAATTGAATACCTCGAGTTGGGTCTTTTGAATCAAACAATGTATTGAATCCATTTTGTATGAAAATAAGTAATCGTGCCCAGAAAAATTGAATTTGTTCATGCCTTCTGATTTATTAAATAGAGTTGAAAGGAGCTGCTTGAGTGCGTATAGTCAATGAGCTGTCAATTCTGTTTGATTTTATGACTCGTTTACTAAAACCATTTGGGCTCTGGAAAAGAATGGAAAAAGTACATGTCTAAAGACTCAGTTTACAGATGAGTATGCAATTTATACAAAAGTTTTCTAAAGCTTTTGCATCAACAAAATTGTCGCTCGGGTAGTGCGAAGATGCATCCATTGTTTTCGTTATAAGCCTGTTCTGATAAACAAAATTATGGGAGAACTGCCTGCGGATAGGTTTGAACCCAAAGTGCAATTTTATTTTTATGGCGTAGATAAGTTTAGTCCTATTAATGTCTTGTTGCGAATATTGCTATTCTCGTCTGCTTTGCTTTCTAGATCTATTATTGCATTGCGCAAAGAATAGTTGTTCAGACCAACACTAATAAAAATAAAAGAATTATACTTTATGAGTTCTGTGCATGTCATGTGCCAGTTGTAAATCGATTTAGAGCCATAAACTATGATTTGTAATTTTAAACCCTACAAGAGAGCGGTGTTAGCACTTGTAATCTGTAAGTGCAGGCCACTTGAGCCTACCCGAAAATAATCACTTGAGATGTTTCTCACACTGCACCAAGAGTTCCAGTGCGGGAGTCAAATGATAGCCCTCCCGCTCCGGCAGACGCGGCCTCTGCGAATTTAAGTTAGTTTCCTAAGCAGAGACTTGGAAAATAAAGTTTTAAAACAGAAATCAACTGAAAAAGTTGTTTTATTTAATTCGGTAACTCATCCCTATCACTTTGGTCATTCGACAACTCTGCAGTTTTCCCCATAATAATTGACTCTTGTTTTCCCCCACCAGAGGTAAGAAACAGAGTAAAGGACTCCAGGACTTCAAGGACTTCAGCACTACTACGACTGCTACAGCTACAAGATCAAGAACTGAATCGGGAAAAATACGCAATCATCAACAGCGGCAAATAACATCGAGGATTCACAAGCACATAAAATTAAAATTAAAAAAAAAACGAGGACGGAAGCTAACTTCGGCAAGCCGAAGTTTTAATACCCTTGCAGACTTAGCCGCAATTGCTAAAATTAAAAAAGTAGCGAAACGAATAACAAATGTGTAAAATAATAAACCCGAAGTCTTCTTAATAAAAAAAACATCGAATTTTGACCGATTTCACCCTATTGTTCCTATGGGAGCTATAGGATATACACGTCCGATCGGCACGCGCTTTAACCCTGATCAAGGTATGCATAAAAAAATACGATTTGGAAAGATTCATGTCAATAGCTTTTACACTGCGCGAAATATCATCAATTCTTGCTAGATATTCCCGATTGTTCCTATGGGAGCTATAAGATATAGACGTCCGATCAGCACGCGCTTTTACCCTGATCAAGGTATGCATAAAAAAATACGATTTGGAAAGATTCATGACAATAGCTCTTACACTGCGCGAAATATCATCAATTCTTGCAAGATATATCCGATTGTTCCTATGGTAGCTATAGGATATAGACGTCCGTTCGGGGCGATTTTCAAGCTTGATCTGCGTACACATGTTTTAGGACGAGGGTGAAAGTTTTAGATCGCTATCTTTTAAGCTGAGCTCGCAAACGGTATTGAAACAGACGGACAGACGGACATGGCTATATCGACTCCCCTATTGATCCTGATCAAGAATATATATACTTTATAGGGTCGGAAACGTCTCCTTCACTGCGTTACAAACTTCTGACCAAAATTATAATACCCTCTGCAAGGGTATAAAAAATTTTAATTACAGTGGCCGATTTGGCTTGTCTAGCTTAAGAAATGGAATTTCATAAAAAAATAACGATAATGTTACAAAGTTTGAAAGTTTTATGGAATGTCAACCCAAAAATGAATAAAATTTAGTACTTTGAATTTAATTTTTTATTTTTTTAACTAAGAATTTTTTTTCTAATTTTTTTTTAATATTTATTTTGTTTTTAAAGATGTTATTTAAAAAAATAAACCTATTTCAATTTTCCGATTCTGAATCGGAATTTTCTTGTTGTACATGCAGTCCAAAAGTAAATTTTGACCTTCAATATCAAAAAAAACTTGTTTGCTCGAGTTATTGGCCGAACTTTTGCATAAACTTGTTATTACTGGATCCGACGATACCAACAATAAGTGCAAAAGATCCTCCATTGTGTTAGACCGCGAGTTTTTGCGCGTATGGTTCAAGCGAAAATTTCTTAAATCTTTGTTTCGGGCTTTCAAGGCTTCTTTTGACAACATCCCGATTGGAAGTGGTACAGTTTTGATAATATCCGCTCCGTAAATCAAAATCTTGTGCACTGAGGATGGCATGTAAAACCACGGATATTTTTTAACAAAAATGGGTGCAGTTTCGAAAGCATATTCGCGAAATCTCTGAATGTTATTGGTGTATCCAGAAGCCATACAGCGCAAAATCAGTGATAACCTTTTTATTAGCTCCTGGTTCACCCCGGTTATTTTTGCAGACAAAACGTAGTTTTTAAAAAATCGCCGAGCCGTATTCCCACTGTTAGTGTTTCCAGAACCTTGCATCTGAGCCCCTTACTAGCCACTTTTTAATGGGTATCCGATAACCAATGTGTAGCATACATTCAAAGCAACGAATCCAACTATGTAAAGTAGATAGTCCGAATTTGAGTAAATCATTTTGCATTGGCAAATTGTTATTGGAGTCTAGGTAATTCATTGTTTTAGGAGTAGCCTTACAAATGCCGTATGTTTGTGAAGATGAGTTAGCAATTGCGCTAAACACTTTTCCGTCGATCATTGTCAGCTCCAATTTGTGGCTAACTTGAAACCGACTCAATCTCGTATGTACAATTCTAAAAATCTGCGCCTGTATGTTCTCTATTTCGGCTTATACCAACTCAGTAGACTCTTTTGCGAACATTATTTTAAGAGGTCTACAGTAACGAGTCGATGATGGGCGAGGATTTTGCCAAATAATGTCATTACCCAATTTCAATTGTAAAGGCACAATACAAATGAAAAACACATGTTCATCTGCCATTTTAAGGTGTGGATCCATGAAGCTTTGGCGATATGTCGCGTGTCCAGAACTTCCATCGCAACCCCATTTTGGACAAGAACGTCAAATTATCATATTTGTCATCATTCAATGAAATTTTGCTTATTGCATCGGGATGGGCCTCCACAATCCGAGCTATGGTATGGTCTAACATATCTTGCAATGGAACTTCTGCACAACATTCGCCCGTTTTAATTATGTTTGGATAACACCTCTTCTTTGCAGATATTATCATATTTGTCATCATTCAATGAAATTTTGCTAATTGCATCGGGATGGGCCTCCACAATCCGAGCTATGGTATGGTCTAACATATCTTGCAATGGAACTTCTGCACAACCTTCGCCCGTTTTAATTATGTTTGGATAACACCTCTTCTTTGCAGATATCAAAACATCATATGTTGGGAAAATATTAGCATTGCGCGCCTTGGCACCAGCTTGCAAAAGCTTATATGACTTTTTGGTGTAGTCGCCATCAATGAACAAGGCTAAAGCCTCATCTGGAGTATATTTAATAGGCAGCTCTTTAGAAGCATCCAGACTTTTTTTTATTTTTTTAGACGAGTCTGGATCTGTGGCTACCATTGAAACTATATAGAATGCACTGCGCTTTCCAGATTTGAAAAGGCTTACACTAGCTGCTTTCATAAGCTCGGTAGAAGTGTTGGCTTCTACTAGATGCGAAACTTTTGACCATTGGTAATTTGGGTGGCAGTCAGTAAAATCCTTATTCTTTCGACTTTGAGAAGTTTAGTGTTACCATATGTTAGCCAAATCGGCCACTGTGCGACGCCCCGACTTATTCATTTCCTCTACCTTTGCGTCCGCGCCGTGTGAATTTTGTGGTGCTTTTAGGAAATCTTTTTGTGGCAGGATCGCAATATAAACATTTGGTCCTTCGAGTCGGATAAGCAGTTTCGGCGATTTTTCCGCAACAAAAAAAGGTACTTAGCCTTTTCCGTCTCCCTCCCGCTGCCGGTCTTCTGCAGTGGTTAGAACATTGAACTTCGTTCACACTGCTGCAAGATTAACTTTTCCGTGTCAACTCCACGTCCGAGTTTTCCAGACACAACGGTAGTCGAGAAATTTATATTCCTTCAAATTCCAACAAATTTTCTATCCGTCTCCGCTTTGTGTGTGCGCCATACTCCATGCTGGTTTTTTTTTTCGTTCCCCGTTGTACACCATCTTGCCTACGGTCAAGGCATATGTGCATCCAGACATACACACACACGCGCGTGCCAACTTGTGCACATAGTTCAGTGGAATTCCGCCTCCGAGAAAAAAGAAATGCGACAAAAGTGAAATTGTGTGGTCGAAAACAAAAAGGCATAACTAATATCAGCCACTCGGCGTGAACTAATTTCGGCAGTTTCCCTGTTCCCTGTTTTTTGTCTTGTGTTTTTTTTCTCTCCACATAATTTCATCTGTTCCGTCACTTCAAATACAGTCCACTCCTCGACGCTCTACTGTACCGATACACTTACACATATCCATAAGCGCTTGCATGCCCATATCTACATCAACATGTATATATATATTTTTTTTTTTTAACTTTGCTTTTATTTATTGAATCTTCTCTTAATTTTGAGACTAACAATAAGTTTACGAATCTTAACATTACAATTTAATAAGTCTGCATTCTGGTTGCGCGTCCCTTAAGTCGGTCTCTGGGTAAGTAAGTCATTGCGACGAAGGCGTGATTGGTTGATCAACCTTGTAAGACCTCTCGCCAGGTGGTTAGGGTGCAACGATTGCTTGGTAAAGTACTTTTCCTTCTGTTCTGCGATCACTTCTTTGACTGGTAGAATGTTTAAGTCGCGATGAATGTTTTCGTTGCGAACGTACCACGGTGCCCCGGTGATTGTTCCCAAGATCTTCGACTGAGCTCGCTGGACTATGTCAATATTGCTATTGCTGGGATTCCCCCATAACTGAGAGCCGTGCATCCATATAGGTTTTAGTACCGATTTATACAGCAGTACTTTATATTCAAGGCTAAGGGGAGACCGAGCGTTGATAAGCCAATGAAGGCTACCGGCTTTTAGCTTAAGGTGTATTTTTTTGGCTTCAATGTGCCGGCGCCATGTGACGTACTCCTAGATATGTCACTTCGTTTGCTTGCGGGAGGAGAGTATGTTTTAACATGAGCGGCGGGCAGTTTTGCCTGTTCAGGGTGAACGTAACTTGCTTGCATTTTTGTTCGTTCACTTTAATTCGCCAATCTGAAAGCCACTTTTCAACATCGACCAGATGAAGAGCTAGCTGCGCAGTTGCTTGCTTCGGGCATTTCGAGCGGCTGAGAATAGCTGTATCATCAGCAAACATAGATGTTGTAAGTCGTGTGCTTGTTGAGATGTCTGCTGCGTAGAGGACATATAATGTTGGACCAAGCACGCTACCTTGAGGAACTCCAGCTCCAATAGTGAAATCGTCAGTTATAGCAGTGTTGCATCTCACAGCAAATTTTCTGTCTTAGAGGTAAGACTCTAAAAGCTTATGGGTGTTGTAGGGGAGCATTGTCTTGATCTTGTACATTGGACCTTCTAGCCAAACTCTATCAAATGCTTGACATACATCTAAAAATATGGTAGTACAGTTCTCTCGTTTTTCGAACGCATTCCGATTTACTGATGTTATCCGGTTGACCTGCTCAATTGTTCCGTGCTTTTCACGAAATCCAAATTGATGTGACGGAATTTCTTTCTGGATTCTTAGGTATGTGTTTATCCGAGTCAATACACATTTTTCAAAAAATTTAGATAAGCATGAAAGTGGGCTCATAGGTCTATACGACGTGGGGATTGTGTGGCATTAAAATGCTAGGTAATAGTGCAAACGGCGCAATATGGGAGTTATGAGGTCGCAGCCCGGGGATTTTTTCGGATTCAGCTGATTTTTGATGATGTAAACGATTTCGTTTGGGCGAAACTCAATTGGATCATGTTGAAGCTGAGGCTCATGTGGTAAAGTCGGCAAAGTGAACGCACTAGTGGCAGGATTTGGTTGGAAGACATTTTTAAGGTGGTTGACAAACGTGCTTGCTCTGTCTGCATCGCTGCGCGCCCAGCCGCCTGTGGGATTTCTAATAGGCATCACAGTTACTTTCGGTGAGCTTAGAGTTGGGTGAGCTCTTCATAGTGAGTGTTTTATACTAGAAGTTGACAATTGCTCTATGTAGCGTCGGTGGACATATCTTCTTCTTAATTTAAATCTTTAGTGAGTTGACGTGAGGCATGTTTTAAGCGTGGCTTAGCAAATGGAGATCTGTGAAATTGGCACTCTCGACGTAAGCGTCGCTTTTCGAGGACGAGCTGTTCCCTTTGTAGATTTGTCTTCTTTTGGTTGCATTATGTACTTGCAGTTTGAGGTGTTGAAACTTGAGCTGCAGAGAAGAGTACAGACTCCAGTGTATTAACAAAGCTGTCTACGTTGGCTTCATTGTTGAGATAAAGACTTAGCTCAATGTGTGAGCTAATATATTTCCTGTACTTAACCCAATTGGTTTTCTGAGATGTCAATTTAAACGATTGTTGCAATGCTCCTGGATGTTGGAGTAGAATAAACAGGACAAGCCAGTGATCAGATGAAAGATCCGAAAGGCATTCGGCGCTTATCAAATTTTTTGGAATGTTTTAGGTAATTATCTATTAAATCGGTTAGTTTCTTTGGGTCTGCCGGCTAGTGTGTTGGTCTGAGAGGAGAAACATAGTCCAGCTTGTTCTTGGCTTTTATAACTGCATTATAGAGCTGCTTCCCTGTGTGCTTGGCATTTTAGTCTCCTGCTGCTATGAACTGGTCTCCTAGTGAGTTGAAAAACTGCATAAACTCATCTTCAGCTATAGTGAAGCGAGGGGGCAGTATACGGCGGCTGTATAAGTTGGTTGCCAGTATTTATTTGTATATTTACAGATGTGGCCTGTTGATTGTTCTTAGCAAATTTGTTATGATAGTGGTGCTTAATATGGCTTCTGATTAAAATACCAGTCCCACCATGTGCTTTACCATCTGGATGATTTGTTCCGTACAATGAATAGCCTCGTAGTTGAAAATTGTATTTGTTTGTAAGGTGTGTTTCTGAAAGCAGCATTAGTAGATATGATTGTCGAGTAGGAATTGAGCTAACTCAAGTTTATGCTGTGAAACGCCGATAGCGTTCCACGTAGATATCCTTTGGGAAGTCATTAAATTAACTTTTTGAGACAGGGTTAGCCACTCCTGATTTTAAAGCGCTTGCGTATGTCAGAGTTTATGGGTCCTAGTGAGGATCTGGCTGCAGTCGAGAAGAATGCTTCAGGTTTTGATCTGGAAGCTGTCATCTGTTTATTTTGGGTGCGGACAGTAGTTCCTCTCTGGTGGATGCGACTTTTCAGCTCCTTATAAACAGGGCAGCCTCTGTAGTTAGCAGTGTGATTACCACCGCAGTTGCCGCAATTTTTCGAGTTGCAGTCATCTTTACTCGCTGGGCAGAGTGCGGAGTCATGAAGCTCTCCACAAACTACACACACCGGGCGCAGTTTACAGTATGACCCTGTATGGCCATATTTTTGGCAGCTCGCACATTGTACCGGGCCATTGCGTTTGTGTGGTTCCTCAACTGTAATTCTGCGGTGCAGCAGGAACTGAAGATTGTATATAGGGGGCACTTCGTATTTCTTAAGGGGCTTATTTTCTGGTTCGAGCTCAACCTTAAAGAGTGTATGCGGCTTTCTATCCCTGTTAAGGATATTGAAGACTGTCTTAGCGCTAAATCCCTTCTTTTGTAGCGCTTTTGTTATCTCTGCAGGCGTTACGTCGGACTCTATGCCCTTAAGTACGACTTGCAGGCCCTTGCTACTTTTTAGCTGATACGTGTAAAAGTTATTTTTAATCTCGGTAAGATATTTCGATAATACTCTGTAATTATCTTCAGACTTAATTTGAACCTTTGTCTCTTGGATGTTGCCCTTTACAAGAGGTATTATGTGAAAGTAATCCATTCCAATTTGTTGACAACAACATTGGAACTTTTTTCTCGAATATAAATAGGCGGAGGCTTTGGCTTCCCTTTCTCGGTTTGAGTTCATGGGCGGTTCTATTCCAGCAAGGCTAGCATTGCCACGGGCTATTTTGCGTTGAGAGTTTAGAGGGCTCAGCTTCCTTTTGATTTGGATGTAGCGATCCATACCAGCCGGCTTAACACATTCATTGTTTTTGTTCTGTTTTTCGGGCAGCGCAGCGGCAGACGTATTAATATTTGCGCTGCTAGCTGATGATGTCATTAAACGCGCAGTCGATACAGTTGCGGTTGTTGTTGTAGTTACAGTTGACGTTGTTAAAGAAATTGCGGTGCTAGTTACTGCTGATGGAGCACATTCAGCGCTCTTTGGCTGCAGAGACGTCGATGGTAGCGAGGGGGAGCAAGAACGCGCTCTATCGCTCGCTACGTTTAAGAATTCGGTTGGGGGATAATTGCCCGCGCTTGATCAGAGCTTGCATTATTTTCAGTTGCTTCAAAAGAGAAGTACGCATTATTTCTTTGTACTCTCGTCTTGCTCACGTTGACGTTGTGTGCGAACGTCCATAAATGTTTTGTATGCCATCACAACTACAGTCCACTTATCGGGTTTCCACTATACGACAAAGAGCAGCATCCAACACATACGCTCACACATACATATTGTGCATGCTCATCCCACATTTACATGTATATTTTCTGCCTCCACATGCAGGAAATAACCTACGCACAGTCAATACCAAGCCAAGGGAAACTAAAGCGAGACAAAATAGCAACATTAAAAAAATAAAACAAGAGAGAACGCTATAGTCGAGTGCTCCCGTTACTCAGCTAAACAACTTTAGATTTTGCATTAACATAATGTGAATTAGAGTGACCACAGGAAAAAAGGACAAAAAGTTCAAATTATCAATTTGAATTAGGCGATCTCTTAGAGCTGGCAGCTTTACAGCACGAGCATCAGCACCATCGCTGCTTTAGCGCAGGCAGCTTTTGTCCTGCACCAGCATACACACATACGCCATTGTTTGACTCAGACCTCCAATTTGGCTAACTTTATTTGATTTGCATAGTTCTTGGGATATAGTTCGGTATTGACAAATGAAAACCATCGCAATTTCATTTAATAGAAATCCTTATCGAGAATTAACGTTGACTTTGTTGAGCACCTTGGCCAGCTGTTCCAAAGTCATCCGTTAGATGGCGCTATTGTATTGCGCCATCTACCCCAAGACATTGGTACCACGGGCCATGAAAGGCGGAAATGTAGGCGCTAGCCAGGCTTAAGCGTTTAATGGGTTTTTGGGCGTTAGAGTGGGCGTGGCAAACTTTTATTAGGCCAATCGATAGGTATTGACGAAACAAATACATATCAATTAAAATTTTCATAATAGCATCAAAACTGTGGCCACAGCTTGTGGCTTGTGGGCGTCAGAGGGGGCGTGGCACCACTTTGAAACAAACTTGCGCTGCGTAGGAACTCCTAAAATCTACATGCAAAATGCCAATCTTCTAGCTTTTATAGTTTCCGAGATCTCAGCGTTCATACGGACAGACAGACGGACAGACAGACAGACGGACATGGCTAGATCGACTCGGCTAGTGATCCTGAACAAGAATATATATACTTTATAGGGTCGGAAACGCTTCCTTCTACCTGTTACATACTTTTGCACGAATACAATATACCCTTTTACTCTACGAGTAACGGGTATAATAAATTCAAATCCACACGGGTGCGACCGCGATTGTTTTTATTCCACACGACGTCATAACCCAGTGAACATTTCTCCCGAACCAAAACCAAGGTTTTAATTCAACCGTTCCGGCTCCGTTCGAAAATAATTATTTATAATTATAATTATTTGTTGGCGCACTTGGCTTCAAATATAAAATCAAATATCCAACCACAAGTCGCGTTTTCTTATTGGGTGTACAAGTAGAAAACCGCCGTTTTTTTTTCATAATTTTAGGCTTTATTGCATATATATAGCTACAGATCAGTTATTCAAAATATTTTCCATCGCTGGGCACAACTTTTTCCCATCTTTCCGGCAGCATGTTAATCCCACGTCGAAAAAATTGTTCATCTTTGGACGCGATCCATTGATCTAGCCAATTTTTGACCTCTTCATATGATCGGAAGTGCTGTTCAGCGAGGCCATGCGTCATTAATCGGAGCAAGTAGAAATCCGAAGGAGCGATGTCTGGAGAGTAGGGCGGGATGGGTAGAACGTCCTATTTCTGCGTCTCCAGGTAAGTTTTCACGACCTTGGCAACATGAGGCCGGTTGTTGTCGTGTAGGAGTATCACTTTATCGTGCCATTCCTTGTATTGTGGCCGTTTTTCCTTCAGCGCTCGGCTCATGCGCATCAACTATGTCAGGTACAGTGCTCCTGTGATGGATTCGCCTGGTTTCAAAAGTTCGTAGTACACTACACCTAGTTGGTCCCACCAAATACACAGCAGTAGCTTCGAACCATGAATGTTTGGCTTTGCTGTCGAAGTCGAAGCATGGCCGGGTGGCCCCCATCATTTTTTTCGCTTAGGATTGTCGTAAAGAATCCACTTTTCATCGTTGGTAACGATACGATGTAATAAACTTTTTATTTTCTTGTTGTGTCTGACAAGAATCTTCATCCAGCAGAGCCTCCAAATCCGCGTCTCCAAACTTTTTCACAGGTCCCGGTCGATCCTTGTCTTCCACGTCATACACGCCATTTTTAAACTTTGCAAACCATTCTCGACACGTTCTTTCACTTATTCACGACTCACATCATAAGTTTCTACGATCATTCGACGCGCTTCAGCTGACGATTTTTTCGAATTGAACCCGAAAAGCAAAATCTCCCGCAAATGACGCTTATTCGGTTCGAATTTTTACATTTTCGTGCACCAACAAAATGATAGACAATAAGAATACACGAACGAGACAATGTAGAGTTGTTAACCGATACTTTAGCTCGCAATTTGGCGTTCCCGATCAAAATTTCTCACCGTTTTGTCAAGATCGCACCACCTAGTCGAAAACAGCGGTTTACTTGTACACCCAATATTAATACAAATTAGTATTAAATTTACATGGTGACCCCGACGTGATTTTCACCAAAAACAAAAAAAACTCGCGTCGGTACGGCAACTAATTTTTTTCGTTTGGAACTGCGTTGGAAGTCTGCCGACCCCTCCCTCTGTTGCTGCTGTTGATATGGAAACAAAGGAAGTTTAAAGCCCCGAATTGGCCAAGCAGGTATAGAGTGCGAAAAGTTGAAAGCTAATCTGTGGCGTTTTTTAATTGTGTTGGCCCATCTTTCAACTTTTTGCATTCGTCTAAAAATGTGTAGATAGTGAGCATTCTAACCAAGAATATAACAAATTTTTGCATGTACTAACAATTTTAGTATTGGCCAATATATATACACTAGCATACAGGAAGCTCTTAAATATGAACACAATATTTTTTAAATAGTGCAAATTATGCAATGTTTATATCGAATAATAATTTATATATGTACAAAATGCAATAATGCTCATTGGTATATCACAACTGCACATAATTAAAAAATAACCAAATATTTATTTAAATGTAAATCGTTTATGACTTTACTAATTAAGAATATTAAAAAACGAAACTAACTGGCATAACTCACCAAATTTTTAAGTTAACATCAGAGATATCAACAAATTTGCACATTCAATAGAAAAAATTTTAATTCCTAGAAAGGCGAACTAAAATAATAATATTATTGCTCACATGCTGTTATACACAAAAATACACGGTTATGCAAAGAAATTTTCCTATTAATTCCTTTTCCTATTAAGCCCACTCTTTGCCTAATTATTAGGAAAATTTTCACATAAAAACACAACTCGCGGCAAATTTTCTTGATACGACTCTGAACAATTTGAAAGTTTCCCCGTTAACTTCTTCTTTTGCTACACTCTTTCCTCTCTCTATCTACTGCGATCTCCCGCTCTTATGTTTCCTAACAGCGCGTGGCAAAACACTGTAAAAATAAACACCGCAAACAACAATTTGAATGGTATATTTTTACTACACCATCAAAAAACGGGCCAAATAGATTTGCACCAAATAGAAGTGAGATCCAAAAGTTGTCTTTCGCGAAGAGTTGGAAGAGTGTGCAGTTTTAACAAAATCATTACTGATTTCAATGTTAAATAACGCTAAACGAAATTCTGTAGAAAAATCCGCTCCGCAGGCAAGTCGCCCGCCTCAATCGCGTCGCTCCTTCAACATTTAGCAAAAAACACTCCGAATTTAAAAATTTTATAAGCCTTTTTGAAACATTTGTTCACAAAGATGAAATTTAATCATTTAGTTTCGTGTTTAGCTGGAGACGCTTTAGAAACAGTTAGGGCATTTCAATTCACTGCAGAAAATTATCCCAAAGCCCTTGCTAACCTGAAGCGGGTGTACGATAATGATTGCCTTATTTTTTTGACAAGAGAACCCTCATCGTTATAGTCACAGCCCTTTATGACTCCTTGCTGTCTATTGGAGATGATAGACGCATTACTAATGCTATTTTAATACATTTGGTAATGAGCAAGGTCGATGCAGGAACTAAAAGAGATTGGGAAGAACAATTAGACTATACTTCGCTTCCTCTTTGGAGCGAATGTGAAACGACTTTGAACAGGCGTTACCAACATATGGTAGCGGAAGAGGCCTCCAAGCCCAAAACTGTTCAGCAAGTCCAATCTAATCCTAAGAAGAATGGAAATAGGAGTTTTTCGCTTGTCGCTGCCAATGCGTGTATTGCAACTCAGCTGAACATCAAATTGGAAACTGCACTTCCTTCGCAGCTCTAACAGTTGAGCAAAGATTCGATTTCGCTGAAAGAGCACAATCGTGCATTAACTGCCTTCGAAAGGGACATACCGTCAAAAAATGCAAATCGAACAGATGCAGAGTGTGCAATTCCTCACATCATTCCGCAAACACTAATCTCGCGTTGCCACCCCCTTCTCAGCCCACGCTCATGCAGGAGACTTCATCCGCTTCGCATGTTTTGCATGCGAATGCATCGGATAGAGTCATTCTTGCAAATGCTATTGTGAGCGTTCAAACGAAAAGTGGCGAATTTGTCTTGGCTCGAGCGTTGCTCGACTTAGGATCACAAATAAACTTTGTGACCGATGAGCTCGCTCATCAAGAGAGGAGGTGTGCTTGAGCTTACGAGGCATTGGTGGGACTAATGCCCAAGCTATAAAAAAATACACAGTTGTGAAGTCGCGAGTAGGGAATAGCCAGTTTTCGTCCGATTTTTGGATCCTAACAAATATTTCTGGTTATCATCCGGATCAAGCGGTGAACACCAGCGGGTGGAGAGTGCCTGAAAATATTTAGTTGGCAGATCCATTCTTCTTTAAGCACCAAAAAATATATATGCTTATCGGTGCAGATACGTTCTTTGAACTTTTATCTGTTGGCCAGATCAAGCAGGGGCCTGAACTTCCCATCCTACAAAAAACAGTTCTCGACTGGATAGAGTCTGGGAGATGTGCCTCTGAAGATAAAATAAAGGCTAACAAAATGGTACATCTCAGCTGCCAGGAGAAAGCGTTGGAGTCAATTGACACAACCCTGCAGAAATTTTGGTCTGTGGAGGACCTGCCGCCCAAGGCTAAAGTCCATACTCCTGAGCAGCAACTTTGTGAACAACACTTTGAGAAAAATACTCAAAGATTGTCGTCCGGTAGATTTTCGGTTCGGTTGCCGTTCAAATCGGACCCAAATTCTCTTGGCTCATCATACGAAGTTGCGAAGCGTAGATTTTTGTCGCAAGAAAGGAAATTGTCAAAGGACCCTTCGTTGAGGAAAATGTACATTGTACATTGGAGGAATATGTTTGCATGGGCCACATGTCTTCCACCAATGATAAAATTCCAAACACTCCGCACTATTTCATTCCGCACCAGTGCGTTCTACGGCCACAAAGTACTTTAGATGCATCGTGCCGTACATCGACGCAGGTATCGTTGAATGACATCTTGATGGTAGGCCAACCATTCAAGAGGAGCTGCGGCAGACATAAAACAAATGTATCGCCAAGTAATGGTGGACGAATCTGACCGAAACTTTCAGCTCATAGTATGGAGACGGGATCCCTCTGAGTCTCTGAAAATCTTTAAGTTAAATACCGTTACATATGGAACTTCGCCGACACCCTTTTTGGCGATCAGGTGTTTAATGCGGCTAGGAGAGATGGCGCAAGCAACTTATCCAAAAGCCGCACAGATTGTTCAGAAAGATTTTTATGTTGACGATTTGTTGACTGGCGCCGGATGCGTAGAGGACCTGCAAGGCCTTCGAGAGAAGTTTCTTAGGTTTTGCAAGAGGCAGGATTTGAACTGACCAAGTGGTTTTCAAACTGCCCAGAGTTATCCGCATCTGATAGCGCTGTAATGCCACTTACGGCAGGCTCATACGTAACTAAGACCCTTGGCGTGGTTTGGTAACCGGTTAAAGGTTACTTTAAATTTCGGTTGGATGACTCTTTCCTGGATCTTCGCGCGACAAAACGAAATATTTTGTCGGTGAATGCTCGACTTTTCGATCCACTTGGTCTCTTGTGTCCTTTAGTCACAAGGGCAAAGATGTTGTTGCAGGATCTGTGGCTTCGAAAGCTAGATTGGGACGAGTCGCTACCAATGCAGTTGCCTACTTCATGGGATACCTTTAAAGCAACGCTTCTGCAGCTGCCGAAAATTAAGGTATCGCGATTCATCCACACAGATCCGCAAGTCCCGATTCAAATACATGGTTTTGCTGACGCTTCCATGCGAGCGTATGGAGCGTGCATCTACATTCGTATTTATTGACCGCCAAATCAAAAGTAGCTCTCCTCAAGACGAAAACTTTGCCTCGCCTTGAGCTGTGCGCAGCTCACCTTTTAGCAGATCTGTATAATCGTGTCAGGCCATTGCTAAATTGTCCCATTGAGAATGTTTTCCTATGGACAGACTCCGAGATCATATTACACTGGATCAAAACCCATCCTTCGTCGTTGTCGATTCTTGTATTAAACCGGGTCGCAGAGCTTACAACGTCCAACTGGTTCGGCGGGCCTCTATTCTTGCTGGACTCAGAAATTAATTGGCCTGTAAATCAACATTTCGAACTGCCGGCCGCAGTAGTGTCGATGGAATTACGCAATTCGGCATTAGCTCTTGTAGTCAGCTCAGAGCCAAATTATCTGCTTCAGAAAATAGAAAACTTTTCGTCGCATCTGAAGCTTCTGAGAGTTTTCGTATGGGTTTTCCGCTTTATTCAAAGGAGCAAAAAAGGGTCGAAGACCTTTGAAAAAAGTACTCATCGGCGGCCCCCTGCTGGCCCCACCGTCGGAAGCACTCCCGGACCAAATCAATCTGACCTGCTTGCGTCGATGGCGAGGTGTCTTGTCGCTCAAGCACAAGTTCTGGCAGCGATGGTCCCGGGAGTACATCTCCAGCCTCCAAATCTCGCCGCGGGAAAAATGGTCGTCGTCGCAGAGTACAACTTTCCACGCCAGCAGTGCAGGATCGGGCGAGTGGAAGCGGTCCACGCCGGCGCCGATAAAAAGGTTCGGGTGGCGGACGTTCGGACTCCGGAAGGACTGTACCGGAAAGCGATACATCGGCTGAAGGACGTCGTCCCTTCAATGGGACATCTAGTTTTAAGGCGAGAGCGGGAGCCAATAAAGTTTTCGTTCGTTCAATTAATTTATTTTCTATTGCGGTTTTCCTGATTTTTTGCGATCAAAGATATTTTCCAACCCCCAAAAAAATTATTACCTAAAATTAAATTATTACGTGAATCCAAGTACAGTTACTGCTACTCCGTCTATTCGTGGTGTTTGGTTCAGCTTCAGGACATAATAGACAAGGCCCCTCCCAGCCCACTCAGGCTTCTTTCAGTGTTCCAACACTCCCGTCTACGGATTGTCGTTTGCCACCAGTGACACCGAAGTTTTCGCTGGTGATTACCTGCGTTGGCCCACCTTCAGAGATCTTTTCACCGTGATTTACATCCACAACTCGCTTCTTACACCGGAGGTTGTTCCACCTATTGTCCAAAACAAGTGGCGATGCGCACGCCATTGTTCCCAAGGCCTCGCTAACCAACGAAGGGTTTAACTACGCGTGGCGAAGCCGCAAGGACCGATTCGAAAATCGGCGGTTATTAGTCTATAGCCAGTTGAAAATTCTCTTCAACATTCAGGCAGTACCCCAAAAGTCCGGATCTGCTCTGAAAGAGCTGCAAGGCACAATCCAAAAGCCTTATAGATGTCCTCTATTCAAGTCGAGACTTGGGATTGTCTCCTGGGTTATATGGTTTCTTTAAAGCTTCCCAAAATCACGCTTTCGATGTGGGAGCAATCCATTCACGTCTGAAATTCCAACATGGAATGAGTTAGACTCGTTCTTGACAGAGCGTCATCGTACTCGTTTGGGTCAGTTTCCGCGAAGGTCGACACCTGCGAGCGCCCCAGCGCGTAGGCTTAATTCCTACGAGGCCAGAGTGGCTCCAGCCCCAAGAGGGTGCGATCTCTGCTCCAGGGAGAATCATCCTGTTCACTTATGTCCGCGCTTCCTTGAGATGGATGTAAATGGTCGCTCCGACTACATTAAGAAAAGCAGAAAGGCATCTGCAACGGGCTTGCACTAGCGCCCATAGCTGCATCACATGCCACAGCCGTCATCACACCCTCCTGCACCGCGGTAATCCATTCGCGACCGCTTCAAGTCCGTCTGCGCCAGCCAGGTCTCGACCAACGCCTACTACAAGAGGCACGAGCGCCATAGAGGATCATAGAGTTTCTTTGACGAGGACTTCCGCCACGTACTACCGGGACCAGTCTAAATTACATACTTGACGCGGGCCTGGTTCGTTTTCAACGCCGACATCGATAAGATGTATCGGCAAATTTGGGTAGACCCCAAGCATACTCCCTTACAGCGTATTCTGTTCCGCAATTCCAATAAGGGAAGTCCGCAACTACGATGCTAAGTCGTCACCTTCGGAGTCAATTGTGCCCCGTTCCTAGCGATCCGTATCATGCAACAGCTCGCCGATGACGAAGAGTCGAGGTATTCGCAGGCGAGTCGGATTATCCGACAGTACATGTACGTCGACGACGTGTTCGCGGGGGCTGACTCAAAAACCGAAGCACAAGCGGCTATCCGCGAGCTCTAGGGGGCACCGTGTTCGGCAAGATTTCCTCTTCGAAAATGGACATCCAACAGCAAGGCGATTTTGGCCAACATAAAGTCGACGTCCAGAGCTCGTTGGAAAGTCGCTGGGGCGGAGTGGAGTCCAAACGGCATGACTTTCCAGTGGAAGAGTCCACGTCCGGGGACAGTGAATGCGGTGCATTCTCGACTGCCTTCCGCCATGGGAATCTGCCAATACCCGTTTTTGAGGTCCAACGTGGAGATGAACCGGGCGTTCCGTAGACGTTCCAGGATATGGTTGATGCGCGGAAGCGGGTACGCGTCGGGTATGGAGTGTGCGTTGAGTTGACGATAGTCAACGCACATCCGCATGTCCCCTGTCTTCTTTCGGACCAACACCAGCGGTGCGCTGTGCGGACTTCGAGAGGGTTCGATTCGTTGGCTCGTCGATAATACGCTGCATGGCCGGGTTCTTGGGATAATACCGCTGTTTCAGCGGTTTATCTCCCCGAAGGGTGATGGTGTGCTCGGCTATATCCGTTGTTCCTTGCAGATGGTCGAAATGCCTAAGCTCCTCTTGAAGGAACCGGAGGGTTACTGCGTCGAGAGGTTCTTCAGGACCGGTGGTGGCGAGTGCTCCGATGGAACTGGGGCTGGGTTCCGTCCCGGGGTCGACGTGATGTGCTGCCTTGGGGAGGGTATGGGACCCGTTGTGGCCTCCTCGTTGGTCCTTGTTGTCCGCCGGGTAGGAGTCGGTGGGTCCGAAAGGTGGGCGACCGCCGCTGTGGGCGCCGCTCGGGTGGCTGGGCCTGGTTCGGATCTTCGTGTGGCAGGCGGAGCTAGCTGGAGGCACACTTGACCGCAGATTAGGGTTGCCCGGATGCCGCAGAGGAAGTCAATCCCGAGGATCACCTCGTCCAATATCGTTGGCAGGACCAGGAGGGTCATGCGGACATGTTGTTGGTCCAGGCGCACTTGTGCGTGCAGGGCCTTGGTGACTTCCTTCGGGGCTCCGTCCGCCAGGGATATTTGGGTGCGAACTTCTTTGATGTTTCGACCCGAATCGAGCCGGTTGGCGAGCGCTTCGTTGACAAAGCTTCTGGAGGCCCCTGTGTCGATGGTTGCCGAGAAGAGTTGCCCCTCGATGGTAACCGTGGCGACGATCCGGCCTCCCGTCAAGCGGAGCGTTGGATCGAAGGGTGGGGGAGCGCTGGGTGGGTCGTCGCCTGCTCCCTGTGTGTGCGAGGACCCCGGCTGTTTCCCGACTGGCGGCAGCAGTCAATGGTGCGGGTACCACGTTTCCCGCAGTCCCAGCAGTATAGGACTGGTGGGTTCTGGCATTCCCGGACGAAGTGTCCCACTTCGCCGCAGCGACTACAGGCTCGGACCACGTCGACAGGTATTTCGGCCTCCTGGGAAATCATCCGCTTTGATATAACTGGATTGGATGTGCTGAAAGGCGTCGTCGCTGGTCGTATGGAGGGGCGGAGGGCTGCTCCTCGTAGTGTAGCTTCCACTGGCGGGTGGAACTAGTGCTGCTTGTCGTACTGGGTCTCGGTCCCGAGCAATTTCGAATGCGGTGGCTAGTTGCGTCAACCCTTCCAGCGAGGAGAATTCATGGCGCCTTATGAAGAGTTGATACTCCGGCAGCAGGTTCTCGTAGATCCTTTCGAACTCCTGTTCGAACGAGTAATTTGCCCGGTGTATCATCAGGCGTAGTTCTACCACATAGACTGACATGTGCTGGGGTGACGATTGGGCCGCGGGATTGGAGCATTGGGATCCGCGTCCTGGGCTCGTGTGACGATGTTCTGGGGGCGGCACGAAGAGAAGGGTGTCCCCTGCGCCGGGCATCGGTGAGGTGGACCGATTGGTCACTACCCTTGGTGTAGGAGCCTCCGGGTAGATGGCCTCCAATGTGGCGAAGTGTTCCCGGAGCGCCGGGCTGTGGTTGGACCCTCCGATGAACGATGCGAGCCGGGGTCGCAGTTCGTCCACCTGGCCGTGGGTGTTCAGGTCGAACTCTTTGAGTAGAGCTTGGAGTTCGTCCTTCCGCCTGACCACCATGGCTCGGGTCGCGGATGCGACGTCGGATTCGGAGAAGCTCCCCTCTTCGATCTGACCGGCGGCTGACAAAGCTGGTTTTTGTTCTGCGTTCTCCGACGCTGTCTGTTCTAGGTTCGTTTTCATCCGTCGACCCGGTGAACGGTGCGCCTGGGTGCCCGATGCTGTTGGGCCTCTGAGTGGGCGTCACGCGGATGCTGATGTGGGAGTTGCGCTGATATTGCGCCTCCGATGCAAGTGCGTTTCGGGGCTGCTGGATGATGAGGTGGGAGTGGCTGGGTCCCCCGACTAGCGGCTGGTTGGTGCAATCGGTGGTGGCGCAGGAGCGAGTCTCCTGGCGGCGGGTGATCCGGGGTCCACGGTGAGCGTGGCGATTGTTTCCTCATCGCGGTGAGTGCGGTAGCTGGCGCTGTAGGTGGTGCTGCTGGGGGGCGCAAGCCGGGCGGCGCAGCTGGCCTTCGGGGTGCTCCTGGTGTGAGCGGCCTCTGGGGGCACTCGGTGGGCGAGCGCTGCTGATCGCTGGGCTGCTCGTGGTGCGAGCGGTCTCTGGGGTGCTCCTGAGGTGAGCAGGCTGGGTAAGCGCTCGGGGTGCGGCGCTGCTGATCTCTGGGATCGCTCCTGATGTGAGCGGTCTCTGGAAGCACTCTCGGTAAGCGGCGCAGGTGGCCCGCTGGGATGATGGGCGTGGATTCCGGAGGGCCCTCAGTAGGCGGCGCTCAGGCGGCGGCGCGGCTGGACTCCGAGGTGTTCCTGATGTGAGCGGGCTGGGTAAGTGCTCGGGGTGCGGCGCAGTTGGTCGCTAGGATGCTCGTGGTAAGCGGCGCAATTGCGGACTAGATTGGCGTTGTCGTAAGTGGCAGTACAGATTCCCCTATTTACTCTTTAACTAGACTTTTAAATCAATGCGGTTGATACCAAAAAACCCAACTCCTACAGGATACCTAGGTCGTCACTAAGTCGTCCCTGTTCGGGCGCCAAACTATAAGGACTTTTTCATAGGCTGGGATAGACTTCAGTCCGGCCAGAGTCCTCTACAGTTAAATTTGTAGAAACACAGGAGACGAAACGGGACTGGGAGTTGCAGCCGGGATTTTGTTTTCGAGATCGGTAGATCGCTCGGAGGCGTAACGTAAACTGGGCCGTCACAAATTAGCACCTGGGGTCTCAGCTGGGAGTGAATACGCGGGAAATCGACGGAAAAATTCTCACAAATGTATCTCTCTTTTATTCACTCTTTATTCTCCCTAACCTTCGCACTCATTATGTCTGTGTCTGATCTCTGCTTCTTATCTTACTTCGGAGCTTGGTCTGGCGTTGCCGTCCGCGGGTTCCTTCCGCTGTTTTTGTCCTGCTGGTCCGTTCAGCTCGGCTGCCGCAAAAGAATGAGACCGATCTCAGCCGATCGCTGTTCCACGTCGACACGCTTTTTTCCTTTTACAGCACGCTCGCGCCATTAACAGCACTAAGCTTGCCCTTAATCGCACGTTCTGCGCTTAACAGCACGCGCGCTGGTTCACGGGTGATTGCGATAACTTATC
Source organism: Drosophila kurseongensis (assembly GCA_018153305.1). Classification (NCBI taxonomy): domain Eukaryota; kingdom Metazoa; phylum Arthropoda; class Insecta; order Diptera; family Drosophilidae; genus Drosophila; species Drosophila kurseongensis. Next base: position 3,861,493 of record JAECXX010000120.1, read on the forward strand.
GATACTATCGGCATTCGCCCCGACTGGCCAGCTGACCGATCTTGCTGATCAATACTGGTAACCTCGCGCGCGCATATTTGAAACTAGGATAACTTAGGTTTTAGGCTTAAATATATATTTGAAAACTTAACATCTAGTGAGATGAGAGGCGCCTTAAGCGTCCTCACAGTTTTATGTTTAAGTTTCCTGTCCCATGTATGCAGCCGAATAAAGCTGACCGCATTGAATTACAAATATTTAAAGGATACCTTCGAGGATATTCAAAATGATGAAGTAAAAAAATTTGAAATTAGAATTGGGAAACTTATTTTTTATTGGGATAAGCTAGTTGCTTTGAAATAGGGAAATACTACAGATGTCACTGTTAGAAGATATGATGATATATTGGACGAAATAGCGTTCGATGTATCAATAGTGACAAAAGACATGAAGAAAAAACTCGAGGAAATTGTACCGAAAAAGGTAGAAGTTGCAAAGCTTAAAATGGATGATTTGCCAACGCTGCCTAAAATTCAGGTACCCACATTTTATGGAGATTGGGACTAATTTTATGAGTTATTCAATGAACTCATACATTTAAGGGAGGATATCAGTCCTACTTTAAAATTTAATTACCTCAAAATCTCACTTAAGGGAGAAGCCAGGAATGTGGTTTTTCACTTACTGTTAAGATCAGGGGAAAATTATGAGGCCGCTTGGGAATTGTTAACCAAGCGGTATGAAAATAAAAGGAAATTTTTTTCCGATTAGATTAATAGCCTTCTTGACCTACAAAATCTGAATGTGGAATCAGTTTGGCAATTAAGAATGTTTATTGACACTATTATTGAGTCAATTCACATGATAAAATTAAAGGCACAAATTTCTGACGAGGTCGATATAGTATTTGCACACATAATAATAAGAAAATTTAACAAAGAAGCTCTGAAACTATTTAAATAAAACTTAAGAAATGCAAGCATTGTCCGCCGTCATTGAATTTTTAGAGCAACGACTCAGTTCGATTATCAGGATGAAAAACCTGTAAAAAAAAGTGTTTAGTAACAATATTAAAGAATTGTCTACAGTTGTCCCATGTGCAAAAGTACGGGACATTTTATACTTCAGTGTCAAAAATTTAAGGCATTAAATCCATCTGAAAGGATGGAAAAAGTAAATTTGTGTTTTAAATGCCTTAAACATTCATTTAATAATAAATGTCAAAGTGACATTCCACGTTCAATTTGTATGAAAAATCATCACAGTATGCTACACATTTATGTAAAGTCTAATGAAAAAGTGAATACATGTATGGCGTCGGAACAAGCGTTGCTAGCTACGGCACGCGTTCAAATTCAAAATTCGAAAATTTTAGTTTCGAAAATTTTTCTTTCAATTAAAAGAAATAATTCCCAAAAAACTATTCAAGTTGAAGCATTATTACTTCCAAAATTAATCAAGGCTCTCCCAGTCAACACAGTTAATTTTGACAAATCAAAGTGGGAGAAGTACAATTTTGCTGACCCAGACTTTAATAAGCCGGGTCGTGTAGATCTGATAATTGGGGCAGATCTATACACTTACATTCTGCAAAATGGAGTGGTCAAAATTAATGCCCTCCTCGGTAAAGAACCGATTTCGGGTGTAATGTCTCTGGATGCAAAAAATCCAAAGGTAAAAAGACAATTGTAGCAACTACCATCAAATTAAAAAATAGAATTAATCGGCATTTTATCCCCCCGGCAGGACCTCACTTCGGAGGTATTTGTAAATCTGGAGTTAAGTCCATGAAGCACCATTTAAAACGGGTAATAGGGGACAATAGACTGACATACGAAGATATTGCAGCAATTTTATGCCAAATAGAAGCATGCTTGAATTCAAGATCATTGAATACTTCTGAGAATGAAATGGATCAACGTGAAGTATTAACTCCAGGTCACTTTTTGATTGGTAAACCACCGTTAGAGATTGTTGAACCAATTGAAAATCAGAAAATTGGTGGAAATCTAAGAAATTAGAAGAGACTTGGGTTAAATGGAAATGAGACTGATTTAAATGGAAAGAGGAGTATTTGCTTACTCTACAACAGAGGAATAAGTGTAAGAGGGAAAGTCCAAATATAGAGGAAGGACAAATTGTTTTGTTGAAAGATGAGAACAGTCATTCAGCCAGGTTGCCAATGGGATAGGTGGAAAAAGTGCATAAGGGCAAAGACGAAAAGGTTAGAGTGGTAGAAGTGAAATTACAAGATGTATTATCACCAGACCAATAAGCAAAATTTGTCCCTTAGACGGATCCCGAAGAGACAAACCAAATAAAGCATCGAACTGCAGGTATAAATCGATTGTATAGAGTAAGTCATATTGAGTTGAGTTAGAAAAAAAAAGTAGTTGTCTTTTTAAAGCTCAGAACAATTCTAAGGCTAGAGTTCAATGTAGCAACTCAAAAATAGAAATGGTAGATTTACCTGTACAAGGAATTATGACGTTAAGGTCAGATTGTATTGATCGAACTGATGATAAAATATTGGTTGCTCAACACAGAATTCAGCTAGAAGATCATCGAACATTAGCTTTGTCTTACAATGGAGAAGTCAACGAAATACCAAAAAATTTTTTGAAACCAGCTCGACATGCCATTAATTAATCATACGGACGAAATCAATCGTTTATCCAAGCAAATCCAATATTTAACGAGGACGGAAGCTAACTTCGGCAAGCCGAAGTTTTCATACCCTTGCAGACTTTGCCGAAATTGCTAAAACTGAAAATGTAGCGAAAGGAATAAGGTATACATAAATAAACTAGATTTATGTCATGTCAATAGCTTTTATACTGCAAAAATGTCATATAAAAATATAAAAAAGGGATATTTTCGGAGCCTTTAACAATTTTTCCTACGGAAGCTATAAGATATAGACGTCCGATCGGCAAGCGCTTATACCCTGATCAAGATATGCGTAAATAAATTAGACTTGGAAAAATGTATGTCAATAGCTTTTACACTGCGCGAAATATTCTGAAAAACATCAAATTTGGACCGATTTTACCCTATTCCTATGGGAGCTATAATATATTGACGTCCGATCAGCACGCGCTGATCAAGGTATGCATAAAAAAATACGATTTGGAAAGATACATGTCAATAGCTTTTACACTGCGCGAAATATCATCAATTCTTGCAAGGTATATCCGATTGTTCCTATGGGAGCTATAGGATATAGACGTCCGATCGGCACGCGATTTTACATTGATCAAGGAATGCAAAAAAATACGATTTGAAAAATTTCATGTCAATAGCCTATATACTGTGCGAAATATCCTGAAAATCATAAAATTTTCACCGATTTCACCCTATTGTTCCTGTGGGAGCTATAGGATATAGACGTCCGATCGGCACGCGCTTTTACCCTGATTAAGGTATGCATAAAAAAATACGATTTGGAAAGATTCATGTCAATAGCTTTTACACTGCGCGAAATATCATCAATTCTTGCCAGATATATCCGATTGTTCCTATGGGAGCTATATGATATAGACATCGGATCGGTTTTCAAACTTGATCTGCGTACACATGTTTTAGGACAACTGTGAAAGTTTCAGATCGCTAGCTTTTAAACTGAGCTCGCAAACGGTATTGAAACAGACGGACAGACGGACGGACAGACGGACATGGCTATATCGACTCCCCTATTGATCCTGATCAAGAATATATATACTTTATGGGGTCGGAAACGTCTCCTTCGCTGCGTTACAAACTTCTGACCAAAATTATAATACCCTCTGCAAGGGTACAAAAAAGGGATATTTTCGCAGCCTTTAACAATTTTTCCTACGGAAGCTATAATATATAGACGTCCGTAAATAAATAAGACTTGAAAAATTTATGTCAATAGCTTATACACTGCGCGAAATATTCTAAGAAACATATAATTTGGACCGATTTCACCCTACTGTTCCTATGGGAGCTATAGGATATAGACGTCCGATCAGCACGCTCTTTTACCTTGATGAAGGAATGCATAAAAAAATACGATTTGAAAAAATTTATGGCAATAGCTTTTACACTGCGCGAAATATTCTGAAAAACATCAAATTTGGACCGATTTTACCCTATTGTTCCTATGGGAGCTTTAGAATATAGACGTCCGATCGGCACGCGCTTTTACCCTGATTAAGGTATGCATAAAAAAATACGATTTGGAAAGATTCATGTCAATAGCTTTTACACTGCGCGAAATATCATCAATTCTTGCCAGATATATCCGATTGTTCTAATGGGAGCTATAGAATATAGACATCGGATCGGGGCGGTTTTCAAACTTGATCTGCGTACACATGTTTTAGGACAACTGTGAAAGTTTCAGATCGCTAGCTTTTAAACTGAGCTCGCAAACGGTATTGAAACAGACGGACAGACGGACGGACGGACGGACAGACGGACATGGCTATATCGACTCCCCTATTGATCCTGATCAAGAATATATATACTTTATGGGGTCGGAAACGTCTCCTTCGCTGCGTTACAAACTTCTGACCAAAATTATAATACCCTCTGCAAGGGTACAAAAATTGCCTTTAACAATTTTTCCTACGGAAGCTATAATATATAGACGTCCGTAAATAAATAAGACTTGACAAATTTATGTCAATAGCTTATCCACTGCGCGAAATATTCTAAGAAACATATAATTTGGACCGATTTCACCCTATTGTTCCTATGGGAGCTATAGGATATAGACGTCCGATCGGCACGCGCTTTTACCCTGATAAAGGTATGCATAAAAAAATACGATTTGGAAAGATTCATGTCAATAGCTCTTACCCTGCGCAAAATATCATCAATTCTTGCAAGATATATCCGATTGTTCTAATGGGAGCTATAGAATATAGACGTCCGATCGTGGCGGTTTTCAAACTTGATCTGCTTACACAGGTTTTGGGACGAGTGTGAAAGTTTCAGATCGCTAGCTTTTAAACTGAGCTCGCAAATGGTATTAAAACAGACGGACAGACGGACATGGCTATATCGACTCCCCTATTGATCCTGATCAAGAATATATATACTTTATATGGTCGGAAACGTCTCCTTCACTGCGTTACAAACTTTTGACCAAAATTATAATACCCTCTGCAAGGGTATAAAAACTCACAAGCTAAAATTGAGGAAGTTAGACTTTCATCATTTAACTGGACATGCATCCCTAATTTTAGCAATTCTAATAATACCTATATTAACTGTATATATTATAAGAAAAATAAAAACACGAAGGCAGTTACAAGCCATAGCATTACCTAGCGGTATGTATGCTAAAAAAACAAAAAATAATAAATATTATTAATAAATCTTTACTAAAATGTTAAATATCAATAATAGCAAGCCGTTGCAAGGCGTCAAATTTATTATGCAAAATAAAATATATCGAATAAAATACAGTCCACTAATTTTGTATTGCAATGTTATTGAAAATAAATATACATACACCTAATCTTGCCGGCCCTTGCCAGAATGTTCAGACGAACACTAATAAAAGTAAAAGTAAAGTAAAGTAAATACTTTATGAGCTCTGTGCATGTCATGTGACAGTTGTTAATCGACCTAGAGCCATAAAATATGATTTTTAATTTTAAACCCTACAAAGGAGCGGTGTTAGCACTTATAATCTGTAAGTGCAGGCCACTTGAGCCTAACCGAAAATAATCACTTGAGATGTTTCTCACACTGCACCAAGAGTTCCTGTTCGGGGGTCAAATGATAACCCTCCCGCTCAGGCAGACGCGGCCTTTGCGTAGGCCACAGAATAAGAATTTCATGTTATATAATTAATTATATAATTATATAACATACTTCATTTTTAAGTATGAAGTGAGCTACAAAAGGTTAGTGGTTGTGGATTTGCGTTTAATAATGACACGGAGATATAATTAATGTACAAAGTTGCTGCAAATGGAAAATAATAATTCAAGTTGTAATTCATATTGGAAAGTTTCTTGAGATAAGGTAAATAATTTGTGAAGGGGTTCAGCGCAATACTTAAGCACGCACCCACAATTACCATCGCGGTAAAGTGGGACAGAATATGAGGCTCGACTTGGATATGGTGTAAGAATAAGGATGTAATAAATAATCGAATGTACGTACTCTACTACGTTTGAAAAAAATTGGGCAAATAAATCGGCCTGATCTGTGGTTGCGGTCATGTTTTCAAACGGCATCGAGGAAGGAGAAGAATTTACGGCTGGTGTTAACAGAGTTATAAAACTGTTTTGGATCTTGCGATATTGGCTTAAGTAATTATTCTAACTGAGCCTTAAGCACGGTGAGTCTTGACTGGGCAGTTAAATATCTAGCAAAAACAGATTGAGAGCAGGTACTTTTTAATTTTTATAAAGTCTGGACTTTACATTTTTAAATCGTGTCAAACCATTGCTCACCGTTGATGTATTGGAGATTGACGGATGGTTCCACGGAACACAGGAATTACAAAATTAGTATAATCAAGTGTAAAAAAAATGTAGGGCATCGGACATACTATTGCAAGAGTAAAGATCAGAACAAAGAAAGTAAAAAAGTTTTAACTTTTCCACTTTTGCACTAATAAATACTATCAGGAAATTTTTTTTCTTTAGTGGAACCTCTGAAAGTGATTTGGTGGAAACGACATTGTTTCTGCAGATCCGGTTGTCCGGTTTAGAAGTTTCTTGTGGCGGTGTAACTATGCTATGAGGAATAAGTGGATCTTCTAATTGTGAAAGCACAGCGGAGAAATCGGAGCTCCAAGAAGGGCCAGGTTGCATGCATTCCACAACGGATTGTTCGGATACCGAACTTTTTATACCCTTGCAGAGGGTGTTATAATTTTGGTCAAAAGTGTGCAACGCAGTGAAGGAGACATCTCCGACCCTATAAAGTATATATATTCTTGATCAGGATCACCTCCTGAGTTGATATAAGCATGTCCGTCTGTCCGTCTGTCCGTCTGTCTGTCCGTCTGTCTGTCCGTCTGTCTGTCCGTCTGTCTGTCCGTCTGTCTGTTTCTACGCGAACTAGTCTCTCAGTTTTAAAGATATCGAATTAAAACTTTGCACACACCCTTCTTTCCTTTGCACGCAGTATATAAGTCGGAACGGCCGGGATCGGACAACTATATCCTATAGCTGCCATATAACTGATTGATCGGAAATGCCATAACTTAAGTGTTTGTTAAGTTAGGAAGTTGGGATTTTCTATGGGTATTTTATTTGGCCAGTCAATCCGACCTACCAAATTTCATAAGGATCGGCCGACTATATCCTATAGCTGCTATATAACTGATTGATCGGTAATGCCATAACTTTGGGATTTGTAAAGTTAGGAAGTTGGGATTTTCAATGGGTTTTATATTTGGCCAATCAATCTGACCTACCAAATTTCATAAGGATCGGCCGACTATATCCTATATCCGCCACTTAACTGAACGATTGGAAATGCCATAACTTTGGTCTTTATACCCGTTACTCGTAGAGAAATAGGGTATATTGTATTCGTGCAAAAGTATGTAACAGGTAAAAGGAAGCGTTTCCGACCCTATAAAGTATATATATTCTTGTTCAGGATCACTAGCCGAGTCGATCTAGCCATGTCCGTCTGTTCGTCTGTCTGTCCGTCTGTCTGTCTGTCTGTCTGTCTGTCTGTCTGTCTGTCTGTCTGTCCGTATGAACGCTGAGATCTCGGAAACTATGAAAGCTAGAAGATTGGCATTTTGCATGCAGATTCTAGGAGTTCCTACGCAGCGCAAGTTTGTTTCAAAAAGGTGCCACGCCCCCTTTAACGCCCACAATCGCTTATTTACGATTTTAAAAATTTAAATATTTCGGAAAAGTAAAAATGCAGTTTTATTGTGTTTATCAATACCTATCGAAATGTAGAAGAAATTTTTCAAATCGGACCATTAGTTAAAAAGTTATGCGTGATCAAAGTTTCTATCTCCATCTCCCTCGCACTCCCTTTACCTGAGTAACGGGTATCTGATAGTCGGGGCACCCGACTATAGCGTTCTCTCTTGTTTTAAAGTTAGGAAGTTGGGATTTTTTATAATTTACAGAATATTCTGCAAGGGTATTTCAACTTCGGCTCCGCCCGAAGTTAGCTTTCCTTTCTTGTTTTATCTGCAATCAGCCGGTATGGTCAGCTGTTCTTGTGATTGAGTTTGGCTGGTGTTCCTTTTTGCTGCTCTACCACCAGCGGCTGTGTTGCGCTTAGGGACTCCTTTAATAGCCCCATCAAGCCACCTTTAGTTTGTTTTTCACACTTCAAAATCACGGGTTGAGAAATATGAGTATAACCGGAGCTTCAACGTTCTTCTTTTCATCATTTCGCATTGAACTTATAATACTTGTTTTAATAAAAACTACGTGGTTTTAGTTTTAAATTAAATTTTAAAGTAAACACATTTTCAAACAAAATTTGGGATATGATTCAAAATAATACGAAATATTACGGATACGTGGGGAAACACATAAATAAGAGAAAAACCAACAAGAAAGGAAAGCTAACTTCGGGCGGAGCCGAAGTTGAAATACCCTTGCAGAATATTCTGTAAATTATATTCTCCAAAATTATTCATATGATGCATTCTTAACACTCAAAAAAAATCCCAACTTCCTAACTTTACAAACACCAAAGTTATGGCATTTCCGATCAATCAGTAATATGGCGGCTATAGGATATAGTCCGCCGATCCTTATGAAATTTTATTGGTCGGATTGATTGGCCAAATATAAAACCCATAGAAAATCCCAACTTCCTAACTTTACAAACACCAAAGTTATGGCATTTTCGACCAATCAGTTATATGGCAGCTATAGGATATAGTCGGCCGATCCTTATGAAATTTGGTAGGTCGGATTGATTGGCCTAATATAGAACCAATAGGAAATCCCAACTTCCCACCTTAACAAACACCAAAGTTATGGCATTTCCGATCAATCAGTTATATGGCAGCCATAGGATACAGTCGGCCTTATGAAATTTGGTAGGTCGGATTGATTGGTTAAATATAAAACCCATAGAAAATCCCAACATCCTAACTTTACAAACACCAAAGTTATGGCATTTCCGATCAATCAGTTATATGGCAGCTATAGGATATAGTCGGCTGATCCCGGCCGTTCCGACTTATATACTGCGTGCAAAGGAAAGAAGGGTGTGTGCAAAGTTTCAACTCGATATCTTTAAAACTGAGAGACTAGTTTGCGTAGAAACAGACAGACGGACAGACGGACATGCTTATATCAACTCAGGAGGTGATCCTGATCAAGAATATATATACTTTATAGGGTCGGAGATGTCTCCTTCACTACGTTGCACACTTTTGACCAAAATTATAATACCCTCTGCATGGGTATAAAAACCAATCAGTTTGCAACAACAAAAATGTTTAAAATTTATATATATTTAGAGATTAGTATCCAATTCACAAGACTTTAAAGATCCATATACAATATACATAAAAACCTTATTACGTCAAAATACATGTATTACTATTTAAGCAGTACAAATACTAGATGGCTTATAATAGTGGCATTCGAAAACAATTGCTTTTTTCGTATACTTTTTCTGATTTTTTATATAGCAGCTTTATTAAGGGGTGATTTAGAAGCTTAAAAAAATTGATTTTTCCCAGGACTTTTTTGGGAAGGAAAGAAATATTTGATTGAAACGAAACTTTCAGGTTTTATTGTTATATATTTCAACAGCCTTCTTAAATTTGTTCATTAATATATAGTATATGTCACATTATGCCTGGTACAATAATTTCGCCGAGGCGAACTAGTCTCTCAGTTTTAAAGATATCGAATAGAAACTTTGCACACACCCTTCTTTCCTTTGCACGCAGTATATAAGTCGGAACGGCCGGGATCGGCCAGCTATATCATATAGCTGCCATACAAATGATTGATCGGAAATGCCATAACTTTGGTGTTTGTAAAGTTAGGAAGTTGGGATTTTCTATGGGTTTTATTTTTGGCCAATCAATCCGACCAAATTTCATAAGGATCGGCCGACTATATCCTATACAGAATATTCTACAAGAGTATATCAACTTCGGCTCCGCCCGAAGTTAGCTTTTCTTTCTTGTTTATAATATATATAGTTAAACCAAAAAAATTAAACAAAAAGTGAGAAATTTTAAATTTTTTCCCAAACTAAAAAAAAATAATTTTTTTTATTTAATTTCAAATTTTTCTAAAATTGGGTTAATCATAACTTTTTGAAGTTTTTTTAATTGAATACCAAATCCAATTAATTTTGTCTCGTTTCGATAGGACGTTTAATTTTTTCCCTATCTTTTCCGACAGTTTTTGAGAAATCGTAAATATAACAAGAGAGAACGCTATAGTCGAGTGCCTCGAATATTAGATACCCGTTACTCAGCTAAACAACTTAATATAAATATGCCTTCTTGTATGTTTTTCGCCGCTCGAATTAGCACCTTGGCCAGCTGTTCCAAAGTCATCCGTTAGATGGCGCTACGGGCCATGAAAGGCGGAAATGTAGGCGCTAGCCAGGCTTAAGCGTTTAATGGGTTTTTGGGCGTTAGAGTGGGCGTGGCAAACTTTTATTAGGCCAATCGATAGGTATTGACGAAACAAATACATATCAATTAAAATTTTCATAATAGCATCAAAACTGCGGCCACAGCTTGTGGCTTGTGGGCGTCAGAGGGGGCGTGGCAAACAACAAACAAACTTGCGCTGCGTAGGAACTCCTAAAATCTACATGCAAAATGCCAATCTTCTAGCTTTTATGGTTTCCGAGATCTCAGCGTTCATACGGACGGACAGACAGACGGACATAGCTAGATCGACTCGGCTAGTGATCCTGAACAAGAATATATATACTTTATAGGGTCGGAAACGCTTCCTTCTACCTGTTACATACTTTTTCACGAATACAATATACCCTTTTACTCTACGAGTAACGGGTATAAAAACCGGGAAATCGCACGCCTATATTACTATCATTTGCGTTGCATTTTGCCATCGTTTCTAAGGCAGCTTTATGATATTGTTGTCCGATTTCAATTTAATTAAAACCGTAATTCTATAATATTTAAATACTACAAAATCTCTAGGAACAAAAAAAAAAATTTAAAACAACAAAGTTATAAATTTGTTGAATTCTTTTTTCTGATTGTTCCTATGGGAGCTATATGATATAGTCGCCCGATCCGGCTTGTTCCGACTTATATACTACCTTCAAAAGAAAGACAACGCATAGAAACGGACGGACGGACGGACAGACGGACAGACGGACAGACGGACGGACATGGCTAGATCGACTCTCCTGGTTATGCTGATCAAGAACACATATACTTTATAGGGTCGGAAATGTCTCCTTCACTGCGTTGCAAAGTTTTGACTGAAATTATAATACCCTCTGCAAGGGTATAAAAATCGAAAGGCTTGCTTACTATTTTTCCTGTACCTTTAAAAACAATTTGAATTTTGGCAGCATTAAGGCATTTTTGAAGCCTCTAAAATAGGCTCCCCCCTTAAATAGTGTGTTTTTATCTGAGTTACAAATTTGACTAAAAATATTATTAACGATGCAGAGGTAACAATTAAAACAAATTTGTATACTTTTCAGAGCGTTTAATTTTGAGCGGTAATATTAAAAACGAGGAGAAATGCTATAGTCGAGTGCCATAACTCAGCTAACAAATTTCAAAAAAATACAATTTAAGGAAACACCGCTTTCTCAAATATATATAAAGAGTGTTGATAGATATTGACTGAGTAAGTATTTTAGAGCGAGTTTGTACATGTTCCGCCCAATAACGGGCCTCTACGAGGTCTCTAAAGTGTTTGTTGATTTGTGGGCTTTAGAGTGGACGTGGCCAATCTTTGAACTATCGAGGACGAACGCTAACTTCGGCTAGCCGAAGTTTTAATACCCTTGCAGACTTTGCCGAAATTGCTAAAATTGAAAAGGTAGCGAAAGGAATAAGGTATACATAAATAAACTAGATTTATGACATGTCAATAGCTTTTATACTGCAAAAATGTCATATAAAAATAGAAAAAAGGGATATTTTCGGAGCCTTTAACAATTTTTCCTACGGAAGCTATAAGACATAGACGTCCGATCGGCAAGCGCTTATACCCTGATCAAGATATGCGTAAATAAATTAGACTTGGAAAAATGTATGTCAATAGCTTTTACACTGCGCGAAATATTCTGAAAAACATCAAATTTGGACCGATTTTACCCTATTCCTATGGGAGCTATAATATATTGACGTCCGATCAGCACGCGCTGATCATGGTATGCATAAAAAAATATTTGGAAAGATACATGTCAATAGCTTTTACACTGCGCGAAATATCATCAATTCTTGCAAGGCATATCCGATTGTTCCTATGGGAGCTATTGGATATAGACGTCCGATCGGCACGCGATTTTAGATTGATCAAGGAATGCATAAAAAAATACGATTTGAAAAATTTCATGTCAATAGCCTATATACTGTGCGAAATATCCTGAAAATCATAAAATGTTAACCGATTTCACCCTATTGTTCCTGTGGGAGCTATAGGATATAGACGTCCGATCGGCACGCGCTTTTACCCTGATTAAGGTATGCATAAAAAAATACGATTTGGAAAGATTCATGTCAATAGCTTATACACTGCGCGAAATATCATCAATTCTTGCCAGATATATCCGATTGTTCCTATGGGAGCTATATGATATAGACATCGGATCGGGGCGGTTTTCAAACTTGATCTGCGTACACATGTTTTAGGACAACTGTGAAAGTTTCAGATCGCTAGCTTTTAAACTGAGCTCGCAAACGGTATTGAAACAGACGGACAGACGGACATGCCTATATCGACTCTCCTATTGATCCTGATCAAGAATATATATACTTTATTTGGTCGGAAACGTCTCCTTCACTGCGTTACAAACTTCTGACCAAAATTATAATACCCTCTGCAAGGGTATAAGAAGAAGCAAGCAAAAAGCAAGAATTCATAAGGATAGACAGACGGACATGGCTTAATCGTATCGGCTATTAATCCTTATCAATAATAAATATACGAGGGTGGTCCGATAAGTACTTAGCCTCACCGCCCGATGGCGTCACTATCGCAAGAAAAATTTACTATCGTGTAGTACATTCTCGTAAACGGCTACTGTCGTAGTTTTGTTTTGACTGCGTGTGGAATCGGACGTGATTCGGTCTGTGATTCGATTCTTGTTTTTGGAAGGGAAATCGCGCAGCGAAATCAAAGAGCGCTTGGATGCTGTGTACGGTAACTCTTCTCCTTCGATGGCGACCGTCAAAAAGTGGTTTAACGAGTTTCACTTTGGTCGCACGTCGGTTTTTGATGAGCCACGCCCATGTGCCCCAAAAACGGCTACCACGGAGGATAACGTGACAAAAATCCACGATCTCGTATTGGCAGACCGCCGATTGAAGATACGCGAGATAGCTGAGACAATAGGCATGTCAAAAGACCGCGTGCGTCATATCTTGCATGAAATTTTGGGCATGAGAAAGCTGTCGGCGCGATGGGTACCGCGTTTGCTCACTCCGGACAACAAATGCAACCGTGAGACCACTTCAGACCAGTGTTTGACTGTTGAAGCGCAATCCGAAGAAATTTCTGCGTCGTTTCGTTACCGTCGACGAAACATGGATCCACTGGTACACACCAGAGACCAAGGAACAGTCAAAACAGTGGACTTCACCCGGCGAACCTGCTCCGAAGAAGGCGAAGACTGTCCCATCGGCCGGAAAGGTGATGGCCACCGTTTTTTGGGATTCACAAGGTGTGATCTACATCGACTACCTGGAGAAGGGCAAAACGGTCACAGGGCTGTACTACGCCGAATTATTGGGCCGATTCGCCGCCGAATTGCAGAAAATACGCCCCCATTTGGCGAAGAAAAAAGTGTTCTTCCATCATGACAACGCACCGACACACACTTCCGCCCTCGCCAAGGCCAAATTGGTCGAATTGGGCTACGAACTGCCACCCCATCCACCATATTCTGCAGATTTGGCCCCGTGTGACTTCTTTTTGTTTCCAAACTTGAAAAAGTCACTCGCTGGACAGAAATTTGCGTCGAATGAGGAGATCGTCGCCGCCACAGAGGCCTATTTTGCAGACTTCGAGAAAACGTATTTTTCAGACGGGTTAAATAAGTTTGACCATAGATGGGTCAAGTGTTTCGAGCTAAAAGGAGATTATGTTGAGAAATAAATCGCCACTTTTCTAAAATGTTCGTTTTTTTTTTGGAGGCTAAGTACTTATCGGACTACCCTCGTATTTACTTTATAAGGTCTGAAACGCTTCCTTCTACTTGTTACATATGTAACGCCCTAAATCGAGGGCGCACAAATCCCACGTCTGGACGAGGATCATATTTAGTTTATTGCATTACATTATAATCATAGTCATAGTCTCGCTATTAGCTTTAAGATCGGACATGAAGTCCCGTGTTATGAATTTAAATAATAGGAACTAAGGAAACTAGTATTATTTTGAGCCAAGACACGCACCCTAGACAAAGCCCCCCCTAACGTGTTATCGCACTCGTGAGGCCCGCGATCGATAGCACAATCGATAACGAGGAACTGGTTCATCGAGCGCGACGCTCGACTGAAGTGCGATCTCTGATTCCTAAACTCACTCTCTTTCGTTTTTACTTTTCGCCGAGAGTGGAAGTGTGCTAGAGCATCCCTCCTGCACACCACTACCGCCGGGGACTTAAGTCAGCCTGGCATATCCGGAGCTGCGCCCGACGCCGCACCTTTTCATTTAATGTTTTTGGCTCCTGTCGATCTGCGCAACACCGACCAGCGCACCAAACTACACGTAAGCAAATATACCCATTGTGAGGGCAGCAGCCACGGCCCCTATTCTCATCAATTTCCAATAAAAACCTGAACTTCACCCCTCCTCCTTCTCGTACCCTTTCTCGACCGAGATCAACGACGCGCTTTTGGTTTGGCATCCGCGCGGCGCATCTCGGCCGAGAGCTACCACCTTAGAATCCTTGTAGACTCCGAGAATATGAGGAGTGTAGAATCCTCGTAGTCTCCGAGAATATCCGTAGTGTAGAATCCTCGTAGTCTCCAAGAATATCCGGAGTGTAGAATCCTCGTAGTCTCCGAGAATATCCGGAGTGTAGAATCCTCGTAGTCTCCGAGAATATCCGGAGTGTAGAACCCTCGTAGTCTCCGAGAATATCCGGAGTGTAGAATCCTCGTAGACTCCGAGAATATCCGGAGTGTAGAAACCTAGTAGATTCCGAGTACACCCGGAGTAGATAAACCCCGCCGTTCACGGCCGGTGGAATCCCCGTACCCAACTCCAGTCGGAGTCATCCCAGTTCACCACCAAGCAGTACGATCGCCCTTTCAGTACCTGGTTCTGCCACCAGAGGGCGTTCTCAGCGGGACTCCTCCAAGTTCCCCACCAAGCAGTGCGATCGCCATCGCAGTACCTCGTTCTGCCAGCACCCGTCTCTAGGCGTCCTACCACCTCCCATACAAATTCATACTAAAGGTTCCACCCTTCTATATAAATTTCTTGTATAGGTTCCTTGGCCCCGATTGAGGTTTCAGAGAAACCAGAGAACTACGTGACACATACTTTAAAAATATAACAATATACCCTTGTTATCTACGAGTAAGGGGTATAAAATGGAAATATTGTTTCCAATCGTGACATCGAGGGTATAAAGCATACAAACATCAATTTATGTATACATACAAATACATAGACTAGTTAATATCCAAACAAAAACTAAAATAATAAAGTTCCAAATAATTTAATATGATAATTACCTCTTTAATTTTTAAAGGGATTTCAGTTATATTTCCACGAACATTTATTTGGCGAATTAGTAGAACATTTTGAAGATCACAACGCTTCAGTCCCAGAAGACTAGAAATGTTCGAAATAGCTTCTTGGTCTGAATTTGAAAAATCGCAACCTTCTCCATCAATGTCCATAAAGTCTATATTACCTAACCACAATATTGAGCTTAAGACTTTAAAAACGCCATCTATCACAAATTGGGGAACTTGTAAAACCGTAAACGCCATGGTAACGGCATCGAATTTCTTTGATTCTATAGCCATATTGATTTGTTCAGTACTCGTAGTATTTAGATATTTATAAAATTCAGGTGGCTTTAAGCAAAAAGCCTTCGCTACATCAATGTTTTTCTGTCCCTGTGCGACTAGCTGATACATTATATGGTAGTTTCGCTCCCCTTCACTTTGATATGTTATCCGAGATTGTTCAAGCAGGTAATCTTGAATAACGCATCCTTTTATACAGTTGTGGTCATCAAAACAAACTTGCATAAATTTCCCAAATCTAGAACTGTTGTCGTTTCTTATCGTTTTAGCATTTCCTGTAAAGAGTAGAAAAACAATATTATTAATAAAATTTCAAACGTTTAAAAAAAACAAAAGGTTGACTGAAAATTTCTTTGTTTTCTATCTCATACTATAAGCAATTATTTTTTCAGGATATCAAAACATTTTTAAGCGGGCGTAAGTTACAATTAGGTAGAAATTTTGATCGGTGTTCACTGGAAGAAAGAATTTCGACAGCAAGGGCAATTTTATATAAATTACATCGCTATTTGGTTTGAATCCGACGTTACTCATGACGTTAGACCAAACAATTGCACTTACCAAAACAAATAATTGACGAAAGCTCAAACAATTGTACTAACCAAAACAGTTGATTGTACATATATTATATATTTACTGGCTTCTATGTTCTATGTGCCATCGCATTAGAACGTTAATAAGAATGGAACCCAAAAAAATAATACAAAATAAATCAGTGATTTATTGTCAATTCTGCTCGTCATTGCTAACGTCGGGCCCTTTGCCCGGTTCTCTTGGAGATTATTTTATTTAGCATTAATTAGCTCTTAACAGACTCGAAAAGAATCCAAACGGAGTAATTCCGAGAAATAAAGTTTATAATTACGTTAAAGGAATTCGAATTAATATTCATAGTAATGAGTCTGAAGTCTGAAAAATTAGGATTAGAAATATCAAAGGAAAAATAGTATTGTCATCACTGGCGCCCAACCGAATTTACGCGAGCCCATGAAAGGAAAAATTAATAAAAAATAAATCAGTGAAAAACATTAACCTTAAACTCGTACGGAGCCAATTAAAAACAAGAGAGAACGAATGGTCCGATTTGAAAAATTTCTTCTACATTTAGATAGGTATTGATAAACACAATAAAACTGCATTTTTACTTTTCCGAAATATTTAAATTTTTAAAATCGTATATAAGCGATTGTGGGCGTTAAAGGGGCGTGGCACCTTTTTGAAACAAACTTGCGCTGCGTAGGAACTCCTAGAATCTGCATGCAAAATGCCAATCTTCTAGCTTTTATAGTTTCCGAGATCTCAGCGTTCATACGGACGGACAGACAGACGGACAGACGGACATGGCTAGATCGACTCGGCTAGTGATCCTGAACAAGAATATATATACTTTATAGGGTCGGAAACGCTTCCTTCTACCTGTTACATACTTTTGCACGAATACAATATACCCTTTTACTCTACGAGTAACGGGTATAATTACAATTAACATATTAAAAAAAAAAAACACCACAACGCAAAATTGTATCAAAATTTTTCTGTAAGAACAAAACTTTTAAACAAAATTTATTTAACAACAACAAAAAGAACAACCTTCTGGTAAATAGCTGTAGGGGAGGTCCCTCGCTTATCTCTAGGCAAATCATAACCTTAAGAAACGACAATTAGAATCTTGAACGGAATTCATGTAATCATAACAATCAGACACAATCTAGCTATGAACTGAGTGTATTTGCAGCAACCTTTGCAAGGCACGCTGACTATAAAACGGAAAAACTCGCAAATAAGAATACTAATTGGTATAAGCAACAATATTTTAACCCAGAAGAAGTAAATGGGTTAATGTATTCGTTGAAAAGTAAGTAAAATGTTTCTAGCTTAGCGTATCTAACACTAGTTTATATATTATCTCGTTTTTATTATCCGAGTGAATTTAGCCATGTCCGTTTACCCGTCCGTATGAACGTTGTGGTTTTGGGAACAATAAGAGCTAGATATGTGAGATTGAATATACCGCCCACAAATCGTAAGGACGTCGATCAATTTCAATCGACAAGCCAAACGGGGTTCAAATGAAACCATTGTTTTAAAAGCTATTTGTAACTAATTATGACGTTATCGGACTTCAAATATTTAAGAGAGCGAAAAAACTGTTAGCGGGGTGGTGCTTGCGATTTGCTTGTATTGTTTAAGTATATTTAAAGTTGTTAAGAAATCTATTTCTTTAAACAATAACAAGAAAGGAAAGCTAACTTGGGGCGGAGCCGAAGTTGAAATACCCTTGCATATTTATACCCTTGCAGAGGGTATTATAATTTTGGTCAAAAGTGTGCAACGCAGTGAAGGAGACATCTCCGACCCTATAAAGTATATATATTCTTGATCAGGATCACCTCCTGAGTTGATATAGCCATGTCCGTCTGTCCGTCTGTCTGTCCGTCTGTCCGGGATCGGACGACTATATCCTATAGCCGCCATATAACTGATTAATCGGAAATGCCATAACTTTGGTGTTTGTTTAGTTAGGAATCAAAACGTTAGGATCAAAACGTAAGGCTACCTTCCTACCAGAGTAGATTACTGTTGCTTAGATTACTGTTACCCTCACTTGTAAATCGTAGAAAAATGCTTGGTACTATTTTTATGCATAATCTTATAAGAGGTGAAATTGATTCTGCAGAACTTGTAAACCGCCTAACTTTCAATGTTCCTGTTAGACTAACACGAAATTATATCCCTCTAAATTTGCCACGATGTTCATCAAATTTTTGTCTGCACGAGCCCTTTCGCGTTCTATGTAATACTTATAACAACCTTTATTAACTAATTTGCATTTCCACTTCTATCCCGTTATTAAAAACTAATATTTTAACTCATTTGCTTTTCTCTTAATTGTGCCATTTATTTTCACTTGTGTCTTGTCTCTATTTAATTTATGTATTTTCCTCGCGAACTCGCATTTTTCGTGCTTGGTGTCGTTTGGCCACTTGTTTGTACTGCTCGTAGTGCATCAACGTCCATCAGAACAAAGTTGGGATTTTCTATGGGTTTTATTTTTGGCCTATCAATCCGACCTACCAAATTTCATAAGGATCGGCCGACTATATCCTATAGCTGTCATATAACTGAACGATTGGAAATGCCATAACTTTGGTGTTTTTAAAGTTAGGAAGTTGGGATTTTTTATGAGTATTAAGAATGCATCACATGAATAATTTTGGAGAATATAATTTACAGAGTATTCTGCAAGGGTATATCAAATTCGGCTCCGCCCCAAGTTAGCTTTCCTTTCTTGTCTGTAAATTATATTCACCAAAATTATTCATATGCTGCATTCTTAACACTCATAAAAATCCCAACTTCCTAACTTTAAAAACACCAAAGATATGGCATTTCCAATCAATCAGTTATATGGTTAAGCTTTTCTGCGGCAGGAACAATAATTTAATTTAGCAATACCCCGAGCTGCCTTGTAGTAAATTGGTTTCCAGGGAAGATGAATATTATAATACTGGATAATTGTGCAGTAAGTACAAATTTACAAATCGGCTTATCTCTTTTATACAAACGTAATTTTTCGTTTGCAGTTGCAGGTCCTGACCTTGTAGCTGATGAACTAATTCTGGAGGACGAGTTCGGAGTAAACTTGTATCTTTAAGTTTTCTAATTTTTCATTTTGTTTCGGCCAATACTTTACATATTTAAACAATAAAAATTAAAAACAACAAAGTTATACTTTTTAAAATTATTTTTTCCGATTGTTCCTATCGGAGCTATAGAAACGGACGCATCCTGGTGATGCTGATTTTTAATTTTTTTCGATTGTTCTTAAAAGAGCTATATAATAAGGTCGCCCGATCCGACTAGTTCCGACTTATATACTACCTGCAATACAAAGATAACTTTTGGGAAATTTTCAATCAGATAGCTTTAAAACTAAGGGAATAGTTTGCGTAGAAACTGACAGAAGGACGGACGAACAGACGGACATGGCTAGTTCGACTCTGATCTAGAATATATATACTTTAAAGGGTCGGAAATGTCTCCTTCACTGCGTTACAAACGTTTGACTGAAATTATAAAAACGTAATCTTTTTCGTAAAAATGTCACACGACTGATTGGTCAACGCCAATACACATCACAACAGCAATTGGCTGATTTAGACAGCGTGCGTTTAACTTAAGCACTTCACCTTGTTAATACTGGTTGCGAATAAGCGGTTTTCCGTTAAAATGCGTTTAGTGTCATTTTCATAAAGTACATAAACTTTATTCAGGTTGGTCGTCGCAACTGGCACTGTAACCAGTTGAACTGCAAAGATTGTTGGTATGTGGAGCAAACGAGGATATAAAGGCACAGAGACAGCCAATGATGATTGCTATGGTTGATGAGAAACCGTTCTTATTTATAATGATCAAACTTCTGAGGAACAAAAGTGCTTAGGCTAACAAAACAAGTAAAAATAGCCAATTTAATTATTAATATTCTGCAATATTTGTAACAGGTGAATTTGGTAATTGCTTTGGATTACATCATTCCCTACATAAAATATACACCCTTATATTCTAAAATTACTTTGGTCAAATCAACAAAATTTCAGATCTAGTTTAAATGCTCAAATATTTCTAAAAGAGACTTTCTCTTCCTCTTTCTCCCTCTCTCCCATCAAGACAGTTTCTATTTTTAAATCACAGAGGTTATCGAAATTCCGTTACCCTATCTGTGCGTATACAGGTCCGGTTTTTTAGGCATAGAAAAAGGACAGGTCTTTTTTGTTGGCCGAAATTTGGGATACAGAACAAATAAACTGTACACCTTAGCGAAAAACCCATTGCTTGCGCAAATCCCTTTTTAAAAACCATAAAATAGGTCGAATGCATTAGTTGTAGCTACTTTAAGCTGCAGTTGTATTCATTCCCTAGACTTAAGGTTGTAAAGTAATTTAATTAATGGTATGAAATCTCTACAAGATACCCCCATCCATCTGATCTCTAGGAAATTGGATTTGATCCCACCCAAGTAAACATATACATACGCACAACTGTTAAGTCGCCATCACAATTGTTTGACGACCTTGCCTTTCTAGATATTTTCCACCCTCAATGACATACACAGACACAATGTTCTAGGTATATTGTATGCATGCAATCCCCCCATCCCCTTCCTATACTACAGGTTAAAAAGGTTTCATTCGAATGTATGAATAGGCGTAAAGTTATTCTGTACTAAGGAAGGAATAGACATCGTCGGTTTTCAACGCTCCATTTTGTAAACTTTCTTTCGTTTAAAATTTGTTGTTAACAAAATAAAAAAAAAAAACTTAAACTATGGCTTTAATTCAGTGCGATGTGTGCAACAAAGATATTAATCTTTCGGTGTTCGAAACGCATTACGAGGAGTGTTCAAAGCCTCGGAACACAAGTGCATCCAAAAACAAAATTATTTGTGATTTGTGTTATATGTCCGTAGATAGCGGAAAATTTAGTGAGCATTACAATAGGTGTCTCGGACCTAAAAATGCTTTTAAAGTGCTGATGGGCGCTCAGATTAAAAATAAGCATTTACAGCCTATTTCTGAGCGCCAAAATTATGATGACCAACCCTCCACTTCAGGAGCTGCAATTAAACGGATTAGGACTGAAGGTAATTCCACTCAAAATACCAATGCAAAAAAGATAAAGACTTCGGTTGATATTAATTGTGAATTGTGTGGAGAAACTTACCCACAATCAGGAAAAATAAAGCATATTAGGTCAGAAAAGCACAAGAATGCAATTGCGGGAACGAACAAAAATGTTGAAGTTGTACACCTGTCGTCGGAAACAGAATTCCCAATTAGGTCATATCGGATTCAATCCCCCGATACAAAAGATTTTATTGACCTTAAAGAATTTTATAAACAATGTCAAGCCAACATGGTACAAATTCTTACTCATGGAATGGATGAATTTAAATCTATAAAATTCAGTATCCAAATTTATGGATTATATGTAAAATACACCGATGATGGAGATTGTGTTGAAACATTTAAAAATTTTGGTACTGCATATCTTTCGGTTTATGATGTTGATTACTTACTTTACTTGGCTAATGCTAGTAGCGAGTTTCAGGAGAAAGACTCAGGATGGGCTATAAAAGCATTTAAATATTTCGATATTACAGTAATTAAACTGGAACACATTCCCGTTAGAGGTTATATTCCTGCTCCTTCAACCATTAAAGCTAAAAATGCTTTAATTATTGTTAAAAACAATGATGAATATTGTTTTAAGTGGAGTTTACTGGCCTCTATTGCTTTTAAAAGCCATGCATTGGATCAATTTCCAACTCCCATACAAAGAAGGGAACTAGAGAACAGCTACAATTCCCTGCCTTCTATAGAAATTTTAATATTTCACAGGAAATTATTCAATACAAGGAAGCAACGTTAATTTTTACTGGAATAGAGTTTCCTATTACAAAAAAAGGGATAAAGATATTCAAAAAATTAAATCCCAATTTCAGCGTAAATGTATATGAAATTGACGCAACAGGAAAACAAATTGTAGGGCCCGTAGTAAGGACTGATTTTAAGTCTAGGCCCTCACATATAAATTTGTTACTAATTGAAAAGGAAAATTCTTTACATTACGCATACATTACCTGTATGAGAACACTTTGCTATTCGCAATGTTCCAAGTCTAGAACTCCTGCATATTTTTGTGAAAATTGCTTGCAGTTCATAACAACGACAAATTCGACACACGATACAAAGGAGTGTGGTAAAGTTGCCGCAACATATTCAACTCCGAATTCGGTTACGAAGTTTAAAAACATTTATAAGAAACTATCTCCGCCGACAATACGCCGACAATTTCATCAACAACTTTGGTTGCCCAAGAAGCATATTGCTTGCGCGGTTTCATTTTGTGTGGTGCACAAACACGATTCAACTTTAAATGAACAATGGACATATGAAGGTAATTATCAATATTATATTCTAATAGTAAATTGATACTAATAATAATATTTTTTTATTTATTTAAGGTCCTGATTGTATCAAACAATTTTGCAAGGCCATCAAGGATACCACTTTGGCTCTTTACAATAAATACTGGACTCATCATGAAGATCCAACCAGACCATTGGATCCATGCGAGGAGTATCAGAACGAAAATGAAGATTGCTGCGCCTGTGAGCTAAGAATTCGGGGAACCGCCGACCCATACTTCAATCAATTTACTGGTAGCTATATAGGTCCTATTCATAAGAACTGTAAAGTAGAGTATAAGCTAAAAGAGGCGTTTTTCCCAGTAATTTTTCATAATCTTTCAAGGTACGATATCCATTTATTTATTAAGGAATTAGGTGATAATTTAAAGCCAATACCTTGCAATAAGGAATTATATATTGCCCTCAGCCAAACCATTAGAATAAATGCTAGTTGTCGATATAAAATTAAATTTATAGATTCAAATAGGTTTTTAAATTCAAGCCTAGAAAAACTAGCTAGTTATTTGGACGATACAAATTTCAGTCTATTGAAAACAAAATTTCAGGGCGAGAAATTCACCCAAATGAGGCGAAAGGGGGTATTCCCTTATGACTTTTTAGATAGCTTTAAAAAATGTAATGAACCAGAACTTCCTCCAATTGAATATTTTTTCAATTCCCTCACAGACCAAGCCTGTTCTGCCGAAGAATATGAATTCGCTCAAAAGGTTTGGTCAACCTTTAATTGTAAAACTCTAAGGGACTATTTAAAATTATATTTAGAAAGCAATGTAATGATTTTAGCCGACGTATTTGAAAATTTTAGAAAGATTTGTCTACAAATCTATAAACTTGATCCCGTCAATTATGTAACGGCTCCCTCAATTTCCTGGGATGCAATGTTAAAATTCACGCGAACAGAATTAACTCTAATAAGTGATCCTCATATGTACAATTTTCTTAAAAGATCTATACGAGGAGGATTCCTCAATGCACTCAACGAATTTCAAGTGCTAATAATAAATACATGGAAGATTTCGATAATAGCAAACCCACTAATTTCCTAGCATACATTGATGCTAATTATTTATATGGTTGGGCCATGAGTCAACCCCTTTCCTTATCAGAATTTAAATTTTTAGATTATCAGGAAATTATGCAGTTAGATATAAAAAAAAAGCCAGCAAATGGGGATTATGGGTACATGCTCGAAGTAGACCTCAAATATCCTGTTGAACTTCATAACGCGCATAATTCATTGCCCTTCTGTCCTGAAAGTAAATAAAGGTTCAAAAATTTCCAAGCTAATAGCTGATTTAAATGATAAAGAAAATTATATTATACATTTAAAATACCTACAATTATGCATTCAACACGGGATTATAGTAAAACAAGAAAGGAAAGCTAACTTCGGGCGGAGCCGAAGTTGATATACCCTTGCAGAATACTCTGTAAATTATATTCTCCAAAATTATTCATGTGATGCATTTTTAATACTCATAAAAAATCCCAACTTCCTAACTTTAAAAACACCAAAGTTATGGCATTTCCAATCGTTCAGTTATATGGCAGCTATAGGATATAGTCGGCCGATCCTTATGAAAGTTGGTAGGTTGGATTGATTGGCCAAAAATAAAACCCATAGAAAATTCCAACTTCCTAACTTAACCAACACCAAAGTTATGGCATTTCCGATTAATCAGTTATATAGCGGCTATAGGATATAGTCGTCCGATTCTTATGAAATTTGGTACGTCGGATTGATTGGCCAAATATAAAACCCATAGAAAATCCCAACTTCCTAACTTTACAAACACGAAAGTTAAGGCATTTCCGATCAATCAGTTATATGGCAGCTATAGGATATAGTCGGCCGATCCCGGCCGTTCCGACTTATATACTGCGTGCAAAGGAAAGAAGGGTGTGTGCAAAGTTTCAAATTGATAGCTTTAAAACTGAGAGACTAGTTTGCGTAGAAACAGACAGACGGACAGACAGGCGGACAGACGGACATGGCTATATCAACTCAGGAGGTGATCCTGATCAAGAATATATATACTTTATGGGGTCGGAGATGTCTCCTTCACTGCGTTGCACACTTTTGACCAAAATTATAATACCCTCTGCAAGGGTATAAAAAATTCATAGAGTACTAACTTTTAAACAATCTTGTTGGCTAAAACCCTACATAGATTTAAACACAAAACATAGATAATTAGCTAAAAATGAATTTGAAAAAAATTTTTTTAAATTAATGAATAACGCTGTGTACGGGAAGACAATGGAAAATGTCCAGAAAAGAAGAATCGTGGCACTGGTGTCTCATTACCAATCAAAACAAAACTCACCTGGTTTTAGTCAACGAATCGCCAGTCACAATTTTCATAGTGTAGAACTTTTTGGACCTAATTTAGCTGCAATCGAGTCCACACAAACATGTATATTTTATTATAAGCCCATATATATTGGATCCAGTGTTTTAGAACTGTCCAAATGGTTAATGTATGATTATAATCATAGCAAAATTAGCCCTAAATTTTAGAAATTCGCCTTAAAACTTTATTTTTTCTAAATCCAAGAAAAGATTTCTATTTTCAAGGAATTTTTTTCTCAAAACAAGAAAACTTTTCTTAAATCTAGAAAGTGTTTCTCAAATGTAGAAATTGTCGCCATAAACTAAGCTCACCCTAAATCCAAGAAAGATTTTTATATTTTAGTAAAAATGGTACTTGTTTTTAGAAATTTTTTTCTTCAAATTAGAAATTCTGCCCTAAAAAATTATTTACCCTAAAAAATAGAAAAATTTTCTCAAATTAACCTTAAAAATTCGATAACCCTAAAAAATAGAAACGCTTTCTTAAATATAGAAATATTTTCTAAAATATAGAAATATTTTCTAAAATATAGAAATATTTTCTAAAATATAGAAATGTTTTCTATAACATAGGAAATATTTTCTAAAATGACCATAAAGTTGTTCTAACCCTGTCCGAGTAGCCTAGGGGTTAGAACGTCTGACCAGAAATCTAAGCACCGCAAGTTCAATTTCAGCTGCCGACATCTTTCTTTTTTATTTTTTTTACTTGTGTTATAAACACAGATGAGAAGTAATGCTTAGGACGACTAAAGGTTTTACCCTTTATTGAAAAGTAATTAAAATATTTTTTTCATATGAAATATCATCTTAGAAAATTTATTTTAAATATTTCGACTTTCACAGTTACGACTTAACGAGTTCTAAAAACTTTTTTAAACTAATATTCTTCGCAAACGCCCCATCATATAGTCTTTGGTTCGACGTGCGTTCTTCGCGCGTGACCGTGGCTTTATTCAATGTCTTTGAACTCACGCGCGGGAGACCTGGGTTCGAATCCCACACTCATAGCAAAATTAACCCTAAATTTTAGAAATTCGCCTTAAAACTTTATTTTTTCTAAATCCAAGAAAAGATTTCTATTTTCAAGGAATTTTTTTCTCAAAACAAGAAAACTTTTCTTAAATCTAGAAAGTGTTTCTCAAATGTAGAAATTGTCGCCATAAACTAAGCTCACCCTAAATCCAAGAAAGAATTTCTATATTTTAGTAAAAATGGTACTTGTTTTTAGAAATTTTTTCTTCAAATTAGAAATTCTGCCCTAAAAAATTATTTAAAATATAGAAAAATTTTCTCAAATTAACCTTAAAAATTCGATAACCCTAAAAAATAGAAACGCTTTCTTAAATATAGAAATATTTTCTCAAATATAGAAATATTTTCTAAAATATAGAAATATTTTCTAAAATATAGAAATATTTTCTAAAATATAGAAATGTTTTCTATAACATAGGAAATATTTTCTAAAATGACCATAAAGTTGTTCTAACCCTGTCCGAGTAGCCTAGGGGTTAGAACGTCTGACCAGAAATCTAAGCACCGCAAGTTCAATTTCAGCTGCCAACATCTTTCTTTTTTTATTTTTTTACTTGTGTTATAAACACAGATGAGAAGTAATGCTTAGAACGACTAAAGGTTTTACCCTTTATTGAAAAGTAATTAAAATATTTTTTTCATATGAAATATCATCTTAGAAAATTTATTTTAAATATTTCGACTTTCACAGTTGCGACTTAACGAGTTCTAAAAACTTTTTTAAACTAATATTCTTCGCAAACGCCCCATCATATAGTCTTTGGTTTGACGTGCGTTCTTCGCGCGTGACCGTGGCTTCATTCAATGTCTTTGAACTCACGCGCGGGAGACCTGGGTTCGAATCCCACCGACGGGCGAATAAAATTAAAAGTTTTTTCGGATAAGACACTTATCGGAGTATACTTGTAAGAACTGAAATAAATCATAATTGTACACAATTTCTCTCTCTCTTCCCCACAGAATTACAGTTGAAATCGATATTGGCAATTCATAAGTGCAACACTAATACATACAAACTTTTCTGAATGAAAAGCGAAGTGCTTAAATCATTTACATATGTTTACACATACATAAGTCCATAAATCCTGAATGCAAAATTACATCATGATGAGAATGTAGGCACATTTTTTCTAATTTTTAGAAAAAATACCCTAAAATTTATGGTTAGATGCCCTACTTTTAAGAAATATTTTTCTATTTTTTAGAAAAGTTTTTCTTGTTTTTAAGGCCCCTTGCCTTAGATTTTAGAAAGGAACGCCCTTAATTTTAGAAAAATTTACCCTACAATTTAAGGTGCGGTGCCTTTGAAGTCAAAAATAAAGCGAATTTCTTGTTTTTAGGGTTAATTTTGGTATGAGTGCACCGACGGGCGAATAAAATTATAAGTTTTTTCGGATAAGATACTTATCGGAGTATACTTGTAAGAACAGAAATAAATCATAATTGTACACAATTTTCTCTCTCTCTTCCCCACAGAATTACAGTTGAAATCGATATTGGCAATTCATTAGTGCCAATACTAATACAAACTTTGTGACTTTGCTGAATGAAAAGCGAAGTGCTTAAATCATTTACATATTTATACACATACATAAATATACATAAGTCCATAAATCCTGAATGAAAAATTACATCATGATGAATGTAGGCACATTTTTTCTAATTTTTAGAAAAAATACCTTAAAATTTATGGTTAGATGCCCTACTTTTAAGAAATATTTTTCTATTTTTTAGAAAACTTTTTCTTGTTTTTAGGGCAGGAACGCCCTTAATTTTAGAAAAATTTACCCTAAAATTTAAGGTGCGATGCCTTTGAAGACAAAAATAAGGCGAATTTCTTGTTTTTAGGGTTAATTTTGGTATGAGTGTACTTTTATAATTTTCTTTCTATGACGAAGGACAAGTATTATTTATATGTATACCGATTCTTTTATTATATCATTCAAAGAAGACTTTTATAAATTAATAAAAGAAAATCCTAGTCGGTTTGATACATCAAACTACAATGAAAATAATAAATATAATATAGTTCAGGCCAATAATAAAGAACTGGGCTTAATGAAAGACGAAAATGCAGGAAAAATAATGAAGTCCTTTGCGGGTCTAAAGGCCAAAGCCTACTCAATCTTAGTTGTGAAGGACAGTAATAAAAATTCAGACCAAAGTCCTTACGAATGTATAAAAAACGTTAAGGGAGTTCAAAGATCGGTTGTAAATAAGCCATCGCAAAATGATTATATAGAATGTATTAAACAAAAGAAAACTTATTATGGCGAACAGCGAACAATTAGAAGTAGAGCTCATAATCTTTATACTGAAATAGTTAATAAAATAAGTCTTAATTATAAGGATGATAAAAGGTTTATATTACCTGATAAAATACATACACTAGCTCACGGACATTTTGAAATAAGAAATATTTCAGGTGATAGTTAAAATTAAACAAAAAAATGTATAGTTAATCAAAAATGTATTTAATATATTTAAAATGTATAATTTGTATATTTGTGTAAATATATAAAAAACAAATAAAACAAAATTATAAATTATTAAATAAAATCTGGGTGTGTATGTCTATTATTCCAAATTACTATTTCAGCAAACTTTTTTTATCTATCCACGAAGAGTGACTTTCATTAAAACCAAGCCACTTAACCTTCAGTTGATTCTTTCGCTTTTCTAATATTTTCTCTACCAAGAACGCATTAGGATCTTTAACTCGTTGAAGTTCTTGTTCATAAAATGATCCCTCAATAGGTTCACTCTTATAATCCTCTAACTCATACGTTGCAGGGTAAGTAGACTTAATCTTTATTACTTTAAAAACTTCTGTTGTCCAATTGGGTTCATACCCCTTTATAAACACGCCCTTATATTTACGTATTCGTACGTAATCCCCTACATAAAATTTGTGTTGTGGATATATTTTTGGAATATTGTAAACTGATTTCAATATAAACTCCTCATTTTGAGTGCATACATCAACTGGACTCATTTTAATGGTTCTGTGATACGAATTATTATATTCATGGACAAGTTCATTGATTTTATGTATCCATCTGTATTTTCCCTGCATACTGAACATTTTCCACATGTTACTTTTTAATGTTCTATTAAAACGCTCGCATATGGATGCTTTTAAATGAGTGTGGGTATGATAATGATTTATATGATGTTGTTTCATTAAGGAACCAAATGAAGAATTAAAAAATTCTTTACCTTGATCTGACTGAATATTCTTAGGGGTAGTTTTTATACCCTTGCAGAGGGTATTATAATTTTGGTCAAAAGTATGCAACGCAGTGAAGGAGACATCTCCGACCCTATAAAGTATATATATTCTTGATCAGGATCACCTCCTGAGTTGATATAAGCATGTCCGTCTGTCCGTCTGTCTGTCCGTCTGTCAGTTTCTACGCGAACTAGTCTCTCAGTTTTAAAGATATCGTATTGAAACTTTGCACACACCCTTCTTTTCTTTGCACGCAGTATATAAGTCGGAACGGCCGGGATCGGCCGACTATATCCTATAGCTGCCATATAACTGATTGATCGGAAATGCCATAACTTTGGTGTTTGTAAAGTTAGGAAGTTGGAATTTTCTATGGGTTTTATTTTTTGCCAATCAATCCGACCTACCGAATTTCATAAGGATCGCCCGACTATATTCTATAGCTGCCATATAACTGAACGATTGGAAATGCCATAACTTTGGTGTTTTTAAAGTTAGGAAGTTGCGATTTTTTATTGATTTTATTTTTGGCCAACCAATATTGTAATTTACAGAATATTCTGCAAGGGTATATCAACTTCGGCTCCGCCCGAAGTTAGCTTTCCTTTCTTGTTGCAGTTTTAAATACTGTGTTCATTGCTTCTACTACCTCCTGTGCAGACTTGGTTTTAACAGGTACGGCGTACGCGTATTTAGAGAATGTGTCAATAACTGTCAGTAAATATCTATATCCGCTATTTTCTTTCCAAAAAGGAATCATTTCAACGAAATCAATTTGCCAGGTATCATTTATTCCTTTTTGAACAAATTTGCACCGAATAAAGTTTTTTCGAACCTGTTTATGAATTTCATTAACAACTTGCTGTTTGCTCATGATGTTATTTTTTATTAGGTGTTGAAGACGGTTTAGATATTAGTGATTGCTTATATTAAAGTACATCGCTTTTTATTTCCTTACGCATCTTTTTTGAAATTTCAAAACACAGTCTGGTTAAATCTATTTGAACATTTTTATCGTAAGATCCTTCTAAATCAGATAGTTGAACATCATATTTTTGTAATGAAACGCACTTAGGAACAACAAAAAATCGTATTGATCAAGTTTTAGTTGAATATATTCCTTGTATGTGAGGAGCTGCATCCATTGATCTTTTTCAAATCCCACGAAATTATTTTTACTTTGCTGCATCCAGAGCATTGGTGAAAATTTTCGTGATGTTGACAATGCACATTTTATTTTAAAATTATGTACTACATAATAATCGAATCCGAAAATAACTTCATGATCCTGATTTTTTCGGTGTTTTTTATTTTTTGTATCTTGGTACGTGTCCATTATGGTTGAGCCGTCTTTCTAAACTACTCATTTGTACCGATCAGACCGCTATATAAAGGGGAAACTTTATGTAGTCATAGCCTCAGTTGATAAAAAAATCTTAAGCAATCATGAACACTGTAGATCGACATCTAGCGTTATAGTAGATTTTCAATATTTACTTGGAAACAATAAAGAAGTTTT
Source organism: Drosophila kurseongensis (assembly GCA_018153305.1). Lineage (NCBI taxonomy): Eukaryota > Metazoa > Arthropoda > Insecta > Diptera > Drosophilidae > Drosophila > Drosophila kurseongensis. The sequence goes on from JAECXX010000120.1 coordinate 3,892,749, forward strand.
TGTTAAGGAGTTAGCATTCATGCAGACCGGAACAGTCGTCCCCAATTTCTTTCATTTCAAACCACCATTCAACATAAAAGAATTGGATAATGAAACAATTAAACAGCAACACTTAAATCGACAGAATATTAATGGATTGTATTGGTCAGCTGGAGATATACCATATACATGTCTAGAAGAAATACTTTCACCACTTAATAAGTATAGTGCAATTATCGTTCGTGGTGAAATTAAAAAACATTTTTTAAGTAAATATTTATCAACAACCATTATCGATATTGACATTGGAAGAAGTTTAGCACAGCTTCCAAATTTTTTCACCAATTTTAAAATCCACACGAAAAAAATTGATCTTAGATGTTCATTAAATAATTTGTTTAAATTATTTGTAATCTTAGAAAACTCAAATTATGAAGTATATTGTAATCCTAACACATATATTTGATTATCAGTAAAAAAATTATAGTCGAACTAAGAGGTTGTCTTATTCAATGGATACCTTTAAGAATTTGTTTGGTAATGACCCTCGCAAAAGGGGATAACTCAACTAATTTATTGTAGTTATTGCGGATCTGACACTCATTTCGAAAAGAACTGCTCAAAAAAACGTGACCAGGAAAAATGTAAATAATAATAATGTAATTTAATGATATATTCATATAATAAAATATATATAAAATAATAAAATGTTTACACAATTCATACATCCCTTCACAATGTTAATTTGCGGATCCGGAAAAACAACGTTTTTAGAAAACCTAATAAATAAAAAGAATGATTTGCTATACTGCTAAACCTAATTTTAATAATGTTGAATACTATAAAGGAGTCCCCGAAACAATTGAAAACGAAACTAATGAACCTATTCTTTTAATATTGGATGATTTGATGATGGGGGCATTTAATAAAAATGTGTGTGAACTGTTTACGAAAGGATCGCACCATAGAAATTTATCAGTTGTAGTTGTAACTCAAAATATATTTCATAAATCATCACATACCAGAGATATTTCACTAAATACAAAATATATTGTTGCTTTTAAAAACCCCCGTGATAAGCTTCAATTTCAATGTTTAGCAAGACAAATTTATCCTGAAAATCCCGCAGAACTATTTCGAATATATAAGGAAGTTACGGAGCAACATCATGGATATTTACTTATTGATCTCACCCAAGGAATCAACGATCTCTTAAGATTTAGAACTAACATTTTTAATTCCGAATATACAGTTTGTTATTCAGAGGAAAATGGTTTACAAAAAGAATCTAAGTCGTCTAAAAGCGAACAAACATATATTGATTGTGCTCAAAAAAGCTAACAACAAACTACGGAAGGCAATTATAAGTAATAGCGATAGTGAGTTAGTTAAAACATTAGTATAGATCGTATTAAATACATTGCAAGGAAATCATAAGGTTACAAAAACACAACTAACTGCGCTCAAAAAGTATAAAAAAGTATTACGCTACCTTTCCTGTCCAAAACGCACATTAAATTCCAACAGAAAAGTTCTAGTTCAAAAAGGAGGATTTTTACCAATTCTTATAAATTCATTGCTTTCTGGAATTTTCGGAAAAATATTAAACCATGCTTAAAAATAAACATCATTTAAACAAAATCATTTTGATGACCCCCAACACCTATCAAAAACAAGGGAGAACGCTATAGTCGAGTGCCTCGACTATTAGATACCCGTTACTCAGCTAAACAACTTAATATAAATATGCCTTCTTTTAATAAATTGACTAGAAATATTAAACATACATACTTATATTGGCTAAACACATACATTCTTAAATAGTATTATGTATATTAAAGTCTAAATGTTTGCACAACACGAGTAACGGGTATAGCGAATAGCTTTCTATGAAAGGAGTTATCTTTGCCGGGCAATTGCAACTGTGTACAATGTAAATACATACATATGTATATGCTTACATACATACACACATACGCCATTGTTTGACTCAGACCTCCAATTTGGCTAACTTGATTTGATTTGCATAGTTCTTGGGATAAAGTTCGGTATTGACAAATGAAAACCATCGCAATTTCCTTTAATAGAAATCCTTATCGAGAATTAACGTTGACTCTGTTGAGCACCTTGGCCAGCTGTTTCAAAGTCATCCGTTAGATGGCGCTATTGTATTGCGCCATCTACCCCAAGACATTGGTACCACGGGCCATGAAAGGCGGAAATGTAGGCGCTAGCCAGGGTTAAGCGTTTAATGGGTTTTTGCGCGTTAGAGTGGGCGTGGCAAATTTTTATTAGGCCAATCGATAGGTATTGACGAAACAAATACATATCAATTAAAATTTTCATAATAGCATCAAAACTGTGGCCACAGCTTGTGGCTTGTGGGCGTCAGAAAATTTTTGTTACTCTTCACTTTAGAAGACTGAGATGTTATAAATAATACTCCCCCAATTGTAATTAATTTAGAATAAAAACAGCAATCATGGTGAAATCTTATCATCAATATTATTTAAATCAGTGTAGTGGAGGATTTAGCAAATAGTTCAACAAGGACGCGGAATTGGAAACTTTTTTAGTGGGCTTTTTAGCTATATTAAACCACTTTTACTTTCTGGAATAACCGCTATTAAAGATCAAGCTTCTGAATCTGGAAAGGCAGTGTTCAATGAGATCGGTAGAAAACCTTTGAGAAATATCATTCAAGAACAGAGTAAAATTGCTTTACAAAATCTTTCAAATAAAGCTATTGATAAAATGACTCGCTTTCAAAATGGAAACGGGAAAAGAAATAAAAAGCGCAGTACAAGAAAAAAAAGACCTCATTTACCATCCAAAACACATCGTAAACGTACTCAGACGCAGCATAAAAAAAAAAGTCATCAAGAAAGATAAATATTAGTGATAGCATGAAAAGCGAATTGGATTTGTTTGCTCCCCACTCCCACGCAAAGCTCTATTTTAAGAACTGAAGAAGTATCATATAATCCAATTGCATCCTTAGACAGTGCTTCATCGATCGAATTTGTTTGCTTGGGTAATGGTGAGACATATAGAGACTTATCGAAAAATATATTTAACAAGAGAGAACGCTATAGTCGAGTGCCTCGACTATTAGATACCCGTTACTCAGCTAAACAACTTAATATAAATATGCCTTCTTGTAATAAATTGACTAGAAATATTAAACATACATACTTATATTGGCTAAACACATACATTTGCATAGTTCTTGGGATAAAGTTCGGTATTGACAAATGAAAACCATCGCAATTTCCTTTAATAGAAATCCTTATCGAGAATTAACGTTGACTCTGTTGAGCACCCTGGCCAGCTGTTCCAAAGTCATCCGTTAGATGGCGCTATTGTATTGCGCCATCTACCCCAAGACATTGGTACCACGAGCCATGAAAGGCGAAAATGTAGGCGCTAGCCAGGGTTAAGCGTTTAATGGGTTTTTGGGCGTTAGAGTGGGCGTGGCAAATTTTTATTAGGCCAATCGATAGGTATTGACAAAACAAATACATATCAGTTAAAATTTTCATAATAGCATTAAAACTGTGGCCACAGCTTGTGGCTTGTGGGCGTCAGAGGGGGCGTGGCACCATTTTGAAACAAACTTGCGCTGCGTAGGAACTCCTTAAATCCACATGCAAAATGCCAATCTTCTAGCTTTTATAGTTTCCGAGATCTCAGCGTTCATACGGACGGACAGACGGACGGACGGATAGACGGACAGACGGACATGGCTAGATCGACTCGGCTAGTGATCCTGAACAAGAATATATATACTTTATAGGGTCGGAAACGCTTCCTTCTACCTGTTAAATACTTTTGCACGAATACAATATACCCTTTTACTCTACGAGTAACGGGTATAAAAATAGTAATAAGGTTGAACTGTTTGGTAAAATTCATGGAGATATATTTAATCAACCAAAACTGCTTGTTAACGACGTTGATTTAAGGATTACTTTTAACATTGAGAAAACTTCATTTTATTTAATGGAAAACGAAACGGAATCAAATCTGAAGATATTGAAAGCGCAACTTTTCATGAATCATATAACTATCAACCCCAGCATTTTATTGGCTCATCATCATTTATTACAAACAAAAAATGCTATATATCCATTCAACAAAGTGGAAGTAAAGTATATACTCAGAAAAAAATACATTATCGATAGATAACGCTGTTAACGGGCAATTACCAAATTTTTTAGCGTTTTGTATGGTAAAAAACCGTGCATACTCAGGAAATCGTGGATTGGACCCATTCGATTTTGAGCATTTTAAAGTTCAACGATTTAACCTATTGGTTAATGGAGTGCAAGTTCCTTCTCAGGCCCTTGAGTTTGATTACTCCAACACCGAAAATGCCCAAAGCGCGCGAGGATATAATATGCTATTTAGAGGGAGTGGAATAAAACATTACGATCGGGGCCTGAAAATCACAAAGGAAATGTTTGATAAAAACAGTTTTATATTAGCCTTTGACCTAACTGCTGATCATTCAAACTCAACTGTGTGTTCGAATTTAATTTCTCAAGGGACCATCCGCATTGAAGGCCGATTTTCGGCACCACTTACTGAAGCAGTAACTTGTTTAGTTTATTGCGAATACAACTCAATGATTGATATTGATAAGAATCGAAATATCAGAGTTCTCCTTTAAACATGAATACATTACAAATTATTGATTTACTATGTAAGAATACATATACAAAAGATATTTTTAAAGGAGTTTTTCCATCGGATCAGCTACCAAAAAGGATTTCTAAGTTTCCGGCTCTAATTATTGCCAACACTGATACTTCAGCACAACCTGGTACACATTGGATTGCATTCCATTTTAATAGTAATAGGTCAGCTGAGTTTTTTGTCTCCTATGGGCAATACCCCCAAAATAAAGAGTACATAACCTTTTAAAAAAATAATTCTGTTAAATATTTTTATAACAAACAGCAACTACAAGGATATTTCTCAAATACTTGTGGACATTATTGTATACTGTATGGTCTTTTTAAAAGTAAAACAAAATCCTTAAGCTGTTTCTTAAAAAATTTTAAGAGAAATGATTTTTTTATAATGATAAGCTTATTCTGAAAATGTTTAAGAAATATTTTAAAAATAAAAGACAAATTAATTAAAATAAAATCAATTAATATTGTTTATTGTGGGGGTTCTATATAATCTCTGGTTCAACTTATAATATCTTAACATAATATTAATTCGACTTTTAAAAGAGGCAGTCTATGACATTGGCAAGTCCGACTGAGGCGTCTTCATCGCTCCAGGGACAAAGCTTGTAGTGAAATCCAAATCCTTCAGTGGAAGACGTAAATATTCCAGTCTGGTTACGTGCTCCTCAAAGATCATGTCTTCGAACTGCATAAGGAACAACTCAATTTGTTTCGAGTGCATTTTAATAGTTGCTTATTTTCGGAATGGTTTTTACTCTTTAAGACTGAGCAAACGACTGAAGCTGAAAAAAGAATCTTGTGGTCTTATATGGGGGAGTTGTACTTATTTACTTTATTTATTTGTAGATATAAATTCGATTAGAGCAGGACTATATCTATTCATATCTTTTCCTTTGTATACAATGTGAGAAATACCATTCTCATTTAACTTCCTAAAGGGTGTCTTAGTGGAAAACTTGTTTACATAACTTTTAGGTAAAAATATCCAAATGTTTTCGTTGATCTTGTCTGTTAAATAAAGAGCTATTTTATTTCCAAAAGGTTTTTTTTTTATAATTTTTAAAAAAAAAAAAAAAAAAAAGTTTTTTTTCAGTTTTTATATATTTATATATATATATATATAAATATATATATATTCATACACAATTCACTTTATATATATAAATATATTTATATATACACACATTTCACTTCAACATCTTATATAAGAACATATAATTTCTAGATCCTTCAGTTTGTTATAGAACCGAGATGGATACGTTTAATTGCGAGTTGTGCACTAATTCTACATCATTTACTACCCGCAATGGTTTAAAAATTCACACCTTAAAAGTACACAACTTTAGTTATCAAAAATCTAGATCGTACTATTACCAATGTTTCTTTTGTCCTAAAATAAAAAGATTCTGGTTGCGAGACAATTTGTATATGCATATCCTACTGAAACATAACCTCACTCTGAACCATAAAGCAATGTAGGATCTTAGGTTGAAAAATAATCAAAACAAATAAAAAAACAGTAAAATATTATTTAAAATTTGTTTTATTTAATTAATCTTAATATTAAATGAACATTTTTATTTTTTATTGGATAATTTACACAATTCCTTATTCCAACTATCATCAAGCAACCCAATGTACGGATTTGCTTGGGTCTCTTCAATTTCGTCAAATAGACTATCATCAGCTGGAAAATTGAATGAGAAGTCCGGCTGAGGCTCCTCGTCCAACTCGATGGGTTGAGCAAATACAGCATCAATCCAGCTTACGGAGCAAACACTGTTTTCGTGTGCTTTCTGGGATGCAAGATACTCCATAGACGTCATCCCAATTGGTTCATGGATTAAATCTACAGACGTCAAGTCGTTCGGAATCGTCTGTGTTGAGGAAATGTGGGGTGCGAATATGTCCCGAAGAAAGTCTTCAACCTCGTTAGCGACCTCGACGTCCTGCACAATTTCATCGTCCGTATCGACGAAAATGACTGAATCGTTAGAGATTGACATATCGGGTTAAAAAAGAATACTGAATATACACTTCTTGCGTGACCCACTTTTTATACCCAAAAAAGAAACAGTACACTTGGAAATCAAATACATGCAACCAATACATTCGATTGGTTGACTGCTGTAAGGAAAATCTGTGATGGTGTGTGTCTGTGTATGTCTTTGAGGGTGGAAAATATCTAGAAAGGCAAGGTCGTCAAACAATTGTGATGGCGACTGAACAGTTGTGCGTATGTATATGTTTACTTGGGTGGGATCAAATCCAATTTCCTAGAGATCAGATGGATGGGGGTATCTTGTAGAGATTTCATACCACCAATTAAATGACTTTACAACCTTAAGTCTAGGGAATGAATACAACTGCAGCTTAAAGTAGCTACAACTAATGCATTCGACCTATTTTATGTTTTTTAAAAAAGGATTTGCGCAAGCAATGGGTTTCGCTAAGGTGTACAGTTCGGCCAACAAAAAAGACCTGTTTTTTTTCTATACCTAAAAAACCGGACCTGTATACGCACAGATAGGGTAACGGAATTTCGTTAACCTCTGTAATTTAAAAATAGAAACTGTCTTGATGGGAGAGAGGGAGAGAGAGGAAGAGAAAGTCTCTCTTAGAAATATTTGAGCATTTAAACTAGATCTGAAATTTTGTTGATTTGACCAAAGTAATTTTAGAATATAAGGTTGTATATTATTAATGTCTGGCTTGAACACTTTAAATTGGCCGAAAATAAGTTTCTATATTTGAAGAGTTTAACTTAATAAAAATTATTTCATTAATGATAAAAATTTTTTTTTAGTTCCACCGCATCCCGGTGGAAGGAGAGCGACGAAGGAATACCCTTAGTACAGCGGAGAAGACGTCAAGTCCCTACTTTGTCAGCCCTGGGCCGATGGCCAAGTCGGCGAATAAAGATCCTCGCATATATATATAATCCAACCTTCTGTGCGTTCTTACCAGACAACCGGTCGGTCACGGACGGAGGATATGCGGAAAGCCTTCTCAGAATACCCAACAAGAATCCAGAATGACCTAGGATTATCTGAGATCTGGGCTGAGCTGGAAGAATAATATGACAGTAAGCCAGGCCAAGCGACAAATTGCTGAGCCCAAAGAGCTTATAGCTAGTCTTGGCGTAGAGAGCATAAAAGAGGCTGGCAGAAGTCGAAATACAAGTAAAGACAGAAGAGCAAAGCTGCAAAGACATAGCGCCCCAGAGAGAGCGTGAGAGAGTGTTATTGTGAATTCGATGGAATTTTTGGAGCAAGTGGAATGATCCCCAAACACGTATGGCCCAAACCTAAATATGATGCCACATGCCATGCCAGAATTACTGCAGGGCAAAGCTCTGAAACGGTTAATTTCAAACAATAAACACTGGAAAACATTGGCAGAGTTCAGCGAGAGTTCCCAAACATATTTTTTGCCAAGCGGGTTTTTCTCAAAGCTTGCAGATAAAATGAAACAACGTAAACAGGGTTTCAGGGAGCCGTTCAAAGACTACATAGTCGACATGCAGACAATAATGGGGCCAGTCGGTGACCCACTAAAGTAAGACCTCGAGAACATACAAGATAGAAAACCTAGAAACACTGATGATCCTGGCCGACGAGTACGAAGAGCTGGACAAAGAGCGAGAAGAATTCGTACACGAACACATATTTTCGCGAAACAATACGATACCTTCAACACAAATTACATGTAGAAGATGTGAAGACAGTTCCGTAAACCAAACACCGGCCATTGGACACCGCCTAATGTTCATCAACGAAAAGCTTTCACACTGGCTGAGGGAAGGATCACATGGACGAGATGGCAAGTAAGGTTGGCAGATAGAAGATGCAGCGGAATAAGCTCACACGGTTGAGTTTGGCAATAAGCGAAGGAACATGAATCTCTTAACACTGCCAGAAGGAGTGGAAAATTTAGTGCTGCGGTGAAATTTCCTTACAGGAGTCGGAGCGGAAATAATATGCGCCGGGCATGAATTGCGAATACCTGCTAAAAAACGGCCCAATGGACGGCTCGAGGAAAGGTTGTCTGTGGCGGTAGTTCAACCCGTAAGTGAAGATGACGAGGGAAACTCCTTGATAAACAGTTATCAGAATTCAGCACCATGACCAGAACATCTACAGTGGCCAAGCACCAAATCATCATAAAGGACGACAAGCCAATCCAGCAGAAATACTATCCCAAGAACCCAAGAGTCCATCGTAAAGGTAAACGAGCTTCTACCAATGGGATTTATAGAGCATTTTTAGAAGTCCATACAGCTCTCCCATTTCAATGGTTAAAAAGAAGACGGGCAAATGGAGACTATGCGTTGACTTCAGACTAATAAATGCGAAGTCTATAAAAGATGCCTACCCAATGCCGCGGATCAATTATATATTGGACCAACTCAGAAAGGCAATATACATAAGCAGTCTAGATCTGAAAGAAGGATATTGGCAATTTCCTCTGGAAGTAAATAGTAGGCAGTTCACTGCGTTCACAGTACCCGGCAAAGGACTTTTTTCATGGGAAGGTAATGTCCTTCGGGTTACACTCAGCGTCGGCCACGTTCCAAAGGGCCCTTGAAAGGGTAATTGGCCCGGAAATGTCACCATACAAGTTTGCGTATCAAGATGACGTTATTGTCATCGGACGTACGCTGAAAGAACATTTAGATAACTTGAAGGAAGTGTTTAGACGGCTTAAGGAAGCAAAACTTGAAAATAAATGCTAAATAGTGTAAATTCTTCAAGCAAGAGCTGATGTACCTCTGACACCCCGTAACTTTCGAAGGGATAGGCACAGATCCCGAGAAAGTAGCATCTATGGCCGAACTAGAGCCACCTTCGACGATACTCGAACTATGACAACACCTAGGCGTAACTTTGAGGTACCGACGATTTGTCCCATATTTTGCCCGGATCGTAAAACCACTTAATAATCTGCTAATAAAATAAATAATTGCACGGTGCGCGTCAGCGAACTAAAGCTACAGCAAACGCAGGGCTCGGACGAAGAACAACAAGCGGACAACCTGGAGGATGACAAACTATAACATCTATAATACGCCAGATTCGATATAGTGGCGGGCCACAGGACCCCGATGACGAGGCAAACGGATTCAGCGTCAGCCATACGCCAGATTCATTCCTCGATACGCCGCGTAAAACAAGGTGTACACAGGGAAAATAAAGGGTGTAGAAGGCCCCGACGACGAGGCAGACGGATTCAGCGTCGGGATTACGCCAGAGTCATCCATCGATGCGCCGCGTAGAACGAGGTGTACACAGGGAAAAGAAAGGGGATGGGGGCGCTTCGATCAATAACGGTCGATTGGCACACGACGAAAGTGTCGATCGATGGGCACAAAAACTGGAAATATCGGCACATTACCAAGAACGCGAAACATCTATGGGGAAACGTCTTGGGCGGGCAATTCAAGAAGAAAGGATCATCAGATCTACACAAATCAAAAAAAGTAATTAATGTTGTAGCTGTGATCTTTCGGCTGCGTTTCCAGGTGTGAAATAGATACTACTTTTTGATGTCTTTCATGTATCGGATTAGACAGAAATGGTGCATTCGACCTCATTGGAACTTATGTATCGACCAATTTCATATCTTGTTTTTTCATCATTTTCGTTTTGTACTGCTCCAAAAATAACGAAAGTTAAGTGGAAAAAACGTTGTTATATAGATGAAATCAAAATATAACAAACGTATGACCTCGAGTAACCCAATAGCTACAATTATTGTATAAAAGGTCAACACAAACCAACTTGAATTTACTTACGTTAAAAGTTCGGTTTATAAAACAAAGACAAAGATACTCAATTTTATTCGTTGGATTGTGAACAGTTCGGTTGATAAAACAAAACTCAATTTTATTCAAGAATAATAAGGAAAAGACGTTATGCAGGCGAAGAGAGCGGACGTGTTTGGCGCAAGCTCCGGGTTAAAGAAAGTGGATGTATTAAAGACAAATAAAATGTTAAAAAAATTAATTGGTGTACTACATAATAGACAAAAAGACGCTAAAACAAAATAAGATCAGTGATATGATTAAAACAAGCGCAAAGTATTTTATAATAGTGCCACAATAAAATTCAAATGACCGATTAACCAAATAAAGAGCGCATGAGCTCCGTGAGCCGAAGATATGGGTACTTCTCGTATATCTTTACGTGAGATAGCGAAGTGCAAAAAACGTCTACAAAGAGCAACCCGGCTCTACTGACAGTCGATACCCAAAGAGCACGATATTGCTCACCCTCTCTACCCTCTCTACCCACTCTTACTCCTACTCCAACGGCGTGGAGTTCTCAATGTAAAACCCCCCACTATCAGATTCGACTCTTGGCGAATCAGCAACATGAACAAAAGTTATACAATCGCACCAAAAAGAACAGCAACAGCTAAAGCAACGGCAGCAAAACCAACAATTCCCACAACAACGGCTCTTGTCGCGGAATAGACTGCGTCATCGATGACTGCACCGCCAATACAACGTCAACCAAAAATATGATAGCAAAACAAAACCAAAACAATATTCAACAATAGGGCCCGGCCATACAGACTGCGACGAGTGGCAACAACCATCAAAACACTCAAAACGTGTACACTTACTCAAAAACGAAGCCAGAAGTATTTTTCGGGACGGCTGCAAGATCTTCATTTGGTCATCTAAATATCCAGAAGGGATTCTCATACGCCGATGACCTTCGAACAGGCACGGAAAACCCACTCCAGTCTAATCCATGAAACAGCCAATCTTCTAGCTTTTATAGTTTCCGAGATCTCATTCGTTCATTCGTTCATACGGACAGACAGACAGACAGACAGACGGACAGACAGACGGACAGACGGACGGACGGACAGACGGACAGACGGACATGGCTAGATCGACTCGGCTAGTGATCCTGAACAAGAATATATATACTTTATAGGGTCGGAAACGCTTCCTTCTACCTGTTACATACTTTTGCACGAATACAATATACCCTTTTACTCTACGAGTAACGGGTATAATCATATCGACATTATGCTACTGATAGAGACGCACCTCAAAAGCAAAAACAACTTCCAAATAAGAGGCTAAACCTTCTACCGCACTGAGCATCCAGACGGTAAAGCCCACGGCTGAACTGGCAACCTAATCAGTGAACGCATCAAACACCACTTTCACGAAAGATTTGCAACTAGTTACTTGCAGGGCACGTCTGTCTACTGCCCGCTTGGCTTTACAATTTCTGAAGGACAATTCATCGATTTTTGCAACATACTTTGAGATCGATAGCTGCTAGTATACTATAGTGCCAAACATACCCACTGGGGATCACGACTGGTGACTCCCAAAGGAAGGCAATTATATAATGCAATTATAAAACCGAGCAACAAATTGGATTATGTTATCCCTGGTAGCACCACATACTGGCCAGCAGATTCCAGAAAAGTACCAGACTAAAATGAGTGACAAAAAAATAGCAATATACTAATTACATTCTATACTAATACTAATATACATTCATTAGACCATTCGCCAGTGCTAATAACTCTTATTCAAAGCCCAGAAACTACAGATCACCACCAGAGACTGACATTGCACAGAACAAACCAGTTAAAATATAAAAAGTATATAAGTTCCCACAATGAACTAACCCCGTAGCTCAACATCGAAGCGGACATCGACTGCTCCACCGATGCTCTTGAAGATGTACTCGTGGAGCAGCCACTATTTCAACACCAAAAACCAAAGACATACAGAAACTATCTGATGTTATGGATTTTTTTGAGCAGCGATTATGTGCGACTTGCTCTTTTCAGAAAAAAAAACCTGTCAAAAGGGTGTCAAATATTTGCCAGTTTCAATTTTAAACAAGTAAGTTACTTAAGTTGGAAAGAAAATTGTACGATCTACAAAATGATGGGGCATTTCGCAACTCAATGCCATAGATTTATAGGGATGAATCCCGCAGAGCGAATGGAAATAGCTAAAAAAGTGCAACCATGCACAAGATGCCTAAGACAAGCTAATAATCAAAAATGCTCATGGAAACATGGAGAAGAAATTTCAGCAAAATAAAAAGAGATGTCATAAACATTATAGAGCAGATTTCTAGCGAATTTATGAAAGTTAATCTGAATTTAAGGAAATGGATTTCGAATAAGAAAGAAATAATAAAAGTAGTAGAAGATACTGGCGACAACAAAATAATAAGTATAAAAGAATCTCAACACAAAAGGATAGGTAGGGGTGGATCTAGGACATCCAAGCTGGTGTTAATAATGGGTATGCTAATGTTGATGTTTTTTTTTTGTCAACTATCAAATCACTCACAGTCGAAAATACGCCTAAGTATAAAATTGAAAACATAAATAAATTAAACGTCAGCCATATATTTAGATATAATGGGCGAAGTATACATTTTCTCTTCCTCTTGGAATTTGGTTGTTTTCTATAATATGGATGCTTATTTTAAAATGATAAGCAAAGGAAGCGCTCTAGTGAACAAGATGAGACGCGTGTGTGAGAAACTTCATAGTTTCGAAGATCAGTGAAACCTTGTTTTAGACAATACTTTAAAACAACCAACTGAATTAAAAGAAAATAATAAATTATTCATGGCGCATAGTAACCAAAGAACGAAACGAACGCTCCATTTGAGTTCACGGGGTCCTTATATCACATACTGTTTGGAATTATGGATGAGGATGATAGGGTACAAATGGAGCAAAATATGAAATATATACAACCAACACAGCCTTAACGATCCAGGCAAAAAGCAACTTAATATCGTGGATTCCACGGTTAATATCCTTAAAAAGACAAATAAGGAAGTTAATAATAATTTCAAATACATGAATATGCGTATAGAAAATATGACGGCGATACTAAAAGAAAGTTATTACGTTTACTATATAAGGAGTCTATAAATTTCTTGATGGTCACAAATCAGTTGACTAGTTTAATTGAAGATTGTAAAAGGACACAAAAAGTATAATTAATTTATTAATTGATATAAATCATGGAAGGCTTATTCTTAAGCGGAGCCAACTGAAAAGCGAGATATCAAAAATCAAGGAAAGTCTATCTATGACACTAGTATTACCAGGAAAAAGAACTGGAACAGAGTTAAAAGAGGTTAATACACCTTTAACAACTAGGGGTTTGTTTGTAGACAAAAACTTGATAATAAATGCTAAAATACCATTATTTAGCAGACACCCATCAAAATTATTTAAAGTAATACCAGTGCCAGTTTGGTCAGAGGAGATTTTGCTTATAGCCAGCTTAAATTTAGAGTATTTAGTGTACAATTTTGAGGTTGATTCATATCATTTAATGACGGAGACCACTCTGAACCAGTGTCAAAAGTGGCAGGCTCGAAGAAGAGTTTGTGAAGGAAATTGGCCATGGAGTTGAGACCGCTTACACCAGGTAGACCAGCTAATTGCGTATCCAAGCGCATGTTAGAGTCTAGTTCGTATTGGGTTGAATTATAGGCAAAAAGCACTTGGCCATTTAAAGTGCTTTTTAACGCCAAAGTAAGAATTCAATGTCAAAATACAAAGATGGATGTGGTTAATTCTCGATATCGTCTTTGACTTTCAAAGTTAACGGTCGTGTTTTTTTTCTGTGCTTCGAATTTTGTATTTTGTTTTCGTTTACTCCCATCGGTGGGTTTTATCAAAACAATTTTAATTTTCTTCCGGTTATTTAAACATAAATTTAAACTCCGTTCGCGAGTGCACTTTGTATTTAATACTAATAAATTGTTTTAGTTTTCGTAATTCTTATCTGTGTTTTCTTTTCTTATATCCCCGCCGTTTCTCTTTTGTGCATGCACTTTAACTTATTTACGCTCCCGCTCTCTTGCTCTTTTTGCTTTGAAAGTTCTAAGAGTGCAGCTTCTGCGCTCTTGCGGTACTTATAACTGTTCGCTTATAAATTTCAATTCGCTTTCTTGGTACAGTGGTCCCAATAAATAAAATGAATAATAAAAATTTAGTCTGCTTCTGCAAAAAATGCAGCCTCGTAATCAGGGCTGACCAGTCTAATATGACTTGCTGTAAGCTATTAGAAGAGTCCCCTAAGCGCAAAAAGGCCGCTGGTGGTAAGGAGCAAAAGGGAAACACCCCGCAACCGAAATCAAAAAAACCAACAGAGCATTCCGGCTGATTTCAGCAAACCCTCAAATGTTGCTAAGATCAGCAGCTAAAAAAGATTCGGTATCCGAACAATCCGTTACAGAATGCATGCAACCAGGGACTTCCAAGAATTCCGATTTGTCCGTAGTGGTTTCACAACTAGTGGATCCACCTATCTCTCAGAATGTAGCATCACCACCACAAGGGACTACTGAGTCCGGACAACCGGCTCAAGTTGGTTTTGCAGAAACAATGTCTGCTCCACCAAAATCCCTTTCAGTGGTTCCACTAAAGAAACAAATTTTCGTTTCTCGGCTTTCCCCTGATCAAACATCTTCTGATGTATTGTCTTATATACAAGACAAAACTAAAGCCGATTGTAATAGTGTAAAGGTGGAAAAGTTTAATTTTTCTTATGCTAGAGACATTTCATCTTTCAAGATAACTGTCCCTAACGAGCTTTTTGAAGCCATATGCTCGGGCGACTTTTGGCCGGATAATATGGTTGTAAAAGAGTTCGAGGCTAAGATAAAGAAGAAATGGCCTGTGGGAGTAAAACTTCCTAGTCGAGGCCAAACCAGTGTACCAATTTCAAAAAACTAACTTCTAACCTCCTTCTTTCCTATCAGAATGCAAGAGGTTTGCGTAGCAAACTCACTAAATTGTATTCCGATAGCCTTTCCTTTGCATCTCATATTATTGTGTTCACAGAAACCTGGTTAAAGCCGGAGATCTTTAGCTCCGAAGTTTTTCCAGGTAAGTACACAATATATAGGTATGACCGTCCCTCTAGACGGGGAGGTGGAGTCTTAATTGGAGTTGATTCAAGCCTCCCGTCTGAGGAGTTTTTTTTTGATGAATTCAATACCATTGAATTTATTTGTGTAAAGTTATCGCTTCCTGGTAACTTTATATACATAACTTGCTCATATATTTCGCCGTTGTCTGAACTTCCTGATTATTTAAATCACCTATCCGTTACTAAGTCCGTTGCAAATAAGCTTTCCGATTTGTGTTTTGTATCAAATCCTGAAGGTGTGTTTCTGTCCAGAGTAGCACCACTCACGCATCCTGAAGATCCATATCACCCAACAATCGAACTTTCATTTGATACGGGTAGAGTTATAGAAGAAAAATCCAAACGAATACATTGTTTTCGCAAGGCAGACTTTCTGAGGCTAAATAATTTTATTTCTGGCTTTAATTGGTCTGATCTTTACTTATGCATTAATATGTCCGATGCAGTTAATGTTTTTTACACTGCAATAAACTCATTTTTTAATTCCTGTGTTCCGTGGTACTATCCGTCAACTTCCAATAAATCACCTTGGTTTAGCAAAGAGTTGACACACATAAGAAATGTAAAGTCCAGACTTTTTAGGAAATATAAAAATACCGGTTCTCAATACCTCTACAGAGGTATTTCTAAGTTGTCAGCTATTCTTAAGCATTTTGAAAAAATTATTACTCCTCATTTGCAGCACCTTTGCAGATCAATCATTTCTCCGTGTCAACACGGATTTATTAAACGTAGATCCACAATCACAAACCTTCTAGAGCTCACTTCATTTGTGATAAAAGGCTTCAATAGTAGTTTTCAAACAGACGTCATTTACACTGACTTTAGTAAAGCATTTGACTCTGTAAATCACTTACTTCTCATTCAAAAACTTGACCTTTTTGGTTTTCCAGCTGATCTGCTTAAATGGATTTCAAGCTATCTGAATGGCAGGGCACAAAGGGTCCTTTTTAAAAATTCAATTTCTGAAATTCTCCGTGTTACCTCCGGTGTCCCACAAGGGAGCCATCTGGGTCCGTTACTTTTTACATTATTTATTAATGATCTTCCCTCAATTAGTCATTCTCGCGTACTTATGTACGCAGATGATGTTAAGTTGTGCCTGCAGTATAAGGACATTTCCTGCCATTTTGACTTGCAATCCGATCTAGATAATTTTCAAAACTGGTGCCGAGATAATTTACTAAATTTAAAAGGTTCCAAGTGCAAGCTGATGACTTTTTATAGGGCCAATCCGATATCCGCGACTTACATGTTAAGTGGCAGCTCTTTGGATAGAATAACTCTGTAAACGATCTTGGCGTTCTCTTGGACCCTAAACTAAAATTTTCTAATCACATTTCGTCCATGGTTAATAAAGCCGGAGGAGTGCTTGGATTTATTAAAAGATGGTTAAAAGAATTCGATGATCCTTATTTGACTAAAACTTTATTTATTTCGCTAGTCCGTCCGATTCTGGAGTATGGGTCTCCCGTCTGGAGTCCACAATACGGAATACATATTGGTCGTATTGAATCTGTACAAAAAACTTTCTTCTTTTTGCTTTACGGCGCCTAAACTGGGATGCAAATCTTATCTTACCTTCTTATTCTAGTATACTTCTTTTGATTAATTTACCATCCCTAGCCAACCGTAGAACGATGCTTGGTACTATCTTTATTTATAACCTTATTCATGGTGATATTGACTGCCCCGACTTGTTAAGTCGGCTAAACTTTTCTGTGCCAAGTAGATTAGCTAGAAATTATATTCCCCTAATTTTAAATCATTGTAGATCTAACTATGCCTTGCATGAGCCTTTTAGAGTATTATGTTCTGACTATAATAGACTTTTTCCTGTAATATCAAATCTTGACTCTCTGCCGCTCCTAAAACCATTAATACTTGCTTCATTGGCACAAGATTGATCTAACTATTACTTTTTTTCCCGGACCTTTACCTTTATTATTCTATCTCGCGTCTATCTTATCGCGAATCGTGCCGTACGAGGTACGGGGCTGCGCCCCTCGGTCGGTTGGGCGGGTAAGTGGGCCGTGGGAAAAAAAAAAAAAAAAAAAAAACTTTGCCAGAAGAAGGAATTTTAACACTAAGGTCGGATTGCACAGCTCGCACTGACGATAAGAGAGGCAAGACACATTGTCATCAGCTTATGTAGGTGATATCACGGACGTTCCGAAAATCGTTTGGAGTCCATTTGAAAATTAAAGGGGTTAAATGTACATCAAATTATTGGTCATACCTCTTTGATTATAAGTATGGTAATTATTGTAATCCTAATAATATATGCAATACAAAAATGTAACTTAAGCAGAAAACTGCAAGCCATATCGTTTGGAGCCCGTTCGCATGTTGTTTAAAATATTAGTGGGTGATTGTTTAAATAAAAAAATTTTAGCATATTAACAAATTGTATAGATTATAAGTCAAAATAGAAAAAGACACACCTAATCTTGCTGGCCCTTGGCAGAATGTTCAAACATGAACACGTTTTATATATATATACGAGGGCAGTCCTATGGCGATGGCGTCACTATCGCAAGAGAAATTTACTATCGTGTAGTACATTCTCGTAGACAGCTACTTTCGAAATTTCAGCCGAATCGGACTCGTAGTTTTATTTTGACTGCGTGTGGAATCGGATGTGTCCGCGGATTTTAGAAAAATGGAGAAAGAGCAATATCGGTTTGTGATTCAATTCTTGTTTTTGGAAGGGAAATCGCGCAGCGAAATCAAAGAGCGCTTGGATGCTGAGTACGGCGACTCTTCTCCTTCGATGGCGACCTTCAAAAATTGGTTAAACGATTTTCAACGTGGTCGCACGTCGGTTTTTGATGAGCAACGCCCAGGTGCCCCGAAAACGGCTACCACGGAGGATAACGTGACAAAAGGCCACGATCTCGTATTGGCAGACCGCCGATTGAAGATACGCGAGATGGCTGAGACAGTTTGTCGTACATGACTTTCCAAAGGATGGGCCAACCCACAACCTTTCGCCTCTGGTGGCGATTTCTGCCATTGACTGCCGACTTGTCTAGCTAAACATGGATACTTCGCTGAATAGACAGACATTTAGTGGAGCCATCTAGAAGATTGGTTTCCAGCAGTGTTGTGGTGGACCTTTGGTCCACTCGTTTCCTGAGCGATTTCATGGATTATGAAAGCATGTACTTGTACATGAATATGGTTAGTCCCTGCTTCAGGCAATCTTAGACGTCTTTTTTCTTCCGGGAGCTGTAAGAGGTGCATATGACTGCAGCAGCAAACAGTGCTCTGTAGTCACTATTCCTGCTTTGCCTCCTTGTGTGCAAAATGTTCATTTGGGCTGGCCTTGGGTGCACTTGTTGTGCTTGTTTTCTGTTTCTTTGCATCTGCCTATCATAGTCGGCTTCACTCCCCAGTGAGTGCAAGTGTGATGAAAATGAAGTGGAAATAAACGTTGTGTTATAAAAGAAACTAAAATATAACAGCATGGGACTTCGATTTTAATCAATAGCTTCAATTAATTTCAAAAGTTCAACAAAAACCAACACTCAGACCAAAAGGGGGTAACACGCTCTATAATTTCAGCAATTAACAATCTACACTATTTTTGTATTTACTAGTTTGCATATCGGAAAAACCCTAATGTTTTTCAACAGACAAATACTCACTGAACTTCTACACAATGTAGAAGCTTTTAACGACAGAACTCCATCTATGTAAAAACCAATGATGTTTGGCAACTCACAATTACAACAAAGCTTCTTTGAAACTAGCTAGTCCTATCATAACATTGACAAAAGACTTCGAAATGTTCAAAAGGAAAATAAAATAGGAGGACGTAGAAGGCTGAACGATGTACTAATACAAAATTAAAATTTAAAATTTAATTTAAAGAAATGAAAACCATGAAATTTTGATTTTTCTTTCGAAAGTGTAATTTTTGACAAAGAAACTAATATAAACAAGAGAGAACGCTATAGTCGGGTGCCCGACTATCAGATACCCGTTACTCAGGTAAAGGGAGTGCGAGGGAGATGGAGATAGAAACTTTGATCACGCATAACTTTTTAACGAATGGTCCGATTTGAAAAATTTCTTCTACATTTCGATAGGTATTGATAAACACAATAAAACTGCATTTGTACTTTTCCGAAATATTTAAATTTTTAAAATCGTATATAAGCGATTGTGGGCGTTAAAGGGGGCGTGGCACCCTTTTGAAATAAACTTGCGCTCCGTAGGAACTCCTAGAATCTGCACTTCTTTTTACTCTACGAGTAACGGGTATAAAAATGATTTCACATAAAAACTTTTTTTTTTTTTTTTTTTTTTAAATATGCTTTATTTATTGAATCTTCTCTATATGAGACTAACAATAAGTATATCAAATCTTAAGAATATGACTTAACTTACAGTCATGTAGACTGAATTTAGACTAACGGGCCCTAATATTTATTGCTGGGCTGGTAGATCGTTACGATGCAGACGAGTTCTGTTCGAAACCCGTCTTAGGTTCCTTGCGAGATTATTTGGGTACAGTGTAAGCTTGTTATGGTAGGCCGCTTTCTGCTTTGCTATTTCATCTTTGACCGGTGGTATGCCCAGATCCCTGTGGATGTTTTCGTTCCGAACATACCATGGTGCCCCAGTGATTGTAATGGCATGGTATGATGTAAATGTTGCTGTTGCTCGCGTTCCCCCAGAGCTGGGAGCCGTAGGTCTAAATGGGCTTAAGTGTGGAGTTGTAGAGAAGAACTTTAAAGTCCAGACACAGGGGTGATCGAGAATTTATAATCCAGTGTAGGCTGCTGGCTTTAAGTCTGAGATGTACTTTCTTGCATTCAATGTGCCTCCGCCAGGTTAGGCGTCTGTCGAGGTGGACGCCGAGATATGTTACATCGCTGGCTTGGGGAATCTGCGTACCATTCAAAGTTAGCGGAAGGCACGATTGTCTGTTAAGGGTAAACGTTATATGTTTACACTTTTGTTCATTAATTTTGATTCGCCAGTCTGATAGCCACTTCTCAACTACCACCAAATGATCAGCCAGTTGAGCTGTTGCTCTAGTTGGGCATCTCGAGCGGCTCAGGATTGCGGTGTCGTCAGCAAATGTGGACGTAGTCAGCCTCTCGTTCGTAAGGATGTCTGCTGTGTATAGGACAAACAGGGTAGGGCCCAGTGCGCTACCTTGTGGGACTCCGGCTTCAATGTTATACTCGTTGGATGTCGTTGTATTGCATCTAACCTTAAAGACTCTGTGGTAGAGGTACGACTTAAGTAACTTATGAGTGTTTTCTGGCAGTAATGTTATGATTTTATGCATAAGGCCTTCAAGCCACTCTCGGTCGAATACCTGAGAGACGTCGAGGAATATCGCACTACAATATTCCCGATGTTCGAAGGCTGTACGAATTTCTGAAGTTATCCGGTTGACTTGCTCGATGGTTCCCAGGCTTTCACGAAACCCGAATTGATGTGCCGGGATTAAGTTTTGTTCTCTTAAATATGGTGTAATGCGCGTGAGCAGGCATTTTTCCAGTAATTTGGACAGGCACGATAGTAAGCTTATTGGCCTGTACGATGAGGGAATTGTGTGGTCTTTCCCAGGCTTCGGTATCATTATAACCACGGACTTTTTCCATTTTTTGGGGTAGTAGCCAAGTTTTGTGATCCCCTTAAATAGCTTGCATATAACATCCACTGCGCAGTTTGGAAGTTCAATTATCATTTTTGGGGTTATTAGGTCGCCCCTGGAGCCTTTTTCGGTTTTATTTGCTTCCTAATGACGTTAGCAATTTCAGGTGCTTGAAACAAAATCGGGTTGATTGCAATTTCAGAGCTAAGCGGCGGTAGTTGAAGAGAGTTTGTGGCGGCGTTCGGCTGAAATACATTTGTGTAAAGCAAATGTTTCGGCTCTGTCTTCGTCACTGCGGGCCCAAGTACCCGAGGAGTTTCTAATCGGAGTGACTGATTCTATCGTAGAGCTTAAATTTGGGTGAGCTCTCCACAAAGGATGCTTTGTACTGGTCGGCGACAGTTTCTCGGTTACCGGCGCTGCGCAAGCTCCTCTTCTTGCTTGAGTGTTTTGGTGAGTCTGCGGGTGGCATCATTAGAGAGTTGCTTCGAATGGGGCGATCTGCAGGATTGCCAAGCGCGTCGTAGACGTCGTTTTTCCCGAACCAGTTGTTCGATTTGCAGATTAGTTTTGTATTGGTTGCTACGCACGATTGTCTCTTCTGGTGTTGAGATTTTGGCTGCTGCCACGAGTACTGACTCCAGGGCATCAGCACAGAAGTCGATGTCGTTCTCTATGTTTAACTGTGGTGTTAGTTCAATGTGGGAACTTACGTACTTTTTGTACTTTAGCCAGTTAGTTCTAGTCGAGGTCAGCCTGAAGGGGTGCTCGATTACTTTCGGGCTTTGAAGGAGAGTTATTAAAACTGGCGAGTGGTCCGATGATAAGTCCGATAGCGATTTTGCGCTTACTAGATTTCTTGGGATGTTCTTGGTCACAGCGAAGTCAATTAGGTCCGGGAGTTTTCTGGGGTCAGCTGGCCAATATGTGGGGCTGCCAGGGGAGACATAGTCGAGTTTGTTGCTCAAATTTATGATTGCTTTATACAGTTGTCTTCCTTTGGGCGTCACGAGTCTTGATCCCCAGTGCGTGTGCTTGGCGTTGTAGTCTCCTCCTGTTATAAAGCGATCTCCCACAAGCTACGCAGACTGAACGAAGCCCGCAGTTGTTTCTGGTGTGTCCATACTCTTGGCAGTTTGTGCATTGCAGCGGGCCATTCAGCTTGTGCGGTTCTTCAACAGTAATCCTTCTATGCAACAGGAATTGCAGTTTGTAGATCGGGTGCACTTCATTTTTCTTTAGGGCTCTGCTTTCTGGCTCCAGTTCGACCTTAAAGAGTGGTTGCGGCTTTTTATTTTTGTTGATAATATTAATAATATTTTTGGGGAAGAATCCTTTTTCTTTCAGTGCCTCTTTTATCTCATTGGTGGATACGTCGGGCTCTATGCCCTTTAACACTACTTGCAAGCCCTTGCTACTCTTGAGCTGGTACGTGTAGTAGGGTTTCCTAGCCTCGTCTAGGTAATTAGTTACAGCTCTGAATTGATCTTCAGTTTTAGCTTGAAGCTTTGTTTCATGAATATTCCCTTTAACAAGAGGAGTAACATAAAAGTTGTCATTCCCAACCAGCACAACAATTTTCTTTACTAGGGCATTTGAGTTCTGTTCCCTTATGTAAATTGGTGGGGGCTTTGGTTTCTTTTGAACAGCCTGTCGAGATTCGGATTGATTATTATCAATTTCCGACAATAGGGCGAATCTGTTGTTACTTGATGCCCCTGGTTGTTTGCTGGTTTTATTTGGGCAATTTTGTTTTTTTATTTTGCGGGCTTAGCTTCCGTTTGATTTGGATGTAACGATCCATGCCAGTTTGTATAGCCGGACCCACTTGTTGTGGTTTGATATTGCCGATATTGGCACTCGTACTTACAATTGGCTTTGTAGTTTTATTCGGCGCTGCAGAAGTTGCAAACGCATTCGAAATCGCGTTGTTGTTAACGGCGACCGTTGATGTTGTTGTTGCAGTGGCTGCGGTTGCAGAAATTAACGAGGTCGCAGTGCTCGTGGCTGGGGTTCTACACTGCAAGCTCCATGAAGTGGGAGTTGGTGTGAGTAGGGCGGGAGAACAAGACCGTGCTCTCGCACTGTCAATGGTCAGTAGGGCTGAGTTGCTCTTTGAAGAAGTTCTTTCTACTTCTGTATCATGGGTTGAGAAATAAGAGATGTAACTGTTTCTCTGGTCTACGGAGCTTCTACGCTCATTTTTTGAATCGCCGCTCATTGAGCTATCACTCGTGGCACTTCTTAGTTTTTATAAAAACTTTGCACTAGTTTAATCATAGCACTAATTATTATTTACTGTTTTTAGCAATAATATTGCCTTTATTACACCACTCCAGTATTTTTAGTTATTGTTTTTCACTTTTGAGCGGTTTTTTCCGGATCTCGCGCAAAACACGTCTGCACTCTCCGGCTGTTGTTTGATGAAAACTTTTAAACTTTTAAGTTAACTTTATTTTACCCGAGCCATCCTGCAAATTCTCTCCAAGGTTTTTTTATATGTGGTTGTGATTGAGCATTTTCTAAATTGGATTTTGTCAATTCTGATGGTACCCATAGCTGCCAGCAGTTTGACTGGAACTTTTAAAATATTAAGAAAGTATAAAAAGTTTGTTTTAGTTTTCCATCGAAATTAAAAAGAATAGTGATAAATGGAGAGTTACCAATTATTGATTTACCTAGAGAAGAACAAATAAATCTATTTTTGCATAATACACTAATTGAATAAACTAATCAGGAGAATGAAAGAATTTACAATTGGTTAGATAGTTTAAAAGGGTTACATTTTTGGAGGAATTTATCATAGAATGAAAGTAATTGCTCGGTCAAGATGGTATCTAAACAGGAAAAGACAACCAATTTAGTACGGATGGAAGACATGCGACTGGAGTTAAAGAACATTTCATTCGGGCAAGTAATTTTTAAAGATACGGAATCTGATTTGTGGTTAATGCGTCGGAATGTTTCCTTTAGGCTCTAGAAGACTCTACATACTTAGGGAAGAACAATAGCTTTGCAATTTTGTCTGTTGATAATGATAATGATACAAGGACTTCCACTCCTATTAATGATTCAATCACCACCCCTAAGCTTGGCCATGGTTTGGCTGAGCCTGTTGAGGCTAACTTTCGTCCGGTGTCCCCATGCAATGCCTCTTCTCAAGCTAAAACCAAGAAATGTGATCCCCGCCCTTCACCTCTATTGAGGGAATCATTGAATTTAGGCAACTAACTGCTTTACTATCATCTACTGCTGCGATTGCCCAAGCGGCTGCAATTGATATGTTCTTTTTACTTTGATTACAACACTGCAAATGTTACAGAGCGTGATGTCTAAACACACCACTCCATTAGGGTAACCGCACTGCGATTACTAAGTACGGTATTGATATAAATATTTAGAACGCCAATAACTTAGTTGGCAAATTCCTTGAGATAACCACTTCCGCCAGAACGCAACATTGCCAGCCTCACTTGCAAGCAGTTGCCATAAGTTTGGTCACAGGGTTTGGCCAAATTTCGTTTGGTGCTGTCTACTGTCCCCCTGGTCACTGCATTTTTTGGTCGGCTGAGAAATATCTGCACCTGTTTAGTTCTGTATGTAGCCGCTTCTTTATTGAAGGGAATTTTAAAGCGCACCACAGTTTCTAGGGGTGCAAGGCGATCGTTCCCTCGGGAAACACTTTGAATTGATGTTGCTGACTGAAAAATTCAGATTTTGGCCACTGTCGGACCTACTAATTTTCCTTGGACAAATGACCACCTCCCGACCCCCATTGATTTGGCAGTGTAAAAAGGCATCCCGTGCAACCATCTTACTATCTCAGAGTGCCAGGGCCTTTCTTCTGGTTGTATTTTGCTCCTGATATATTTTTGCGTGACTTATATGATCAAAACCAGGCAACATTTTTTATAAACGAGCTCAGTGCATTTGATCCTAACCAGAATCACGGATTTGCGGCCTCAGAGGTTTTCCCTTAAACGTGGCGATGGCCTATAGTGAATAAATCCTGAAGTATTTGCTGATGATCTTGGGAATTGCTTTACTCCATTTGAATTTGCAACTAGCGAAGAGGTCCAGACAACAATCTCTAGGTTA
Source organism: Drosophila kurseongensis (assembly GCA_018153305.1). NCBI lineage: Eukaryota > Metazoa > Arthropoda > Insecta > Diptera > Drosophilidae > Drosophila > Drosophila kurseongensis. The sequence goes on from JAECXX010000120.1 coordinate 3,918,091, forward strand.
GGGCTTTCCTTTGGCCCTCCAGTTGCTGTCCGTCCAGTAGACGAAGATGAGGGTGATCATATCGAAGATGATGCGTGATCATATAAATCGACTTGTAATTACTAAAGCTCCTGGCATGGACGCTTTGATGGCAAAGTAGCTAAGGCTCTCCCTAGCAACGTCATTCCGAAGCTCTGTCTCCTCTTTAATGGACCTTGGCCATTTTCCAACACCTTGGAAACGTGCATTAGACCCATGCTGCTCGGAATCTTATAGGCCGATTAGGTTGCTGTCCACCTTCTTTAAGACTTTTAACCGATTGGTCTCAATTGTGCTAACAGAGTAGCTAACTATGTTTTGGGTGCTTTTGAAGATCACAAATACTGCTCAGCTGTTTTTAACGACGTTTGACAGGCCTTTGACAGGGTTCGGCACGAAGGACTGTTTTACAAGCTAATGCCGCTTTTGCCTGAAAGGCTCTGGAATCTCATTGTATCGTTCTTAGATAATAGGGAGTTTGCTGTAGACATTCGTGGACACCGTTATGGACTTCGCCCAATTCGTGCTGGTGTCCTGCAGGGAAGCGTCGTTGGTCCTTGGTCATGTATACAATTTACACTTCGGATCTTCCAAACCCAGTTGTTCGTGGTACACTCCTGGCCACATATGCAGATGACACTGCCCTGGCCGCTTCAGAGGTTTTCCGTTAAACGTGGTGATGGGACTTGGGCCCACAGTGCTTCCGAGATTGCTGAAGTATTTGCTGATAATCTTGAAAATCGCTTTACTCCATTTGAATTTGCAACTGTCCCTCCTGTTACTGTCCGTCCAGTAGACGAAGATGAGGAACGTGGTCATATAAAGCGACTGGTTACTACTAAAGCTCCTGGCATGGACGCGATTGATGGCAAAGTAGCAAAGGCTCCGCCTAGCGCTGTCATTGCACAGCTCTGTCTCCTCTTTAATGCTTGCCTGGACCTTGGTCATTTTCCATCACCTTGGACACGCATTTGTTACAATAGTGGCAAAAAAAGAAAAAGACTAATGTTGCCCGGAATCTTATAGGCCGATTAGTTTGCTGTCCACTTTCTCCAAGATTTTTGAGCGAATAATGCTTGGTAGACTTCTAGCTATTAACGCCTTTGAAGACGCACTTCCGAACCACCAGTTTGGTTTCCGTAGTCGCCATAGTGCTATCGAGCAAGTGCACAGAGTAATTAACCATGTTCTGGGGGCTTTCGAAGACCACAAATACTGCTCAGCCGTTTTTCTCGACGTTCTACAGGCCTTTGACAGGGTTTGGCACGAAGGATTGTTCTACAAGCTAATGCATTTTTTGCCTGAGGGACTCTGTAAGCTCATTGTATCGTTCTTAAATAACAAGGAGTTTTCTGTAGATATCCGTGGGCATCATTTTGGATTTGCTCTCCCCCCTGGCCTTTACATTGATAGGAATAGGCTCAAGCATTAAGAAAAGGTGACGTACCTCGGAGTTACCTTAGATCGTCGCCTTTGTTGGAAGGGACAAATTGATCGAGTCTGTGGGTCAGCGAGAACAAAACTTCACAAAATGAACTGGCTCCTTCGTCCATGTATCGGTCTATCCCTTCAAGCCAAGGTGCGGCTCTTTAAGGGTTTGTCTTTACGACATTAAATTGGGGAATCACTTGCAGCAAACGTGGATTACAATGGCTGCTGAGGATAAAGTAGCACCATTATGTGAAAAACCGAGTTATGTTCCAGGACACGTGAGTGCCGACGGTAAAGGAGACGATTTGTAAATCCTCAAGTCGATCCCGGGAACGTCTACTCACACATACAAGACATCTTGCCACACCACTGGGTCGAAGGCTTCTCCGTAGACCACACCCGGCAAAATTATGGATTCTCGGCCGTGACAAACACGATTAAATTATGACCGACTATAACAACACCTGATTTGCCCAAGAATGGAGCACCCGCGAAAAATTCTCAATTTTCCTCTATGCATTTGAGGTGAAAAGACTTTATGTATAATTGAGACATTCATAATTTTGATCTAATTTGTTTTAAATTATAAAACCATTTTTCAAAATTTGTTCCAAGTTGAAATTTATAAGCCGTGGCAAAATCTGTCGAATAATAAATACAGGGTCCTTCGTGTCTTTGTACAGTCCAGGTAATTGTGCTTAATTAAACTTAATCCAATTTTATAAATTATAATTATATTAAAAAAAATAAACTAAACTTACCAAAAGCTTCCAAAATTGTGTTGGCCTCTAAAATCTGCTGCTGAACCCACGAGGAAGTAATTGAAGTGATTGTGCATAAATACTGCAATATAAATTTTGTTGTCTCAGTTTTTCCAGCTCCAGATTCCCCCGATATAACACATGCCTACAAATTTGAGATCAAAATTTATTTTTAATTCATATCACAAGAGTTGGTTGTAGAAATAGTACATTCGATGTAAAAACGCTAAAATATTTTAAACAATTTTTTTTTTCATAATGCATATTTAATAAATAATAATGGTGTTAATGGCGTATTAAAATAAATGAACAAAAATGTAATCACAAAACGTTTACTCTCAACAGGCAAACATGCCCTACACTATCATTGAATAGTACGCCGATTACCCAAGTCAACGAAGTAACGTATCTCGGCGTCCTCCTAGACAGACGACTAACCTGGAGAACCCACATCGAATGCAAGAAACTACATCTAAAACTAAAAGCCAGCAGCTTTCACTGGATATTTAACATTTGATCGCCCCTGCCTCTAGACTACAAGGTCCTGCTCTACAACTCAACTTTCAAGCATATCTGGACATATGGCTCCCAGCTATGGGGGAATGCGAGCACGGTGGTATATTCACAACCAAAACTTCAACAGAGACCTCGGCATTCTTGCAGTTAAAGATGAAATTGACAAACAAAACACGACCTACAAACAAAAACCCTCCGTACACCCAAATCATCTCGCAAGAGGCTTGTCTCGGGTTTCCAGCAGAACCCGCCTTCAACGCAACGACCTTACTCAGAACCAGTCTTATGACTGTTAGTTAGATTACTATAAGATTTGATACCCTTATTGTTAGTATCTGAAAGAAGAAGATTTAATAAATAAATAGCAAAGCAAGTAAAAAAAAATAAATAAATAAATAGCTCAGTGAGCAATAAAAAAAAAATGAGAAAAAATGCATTCCCGCGCAGTTGCGCGGCCTTAGCTTTAAAGTACTTTTTTAGATATAAGCCGAATTAATTGAATAAAGACAACTCAAGCCTACACATCTCAAAAATGTATAATTTTATTCTACCACCGAACACTACATGGTGACAATTATCTGTTACAAAGAAAATCGATCGCAGATTTATGCGAAAAAAGTGGTATAAAGTGCCGAAATACAAAACAAACAAAATTTTTCAACAACAAAAAAAAATACAAGAAGAAACAACAAAACAAAAACAAAAAAAAAACAGAAGCAGAGTTAAAATTTATTTTGGTGAAACACAAGAAGAAACAACAAAACAAAAACAGAAACAGAGCTAAAATTGATTTCCGTGAAACACAAGAAGAAAAAACAAAAAAAAAAAACAGAAGCAGAGTTAAAATTCCGTGAAACACAATGAAAAGCTGTGCGATGACCGGCACCGGTACCGCCTGAGCCCATAGGCCCCGGACAGCAGCAGCAGAAAATAACTAAGTGTGGAAGGCATGGCAAATCCTTCTACACCATCGAGGGAAACATAGTGTGGTAGGCAAACCGCCGACTGCACCAACGCGTGAAATATATGAGTGCGGAAGGCAATCCGCCCTCTTCACCATCGTGGGAGGTATCTGCTCCTGTTCAGCAAAGGGACGCGCCGAGCCTATAGGAAGCCCTGCAGTTGTGTCCCAACGATGGACCTCGCCCCCTCACAATAGCTGAGTACAGGGCACGACAAGAGCGAAACAAGCCGATCCAAAAGAGGAAAAGGAGCGGAAAAAGAGTAAAGTTCCTCCAGCAGCGACGGCTAATAAAGGACTATATTAAAATAGCTAAGACCCCGCAGGAGAAGGAAGCCCACGATGAAAGCATGCAAATCTTAGAAAACGAACATTGCAAACGAGCAAAGTAACGCAACAAGGGCTGCATTTATGCCAATGCCTAAGTTCCCTTTAAACAACCTCTAACTCAAGCCGATGCGCGAAAGCGCTGCTTAAAAATACTAACCACTGATAGGCTTTATACTAAAACAAGAGAGAACGCTATAGTCGGGTGCCCCGACTATCAGATACCCGTTACTCAGGTAAAGGGAGTGCGAGGGAGATGGATATAGAAACTTTGATCACGCATAACTTTTTAACGAATGGTCCGATTTGAAAATTTTTTTTCTACATTTCGATAGGTATTGATAAACACAATAAAACTGCATTTTTACTTTTCCGAAATACTTAAATTTTTAAAATCGTATACCAGCGATTGTGGGCATTAAAGGGGGCGTGGCACCCTTTTGAAATAAACTTGCGCTGCGTAGGAACTCCTAGAATCTACATGCAAAATGCCAATCTTCTAGCTTTTATAGTTTCCGAGATCTCAGCGTTCATACGGACAGACAGACAGACAGACAGACGGACAGACGGACATGGCTAGATCGACTCGGCTAGTGATCCTGAACAAGAATATATATACTTTATAGGGTCGGAAACGCTTCCTTCTACCTGTTACATACTTTTGCACGAATACAATATACCCTTTTACTCTACGAGTAACGGGTATAAACATGTAATTGATATTGATTTATATAGAGCAAACCATTGTAAATCAGTTACATGTAAAATAATAACAACCCTTTAACAAAGTTCGTTTCATTTAAAAAAAAACAAAAAATAAATTTATGCGATTATATTTCCAGATTTCTAAATTTAATATTCAGATTAAAAAACAAAAAAAAAAATCCATAATATATATTTCTTATATAAAGATACAGAATTAGAACTGCCTAAAAATGGGTTGGTTCGGCTCAGATGATAGCCAAACAAAAGCCAATACGGCCAATGTGGTCAATAACGTAAAAATCGTAGATCACACCGAGAAACTCGAAACCATAACGTTACTGCTCCTAATATTGACGATAGCTACAGTCGCGTATGTATGTGAAACACAACAAGATAATTAAGAAGAGATATATTAGCAGAGCGGACAACTCGGTTAAATGCGTAAAATAGTAATTTAAAATTTTTTTTTTTTTTTTTTTTTTAGAGCTTGGTTTTATTTATTGGATCTTCTCTTTATGAGTCTAACAATAAGGTTGCAAATCTTAAAATAATACCTTATCTAACAGTTTAAAATTTAACTGAATAGAGACTACATGGTCCTAATCATTAGCGTTGGATTGGATGGTCGTTGCGGCGAAGACGAGAAGTGCTGGTAACTCGCGTGAGGGCTCTCGCGAGATGATTTGGATGTACTGATAGCCTGTTGTAGTACTTTGTTGTGATTTGTGCTATCTCTTCTCTGACGAGTGATATGTGGAGGTCCCTGTGAATGTTTACATTCCGAACGTACCACGGTGCCCCGGTGATGGTTCTGAGAATTTTCGATTGAGTTCTTTGCATTATATCCACACTGCTGTTACTGGCATTCCCCCACAACTGAGAGCCGTACATCCAGATTGGTTTTAAAACGGTGTTGTATAAAAGTACCTTATAGTCCAGGCTAAGGGGCGAGCGGCTATTGATAAGCCAGTGGAGGCTGTTGGCTTTGAGCTTTAAATGTGTTCTTTTGGCTTCAATGTGGCTGCGCCAAGTAAGACGTCTATCGAGGTGTACGCCAAGATATGTTACTTCATTTGCTGTCGGAACCACTGTGTTGTTTAGAGTAAGTGGAGGGCAGTCTTGCCTGTTAAGTGTGAACGTTACGTGTTTGCATTTTTGTTCGTTAACTTTGATTCGCCAGTCGGATAGCCATTTCTCCACTGCCACTAGGTGTTTAGCGAGTTGCGCCGTTGCTTGCTTGGGACATCTCGAGCGGCTTAGGATCGCTGTGTCATCAGCAAAAGTGGATGTTGTTAGTCTCATGCTCGTTGGGATGTCCGCAGTGTAGATAAGGTAGAGTGTTGGTCCTAACACGCTGCCCTGAGGAACTCCGGCCCTGATGTTGTAATCATCTGACATGGCAGCATTGCATCTTACTGAGAATTTCCTGTTGTAAAGGTATGACTTCAGAAGTTTGTGAGTGTTGGTTGGGAGCATTTCTGTTATTTTGTGCATTAAACCTTCTAACCATACTCGGTCAAAAGCTTGTGATACGTCCAGAAATATCGCAGTGCAGTACTCCCTTTGTTCGAATGCATTTCGGATTTCTGAAGTTATGCGGTTGACTTGCTCGATGGTTCCATGTTTTTCTCGAAAACCGAATTGATGAGTCGGGATTTTGTTGTGTGTTCTGAGATATGGGGTAATATGTGCCAAGAAGCATTTTTCGAAAAGTTTTGATAGGCACGTTAGTAAACTAATTGGTCTATATGATGAAGCAATTGTGCGGTCTTTGCCGGGTTTTGGTATCATTATGATTATCGACTTTTTCCATCTCTCTGGGAAGTGTCCGTGTCTCGTTATTGCATTGAAGAGTTGGCAAATAGCTCGAACTGCACAGAGAGGAAGTTCAATAATCATTTTTGGTGATATTAGGTCGCATCCTGGAGATTTTTTTGGGTTGAGTTGTTCATTTATGACTTTGAGTAACTCATGTGGTCTAAATACAATTGGTTCATACGTAGATGTGTCGATATCTGATGTTGCTGGCAGTGAGATCCCGTTTGATGCTGTATTGGGCTGAAATACATTTTGAAGATGTTCTGCAAATCTGTCGGCTCTTTCTCCGTCGCTGCGCGCCCAGTTGCCTGTGGATGTCCTTATTGGCATTGCAGATTCTAATGGTGCACTGAGTGATGAGTGTGCTCTCCAAAGTGGGAACTTTGAGCTCATTGGGGATAACTGCTCAATGTAATGTTTTTGGGACCTTTCTTCTTCATGACGTAATGCAACTGAGAGCCTCCGTGTAGCATCTTTAAACTTTTGTTTTGCAGATGGTGATCTGTTGGATTGCCAGTCTCGCCGTGAGCGTCGCTTTGCTAGAACAAGCTGTTCTATTTCAACGTTCGTGTATCTATGATTGTAAGCTGTTTTTTGCGTTTGTGGAGTTGACATACGAGCTGCTGCGACCAAGACGGATTCAAGAGTGTTTGTGGATAAGTTGATATCAGCTTCGTCATTCAAACGTGGGTTCAACTCAATATGCGAACTTACATATTTTTTGTACTTAAGCCAATTGGTTTTATTCGTTGTTAGTCTGAATGGTTTATCTACCGCAACTGGATGTAGATTTAGTTGAAGGAGTACAGGCGAGTGATCAGACGATAGATCTGATAAGGAGTTGGCGCTTATCAGGTTGCGTGGAATGTTTTTTTGTGACTGCAAACTCTATCAAGTCTGGCAGTTTTCTGGGATCTGTTGGCCAATATGTAGGTGTCCCAGATGACACACAGTCTAGCTTGTTGCTTGCTTTTATTATTGCATTGTACAACTGCCTTCCCTTTGGAGTAACAAGTCGAGATCCCCAGTGCGTATGCTTGGCATTAAAGTCTCCTGCTACTATAAATTGTTCGCTCAGAGAGTTGAAATAGTCCGTGAATTGGGATTCGGATATTGTAAACCGAGGAGGACAGTAGACGGCGGCAAGATTTAAAGAACGGTGATCCATCTGTACATCTATAGATGTAGCTTGCATGTAGTTAGTGGCGAAGCTATTGTGGAAGCAGTGCTTAATGCGATTTCTAATCAGAATCCCAGTGCCTCCATGTGCTTTCCCGTCTGGGTGATTCGTGTTATAGAAGAAATAGTCTCGAATTTGAAAATTGTATTTATTTGTAAGATGAGTTTCTGCGAGTAGCATTACATCGATATGGTTATTATTTAGGAATTGAGTTAACTCGAGTTTGCGCTGTGAGACGCCGTTGGCGTTCCACAGTGATATACGGAGTGGAGCCATTGATTACTTAGTCTGTTTTTGAGCAACAAGCAGCTCAATCAGAACGTTCTGGTTACGCATAAGATCTTGCATAGTTGTCTGCATGAATGACATGAAATCCATCATACTTTTTTGAAGATTACATATCATTGTTTCAATTTTGTTCGTAGACTGTTCTCCTGGTTGATGAGGGGAAACTGACGATCGTGGCTTGGTGGGAGCGGTACTTTTCAGACCCATTTTTAGAGCATTTGCAAAGCTTTCGGGTTTGTCGGTGAACTCATTGTTTGTTGAAGATTTCACGGCTGTAGGGGGAAGACATCACGCGTAGATTTCATAGGTGTTATATGTGGGCGAGCAGTGGTCACTCTTTGGTGTGTACGACTTTTTAGTTCCTTGTAGACTGGACAGCCCCTGTAGTTAGCCGTATGGTTACCTCCACAGTTTCCACACTTTTTGCTGCTGGGATCCTCTTTATTTTTTGGGCATTTGTGAGAGTCATGAAGGTCTCCACAAGCAACGCATACTGGACGAAGCGTGCAATAAGACCTTGTGTGGCCATATTCCTGACAATTGTTACACTGCACCGGCCCATTTCTTTTATGCGGCTCTTCTACGGTTATTCTGCGGTGTAGTAGGAACTGGAGAGTAAAAATTGGATGCACTTCATTTTTTTTCAGAGGCTTGGATTTGGTTTCGGGTTCAAGTTCTACCTTGAAAAGAGGTTGAGGCTTTCTTTCTCTATTCAAAATGTTAATAACATTTTTTACATTAAAACCTTTCTCCTTCAGTGCGCCTGTAACTTCAGCTGGTGTTACTTCCGGTTCAATACCTTTAAGTACTACCTGCTGGCCTTTACTGCTTTTTAATTGGTACGTGTAGAAGTTTTTATTGTTGTCGTTTAGGTACTTCGACAAAATTTTGTAGTTTACTTCCGTATTAGTCTGAACTTTTGTTTCGTGAATATTTCCCTTTGTTAAAGGAATTATGTGGAAATTGTCTGGTCCGATTAGATTCAGTATCGAGTTTACGAGGGCATTAGAACTTTTCTCTCGAATGTAAATCGGCGGCGGCTTAGGCTTTTTATTGTCCCCTACGATGTATTCAGGAGGTATATCATCGGATTTATCTGCCAAAATAGCAAATCTGTTTGCTTCTATGGGCTTCTCTATTGTAGATTGTTTTGAGGTGCCGCGAGTTATTTTAGCAGAATTACCAAGTCTAGAGTTCTGCGGGCTGAGCTTACGTTTTATTTGTATATACCGATCCATACCTGTCTGTACGGCCGAACTTTGTTTTGAAGAGAGCGCGCTGGTGTAAGGTGCTGCATTATTTGCTTGCACAGCAGATTTCGTTGTTACAGTAGATGGTATTGCGCGAGCAGTCGATACTATTGTAGTTGTTGTAGAAGTTGCCGTTGCAGTTGCTAGTGACGTCACTGTACTGGTGACCGTGGCTAAGCAGGTTGGCATGAGGGAAGGGTATGGGGTTTTGTCCAACAAGAGCGCTGGAGAGCAAGAGCGCGCCCTGCCTAGCGATGTTGGATTGAGTTCATTACTCGGGCTTGGGGTTATTGATCGCGGTTGGTTAGTTTTTGTTGGGTTTGCGGTCGCGTTGTCTTGCATTGACACGATTGAATGGTAGGCGTTGTTACGTTGCAGAGAGAGCCGACGCTCGTCTTGCTGACGTTGGAGCACCGTATGAGTGTCGAATTCACTCATAACTTAATGTTTTAGATTTTCTTCTTGTTTATTTACACAAAAAGTACGAAGTTCATCGCACTAAGCGTCTTTTCGCCCACTGTGTTTTGTTGTTTAGAGTTTGCACTGCTTTTATTTAAATTTTCGTTGACGATAAGAAGACAGGAAAAACACGTCTGCACTCGCCGACGTTCGCAATCGAATGTCAATTTAAAATTGAATACCATCATTATACCCGTTACTCGTAGAGTAAAAGGGTATATTGTATTCGTGCAAAAGTATGTAACAGGTAGAAGGAAGCGTTTCCGACCCTATAAAGTATATATATTCTTGTTCAGGATCACTAGCCGAGTCGATCTAGCCATGTCCGTCTGTCCGTCTGTCTGTCTGTCCGTCTGTCCGTCTGTCTGTCTGTCTGTCTGTCCGTGTGAACGCTGAGATCTCGGAAACTATAAAAGCTAGAAGATTGGCATTTTGCATGTAGATTCTAGGAGTTTCTACGCAGCGCAAGTTTATTTCAAAAGGGTGCCACGCCCCCTTTAACGCCCACAATCGCTTATATACGATTTTAAAAATTTAAATATTTCGGAAAAGTAAAAATGCAGTTTTATTGTGTTTATCAATACCTATCGAAATGTAGAAGAAATTTTCCAAATCGGACCATTCGTTAAAAAGTTATGCGTGATCAAAGTTTCTATCTCCATCTCCCTCGCACCCCCTTTACCTGAGTAACGGGTATCTGATAGTCGGGGCACCCGACTATAGCGTTCTCTCTTGTTTTTATATTTCTTTCATGCCTAAAATAGCCATTATGAGTACCCAGGAGATAATTCAGAAAGTTTATCAGAGGGGTCCTTTTTTTAGGGAACGTGTCCAAACACTTGTCTCCACCGTTCCAATTAGCATTTACGAATTATAAAATAAATATATGGACACTTTTAATGTGGACATTTCACCCCTGATACATTGCTCAGCTACACAAAAGTCGATTGTAGTAAGCACTATACAGGGCGTTCTGGTGAAATCAGTAATAGAGGAACACGCCACATTAGGTAGGAACCTAGTAATGGTAGCATATAGAAAATAATTCAGATCCATACAATAATGGAATGGAGTGAATTATATAAGGAATTAAATATCTTAAAAAGTGACTTCGAAAAATCGTATAAGTCGCTAACCCAAAATCGGCCAATACATCGAGCCACATTAAGTAAACACGTCGAAATATTAGTGACCCGCTTTAATGCAGCACGTACGCTAATATACGGCAACAGAGAAAAATTAGATAAATACCATTGGACTCAAGTATCTAAGTTTCTAAACAGACAGCGATCGAGTTTAATAACAATAAAGCAAAGGTACAACTTAACCATTTCTGTACCGACCATCCTAAATTCTCCGGCGACCCTAGAATCCGAAGACGATCCAGCAGAGACAGAAGATTCTGACTCTGCAAGTCAAGAAATAGAAGAAAAAGACATAAATAACCTAACTGTCCCCGCTGTTCTCATTCAATCTGAATCATCAGATCAAGAACAGTCAGATTCTGATACAGTTAACAGTGTAATAGAGCAAAAGCCCTACACCATGGCCGACGAATCAGCTGCCAAGAGGGCATATGTCTAAGAAATTGCTCACGCGGTGCCTGACTTGACGGAAGAAAAATAAATCTTCAAAGATTTATTACGGCAATAAACCTGGTGAACATGACTAAAGGATAATACGAACAATTTGCTGTAGAGGTTATTAAATCAAAAACAAGGGGATCAACCCTACACAAAGTCAGTAATGACTTTGTAAGAGGTTTGCAGTAGAACTATGCATTTTAGATGTTACTTTAAATATATTTGTAGCTTTGGCTGAAACTTTAATTAACCCTCATTTCCACACCACCCGGAGGTAGAGGATACGGCGCGTTTTTTTTATGTGGTTTCCCCCAAATAGGGGGATCAACAAATTTTCACATTCAATATAAAAAATTAAAATTCCGAGAAAGGCGAACTAAAATAATAATATTATTGCTCACATACGGTTATACACCAAAATACACGGTTATGCAAAGAAATTTTCCTATTAATTGGCAAAGAGAGGATCATATAAAAACACAACTCGCGGCAAATTTTCTTGATACGACTCTGACCAAATTGAAAGTTTCCCCGTTCACTTCTTCTTTTGCGCACTTGCTGCACTCTTTCCTCTCTCTCTATCTACTGCGATCTCCCGCTCTTATGTTTCCTAAGAGAGCGTGGCAAAACACTGTAAAAATAAACACCGCAAAAAACAATTTGAATGGCATATTTTTACTACACTATCAAAAAACCGGGCCAAATAGATTTTCGCCAAAAAAACGTCTTTTCGTATTCTGGCAGCAATAACTGTATAGAGCACTCAAAAAACATTCCAAAACCATTTAAATTGTTATAATTTTTAGGTCCATAAAGGCGCACTGGAAAAAAAGTAACCCAAGATCTTTATCGTTGCTTTCGCTTTTTTGCTGAAATATAAAAGAAAATGCATATTAATGCATGTTAAAGATCTGACCCACACAGCTATGAATACATGAAACACGACAGCACTGAAAAAACAACAAAAAGTTTTTAGTTATTATTTTTTGCTGAAATAAGAAAGAAATAAAAAAGCAGACACAGTTTTAATTTTTAAATTTTTGGTTTTTATTTGGTGCCATAAAATGCCGATTCCAGTCGGCTAAGTCGGGTATACAATTCGTGATTATCCTGCCTAGCCTTAAACAATTTTTTTTTAATTAAAAAAAATATATGCAAGCGTATGCTGGATAAGACGGCTACTTTTTAATCGGGTATTAAAAATAGTAAAAAGTTAAAAATTTAAGCGGTCATATTTTTTAAACATTTATTATGCTTTTAACTAATTTGGGGCACTTTGTTAGGGGGTGGGTCACCAATAACGTTTGACGTTATTGATATTTTTGACTGGGTGTTAAAAATACCTCAGTAAAATTGATATATGTGCAAAGAGTTTTTGTTGTTTTTTGTTTAACTTCTTCATGTTACATTTTTATATTATTTTTATTTATGTAGGTAGTATGTGTACAAAATGAATGAGCTTCAAATATATTTAATAAAGCCTTGTTTCATATTTAGAAAATAACTTAAAATTATTGTTCATGGAAAATTGATAAATGTGCAAAATTGACTTGATTAGAAAAAAGTTGTATATACATTTATAATATAACTGATTAATTTTTTTTAGTATGATATAGTGTCTCCTTTTTGTTGCTCCACTAATTGCAATCGTTTAGGCATTGAATTAACCAAGTGCTCCAGGACAGGTCTATCAATGTTTGCCAATTTCTTAACAATTGCCACCTTTAAGTCCTTTAAGGTCTCAAATTGCCTTCCACCTTCGAAAACTTTAGCTGATAGGATGCCCCAAAGATCCTCAATCAGATTTAAGTCCGCACTTATAGCAGGCCACTGCATCAAGGGTATTTTCTTTTGATTCCAGAAACGTCTTTGTGTACCATGCAACATGTATAGTAGCGTTATCCTGTTGAAACACAAAATCCTCGCAATGCAACTTTTCAGAAAATGGTATAAGTTTACTTTCTAAGAGATTCGTATATATTTCCGCATTCATGCGACCTGGTACAAAGCATATTGGCGATTTTCCAAACAAGCTAAAAGCTGCCCAAATCATAAGAGAGCCACCACCATGGTTGCGCCTGTGGCAAGTCAGACGGGGATGCCCGGGGTCTCGCCAAAACTTTTGGTTTCCATCTGGGCCGTCTAAATTCAATTTTTTCTCATCACTAAAGACGACATTATAGAATTTACTATCAAAAAATGTATATTTTTCATAAAAGGCAAGTCGGGCCATTTTATGGCGTTAATAGCTTAGGTTTTGGTACCTTAGCTTCATATCGGAGATGTAACTCCTTTCGGCAAATTTGCTGCACCCTTTTCCGAGTTATTGGCAGCAAATGAAGAACTTTGCACATTTATCAATTTTCTATGAAGCGCATCACTTTGCGTTCTTCTTTATTCTAACGAGGCTTCAGAATTGGATCTGATAAGAAATCAATGTATGAGGAAACATGAATACATATAAAAGAACAATTTGTATACTCAAAATATAACTGTCGCTATTAGAACGACGGTAATATCAAAAACAAAATGTGCACATATATCAATTTTACTGAGGTAGTAAAAAGCGGTAAAATTTTTTAAACCTTTATAATGTCTTAAACTATTTTTGAAAATTTTATTCTAAGGTACGGTCCAATGAAGACGTTCATTTCGGACATGGGAACAGAATACAAAATTCAATTATACAAGACTTATGTAAATACCTAAAAATCTAAATTTTAACTTCAACAGCCTACCACCACCAGACAGTTGGAACAGTAGAGAGAAGTCATAGAACTTTCAACGAGTACATACGTTCATATATATCAGTTGATAAAACTGACTGGGACGTTTGGCTTCAATATTTTGTATACTGTTTTAACACTACCCCTTCTATGGCACACAATTATTGTCCGTATGAATTTGTATTTGGGAAAACTAATAATTTGCAAAAACATTTTAATAGTATAAATAATATAGAAGTAATCTACAATATAGAAAATTACGCTACAGAAAGTAAGTACAGATTAGAAATAGCACATAAAAGAGCAAGAATTATGATAGAGGAAAATAAAAAGAGGAGTAAAGAATTTTATGACCATACGGCTAACGACATAGACATAGCAATATGATTTAAGTTTTATTAAAACACGAAACAGTGCATAAGTTAGATACTAAATATACAGGTCCGTATACAGTTACGGAAATAGGGGAAAACGAAAATATTACGATTACTAGCAGCAGAAATAAAAAACAAACTGTTCATAAGCATAGATTAAAAATTTTTGTAGAATAGATATTTGTGGTATGGCCACACACACATAAAAAGAAAAATAATAATGAATCCAAACAAAAAAGTTTACAATTTATTTCCTTTACTATAACTTAAATAATAAATATATGAATGAATATAAATAAAAAAAAAACAAAAAAAACAATTATTAAAAACAGAATTCTTCACTTAACAAACAAAAAAAAATTATTATTAATAATCGCATAAATTTTTCTAATATTTTTTACCTTCTTAATTTTTTCTAATATTTCTATTATACAAAAAAATTATTATTAATAATCGCATACATTTTTCTAATATTTTTTACCTTCTTAATTTTTTCTAATATTCCTATCATACACATAATATATAAAAACAAAAAAAATAATAATAAATAATTAAAACATTTTAAAATTTTTCTAAATATTCAAACTTTATAAACTTTAAAATAACTTCATTTTATTACGTTATTTTTTAAAAGGAGGGAGATGTAGTATGTACACATATAACCAATACCCACTGTTCCAAGAGTACTTAAGGGATACGCACTGTAACACTTTGTTGCATGTGTTTACATAAACACAAGGCATGGTTCGAGTTGACCGTAACACGATCAGCCGAGCTCTACCTCGAAGAATATAAGTGCATACTACCAGTACATACTACCTCTCTCGATCTCTCCATAATTTGTGCAACGGTAGCAAGAGCAAAGGTCTCTGCCACCACCAGCGCAATAACAACGGCGATTTCAGCTACTGCAGCGCCAAATTCTGTCAATATCGGTAATACTAAAAATCAACCAGACAAAGATGAATCGATACATCCAAATTAAGTGCAAACTTAACACACAAAATAAAACAAGCGGCGGAATCCTTATTATAAAGCATTTTATTTCTTTTTGTCTGAATACATACATACATATTTTCTTATTACGCTACGTAAAGATGGACCTTGGTTTCATGTATTGTAGCTGGTAGTGAGTGCTCTTTTCTGGGGCAATTCAAGTGTGTCGTCCTCGGAGACTCCGTCGACCCAGTGGTGTGGGAAGATGTCTAGCTAGACGGTTCGACCATCAGCATACTTCTGAGAGCCTTTGTAATGCACGCTTGCACCCGTTTTAGTGATGAATCATAGGTAGAGCCCTACCAAACCCTTTGCCAAACCCCGACGTACCCTGTCGAACCTTTTCTTCTTTCCGTCAGTCGCAAGTCCCACATCTACGTTTAAAGCAAAACCCCTGAAGCGGCTGTCTTTTTAGGTTGCGGGTGCATTTCTGCCGTGTAACTCCGAAACAGGATCACTTGCACTGACCTTGTCCATAATAAATTCTGACTTGTCCGAAGCTCTGACATATTAGTCTTCCACCTTGCCATATCGATTGTGTGCCTCGTCCTCATCCAGACGCGACGGAGTTAATGGGCTTTTTTTGGCCAAGGCAGCGATTACCGTCTTCGAAAAATACCATGATGGAGGAATAATAAGTATTCTGCTAACAGGACAGGCAGATCTGGTCAACTGAGACCTCAGCAAAGAAATCGACATCCACGAAAAAAGAAGAGTGTTGCTTTAGAGTCAGGACGTTAATTCGGGCACCGATATTTTTCGTCACCGAAGGACCGTATAGGAAGCAACACTGAGATATATCAATAGAAAAATGTGAACTTAGGTAAGCTGGTTGCGAGGAATGCCTCTATACAGGGGGCATTAATTCAAGCAAACTGCGTAAGTCTGCCAGTGGCCAAAACTTCAAAATGTACCTACAGAAGCCCATTCGGACGACCCAATTTTTAAACACATTTTCGATGGTATGGCCCTCAATGGCCCTGATGGCGACTTCAATCTCTTGCTTTAGGTCATCAATCGCCTCTGGGTGGTTGACTTTATAGGGTCGGAAATGTTTCCTTCACTGCGTTGGAAACTTTTGACTGAAACTATAATACCCTCTGCAAGGGTATAAAAAAGGAAAAATTTAAAAACTGAAAATTTCGGGGTTATATATAATTATAATATAAAATATATATTATAATATATAATATAATATATATATAATATAACATATAATTGATACAAGAAAAAATGTATCAAATAATAAAAATGCACAGTTATGCTGACAAGAGAGACGTGCGCGCGAGAGACAAGTTTTAGGGTAATAGAACCCTAGAAACCTTTACATGGTGGTCAATAATCATTTTTCTCTCCTATTGAAAATAAAGAACTTGGCATAATTAATGCTTCAAAAGAAGCTTATAAAATTAAGGCTTTGGACGTATTCATTTGAGGGTTCGGGAGTCAAATTCCCAAACTATTAGACATACGTTAACTCAAAAATCTGTCGGAAGCATATTCGTTATGCCTCAAATTATAAAAAATTGGTTGCAAAAGCCCAACCCCAACCCAAAATTATTTAATAATTGGTCCCCGCGGTTTCGATAAAATTACCAACAGGGCGAGTAGGTTTGTCAGAGCACATCAAACTTACGACAGACCTCCAGCAGATAACTCATATATTCAACAGTTAAGGGGGTCTTCTAGTCTAGAGGCTTGAATTTCGACCTTTATTTAACAATTAATAAAAAAAAGTAATGAACAGTTGTGTTTACCTTTGTGCTCTGAGTTTTTGTATTTTTTTAGTGATTTTGTGCGAGTGTTTTGTGTTTATTTATTTACAAAGCTCAATTTAATATTTGTGTTGGAAATTTTAAATAGATCTCCCAGTTAACGGGTATGTGTTTTTAATTGTTTTAACATTTCTATTAGATTTGTTTAATCTTGTAGCTTTGTTAGTGTAATTTACGCTCTCTATACTTGCTAGAACTCTTTTACTCCCTCTCAATCTCTCCCGCTTTATTTTATAACTGTAATTTACTCTCTATGAACTTCTGGTAGACTTTTTCGTTTATTTATCTTTATTGATTAAAGTTGTTTGTGTTGCACAAGCCACGCTCAGTCGATATAAGATTTATTCTCTCGTGCTCTCTTTATTCGATTTAATTCGTGATCTCGCGCTCTTACTTTTTTCTTGTGTTTTGTCCCCTTGTGGTTTTTGAATTTGATCCCAGTGCCAAATTTACTTTGAGGTATTTTTCATATTCTTATTTTTTTATTTTTTGCTTTAAACTTACAATGGCTCTTGTCTGTTCTAAAAAAAATTGTACTCTTGCGTCTTCAACTAAAGACCCTTTTATTATTTGTTGCTGGCTCTGCGATTCGATGATGCACGTTAAATGTGCAGGATTTACTGGCAGAGTCAAAGATTTCATTGATCTTAATTCTGGTCTCATGTGGTCATGTGGGTCCTGCAAGGAAATGGTAGTTGAGATGAGCGGCTTTATGAAGCAGACTCAAAACAGCCTATTGAATATCTCAGGAGCTTTTAAACAGCTCAATGAGGGGTTCAATTCCGTCTGTGCCCAGTTTAATAATAAAAAATTATTAACCGAGTCGCCTAAACGTAAAAAAGCCAGTTTAACCGCCGTTAATATGATTGTGGAATCCACCCCAAATACGAACTTGGCAGCAGTTTCTGTTGACACAGGGGTAAATGAACCAACTGTGCCGATGGATACAGCTAGTTCGGGTGGAACCTCTGTTTCCAGAATAAAATCTACAGTACTGCCTAAGTCAAAGAATTCGTTGCCGACCGTACCTACAGGTACAGTAGGCACCGTTCCTGGTTCTCAGCCCAATGTGGTTCAGACTGCTGCTGGGGGGCGTAAGAAACTTTCAGTTGTTCCACAAAGGAAGCAATTATTTGTTTCTAGATTCACCCCAGATACTACATTTGAGGATGTTTTGGAATTTATACGTGAAAAATTCCCATCCGAGGATATTGCAGTTGAACAATTTCGATTTTCTTACGCTCGTAGGATATCGTCTTTTAAAATATCTGCTCCGCCAGA
The DNA here is from genome assembly GCA_018153305.1 of Drosophila kurseongensis. Taxonomy (NCBI): domain Eukaryota; kingdom Metazoa; phylum Arthropoda; class Insecta; order Diptera; family Drosophilidae; genus Drosophila; species Drosophila kurseongensis. The sequence continues at coordinate 3,936,540 of JAECXX010000120.1, forward strand.
TGTGTTTAATGTGTTACTTTCTGAAAGTTTTTGGCTTAATGATGATTTAGTAATTAAAGAATTTGTTCCAAATAAACCGAGAACAAATAACAGGCCTTCCACTGTGCCAAAAAACTAAAAAGTTTATTCTTAGCGTATCAAAATGTTAGGGGACTAAATATAAAGCTACACAAGCTTTTTGCCGACTCCTCTGCATTCACCGAAGATATTTTGGCTTTTACGGAAACTTGGCTAAAACCAGAGATATCTGACTCTGAAGTTCTGTCAAATAACTTTAAGACTTATAGGACCGATCGCTCCTCACGTAGGGGGGGCGGTGTACTGATTGCCGTTACCTCTAGCCTAACATCCGAAAGAATTCTCACTCATATCCCTAACGAAATTGAATTTGTAAGTGTGAAAGTTTCCTTGCCATCTTTATCTATTTTTGTTACATGTTCCTATATTCCACCTGGCTCTGATCTAGTAATTTATGAGCACCATCTGTCCGCAATAAAATCCGTAATATCCCTTCTTTCTAATAGAGACCTTTTGATTGTTTTGGGTGACTTTAATCTACCTGATATTTCTTGGTCTCCTCCCACTGACTCACTTGTCGCTATACCTTTATCTGCCAATGATTTTGTAGATGGCCTTTTAGAATTATCGTTACAGCAAGTAAGCTTTATACGAAATTCTTTAAATAGACAATTAGATCTTGTGTTTGTTTCAGACCCGTCCGAGGTCACGGTATGTAGAATTGACGCTCTTGTTGTACCTGAAGACCGATATCATCCAACAATGGAATTGACAATTTGCCTCCCCTGCTCTGATACCCTCTCTCCTTTAGTGCCCCCAACTAAAATGAGATGTTTTCGTAAATGTGACTATAATAAACTTAACGATATGATTTCTCATTATAATTGGACAGACTTGTACAATTGTACAGGCATTAATAGTGCCACTGAACTATTCTATATAGCGTTAAATACTTTTTTTAATGAATGCGTTCCTGATAGGTTACCTTTAAACCTAAACAGGCCTCCTTGGTTTACCAATGCGCTTCAAAGACTTAAAAACCTTAAATCAAATACTTATAAAGAGTATAAAAAATCGGGTAAGCCATCAGATTTTTCGAAATATGTAGTGGCTCGATTGGATTTTAATGTTCTCAACAGTCATTGCTATTCTTTGTATCTAAATCGATGTAAATTTGAATTTTCAAATGATCCGAAACAGTTTTACAACTTTGTTAATGCCAAGCGTAAGTCATCGGCATTGCCTTCATCGGTACGTCTAAACGCAACGGAGGCATCGACGGATTCCGACATTGCTGAATTATTTGCTGAGTTTTTCCAAACCACTTATAGTTCGACAGCTTGGTCAAATTCTAACTACCCTAATCCCTTAAATAGGGCAAATTGTATTTTTACCCCTTTAATTACTGAAAACTCTCTCTTAATAGATTTAGAAACAACAACGCCGACTTATTCTCCCGGTCCAGATGGACTTCAAGTTTTGTGCGTCAACCATTTGTAAACCGATTCTTAAACTTTTAAATTTGTCTATTTCATCATCAGTTTTTCCAACTATCTGGAAGGACTCTTTTATTATTCCACTTCATAAAAAGGGTGCGAAGGCTGATGCCAAGAATTATAGAGGTATTTCCAAATTGTCGGCAATTCCTAAAGCATTTGAACGTATTATCACTTCTCATTTGCAACATTTATGTTCCTCGCTTATATCACCGTGTCAGCATGGTTTTGTTAAGCGAAGATCGACCACCACCAACCTTCTTGAATTGTCATCTATTGTAATAAATGGATTTCAGAAAAAAATGCAGACTGACGTATATATAACGTCAGATTTTAGTAAGGCCTTTGACTCCGTCAACCACTCTCTTCTCTTATTCAAATTAGATCTGCTTGGGTTTCCTGGTAATCTATTAACTTGGATTTCAAGTTACTTGAATGGTAGGACTCAGAGGGTTATATTCAAGAACTCTGTTTCAAAATTGATCTACGTGACATCTGGAGTCCCTCAGGGAAGTCATCTAGGCCCTTTGCTGTTTACTTTGTTCATCAACGATCTTCCCTCTATCATAACACATTCTCGTGTACTAATGTATGCTGATGATGTTAAGCTTTGTTTATCATATAATGATAAAGCGTCGGGACTTAACTTACAGTCAGATATTGACTGTTTTCATGAATGGTGTGAGTACAACCTTTTAAAGTTGAACTACCTTAAATGCAATGTTATGACTTTTTATAGGGGTACTCCTACGTTTATTAGTTATTCTCTTGAAAATAGTTCACTCGACCGAATATATTCAGTTAACGATTTAGGTGTTCTTCTGGACCCTAAACTTAAATTTGACTGCCACATAATGTCCACTATTAATAAAGCCATGAGTGTTCTTGGTTTTATAAAGCGTTGGTCAAAAGAATTTGATGACCCTTATACGACCAAATTATTATTTACCTCCCTTGTCCGTCCTATTTTGGAATATTGTTCGTCGGTTTGGAGTCCACAATATCAAGTGCACATTGACCGTATTGAGTCGGTACAAAAAAAGTTTCTTTTATTTGCCCTTCGTAGTTTGAACTGGGATCAAAACGTAAGGCTACCTTCCTACCAGAGTAGATTACTGTTGCTTAATTTACCTACACTTGTAAATCGTAGAAAAATGCTTGGCACTATTTTTATGCATAATCTTATAAGAGGTGATGTTGATTCTGCAGAACTTGTAAACCGCCTAACTTTCAATGTTCCTGTTAGACTATCACGAAATTATATCCCTCTAAATTTGCCACGATGTTCATCAAATTTTTGTCTGCACGAGCCCTTTCGCGTTCTATGTAATACTTATAACAACCTTTATCAACTAATTTGCATTTCCACTTCTATCCCGTTATTAAAAACTAATATTTTAACTCATTTGCTTTTCTCTTAATTGTGCCTTTTATTTTCACTTGTGTCTTGTCTCTACTTAATTTATGTATTTTCCTCGCGAACTCGCATTTTTTGCCCAAATTGATAACAGGGCCCGCGCGTAACAAGCACGTGCTTGGTGTCGTTGGGCCACTTGTTTGTACTGCTCGTAGTGCATCAACGTCCATCAGATATATTTTTAGTATCCGTTTTTTTATCATTTGCTTATTAAACTTAAAGAAGTACATCAAATAAATTTGAAAAAAAATTGTTTTCATTAAGTTATTCGTTCTTGAAAAAGACGGGCAAAAAAACAGGCCGTGTCCTCGTCGCCATGATTTCTATGTTTGTCGTTATTTGAAAATTAAAACAATGATAGATTCTTTATGAGAACGAATGTCGCTATGGCATGAAGCACCAAAAAAAAGTAAAATTTTTTCATCCACTAATTTTTTTTTCACTAATTTTTTAATTTTGTCGAATTTTTATTTTTATTTTTTGTTGGTTCTGGCGATAGAGCTATATTTAAAACATATTTATGCCAAATTTCAAGTAAATCGACTGATTAGATCTTGAGATATATTGGCGACCGCATCAAAAAAAGTAGTTTCGAGAAAAACGCGATTAAAGTTTTACGTTAAGTTTCGGGCAGCGTAACTGATGTTACGTATAAATTACATTCCCTTAATCAGCTATCCCAGCTCCATAGAATGACCCCTTTTCACTTACATTCCGCCGCAGACACCGTTAAAATTACGCATTACCTGGAGGGCAAAACTTTACAAATTTGGGTGGTTCCGAAGGAACAGAAACCAAATGGGAAAAACAAAAAATTTCGCCATGAGATTGATTTTAAGCGGGTTAACGATTTCAGATACTTTCCGATTCCGGATATCAATTCTACATTAGCCAGTCTGGTAGAAGGTAAATACTTCACCACACTTGACTTAACGTCAGGATTCCACAAAATTCAATTGAAGGATTCCGACATTCCAAAAACAGCTTTTTCCACTCTGCATGGAAAATACGAATTCTGACGTCTCCCCTTGCGGCTCAACATTACTCCTTCTATCTTTCAACGTACGATTGACGATGTGCTGAGAGAGCACATTGGCAAGACATGCATATTGACGACCACAATGTCTTTCGTTAGAACTATGAAACTAAAAAAGGCAAGGCTGCAGTAAACTGGTAGAATCAAATTTCCTAAAAACACATGTTGAAGTCTAGTGTTATGTGGATTTGTCCGACAAGGAAGAACTCTGAGCGCCCAGGTGTAAGAAAATATTTATATACGACGAAATTTGCTCTTAAGTAAAAATAATTAAATAAGCAATAATTGAAGTTTAACGTTTAATTTTTTTCCTGTCTTCCCCGTCGCCGTGAGCATGTGGTGACCGCCGTCCATATTTTCAAGCGTCTGGCGTGTCAACAGCGTCTTCGAACTGGCACACATCATCGACATGACCGGGATACAACGATTCATGGCAGAACTGGACGAACAGGCCGCTATGATGACAGACAGGAGAATAGCAGCCTTGGGAATCCACTATTTGAAAGATGCGTCAGAAGGAATAAACAAACTAACAAGCACTATCCATAGATTGGATGGGGTCCCCCGATTCTGCGGATTAAAACGCCATCTTAACGGCCAACAGATCAGGATTAACACTGGATTTATGACTCAATTCACGCGTTTATGCAAGCACAAAAATCATTTACAAGGCCATCATCGTAACCAACCAAATTGTGGAGGTTATCAAGCATGCCACCTACCTAAATCGGAAAGAGTAAATTCCATTATTTTTGGATCACGAAGCGGGGGACTCGATTCTGAAAGAGTTTAACAGTCTCCAAACACCAAAATGCGGTCGAGGTGGTTGAATTCTTAAAATCGTCCATAGTTACCAATGGAACATTGTGTATGGCATTCCCGAAGGTCGCGCCGGATTTATTCACCTCTTTCCGAAGTGGTGCTGGAACACAATAAACTAGCCATTATCGCCATCGCGACGTAAGCTTTACTAGGAGACTGCCTTTTCATTGCCAACGCATCTAAGTACCAAAATAAATATTTACTAAAATTAAAGGAAGATAGCTGCATTTATGGGCGGACACGCCGACACGATGGAGCATTCTTATAGAACAATTTTAACGGCACCGTAACAATTGAGCTCAGGGCTATTACAGTTGGCTATGTCAGCCGTTTTAACACAAGTGTCGGCCACTAAGTTGTCCCTAGAGTAGGTGCACGAAGTATGCCTTCCAAACCTGCGGAATAGGTTCAAAATGGCTGGAAGCCTACTTTATTCCTCGATCACAAGGTTACCGCAGTAGCGCTTACTCTCATCCTTATATATCAATCAATCAACGAATTGTCACCTAATTATTCAATAATCTTAAGTTAAAGTTATTGTGGAAGGAGACAGATCCTCTCTCTTCTGATTGGTTTCACGAAAATAATTAGCCGATATGGCCTGAAATTCAAATTCATCCGATAATGCACTGGTGTAAGGAACAAGGACATACAAAAAAAGGTTTAAGGGAACAGCCTGCCTGCCAACACAGAGCAATCACACCGAAGGCGGCTTTATACATTCCGAGGGTTGTGACCCAAAGATTTAAGTCTCACACTAATTTTGGTTATCTCAGTTGATGCAGGGGGCTCGGTCTGAGGAACTTGTGAGATAGTTCTGAAGCCGCCTAGCTGGGGCGACCGTGCGGGTCGCAGGTTGCGGATAGCGGACGACCTCATACACACCACCTACCCACTTCCTCTCCCAAACAACATCTCACTCCGGGCCGGAGTACGGTGTAATTCGGACCGTGCCAAGAGTCAGCCTGGCTGGGGGCCCGGATCAACAACTAGCTGAGTCTCAAACGGTGGGCTCAGGGAGATGGCGACCCCCTGTTCTATCTACCGCCTTACCCGGGTACCGCGGATCTCTGCCCGGGCGGACCTTTCCCCTTCTCCGCAGCTCGTGGGACCAATTATTGAAACAATAAATAAAAATACAAATAAGAAAACGGAGAGGGGAACTCCACAAAAATCCGGCGCTGCAAAGATGAACGATGGTTCCACTGCAAGCACCAGTAGGGCTCAGAAAGGGCCCCATCCCAAACTAGGGATGTCGGGGGACAGAAAGACTGTCGCTAACGCCTCCGCTATGTGCGCATCTGCGCCAAAACCAGCGGTAGGCGCAGAAAAGTTGATCGGGTCACCCGCTGGTGTAAAGAAGTTCACATACGCAGAGAGACGTACTGCCGCCCAAACCCTGCGCTCGCATGCCAGAAGCAATGTCGCCACGCCTTCGCCCGAATGGCTAAAGCAGGTAGAGTGGGCAAGGACGGTGTTTCCTAACTATGGGCAAGAGAAGCCCCAGCAAGAAGGTGCTCAGGCGAAGAGGCAACGCTCCATAGAGCTGCCCGGTCCGTCGGCGAAGAGATCGAAGATCCAGCCGTCTCCTTTGCCGAGATTACCAAAGATCGGGTCCTACTTGGACTTATAGACAGGGGAAATCCCGAGAACAGGATCCCCAGAAATAAATGGAAGGCGGTTGAGTCCAAGCTGTCTCTTATTTGCCTGCGTATGGTACGCGAGAAGCCCGGTTCAGCGCCTTGCTGTATGGACGCGGGCTGGTACCAGAGCAGTGTAAAAGTGGTGGCCTGCGATAATCAGCGATCAGCTGACCTATACAAACAGGTGGATGGGGTCCCCCGATTCTGCGGATTAAAACGCCATCTTAAAAGCCAACAACGTCATCAGAAGCAACAACGGCCAACAGATCAGGATTAACACTGGATTTATGACTCAATTCACGCGTTTATGCAAGCACAAAAATCATTTACAAGGCCATCATCGTAACCAACCAAATTGTGGAGGTTATCAAGCATGCCACCTACCTAAATCGGAAGGAGTAAATTCCATTATTTTTGGATCACGAAGCGGGGGACTCGATTCTGAAAGAGTTTAACAGTCTCCAAACACCAAAATGCGGTCGAGGTGGTTGAATTCTTAAAATCGTCCATAGTTACCAATGGAACATTGTGTATGGCATTCCCGAAGGTCGCGCCGGATTTATTCACCTCTTTCCGAAGTGGTGCTGGAACACAATAAACTAGCCATTATCGCCATCGCGACGTAAGCTTTACTAGGAGACTGCCTTTTCATTGCCAACGCATCTAAGTACCAAAATAAATATTTACTAAAATTAAAGGAAGATAGCTGCATTTATGGGCGGACACGCCGACACGATGGAGCATTCTTATAGAACAATTTTAACGGCACCGTAACAATTGAGCTCAGGGCTATTACAGTTGGCTATGTCAGCCGTTTTAACACAAGTGTCGGCCACTAAGTTGTCCCTAGAGTAGGTGCACGAAGTATGCCTTCCAAACCTGCGGAATAAGTTCAAAATGGCTGGAAGCCTACTTTATTCCTCGATCACAAGGTTACCGCAGTAGCGCTTACTCTCATCCTTATATATCAATCAATCAACGAATTGTCACCTAATTATTCAATAATCTTAAGTTAAAGTTATTGTGGAAGGAGACAGATCCTCTCTCTTCTGATTGGTTTCACGAAAATAATTAGCCGATATGGCCTGAAATTCAAATTCATCCGATAATGCACTGGTGTAAGGAACAAGGACATACAAAAAAAGGTTTAAGGGAACAGCCTGCCTGCCAACACAGAGCAATCACACCGAAGGCGGCTTTATACATTCCGAGGGTTGTGACCCAAAGATTTAAGTCTCACACTAATTTTGGTTATCTCTGTTGATGCAGGGGGCTCGGTCTGAGGAACTTGTGAGATAGTTCGGGTCGCAGGTTGCGGATAGCGGACGACCTCATACACACCACCTACCCACTTCCTCTCCCAAACAACATCTCACTCCGGGCCGGAGTACGGTGTAATTCGGACCGTGCCAAGAGTCAGCCTGGCTGGGGGCCCGGATCAACAACTAGCTGAGTCTCAAACGGTGGGCTCAGGGAGATGGCGACCCCCTGTTCTATCTACCGCCTTACCCGGGTACCGCGGATCTCTGCCCGGGCGGACCTTTCCCCTTCTCCGCAGCTCGTGGGACCAATTATTGAAACAATAAATAAAAATACAAATAAGAAAACGGAGAGGGGAACTCCACAAAAATCCGGCGCTGCAAAGATGAACGATGGTTCCACTGCAAGCACCAGTAGGGCTCAGAAAGGGCCCCATCCCAAACTAGGGATGTCGGGGGACAGAAAGACTGTCGCTAACGCCTCCGCTATGTGCGCATCTGCGCCAAAACCAGCGGTAGGCGCAGCAAAGTCGATCGGGTCACCCGCTGGTGTAAAGAAGTTCACATACGCAGAGAGACGGACTGCCGCCCAAACCCTGCGCTCGCATGCCAGAAGCAATGTCGCCACGCCTTCGCCCGAATGGCTAAAGAAGGTAGAGTGGGCAAGGACGGTGTTTCCTAACTATGGGCAAGAGAAGCCCCAGCAAGAAGGTGCTCAGGCGAAGAGGCAACGCTCCATAGAGCTGCCCGGTCCGTCGGCGAAGAGATCGAAGATCCAGCCGTCTCCTTTGCCGAGATTACCAAAGATCGGGTCCTACTTGGACTTATAGACAGGGGAAATCCCGAGAACAGGATCCCCAGAAATAAATGGAAGGCGGTTGAGTCCAAGCTGTCTCTTATTTGCCTGCGTATGGTACGCGAGAAGCCCGGTTCAGCGCCTTGCTGTATGGACGCGGGCTGGTACCAGGGCAGTGTAAAAGTGGTGGCCTGCGATAATCAGCGATCAGCTGACCTATACAAACAGGCGGATGGGGTCCCCCGATTCTGCGGATTAAAACGCCATCTTAAAAGCCAACAACGTCATCAGAAGCAACAACGGCCAACAGATCAGGATTAACACTGGATTTATGACTCAATTCACGCGTTTATGCAAGCACAAAAATCATTTACAAGGCCATCATCGTAACCAACCAAATTGTGGAGGTTATCAAGCATGCCACCTACCTAAATCGGAAAGAGTAAATTCCATTATTTTTGGATCACGAAGCGGGGGACTCGATTCTGAAAGAGTTTAACAGTCTCCAAACACCAAAATGCGGTCGAGGTGGTTGAATTCTTAAAATCGTCCATAGTTACCAATGGAACATTGTGTATGGCATTCCCGAAGGTCGCGCCGGATTTATTCACCTCTTTCCGAAGTGGTGCTGGAACACAATAAACTAGCCATTATCGCCATCGCGACGTAAGCTTTACTAGGAGACTGCCTTTTCATTGCCAACGCATCTAAGTACCAAAATAAATATTTACTAAAATTAAAGGAAGATAGCTGCATTTATGGGCGGACACGCCGACACGATGGAGCATTCTTATAGAACAATTTTAACGGCACCGTAACAATTGAGCTCAGGGCTATTACAGTTGGCTATGTCAGCCGTTTTAACACAAGTGTCGGCCACTAAGTTGTCCCTAGAGTAGGTGCACGAAGTATGCCTTCCAAACCTGCGGAATAAGTTCAAAATGGCTGGAAGCCTACTTTATTCCTCGATCACAAGGTTACCGCAGTAGCGCTTACTCTCATCCTTATATATCAATCAATCAACGAATTGTCACCTAATTATTCAAAAATCTTAAGTTAAAGTTATTGTGGAAGGAGACAGATCCTCTCTCTTCTGATTGGTTTCACGAAAATAATTAGCCGATATGGCCTGAAATTCAAATTCATCCGATAATGCACTGGTGTAAGGAACAAGGACATACAAAAAAGGTTTAAGGGAACAGCCTGCCTGCCAACACAGAGCAATCACACCGAAGGCGGCTTTATACATTCCGAGGGTTGTGACCCAAAGATTTAAGTCTCACACTAATTTTGGTTATCTCAGTTGATGCAGGGGGCTCGGTCTGAGGAACTTGTGAGATAGTTCTGAAGCCGCCTAGCTGGGGCGACCGTGCGGGTCGCAGGTTGCGGATAGCGGACGACCTCACTCGAGGCCAACTGCGAATAAGCTGGCGGTGGAAGTCAAACACGGAATCGTGGACGGAAACCCCAGCAAATAAGCAGTCCCGGACAACCAGCGGGTATCTTGCAACGAGGCAGTACCGACGATGCGATTTGTTCAGCCGCATCTAAACAGTTGCTTTACACAAACCCAATATTCCCCACACACCACCTACCCACTTCCTCTCCCAAACAACATCTCACTCCGGGCCGGAGTACGGTGTAATTCGGACCGTGCCAAGAGTCAGCCTGGCTGGGGGCCGGATCAACAACTAGCTGAGTCTCAAACGGTGAGCTCAGGGAGATGGCGACCCCCTGTTCTATCTACCGCCTTACCCGGGTACCGCGGATCTCTGCCCGGGCGGACCTTTCCCCTTCTCCGCAGCTCGTGGGACCAATTATGGAAACAATAAATAAAAATACAAATAAGAAAAGGGGAACCAGCATGGTAGGCGCAGCCCATAAATAGGGATGTCGGGGGATCAGAAAGACTGTCGCTAACGCCCCGCTGGTGCAACCCGGTAAAGAAGTTCACATACGCAGAGAGACGGACTGCCGCCCAAACCCTGCGCTCGCATGCCAGAAGCAATGTCGCCACGCCTTCGCCCGAATGGCTAAAGAAGGTAGAGTGGGCAAGGACGGTGTTTCCTAACTATGGGCAAGAGAAGCCCCAGCAAGAAGGTGCTCAGGCGAAGAGGCAACGCTCCATAGAGCTGCCCGGTCCGTCGGCGAAGAGATCGAAGATCCAGCCGTCTCCTTTGCCGAGATTACCAAAGATCGGGTCCTACTTGGACTTATAGACAGGGGAAATCCCGAGAACAGGATCCCCAGAAATAAATGGAAGGCGGTTGAGTCCAAGCTGTCTCTTATTTGCCTGCGTATGGTACGCGAGAAGCCCGGTTCAGCGCCTTGCTGTATGGACGCGGGCTGGTACCAGGGCAGTGTAAAAGTGGTGGCCTGCGATAATCAGCGATCAGCTGACCTATACAAACAGGCGGTAGCACAGCTCGGAGCAGTTTACGAAGGGCGAACATAGTCGCACTAGATTGGTGTGATGTCCCCACTAGACCACGAGCCAGAATTTGGCTCCCAGCAGCAATCGTATCACCGGAGGACATCCTTTATATGTTGCAAGAATGCAACCCACATCTCCCCACAAAAGACTGGAAAGTCGTTAAGGTGGAGAAGCACGCAGGTGACGTGAACCAAGCGATCGTGGTGCTGAATAAGGAGTCGGTCGCTCCCATAGAGACTGCTCGGGGAACGCTCAACTATAGCTTCAGTGCCACACATATAAAGATTTACAAAGTGGACTCTAATTCCTCGGGAAGTCCTGCCGGCAACCCAGCTGAGCAGGTGCTTGATGATAGGATGCGATGCAAATACCCACCATACTCAGTGGGGCTGCCCTATCAACAACGACAGAGGTGAGTCTTTATTTGATTTCATTCTAAATTCGAACTTATTTCTTTGCATCAAAAACGTGCCAAACGATCATAGATCTAACCCTGGCATCAGATTCACTCATAAGCACAGTCACAAACTGGGCTGTCTCCGACGAGCACTCATTTTCAGATCACAGGTTTATAGAGACAACTTTGTCCCTAGTGTCACCTGCGCCGGTCAGCTTTGCCAACCCCAGGCGGGCAAACTGGAATAAATACAAAGAAATTCTATCGAGCTTCCTCCACAGGGAGCCACCAGAAAGCACTCTTTGCACTCAGGAGCTAGATAATATAGTAAACAAATTCGCAGAAGCATGCAACGCGGCATTCACAGCTGCATGCCCGTTTAGGGAAACCAAGAGGAAAGAAAAAAAACCTCCTTGGTGGACCCAGCAATTATCAATCCTCAGAGCCAAATGCAGAAACCTGTTCAACAGAGCGAAAGCTGCAAATGAGGACATAAACTGGCAAAGCTACAAAAAGGAACTAGCCACATACAAAAAGGCCATCAGAAAAGGGAAGAGAACTGCGTGGCAGAACTTCTGCTCGGATATTGAAAAGACAACTGATGCCGCAAGGCTCAGAAAAATACTTTCTAAGACAGCCGTATCCTTGGGCTATCTCCAAAAGGCTGACCGATCATGGTCGGACTCTAGTGAAGAATCCCTAAACCTACTCCTAGACGCTCACTTCCCAGGGAGCCTGCAAACAGGACATCTCCCAGGAAGACACACTGGAGAAGGAATAAACTTAAATCTCCTACTATCAGACCGTAATATAAACTGGTCCATTCATAGTTTTAAACCATACAAATCGCCGGGACCGGACAATATAACACCGGCACATATTCAGCAAGCAGGAGAGCTAGCTATAAACTGGCTGAGAAAAATCTTCCAGACCATTCTTGCAGTAGGAGAACTACCTACAGCATGGCGTGAAACGAAAGTCGTTTTCATCCCTAAGGCAGGGAAGGCCACCCATACTACAGCGAAGGATTTCAGACCGATAAGTCTGACATCATTCCTGCTAAAAATCCTAGAAAGACTGATAGGTCTACACATTAGAGACATTATTGACCCGACGCAGATATCAGAGGCGCAACACGCATACACTAAAGGTAAGTCGACCGAATCGGCGCTACACTTGGTAGTAAGCAACATCGAGAAATCACTCAGTATACAAGAATACACCTTGATCGCCTTCCTTGACATAGAAGAAGCTTTCAACAACGTGCTTCCCACGGCAATAACAGAATCCCTCACTGAACTAGGGGTTGAGCCACCGCTGGTGGGGCTGATCCACAAATTGCTGATAAGCAGACTGGTCACGGCCACACTAGGGACCTCGACCCAGACTAGATTAGTGAACAGAGGCACTCCGCAAGGAGGTGTACTATCACCCCTCTTATGGAATATCGCGGTAAATAAACTACTACGGATTCTTGAAGGAGGAGGCTGTAAAATAGTGGCATACGCAGACGATGTCGCTATCATCTTTAATGGTAAGTATTCACAAACGTAATGCGATCTTATGACCGCAAAACTAAAAACACTATTGGAATGGACTACAAAGAACGGACTTGGGGTAAATCCCTCAAAAACGGAACTAGTCCTTTTTACAAATAGATACAAAATCCCAAAACTCAACCCACCCACTTTAAACAACTGTAATCTCTCTTTTAGCGAGCACGCAAGATACTTGGGGTTAGTATTAGATAAGCGTCTTAAATGGGGCTTAAACAACCAAGAGAGAACCAAGAAAGCGACCATTGCACTTTACTCTTGTAAAAAAGCAATCGGGCTAAGATGGGGTATGTCCCCTAAAATCGTCAATTGGATATACACAGCGGTAATCAAGCCAATCCTACTATATGGAGTGTCTCTGTGGTGGACCGCTTTACACAAACAATGTTTCTTAACTCCCCTTAACAAAGTACAGCGCATGGCGGCTTTGTGTATTAGTGGAGCCCTTCGAACTACCCCAAACGAAGCGCTGAATGCGATCTTGAACCTCCAGAGCATGGACTTAGCAGGCATGGAAAGGGCGAAATCGGCAGCCATTCGACTAAGGGATACGGGGCAATGGAAAGCCCAACTGTATGGTCACGCTAAGATTCTTCAGCATGACAAATTGATCCCGCCAAAAACGGATTTATGTAAAACCCGTGAATACAGTCACACGCCCTTCGAAGCTCTGATCCCAGACAGGGAAGTATGGGATCGGGGCCGACCGGGCTCAATAGACGCTATCTGTTTATATACAGACGGCTCCAAACTAGACGGACACGTAGGTGGAGGCATATACTCCGAGCAATTAGAGATCAGGCGGTCATTCAGACTTCCTGACCACTGCAGTGTCTTCCAAGCGGAAGTGTATGCTATAATGGAAGCACTTGTCTGTTTAAGGGACTTAAACACCCAGAACAGACACATAAACATATATAGTGATAGCCAAGCGGCTATTAAATCAATCTACTCGACAAATACAAACTACCGAACAATAGCAGACTGTCGCAAATCTCTCCACGAGATGGCTAGTCAGTTTACTGTCAGCCTTATATGGGTTCCGGGTCACCGGGATGTCACAAACAATAAGAAAACATCAGAACTACTCAATTTTAGCCGCACTGAGTGCGGCATGCTAATTCGAGTACTCACAGGCCACTGGCTCGTTGACGCACACGCCGGCAGGCTAAAAGCCCGAAAAAATGATTTTTGTAGAAGCTGCAGGGATGAGGAAGAAGAGGAAACGGTGGAACACCTACTCTGTTCATGCCCAGCCCTATGCAGGCTTAGACTGAAACACTTAGGATATCCTTTCATAAATGACCTGACCGAAATATCGCAGATTAACCTGAAGAGTCTAAGCTCTTTTATTAAATCCTCCGGATGGGGGACTTGCTGATCGACCAACCTACAGGCTGACTCTTAACGGATAGGGGACCCAAAAAAATAGAGATCATACGGTATCACAATGGACCCACAGAGGTATAAGTGTGCTAGGCTATAGTCTGGCAGCCGTCCTAACCTAACCTATACATGAAAGAAATCAGCCCGACCATTCCAGAGTTCGATGAAAAAAAAATCCACCTGCAAAGATTCTTAACAGCGCTGAGATTGGTCAACCTTACCAAGGGACCATTCGAAAACATTGCTGTTGAGGTAATCAAATCCAAAATAGTTGGAACAACATTGTCGAAGTACAGATCGAAACAACTATTAATAACATTTTTAGTAAACTTCAGGCTACTATAGTGGGCGAATCTTCTGACGTTGTACAAGCGAAATTATTAAACATACACCAAAAGGGAAAAACGGCTACGCAATTTACAACGGAAGTAGACAATCTACGGAAATTATTGGAAGCTTCTTACATTGACGAAGGATTAAGTGCAGAGCATGCAGACACGTTCAGCACAAAAGAAGCCATTTCTACAATGATAAAGAATTGTGAAAATATAAAATTTTAAACCATTCTGAAAGCCGTTACAAAATATATTCATTGCAGCACGGAAATGACAGCAAATGCAAACAATATATTTTATACAAATAAAAATCATTACTTCCGTGGTAATAACTATAGAGGAAACTATAGAGGAAGAGGGTATGGCCGAGGATATTACCAAAATAATTATAACAATTATAGTAATTTTGATAATAATTTCAATAACCGAGGCCGAGGAAACTATCGAGGTCAAAACCGCGGTAATAGTGGCCTACAAGGCAAGAACACAAATTACACCAATCAAAATGACAGAAATATCACCCTAAGAATGGCTCAAACTAACTAGGAAAACGAGGAAGCTCCCTTAAGAAGTCAACAATAAATAACAACACAGTTCACTCTATTACTCTTAATTTAAATATATTCGTAAAAGTAAAACATGACCTTACACAAAAATCACTCACCTTTTTGATAGACACCGGAGCGGATATTTCTCTCATTAAAGAAAATTCCGACAACTTCAATAACACTATACAAATATCAGGAACAGACAAAGGCTCAATAACCACCATAGGACTATCATTTATTGAATTAAGAACAAGCAATTATATAATACCACATAACTTTCATAACTTTTCAATACCGGTAGACGGAATAATTGGAATAGACTTCATAAAGAAATTTAATTGTATATTGGACTTCAATCAAGATAATGACCTTTTCATTTTAAGACCTGATAATTTAAAATTTCCGATAAAAATTCCAATAATTTCCTTCATAACTTAGAAACTAACGAAATAATTATACCAGCTCGCTCCGAAGTAATTAGAAAAATAAATTTAAACGAAAATAATAAAACCCTCCTAATACCAAATCAAGAAATTGAAGATGGTATATTCATAGGAAATACAATTTGTCCGAATTTTAAACACTACAAATGAGAACAAAATAGTAAGCCTTAAGAACATTAAACACGAATCTATTGACAATTATAATATTTGAAAAACTAATACGGTTTTGTATTAATAAATACGCGAAACTTGTGAACGCAGGGAAAATTAATTTATTGGCGATGGCGACGAAAAGGAGTTTGCTCAGAACGATGTTCATATAACAACTGACATTTAATTTCAATATATAGACGCTTAAACCTAACTTAACGAAGGGGCGAGAGACGGGGCGAATTCGCGAGAGCGATTAAATCTTTATTGTGCTCCCGCTCCCGCCTTACACTATTCAACAAATTTCAAAACGCAAAGTGCGCGAACACCGCCCCCTCTGAAGGACCGCCGTCTTCAGCATGCCATAGGCAGCACCGCCAGCCTATGGACCGCTCGCCGATACGTCCCATCCTTCGTCTTCACGTCCGCCACTCGGACCTTGCTGTCAGCGCCGACGTGCACCGCCACGATCCGCCCGGTCATCCACTGCTGCGGCGGAAGGTTGTCCTCGGCGACGACGACGAGAGCTCCCACGTCGACGTTTTGAACCTCCTGGTGCCACTTGTTTTTCGCCTGGAGGCTCGAGACGTACTCCCGGGACCAACGCTGCCAAAACCTGTGCCTGAGAGACGAGACACTGCGCCATCGTCGTAAGCAGGTTGGGCTGACTTGGTCCGGGAGCGCTGCTGAGAGTGGAGCTAGGAGGGGCCCGCCGATCAGGAGATGGCCTGGGCTTAGGGCTTCGCCGTCGTTGGGATCCGTGCTGATCGCTCCGAGGGGCCTGGAGTTGAGCACGGCCTCCACGCTGGTGAGGAGAGTTCCGAGCTCCTCCGCGGTCAGGATGTCTTCGCCGACCGTCCGAAGGAACAGGTGCTTTGCAGACTTCACACCTGCCTCCCAAAGTCCGCCGAAGTGAGGTGCTCTGGGCGGTATGAACGCAAACTCGCATCCTTTTCTTAATGCGAATGTTGCGATACCGCCCCCTGCTCCTCCAGACGGGCCCGAAACTCTCTCATGTGGCGATCGGCTCCGACGAAGTTCGTCGCGTTGTCGCACCACACCTTCTCCGGAATCCCGCGTCGACTCACGAACCTTTGGAATCCCAACAAAAACGCATCAGTGGTGAGGTCAGACACTAACTCCAAGTGGACCGCTTTGGACGCAAAACATACAAACAATGCCACGAGTTATTTGTACGGGGGCTTACCACGGATACGATACGTTGTGTTAAATGGGCCACAAAAATCAACACCACAGATATTAAAAGGGCGGAGAGCTCGAAGTCTGTCTGATGGCAAGTTCCCCATGATTTGCGTCAAGAGTTGCGGCTTGCACCGAAAGCAACGAACGCAAGAACGAACTTTTCTGCGGCAAACTTCCTGCGCATTAATCAACCATATCTTTTCTCGCAACAGACTCACAAGAGCTCGAGGGCCAGCATGACAATTTGTAACGTGCAGGTATGACACGGACGTTTTAACAAACTGTGAGCCTTTCGACAACAACAACGGGAATTTGGATTCGTACGGGATAGGAGCATTCAATAACCGACCCCCAACTCGCAACAATGTCGAGGAACACCAATCTAATTTTTTCTCCTGGAGAATTTTTGTATATTCGTTGCTACCGGTTTATTTTTCCGAATTTTACCTATGTCGTCACTGAACTCGTGAAATTGGATCACTTCCACTATTTTCTCGAACGAAAAATTCAGTTCTCTTGGTGTTATACTTTTTTCAAAAGGCTGTGACACTTTTTTACACCTTTGAATAAACCGTAAGACCAACACGAAAACCCTTAGAAGCCTTATGTGCGACGAAAAGGATTATGAAAATATAATAGTATGTATGTATAATAATGTAGCACATAATTGGGCTCTGGGATTACCACAAGCGCCAATGCTGATTTGCGTAATTCCATCGACACGACATCAGCAGGTACTTCGAAGTGTCGATTTACAGGCCAATCTTTTTCTGCATCGAGCAAAAACGACGGCCCAGCGAACCAAATGGAAGCTGTAAGTTCCTTAACGTTACATCCCCGTGACACGATGTCCGCTGGGTTTAATTTCGTGGGGACATGTCTCCAGATTGCTTTTTCCGACCACTCTTGAATCTCCGCAACTCGGTTTGAGACAAAAACTGACAACGACGAAGGATGCGTTTTGATCCAATGCAAAGTGATCTCCGAATCCATCCAGAGGAACACTTTTGTAATCGGAAAATTAAGCAATGGTCTTACACGATTATAGAGATCCGCAAGAAGGTGAGCTGCGCACAACTCAAGGCGGGACAAAGTTTTCGTCTTGAGGGGAGCTACTTTGGATTTTGCTGTCAATAAAGATACTTTTAAACCTTCAGTGGTACTAGTGCGAACGTAGATGCACGCTCCATATGCTCGCATGGAAGCGTCAGCGAAACCATGTATTTCTGCCGGGACTTTGGCGTCTGTATGAACGAATCGCGATACCATGATCTTGGGCAGCTGCAACAGCGTTCCCTTAAAGGCTTCCCAAGATGTCTGCAGTTGCATCGGCAGCGACTCGTCCCAGTCTAACTTTCGAAGCCACAGTTCCTGCAACAACATTTTTGCCCTAGTCACTAGAGGACACAATAGGCCAAGCGGATCAAAAAGTCGGGCAGTCACCGACAGTATGTTTCGTTTTGTCGCACGAAGATCCAGGAAAGAGTCATCCAACCGAAATTGAAAGTAATCTTTACCCGGCAACCAAACCACGCCAAGGGTTTTAGTTACGTCTGAGTCTGCCGTTAGCGGCATGACAGCGCTTTCAGATGCGGACAATTTTGGACAGTTAGAAAACCACTTTGCCAATTCAAATCCTGCCTCTTGCAATACCTGAGAAACTTCGTCTCGAAGGCTTAGCAGGTCCTCAACGCATCTGGCGCCAGTCAACAAATCGTCAACATAAAAGTCATTCTGAATGACCTTAGCGGCTTTTGGACACGAATCCTCCAAGCCGCTTTAAACACCGAATCGCCAGATAGGGTGCTGGCGAAGTTCCATAAGTCACGGTGTTCAGCTTGAAGATTTTTAGAGACTCAGATGGATCTCGTCTCCACACTATGAGCTGGAAGTTTCGGTCAGCTTCGTCAACCATTACTTGACGATACATCTTTTTTACGTCTGCTGCAAGCGCAAACTTGTGCAGTCCGAATACAGCTCCTCTTGAATGGTGGGGCCAACCATCAAGATGTCATTCAACGCGACCTGCGTCGATGTACGGCTCGAGGCGTCGAATACTACTCTCAACTTTGTCGAGGTGCTTTGAGGTCGCAGCACGCATTGGTGCGGAATGAAATAGTGCAAACTGTCTGGAATTTTATTGTTAGTGGAAGACATGAGGCCCATGGCTTCATATTCTTCCATGAATTCCAGATACATCTTTTTTAAAGAAGGATCTTTGGACAATCTTCTTTCAACCGACAAAAATCTATGTTTCGCAACTTTATATGATGAACCAAGAGTGTTTGGGTCAGATTTGAACGGCAAACGAACCGAAAATCTTCTGGACGACAATCTTTGAGTATTTTTCTCAAAGTGTTGCTCACAAAGTTGCTGCTCAGGAGTATGGATCTTGGCCTTGGGTGGCAAGTCCTCCACAGACCAAAATTTCTGCAGGGTTGTGTCTATTGACTCCAACACTTCCTCCTGGCAGCTAGATATACCAACTTTTCAGCATTTCTTTTTTTTTCTGAGGCACATCTCCCTGACACTATCCAGCCGAGAACTGTTTTCTGCAAAATGGGAAACTCAGGCCCTTGCTTTATCTGGCCGACTGACAATAGTTCAAAGAACGAGTCTGCGCCTATAAGCATGTCTATTTTTTGGGGCCTGAAGAAGAATGGATCTGCCAATTGAATATTTTCAGGCACCCTCCAGCCGCTGGTGTTCACCGTTTGATCCGGATGATAACCAGAAATATTTTTTAATATGTAAAATTCGGACGACAATTGACTGCTACCCACTCGCGACTTGACTATCGTGTGTATTTTCTTGGTTGCTAGTTCCACCAATGCCCCGCAAGCTCAAACACACGTCCTCTCTCTTAATCTGAAGTCTCTGAGCGAGCTCGTCGGTCACAAAATTTACTTGTGAACCAGAATCGAGCCAAAACTAATTCGTCACTTTTTGTTTGGACGCTCACGATGGCTGTGGCAAGAATAACTCTATCCGATGCAGTCACATGCAAAACATGCGAAGTGGATGGAGTAGTCTGCAAGAGTGTGGGCTGAGGAGGAGGTGGCAACGCGAGATTTGATGGCGAATAAATGTGCAGCAATGTGTGGTGTAAGGACTTACACACCCTGCATCTCTTCGATTTGCATCTTTTTACCGTGTGGCCCTTACGGAGGCAGTTAATGCATAAGGGAGCCTTTTTTGCGAAATCTAATCTTTCCTGAACTGCAGCAAAAGCAGTGCAATTTCCTACTTGATGTTCTGCTGAGTTGCAAAACACACATACTTCGCGGTCGTCCATGGCAGCAACAAACGAAAAACTCCTGTTTCCATTCTTCTTTGGATAAGCCTGGCTCTGCTGAACAATTTTTGGCTTACACGCTTCTTCGGCAACCATATGCTGATAGCGCTTGTTCAGGGCCGACTCACACTCGCTCCAAAGAGGAAGCGAGGTATAATCTAATTGTTCTTCCCATTTTCTTTTAGTTCCTGCATCGACTTTGCCCATTACTAGATGGATGAGGATGGCATTCGTAATACGTTTGTCATCCCCAATGGACAAAAGAGAATCGTACAGCGTTGTGACTGTGTCGATCAGGTTTCTCAAGGCGGTAGTCTTTGGCAGATTAAACAGTGTCGATATGTTGTCAAAGAAAATTAAACAATCATTATCGTACACCCGCCTTAGGCTAGCCAGAGCTTTTGGATAATTTTCCGCGGTAACTTGGAATGCCCTGACTGTTCCTAGCGCGTCTCCAGCCAAACACGATATTAGATGGTTGAATTTTTCCATATCGTGCAGCGTGTCATCTTTGTCAACAAAAGTTTCGAAAAGGCTTATAAAATTTTTAAATTCGGAATGTTTTCCGCTGAAGGTTGGAAGAGCGACGCTCGGCATACGGCATTGGGGTGTGCGCGTTGCCGGCGGTCCGGAATTTTCAACGCTCTTACGCTTTGTTTCCGCAATTAGGGAAATTAGCAACGATTTTGCTATTATCGTAGTCTCTTCGAACTCTTCGCGGTACTCATCATCTCCATCTTTCGCTTCAATTTTATTTTGTATAAGCGAAGCATTTTCGATGTGCGTATTAAGGATTTCTAATCGACATTCTAACTCAACCGTATTTAAAGAGAATCGACCCTCATTTAAATATCTTTGCGTTCGCTCTATACTCCTCATATATCCATCTCGTTGGTTTTTCAACTTTTCGATTTCCTGGCCGTTACTTTCTGATTTTTACATTTTTTTTTTCTGTATCGAAGATTTCGAATTCGAATTCGCGAGAGCGATTAAATCTTTATTGTGCTCCCGCTCCCGCCTTACACTATTCAACAAATTTCAAAACGCAAAGTGCGCGAACAATATTATCAATTTAAATGGCACAAATAGAAACGAAAAAATCATTAATTAACTAAAAATACATTTTCCGAATCAATTTAAAAATGTCTTAACAAATCTGTGTTCAAAATTTAGTGACACATTCGGTCTTGAGACCGAATCGATATCTACTAAGAATTTCTACAAGCAAAAATTAAGAGTAAAAGATGATGAACCCGTGTATATAAAAAACTATAGAAGTCCACAATGTCATAAAGAGGAAATAACTAAGGAAGTGGACAAACTTATAAAAGATAAAATCGTAGAGCCCTCAGTATTAGTTTTAAAGAAATCATTACCTGACTCAAAGGAGAAAAGATGGCGTTTAGTAATTGATTACCGTCAAATTAATAAAAAACTTTTAGCAGATAAATTTCCACTGCCTAGAATCTATGATATACTCCATCAACTGGGACGAGCAAAGTATTTCTCTTGTTTAGATCTTATGTCTGGATTCCAACAAATTGAATTAGAGGAATCGTCCAGAAATATAACTTAATTTTCAACGAGCAATGGCTCTTATCGTTTTACACGATTACCTTTTGGTTTGAAAATAGCCCCAAATTCTTTTCAGCGTATGATGACAATCGGATTTTCCGGTTGGAGCCATCCCAGGTATTCCTCTACATGAAAAACTTAACAAACGTCTTTGACCTGCAGAAAAATAATGTTAAATCCGGAGAAATGCTCTTTTTTCAAGCATGAAGTGACCTTTCTTGGTCACAAGTGTACAGATCAAGGTATAACGCCAGATGACAAAAGTATTAAGTCATTGAATAATACCCAGACCCCACGGACGCTGATAGCGCTCGCAGATTTATTGAATTTTGCAATTATTATCGTCGATTCATTAACAACTTTGCAGATTATTCCCGTCACATATCTAGATTATGCAAAAAAGATGTTAAATTCGAATGGACACCAGAGTGCCAAAATGCTTTTGATTACTTAAAGAAAAAATTAATGAGTCCAACATTACTTCAATATTCCCATTTTTTCCGCAAGCTTGCGGAACGGTCCTTATCGAGATCATTTACTAAAGGAGAATCCAATAAAAGCACAACGGAACAAGAATTATTAGCAATACATTGGGCAATTAACCATTTTAGACCTTACGTTTATGGGCGACATTTCCTAGTTAAAACAGACCAAAGACCATTAACATTCCTCTTTTCTATGGCTAATCCAAACTCCAAATTAACAAGAATAAGACCAGATTTGGAAGAATACGAATTTGCAGTTGAGTATCTTAAGGGAAAGGACAATTACGTTGCTGATGCGTTATCTAGAATAACCATCAAAGAACTAAAAAACATACAAAAGCATATTTTACAAGTCACTACAAGAAATCAGTACAGACAGAATAAACCCTGCGCAGGGAAAAACAAAAAAGCTTCTATGCCCAAAATATACGACGTCCTTAACAACGACGAAGTAATGAAAGTAGTGACCTTGCATTTAACTAAATTCAAATGCTATTTTAAGCATGGTAAAAAAGTTATTGCAAGAATATATGTTAGCGATCTATATACCAATGGTACATTTGATTTAGGTCAATTTAAATTTTTTTCAACTTAAAATGGCACTGTGCGAAGAAATCTTTGAAAATATTTCAGTTGATTCGTTTAAAAAAATGGGCAATAAAATATTCAAAAAATTAAGAGTAGCGCTACTCAAACCAGTGACCATAATAAAAGATAAGAAAGAAAAAGAAGCTATACTGTCTGAAAACCATGACGATCCACTACAAGGCGGCCATACCGGAATAGCCAAAACCTAGTCCAAAATAAGACAAAATTTTACAAACACCAAAGTTCAGTTATATGGCAGCTATAGGATATAGACTGCCGATCCTTATGGAATTTGGTAGGTCAGATTGATTGGCCAAATTTAAAACCCATAGAAAATCCCAACTTCCTAACTTAACAAACACCAAAGTTATGGCATTTCCGATCAATCAGTTATATGGCGGCTATAAGATACAGTCGGCCGCTCCTTATGAAATTTAGTAGGTCAGATTGATTGGCCAAATATAAAACCCATAGAAAATCCCAACTTCCTAACTTTACAAACACCAAAGTTATGGCATTTCCGATCAATCAGTTATATGGCAGCTGTAGGATATAGTCGGCCGATCCCGGCCGTTCCGACTTATATACTGCAAAGGAAAGAAGGGTGTGTGCAAAGTTTCAACTCGATAGCATTAAAACTGAGAGACTAGTTTGCGTAGAAACAGACAGACGGACAGGCGGACGGACGGACAGACGGACAGATGGACAGACGGACATGCTTATATCAACTCAGGAGGTGATCCTGATCAAGAATATATATACTTTATAGGGTCGGAGATGTCTGCTTCACTGCGTTGCACACTTTTGACCAAAATTATAATACCCTCTGCAAGGGTATAAAAAGTAAAGGGTTCTAAACTTAAGCGTGAAACTCAGTCGTAATATTTATGACCTTTACTGCCCGTTACTGTCACTCCCTTGCATTATAAAAGAGGCTGAAAAGGGTAGATATGTCAAATTCAAAAGAAGTATGAGTATTAAGAATGCATCATATGAATAATTTTTGAGAATATAATCTACAGAATATTCTGCAAGGATATCAACTTCGGCTCCGCCCGAAGTTAGCTTTCCTTTCTTGTTTGAATTTGTATATTCTGGTTACCTATTTTACATTTTTATACCCTTGCAGAGGGTATTATAATTTTGGTCAAAAGTGTGCAACGCAGTAAAGGAGACATCTCCGACCCTATAAAGTATATATATTCTTGATCAGGATCACCTCCTGAGTTGATATAAGCATGTCCGTCTGTCCGTCTGTCTGTTTCTACGCAAACTAGTCTCTCAGCACGCAGTATATAAGTCGGAACGGCCGGGATCGGCCGACTATATCCTATAGCTGCCATATAACTGATTGATCGGAAATCCCATAACTTTCGTGTTTGTAAAGTTAGGAAGTTGGGATTTTCTATGGGTTTTATATTTGGCCAATCAATCCGACGTACCAAATTTCATAAGGAGCGGACGACTATATCCTATAGCCGCCATATAACTGATTAATCGGAAATGCCATAACTTTGGTGTTTGTTAAGTTGGGATTTGCTTTGGGTTTTATTTTTGGCCAATCAATCCGACCTACCAAATTTCATAAGGATCGGCCGACTATATCCTATAGCCTCCATCTAACTGATTGATCGAAAATGCCATAATTTTGCTGTTTGTAAAGTTAGGAAGTTGGGATTTTTTATGAGTGTTAAGAATGCATCATATGAATAGTTTTAGAGAATATAATTTACAGAATACTCTGCAAGGGTATATCAACTTCGGCTCCGCCCGATGTTAGCTTTTCTTTCTTGTTTTTTCTTTGCATCTTTCTATAAAAGTTATACATTTAAATTCATTATCTATCTTACAAGGATGGACCGAAAAGCTAAAAATAAGAAAAGGAAAGGAGGATAAAGAAAAAAAGTATTTAAAAGACTAGCCGTCATTCGACAAGAATCAGCAGCTTTTGATAAGTCATCATGGGAACAAGCATGTCAACTTCACGCAGAGCTAGACTCCCTACAAAAATTTGAAAGCACTAAGCTAAACAAAAATCAAGAACCCGAACAAGGTTACAAAAATATTAGAATCATCGGGGAAACTGTTGACCAAAAATTTCCTCCGAAAGATAAATTTTGGCCAGTACTTTAAAAGGAATGCCCGGCAGACTGCCCAGGCCCTTTATTCTCACCGTACTGTGAATGCACATGCAAACACACAAAGTCCAAAAATGATCAATTTAAAAAAGTATATTTTTAAACATTAAAGATCTGTTCTTTATTATGAACACAAACAGATGTATAGAAAAAACACGGGAAAGGGAACCCATGTTAGATTATAGAGTAAGATCTATCCTCAAAACACACAGGAACCCCATCTCAGTGTACGAACTAGAAATTGAATATATGTAATAATACGTAAAAAGCTATAGTATAATAAACAATAGAAAACTGTACGGTTTTTTCCGTCATTGATAAAAATTTATTTCTTGGCAATGTAATAATCTTTAAAATAATTCTAAAATAAATCCTAATGGATTGGAAAACTATTTCTGTTAAATTAAAAGATATAAGAACAAATTTCGACAAGTCATACAAATGTCTTTCGCAAAACCGGAATGTTCAGGGAACAACTTTACAAAAACACGCTAAAGTTCTAGTAGACAGCTTTAATAAAGCACGCCTTATAATTTACGAACACAGAGATAAATTATACAGTAAACACTGGACAGATATCTCAAAATTATCTAAATTTAAAAAAAATCTGAAAAATATAAAACAAAAATATAAGTTAGACATTTCAATTCCATCTATCCTTAATACACCATTAACATCTGAGGAGGAATTGAAATCAGAAGAAATAGAAGATAAAGACTCTGATACGGAAGATTTAGTCGAAACAAACAAAGAAACAGATTTTCCAAAAACTGAAGACATACACAACCTGAATATTCCAGCGATATTAACGCTGACCGAACTGTCAAAACAGGAATATAATCAATATGACGGACGTCTCGATTGCCACTAGAGCATACATGAAAGAAATCAGCTCGGCCATTCCAGAGTTCGATGGAAAAAAATCCACCTGCAAAGATTCTTAACAGCGCTGAGATTGGTTAATCTTACCAAGGGACCATTCGAAAACATAGCTGTTGAGGTAAATAAATCCAAAATAGTTGGATCAACATTGTACAAAGTACAAATCGAAACAACTATTAATAACTTAATCAGTAAACTTCAGGCCACTATAGTGCGCGAATCTTCTGACGTTGTAAAAGCGAAATTATTAAACATACACCAAAAGGGAAAAACGGTTACGCAATTTACAACTGAAATAGACAACCTACAGAAATTATTGGAAGCTTCTTACATTGACGAAAGATTAAGTGCCGAACATGCAGACACGTTCAGCACAAAAGAAGCCATTTCTTGAATGATAAAGAATTGTGAAAATGTAAAATTAAAAACATTTTTTAAGCTGGACCATTCAACAATGAATGAAGCCGTTACAAAATATATTCATTGCAGCACGGAAATGACAGGAAATGCAAACAATATATTTTATACAAATAAAAATCATTACTTCCGTGGTAATAACTATAGAGGAAACTATAGAGGAAGAGGCTATGGCCGAGGATATTACCAAAATAATTATAATAACTATAATCATTTTGATAATAATTACAATAACCGAGGCCGAGGAAACTATCGAGGTCAAAACCGCGGTAATAGTGGTACAAGGCAACAACACAAACTACACAAATCAAAATGGCAGAAATATCACCCTAAGAATGGCTCAAACTAACTCGGAAAACGAGGAAGCTCCCTTAAAAAGTCAACAATAAAAAACAACACAGTTCACTCTATTACTCTTAATTTAAATATATTCGTAAAAGTAAAACATGAACTTCACAAAAAATCACTCACCTTTTGCATAGACACCGGAGCGGATATTTCTCTCATTAAAGAAAACTCCGACAACTATTGATACGGACTTCAATAACACTATACAAATATCAGGAATAGGCAAAGGCTCAATAACCACAATAGGACTATCATTTATTGAATTAAGAACAAGCAATTATATAATACCACATAACTTTCATAACTTTTCAATACCGGTAGACGGAATAATTGGAATAGACTTCATAAAGAAATTTAATTGTATATTGGACTTCAATCAAGATAATGACCTTTTCATTTTAAGACCTGATAATTTAAAATTTCCGATAAAAATTCCTAATTTCCTTCATAACATGGAAACTAACGAAATAATTATACCAGCCCGCTCCGAAGTAATTAGAAAAATAAATTTAAACGAAAATAATAAAACCCTCCTAATACCAAATCAAGAAATTGAAGATGGTATATTCATAGGAAATACAATTTCGTCCCCAAACCTTCGTCCGAATTTTAAACACTACAAATGAGAACAAAATAGTAAACCTTAAGAACATTAAACACGAATCTATTGACAATTATAATATTGTCAATTTAAATGGCACAAATAGAAACGAAAAAATCATCAATAAACTAAAACAAAATTTTCCGACTCAATTTAAAAATGTCTTAACAAATCTTTGTTCAAAATATAGTGACATATTCGGTCTTAAAAACGAACCGATATCTACTAATAATTTCTACAAACAAAAATTAAGAGTAAAAGATGATGAACCCGTGTATATAAAAAACTATAGAAGTCCACAATGTCATAAAGAGGAAATAACTAAGGAAGTGGACAAACTTATAACAGAAAAAAAAATTTTAGCAGCCCTCAAATTTCCACTGAATAGAATGATGATAGCCCTCTGTTCAACTTGTTCCAAAAAAATCATTACTCTGACTCAAAAGAGAAAAGATGGCGTTTAGTAATTGATTATCGTCCAATTAAAAAAAAATTTTAGCAGACAAATTTCCACTACTTAGAATCGATGACATATTTGAATCAATTGGGCCGAGCAAAGTATTTCTCTTGTTTAGATCCTATAGCCCGGATTCCACCAAATTGAATTAGAGGAATCGTCCAGAAATATAACTTGCATTTTCAACGAGCTTTTATCGTTATCACATCCGACTTACCATATGGTTTAAAAATAGCCACCAAATCCTCTAGCCTCCAGCGTAACTGATTGATCGAAAATGCCATAATTTTCCGGTTTGTAAAGTTAGCCAGTCCCAGGCATTTCTTCTAGGTCATGGACGACCTTGAATAGTTTTAAATAGGATGTTCAGAAAAATGCATAGGTTAAAAAACTAAGCCATAACGTCTTTTGTCCTTTGCTAAAAAAATTATCTTAAACTACATTCCGGAGAAATGCTAATCTTTCATGCATGGAAAAGTAAAAATCAGAAAGGCAAGGGGATAATGAAAGATGACGAAAAATACTAGACGTCATTCGACAAGAATCCAGCAGCTTTTGCCAAGTCATTATCGTCGATTCATTAAAAACTTTGCAGAGCTATTCCCGTCAACATGAACCAAATTATGCTAAAAAAGGTGTTAAACCCGAAAAATGGTTAAAATAATATAATAACGTACAACAATTTTATTTTTAAAATATTTCTCGTGTTATTTTGAGTACTTTAAAAGAAGATGCGCCAACCCAAAGTTTATCAAAATAGGCAGGGAATCTTTGCAAACACAAAAAGTAGTAAATATATTAAATATTAAATGAGAATATATGTTTAAAAATTAAGTATTTTCAAAATGAACAAAAACAGATTTTTAAAAAAAAAGGAAAGAACCCATGTTAAATAAGTCCCCAGAATATAAGACTATCCTCAAAACACAAAGAACTATAAACTTTAACAAAATTTTTTTTAATATACGTAAATAGCTTAGTATTGTAACCAATAATACTGTTCTTTTCCCTCCCCATGCAAAATTAAAAATTACAATGGGTTGGTTCGGCTCAGACGACACCCAGTCTACGGGAAATAAAGCTAAAACAGAAAACTATTTCTGATAAATTAAAAGAAATAAGAACAAATTTCGATAAGTCATACAAATGTCTTTGGCAAAACCGAAATGTTCAGGGAACAACCATACAAAAACACGCTAAAGTTCTAGTAGTCAGCTTTAATGAAGCACGCCTTATAATTTACGAACACAGAGATAAATTATCCAGTAAACACTGGACAGATATCTCAAAATTATTATCTAAATTTAAAAACAATCTTAAAAATATAAAACAAAAATATAAGTTAGACATTTTAATTCCATCTATCCTCAATACACCATTAACATTTGAGGAGGAATTGAAATCAGAAGAAATAGAAGATAAAGTTTCCGATACGGAAGATTTAGTCGAAACAAACAAAGAAACCGAATTCCCAAAAACCGGGGACATACACAACCTCACTATTCCAGCGGTATTAACGCTGACCGAACTGTCAAATCAGGAAAACTCGGACTCCGAAGAAAATATATCATACGAAAATTTGGAAAATAATATAATCAATATGACGGACGACTCGATTGCCAATAGAGCATACATGAAGGAAATCAGCTCGGCAATTCCAGAGTTCGATGGAAAAAAAATCCACCTGATAAGATTCTTAACAGCATTGAAATTGGTCAACCTTTCCAAGGGACCATTCGAAAACATAGCTGTTGAGGTAATCAAATCCAAAATAGTTAGATCAACATTGTACAAAGTACAAAACGAAACAACTATTAATAACATAATCAGTAAACTCCAGGCCACTATAGTGGGCGATTCTTTTGACGTTGTAAAAGCGAAATTATTAAACATACACCAAAAGGGAAAAACGGTTTCGCAATTTACAACTGAAGTAAACAATCTACGGAAACTATTGGAAGCTTCTTACATTGACGAAGAATTAAGTGCCGAACATGCAGACACGTTCAGCACAAAAGAAGCCATTTCTTGAATGATAAAGAATTGTGAAAATTAAAATAAAAACCATTCTGAAAGTGCACATTCAACAATGAATGAAGCTGTTACAAAATATATTCATTGCAGCACGGAAATTACAGGAAATGCAAACAACATATTTTATACAAATAAAAATCATTACTTCCGTGGTAATAACTATAGAGGAAACTATAGAGGAAGAGGCTATGACCGAGGATATTACCAAAATAATTATAATAACTATAATCATTTTGATAATAATTACAATAACCGAGGCCGAGGAAACTATCGGGGTCAAAACCGCGGTAATGGAGGCAACAACACAAACTACACAAATCAAAATGGCAGAAATAACACTGTAAGAATGGCTCAAACTAACTCGGAAAACGAGGAAGCTCCCTTAAAAAGTCAACAATAAAAAACAACACAGTTCACTCTATTACTCTTAATTTAAATATATTCGTAAAAGTAAAACATGAACTTACAAAAAAATCACTCACCTTTTGCAAAGACACCGGAGCGGATATTTCTCTCATTAAAGAAAACTCCGACAACTTCATTGACACGGACTTCAATAACATTATACAAATATCAGGAATAGGCAAAGGCTCAATAACCACAATAGGACTATCATTTATTGAATTAAGAACAAGCAATTATATAATACCACATAACTTTCATATAGTTCCCCATAACTTTTCAATACCGGTAGACGGAATAATTGGAATAGACTTCATAAAGAAATTTAATTGTATATTGGACTTCAATCAAGATGACCTTTTCATTTTAAGACCTGATAATTTAAAATTTCCGATATAAATTCCAATCCTTCATAACATGGAAACTAACGAAATAATTATACCAGCCCGCTCCGAAGTAATTAGAAAAATAAATTTAACCGAAACTAATAAAACCCTCCTAATACCAAATCAAGAAATTGAAGATGGTATATTCATAGGAAATACAATTTCGTCCCAACCTTCGTCCGAATTTTAAACACTACAAATGAGAACAAAATAGTAAACCTTAAGAACATTAAACACGAATCTATCGACAACTATAATATTGTCAATTTAAATGGCACAAATAGAAACGAAAAAATCATCAATAAACTAAAACAAAATTTTCCGACTCAATTTAAAAATGTCTTAACAAATCTTTGTTCAAAATATAGTGACATATTCGGTCTTAAAACCGAACCGATATCTACTAATAATTTCTACAAACAAAAATTAAGAGTAAAAGATGATGAACCCGTGTATATAAAAAACTATAGAAGTCCACAATGTCATAAAGAGGAAATAACTAAGGAAGTGGACAAACTTATAAAAAATAAAATAGTAGAGCCCTCAGATTCAGAATATAATAGCCCTCTGTTACTTGTTCCAAAAAAATCATTACCTGACTCAAAAGAGAAAAGATGGCGTTTAGTAATTGACTATCGTCAAATAAAAAAAAAATTTTAGCAGACAAATTTCCACTACCTAGAATCGATGACATACTTGATCAATTGGGCCGAGCAAAGTATTTCTCTTGTTTAGATCCTATGCCCGGATTCCACCAAATTGAATTAGAGGAATCGTCCAGAAATATAACTTCATTTTCAACGAGCTCTTATCGTTTTACACGATTACCTTATGGTTTAAAAATAGCCCCAAATTCTTTCCAGCGTATGATGACAAATGCATTTTCCGGCTTGGAGCCATCCCAGGCATTCCTCTACATGGACGACCTAATAGTTATAGGATGTTCAGAAAATCATATGTTGAAAAACTAAGCAAACGTCTTTGACCTTTGCTAAAAAAATTATCTTAAACTACATCCGGAGAAATGCTAATTTTTCATGCATGAAGTGAAACAGATCAAGGTATAATGACAGATGACGAAAAATATGAAGTCATTGAAAAATACCCAGTTACCCAATTATTATCGTCGATTCATTAAAAACTTTGCAGAGTATTCCCGTCACATAACCAAATTATGCAAAAAAGGTGTTAAATTCGAAAAATGGAAAATCAATATAAGATAACGGTACAACAATTTTATTTTTAAAACATTTGGGTGTTATTTTGAGCTTAAAAGAAGATGGCCCAAAAAATTAAAAATCCGACCAACCAAATTTTCATAAGAATCAGCCGACAATATTCCTATAGCTGCCATGTTAAAACTGAACGATTGGAAATAAGCCATAACTTTGGTGTTTTTTAAGTTAGAAGTTGGGATTTTTTATGAGTGTTAAGAATGCATCATATGAATAAACTTTTGGAGAATATTTTTTATTACAATACAGAATTTTCTGCAAGAGAGTATCTCAACTTCGGCTCCGCCCGGAGTTGGCCTTACCTTTCTTGTTAGATAACAAAAACATTTTATTTAAAGAAATCCACGGGATTATCCCAATATAACCTTGTAAACAGATGCAATTTGGCAAACCGTCAATTGGTTCAATAGAACACGTGCAAGGGGCAAGAATTGTACAAAGGTCCTGAATTGCGAAACTGGGGTAACGCAGGTATGAGTGGCTTTTGTAACTGTATATAAGGTGAATACCTTTTTTTGATTGGTCGGATCGGAAAAAATTGCACTACAAATTAGGAATTACCAAAATTATTCATAACACCGAAATCGCACAACACGTAGCCCAGGTATATAAAATAAACATTAAATTTTATTGCCCTTCTTAAAAGGGTCAAACTAGGGAGGGACCTTTTAAAGGGTCAAGGGATAATTCTTTTTTATTTGGTATATTTCCTATCTTGGCCATATATTAAAAAAATCCTATAATATGTAGATCAGTCAATGAAAAAATGTATCGAGTGACGACGTTACTCTGTCAGTTGGTGTAAAATATTTTTACAAGTGCAAAAATTTAAAAGAGGGCAGGAAGTATTTTTTTACAGTGCAAAAAAATAGTGTAAAGTGTGAGAAAGTAATTTTTATCAGTGTTAAATTTAAAAGTGTGCAAATACGCGTGCTAAAAATTGTTTTCAAGTAATATTTAACAAGCTAACAACTCCTTAACTTTCAACTTCTTATATTATCCCAGTGGACGGCATTCCATGTAGGTGATTTTATATGCTATCATTCCAAAATTTTCATTTTTTTTCAAACAGAACTAAGAACTAAGAACTCAGAACTCCTCAACGTATCGCCAATGTTCGCGGCAATAACACTAACTTTCGGGAGGAAAATCGTGCTCAGGATTCCACTGCACGCGCGCAGCGGAGAAGAAGCGAAAGGGTTCGCAACCTTTAACGGATTCGAGACGCACAAGCGCATTCAACTCGTTGGGAGGACTCTGAGGAGCGAAGACAAGAGCAGTCGCGAAACACTGCTGAGCATGCGTCTCAGAGGACTAACCCAGAAATCCGTTCTGTAAGAGCATATTCAGGGGTGCTGTAAGAAATTCGAATCGTCGACAGGACTCTGAGGTGCGAAGACAGGAGCAGTTGCGAAACATTGCTGAGCATGCGTCTCGAAGGACTAACCTAGAATTGCGTTCTTCGGAGCGTATTCAGGATGCTGTAAGACATTCGAATCGTCGACAGGACTCTGAGGTGCGAAGACAAAAGCAGTTGCGAAACACTGCTGAGCATGCGTCTCGGAGGACTAACCCATAAATGCGATCTGCGGAGCGTATTCAGGATGCTGCAAGTCATTCGAATCGTCGACAGGACCTGGACTATCGTGTCTCAGAACGGACTCGGGATATGGAGGCGCACGCGAGACCCGTCGACAGGACTCTGAGGAGCGAAGACAAGAGCAGTCGCGAAACACTGCTGAGCGCTCTTATCGGAGGACTATTCCGGAGTTTCGAATTCCTGAACGGAGTCGGGACATGGATGCACACGCGATCCGTCGAGAGGGACCCAAAGGAGCGACGACAAGAGCAGTTGAGAAACACTACTGAGCAACTCTACTCGGAGGACTATTCCGGAGTTTCGGGAATTCCTGAACGGATTCGGGACATGGATGCACACGCGATCCGTCGAGAGGACCCCGAGGGAGCGACGACAAGAAGCAGTTGCGAAACACTGTTGAGCACTCTTCTCGGAGGACTATTTTGGAGTACCGAAATCCTGAAAGGGCTCCGGACGCCGCAGCGCGTGCTATTCGTCGAGAGGACACCGTGGAGCGGCGACAAGAGCAGGGCAAAATACCTGCTGACCATGCCTCTCGGGGGAGGAAAAATCCCGAATTTCGAATTTCAGAGGCGGGATTCGGGACGCAGCAGCGCGAGTTGCGAGGTCGCGGGGACCCAGAGGAACGTGCAAGGGAACAGGAAAGGAACACAGGAGATCACCGACAGCGACAGAAGGGATACGGAAGACAGGCAGAGAGAACGGGAAAGGGACGCCGATAACAGGAGAGCAACCAGGAGAAATCCCATCGCAAGATCACAGGAGCAACGGATAAACACATCACACCACCGGGAAACACGACAACAACGGAGGATTCGGTAAGAACAAATTCGGCAAATGGCAGAGGATCGATTGTTAAACTTTAGGATGGACCAAAATCGACTGGATGCCTCCCAAAGGCAGTCGCAACGAAACATGGATGCAAGAGCTCAACTTTCAGAGGCTGAACTGGAACAGGAACGAGAACAACAGCGAAATAGGATTCGATAATCAGCGAGGGATCTGTATCACAGGAAAATTTAAGGAAGGCCCAACGGCCTTGCCTTGCGGAGGAACATGGTTCCGTTCGCAGGTAAGTGGATTATACATCCTTGCTATCTCCTCTAAATTCCCTCCTAAACGTTGTTGCCACGCCTTTTATTTGTCAAGAAAATTTCCCAGTCCGTCCGGCAAATATAACTTTTGCCACACTTGTCGTCGTGACATCTCTCCTGGCAAACAACATTTTCCGAATCAATTTAAAAATGTCTCAACAAATCTATGTTCAAAATTTAGTGACACATTCGGTCTTAAAAACGAATCGATATCTACTAATAATTTCTACAAGCAAAAATTAGGAGTAAAAGATGATGAACCCGTGTATATAAAAAACTATAGAAGTCCACAATGTCATAAAGAGGAATTAACTAAGGAAGTGGACAAACTTATAACAGATAAAAAAAAACTTTTAGCAGATAAATTTCCACTGCCTAGAATCGATGATATACTCGATCAACTGGAACAAGCAAAGTATTTCTCTTGCTTAGATCTTATGTCCGGATTCCAACAAATTGAATTAGAGGAATCGTCCAGAAATATAACTTAATTTTCAACGAGCAATGGCTCTTATCGTTTTACACGATTACCTTTTGGTTTGAAAATAACCCAAATTCTTTTCAGCGTATGATGACAATCGGATTTTCCGGTTTGGAGCCATCCCTGGTATTCCTCTACATGGACGACCTAATAGTTATAGTAATTATTGCAGAGTATTCCCTTCACATAACTAGATTATGCAAAAAAGATGTTAAATTCGAATGGACACCAGAGTGCCAAAATGCTTTAGATTACTAAAAGAAAAAATTAATGAGTCCAACAATACTTCAATACCCCCATTTTTTCCAAAGAATTTGGAATAATCACGGACGCAAATAAGCAAGCTTGCGAAGCAGTTCTTTACTAAAGGAGAATCCAATAAAAGCACAACGGAACAAAAATTATTAGCAATACATTGGGCAATTAACCATATTAGACCTTACGTTTTGGAGACCTTACGTCTTTGGTTCTCTTTTTTATGGTTAATCCAAACTCTAAATTAACAAGTATAAGACCAGATTTGGAAGAATACGAATTTGCAGTTGAGTATCTTAAGGGAAAGGACAATTCCGTTGCTGATGCGTTATCTAGAATAATCATCAAAGAACTAAAAAACATACAAAAGCATATTTTACATGTCACTACAAGAAATCAATACAGACAGAATAAACCCTGCGCAGAGTTATTGCAAGAATATATGTTAGAGATCTATATACCAATGGTACATTTGATTTAGGTCAATTTTAATTTTTTTTAACTTAAAATGGCACTGTGTGAAGAAATCATTGAAAATATTTCAGTTGATTCGTTTAAAAAAATGGGCAAATATTAAAAAAATTAAGAGTAGCGCTACTCAAACCAGTGACCATAATAAAAGATAAGAAAGAAAAAGAAGCTATACTGTCTGAAAACCATGACGATCCACTACAAGGCGGCCATACCGGAATAGCCAAAACCTAGTCCAAAATAAGACAAAATTTCTATTGGAAAAACATGTCTAGAGACATAAAGAACTACGTAAAGACATGTCCAAAATGGCAGAAATCCAAAATAACAGCGTCGACTGCGCAGCATAGAGCTAAGCTAAGCGAAGAATGTGGGTCAACAGTCTAGAGACGATGGCGAACCAAATGAGTACTTGAATGAACGTATATGAATATATCAAATATAACCAGTGTGTTTGATAATTTACTTAAAACTGTGAACCATAAAATACCAACATAACATGGCGATCGTGACATGGATTTATGTTAAAAAGTACAAAATAAAAGGCAAAACATGACGCAAAATAACCAAAAAAAATGAATAAAAACACTGTTACAAAGTAATGCAAAATAAAACAAGAAAGGAAAGCTAACTTCGGGCGGAGCCGAAGTTGAAATACCCTTGCAGAATATTCTGTAAATTATATTCTCCAAAATTATTCATATGATGCATTCTTAACACTCATAAAAAATCCCAACTTCCTAACTTTAAAAACACTAAAGTTCAGTTATATGGCAGCTATAGGATATAGTCGGCCGATCCTTATGGATATAAAACCCATAGAAAATCCCAACTTCCTAACTTTACAAACACCAAAGTTATGGCATTTCCGATCAATCGGTTAAATGGCGGCTATAAGATGCAGTCGGCCGATCCCTATAAAATTTTGTAGGTCAGATTGATTGGCCAAATATAAAACCCATAGAAAATCCCAACTTCCTAACTTTACAAACATCAAAGTTATGGCATTTCCGATTGGGTTTTATTTTTGGCCAATCAATCCGACCTACCAAATTTCATAAGAATCAGCCGACAATATCCTATAGCTGCCATGTAACTGAACGATTGGAAATGCCATAACTTTGGTGTTTTTTAAGTTAGGAAGTTGGGATTTTTTATGAGTGTTAAGAATGCATCATATGAATAATTTTGGAGAATATAATTTACAGAATATTCTGCAAGGGTATATCAACTTCGGCTCCGCCCGAAGTTAGCCTTCCTTTCTTGTTAGATAACAAAAACATTTTATTTAAAGAAATCCACGGGATTATCCCAATATAACCTTGTAAACAGATGCAATTTGGCAAACCGTCAATTGGTTCAATGAACACGTGCAAGGGGCAAGAATTGTACAAAGGTCCTGAATTGCGAAACTGGTAACGCAGGTATGAGTGGCTTTGTAACTGTATATAAGGTAATACCTTTTTTTGATTGGTCGGATCGGAAAAAATTGCACTACAAATTAGGACCAAAATTATTCATAACACCGAAATTGCACAACACGTAGCCCAGGTATATAAAATAAACATTAAATTTTATTGCCCTTCTTAAAAGGGTCAAACTAGGGAACTTTTAAAGGGTCAAGGGATAATTCTTTTTTATTTGGTATATTTCCTATCTTGGCCATATATTAAAAAATCCTATAATATGTAGATCAGTCAATGAAAAAATGTATCGAGTGACGACGTTACTCTGTCAGTTGGTGTAAAATATTTTTACAAGTGCAAAAATTTAAAGAGGGCAGAAGTATTTTTTTACAGTGCAAAAAAATAGTGTAAAGTGTGAGAAAGTAATTTTTATCAGTGTTAAATTTAAAAGTGTGCAAATACGCGTGCTAAAAATTGTTTTCAAGTAATATTTAACAAGCTAACAACTCCTTAACTTTCAACTTCTTATATTATCCCAGTGGACGGCATTCCATGTAGGTGATTTTATATGCTATCATTCCAAAATTTTCATTTTTTTCAAACAGAACTAAGAACTAAGAACTCAGAACTCTCAACGTATCGCCAATGTTCGCGGCAATAACACTAACTTTCGGGAGGAAAATCGTGCTCAGGATTCCACTGCACGCGCGCAGCGGAGAAGTTGCGAAAGGGTTCGCAACCTTGAACGGATTCGGGACGCACAAGCGCATTCAACTCGTCGGGAGGACTATGAGGAGCGAAGACAAGAGCAGTTGCGAAACACTGCTGAGCATGCGTCTCAGAGGACTAACCCAGAAATCCGTTCTGTAGAGCATATTCAGGGTGCTGTAAGAAATTCGAATCGTCGACAGGACTCTGAGGTGCGAAGACAGGAGCAGTTGCGAAACATTGCTGAGCATGCGTCTCGAAGGACTAACCTAGAATTGCGTTCTTCGGAGCGTATTCAGGATGCTGTAAGACATTCGAATCGTCGACAGGACTCTGAGGTGCGAAGACAAAAGCAGTTGCGAAACACTGCTGAGCATGCGTCTCGGAGGACTAACCCATAAATGCGATCTGCGGAGCGTATTCAGGATGCTGCAAGTCATTCGAATCGTCGACAGGACCTGGACTATCGTGTCTCAGAACGGACTCGGGATATGGAGGCACGCGAGACCCGTCGACAGGACTCTGAGGAGCGAAGACAAGAGCAGTTGCGAAACACTGCTGAACACTCTACTCGGAGGGCTATTCCGGAGTTTTGAATACCTGAACGGATTCGGGACATGGATGCACACGCGATCCGTCGAGAGGACCCCAAGGAGCGACGACAAGAGCAGTTGAGAAACACTACTGAGCACTCTACTCGGAGGACTATTCCGGAGTTTCGAATTCCTGAACGGATTCGGGACATGGATGCACACGTGATCCGTCGAGAGGACCCCGAGGAGCGACGACAAGAGCAGTTGCGAAACACTGTTGAGCACTCTACTCGGAGGACTATTTTGGAGTACCGAAATCCTGAAAGGGCTCGGGACGCCGCAGCGCGTGCTATTCGTCGAGAGGACACCGTGGAGCGGCGACAAGAGCAGGTGCAAAATACTGCTGACCATGCCTCTCGGAGGAAAAATCCCGAATTTCGAATTTCAGAGCGGATTCGGGACGCAGCAGCGCGAGTTGCGAGGTCGCGAGGACCCAGAGGAACGTGCAAGGGAACAGGAAAGGAACACAGGAGATCACCGACAGCGACGAAGGGATACGGAAGACAGGCAGAGAGAACGGGAAAGGGACGCCGATAACAGGAGAGCAACCAGGAGAAATCCCATCGCAAGATCACAGGAGCAACGGATAAACACATCACACCACCGGGAAACACGACAACAACGGAGGATTCGGTAAGAACAAATTCGGCAAATGGCAGAGGATCGATTGTTAAACTTTAGGATGGACCAAAATCGACTGGATGCCTCCCAAAGGCAGTCGCAACGAAACATGGATGCAAGAGCTCAACTTTCAGAGGCTGAACTGGAACAGGAACGAGAACAACAGCGAAATAGGATTCGATAATCAGCGAAGGATCTGTATCACAGGAACATTAAGGAAGGCCCAACGGCCTTTGCTGTGGAGGAACATGGTTCCGTTCGCAGGTAAGTGGATTATACATCCTTGCTATCTCCTCTAAATTCCCTCTCCTAAACGTTGGCCACGCCTTTTATTTGTCAAGAAAATTTCCCAGTCCGTCCGGCAAATATAACTTTTGCCACACTTGTCGTCGTGACATCTCTCCTGGCAAACTCCCATCACTCTGTCTTTCTAATGGGTTAGACTTCCCAGAAATCCCTGAGTGCTTAAATGGACTCACCTGCCTCGAAGAACGCCTTATTTCACCAAGAATCCCTTTTATGAGGAATATTTTCCTCGGCTATGCAAGGCAATGTGGAATCAGAGGGGCAGTGGTGAATGATCCAATTTCAGTTCCCGGTATTGTGACTGCGCTTCCACGCTCTTTCGACTCTACCCATGTCATCCAAGTCCATTTAAAAAGGAGACTAGAGTACGCTCACAATTTCATGACTGAAACTATTCGACCCGCTCGGGTCCTTGAAGCTGTACGGTACTTAGTAAATACCGAGCTCTACAGAAAGCACAACATTTCACTAAACGAGTCATGCCTAACAGAACTTCAAGGAATTAATGATATTCCTTTTATTCCTTTTATTTGTTGACCGTCTTGTGCAACATGATGATGGCTACCACATCCTGAAAGGCTTACGGTCTGCACCAGCTCATTGGGAGGCTGAGAAAAAAAAGTTATAGCTATGATTCGACAATTTGGGCTGACAACGTCATAACTCTTTCCGCTGCTGAAACTAAGTGGATTGAACTTTTAGTTATCCTGTCTCTTCTTTTGGATAATAGAGCTATAAGCGAGGAAGAAACGTCAGCTCTTTCCAGCTCCGAAAAAGCTCGGTTAATCCGATCCGATCCAGTGACGTGCTCTCGATACTTTGATTACAGGTTGCGACAATTAATGAAATTGTTTGAATTCAATCTTTCTCATTTTTATTGGATCGAATTCATAGCATGTACTGGCTTACTGGTGCTCCTAAGCTCGAAGACGGCGAAAATACCGAGCAAGTAATAAACTTTATTGATAGGTTTATGACTACAAATGGAGACGATACTGAACTACAAGAAGTAATTCAGTATCAACGCCACAAGCATAGTGCCTAAGAGAGTTACGCGGACAGGAGTTTTGCCGATTCAATATGCCATATCCTCCTATGCCCGAAACGCTTATTTTGCATCCAATAGAAGAAAACGAAGTCAATATTGAAGATCATAAAACTTTGTTTAAAAAAATTAAGGAAGCTTTAAGACTATTTCAAATGAAGACGCAGCTTTATTTAACAATTTTAATCATTTTCTGTCCCACCTTGAAACTAATTTTGAAGCCTGCAAACTAGCCTTACGTTCCAGCTTAAGAAAGCCACAAATTTTTCAATTTATTCTAGATGCGTATGCCTGTTGTAGTTATATCATTAACTACATAAACAAATCAAACAGAGGCGTATCGCAGTTGCTCCGTGAAGCCATGGCAGAAATAAACCATGGGAATATTTCTATTAAAAGGAAATTACAGCATCTAGGGAATAAGTTTATTAACGCTACAGAAATATCGGCCCAAGAAGCAGCTTACAATATTTTGGGTCTGCATATGTCAGAGGCAAGTGAAGGTACTATTTTTTTAAACACTTGCCATCCAGACAAACGAGTTAGATTGGCTCGCTCAAATAAAGAATTAGAGCGACTTCCAAACAACTCGGTGGATATTTTTGAGCGTAATATTCTTGACCGATATGTGCAAAGGCATGAGCAGTTGGAAGGAATTTGTTTAGCAGATTTCGCAGCTTGGTACAGATTTGTCAAGCGTGTGAGGCACCGTAAAAGCTGCCCCACATCCAGCGTGTAAAATGTACATATTCACACACATATTGGTAGATAATAAGATAATAATAATAAGATAATAATTTAAGATATACATATTGGTAGATAATAAGAAAAACTAGTACTAAGTTAGGATAGGCCACGGAGGCAGGCAAGAAGCCAAAAGAGCCGTTAAGTTCAAAACTTCGGCCGTTAGCCAGTAGTTCAAACAGGCGTTATTTAGTGTGTTAATCGGCCGTTAGCCGGTAGTTCAAACAGGCGTTATTTAGTGTGTTAATTAGGATCTCAGCTGATCAGGCGCTCTACTCAGCGAGTTAGGCGATCTACACACGATCGGCTTAGGCGACCTACGCACGGTTCCAGTGTTGAGAAGCGAGAGCCCGGCTGGCTATATAAGCCCGGCGGCTGCCAGTCCCGGTCTCTTTTCATTCGCCACAAGTCAAAGACCTAACATCGAAGCAGAGGAAAACCACGCCAGGACACCAAGGACACGCAGGACATCAAGGATCAGGACGAAGGACCCTAGTGAGTAGAGTGCGAGAGAGATAGGGAGAGACAGGGAAAGAAAATAGTGCGGCTAGGGAAAATATATATATAGAAAAGAGGAAGAAAAAGCCCAAAAGATAACCAAGAAAATATAAAACCAAAACCACGGACAATAAGAACAGCGAACATACACCGAGTCGGATTTATTTCTTCCCCGACTCTCAAAGCCCTGATCCGCATGTGCTAAAACAGTGGCCTAAGACAAGCCGGTTGCGTTTTCGAGAAGATTCCTCTGCGCAACTGGACCTTGGTGGCAGCCACGTGCACAGGCGTGAAGGCGTGCAAGTACGCGTTTCTTTCCGCTTGCATAGCTTTCCGTCTCGATTCCGGTCGACGCACCCAAGCCCCAAGTAACCCAAACCCGACCAGCGTGGGCCAAACTGTGGCCCAAGCCAAGCCGGTTGCGTTTTCGAGAAGATTCCTCTGCGCAACTGGACTTTGGTGGCAACCACGTGCACAGACGTGAAGGCGTGCAAGTACGGGTTTTCTTTCCGCTTGCATAGCTTTCCGTCTCGGTTTCGACCGACGCACACCCATCCCGAACTGCTTTCACTCGTTCGCGTCTGGCCCAAATCCGAGTCCCAAATGCCTGCTCTGACCCGCCAATAAGGCCCGCCGCGCGCATCGCGACTGATCGGCGACTGCGGCCAGGTTGCCCGCCTCTCCTCGTCCCCGCTTATTTACAAATTCGATTGTAAGGGATCCTGGGGAGACTGAGCTCCATCCCAGCCGTAGAAACATCCTTACAAGCGGAATGCACGATCTGGCGCTAATCATAGGGAAGACTATGATGAAGCAAATTATGTGGAGGTAGATGACGAAGATAAAGTTGCTGAGCAAAGTTATTCACTGATGGATGGGTCTGGTTGCGTTAAGAAACGTAGGCATCCCCTGATTCTAAGGTGGGTTCGCTTTAGCATTAACTCTCCACCTTCCGATTATTTCCGAGAGCATTTAATGCTCTTCTATCCTTGGCGAAATGAAGAAGCTGAACTTCTTTCCAACGACTTTGAAAACACATTCCGAGTAAACCATGAAGCCATTTAGACAATGAAAAGGAACTATGATGTGTTTGATGATATGGAGTTAGAAAGAGTTCTGAAAGATTTGCAAGAGGATAGGGGAGATAATGCTCCTGATGCGGAAGAACCTGTCTCCCAATTTTTAGACGAAGAGTTAAGAGCTTTGGCAGTACCAAATATAGAGCGAAGCGTAAATATTCTTCAGGATGACAATGCGATAAACAACCCTGAAGAAGGCGGAGAACTTCAATTAATTAGACTCCCCCCGTTAGTTTCCAATGATGACCTTTGCTCGCTAACTCGGTCCCTCAACTACAAACAAAGACAATATTATGCACATGTGATGCATAATGTTGTTTGTAAAAATATTTTTTACGAATATGTTGGTGGAGGAAAAAGCAGATTGATTTTTACCATCTATCAGTCTGTGACTTGGCGAGCAAATAAGCTTCCTGGTGCTACGGATTCAGCAAAGGTTTTATTATGTGCTCCGACTGGAAAAGCTGCTTTTTGAATTGGAGGGCTGACTCTACATTCAGTGTTTTCTCTTCCAATTAATCAGGCCTCAGGTCCCTTAAGACCTTTAAGCAATGATA
Source organism: Drosophila kurseongensis (assembly GCA_018153305.1). Classification (NCBI taxonomy): domain Eukaryota; kingdom Metazoa; phylum Arthropoda; class Insecta; order Diptera; family Drosophilidae; genus Drosophila; species Drosophila kurseongensis. The sequence goes on from JAECXX010000120.1 coordinate 3,979,780, forward strand.
GTTTAAATACAATTCATTGCAAGTTGATTGATCTCCAACTGATTATAATTGATGAAATTTCTACGGTTGGTTCTAAAATGCTTTCATTTTTGGATCAACGGCTTCGTCAAATTTTCCGAAGCCCTGAAATAAGTTTTGGTGGAAAATCAATTATAGTTTTTGGAGATCTAAAGCAGCTTTCCCCAGTTGGAGACAGTTGGATATTTTCGGAGAGGACAATTAATCCTTATAGCGTTTTAGCAGGAAATAGCTTATGGAGCAACTTTAAGTATTTTGAGCTCACAGAAATAATGCGCCAAAGAGGCGACCATGCATTTGCTCAAGCCCTAAATCATTTATCTGAGGCTTGCATGACAATTGCAGATATAGAGCTTCTTAAATAAAGAGTTGTTTCACCCAGCGAAGTTCCTGATGATGCCATTCATTTATTTTCTTCTAACAAAGAAGTTAACAATTACAATTCCCTAAAACTAGCGCAAATTGAGACGGAAGAGTTGGTTTCCACTGCTGTTGATACAGTGAAAACTGCGAACATATCTACACGAAACAGAAAAAAAACACGTTAAGATATGCTCAAAAGATGAAAACCTCTGAAACACAGGGTTTGCCATTTGTCCTTCATCTCAAAACAACTGCTAAATATATGGTGACCGTCAATATAGACACAAGTGACGGACTTGTAAATGGTGCAACTGGTCAGCTGATGCTAATTGACCATTGCTTAATGAATGGCTCAAATTTAGTAACGCGACTTTGGATTAAATTTTTTGAACCCACGGTTGGCGCTATCGCCAGATCAAAAGTTCGGAACAATCCCGATCCCGAATGGACTCCAATAGTAAAAGCCTCTCGAGTTTTTCAATGTGGAAGATCGGAGCATGCTTCTGTTGACCGAAAACAATTTCCAATTGTTCCTGCTGAGGCTATTACCATCCACAAAAGCCAAGGAGCAACATATAGCAAAGTCGCCGTGCATCTTAAAAGAGGTATCAAGCGAGCTTTGTTATATGTTGGATGCAGCAGAGCCACTAGCGCATCAGGACTTTTCCTTCTAGGCGATTTTGTTCCTCCAACAAGATTTGGAGCTGCAAATGTCCAAGACGAACTTCAAAAGTTAAGAGAGGAAAAGTTTTTGACAACGCATTATGAGTTTGTGGTTAACAGAAACGAAGACATCTCCTTGTATTACCATAATGTTGAGTCTCTTCGAAGCCATCGCGAAGATATTTTTAACGACCCTATTATTTGTTCTGCAAATTTTCATTGTTTTGTCGAAACTTGGACTCTTCCCAGCGAAGACTTTTCTTCACAAGGTTTCGACATAATAAGAAGAATTGATAGCAATCGATTGCATGGTATTGGCAAAAATGGAATTATGATTTATGCCAAGCAAAATATTGCCGAAAATGTAGTTTTCTTGTTTGAGACAAATAAGTCTTCGAGCTCAAGAACTATATACCAATCAATTGCCTTCAAATATCTTAATACATCCTTCATTGTCGTTTATAGGAATCCAACGTTTCCTATGGCACAATTTCGTAATGAAGTTATGTCGGACTTAGTAAGGATACGCAGCTTACAAAATAATAACAAATTGGTTATATTAGGAGATTTTAATATTTGCAGATCCACAACCACTGATCGACTTGAGGAAGCTTTAAATTAATTTAATTTAATTCCAATCAATAATTCTGCAACTACGAAACTTTTGACGAAAATTGATTGGATATTTGCTGAAAATGAGCTAAGGAATGCTGTTGCTCTTACATACAAAAAGAGCTTTAGTCATCATGATGGAATTTTTCTTTCTAATGGGTTCGATTTCCCAGAAATCCCTGAGTGCTTAAATGGACTCACCTGCCTCGAAGAACGCCTTATTTCACCGAGAATCCCTTGTGCAACATGATGATGGCTACCACATCCTGAAAGGCTTACGGTCTGCACCAGCTCTTTGGGAGGCTGAGAAAAAAAATTGGGGAATTCAATCTTTCTCATTTTTATTGGATCGAATTCATAGCATGTACTGGCTTACTGGTGCTCCTAAGCTCGAAGACGGCGAAAATACCGAGCAAGTAATAAACTTAATTGATAGGTTTATTACTACAAATGGAGACGATACTGAACTACAAGAAGTAATTCAGTATCAACGCCACAAGCATAGTGCTTCTTGCCTAAGAGAGTTACGCGGACAGGAGTTTTGCCGATTCAATATGCCATATCCTCCTATGCCCGAAACGCTTATTTTGCATCCAATAGAAGAAAACGAAGTCAATATTGAAGATCATAAAACTTTGTTAAAAAAAATTAAGGAAGCTTTAAGGACTATTTCAAATGAAGACGCAGCTTTATTTAACAATTTTAATCATTTTCTGTCCCACCTTGAAACTAATTTTGAAGCCTACAAACTACCCTTACGTTCCAGCTTAAGAAAGCCACAAATTTTTCTTCGCAGACAATTCTCCGACCGACTGCTCAATGCTTATAATAGAGATATTCTAGGCTGTCACAGAGCTAATATGGATATTCAATTTATCCTAGATGCGTATGCCTGTTGTAGTTATATCATTAACTACATAAATAAATCAAACAGAGGCGTATCGCAGTTGCTCCGTGAAGCCATGGCAGAAATAAACCATGGGAATATTTCTATTAAAAGGAAATTACAGCATCTAGGGAATAAGTTTATTAACGCTACAGAAATATCGGCCCAAGAAGCAGCTTACAATATTTTGGATCTGCATATGTCAGAGGCAAGTGAAGGTACTATTTTTTTAAACACTTGCCATCCAGACAAACGAGTTAGATTGGCTCGCCCAAATGAAAAATTAGAGCGACTTCCAAACAACTCGGTGGATATTTTTGATCGTCAACAATAAGCCGGAGAGTGCAGACGTGTTTTGCGCGAGCTCCGGAAAAAAAAACCGCTCAAAAGTGAAAAACAATAACTAAAAATACTGGAGTGGGGTAATAAAGGCAATCTTATTGCTAAAAACAGTAAATAATAATTAGTGCTATGATAAAACTAGTACAAAGTTATTATAAAAACTAAGAAGTGCCACGAGTGATAGCTCAATGAGCGGCGATTCAAAAAATGAGCGTAGAAGCTCCGTAGACCAGAGAAACAGTTATATCTCTTATTTCTCAACCCGTGATACAGAAGTAGAAAGAACTTATTCAAAGAGCAACTCAGCCCTACTGAACATTGACAGTGCGAGAGCACGGTGCAGTGTAGAACCCCACCCCCAGCTTCGACTCACAGCTCACCAGCCACGAGCACTGCGACCTCGTTAATTTCTGCAACCGCAGCCACTGCAACAACAACATCAACGGTCGCCGTTAACAACAACGCGATTTCGAATGCGTTTGCAACTTCTGCAGCGCCGAATAAAACTACAAAGTCAATTGTAAGTACGAGTGCCAATATCAGACAACAATATCGGCAATATCAAACAACAACAAGTGGGTCCGGCTATACAGACTGGCATGGATCGTTACATCCAAATCAAACGGAAGCTAAGCCCGCAAAATAAAATGGTTGGAAATAAACCAAAACAAAATTGCCCAAATAAAGGCAGCGAACAACCAGGGGCATCTATTAACAACAGATTCGCCCTATTGTCGGAAACTGATAATAATCAATCCGAATCTGGACAGGCTGTTCGAAAGAAACCAAAGCACCCACCAATTTACATAAGGGAACAGAATTCAAATGCCCTAGTAAAGAAAATTGTTGTGCTGGTCGGGATGACAACTTTTATGTTACTCCTCTTGTTAAAGGGAATATTCATGAAACAAAGCTTCAAGCTAAAACTGAAGATCAATTCAGAGCTGTAACTAATTACCTAGACGAGGCTAGGAAACCCTACTACACGTACCAGCTCAAGAGTAGCAAGGGCTTTCCACCAATGAGATAAAAGAGGCACTGAAAGAAAAAGGATTCTTCCCCAAAAATATTATTAATATTATCAACAAAAATAAAAAGCCGCAACCACTCTTTAAGGTCGAACTGGAGCCAGAAAGCAGAGCCCTAAAGAAAAATGAAGTGCACCCGATCTACAAACTGCAATTCCTGTTGCATAGAAGGATTACTGTTGAAGAACCGCACAAGCTGAATGGCCCGCTGCAATGCACAAACTGCCAAGAGTATGGACACACCAGAAACAACTGCGGGCTTCGTTCAGTCTGCGTAGCTTGTGGTGGCTTCCACAAATCCGAACCTTGCCCTGCAAGCAAAGAAGACCCAAAGACAAAGAAATGCGCTAACTGTGGAGATAACCATACCGCAAACTACAGAGGCTGCCCGGTCTATAAAGAGCTGAAGAGTCGGTTTCAACAAGCAAAACAAGCACGCTCCCAGAATGCACGAAATGCGTACGTGCAATCCCAAACCACACCTAATGTTTTCTTTGCGAAAGCAGCCAGATCTTCATTTGGGCCCCTCAACACAAATGGTGGAGTTTCATACAGTGCCCTAAAATCAGGACTTGCCAATCAGACGGGACTCCCACAAGCTCAATGCTCTGAGCAAAATACAATTACACCTCAGCAAGCAATAGGACAAATACCAAACAGCATGGAAACCATGATGCTGACTTTACAACAGGGTATGATGGAATTTATGTCCTTCATGAAAACAACAATGACAAACCTTATGCAAAATCAAAACATTTTAATAAATTTGCTCACATCCCAACAATCTAAATAATCGATGTCTTGTCTTCGAATATCCATGTGGAATGGCGTTTCACGGCACAAACTTGAAATAACTCAATTCCTAAATGAAAACCAAATAGATGTAATGCTGCTGGCAGAAACGCATCTCACAAGTAAATACAACTTCCAAATAAGAGGTTATACTTCATACTGCACAGATCACCCGGACGGTAAGGCTCACGGAGGAACTGGAATCCTAATCAGGGAACGCATTAAGCACCACTTTCACCAGAGGTTTGCAACAAATTATTTGCAGGCTACATCTATAAAACTACAAGCAGGCAACGGCAGTATCACTATAGCCGCTGCCTATTGCCCACCGCGTTTTACAATAACTGAAGAGCAATTCTTGGACTTCTACAATTCACTCGGAGATCGCTTTATAGCAGGAGGAGACTACAACGCCAAGCACACGCACTGGGGATCAAGACTCGTGACGCCCAAAGGAAGACAACTGTATAAAGCAATCATAAATTTGAGCAACAAACTCGACTATGTCTCCCCTGGCAGCCCCACATATTGGCCAGCTGACCCCAGAAAACTCCCGGACTTAATTGACTTCGCTGTGACCAAGAACATCCCAAGAAATCTATTAAGCGCCAAATCGATATCGGACCTATCATCGGACCACTCGCCAGTTTTATTAACTCTCCTTCAAAGCCCGAAAGTAATCGAGCACCCCTTCAGGCTGACCTCGACTAGAACTAACTGGCTAAAGTACAAAAAGTACGTAAGTTCCCACATTGAACTAACACCACAGTTAAACATAGAGAACGACATCGACTTCTGTGCTGATGCCCTGGAGTCAGTACTCGTGGCAGCAGCCAAAATCTCAACACCAGAAGAGACAATCGTGCGTAGCAACCAATACAAAACTAATCTGCAAATCGAACAACTGGTTCGGGAAAAACGACGTCTACGACGCGCTTGGCAATCCTGCAGATCGCCCCATTCGAAGCAACTCTTTAATGATGCCACCCGCAGACTCACCAAAACACTCAAGCAAGAAGAGGAGCTTGCGCAGCGCCGGTACATCGAGAAACTGTCGCCGACCAGTACAAAGCATCCTTTGTGGAGAGCTCACCCAAATTTAAGCTCTCCGATAGAATCAGTCACTCCGATTAGAAACTCCTCGGGTACTTGGGCCCGCAGTGACGAAGACAGAGCCGAAACATTTGCTTTACACCTACGAAATGTATTTCAGTCGAACGCCGCCACAAACTCTCTTCAACTACCGGCGCTTAGATCTGAAATTGCAATCAACCCGATTTTGTTTCAAGCACCTGAAATTGCTAACGTCATTAGGAAGCTTATAAAACCGAAAAAGGCTACAGGGGGCGACCTAATAACCCCAAAAATGATAATTGAACTTCCAAACTGCGCAGTGGATGTTATATGCAAGCTATTTAACGGGATCACAAAACTTGGCTACTACCCCAAAAAATGGAAAAAGTCCGTGGTTATAATGATACCGAAGCCTGGGAAAGACCACACAATTCCCTCATCGTACAGGCCAATAAGCTTACTATCGTGCCTGTCCAAATTACTGGAAAAATGCCTGCTCACGCGCATTACACCATATTTAAGAGAACAAAACTTAATCCCGGCACATCAATTCGGGTTTCGTGAAAGCCACGGAACCATCGAGCAAGTCAACCGGATAATTCGTACAGCCTTCGAACATCTGGAATATTGTAGTGCGATATTCCTCGACGTCTCTCAGGCATTCGACCGAGTGTGGCTTGAAGGCCTTATGCATAAAATAATAACATTACTGCCAGAAAACACTCACAAGTTACTTAAGTCGTACCTCTACCACAGAGTCTTTGAGGTTAGATGCAATACAACGACATCCAACGAGTATAACATTGAAGCTATATTGTCCTATACACAGCAGACATCCCTACGAACGAGAGGCTGACTACGTCCACATTTGCTGACGACACCGCAATCCTGAGCCGCTCGAAATGCCCAACTTAAGCAACAGCTCAACTGGCTGATCATTTGGTGGTAGTTGAGAAGTGGCTATCAGACTGGCGAATCAAAATTAATGAACAAAAGTGTAAACATATAACGTTTACCCTTAACAGACAATCTTGCCCCCCGCTAACTCTGAATAGTACGCAGATTCCCCAAGCCAGCGATGTAACATATCTCGGCGTCCACCTCGACAGACGCCTAACCTGGCGGAGGCACATTGAATGCAAGAAAGTACATCTCAGACTTAAAGCTAGCAGCCTACACTTGTTTTAAAAATTTTCGATCACCCCTGTGTCTGGACTTTAAAGTTCTTCTCTACAACTCCACTCTTAAGCCCATTTGGACCTACGGCTCCCAGCTCTGGGGGAACGCGAGCAACAGCAACATTGACATCATACAGCGCTGACAATCAAAAATCCTGCGAACAATCACTGGGGCACCATGGTATGTTCGGAACGAAAACATCCACAGGGATCTGGGCATACCACCGGTCAAAAATGAAATAGCAAAGCAGAAAGCGGCCTACCATAACAAGCTTACACTGCACCGAAATAATCTCGCAAGGAACCTAAGACGGGTTACGAACTCGTCTGCATCGTAAAGATCTACCAGCCCAGCAATAAAAATTAGGGCCCGTTAGTCTAAATGCAGTCTACATGACTGTAAGTTAAGTCATATTCTTAAGATTTGATATAATTATTGTTAGTCTCATATAGAGAAGATTCAATAAATAAAGCATATATTAAAAAAAAAAAAAAAAAAACTTTTGAGCGTAATATTCTTGACCGATATGTGCAAAGCCATAAGCAGTTGGAAGGAATTTGTTTAGCAGATTTCGCAGCTTGGTACAGATTTGTGAAGCAGAATGCACGATCTGCCGCTTATCATAGGGAAGACTCTGATGAAGCAAATTATGTGGAGGTAGATGACGAAGATAAAGTTGCTGATCAAAGTCATCCACTGATGGATGGGTTTGGTTGCGTTAAGAAACGTAGGCATCCCCTGATTCTAAGGTGAGTTCGCTTTAGCATTAACTCTCCACCTTCCGATTATTTCCGAGAGCATTTAATGCGAAATGAAGAAGCTGAACTTCTTTCCAACGACTTTGAAAACACATTCCGAGTAAACCATGAAGCCATTTAGACAATGAAAAGGAACTATGATGTGTTTGATGATATGGAGTTAGAAAGAGTTCTGAAAGATTTGCAAGAGGATAGGGGAGATAATGCTCCTGATGCGGAAGAACCTGTCTCCCAATTTTTAGACGAAGAGTTAAGAGCTTTGGCAGTACCAAATATAGAGCGAAGCGTAAATATTCTTCAGGATGACAATGCGATAAACAACCCTGAAGAAGGCGGAGAACTTCAATTAATTAGACTCCCCCCGTTAGTTTCCAATGATGACCTTTGCTCGCTAACTCGGTCCCTCAACTACAAACAAAGACAATATTATGCACATGTGATGCATAATGTTGTTTGTAAAAATATTTTTTACGAATATGTTGGTGGAGGAAAAAGCAGATTGATTTTTACCATCTATCAGTCTGTGACTTGGCGAGCAAATAAGCTTCCTGGTGCTACGGATTCAGCAAAGGTTTTATTATGTGCTCCTACTGGAAAAGCTGCTTTTTGAATTGGAGGGCTGACTCTACATTCAGTGTTTTCTCTTCCAATTAATCAGGCCTCAGGTCCCTTAAGACCTTTAAGCAATGATAGTTTAAATACAATTCATTGCAAGTTGATTGATCTCCAACTGATTATAATTGATGAAATTTCTACGGTTGGTTCTAAAATGCTTTCATTTTTGGATCAACGGCTTCGTCAAATTTTCCGAAGCCCTGAAATAAGTTTTGGTGGAAAATCAATTATAGTTTTTGGAGATCTAAAGCAGCTTTCCCCAGTTGGAGACAGTTGGATATTTTCGGAGAGGACAATTAATCCTTATAGCGTTTTAGCAGGAAATAGCTTATGGAGCAACTTTAAGTATTTTGAGCTCACAGAAATAATGCGCCAAAGAGGCGACCATGCATTTGCTCAAGCCCTAAATCATTTATCTGAGGCTTGCATGACAATTGCAGATATAGAGCTTCTTAAATAAAGAGTTGTTTCACCCAGCGAAGTTCCTGATGATGCCATTCATTTATTTTCTTCTAACAAAGAAGTTAACAATTACAATTCCCTAAAACTAGCGCAAATTGAGACGGAAGAGTTGGTTTCCACTGCTGTTGATACAGTGAAAACTGCGAACATATCTACACGAAACAGAAAAAAAACACGTTAAGATATGCTCAAAAGATGAAAACCTCTGAAACACAGGGTTTGCCATATGTCCTTCATCTCAAAACAACTGCTAAATATATGGTGACCGTCAATATAGACACAAGTGACGGACTTGTAAATGGTGCAACTGGTCAGCTGATGCTAATTGACCATTGCTTAATGAATGGCTCAAATTTAGTAACGCGACTTTGGATTAAATTTTTTGAACCCACGGTTGGCGCTATCGCCAGATCAAAAGTTCGGAACAATCCCGATCCCGAATGGACTCCAATAGTAAAAGCCTCTCGAGTTTTTCAATGTGGAAGATCGGAGCATGCTTCTGTTGACCGAAAACAATTTCCAATTGTTCCTGCTGAGGCTATTACCATCCACAAAAGCCAAGGAGCAACATATAGCAAAGTCGCCGTGCATCTTAAAAGAGGTATCAAGCGAGCTTTGTTATATGTTGGATGCAGCAGAGCCACTAGCGCATCAGGACTTTTCCTTCTAGGCGATTTTGTTCCTCCAACAAGATTTGGAGCTGCAAATGTCCAAGACGAACTTCAAAAGTTAAGAGAGGAAAAGTTTTTGACAACGCATTATGAGTTTGTGGTTAACAGAAACGAAGACATCTCCTTGTATTACCATAATGTTGAGTCTCTTCGAAGCCATCGCGAAGATATTTTTAACGACCCTATTATTTGTTCTGCAAATTTTCATTGTTTTGTCGAAACTTGGACTCTTCCCAGCGAAGACTTTTCTTCACAAGGTTTCGACATAATAAGAAGAATTGATAGCAATCGATTGCATGGTATTGGCAAAAATGGAATTATGATTTATGCCAAGCAAAATATTGCCGAAAATGTAGTTTTCTTGTTTGAGACAAATAAGTCTTCGAGCTCAAGAACTATATACCAATCAATTGCCTTCAAATATCTTAATACATCCTTCATTGTCGTTTATAGGAATCCAATGTTTCGTAATGAAGTTATGTCGGACTTAGTAAGGATACGCAGCTTACAAAATAATAACAAATTGGTTATATTAGGAGATTTTAATATTTGCAGATTCACAACCACTGATCGACTTGAGGAAGCTTTAAATTAATTTAATTTAATTCCAATCAATAATTCTAAAATCTTATTTAAAGTAATCTATGTAAGTAAAATAGAAATAGATTATTTTATTGTTTAAAGATTGAGATAAAATTTGTATTTATAAAGTGCAATATAGATTAAGCTATTATAATATTTTCCTTTATCTTAAGAAACACCAAAGCTATGGCATTTCCGATCAATCAGTTATATGGCGGCTATAGGATATAGTCGGCCAATCCTTATAAAATTTGTTAGGTCGGATTGATTGGCCAAAGATAAAACCCATAGAAAAGCCCAACTTCCTAACTTTACAAACACCAAAGTTATGGCATTTCCGATCAATCAGTTGTATGGCAGCTATATGACATAGTCGGCCAATCCTTATGAAATTTGGTAAGTCGCATTGATTGGCCAAATGTAAAACCCATAGGAAATCCTAACATCCTAACATCCTAACTTAACAACCACCAAAGTTATGGCATTTCCGATCAATCAGTTGTATGGCAGCTATAGGATATAGTCGGCCGATCCCGGCCGTTCCGACTTATATACTGCAAAGGAAAGAAGGGTGTGTGCAAAGTTTCAACTCGATAGCTTTAAAACTGAGAGACTAGTTTGCGTAGAAACAGACAGACAGACGGACAGAGGGACATGCTTATATCAACTCAGGAGGTGATCCTGATCAAGAATATATATACTTTATAGGGTCGGAGATGTCTCCTTCACTGCGTTGCACACTTTTGACCAAAATTATAATACCCTCTGCAAGGGTATCAAAATAATAATTAAAAACTTTAAGATTTAAAACCAAAATTTAAATTACAAAATAGTATTTTCTCCTTTTTTTCCCCCCGATGCAAGATTTAAATCACAATGGTTTGGCTCGGCTCAGACGACACCCAGTCTACGGCAAATAAAAGCAAAAACAATTAGCAGCGATGCTCAATTCGTGCTCACATTATACGTTAAACATAATAAAATAATTAAAAGACGTTATATTAGCAGAGCCAACGACTTGGACAAGGTTTAAAATCATTTATCCTTTTTTTTCGTCTCCAATAGGGTATACACCAATTTCTTTTGTTTTCTTTGCATCTTTCTATAAAAGTTCTACATTTAAATACATTATCTAAAAAAACCAATTTAAAAAAATATATTTTTATACATTTACAAATCTGTTCTTTATTATGGACACAAACAGATGTATAGAAAAAAACACGGGAAAGGGAACCCATGTTAGATTATAGAGTAAGATCTATCCTCAAAACACACAGGAACCCCATCTCAGTGTACGAACTAGAAATTGAATATATGTAATAATACGCAAAAAGCTATAGTATTATCAACAATAGAAAACTGTAAGCTTTTTTTGCGTCATTGATACAAATTTATTGCTTGGCAATGTAATAATCTTTAAAATAAATTTAAAATAAATAGTGTAGTAGGCCACCTTACGCCCGATAAACTATCGATTGTAAATGTTAGGCTAACATTAAGGATAACATAATCTTTAAACAAGCCCAATGTTAATGATTCTTGGTATATGCATTGAATAAAGCGGACGTGTTTTAATAAAAAGTGCTCAAAGTGTTATATATACCAGTCGTCTCACAAATTCAGAAGTGGGATAAATCTACGAGGATTCCGAAGAAGATCAACCCGCTAACGAAGATTTCGAAGAAGTTCAAGGCGACGCCTCCGCCCATCAACTTCAGGGAGCCGAGGGCAACGTGCTGAACATCGCACCAGCGGCTTCACAGAGGATGTTCTCCCGAGATGCCCTTGAGCAACATGAACTTCTTGCCATCATAAGGCAGCTGCAGGCAGAAGTTAGTGCGCATCGCAATTTGTTGCAACAAGCTCAGACACGTGGCGCCGCACAACAACAACAAGCAGTTGGCAATAGTGGCAATGCCGGAGACTCGAACATTCTACCGCAGTCGCAAGTGGCATCGTCTGGCAACCCTGCCAGTCTGATCGTGCTACCGACCTCAGACGACAACGCAACGGGTGGCGGCACTACAAGCCCGAATGTTTCGCCAGCCCTGCAAGGCATTGCATCGAGTGGCAACAGCAGCGGTTTGGCAGTATTCGGTTCAACAGATAACGGTTTCAACGCCGACAGAGCTGCCAGCCGAGCTGCATCAGCAACATCGTTGTCTTTCGCCAAAGAAGCAGCCATAGACTTTGACGAAAACATGTGTGCTCGCAATTGGGTAGAGCACCTTAAAAGCATTGGTCAGGTGTATGTTTTGGCCGACGACTGTCTAAGGATGCTGTTCATTACCAAGCTGAAGGGAAAGGCACAGCGCTGGTTTCATGCCAACCCTACTAGAATGCTGGAACCTTTCGAGAGGCTATGCGAGCAGCTGATTATGGCCTTCGGGCAAATGTCTTTAAAGTCCGAGCAGCGTCGCAAGTTCGAGCAACGGAAATGGCAGCAAACCGAGCGTTTTGCCATGTACTTCGAAGACAAGATGATGTTGGCTCAACCCATCAACCTGGAGACAGATGAGCTTTTGGAACAAATCATCGAAGGAGTGCCATCAACCAACTTAAGGGATCAAGCACGCATTTAACGATTCGCCAACCCGGAGCAGATGCAGCAAGCCTTCGCAAATATCTGCCTCCCGCAGATAAACGAGACCAACGCAGCGAAGAAGACATCGATGGAGGCCTCTGGAAACAATGAATTGCGCTGCAGAAACTGTAACTCCAAGGGCCATTTCGCAAAAGATTGCCGCAAGCCAAAAAGGGCTCCCGGATCTTGCTTCGCATGTGGAGAAATGGGGCACTTCGTAGGGCAATGCCCTAAGAGGAAGAGCGCTAATGACAACAAAAACTATGTAAGATCTATACAAATTTATTTCGTTTCTTTTTCTAATGTACCAATAATTGCAGAATGTCTCATAGACTCAGGCAGCGCGATTTCATTTATAAAACTTTCCAAAGTACCATATGGAATACATATTACTAAAACTAAGACTTCATATTTTGGTATAAATAAGAGCCAACTTAATGTAAAAGGAAAAACTCTGTGTTTTATCATGAAGAAAGGAATACAAATTTGTGTTGATTTAATAATTGTCGCTGATGAGTCCATGAGCCATGATGCAATTCTGGGAAGGGATTTCATGGATATCTTTGGATTAAGCATTAATCTAGACACCCTTGACACTATTAATGATAGTAGTTGTAATATTAACAAAAATAACTCCCTGTCTCACACTTGCAACTTGAACCTGTATTGTGGAACGAAGGGTCAACGACTTAGAATGGCTGAATTATCTGATGATTATAACATAATCTTTAAACAAGCCCAATTTTAATGATTCTTGGTATATGCATTAAATAAAGCGGACGTTTTTTAATAAAAAGTGCTCAAAGTGTTATATATACCGGTCGTCTCACAATAGTAATGGATTGGAAAACTATTTCTGTTAAATTAAAAGATATAAGAACAAATTTCGACAAGTCATACAAATGTCTCTTGCAAAACCGGAATGTTCATGAAACAACCATCCAAAAACACGCTAAAGTTCTAGTAGACAGCTTTAATGAAGCACGCCTTATAATTTACGAACACAGAGATAAATTATACAGTAAACACTGGACATATATCTCAAAATTATTATCTAAATTTAAAAAAATCTGAAAAATATAAAACAAAAATATAAGTTAGACATTTCAATTCCATCTATCCTTAATACACCATTAACATCTGAGGAGGAATTGAAATCAGAAGAAATAGAAGATAAAGACTCTGATACGGAAGATTTAGTCGAAACAAACAAAGAAACAGATTTTCCAGCGGTATTAACGCTGACCGAACTGTCAAATCAGAAAAACTCGGACTCCGAAGAAAATATATCATACGAAAATTTGGAAAATAATATAATCAATATGACGGACGCCTCGATTGCCAATAGAGCATACATGAAAGAAATCAGCTCGGCCATTCCAGAGTTCGATGGAAAAAAAATCCACCTGCAAAGATTCTTAACAGCGCTGAGATTGGTCAACCGTACCAAGGGACCATTCGAAAACATTGCTGTTGAGGTAATCAAATCCAAAATAGTTGGAACCACATTGTACAAAGTACAGAACGAAACAACTATTAATAACACTATCAGTAAACTTAAGCCCACTATAGTGGGCGAATCTTCTGACGTTGTACAAGCGAAATTATTAAACATACACCAAAAGGGAAAAACGGCTACGCAATTTACAACGGAAGTAGACAACCTACGGAAATTATTGGAAGCTTCTTACATTGACGAAGGATTAAGTGCGGAGCATGCAGACACGTTCAGCACAAAAGAAACCATTTCTACAATGATAAAGAATTGTGAAAATATAAAATTTTAAACCATTCTGAAAGCCGTTACAAAATATATTCATTGCAGCACGGAAATGACAGCAAATGCAAACAATATATTTTATACAAATAAAAATCATTACTTCCGTAGTAATAACTATAGAGGAAACTATAGAGGAAGAGGGTATGGCCGAGGATATTACCAAAATAATTATAATAATTATAGTAATTTTGATAATAATTACAATAACCGAGGCCGGGGAAACTATCGAGGTCAAAACCGCGGTAATAGAGGCCTACAAGGCAAGAACACAAATTACACCAATCAAAATGACAGAAACATCACCGTAAGAATGGCTCAAACTAACTAGGAAAACGAGGAAGCTCCCTTAAGAAGTCAACAATAAATAACAACACAGTTCACTCTATTACTCTTAATTTAAATATATTCGTAAAAGTAAAACATGAACTTACACAAAAATCACTCACCTTTTTGATAGACACCGGAGCGGATATTTCTCTCATTTAAGAAAATTCCGACAACTTCAATAACACTATACAAATATAGGACTATCATTTATTGAATTAAGAACAAGCAATTATATAATACCACATAACTTTCATATAGTTCCCCATAACTTTTCAATACCGGTAGACGGAATAATTGGAATAGACTTCATAAAGAAATTTAATTGTATATTGGACTTCAATCAAGATAATGACCTTTTCATTTTAAGACCTGATAATTTAAAATTTCCGAGAAAAATTCCAATCCTTCATAACTTAGAAACTAACGAAATAATTATACCAGCTCGCTCCGAAGTAATTAGAAAAATAAATTTAAACGAAAATAATAAAACCCTCCTAATACCAAATCAAGAAATTGAAGATGGTATATTCATAGGAAATACAATTTGTCCGAATTTTAAACACTACAAATGAGAACAAAATAGTAAACCTTAAGAACATTAAACACGAATCTATTGACAATTATAATATTATCAACTTAACTGGCACAAATAGAAACGAAAAAATCATTAATAAACTAAAACAACATTTTCCGAATCAATTTAAAAATGTCTTAACAAATCTTTGCTCAAAATTTAATGACACATTCGGTCTTAAAACCGAATCGATATCTACTAATAATTTCTACATGCAAAAATTAGGAGTAAAAGATGATGAACCCTTGTATATAAAAAACTATAGAAGTCCACAATGTCATAAAGAGGAAATAACTAAGGTCCACTTCCTAAATAATTTTCAACGAGCAATGGCTCTTATCGTTTTACACGATTACCTTTTGGTTTGAAAATAGCCCCAAATTCTTTTCAGCGTATGATGACAATCGGATTTTCCGGTTTGGAGCCATCCCAGGTTTAGGATGTTCAGAAAATCATATGCTGAAAAACTTAACAAACGTCTTTGACCTGCAGAAAAAATAATGTTAAACTACATCCGGAGAAATGCTCTTTTTTCAAGCATGAAGTGACCTTTCTTGTTCACAAGTGTACAGATCAAGGTATAACGTCAGATGACAAAAAATATGAAGTCATTGAAAAATACCCAGTCCCCACGGACGCTGATAGCGCTCGCAGATTTATTGCATTTTGCAATTATTATTGTCGATTCATGAAAAACTTTGCAGATTATTCCCGTCACATAACTAGATTATGCAAAAAAGATGTTAAATTCGAATGGACACCAGAGTGCCAACATTTTTTGATTACTAAAAGAAAAAATTAATGAGTCCAACAATACTTCAATACCCCCATTTTTTATAAAGAATTTTGCATAATCACGGACGCAAGTAAGCAAGCTTGCGAACGAGTCCTTTACTAAAGGAGAATCCAATAAAAGCACAACGGAACAAAATTTATTAGCAATACATTGGGCAATTAACCATTTTAGACCTTACGTTTATGGGCGACATTTCCTAGTTAAAACAGACCAAAGACCATTAATATTCCTCTTTTCTATGGTTTATCCAAACTCTAAATTAACAAGAATAAGACCAGATTTGGAAGAATACGAATTTGCAGTTGAGTATCTTAAGGGAAAGGACAATTACGTTGCTGATGCGTTATCTAGAATAACCATCAAAGAACTAAAAAACATACAAAAGCATATTTTACAAGTCACTACAAGAAATCAGTACAGACAGAATAAACCCTGCGCAGGGAAAAACAAGCACAGCTGCCTCGGCAGTGTGTTGAAAAAGCTTCTATGCCCAAAATATACGACGTCCTTAACAACGACGAAGTAAAGAAAGTAGTGACCTTCCATTTAACTAAATTCAAATGCTATTTTAAGCATGGGAAAAAAGTTATTGCAAGAATAAATGTTAGCGATCTATATACCAATGGTACATTTGATTTAGGTCAATTTTTCCAAAGGCTTGAAAAAGAAGCCGGTATATACAAGATAAGCCAACTTAAAAACTGTGTGAAAAAATCTTTGAAAATATTTCAGTTGATTCGTTTAAAAAAATGGCCAATAAAATATTTTAAAAAATTTAGAGTAGCGCTACTCAAACCAGTAAAAGATAGGAAAGAAAAAAAAAGCTATACTGGCTGAAAACCATGACGATCCACTACAAGGCGGCCATACCGGAATAGCCAAAACCTTGTCAAAAATAAGACAAACTTTCTCTTGGAAAAACATGTCTAGAGACATAACAAACTACGTAAAGACATGTCCAAAATCCAGAAATCCAAAAACAAGCAAACATTCAAAAACTCCATTTACTTTAACAGAGACTCCAACTATGGCATTTGACAGAGTAATTGTGGATACGATAGTTCCATTACCAAAATACAATACTTCGTCTATTGTTTCAATACAACACCTTCTATGACACACAACTATTGCCTCTATGAATTAGTTTTTAGCAAACATCCAAATATAAGTAAATCTTTTAATTCAACAGATACAATAGAGCCTTTATATAACATAGATGATTATATGATTTAGATGATGATTTAGACTAGAAAATGCTTACAAAAGTGGAAGAATTATGCTAGATAAAAATAAGCAAAAAGAAAAATCTAATTACGACAAAAACACCATGGATTTAATGTTAGAGATAAGAGACCAGGTGTTATTGAGAATTTAAACTGGTCATAAATTAGATAACAAATATTTAGGCCCTTACAAAGTGGTAGAAATAAAAGAAAATGAAAACATAGTAGTAATGGGCGATACAAATAAAAAAAAGTTGTTCATAAGGATAGGCTTAAAATTTTTCATGTATAAATACTTTGTTATCTCGTGTGGCCTGATCAACCATACGGGTACAAAAAAAAAAAAGAAGAAGGAACTTTACAACAACATTTTTCAATTATATTTCCAATTTATATTTCGTAATTTTACTTTAAACTACAATTTTATAATTTTTATCAAATTTTATTACATTGTTTTATTGACATTTTATATTCTTATATTTTCAAATAAACCATTTTTACTACTTAGTATGACCATTGTAATGTCATACATAAATACAAATATATATTCGCACTAAGCAAAAAAAAATCAAATCAAAATAAAAAAAGGAAAAAACAACAACATATAATTTTTTTAGACATCGTTTTAATTAAGAAAAATATACATATATATATTATAATAAAATAACTTCATATATTACGTTATTTTTTAAAAGGAGGGAGATGTAGTTTGCATACATACAGAGTACACACTGTACAATCGGCAACAATGTTAGCCGAATCTGCATAATCAGCACTCTTCAAGTGCAAACGTAATTTGACCACACACGCCTTCAGCGAGTGATAAGTCGCAAAAAGACGCTTATTCCCACAGCTTAGCGACTGCAACAAATATATCCATGTATGCAGATAAACATAAGCTAACATATAAGGCTGTTGCGTCGTTGCCGGCTTGACCGACAGCGCCGACTGCGCAGCATAGAGCTAAGCTAAGCGAAGAATATAGGCCAACAGTCTAGAGACGACGGCGAACCAAATGAGTACTTAAATAAACGTATATGAATATGTCAAATATAACCAGTGTGTTTGATTAATTACTAAAAACCGTGAACCATAAAATACCAAAATAACACACCATTCACAAAAATTCCGTTTACCCAGCCCAACAAACTCAAACCAAGCAGTGGTAAAAGCATCTTACACTAACAAAATGCCAAGACAAATTTCATATCCAAACCGAACTAAAAATCCTCAGACACATAAGTTTGACAACATATCCGATACACAAATAAAAATGTTCCTTTAAGGCAGATCAAAAGTTCGGTGGCGCCATTGTAAATAAAAACAAGAGAGAACGCTATAGTCGGGTGCCCCGACTATCAGATACCCGTTACACAGGTAAAGGGAGTGCGAGGGAGATGGAGATAGAAACTTTGATCACGCATAACTTTTTAACGAATGGTCCGATTTGAAAAATTTCTTCTACATTTCTATAGGTATTGATAAACACAATAAAACTGCATTTTTACTTTTCCGAAATATTTTCCGAAATCGTATATAAGCGATTGTGGGCGTTAAAGGGGGCGTGGCACCTTTTTGAAACAAACTTGCGCTGCGTAGGAACTCCTAGAATCTACATGCAAAATGCCAATCTTCTAGCTTTTATAGTTTCCGAGATCTCAGCGTTTATACGGACGGACAGACGGACAGACGGACATGGCTAGATCGACTCGGCTAGTGATCCTGAACAAGAATATATATACTTTATAGGGTCGGAAACGCTTCCTTCTACCTGTTACATACTTTTGCACGAATACAATATACCCTTTTACTCTACGAGTAACGGGTATAATAAACGCAGAGCTAGAACTCTCCAATTGGCCACAAGTCCAAAATAAAATTGAGCACCATGTCAGTTAAATGGCCAGTCACTACAATTTCTTGTACAATATTTTATCCATAGCTATAAAAAAGCAAAGAAATTTTGGAAAATGGATTGATTCAACAGATAAGGTGATAAAAGGGAAAAAATGTAGTGAGAATACATCAGAGTTTGCGTTAGTGAAGTCGTAGATATTTTAGCTTACTTTAATTTAAAAATCCATAATAATATGGATCACACTCCCTTTAATTACGACTGTGGTCCCAAGTCTGCTTTTACTGTCTGTTCAGTGTACCCAGTTGTATGTTTGTTTCCTAGCTTCTTGTTAATTTGATCTCTGTTCTATATCTCTCTCCGCGTTAAGTGCTATGGTCGATAAATTAATTATGTCAATAGGTCCTTTATTTGTGACAGAGTGAATGGTTCTGATGTATTCTAAGGCTGCGTGAAGTATATATTAAACTATGTCTTGCATGTATTTTTCGATCCTCAGATAGCGTGCGATAAAAACCAGGGTACTGTAGAATCGCACTACATGTTCAATTTAACTGGTGGTGCGTCTTGAATCGAATATCTAAATCAATTGCTCGTTGTCGCACTATATTGTGTTTGTTCGGCGATATAAATTTATAAGCTATAAGATTACAGTTTGGAAGTCTTCTATTGTTCTTAAAGCAATTGGTTGGATAAAAGAACATTTTGAGAATTTGTCTACCAAGTGAGAACATATTTCTTGTCAGTTTAAAATATGTCAATATGCAATATTTTACCAGCGTATGGAAGAATGGACTTCACCCCAAGAATCTGTTTCTGGGGTGGCGATCAATTTGACATATTTTACAATTTTAAACTACTTTATTTTCCATATGATTAATTTTTGGAAAAAATAGTCCTATAGAATTTGTTTGACGTTTTTTAGGGCGGCTGTAGCAGCTAACTGGCTACTTTCCGTCATCCTTGGGATAATTGATTATGATCTGAGTCTTGTTTTATTTTCTGTTTTTAATTGGTAGTATTTCCGTAATATATTTGTTCAATATTAAAGTAACAACTATTAGCGTGATCGTCAAAAGGAACGAAAGCTGCGCTTTCGCAATAACATTAGATACCGCTTAAGTTTACCGAATGTTATGCGTGGCGCAGTATTCGTAAAAATGTTAAATGAAACCGTGTGTGGTTGTTTAGATGAACATGTAATTTTTTTCTACTTGCCTAAAGCTTGGTTATGTTTTGAGTTATCCTCGTATCTGTCGTTCACTTTGTATGCGGTATGTTCCGCTTTTCTCAAAGATTTTAAGTCTCATTTTTACTCTCAAGGTCCGGCATTAACTTCATAATATTTATTGTCTTGTTGAACATGACCATCTCTGATTTCATCACCTCTATATGTCTTTACCTTAGGTGTCCGTATATTTATACAACATAAGCGTTCCTTAATTTGTTTAAGTTTTTGACAAAAACTTTATTCTTGCACAGAGAGTGCACTTGGCTTTCACTTGATCGTTGGTCATTGCCATCGAGTTTTTAATTTTTAAAGTTTTTTGATTTAAATTAGAAAAATTTTCTTGAACACTGATTAACTTTTTTTTTTTTAATTATTGTTGAAAACGGCCCACAAGGATGGACCATGTTTTCGTGTATTGTCAAATTATTTCTAAAGATCCCAAAAAGAGCAGGTAGCGGGTGTTCCCTTCTTGGGCAAATCAGGTGTGTTCATAGGCGGTCATAAGTTAATCAAGATGTGTGGTTTAAGAAGACGACCGTGTCTGTCACGGCCGAGAATCCATAAGTCTGCCGGGTGTCGTCAGCGGAGATGCCGTCGACCCAGTGGTGTTGCAAGATGTCTTGCCAGGCAGTTTGCATGTGTGAGCAGACGTTCCCGGTATCGACTTGAGGATTTACAAATCGTGTCCTGGAACATAACTCCTGAGAGCCTTTGTATTGCACGTTTGCACCTTTTTCAGTAACGAATCACAGGCCGTGCCCCAGCAAGTGATACCCTAGTTTGAAGTTGGAAGGACAATGGCCTTAAAGAGCCGCACCTTGGCTTTAAGGGATAGGCCGCTACCTGGACGAAGGAGCCAGTCCATTTTGTCAAGTTTTGTTCTTGCTGATCCACAGACTCGATCAATTTGTCCCTTCTAACAAAGGCGACGGTCCAAGGAAACTCCGAGGTTCGTCACCTTATCTTCGTGCTTAAGCCCATTCCCATCAATGTAAAGGCTACGCCAACGGCCAAGGCGGAGAGCAAATGTAGGATGCTGCGTATTGTCAACATTTAGCGCAATGTTCCATCGAGAATCCCAGCACGCCAAATCGCCCAAGAATGTCTGGACACGTCGGGAGGCAGACGTAGTGGTGCTACCAGCTGCAAGAAATGCAGTGTCGTCTGCATATGTGGCTAGGAGTGTACCACGAGCAACTGGGTTTGTAAATTGTGTACAGGACCAGACCAAGGACGCTTCCCTGCGGGACACCTTCGAAAGCACCCAGAACATGGTTAACTTCTCTGTGCTCGATAGCACAATGGCGACTACTGAAACCAAACTGGTGGTCGAAGATGCGTCTTCAAAGGCGTTTATAGCTAGAAGTCTACCAAGCATGATCCGCTCAAAAATCTTGGAGAAAGTGGACAGCAAACAAATCGGCCTATAAGATTCCGGGCAAAATGGGTCTTTTCTTATTTTGCCAAGGTGATGGAAAATTACCAAGGTCCAGGCATGCATTAAAGAGGAGACAAAGCAGCGCAATGACAGAGCTAGGCAGAGCCTTTGCTACTTTGCCATCAATCGCGTCCATGCCAGGAGCTTTAGTAGTAACCAGTCGCTTTATATGATCACGCGAGGTGCGTGATAGCGTACTGGGCGGACAGTAACAGGCGGGCCAACTGAAAGCCCAAACCTAGAGATTGTTGTCTGGACTTTTTCGCTTGTTGCAAATTCAATTGGAGTAAAGCGATTCTCAAGATCATCAGCAAATACTTTAGCAATCTCGGAATCACTGTGGGCTTAAGTCCTACCGATAAGTTTAAGGGAAAACCTGTGAAGCGGCTGTCTTTAAGGTCGCGGGTGTATTTCCACTGCGCAAGTGGAAGTTTGACTTGGCCAAACGGAGGACTTTTCATAGCTCTGACACAGTAGCCTTCTTCCTTACCATATCGATAGTATGCCTCGTCCTTATCCAGACACGGCGAAGTGCGTGACCTTTTCTGGCCAAGGCAGCAATTTCTGGCTTTGAATAAGCCCAAGATGGGGGAGGAATAGGTATTCTTCTAGGAGGAGGGGCAGCTTGATGGATCTGTTCAACTAAGACCTCAGCGAATGACTCTACGTCGGCCACAGAAATAAGAGAAGGTTGTTCCTGAGTCAGAGCAGTAAGTTGCGCACTGAAACTTTTTAGATCCGAACCCCGAGAAAGAAGCCTGGATTTGGTAACGTGCCACGCAAAAATATATCAGGAGCGGAATATGATCAGTGGAAAGCCCCGGGCACTCTGAGAAATTAAGATGGTTGAACGGGATGCATCGGTGTACAGACACTGTATGTACAGACACTGCAAAATAAATAGCCGACTGGAGGTGGTCATTGATCCAAGGCAAATAAGTGGGTCCGCCATTAGCCAAAATCTGCATGGTTGAGTCAGCAATAACTGACATCAGGGTGTTTCCCCGAGGGCACGAGCGCTTGCACCCCCAGAAACTGTGCTGCGCATTCCAATCCCCTCCAATGAGAAAGCGGCTACCTATAGAGCCAAATAGACGCAGATATTCCTCAGTCGTCCAAGAAAGGCGGTGACCAGGGACAGTAGACAGCACCAAATGAAATTCTGCCAAACCCAGAGACCAAACTTTTGGCAACTGCTTGGTGATAATCTAAAGAGGACGATGACAGCAGCACCACCACGATGTCGAACATCAGGGTGGATGGCAGAGTGTACAGCATATCCATTAATGTAGAAGAATTAACGGATGGTAAAATGTGTCTCAGAGATCATTATAACGTCAGTGTTGTGTTCCTGGAGAAGATGCTCATTCTCAAGATATTTGTCAAGTGGTTGGCGTTCCAAATAACGTAATTACCGTAATTAGTCATCGCAATGCGTTGAACCTAATAGATTGGCGTGCTTAAAATTCACGCTCTGTAACATTTGTAGTGTTGTCGTCATTACTGACATCATTTGAACATTGCAGCCGCTTGGGCTATCGCAGCAGCCTCTTGCTTCTTCCTTAATCTATTTATAAACTCCTGAAGCCTGTCTGCGTAGGTTAATCAATCAAAGGGGTATTTTCACTTTGATGTGAATTAAACGCTGGCGAAGTCTGACTTGAGGACGCGAAGTAAACCAAGCATTTTGAGCCGGGGCATGGCAGGCTTAAAAGTACGCTTTTGAGTGGATCTACGATCTACAAAACCATTGGGCTTACGTCTTTCAATGGCCTCTAAATAGGCAGGACATCGCCGGGAGCACGCACTATGATTAGAACCACAGTTAGTGCACTTGAGTTGTTCCTGGTTTATGGCCAAGCACCTCTCCTTGTCTTTTGTCTTATGGTCACCAGCACATCTGGCACACTTTTGCAAGAGTGAGCAAAAATTTGTATAATGTCAAAATTCTTGATATCGGAAACACCCTAAAGGACCCTTTCTCTGAAGCTGAGGTTCCACTTTAAACAGCTGGTAGTCAGTAATCTGGATATCATATACATTTTTGTTGTTTCTAGCTGGTTTTAGTTCAACAAAGATATATCGCGGTTCGCCTTTCCATTCCCACCAAGGGGGTTGAATACATTCCGAGGGTTGTTCCCCAAATCTTTAATATTCGCAGTAATTTCGGTTATTTCAGTGGAACTTGATGACGACTTGAAAGGCTCGTTAAAATTTGAATTGAAAAGTGCTGACAGGAATTCCATTATCCTTGAAAAGCTTCTGGACTAGACGGTAAACATTGCCGTCATCCACAGTAACCCTACAGAAACCCAGTGGTCACAGAAGATAGTAAGGCTATTAGTTGCCTAAAATCAGTGATTCCCCTTAAAAGGAAGGGTGGTGGACGGGGATCAAGTTTCTTGGTTCTAGCTTGAGAAGAGGCATTGCGTGAGGACACCGAATACAAGTTAACTGCAACAGGCTCAGACAATCCATGACCAAGTTTAGAAGTGGTGATTGAATCATTAATATGAGTGGAAGTCATTGTATCATCATCATTATCGTCAGACAAAAAAGCAAAGCTATTGTTCTTTCCTAAGTAGGTAGAGTCTTCTTGACTTGAAGAATGTGATTGAATGATTATGCCAGAGGCTGCAGCTTGAGGACGTTTAGCAGCGATGATTTATTTATACTACTACCTCCAAGATTTTGTCTTTTCCTGAGGTCATTAACCTGAGTAAAGCGTTCTTCATCGGCAGCATTCTTACTAATACACTTGGTGGTAAAAATGGTAATAGTCGGGACAAGTGAGGTGTCTGAATAAATGGATCATCAACTTCCAGATTCTCAAAACTAAAATCATCGGAAATATCAGAGAGGCACCTATTGGCATCAAAGGCAGTCGCCTTGGCTTTCTTAGTGGCTTTCATAACAGCTACTTCAGCAGCGTCGTCTGTATTGACCGGTGGTCGCGTGACTTGGTCCTTAGCAAAGACCGAGTGCTTAGCCACATGAGAGTCCTGATCGGTTTCACGTCAACCTTTCGTCGAGATGGCTGGAAATTATAAGACATCTTTTTTGGGAACTATACTTTTATATACTATATATATATATCTGATATTGCACTTGCGTAAGGAACTAAGAGAGTCAAGAAAAAGAGAGTTTAAGCGCAGCAGCCGCCCTGACAACACCGACGGCAAGGCCGGCAAATGTTTTGTTAGGAAAGTCAAAAGAAAAATCGTTAAGACACAGGAAAACAACATTTTTTTTTACTTTATTTTTTTAATACGGGAGTTCTGAATTCTTTTATTTAAATTATGCCCCTCAAACACAAATTTAAATATAAATAGATCTTGGATTTCATATATTAAATAGAAAATAGAAATAGAAAACTTGCGTTGAAATTTTACAAAAAGAAATCCTTATTTACCCTTTATGCCACTTAATCAATGACCCAATCAGACCTTCGTACTGTGCATGATGTAAGCATTAGGATTCGCTTTTCCTACAGCAGCGAAAAGTATTGACGGAAGCTTTGGCCATTACTTTACCCCTGTAATTACCAAAAGTTCTCTCTTAAGAGATTTAGCAACAAGAACGCCAACTTATTCTCCCAGTCCAGATGGACTTCCTGGATGTGTGCTTAAGTTTTGTGCGTCAACCATTTGTAAACCGATTCGTTTACAAATGGTTGACGCACAAACGTCAACGAATCGGTTTACAAATGGTTGACGCACAAAACTTAAAATTAAACTTTTTAATTTGTCTATTTCATCATCAGTTTTTCATCTTTTATTATTCCATTTCATAAAAAGGGTGCGAAGGCGGATGCCAAGAATTATAGAGGTATTTCTAAATCCCTAAAGCATTTGAACGTATTATCACTTCTCATTTGCAACATTTATGTTCCTCGCTTATATCACCGTGTCAGCATGGTTTTGTTAAGCGAAGATCGACCACCACCAACCTTCTTGAATTGTCATCTATTGTAATAAATGTATTTAAGAAAAAATGCAGATTTACGATATATATACAGATTTTAGTAAGGCCTTTGACTCCGTCAACCACTCTCTTCTTTTATTCAAATTAGATCAGCTTGGGTTTTCTGGTAATCTATTAACTTGGATTTCAAGTAACTTGAATGTTAGGACTTAGAGGGTTATATTGTTGTTATAATGTTGTTTCAAAATTGATCTACGTGTCATTTGGAGTGCCTCAGGGTAGTCATTTCGTTTGCTTTGTTTATTAACGATCTTCCCTCTATCATAACACAATTTCGTGTACTTATGTATGCTGTTAAGCTTTGTTTATCATATAATGATATAGCGTCGGGATTTTACTTTCAGTCAGGTATTGATTGTTTTCATGGATGGTGTGAGTACAACCTTTTAAATTTGAACTTAAATGCAACGTTATGACTTTTTACAGGTGTACTCCTACGTTTATCAGTTACTTTCTTAAGAATACGCAACTCGACCGTATATTTTCAGTTAACGATTAAGGTGTTCTTCTGGACCCTAAACTTAAATTTGACTGCCACATAATGTCCACTGTTAACAAAGCCATGAGTGTTCTTGGGTTAATAAAGCTTTGGTCAAAAGAATTTGATGACCCTTATAAGACCATATTATTATTTACCTCCCTTGTCCGTCCTATTTTGGAATATTGTTCGTCGGTTTGGAGTCCACAATATCAAGTGCACATTGACCGTATTGAGTCGGTACAAAAAAATTTCTTCTATTTGCCCTTCGTAGTTTGAGCTGGGATCAAAACGTAAAGCTACCTTCCTACCAGAGTATTTTACCGTTGCTTAATTTACCTACACTTGTAAATCGTAGAACAATGATTGGTACTATTTTTGTGCAAAATCTTATAAGAGGTGATATTGATTCTGCAGAACTTGTAACATTGAAAGTTATGTTCCTGTTAGACTAACACGAAATTATTATCCTCTAAATTTGCCACGATGTACATAAAATTTTCGTCTGCACGAGCCCTTTCGCATACTATGTAATTAAAAACCGGTATTAAAAACTAATATTTTAACTCATTTGCTTCATTCTTAGTTGTGCCTTTTATTTTCATCTGTGCCTTGTCTCTATTTGTTTTATGTATCTTCCTCGCGAGCTTGCATTGTTTGCCCAAATTGATAATAGGGCCCCGCGCGTAACAAGCACGTGGTTGTTGTCGTTGGGCCACTTGTTTGTACTGCTCGAAGTGCATTAACATCCATCATATATAACATAAAAGTGAATAATTGTAAAAGAAATTCTTAAGTAATCATTTTTTGTTGAGCAGTATGCTTGGCTTGTGAATTCAATAATTAGTGTTTACATAAGCAGTATTTTGCACTAAGCCTGTAGTTTAGCTCTGGTACTAACGTTGTGCATATTTTACATATTTTTTTTCGTGTGTTCGTCCAAAATGTATTGAAATTAAAAAAAATGTTTCTCAGACGTTCAACAGCTTATTAAATATAACGTAAAACGTAATATAACAGTATATGTGCATTAGTTACCTTTGTTTTTTACATGTATTTGCAACAAATGTTGCTAAACAATGACACCAATATTAAAACACCAATATTAATACCCAGACATAGCCTACTAAGAACTATTCGCAACCAGATGGGATGGCAACCAGCCACACGTACGTTGCCAAGTAAGTACAAATGAAAGTTACAACGACTAAGCTTTGCTCATTTCCATTTATATAAGTCTCTCTCATCTATGGCAGCAAATATCATACGGATTACGATATTTCCTTAAAAAAATACTGGTTTCAAGGTTAATATACCATCTCAACGTGTCCCATTTAAGTTTATTCACAAGTTAATGAATTCATTTTAAAAAAAACAATAACAACAAACAAATTAAAAAAAATGAATATTGAAACTCGCCGTAACACAAATACAAATTGAGGGATGCATTAATTGTCTGCATACTTATAAAAAACGATGTGTCCATCAACATTAAGCTTTCGCTACTTCACAAACTCACATGTCCTGTAAACAAGGACTCTGCATTTGAGACATATAAGTAGAAGAAACAAAAATAATTCATATTAATAGCGATAGCCACCGTTACCCTACTAGGTCCTACCAAACTTCCAAAATAGTGTCGTTCATTATCAGACACTGTCAAGCTGAAAGCAAAAATGCAAGTCGTCTGACTCTTAACACCACAGCAGCCACCATACAGGTTAATGGAATCGGTGGACATGTCCTGGAGGCTTATTCAAGCGCGTTTAGTGCTACTGTCATTAAATCTTCCATTTTCCAAATTAAAAAAAAAAGATGTTCGTTCTACCGCATACTGAACGAGAAAATGTTATAAAGGATATTTATTGAGTTACTAATTTACTTTTCGTCACAAAATTTGATATCACGCTATTCTTGCCTCGCCAAGACTTCTTTTGAACGTAGTATTGTGTGAATGTAGTATTCTCATAGTTAACAATTAAATTCCTAATAACTTATAATATAGTGTTAACGGTGTTGTCTGAGTGGGCGTGGCAAACGTTAAAAATAAACTTCCTTCAACCATTAAACGAAAACAATATACTCTAAAACTAACGAGTTTAGAAAGACTTTTCCTCATAATGAAAGTATAAGTTTTTAATTAATTCGCTTTGTATAACTTATCTTATTATTATTGTGCAAATTCTTTCTTTCCGAAAACGAAGATTAGCAATTTCGATTGTTCGTCTACTGAACTATTTCAAAATTTGATTTGAGTATTGGAATTAGCAACACTGTATTTGAAAAATCAGATTTTATTCCAGTTTTAATAAACTCCGTGAATCTGATCAAAGCCACGACCTGAAAGCAAATAAAAAAATTACTTTTTGCATAGTTTTGAGTGCCACAAACGCGACAGGTTACGCTGCAAAAACGAATTTCGCAGCAATTCGCCCTTCTTTTAAAATTTGTCCCATGTAAATCATCTCAGCTCGCACACGGACATCAGAGGAGTGAACATCCTTAATATATGGATTTTAAGTCTTACGCAGTCTATCAACAATAAAACTGTAACTTTTTCCATGAGATTAAAATATGGCCATTTTGACTAATTTAAACCCTTATCGGACAAGCAAAGGCTACATGTATTGTGCTCATATCTTGCGAGTCATAATGAACAAATATTTCAGTTTCATAGAAGAGCGAATAAAAATAAAAATGGATTTGGAAAATTATCGCCGTAATCCCTTTAGTACTAGTTCGGGGTGAACGTTAACAAAAATTTTAAAGGTGGAAGGCAAACATAAATTAACGAATGGAGAAGAAATAATCTCTGAATTGACAAAGAAAAAGGGATAACAAATATTTCTCAGTGTAAGATCGAATAAACGGATTAATTACATCAGCAAATATGAATTCACCAGGCCTAAAAAACGCACCATCTATTTTTCCGGGCATGAGAGGATCTGATAGACGGTTTTTAAGAGATAATGCAAAAATTGGAGAGAGAACGACTGTCGAAGAACAAGTCAATTAGAATGGCTATAAGCACATTATGCGTTCTAAAATACACTCGTCTCCCGAGTTGTCATCATAAAAAAGAATTTCTAATAAGGTTGAGCCCAAATCAAATGGCGACGTTACTTAGGAAATGCGACAGAACAAAATAATCACACATGAACATATGAAATGCATAGAAAGAAAACAAGATCTCCTCAATACATTTTTTACATTAGCCCAAAAAGGATCAAGCAATAGTACAATCCTGGCAACCTGTAATATATTATATTCAAATACGATAGGTATCACAGCCATGCTGAAATTTAAATGGTAAGGAGCAACTTAGGATATTGTTAATGTTAATGTTAATTACTATCAAAGTCAAAATCTCCCAAGCAGGACTGCCTATTTAATGGAACCTTTTGGCTTTTTATGTTCACCATCGATAAAACAGAATGACATCATATATCGGGACTTGGTCTTGAATGCATTTAGGGAATATAACAAATCAGTTCATTTGGTAATAAAACAAAATATGTAAAAAACATATGCACAACATGATTTTATTGACGGCCTGCTTGAAATATCCTTATCTCAAGTAAACCATGTTCGAAATTCACTAGGTCGTCTACTTGATTTGTGTTTTGTATCAAATCCTGAAGGTGTGATTCTGTCCAGAGTAGCAGCACTCCCGAAATCTGAAGGTCCATATAACCCAAAAATCAACCAAACGAATACATTGATTTTGCAGACTTTCTGCAAATTCTGATCTTTACTTATTCAATAATATGTCCGATGCAGTTAATGTTTTTTACACTGCAATAAACTCATTTTTTAATTCCTGTGATCCGTGGTACTATCCGTCAATCTCAAATAAATCTCCTTGTTTTAGCAAAGAGTTGACACACTTAAAAAATGTAAAGTCCTGACTTTTTAGGAAATATAAAAATACCGGTTCTCAATCTGCTTTTGCTAGATATTTAAGTTCTCGGTCAAGACTTGCCGTTCCTAATGCTCAGTGTTATAATAGTTACTTAAATCGTTGTAAAGTCTAGTTCTCCTACGACCCGAAACAGTTTTATTACTTCGTTAATACCAAGCGTAAACTATTTCTTATCCTTCCTCGAAAACATGACGGCAACCACAGATCAGGCAATAGCCGATTTTTTTTGCCCAATTTTTTCAAAAGACTTACTCTACTTTAGATCATACATCACATCCTTATTCTTACACCATGTCCAAGTCAAACCTCACTTTAACAAAAAGATCTCTTCTTTTGGATCTTCTTTGTATTAGGGGGAGTCTGCTTTAGAAGCTTAAAAAAAATCAATTTTTCCGAGGTCTTTTCTGGGAAGGAAAGAAATATTCGAATGAAACGAAACTTTCAGGTTTAATGTTGTATATCAACAGTCTTCTGGTACAAGCATTAAAAAATAAATAACTTTTTTGAAAAAAAAATTCACTTCACATTGTTTAAAATGTGGGTTAATCATAACTTTTTATGTTCAACTAAAAGAGAATTTAATGCATAATCCAATAATCCATTCCAATGTCACGTCTCGATAGGACGTTTAATTTGTTCCCTATCTTTCCCGGCAGCTTGGAGAAATCGTAAAAATGAAAAACCAAGGAAGTTTTCGAATATACAAAATCGTAGCTTACTATTTCTCCTGTAATTTAAAAATATTTTGAATTTGCTTCTGAAATTTTAGGGACACATGCTTCGGTAGTTGGGTAGACATTTATGAAAAAAAATCGATTTTTTGAAGCCTCTAAAGTAGGCTCCTTCTGTGCAAACCTCTTCAGAAGTTATTTACCATATCTCTAAAAACTTCCCAATTTCCAAATATTTGGAAGAAATCATTTTTTATTCCTCTTTACAAAAAATGTAACCAGTAACTATAGAGGTATATCTAAGTTGTCATCTATTCCTAAGCTTTTTGAAAAAATCATTACTTCTCATTTGCAGGAACTTTTCTAGATCAATCATTTCTCTGTGTCAACACGGATTTATTTATGGAGCTTGTTTCATTTGTGATAAAGGGTTTCAATAGTAGTTTTCAAACAGAAGTCATTTACACTAACATTAGTAAAGCATTTGACACTGTAAATCACTTACTTCTTGTTCAAAAACTTGGTCTGTTAGGTTTTCCAGTTGATCTTCTTAGATGGATCTGAAGTTATCTGAATGGCAGGTCACAAAGGGTCCTTTTTAAAAATTCAATTTCTAAAGTTCTCCGTGTTACCTCCGGTGTCCCACAAGGGAGCCATCTGGATCCGCTACATTTTAAATTATTTATTAACGATCTTCCCCCAGTTATAAGTCATTCTCGCGTACTTATGTACGCAGATGATGTTAAGTTATGCCTGCAGTTTAAGGACCATTCCTGACATTTAGATTTACAATCCGATCTAGATAACTTTCAAAATATAAACGGTTCTAAGTGCAAGCTGATGACTTTTTATCGGGTCAATCCAATATACGCGACTTACACATTAAGTGGCAGCAGTTTGGATAGAATAACTCTTGTAAACGATCTTGGCGTTCTCTTGGACCCTAAATTAAAATTTTTTAATCACAATTCGTCCATTGTTTATAAAGCCAGAGGAGTGCTTGGACTTATTAAAAAGTGGTCAGTCCGGTTCTGGAATATGGGTCTCCAGACGGGAGACAATACAAAATACATATTGGTCGTATTGAATTAGTACAAAAAAACTTTTTTCTTTTTGCTTTACGGCGCCTAAACTGGGATGCAAATCTAAACTTACCTTTCTTATTCTAGTAGACTACTGTTGATTAATTTGCCCTCCCTAGTCAACCGTAGAACGATACTTGGTACTGTCTTTATTTATAACCTTATACAAAGTGAGATTGACAGCCACGACTTGGTAAGTCGCTAAACTTTTCTGTCCCAAGTAGATTAACTATTAATTATATTCCCCTAATATTTAAACATTGTAGATCCAACTATGCCTTGCATGAGCCTTTCACAGTATTATGTTCTGACTTTAATAGACGTGTTCCTATAATCTCAAATCTTGACTCTCTGCCGCTCCTAAAACGATTAATACTGACTTCATTAGCACAAAATTGATCTTACATTTTTCTTCGGACTTTTACCTATATTTTCTTATCTCGCGCTGCGCCCCTCGTTCGGTTGGAAACAACTAGCTGAGAGGAGACATCCCCTTTAAAATTTTCACTATTGTTTTCTTAACTTTGCTACTAACATAGATGTGTCGTCATCAGCGTATTTTACACTTAGAACGCTTGCCAGTGATCCGTTTTAGCTGATTCGTTACGGTTACCGCTTCTGTAGCCTTATACTGCATATAAAAAGCTTTAGATTTGATGTGAATGAGATTTTTCATTTCAACCGAAAATTATGGTTTGTCTTATGACTTTTGATTAACAAACACAATTACATGTGCGATTATTAACTTCATGTAGCTTTTTAAAGATTTTTATTTACAATTAACATTGGTAAATGCGCGGCAGTTACTGTTATGTAAAGAAATGCATAATATAGTATCGATTCAGGATTAAACAAGGTAATACATAGAGATGCTGCTACTGAGACCTGGTCACAATGTAAAGTCTTGAATGTCAGGTATATAGCAGGACTGCAAATTCAGGAATGGTACTAATTTTACTGTTTGATTGATAGATACAGCCAATATATGTAGATTTACACATTTTGCAATGATACTAGTTTCACTTTTTGATTGATACAACCAATCAATGTTGATATACTTTTTGCAAGATATTTCCAAAAGCATATATTGTATTGATCTATCATTTAAATGTTTTAACTTATATTTCAAATTCATATGCAAACGCGGAGTCATTAAAAAAAAAATCATTTCCCAGTCACAAATATCACGTCCACATTTGACTGAATAAATACACCCAATTTACAGAATAACAAGAAAGAAAAGCACACTTCGGGCGGAGCCGAAGTTGATATACCCTTGCAGAATATTCTGTAAATTATATTCTCTAAAACTATTCATATGATGCATTCTTAATACTCATAAAAAATCACAACTTCCTAACTTTACAAACACCAAAATTATGGCATTTTCGATCAACCAGTTATATGGAGGCTATAGGATATAGTCGGCCGATCCTTATGATATTTGGTAGGTCGGATTGATTGGCCAAAAATAAAACAGCTAGAAAATATCAACATCCTTACTTTAAAAACACCAAAGTTATGGCATTTCCGATCAATCAGTCATATGGTGGCTATAGGATATAGTCGG
Source organism: Drosophila kurseongensis (assembly GCA_018153305.1). NCBI lineage: Eukaryota > Metazoa > Arthropoda > Insecta > Diptera > Drosophilidae > Drosophila > Drosophila kurseongensis. The sequence goes on from JAECXX010000120.1 coordinate 4,013,340, forward strand.
CCGATCCTTATGAAATTTGGTAGGTCGGATTGATTGGCCAAATATAAAACCCATAGAAAATTCAATTCCTTAATATATGGATTTTAAGTCTTACGCAGTCTATCAACAATAAAACTGTAACTTTTTCCATGAGATTAAAATATGGCCATTTTGACTAATTTAAACCCTTATCGGACAAGCAAAGGCTACATGTATTGTGCTCATATCTTGCGAGTCATAATGAACAAATATTTCAGTTTCATAGAAGAGCGAATAAAAATAAAAATGGATTTGGAAAATTATCGCCGTAATCCCTTTAGTACTAGTTCGGGGTGAACGTTAACAAAAATTTTAAAGGTGGAAGGCAAACATAAATTAACGAATGGAGAAGAAATAATCTCTGAATTGACAAAGAAAAAGGGATAACAAATATTTCTCAGTGTAAGATCGAATAAACGGATTAATTACATCAGCAAATATGAATTCACCAGGCCTAAAAAACGCACCATCTATTTTTCCGGGCATGAGAGGATCTGATAAGAGGATCTGTTAAGATATAATTTATGGTTCACAGCACTTTAGTTAGAAATATAAACGCACTGGTTTTATTTTAATTTATAATTTATTTTTATTGATACTTCGTTGTCTTCCGTCGTTTCTAGACTGACCCGCCTATATTCTATTTGGGCTTAGCTCTATGTTGCGCGGTCGGCGCTGTCGGTCAAGCCGGCAGCGACGCAACCGCCTTATATATTAGCTTATGTTTATCTCTGAGAACGGTGCCCAGAGAGAGAGAATGGAATGTTATGTGCATACATGGATATATTTGTTGCAGTCGCCAAGCTGTGGGAATAAACTGGCGCGACTTATCACTCGCTGATGGCGTGTGTGGTCAAATTACGTTTGCACTTGAAGAGTGCTGATCCTGCAGACTTGGCTAACATTGTTGCCGATGGTACAGTGTGTACTCTGTATGTATGCACACTACATCTCCCTCCTTTTAAAAAAATAACGTAATATATGAAGTTATTTTATCATAATATATATATATTCTTAAAGTCTTAAAAGAAATTATATTTTTATTTTTTCGTTTTGTTTGTTTGTCTGTTTTTTTTTTTATGTTTTGATTTGATGTTTTTTTTTTTTTGTTTAATGCGAATATATATTTGTATTTATATATGACATTACAATGGTCATACTAAGTATCAAAAATGGTTTATTTGAAAATATAAGAATATAAAATGTCAATAAAAATGTAATAAAATTTGATAAAAATTATAAAATTGTAGTTAAAAGTAAAATTAGGAAATATAAATTGGAAATATAATTGGAAAATGTTGTTGTAATGTTCCTTCTTCTTCTTTTTTTTTTTTTTTTTTTTGGGTACCCGTATGGTTGATCAGGCCATACGAGATAACAAAGTATTTATACGTGAAAAATCTTAAGCCTATCTTTATGAACAACTTGTTTTTTATTTTTATCGCTCATTACTACTATGTTTTCATTTTCTTTTATTTCTACCACTTTGTAAGGGCCTAAATATTTGTTATCTAATTTATGACCGGTTTCATTTCTTAATAAAACCTGGTCTCCTATCTCTAACTTAAAATCAATAGTGTTTTTGTCGTAATTAGATTTTTCTTTTGTTTATTTTTATCTAGCATAATTCTTGCTCTTTTGTAAGCATTTTCTAGTCTAAATTTTGCTTCTTTAGTATAGTCATCTATGTTATATAAAGGGTCTATTCTATCTGTTGAATTAAAAGATGTACTTAAATTTGGATGTTTGCTAAAAACCAATTCATAGGGGCAATAGTTGTGTGTCATAGAAGGTGTTGTATTGAAACAATAGACGAAGTATTGTAGCCATATGTCCCAATCTGTTTTATCAACGGATATATAGGATCGAATGTATTCGTTAAGTGTTCGGTGACTACGTTCTATTGTTCCTAATGTCTGGTGGTGGTGCGCTGTAGATGTTATGTTTTTTATACCAAGGTATTTACATAAATCTTCAATAATTGAATTTTTATATTCAGTTCCCATGTCCGATATGAACGTCTTCATTGGACCGTACTTTAGAATACAATTTTCAAAAATAGCTTTAGCTACTGATTTTGCGCTTTTGTTTGGTATTGGTATGGCAATTAAATATTTCGTTAAGTCGCATATCAAAGTTACCGCGTATTCATTGCCCTGATCCGATTTTGGTAATGGACCTATCGTATCAACAATTACTCTGTCAAATGCCATAGTTGGAGTCTCTGTTAAAGTTAATGGGGTTTTTGTGTGTTTAGTTATTTTAGATTTCTGGCATTTTGGACATGTCTTTACGTAGTTCGTTATGTCCCTAGACATGTTTTTCCAATAGAAATGTTGTCTTATTTTTGACAAGGTTTTGGCTATTCCGGTATGGCCGCCTTGTAGTGGATCGTCATGGTTTTCAGACAGTATAGCTTCTTTTTCTTTCTTATCTTTTATTATGGTCACTGGTTTGAGTAGCGCTACTCTTAATTTTTTTAATATTTTATTGCCCATTTTTTTAAACGAATCAACTGAAATATTTTCGAAGATTTTTTCACACAGTGCCATTTTAAGTTGGCTGATCTTGTATATACCGGCTTCTTTTTCAAGCCTTTGGAAAAATTGACCTAAATCAAATGTACCATTGGTATATAGATCGCTAACATTTATTCTTACAATAACTTTTTTACCATGCTTAAAATAGCATTTGAAATTATTTAAATGCAAGGTCACTACTTTCTTTACTTCGTCGTTGTTAAGGACGTCGTATATTTTGGGCATAGAAGCTTTTTCAACACACTGCCTAGGCAGCTGTGCTTGATTTTTCCCTGCGCAGGGTTTATTCTGTCTGTACTGATTTCTTGTAGTGACTTGTAAAATTTGCTTTTGTATGTTTTTTAGTTCTTTGATGGTTATTCTAGATAACGCATCAGCAACGTAATTGTCCTTTCCCTTAAGATACTCAACTGTAAATTCGTATTCTTCCAAATCTAGTCTTATTCTTGTTAATTTAGAGTTTGGATTAACCATGGAAAAGAGGAATGTTAATGGTCTATGGTCTGTTTTAACTAGGAAATGTCGCCCATAAACGTAAGGTCTAAAATGGTTAATTGCCCAATGTATTGCTAGTAGTTCTTGTTCCGTTGTGCTTTTATTGGATTCTCCTTTAGTAAATGATCTCGATGCATAAGATACAGGAAGCTGTATGCCATTATGTTCTTGTGTAAGGACTGCTCCGCAAGCTTGCTTACTTGCGTCCGTGATTATGCAAAATTCTTTAGAAAAATCGGGGTATTGAAGTAGTGTTGGACTCATTAATTTTTTCTTTAAGTAATCAAAAGCACTTTGACACTCTGGTGTCCATTCGAATTTAACACCTTTTTTGCATAATTTAGTTATGTGACGGGAATAATCTGCAAAGTTTTTAATGAATCGACGATAATAATTGCAAAATGCAACAAATCTGCGGGCGCTATCAGCGTCCGTGGGGACTGGGTATTTTTCAATGACCTCATATTTTTTGTCATCTGGCATTATACCTTGATCTGTACATTTGTGACCAAGAAAGGTCACTTCATGCATGAAAAATGAGCATTTCTCTGGATGTAGTTTAAGATTGTTTTTTCTGCAAAGTTCAAAGACGTTTGTTAAGTTTTTCAACATATGATTTTCTGAACATCCTACAACTATTAGGTCGTCCATGTAGAGGAATGCCTGGGATGGCTCCAAGCCGGAAAATGCAATTGTCATCATACGCTGGAAAGAATTTGGGGCTATTTTTAAACCATAAGGTAATCGTGTAAAACGATAAGAGCCATAGCTCGTTGAAAATGAAGTTATATTTCTGGACGATTCCTCCAATTCAATTTGGTGGAATCCGGACATAAGATCTAAACAAGAGAAATACTTTGCTCGGCCCAATTGATCAAGTATATCATCGATTCTAGGTAGTGGAAATTTGTCTGCTAAAAGTTTTTTATTAATTTGGCGATAATCAATTACTAAACGCCATCTTTTCTCTTTTGAGTCAGGTAATGGTTTTTTGGAACAAGTAACAGAGGGCTATTATATTCTGATACTGAGGGCTCTACTATTTTATTTTTTATAAGTTTGTCCACTTCCTTAGTTATTTCCTCTTTATGACATTGTGGACTTCTATAGTTTTTTATATACACGGGTTCATCATCTTTTACTCTTAATTTTTGCTTGTAGAAATTGTTAGTAGATATCGGTTCGGTTTCAAGACCGAATATGTCACTATATTTTGAACAAAGATTTGTTAAGACATTTTTAAATTGAGTCGGAAAATTTTGTTTTAGTTTATTGATGACTTTTTCGTTTCTATTTGTGCCATTTAAATGGACAATATTATAGTTGTCGATAGATTCGTGTTTAATGTTCTTAAGGTTAACTATTTTGTTCTCATTTGTAGTGTTTAAAATTCGGACGAATGTGGTTTGGGGATCGGAAATTGTATTTCCTATGAATATACCATCTTCAATTTCTTGATTTGGTATTAGGAGGGTTTTATTACTTTCGGTTAAATTTATTTTTCTAATTACTTCGGAGCGGGCTGGTATAATTATTTCGTTAGTTTCTATGTTATGAAGAATTGGAATTTTTATTGGAAATTTTAAATTATCAGGTCTTAAAATGAAAAGGTCATTATCTTGATTGAAGTCCAATATACAATTAAATTTCTTTATGAAGTCTATTCCAATTATTCCGTCTACCGGTATTGAAAAGTTATGGGGAACTATATGAAAGTTATGTGGTATTATATAATTGCTTGTTCTTAATTCAATAAATGATAGTCCTATTGTAGTTATTGAGCCTTTGCCTATTCCCGATATTTGTATAGTGTTATTGAAGTCCGTATCAATGAAGTTGTCGGAATTTTCTTTAATGAGAGAAATATCCGCTCCGGTGTCTATCAAAAAGGTGAGTGATTTTTGTGTAAGTTCATGTTTTACTTTTACAAATATATTTAAATTAAGAGTAATAGAGTGAACTGTGTTGTTTTTTATTGTTGACTTCTTAAGGGAGCTTCCTCGTTTTCCGAGTTAGTTTGAGCCATTCTCACAGTGTTATTTCTGCCATTTTGATTGGTGTAGTTTGTGTTGTTGCCTCCCTTACCGCGGTTTTGACCCCGATAGTTTCCTAGGCCTCGGTTATTGTAATTATTATCATAATGATTATAGTTATTATAATTATTTTGGTGATATCCTCGGCCATAGCCTCTTCCTCTATAGTTTCCTCTATAGTTTCCTCTATAGTTATTACCACGGAAGTAATTATTTTTATTTGTATAAAATATGTTGTTTGCATTTCCTGTCATTTCCGTGCTGCAATGAATATATTTTGTAACAGCTTCATTCATTGTTTTGAATGTGCCTGCTTCCAGAATGGTTTTTAATTTGACATTTTCACAATTTTTTATCATTGTAGAAATGGCTTCTTTTGTGCTGAACGTATCTGCATGTTCGGCACTTAATCCTTCGTCAATGTAAGAAGCTTCTAATAGTTTCCGTAGATTGTCTACTTCAGTTGTAAATTGCGTAGCCGTTTTTCCCTTTTGGTATATGTTTAATAATTTCGCTTTTACAACGTCAGAAGAATCGCCCACTATAGTGACCTGGAGTTTACTGATTATGTTATTAATAGTTGTTTCGTTTTGTACTTTGTACAATGTTGTTCCAACTATTTTGGATTTGATTACCTCAACAGCTATGTTTTCGTATGGTCCCTTGGTAAGGTTGACCAATTTCAATGCTGTTAAGAATCTTTGCAGGTGGATTTTTTTTCCATCGAACTCTGGAATTGCCGAGCTGATTTCCTTCATGTAAGCTCTATTGGCAATCGAGTCGTCCGTCATATTGATTATATTATTTTCCAAATTTTCGTATGATATATTTTCTTCGGAATCCGACAGTTCGGTCAGCGTTAATACCGCTGGAATAGTCAGGTTGTGTATGTCCTCGGTTTTTGGGAATTCTGTTTCTTTGTTTGTTTCGACTAAATCTTCCGTATCGGAATCTTTATCTTCTATTTCTTCTAATTTCAATTCCTCCTCAAATGTTAATGGTGTATTAAGGATAGATGGAATTAAAATGTCTAACTTATATTTTTCTTTTATATTTTTAAGATTGTTTTTAAATTTAGATAATAATTTTGAGATATCTGTCCAGTGTTTACTGGATAATTTATCTCTGTGTTCGTAAATTATAAGGCGTGCTTCATTAAAGCTGTCTACTAGAACTTTAGCGTGTTTTTGTATGGTTGTTCCCTGAACATTTCGGTTTTGCGAAAGACATTTGTATGACTTGTCGAAATTTGTTCTTATTTCTTTTAATTTATTAGAAATAGTTTTCCAATCCATTAGGCTTTATTTCATAATAATTTTAAAGATTATTATATTGCCAAGCAATGCATTTTTGTCAATGACGGAAAAAACCTTACAGTTTTGTATTGTTGATAATACTATAGCTTTTTGCGTATTATTACAATGTATTAATGGGGAACTACTTAGGTTGAATTTTTCCATATATTCAATTTCTAGTTCATACACTGAGATGGGGTTCCAAAGTGTTTCGAGGATAGATCTTACTCTATAATCGAACATGGGTTCCCTTTCCCGTGTTTTTTCTATACATCTGTTTGTATCCATAATAAAAAAAACAGATTTGTAAATAAAAAAAATAATTTTTTTGTTTTTATTTTATTTTTATTATTATTTTATTATTTTACAGACCAGTATGTTTGGGGCTTTGTGTGTTTGCATGTGTATTCACAGTATGGTGACAATAAAGGGCCTGGGCAGTCTGCCGGGCATTCCTTTTTAAGAACTGGCAAAAATTTATCTTTTGGAGGAGATTTATTGTCAACAGTTTCCCCGATGATTTCAATATTTTTGTAACATTTTTCGGGTTCTTGATTTTTCTTTAGTTTAGAGCTTACAAATTTTTTTAGGGAGTGTAGCTCTGCGTGAAGTTCACATGCTTGTTCCCATGATGTATTATCACTGGATGCTAATTCATTTCGAATGGCGGCTATTCTTTTAAATGCCTTTTTTCTTAATCCTCCTTTCCTTTTATTATTTTTCGTTTTACGGTCCATTTGTGTTAGGTAGACAATATATTTAAATGTATGTCTTTTATAAAAAGATGCAAAAGAAATGAGTGTTTCTCCAATAGGGTAAAAAGGATAAATGAATTTAAACCTTGTCCAAGTCGTTAGCTCTGCTTATATAACGTCTTTTAATTATTTTATTATGTTTAACGTATAATGCGAGCACGAATTGAGCAACGCTACTAATTGTCAGGATCAAAAGTAGTATCCACATTGACTTAATAGCATCCGTATGATCAACTATTTGAACATTATTAACAACATTAGCTTTATTTCCCGTAGACTGGGTGTCGTCTGAGCCGAACCAACCCATTGTAATTTTTTAATTTTGCATGGGGAGTTAAAAGAATAATAGAAGACAATGCTAATATTGTAATTTAAAAAAAATGTTGTTAAAGTTTATAGTTTTTTTTTTTAATTCTTATATTCTGTTTACTTATTTTACATTTTTATTTTTTTTTTTTTATAAAAATTTTTTTTTTTATTTTGAAAAAAAAATTAATTTTCAAACATATATTCGCATTTAATATTTAATATATTTACTACTTTTTTTTTCAAAATTTCCTGCCTATTTATAATCTTTTTGGGCCATCTTCTTTTTAAAGCTCAAAAGAACACAAATATTTTAAAAATAAAATTGGTTGTACGTTATTATATTATTTTCCATTCTTTTTACAAATTATTTTTCCTGCCTTTCAAAAAAATGTTCTAATTCGGGCCGTCTTCTTGTACAGCTCAAACTTAAAATTTTTTAATATATTTATATATACAAAAAAAAAATTGTTCTTCTGCATCCTTGTCCTTAGTATCTTCTCGTCTTCAAGGTCCTGGGCCTTTTTGACTCGGGCGGTGCCGGTGCTGGTCCTTGCACAGGCTATTATTTTTTGATGTTCCGGGCCCTTTGGACTCGGGCGGTACCGGTGCTGGTCCTCGCACAGGCTGTTATTTTTTTGATGTTCCGGGCCCTTTGGACTCGGGCGGTACCGGTGCTGGTCCTCGCACAGGTTATTTCCTTTTTATTTTGATGATTTGAATTGTTTTATAATTATTATTTTTTTTTTTTAGATATTCCTGGCCCTTTGGACTCGGGCGGTGCCGGTGCTGGTCATCGCACAAGCTATTTTATTTGATGTGTCGCAGGATAAAAGAAGGGTTCCAGGCCGTTTTCCTTTAATCAGGGTGTTTTCTTTTCTCAACGTTAAAGTTTTTCGATATATTTTATCATAATCGTTTCAACTCAGTTTTCATAGCTTCTTGTGTACGATATATTCCTTTCAATACCTTGTAGTAACACATACATAACCATTTTCTTCAATTTTTGTTGATGATTTTTTCTTTCTTCTTCTTTTTTTTTTTTAACAATAGTGTTTTTTATTTGTAATAAAATTTTTTTTTTTTTTTTTTTTTTTTTTTTATCACTTTTTAACAGTGTTTTTAATTGCTTGACATAAATCCATGTCACGGTCGCCATGTTAAGATATAATTTATGGTTCACAGCACTTTAGTTAGAAATATAAACGCACTGGTTTTATTTTAATTTATAATTTATTTTTATTGATACTTCGTTGTCTTGCCGTCGTTTCTAGACTGACCCGCCTATATTCTATTTGGGCTTAGCTCTATGTTGCGCGGTCGGCGCTGTCGGTCAAGCCGGCAGCGACGCAACCGCCTTATATATTAGCTTATGTTTATCTCTGAGAACGGTGCCCAGAGAGAGAGAGAGAATGGAATGTTATGTGCATACATGGATATATTTGTTGCAGTCGCCAAGCTGTGGGAATAAACTGGCGCGACTTATCACTCGCTGATGGCGTGTGTGGTCAAATTACGTTTGCACTTGAAGAGTGCTGATCCTGCAGACTTGGCTAACATTGTTGCCGATGGTACAGTGTGTACTCTGTATGTATGCACACTACAAGACGGTTTTTAAGAGACAATGCAAAAATTGGAGAGAGAACGACTGTCGAAGAACAAGTCAATTAGAATGGCTATAAGCACATTATGCGTTCTAAAACACACTCGTCTCCCGAGTTGTCATCATAAAAAAGAATTTCTAATAAGGTTGAGCCCAAATCAAATGGCGACGTTACTTAGGAAATGCGACAGAACAAAATAATCACACATGAACATATGAAATGCATAGAAAGAAAACAAGATCTCCTCAATACATTTTTTACATTATCCCAAAAAGGATCGAGCAATAGTACAATCCTGGCAACCTGTAATATATTATATTCAAATACGATAGGTATCACAGCCATGCTGAAATTTACATGGTAAGGAGCAACTTAGGATATTGTTAATGTTAATGTTAATTACTATCAAAGTCAAAATCTCCCAAACAGGACAGCCTATTTAATGGAACCTTTTGGCTTTTTATGTTCACCATCGATAAAACAGAATGACATGATATATCAGGACTTGGTCTTGAATGCATTTAGGGAATAACAAATCAGTTAATTTGGTAATAAAACAAAATATGTAAAAAACATATGCACAACATGATTTTATTGACGGCCTGCTTGAAATATCCTTATCTCAAGTAAACCATGTTCGAAATTCACTAGGTCGTCTACTTGATTTGTGTTTTGTATCAAATCCTGAAGTTGTGATTCTGTCCAGAGTAGCCAGCACTCCCGAAATCTGAAGATCCATATAACCCAAAAATCAACCAAACGAATACATTGATTTTGCAGACTTTCTGAGGCTAAATAATTTAATTTCTGATCTTTACTTATGCAATAATATGTCCGATGCAGTTAATGTTTTTTACACTGCAATAAACTCATTTTTTAATTCCTGTGTTCCGTGGTACTATCCGTCAATCTCAAATAAATCTTTCTGTTTTAGCAAAGAGTTGACACACTTAAAAAATGTAAAGTCCTGAATTTTTAGGAAATATAAAAATACCGGTTCTCAATCTGCTTTTGCTAGATATTTAAGTTCTCGGTCAAGACTTGCCGTTCCTAATGCTCAGTGTTATAATAGTTACTTAAGTCGTTGTAAAGTTCTCCAATTCTCCTACGACCCGAAACAGTTTTATTACTTCGTTAATACCAAGCGTAAATCTATTTCTTATCCTTCCTCGCTGTTGATCGAAAACATGACGGCAACCACAGATCAGGCAATAGCCGATTTTGTTTGCCCAATTTTTTCAAAAGACTTACTCTACTTTAGATCATACATCACATCCTTATTCTTACACCATGTCCAAGTCAAACCTCACTTTAACAAAAAGATCTCTTCTTTTGGATCTTCTTTGTATTAGGGGGAGTCTATTTAGAAGCTTAAAAAAAAAAAATTTTCCGAGGTCTTTTCTGGGAAGGAAAGAAATATTCGAATGAAACGAAACTTTCAGGTTTAATGTTGTATATCAACAGTCTTCTGGTACAAGCATTAAAAAATAAATAACTTTTTTGAAAAAAAAATTCACTTCACATTGTTTAAAATGTGGGTTAATCATATCTTTTTATGTTCAACTAAAAGAGAATTTAATGCATAATCCAATAATCCAATCCAATGTCACGTCTCGAGCAGCTTGGAGAAATCGTAAAAATGAAAAACCAAGGAAGTTTTCGAATATACAAAATCGTAGCTCACTATTTCTCCTGTAATTTAAAAATATTTTGAATTTGCTTCTGAAATTTTAGGGACACATGCTTCGGTAGTAGTGTAGACATTTATGAAAAAAAATCGATTTTTTGAAGCCTCTAAAGTAGGCTCCTTCTGTGCAAACCTCTTCAGAAGTTATTTACCATATCTCTAAAAACTTTCCAATTTCCAAATATTTGGAAGAAATCATTTTTTATTCCTCTTTACAAAAAAGGTAACCAGTAACTATAGAGGTATATCTAAGTTGTCAGCTATTCCTAAGCTTTTTGAAAAATCATTACTTCTCATTTGCAGGAACTTTTCTAGATCAATCATTTCTCTGTGTCAACACGGATTTATTTATTCTGGAGCTTATTTCATTTGTGATAAAGGGTTTCAATAGTAGTTTTCAAATAGAAGTCATTTACACTAACATTAGTAAAGCATTTGACACTGTAAATCACTTACTTCTTGTTCAAAAACTTGGTCTGTTAGGTTTTCCAGTTGATCTTCTTAGATGGATCTGAAGTTATCTGAATGGCAGGTCACAAAGGGTCCTTTTCAAAAATTCAATTTCTAAAGTTCTCCGTGTTACCTTCGGTGTCCCACAAGGGAGTCATCTGGATCCGCTACATTTTACATTATTTATTAACGATCTTCCCCCAGTTATAAGTCATTCTCGCGTACTTATGTACGCAGATGATGTTAAGTTATGCCTGCAGTTTAAGGACATTTCCTGCCATTTAGATTTACAATCCGATCTAGATAACTTTCAAAATATAAACGGTTCTAAGTGCAAGCTGATGACTTTTTATCGGGTCAATCCAATATACGCGACTTACACATTAAGTGGCAGCAGTTTGGATAGAATAACTCTTGTAAACGATCTTGGCGTTCTCTTGGACCCTAAATTAAAATTTTTAATCACAATTCGTCCATTGCTTATAAAGCCAGAGGAGTGCTTGGATTTATTAAAAAGTGGTCCCGTCCGGTTCTGGAATATGGGTCTCCCGTCTGGAGTCCACAATACAAAATACATACTGGTCGTATTGAATCAGTACAAAAAAACTTTTTTCTTTTTGCTTTACGGCGCCTAAACTGGGATGCAAATCTAAACTTACCTTTCTTATTCTAGTAGACTACTGTTGATTAATTTGCCCTCCCTAGTCAACCGTAGAACGATACTTGGTACTGTCTTTATTTATAACCTTATACAAAGTGAGATTGACAGCCACGACTTGGTAAGTCGCTAAACTTTTCTGTCCCAAGTAGATTAACTATTAATTATATTCCCCTAATATTTAAACATTGTAGATCCAACTATGCCTTGCATGAGCCTTTCACAGTATTATGTTCTGACTTTAATAGACGTGTTCCTATAATCTCAAATCTTGACTCTCTGATCGCTCCTAAAACGATTAATACTGACTTCATTAGCACAAAATTGATCTTACATTTTTCTTCGGACTTTTACCTATATTTTCTTATCTCGCGCTGTGCCCCTCGTTCGGTTGGAAACAACTAGCTGAGAGGAGACATCCCCTTTAAAATTTTCACTATTGTTTTCTTAACTTTGCTACTAACATAGATGTGTCGTCATCAGCGTATTTTACACTTAGAACGCTTGCCAGTGATCCGTTTTAGCTGATTCGTTACGGTTACCGCTTCTGTAGCCTTATACTGCATATAAAAAGCTTTAGATTTGATGTGAATGAGATTTTTCATTTCAACCGAAAATTATGGTTTGTCTTATGACTTTTGATTAACAAACACAATTACATGTGCGATTATTAACTTCATGTAGCTTTTTAAAGATTTTTATTTACAATTAACATTGGTAAATGCGCGGCAGTTACTGTTATGTAAAGAAATGCATAATATAGTATCGATTCAGGATTAAACAAGGTAATACATAGAGATGCTGCTACTGAGACCTGGTCACAATGTAAAGTCTTGAATGTCAGGTATATAGCAGGACTGCAAATTCAGGAATGGTACTAATTTTACTGTTTGATTGATAGATACAGCCAATATATGTAGATTTACACATTTTGCAATGATACTAGTTTCACTTTTTGATTGATACAACCAATCAATGTTGATATACTTTTTGCAAGATATTTCCAAAAGCATATATTGATCTATCATTTAAATGTCTTAACTTATATTTCAAATTCATATGCAAACGCGGAGTCATTAAAAAAAATCATTTCCTAGTCACAAATATCACGTCCACATTTGACTGAATAAATACACCCAATTTACAGAATAACAAGAAAGAAAAGCTAACTTCGGGCGGAGCCGAAGTTGATATACCCTTGCAGAATATTCTGTAAATTATATTCTCTAAAACTATTCATATGATGCATTCTTAATACTCATAAAAAATCCCAACTTCCTAACTTTACAAACACCAAAATTATGGCATTTTCGATCAACCAGTTATATGGAGGCTATAGGATATAGTCGGCCGATCCTTATGAAATTTGGTAGGTCGGATTGATTGGCCAAAAATAAAACAGCTAGAAAATATCAACATCCTTACTTTAAAACAAGAGAGAACGCTATAGTCGGGTGCCCCGACTATCAGATACCCGTTACTCAGGTAAAGGGAGTGCGAGGGAGATGGAGATAGAAACTTTGATCACGCATAACTTTTTAACGAATGGTCCGATTTGGAAAATTTCTTCTACATTTCGATAGGTATTGATATAAGGTTGAGCCCAAATCAAATGGCGACGTTACTTAGGAAATGCGACAGAACAAAATAATCACACATGAACATATGAAATGCATAGAAAGAAAACAAGATCTCCTCAATACATTTTTTACATTAGCCCAAAAAGGATCAAGCAATAGTACAATCCTGGCAACCTGTAATATATTATATTCAAATACGATAGGTATCACAGCCATGCTGAAATTTCCATGGTAAGGAGCAACTTAGGATATTGTTAATGTTAATGTTAATTACTATCAAATTCAAAATCTCCCAAACAGGACTGCCTATTTAATGGAACCTTTTGTCTTTTTATGTTCATCATCGATAAAACAGAATGACATGATATATCAGGACTTGGTCTTTAATGCATTTAGGGAATATAACAAATCAGTTCATTTGGTAATAAAACAAAATATGTAAAAAACATATGCACAACATGATTTTATTGACGGCCTGCTTGAAATATCCTTATCTCAAGTAAACCATGTTCGAAATTCACTAGGTCGTCTACTTGATTTGTGTTTTGTATTAAATCCTGAAGGTGTGATTCTGTCCAGAGTAGCAGCACTCACGAAATCTGAAGATCCATATAACCCAAAAATCAACCAAACGAATACATTGATTTTGCTGACTTTCTGAGGCTAAATAATTTAATTTCTGATCTGATTTCCGTGTTACTATCCGTCAATCTCAAATAAATCTCCTTGTTTTAGCAAAGAGTTGACACACTTAAAAAATGTAAAGTCCTGAATTTTTAGGAAATATAAAAATACCGGTTCTCAATCTGCTTTTGCTAGATATTTAAGTTCTCGGTCAAGACTTGCCGTTCCTAATGCTCAGTGTTATAATAGTTACTTAAGTCGTTGTAAAGTTCTCCAATTCTCCTACGACCCGAAACAGTTTTATTACTTCGTTAATACCAAACGTAAATCTATTTCTTATCCTTCCTCGCTGTTGATCGAAAACATGACGGCAACCACAGATCAGGCAATAGCCGATTTTGTTTGCCCAATTTTTTCAAAAGACTTACTCTACTTTAGATCATACATCACATCCTTATTCTTACACCATGTCCAAGTCAAACCTCACTTTAACAAAAAGATCTCTTCTTTTGGATCTTCTTTGTATTAGGAGCAGACTGCTTTAGAAGCTTAAAAAAAATCGATTTTTCCGAGGTCTTTTCTGGGAAGGAAAGAAATATTCGAATGAAACGAAACTTTCAGGTTTAATGTTGTATATCAACAGTCTTCTGGTACAAGCATTAAAAAATAAATAACTTTTTTGAAAAAAAAATTCACTTCACATTGTTTAAAAAGTGGGTTAATCATAACTTTTTATGTTCAACTAAAAGAGAATTTAATGCATAATCCAATAATCCAATCCAATGTCACGTCTCGAGCAGCTTGGAGAAATCGTAAAAATGAAAAACCAAGGAAGTTTTCGAATATACAAAATCGTAGCTCACTATTTCTCCTGTAATTTAAAAATATTTTGAATTTGCTTCTGAAATTTTAGGGACACATGCTTCGGTAGTAGTGTAGACATTTATGAAAAAAAATCGATTTTTTGAAGCCTCTAAAGTAGGCTCCTTCTGTGCAAACCTCTTCAGAAGTTATTTACCATATCTCTAAAAATTTTCCAATTTCCAAATATTTGGAAGAAATCATTTTTATTCCTCTTTACAAAAAAGGTAACCAGTAACTATAGAGGTATATCTAAGTTGTCAGCTATTCCTAAGCTTTTTGAAAAAATCATTACTTCTCATTTGCAGGAACTTTTCTAGATCAATCATTTCTCTGTGTCAACACGGATTTATTTATTCTGGAGCTTATTTCATTTGTGATAAAGGGTTTCAATAGTAGTTTTCAAATAGAAGTCATTTACACTAACATTAGTAAAGCATTTGACACTGTAAATCACTTACTTCTTGTTCAAAAACTTGGTCTGTTAGGTTTTCCAGTTGATCTTCTTAGATGGATCTGAAGTTATCTGAATGGCAGGTCACAAAGGGTCCTTTTCAAAAATTCAATTTCTAAAGTTCTCCGTGTTACCTTCGGTGTCCCACAAGGGAGTCATCTGGATCCGCTACATTTTACATTATTTATTAACGATCTTCCCCCAGTTATAAGTCATTCTCGCGTACTTATGTACGCAGATGATGTTAAGTTATGCCTGCAGTTTAAGGACATTTCCTGCCATTTAGATTTACAATCCGATCTAGATAACTTTCAAAATATAAACGGTTCTAAGTGCAAGCTGATGACTTTTTATCGGGTCAATCCAATATACGCGACTTACACATTAAGTGGCAGCAGTTTGGATAGAATAACTCTTGTAAACGATCTTGGCGTTCTCTTGGACCCTAAATTAAAATTTTTAATCACAATTCGTCCATTGTTTATAAAGCCAGAGGAGTGCTTGGATTTATTAAAAAGTGGTCCGTCCGGTTCTGGAATATGGGTCTCCCGTCTGGAGTCCACAATACAAAATACATATTGGTCGTATTGAATCAGTACAAAAAAACTTTTTTCTTTTTGCTTTACGGCGCCTAAACTGGGATGCAAATCTAAACTTACCTTTCTTATTCTAGTAGACTACTGTTGATTAATTTGCCCTCCCTAGTCAACCGTAGAACGATACTTGGTACTGTCTTTATTTATAACCTTATACAAAGTGAGATTGACAGCCACGACTTGGTAAGTCGCTAAACTTTTCTGTCCCAAGTAGATTAACTATTAATTATATTCCCCTAATATTTAAACATTGTAGATCCAACTATGCCTTGCATGAGCCTTTCACAGTATTATGTTCTGACTTTAATAGACGTGTTCCTATAATCTCAAATCTTGACTCTCTGCCGCTCCTAAAACGATTAATACTGACTTCATTAGCACAAAATTGATCTTACATTTTTCTTCGGACTTTTACCTATATTTTCTTATCTCGCGCTGCGCCCCTCGTTCGGTTGGAAACAACTAGCTGAGAGGAGACATCCCCTTTAAAATTTTCACTATTGTTTTCTTAACTTTGCTACTAACATAGATGTGTCGTCATCAGCGTATTTTACACTTAGAACGCTTGCCAGTGATCCGTTTTAGCTGATTCGTTACGGTTACCGCTTCTGTAGCCTTATACTGCATATAAAAAGCTTTAGATTTGATGTGAATGAGATTTTTCATTTCAACCGAAAATTATGGTTTGTCTTATGACTTTTGATTAACAAACACAATTACATGTGCGATTATTAACTTCATGTAGCTTTTTAAAGATTTTTATTTACAATTAACATTGGTAAATGCGCGGCAGTTACTGTTATGTAAAGAAATGCATAATATAGTATCGATTCAGGATTAAACAAGGTAATACATAGAGATGCTGCTACTGAGACCTGGTCACAATGTAAAGTCTTGAATGTCAGGTATATAGCAGGACTGCAAATTCAGGAATGGTACTAATTTTACTGTTTGATTGATAGATACAGCCAATATATGTAGATTTACACATTTTGCAATGATACTAGTTTCACTTTTTGATTGATACAACCAATCAATGTTGATATACTTTTTGCAAGATATTTCCAAAAGCATATATTGATCTATCATTTAAATGTCTTAACTTATATTTCAAATTCATATGCAAACGCGGAGTCATTAAAAAAAAATCATTTCCCAGTCACAAATATCACGTCCACATTTGACTGAATAAATACACCCAATTTACAGAATAACAAGAAAGAAAAGCTAACTTCGGGCGGAGCCGAAGTTGATATACCCTTGCAGAATATTCTGTAAATTATATTCTCTAAAACTATTCATATGATGCATTCTTAATACTCATAAAAAATCCCAACTTCCTAACTTTACAAACACCAAAATTATGGCATTTTCGATCAACCAGTTATATGGAGGCTATAGGATATAGTCGGCCGATCCTTATGAAATTTGGTAGGTCGGATTGATTGGCCAAAAATAAAACAGCTAGAAAATATCAACATCCTTACTTTAAAACAAGAGAGAACGCTATAGTCGGGTGCCCCGACTATCAGATACCCGTTACTCAGGTAAAGGGAGTGCGAGGGAGATGGAGATAGAAACTTTGATCACGCATAACTTTTTAACGAATGGTCCGATTTGGAAAATTTCTTCTACATTTCGATAGGTATTGATAAACACAATAAAACTGCATTTTTACTTTTCCGAAATATTTAAATTTTTAAAATCGTATACCAGCGATTGTGGGCGTTAAAGGGGGCGTGGCACCCTTTTGAAATAAACTTGCGCTGCGTAGGAACTCCTAGAATCTACATGCAAAATGCCAATCTTCTAGCTTTTATAGTTTCCGAGATCTCAGCGTTCATACGGACAGACAGACAGACGGACAGACGGACATGGCTAGATCGACACGGCTAGTGATCCTGAACAAGAATATATATACTTTATAGGGTCGCTTCCTTCTACCTGTTACATACTTTTGCACGAATACAATATACCCTTTTACTCTACGAGTAACGGGTATAAACACCAAAGTTATGGCATTTCCGATCAATCAGTCATATGGTGGCTATAGGATATAGTCGGCCGATCCTTATGAAATTTGGTAGGTCGGATTGATTGGCCAAATAAAAAAACCCATAGAAAATTCAATTCCTTAATATATGGATTTTAAGTCTTACGCAGTCTATCAACAATAAAACTGTAACTTTTTCCATGAGATTAAAATATGGCCATTTTGACTAATTTAAACCCTTATCGGACAAGCAAAGGCTACATGTATTGTGCTCATATCTTGCGAGTCATAATGAACAAATATTTCAGTTTCATAGAAGAGCGAATAAAAATAAAAATGGATTTGGAAAATTATCGCCGTAATCCCTTTAGTACTAGTTCGGGGTGAACGTTAACAAAAATTTTAAAGGTGGAAGGCAAACATAAATTAACGAATGGAGAAGAAATAATCTCTGAATTGACAAAGAAAAAGGGATAACAAATATTTCTCAGTGTAAGATCGAATAAACGGATTAATTACATCAGCAAATATGAATTCACCAGGCCTAAAAAACGCACCATCTATTTTTCCGGGCATGAGAGGATCTGATAGACGGTTTTTAAGAGATAATGCAAAAATTGGAGAGAGAACGACTGTCGAAGAACAAGTCAATTAGAATGGCTATAAGCACATTATGCGTTCTAAAATACACTCGTCTCCCGAGTTGTCATCATAAAAAAGAATTTCTAATAAGGTTGAGCCCAAATCAAATGGCGACGTTACTTAGGAAATGCGACAGAACAAAATAATCACACATGAACATATGAAATGCATAGAAAGAAAACAAGATCTCCTCAATACATTTTTTACATTAGCCCAAAAACGATCAAGCAATAGTACAATCCTGGCAACCTGTAATATATTATATTCAAATACGATAGGTATCACAGCCATGCTGAAATTTCCATGGTAAGGAGCAACTTAGGATATTGTTAATGTTAATGTTAATTACTATCAAATTCAAAATCTCCCAAACAGGACTGCCTATTTAATGGAACCTTTTGTCTTTTTATGTTCATCATCGATAAAACAGAATGACATGATATATCAGGACTTGGTCTTGAATGCATTTAGGGAATATAACAAATCAGTTCATTTGGTAATAAAACAAAATATGTAAAAAACATATGCACAACATGATTTTATTGACGGCCTGCTTGAAATATCCTTATCTCAAGTAAACCATGTTCGAAATTCACTAGGTCGTCTACTTGATTTGTGTTTTGTATTAAATCCTGAAGGTGTGATTCTGTCCAGAGTAGCAGCACTCCCGAAATCTGAAGATCCATATAACCCAAAAATCAACCAAACGAATACATTGATTTTGCTGACTTTCTGAGGCTAAATAATTTAATTTCTGATCTGATTTCCGTGGTACTATCCGTCAATCTCAAATAAATCTCCTTGTTTTAGCAAAGAGTTGACACACTTAAAAAATGTAAAGTCCTGAATTTTTAGGAAATATAAAAATACCGGTTCTCAATCTGCTTTTGCTAGATATTTAAGTTCTCGGTCAAGACCTGCCGTTCCTAATGCTCAGTGTTATAATAGTTACTTAAGTCGTTGTAAAGTTCTCCAATTCTCCTACGACCCGAAACAGTTTTATTACTTCGTTAATACCAAACGTAAATCTATTTCTTAACCTTCCTCGCTGTTGATCGAAAACATGACGGCAACCACAGATCAGGCAATAGCCGATTTTGTTTGCCCAATTTTTTCAAAAGACTTACTCTACTTTAGATCATACATCACATCCTTATTCTTACACCATGTCCAAGTCAAACCTCACTTTAACAAAAAGATCTCTTCTTTTGGATCTTCTTTGTATTAGGGGGAGTCTATTTAGAAGCTTAAAAAAAAAAAAATTTTCCGAGGTCTTTTCTGGGAAGGAAAGAAATATTCGAATGAAACGAAACTTTCAGGTTTAATGTTGTATATCAACAGTCTTCTGGTACAAGCATTAAAAAATAAATAACTTTTTTGAAAAAAAAATTCACTTCACATTGTTTAAAAAGTGGGTTAATCATAACTTTTTATGTTCAACTAAAAGAGAATTTAATGCATAATCCAATAATCCAATCCAATGTCACGTCTCGAGCAGCTTGGAGAAATCGTAAAAATGAAAAACCAAGGAAGTTTTCGAATATACAAAATCGTAGCTCACTATTTCTCCTGTAATTTAAAAATATTTTGAATTTGCTTCTGAAATTTTAGGGACACATGCTTCGGTAGTAGTGTAGACATTTATGAAAAAAAATCGATTTTTTGAAGCCTCTAAAGTAGGCTCCTTCTGTGCAAACCTCTTCAGAAGTTATTTACCATATCCCTAAAAACTTTCCAATTTCCAAATATTTGGAAGAAATCATTTTTTATTCCTCTTTACAAAAAAGGTAACCAGTAACTATAGAGGTATATCTAAGTTGTCAGCTATTCCTAAGCTTTTGAAAAAATCATTACTTCTCATTTGCAGGAACTTTTCTAGATCAATCATTTCTCTGTGTCAACACGGATTTATTTATTCTGGAGCTTATTTCATTTGTGATAAAGGGTTTCAATAGTAGTTTTCAAATAGAAGTCATTTACACTAACATTAGTAAAGCATTTTACACTGTAAATCACTTACTTCTTGTTCAAAAACTTGGTCTGTTAGGTTTTCCAGTTGATCTTCTTAGATGGATCTGAAGTTATCTGAATGGCAGGTCACAAAGGGTCCTTTTCAAAAATTCAATTTCTAAAGTTCTCCGTGTTACCTCCGGTGTCCCACAAGGGAGTCATCTGGATCCGCTACATTTTACATTATTTATTAACGATCTTCCCCCAGTTATAAGTCATTCTCGCGTACTTATGTACACAGATGATGTTAAGTTATGCCTGCAGTTTAAGGACATTTCCTGCCATTTAGATTTACAATCCGATCTAGATAACTTTCAAAATATAAACGGTTCTAAGTGCAAGCTGATGACTTTTTATCGGGTCAATCCAATATACGCGACTTACACATTAAGTGGCAGCAGTTTGGATAGAATAACTCTTGTAAACGATCTTGGCGTTCTCTTGGACCCTAAATTAAAATTTTTTAATCACAATTCGTCCATTGTTTATAAAGCCAGAGGAGTGCTTGGACTTATTAAAAAGTGGTCAGTCCGGTTCTGGAATATGGGTCTCCCGTCTGGAGTCCACAATACAAAATACATATTGGTCGTATTGAATCGGTACAAAAAAACTTTTTTCTTTTTGCTTTACGGCGCCTAAACTGGGATGCAAATCTAAACTTACCTTTCTTATTCTAGTAGACTACTGTTGATTAATTTGCCCTCCCTAGTCAACCGTAGAACGATACTTGGTACTGTCTTTATTTATAACCTTATACAAAGTGAGATTGACAGCCACGACTTGGTAAGTCGCTAAACTTTTCTGTCCCAAGTAGATTAACTATTAATTACGGTTACCGCTTCTGTAGCCTTATACTGCATATAAAAAGCTTTAGATTTGATGTGAATGAGATTTTTCATTTCAACCGAAAATTATGGTGTGTCTTATGACTTTTGATTAACAAACACAATTACATGTGCGATTATTAACTTCATGTAGCTTTTTAAAGATTTTTATTTACAATTAACATTGGTAAATGCGCGGCAGTTACTGTTATGTAAAGAAATGCATAATATAGTATCGATTCAGGATTAAACAAGGTAATACATAGAGATGCTGCTACTGAGACCTGGTCACAATGTAAAGTCTTGAATGTCAGGTATATAGCAGGACTGCAAATTCAGGAATGGTACTAATTTTACTGTTTGATTGATAGATACAGCCAATATATGTAGATTTACACATTTTGCAATGATACTAGTTTCACTTTTTGATTGATACAACCAATCAATGTTGATATACTTTTTGCAAGATATTTCCAAAAGCATATATTGATCTATCATTTAAATGTCTTAACTTATATTTCAAATTCATATGCAAACGCGGAGTCATTAAAAAAAATCATTTCCCAGTCACAAATATCACGTCCACATTTGACTGAATAAATACACCCAATTTACAGAATAACAAGAAAGAAAAGCTAACTTCGGGCGGAGCCGAAGTTGATATACCCTTGCAGAATATTCTGTAAATTATATTCTCTAAAACTATTCATATGATGCATTCTTAATACTCATAAAAAATCCCAACTTCCTAACTTTACAAACACCAAAATTATGGCATTTTCGATCAACCAGTTATATGGAGGCTATAGGATATAGTCGGCCGATCCTTATGAAATTTGGTAGGTCGGATTGATTGGCCAAAAATAAAACAGCTAGAAAATATCAACATCCTTACTTTAAAACAAGAGAGAACGCTATAGTCGGGTGCCCCGACTATCAGATACCAGTTACTCAGGTAAAGGGAGTGCGAGGGAGATGGAGATAGAAACTTTGATCACGCATAACTTTTTAACGAATGGTCCGATTTGGAAAATTTCTTCTACATTTCGATAGGTATTGATAAACACAATAAAACTGCATTTTTACTTTTCCGAAATATTTAAATTTTTAAAATCGTATACCAGCGATTGTGGGCGTTAAAGGGGGCGTGGCACCCTTTTGAAATAAACTTGCGCTGCGTAGGAACTCCTAGAATCTACATGCAAAATGCCAATCTTCTAGCTTTTATAGTTTCCGAGATCTCAGCGTTCATACGGACAGACAGACAGACGGACATGGCTAGATCGACTCGGCTAGTGATCCTGAACAAGAATATATATACTTTATAGGGTCGGAAACGCTTCCTTCTACCTGTTACATACTTTTGCACGAATACAATATACCCTTTTACTCTACGAGTAACGGGTATAAACACCAAAGTTATGGCATTTCCGATCAATCAGTCATATGGTGGCTATAGGATATAGTCGGCCGATCCTTATGAAATTTGGTAGGTCGGATTGATTGGCCAAATATAAAACCCATAGAAAATTCAATTCCTTAATATATGGATTTTAAGTCTTACGCAGTCTATCAACAATAAAACTGTAACTTTTTCCATGAGATTAAAATATGGCCATTTTGACTAATTTAAACCCTTATCGGACAAGCAAAGGCTACATGTATTGTGCTCATATCTTGCGAGTCATAATGAACAAATATTTCAGTTTCATAGAAGAGCGAATAAAAATAAAAATGGATTTGGAAAATTATCGCCGTAATCCCTTTAGTACTAGTTCGGGGTGAACGTTAACAAAAATTTTAAAGGTGGAAGGCAAACATAAATTAACGAATGGAGAAGAAATAATCTCTGAATTGACAAAGAAAAAGGGATAACAAATATTTCTCAGTGTAAGATCAATAAACGGATTAATTACATCAGCAAATATGAATTCACCAGGCCTAAAAAACGCACCATCTATTTTTCCGGGCATGAGAGGATCTGATAGACGGTTTTTAAGAGATAATGCAAAAATTGGAGAGAGAACGACTGTCGAAGAACAAGTCAATTAGAATGGCTATAAGCACATTATGCGTTCTAAAATACACTCGTCTCCCGAGTTGTCATCATAAAAAAGAATTTCTAATAAGGTTGAGCCCAAATCAAATGGCGACGTTACTTAGGAAATGCGACAGAACAAAATAATCACACATGAACATATGAAATGCATAGAAAGAAAACAAGATCTCCTCAATACATTTTTTACATTAGCCCAAAAGGATCAAGCAATAGTACAATCCTGGCAACCTGTAATATATTATATTCAAATACGATAGGTATCACAGCCATGCTGAAACTTACATGGTAAGGAGCAACTTAGGATATTGTTAATGTTAATGTTAATTACTATCAAATTCAAAATCTCCCAAACAGGACTGCCTATTTAATGGAACCTTTTGGCTTTTTATGTTCATCATCGATAAAACAGAATGACATGATATATCAGGACTTGGTCTTGAATGCATTTAGGGAATATAACAAATCAGTTCATTTGGTAATAAAACAAAATATGTAAAAAACATATGCACAACATGATTTTATTGACGGCCTGCTTGAAATATCCTTATCTCAAGTAAACCATGTTCGAAATTCACTAGGTCGTCTACTTGATTTGTGTTTTGTATTAAATCCTGAAGGTGTGATTCTGTCCAGAGTAGCAGCACTCCCGAAATCTGAAGATCCATATAACCCAAAAATCAACCAAACGAATACATTGATTTTGCTGACTTTCTGAGGCTAAATAATTTAATTTCTGATCTGATTTCCGTGGTACTATCCGTCAATCTCAAATAAATCTCCTTGTTTTAGCAAAGAGTTGACACACTTAAAAAATGTAAAGTCCTGAATTTTTAGGAAATATAAAAATACCGGTTCTCAATCTGCTTTTGCTAGATATTTAAGTTCTCGGTCAAGACTTGCCGTTCCTAATGCTCAGTGTTATAATAGTTACTTAAGTCGTTGTAAAGTTCTCCAATTCTCCTACGACCCGAAACAGTTTTATTACTTCGTTAATACCAAGCGTTAATCTATTTCTTATCCTTCCTCGCTGTTGATCGAAAACATGACGGCAACCACAGATCAGGCAATAGCCGATTTTGTTTGCCCAATTTTTTCAAAAGACTTACTCTACTTTAGATCATACATCACATCCTTATTCTTAGACCATGTCCAAGTCAAACCTCACTTTAACAAAAAGATCTCTTCTTTTGGATCTTCTTTGTATTAGGGGGAGTCTGCTTTAGAAGCTTAAAAAAAATCGATTTTTCCGAGGTCTTTTCTGGGAAGGAAAGAAATATTCGAATGAAACGAAACTTTCAGGTTTAATGTTGTATATCAACAGTCTTCTGGTACAAGCATTAAAAAATAAATAACTTTTTTGAAAAAAAAATTCACTTCACATTGTTTAAAAAGTGGGTTAATCATAACTTTGTATGTTCAACTAAAGGAGAATTTAATGCATAATCCAATAATCCAATCCAATGTCACGTCTCGATAGGACGTTTAATTTGTTCCCTATCTTTCCCGGCAGCTTGGAGAAATCGTAAAAATGAAAAACCAAGGAAGTTTTCGAATATACAAAATCGTAGCTCACTATTTCTCCTGTAATTTAAAAATATTTTGAATTTGCTTCTGAAATTTTAGGGACACATGCTTCGGTAGTAGGGTAGACATTTATGAAAAAAAATCGATTTTTTGAAGCCTCTAAAGTAGGCTCCTTCTGTGCAAACCTCTTCAGAAGTTATTTACCATATCTCTAAAAACTTCCCAATTTCCAAATATTTGGAAGAAATCATTTTTTATTCCTCTTTACAAAAAATGTAACCAGTAACTATAGAGGTATTTCTAAGTTGTCAGCTATTCCTAAGCTTTTTGAAAAATCATTACTTCTCATTTGCAGGAACTTTTCTAGATCAATCATTTCTCTGTGTCAACACGGATTTCTTTATTCTGGAGCTTATTTCATTTGTGATAAAGGGTTTCAATAGTAGTTTTCAAATAGAAGTCATTTACACTAACATTAGTAAAGCATTTGACACTGTAAATCACTTACTTCTTGTTCAAAAACTTGGTCTGTTAGGTTTTCCAGTTGATCTTCTTAGATGGATCTGAAGTTATCTGAATGGCAGGTCACAAAGGGTCCTTTTCAAAAATTCAATTTCTAAAGTTCTCCGTGTTACCTCCGGTGTCCCACAAGGGAGCCATCTGGATCCGCTACATTTTACATTATTTATTAACGATCTTCCCCCAGTTATAAGTCATTCTCGCGTACTTATGTACGCAGATGATGTTAAGTTATGCCTGCAGTTTAAGGACATTTCCTGCCATTTAGATTTACAATCCGATCTAGATAACTTTCAAAATATAAACGGTTCTAAGTGCAAGCTGATGACTTTTTATCGGGTCAATCCAATATACGCGACTTACACATTAAGTGGCAGCAGTTTGGATAGAATAACTCTTGTAAACGATCTTGGCGTTCTCTTGGACCCTAAATTAAAATTTTTAATCACAATTCGTCCATTGTTTATAAAGCCAGAGGAGTGCTTGGATTTATTAAAAAGTGGTCCGTCCGGTTCTGGAATATGGGTCTCCCGACGATACTTGGTACTGTCTTTATTTATAACCTTATACAAAGTGAGATTGACAGCCACGACTTGGTAAGTCGCTAAACTTTTCTGTGCCAAGTAGATTAACTATTAATTATATTCCCCTAATATTTAAACATTGTAGATCCAACTATGCCTTGCATGAGCCTTTCACAGTATTATGTTCTGACTTTAATAGACGTGTTCCTATAATCTCAAATCTTGACTCTCTGCCGCTCCTAAAACGATTAATACTGACTTCATTAGCACAAAATTGATCTTACATTTTTCTTCGGACTTTTACCTATATTTTCTTATCTCGCGCTGCGCCCCTCGTTCGGTTGGAAACAACTAGCTGAGAGGAGACATCCCCTTTAAAATGTTCACTATTGTTTTCTTAACTTTGCTACTAACATAGATGTGTCGTCATCAGCGTATTTTACACTTAGAACGCTTGCCAGTGATCCGTTTTAGCTGATTCGTTACGGTTACCGCTTCTGTAGCCTTATACTGCATATAAAAAGCTTTAGATTTGATGTGAATGAGATTTTTCATTTCAACCGAAAATTATGGTTTGTCTTATGACTTTTGATTAACAAACACAATTACATGTGCGATTATTAACTTCATGTAGCTTTTTAAAGATTTTTATTTACAATTAACATTGGTAAATGCGCGGCAGTTACTGTTATGTAAAGAAATGCATAATATAGTATCGATTCAGGATTAAACAAGGTAATACATAGAGATGCTGCTACTGAGACCTGGTCACAATGTAAAGTCTTGAATGTCAGGTATATAGCAGGACTGCAAATTCAGGAATGGTACTAATTTTACTGTTTGATTGATAGATACAGCCAATATATGTAGATTTACACATTTTGCAATGATACTAGTTTTACTTTTTGATTGATACAACCAATCAATGTTGATATACTTTTTGCAAGATATTTCCAAAAGCATATATTGTATTGATCTATCATTTAAATGTCTTAAATTATATTTCAAATTCATATGCAAACGCGGAGTCATTAAAAAAAAATCATTTCCCAGTCACAAATATCACGTCCACATTTGACTGAATAAATACACCCAATTTACAGAATAACAAGAAAGAAAAGCACACTTCGGGCGGAGCCCCTTGCAGAATATTCTGTAAATTATATTCTCTAAAACTATTCATATGATGCATTCTTAATACTCATAAAAAATCCCAACTTCCTAACTTTACAAACACCAAAATTATGGCATTTTCGATCAACCAGTTATATGGAGGCTATAGGATATAGTCGGCCGATCCTTATGAAATTTGGTAGGTCGGATTGATTGGCCAAGTGTAAGATCGAATAAACGGATTAATTACATCAGCAAATATGAATTCACCAGGCCTAAAAAACGCACCATCTATTTTTCCGGGCATGAGAGGATCTGATAGACGGTTTTTAAGAGATAATGCAAAAATTGGAGAGAGAACGACTGTCGAAGAACAAGTCAATTAGAATGGCTATAAGCACATTATGCGTTCTAAAATACACTCGTCTCCCGAGTTGTCATCATAAAAAAGAATTTCTAATAAGGTTGAGCCCAAATCAAATGGCGACGTTACTTAGGAAATGCGACAGAACAAAATAATCACACATGAACATATGAAATGCATAGAAAGAAAACAAGATCTCCTCAATACATTTTTTACATTAGCCCAAAAAGGATCAAGCAATAGTACAATCCTGGCAACCTGTAATATATTATATTCAAATACGATAGGTATCACAGCCATGCTGAAACTTACATGGTAAGGAGCAACTTAGGATATTGTTAATGTTAATGTTAATTACTATCAAAGTCAAAATCTCCCAAACAGGACTGCCTATTTAATGGAACCTTTTGGCTTTTTATGTTCACCATCGATAAAACAGAATGACATGATATATCAGGACTTGGTCTTGAATGCATTTAGGGAATATAACAAATCAGTTCATTTGGTAATAAAACAAAATATGTAAAAAACATATGCACAACATGATTTTATTGACGGCCTGCTTGAAATATCCTTATCTCAAGTAAACCATGTTCGAAATTCACTAGGTCGTCTACTTGATTTGTGTTTTGTATTAAATCCTGAAGGTGTGATTCTGTCCAGAGTAGCAGCACTCCCGAAATCTGAAGATCCATATAACCCAAAAATCAACCAAACGAATACATTGATTTTGCTGACTTTCTGAGGCTAAATAATTTAATTTCTGATCTGATTTCCGTGGTACTATCCGTCAATCTCAAATAAATCTCCTTGTTTTAGCAAAGAGTTGACACACTTAAAAATGTAAAGTCCTGAATTTTTAGGAAATATAAAAATACCGGTTCTCAATCTGCTTTTGCTAGATATTTAAGTTCTCGGTCAAGACTTGCCGTTCCTAATGCTCAGTGTTATAATAGTTACTTAAATCGTTGTAAAGTCCAGTTCTCCTACGACCCGAAACAGTTTTATTACTTCGTTAATACCAAGCGTAAACTATTTCTTATCCTTCCTCGAAAACATGACGGCAACCACAGATCAGGCAATAGCCGATTTTGTTTGCCCAATTTTTTCAAAAGACTTACTCTACTTTAGATCATACATCACATCCTTATTCTTACACCATGTCCAAGTCAAACCTCACTTTACCAAAAAGATCTCTTCTTTTGGATCTTCTTTGTATTAGGGGGAGTCTGCTTTAGAAGCTTAAAAAAAATCGATTTTTCCGAGGTCTTTTCTGGGAAGGAAAGAAATAGTCGAATGAAACGAAACTTTCAGGTTTAATGTTGTATATCAACAGCCTTCTGGTACAAGCATTAAAAAATAAATAACTTTTTTGAAAAAAAAATTCACTTCACATTGTTTAAAAAGTGAGTTAATCATAACTTTTTATGTTCAACTAAAAGAGAATTTAATGCATAATCCAATAATCCAATCCAATGTCACGTCTCGATAGGACGTTTAATTTGTTCCCTATCTTTCCCGGCAGCTTGGAGAAATCGTAAAAATGAAAAACCAAGGAAGTTTTCGAATATACAAAATCGTATTTTGAATTTGCTTCTGAAATTTTAGGGACACATGCTTTGGTAGTAGGGTAGACATTTATGAAAAAAAAATCGATTTTTTGAAGCCTCTAAAGTAGGCTCCTTCTGTGCAAACCTCTTCAGAAGTTATTTACCATATCTCTAAAAACTTCCCAATTTCCAAATATTTGGAAGAAATCATTTTTTATTCCTCTTTACAAAAAAGGTAACCAGTAACTATAGAGGTATATCTAAGTTGTCAGCTATTCCTAAGCTTTTTGAAAAAATCATTACTTCTCATTTGCAGGAACTTTTCTAGATCAATCATTTCTCTGTGTCAACACGGATTTATTTATTCTGGAGCTTATTTCATTTGTGATAAAGGGTTTCAATAGTAGTTTTCAAATAGAAGTCATTTACACTAACATTAGTAAAGCATTTGACACTGTAAATCACTTACTTCTTGTTCAAAAACTTGGTCTGTTAGGTTTTCCAGTTGATCTTCTTGGATGGATCTGAAGTTATCTGAATGGCAGGTCACAAAGGGTCCTTTTCAAAAATTCAATTTCTAAAGTTCTCCGTGTTACCTCCGGTGTCCCACAAGGGAGCCATCTGGATCCGCTACATTTTACATTATTTATTAACGATCTTCCCCCAGTTATAAGTCATTCTCGCGTACTTATGTACGCAGATGATGTTAAGTTATGCCTGCAGTTTAAGGACATTTCCTGCCATTTAGATTTACAATCCGATCTAGATAACTTTCAAAATATAAACGGTTCTAAGTGCAAGCTGATGACTTTTTATCGGGTCAATCCAATATACGCGACTTACACATTAAGTGGCAGCAGTTTGGATAGAATAACTCTTGTAAACGATCTTGGCGTTCTCTTGGACCCTAAATTAAAATTTTTAATCACAATTCGTCCATTGTTTATAAAGCCAGAGGAGTGCTTGGATTTATTAAAAAGTGGTCCGTCCGGTTCTGGAATATGGGTCTCCCGACGATACTTGGTACTGTCTTTATTTATAACCTTATACAAAGTGAGATTGACAGCCACGACTTGGTAAGTCGCTAAACTTTTCTGTGCCAAGTAGATTAACTATTAATTATATTCCCCTAATATTTAAACATTGTAGATCCAACTATGCCTTGCATGAGCCTTTCACAGTATTATGTTCTGACTTTAATAGACGTGTTCCTATAATCTCAAATCTTGACTCTCTGCCGCTCCTAAAACGATTAATACTGACTTCATTAGCACAAAATGGATCTTACTTTTTTCTTCGGACTTTTACCTATATTTTCTTATCTCGCGCTGCGCCCCTCGTTCGGTTGGAAACAACTAGCTGAGAGGAGACATCGCCTTTAAAATTGTCACTATTATTTTCTTAACTTTGCTACTAACATAGATGTGTCGTCATCAGCGTATTTTACACTTAGAACGCTTGCCAGTGATCCGTTTTAGCTGATTCGTTACGGTTACCGCTTCTTTAGCCTTATACTGCATATAAAAAGCTTTAGATTTGATGTGAATGAGGTTTTTCATTTCAACCGAAAATTATGGTTTGTCTTATGACTTTTGATTAACAAACACAATTACATGTTCGATTATTAACTTCATGTAGCTTTTTAAAGATTTTTATTTACAATTAACATTGGTAAATGCGCGGCAGTTACTGTTATGTAAAGAAATGCATAATATAGTATCGATTCAGGATTAAACAAGGTAATACATAGAGATGCTGCTACTGAGACCTGGTCACAATGTAAAATCTTGAATGTCAGGTATATAGCAGGACTGCAAATTCAGGAATGGTACTAATTTTACTGTTTGATTGATAGATACAGCCAATATATGTAGATTTACACATTTTGCAATGATACTAGTTTTACTTTTTGATTGATACAACCAATCAATGTTGATATACTTTTTGCAAGATATTTCCAAAAGCATATATTGTATTGATCTCTCATTTAAATGTCTTAATTTATATTTCAAATTCATATGCAAACGCGGAGTCATTAAAAAAAAAATCATTTCCCAGTCACAAATATCACGACCACATTTGACTGAATAAATACACCCAATTTACAGAATAACAAGAAAGAAAAGCTAACTTCGGGCGGAGCCGAAGTTGATATACCCTTGCAGAATATTTTGTAAATTATATTCTCTAAAACTATTCATATGATGTATTCTTAATACTCATAAAAAATCCCAACTTCCTAACTTTACAAACATCAAAATTATGGCAATACACCCAATTTACAGAATAACAAGAAAGAAAAGCTAACTTCGGGCGGAGCCGAAGATCCTTATGAAATTTGGTTTGTCGGATTGATTGGCCAAATATAAAACCTATAGAAAATCCCAACTTCCTAACTTTACAAACACCAAAGTTATGGCATTTCCGATCAATCAGTTATATGGCAGCTATAGGCTATAGTCGGCCGATCCTTATGAAATTTGGTAGGTCGGATTGATTGGCCAAATATAAAACCCATAGAAAATTCAAACTTCCTAACTTTACAAACACCAAAGATATGGCATTTCCGATCAATCAGTTATATGGCAGCTATAGGTTATAGTCTTCTGATCCCGGCCGTTCCGACTTATATACTGCGTGCAAAGGAAAGAAGGGTGTGTGCAAAGTTTCAATTCGATATCTTTAAAACTGAGAGACTTCTTCCTTTGTTAGCTATATGACATAGTCGTCCGATCCAACCCTTTCAGACTTATATAAGTTACTTCCTGCAATTGAAATAAGTTCTTGGGTTAGTTTTATCCAGAAAGCTTTAAAGCTGAGAGTCCAAACATTCGGACCTGAGAAATATATGTGAAACAGGTCGTAATTAGGAATCCGTCCCCAAAAATCAAGTGGGAAGCCTAAGATTAAGGCTTTTGTATTTTTGGTTTTTCAGACGTTGATTTACTATGCTCAGCCCAAAAAGTGGGTACCAAGTGTCATGGGGAATACTAATACTAATACTAATTTCGTGTTAAATAAGATATAATTAGTATTTTTGAGATTGGCAAATAGTTTATTGCAAAAAAAATATGTTTGTAAAAATAATATATAGTCTATTATTGTCATTACCCACCACCCTAAAAGGTTCATGCATATCATAGTTAGATCTACCATGATTTGAGGAAAGAGGAACATAGTTCCTGGTAATTCCATTGGGCACAGATAATTTTAGGCGACCCAGTAACTCCGGACTCCCCAAACCCCAGTAAACAAATTGTCGAAAAAAAAAATTGCCAAGCATAGTTATACCCGTTACTCGTAGATTAAAAGGCTATATTGTATTCGTGCAAAAGTATGTAACAGGTAGAAGCAAGCGTTTCCGACCCTATAAAGTATATATATTCTTGTTCAGGATCACTAGCCGAGTCGATCTAGCCATGTCCGTCTGTCCGTCTGTCTGTCCGTATGAACGCTGAGATCTCGGAAACTATAAAAGCTAGAAGATTTGCATTTTGCATGTAGATTTTAGCAGTTCCTACGCAGCGCAAGTTTGTTTCAAAATGGTGCCTGGCTAGCGCCTACATTTCCGCCTTTCATGGCCAGTAGTACCAATGTCTTGATGTAGATGGCGCAATACAATAGCGCCAATTAACGGATGACTTTGGAACAGCTGGCCAAGGTGCTCAACAGAGTCAACGTTAATTCTCGATAAGGATTTCTATTAAAAGAAATTGCGATGGTTTTCATTTGTCAATACCGAACTACATATATCCCAAGAACTATGCAAATCAAATCAAGTTAGCCAAATTGGAGGTCTGAGTCAATGGCGTATGTGTGTATGTATGTAAGCATATACATATGTATGTATTTACATTGTTCACAGTTGCAATTGCCCGGAAAAGATAACTCCTTTCAAAGAAAGCTATTCGCTATACCCGTTACTCGTTTTGTACAAACATTTAGACTTTAATATACATAATACTATTTAACAAGAAAGGAAAGCTAACTTCGGGCGGAGCCGAAGTTGAAATACCCTTGCAGAATATTCTGTAAATTATATTCTCCAAAATTATTCATATGATGCATTCTTAACACTCATAACAAATCCCAACTTCCTAATTTTACAAACACCAAAGTTATGGCATTTCCGATCAATCAGTAATATGGCGGCTATAGGATATAGTCGGCCGATGCTTATGAAATTTGGTGAGTCGGATTGATTGGCCAAAAATAAAACCCATAGAAAATCCCAACTTCCTAACTTTAAAAACACCAAAGTTATGGCATTTCCAAACAATCAGTTATATGGCGGCTATAGGATATAGTCGTCCGATCCTTATGAAATTGGGTAGGTCGGATTAATTGGCCAAAAATAAAACTCATAGAAAATCCCAACTTCCTAACTTTAAAAACACCATCGTTATGGCTTTTCCGATCGTTCAGTTATATGGCAGCTATATGATATAGTCGCCCGATCCGGCTCGTTCCGACTTATATACTACCTGCAATAGAAAGACAACTTTTGGGAAAGTTTTAATCAGATATCTTTAAAACTGAGGGACTAGTTTGCGTAGAAACGGACGGACGGACAGACGGACATGGCTAGATCGACTCTCCTGGTGATGCTGATCAAGAATATATATACTTTATAGGGTCGGAAATGTCTCCTTCACTGCGTTGCAAACTTTTGACTGAAATTATAATACCCTCTGCAAGGGTATAAAAATGTATGTGTTTAGCCAATATAAGTATGTATGTTTAATATTTCTAGTCAATTTATTACAAGAAGGCATATTTATATTAAGTTGTTTAGCTGAGTAACGGGTATCTAATAGTCGAGGCACTCGACTATAGCGTTCTCTCTTGTTTTAAGGTTGGATAAGGACGGTATTAAATAAAAGAAGTCTACTAAGTAAAATGGTAATATATGTCTGCATCCCAGTTAAGGCCCCTTAGAGCAAAAAGTAAAAAGTTCTTTTTCACAGATTTTGTCAGGGGTATATGTACACCATATCAGTGCTGCCAGAAACTCCAAAGCAGAAATAGCTAGATTTTGAAAAAAAAGTTGCTAGAAATTGCTAAAAATTCGTCGAAAATAGCCAAAAAAAATGCTAGATCAGTTAAATTTAACTTTTAAACTAATTATGCATATATTTAAGAAAAAATAGAAATTTAAAATACAAATAAATAACGAGCCTTCTGTGTTTTAATAAATATGATTATATTATATATTATTATATTTAAAGAGAACAAAATTAAAAATAATAATATGAAACTAAAATACAAAATAAAATTAAAAGGAACATGATTTCAAAATTGTTTCAATTATATATAACTTAATTTAAGAATGCTTATAATGTTATCCAATTCAGCCAGGCATCCGGAAAATGTTGTTTTTAAATTTTTGGCATCTTTACCGACTCAACACAGCACAAAAATTATGAAAAGTGTTCATATGATTGAACCACTGAGTTAAAAATTAGTTCCGATATCTTTGTGAACCATTTTCGATCGTAATTGGTTCAGAGACTTCAAACTGTTGAATAGTACTTCAGGATTGGACAGACACGTGAAATAAACTCTTTGCGATATATTGTCCATCGAATTCCTTTTACCACCTTTTGAAAATTCGATCCCTCCCTGGCTTTATTCACCATGGAAGTAATTTGCTCACATGGCGGCAAGGTCATGTTTCGGGTGCCCTATGACTTCGGGCACCCGAAAAACTTTGTTAACTTTAAATTAAGATGTTCACAACTGAATAT
Organism: Drosophila kurseongensis; assembly: GCA_018153305.1. Lineage (NCBI taxonomy): Eukaryota > Metazoa > Arthropoda > Insecta > Diptera > Drosophilidae > Drosophila > Drosophila kurseongensis. The sequence continues at coordinate 4,048,165 of JAECXX010000120.1, forward strand.
ATTGTTTCGAAAAACTGTTTGCAAAAGAATGTTTTGGGTCTTGTGAAATTGAATGCATAAATATTATTTATTATATTATATTTACGGACTCAGCCATGTAAGTGTATCAATAAAATTGGGACCAGTCAAAGACCATGAAAGTGGCCTTCCAAAAGCAGCGAATCCGGTTAACAGACTTTTCTTCATTCAACTTTGTTCCTGCGTAAACAGTCAGCACTGGACTTGGGTGATAGGGATCTTCCGGTTGCGTAACAGGTGACGCTCTCAATAGACAAACGCCTTCTGGGTATAAATCAAACCACAAGTCCTGGAAACGTCCTAAAGAATTTTTAACGGGGTTAACTTTGTACATCTTATATTCTGACAGGAAATAAGAAAGGAGGATGCTAGTAAGATAATGTAGAGGGTACTGGGTATAGTTCTACAATGGTATTTCCATTTCCCTTGGACTATTCTTTACCTTCTTAGCATAAGAGAATTTAAATTGTTCAACTTTCAAATCATAAACTTTGACATTGTTATGGATTTAAGCCTTATTATCCATTAATGACATCTGGGGCGAGCCGTGAAACAAATATATGTTTTAGTTACGGTGCCCTGGCGGCACCACATCGCGACCAGCACCTTTGGGCACCGAATCACTTTTTGCCCTCGATCTTAGTCCTATTTTAATGGCACCGTTCGCTCACGGAATATTTTATTGGTTGTGTGAGTGTTAAAAAAGGTACAGTAAAAGGGTATATAGCATTCCTTGAATGGTATTAAAAAGGTTTAAGAAGGCGTTTCCAATTCCTTATCAATAGCAAATTCGATCCATGCGTCTGTCCGCCCGACCGTCTGTCCGTCCCTATAAACTCTGACGTCTCGGAAACTATAAGAGCTGGAGATTTTAGATTAAACATGCAGATTCAAGAGATACATAATCAGCCTACTGCGACACACACAAATCTCACGGCTTGCCCCACACCTCTCATCACTGGATATTACGGCTTATATCCGTAACAAAATCCAAGTTGATGATTTGAAGGTCGAACAATTTAAATTCTCTTATGCTAGGAAAGTATCATCATTTAAGATTGATATTCCTTGTATTCTTTGTGCATCTGTGTGCTCCACCAGTTTCTGGATCGAGGGCATATTTGTAAAAGAGTACGAAGCTAAGAGGAACAAGAAAGGAAAGCTAACTTCGGGCGGAGCCGAAGTGGATATACCCTTGCAGAACATTCTGTAAATTATATTCTCCAAAACTATTCATAAGATGCGTTCTTAATACTCATAAAAAATCCCAACTTCCTAACTTTAAAAACACCAAAGTTATGGCATTTCCAATCGTTCAGTTATATGGCAGCTATAGGATATAGTCGGCCGATCCTTATGAAATTTGGTAGGTCAGATTGATTGGGCGAATATAAAACCTTTAGAAAATCCCAATTTCCTAACTTGACAAACACCAAAGTTATGGCATTTCCGATCAATCAGTTATATGGCAGCTATAGGATATAGTCGGCCGATCCCGGCCGTTCCGACTTATATACTGCGTGCAAAGAAAGGAAGGGTGTGTGCTAAGTTTTAACTCGATAACTTTAAAACTGAGAGACTAGTTTGCGTAGAAACAGACAGACGGACAGACAGACGGACAGACAGACGGACAGACAGACGGACAGACAGACGGACATGCTTATATCAACTCAGGAGGTGATCCTGATCAAGAATATATATACTCTATATATACAATTATAGGGTCGGAGATGTCTCCTTCACTGCGTTGCACACTTTTGAGCAAATTTCCAAAAACTGTCAGATCGAGATCAGTTAATAGTATTAGATGATTTTAATATACCTAGTGCGACATGGTCCCCTGACGAAAACTCTAACATTTTACTTGGTTTAGCGCAGCATGACTTTATTGACGGCTTGCTTGACATTGCGTTATCCCACGTGAACCAAGTTAAAAACTCATTAGGACGTTTACTGGACTTGTGTTTTGTTTCAAATTCAGAAGGCGTTTCTCTATTAAGAATATTTAGATGGAATAACTTAAAACAAGAAAGGAAAGCTAACTTCGGGCGGAGCCGAAGTTGATATACCCTTGCAGAATACTCTGTAAATTATATTCTCCAAAATTATTCATGTGATGCATTCTTAATACTCATAAAAAATCCCAACTTCCTAACTTTAAAAACACCAAAGTTATGGCATTTCCAATCGTTCAGTTATATGGCAGCTATAAGATATAGTCGGCCGATCCTTATGAAATTTGGTAGGTCGGATTGATTGGCCAAATATAAAACCCATAGAAAATCCCAACTTCCTAACTTTACAAACACCAAAGTTATGGCATTTCCGATTAATCAGTTATATGGCGGCTATAGGATATAGTCGTCCGATCCTTATAAAATTTGGTAGGTCGGATTGATTGGCCAAATATAAAACCCATAAAAAATCCCAACTTCCTAACTTTACAAACACGAAAGTTATGGCATTTCCGATCAATCAGTTATATGGCAGCTATAGGATATAGTCGTCCGATCCCGGCCGTTCCGACTTATATACTGCGTGCAAAGGAAAGAAGGGTGTGTGGAAAGTTTCAATTCGATAGCTTTAAAACTGAGAGACTAGTTTGCGTAGAAACAGACAGACGGACAGACGGACAGACGGACAGACGGACATGGCTATATCAACTCAGGAGGTGACCCTGATCAAGAATATATATACTTTATAGGGTCGGAGATGTCTCCTTCACTGCGTTGCACACTTTTGACCAAAATTATAATACCCTCTGCAAGGGTATAAATATTAAATATGAATGTTCAGTTTACTGCTTGTCCCGATAGTTTGAGAGCGAACCGATCAGCTGATCGTTCGCTCATCTGGACCTGTGTAAGACGAGGGCAGAGAAAACGAAACGCAACCAGAACCAACAGTCTGCACGGTCGAACAACGCTGAACGCACGCCGCCGGTCTACCGAAATTTGCACTTTATCATACTTTTGTTAATCTTGGAATCGGAATAATTATATCGCTTTGAATTTATCTTTTTGTGTTTGCCTTTGCCTGGGAACCTCTCGTACAATGACCCCTCGTTGACTTAATACAAGGGAACACAACTGAACATGGTGGCCCATGAGGGGAACCTGCAAAGCAAATATAGTTCGTAAAAGGTTAATTAGAATTCCGTTAAATAAATTTCGTCAGATCGACACGCCGGCTCAACGAAGCAGTGCAAAGAAGACGTCGATACATAAGCGCAGCAACGGCAACCCGGACTTTGCAAAGCGCCGTTATCTCTTCCCTTCCTTTTTGTGGTGTGGTTCTGTATGCAAGCAGAGTGAGTTACCAAGTTGTGTGCGAGACAAGTATTACAGATTTATCTATTACATAATTATTCGGGGTGGTGAGTTGCGCAGGCCTTAGTCTTACACCTGCCAACATGAAACCTGAGTCGGCTGATTTGGACAAGTTGGTGAATCTGCAATCAGATCGTCACCAAGCTCTCAGGTCTGTGTTACAGAATTTTAGGAAAGATTCGCAGGCGAGGAAAACTAAAATTTATCTCAAAAAAAGGCTGGACCAAGTGGAGGAATTACGGAACGCTTTTCGGGAGACGCACTCGGTGATCGTTAATTTGGATGGATTTAGTGATTCAAGTTACGCCACGAAGAATTTCCAATCAGAATTCGAGGAGCGTTATATGGACGCTTATTGCGCTCTCGCCGAAGACTTCGACAGGCTTGGACCAGAAAATACTACGCCGACAGCAGCCGCCGGGAACGCCGACCCGGAGTTGCGAGTAAACATGCCGCAAATGTCGGTGCCTAAATTTTCCGGTGCGTGTGTGGACTGGCCAGGCTACTACGACGCCTTCACAAGTCTAATTCATAACAACAACAATTTGAGCAATGTCCAAAGATTGCACTTTCTTAAGGAGTCGTTGCCCATAAGTCGTGATAATGACATTCGTCAGATGCAGCTCGCGGATGTAAATTATGCAGTGGCTTGGGGAATGATGATCAAAAGGTACAACAATCCTCGTCTCGTTTTCTCACACCATATGAACGCAATCTATGCGCTGCCCAGATTGCAAAAGGACAGCACCGACTCTCTGCGGTCGATGCTAAGCACGGTCAATGTTTGCCTAGCTGCCTTCCGCCGCGTTCAAGCCTTGGGCGGGGAATCGCAGCACTGGTTGGCGCATTACATAGCATCGAAGCTGCCCAAGGAGACCCACAACGCTTGGGAGCACCACCAAGGTAGCTCTTCAACGGTTCCATCCTATAGGGACTTGGAATCATTTCTGAACGATCGACTAGTCATAATGGATGCGATTGAGAATCGAAGCTCGTCGTACGACTCCAATGCTGGCCCAGGTTCAACAGACCCGATCAAACGCGTGCGAGTGCATAATGCACAGGAGCAACCAAGGCGTTCGAATAACCCTTGTTATCACTGTGGCGGCGACCACATCCTACGTCGCTGTCCACCTTTCTTGGCGCTGGACTGTTACAAGCGCAAGGACATAGTCAGTAGGGCTAAATTATGCGTCAATTGCTTGAGCAAGTCGCATGCCCTGTCTCGCTGCACCAGCAACCAGTGTTGTCAGGTTTGTGGTCAGCGCCATCATACGTTGCTACATTTCCCGGTTCCGGCTCAGAACCAGTCTTCGAACGCTCAATCGCATCCTGCCCGGCCGCCGACACCGCAGTTTGTGACGCCGGCACCCAGGGAAACAGTGTCTGCACACAACATACAGTCCAGGTCGGATCAAAATCCGCACGCATCTTACAGATGTCATTCGGCGACGTCATCCAACCTTTCCTCGAAAAATTTACTCCTCGCTACGGCTCGTATTATGGTACGAAACCCGACCAACGGCCTGCAAGCAGTAATAAACGCTCTCGTCGATCAAGGATCTGAGGCAACCATAGTATCTGAACACGTTGTTCAGTCCCTTCATTTGAAACGATCTGCCGTCAGAGCATCGTCGTTGCAAGTATACGGTCAACCTTGAAATCAACAGTATTAATTCCAATTTTTCTTTAGATGTTGATTCCGCATATGTGCTCAATTCCGTAACATCCGGCCTCCCCAGTCTCAGCTTCTCGCCGAAGCGATGGGATCACATCCAAGGGCTCCCGTTGGCTGATCCAAATTATAACAGATCGAAACGAGTTGATCTCATCTTGGGAGTGGACCTGTTGGCACAAATCATGTTGCCAGACACGAAGATTGGATTGCCCGACGAACCCATAGCTCAAAATACCCGTTTGGGATGGATACTATCGGGGCGAACGGAAGGAGTTACAAAATCTTCCGAACTACGCTGTCATCGAGTAACTTTGGACACGGAGTCATTGCTCAAACGATTTTGTGAAGTCGAGTCGGTTCCTGATCGTTCTACGGAAACGGAGGAGGATACATGGTGCGAAACATTTTTCCAGGAAACACATGCACGTCGATCGGATGGCCGCTACGTAGTACGATTGCCCTTTAAAACATATTTAAAACAACAATGGTATTGGGGAGATCTCATCAAATGGCGCTGAATCGGTTTATTCAATTGGAAAGGCGTCTGTCGAACAACCCGGGGCGGTGGAACAAATATGTGGAGGAAATCGAGGAGTACTTTTCGCTTGAGCAAATAGCGCCTGCTGTGGGCAGTGAGAGCAGTCTAATGAAGCGCACATCTTCGAATATGCATGTAGCTTCATGCGTATCGTATCGTATTCGATGCCTCCTCAAGAACTAGTAACGGGAGATCATTGAACGATATACTTTGTATCGGACCCACTTTGCAGAACGACATGTCATCGGTTATACTCAACTGGCGGAAATATCGTTTTGTTTTCACGGCGGATATACAGAAGATGTATCGCTGCATAGATGTTCACCCAGAAGACGCCCAATATCAGCGGATTTTATGGCGGGCGGCGGATGGAGCCATCAATGTTTTTGCGTTATCGACATTGACCTTTGGGACGGCTTCAGCACCGTTCACAGCTATCAGAGTTATTCAACAGCTGGCAAAGGATGAGCAGCTTTCATTTCCTAAGGCCAAGGAGGTGCTGATGAACGAAATATATGTAGACGACATTCTTTCTGGAGGACATACTATAGAGGAGGCAGAGGATAAGCGGTTGCAGGTATCGGGTGCTATAACGATTCAGCAACGATTCAGCAACGATTCGAGACTTTTGCTCTCGATTCCGTCAGTGTACCATTGCACTCAGACCCTGTTAAGTTGGGACACTACAGATCCCATAAAGGCTTTAGGAATGTATTGGCTGCCAAACAAGGACTGTTTTAAATACCAGATCAACTTCGAGATGCCAGTCAGCTCCACAAAGAGGATGATCCTATCCAGTATAGCAAGGTTGTTTGACCCGCTGGGTCTCATTGCGCCGGTCATCATCTCGGGAAAACTTATATTGAAGGAGGTTACCATGGCCAAGACAAAGCAGGCAGATGGCACGCAGACGGTTCTGGACTGGGACGACGCGGTTCCTGATAATATCGCAGAGCGATGGCGAGTATTTCGAGACCACTTACTGAGGATCGGCGAGATAAGCATAGATCGGTGGATCCATTACACCCCATCTTCAATATCCTCAGTGCAGATGCATGCATTTTGCGACGGATCTTCCACGTCTTATGCAGCCGCTGTGTACCTAAGAGTAGAGCATCAGGACGAAAGATGCTATACATCTCTGATGGCTGCAAAATCAAAGGTTACTCCCACCAAGCCCCTAACTATACCTCGAACAGAGTTAAGTGGAGCGGTATTGGCCATCAAATTGGTGAGGTGGCTAACTATGGCTAAGTTTCTGAGCTCCTTTCTGGTCCAGACTTTCTATTGGACGGATGCTACAATTGTGCTGCACTGGTTGCATGGAGACGTCAATAAATGGAAGACCTTTGTTGCGAATAGAGTCGCCTTCGTTTTGGATCATTCCTCGCCAATTCAGTGGAGGCACGTTAGCACTACCGAGAATCCAGCGGATTGCGCTACACGCGGTCTCACTCCCATCGAGCTAAAGGACTTCGAGCTGTGGTGGCGAGGGCCAGAGTGGCTCGTACGCAATCAAGACTGTTGGCCATCGACAGATTTCGGTCAAATTGGCATTAACGACGCCGCTTTAGAGGCAAAGGTGGCAAAAATGCGAGTTCACCATGCAGTCCCGCAGCCGTCGTTTCTTGAGAGATTTTCAACACTCAGCCAGGCTTTACGAGTCACAGCCTACATCATGCGCTTCAAGGACAACGCGTCCGGTAAGGTAGACAGGCGCCTTGGGCCCTTAATCACTGAAGAGCTCGACTGCGCTTTATTAGCCGTCGTGCGTATCGTACAGCGCGAATCGTTCGCAACCGACTTGTCTGCAGTAAGGAACTCCAAACGGTTGCCCTCGCGGAGCAAATTATTAAATTTGTCGCCGATATTAGAGGAAGGCATCTTGCGGGTGAGGGGACGACTTCGCCATTCTAGTTTGTCGCACGAACGTCGTCATCCGATAATCCTGCCAAGCTCTCATCATTTCACCGAATTAGTAATACGTCACTCTCACTGTCTAACCCTGCACGGAGGCGCGCAGTTGACTTTGGCACACGCGCGTCAGCGTTTTTGGATCCTGACAGGACGGCAAGCAGTTCGAAGGGTCATACCGAAATGCGTTCGCTGCTTCAGAACGCGACCAACTACTACGGCTTAACTTATGGGAGACTTGCCCGTTCATCGAGTCAACCCTCTTAGTCGACCATTCATTGCCACTGGTGTCGACTACACAGGCGCAATAGAGATTAAAGCAGCGCGTCTACGAGGCACTAGCTTTTACAAGGGATACATCGCTGTGTTCATTTGTCTCGCAACCAAGGCGGTGCATTTGGAAGCGGTGACAGGTCTCACCACGGAACATTTTTTGCTGGCTCTGAACAGGTTCACCGGGCGACGAGGAATGGTTCAGCACCTTTACAGTGACAACGGTACCAACTTTGTTGGTGCAGACCATGTAATGAAGACGGTGTACGGTCAGCTTCAAGCGGATTACGAGAAGCTCATCGCCCCCAAGCTTGCATCGCAGCGCACAACATGGCACTTCAATCCTCCTCTGTCACCTAACTTTGGTGGGCTTTGGGAGGCCAATGTAAAGTCGGTTAAACACCATCTAAAGAGAGTCATTGCAGATCGTCGGCTTACCTACGAAGAGTTGTCTACGGTGCTCGTAAGCATAGAAGCGTGTCTCAACTCAAGGCCGCTTTGTCCTCTCACGGCTGACCCGGACGATCTAGAAGTGCTCACCCCAGCGCACTTCCTCATCGGAGACTCAATGCTGGCGCCGCCGAAATATCAACCACAATCCAGATCCTTCGCAGAGCAGTTTCTCATCCAGCAGACGATGATACGACATTTCTGGAAGGCTTGGAGTCGTGACTGGTTAGCGCATCTTCAGCAAAGGCCAAAGTGGTGTCAGGAGACCGAAAGCTTTCAGCTTAAAGACCTTGTCATTATCAAGGACGACAGGTTCCCCCCATCGCAATGGTTGCTCGGGCGTGTTATGGAGGTGCACCCAGGGACGGACGCACTGGTCCGGGTGGTGACAGTTAAAACTAAGCAGGGGCAGCTGAAGCGATCCGTAGCAAAGCTCTGTCCTCTGCCAATCCGCGCCTAGACGCACTCACCTCGATTTATAGACTGTATCTTGCGCACACATCTTGCTCTCATCTCTCCATATTAGATACCGAGGATACGCATCCGAGCTCGCTTATCATTACCACAGCCTGGAGAACCCGGACAAGCGAGGATGTCTCATGCTAGGTCTAGCATTAGCGGGCGGCATGTTCAGTTTACTGCTTGTCCCGATAGTTTAAGAGCGAACCGATCAGCTGATCGTTCGCTCATCTGGACCTGTGTAAGACGAGGGCAGAGAAAACGAAACGCAACCAGAACCAACAGTCTGCACGGTCGAACAACGCTGAACGCACGCCGCCGGTCTACCGAAATTTGCACTTTATCATACTTTTGTTAATCTTGGAATCGGAATAATTATATCGCTTTGAATTTATCTTTTTGTGTTTGCCTTTGCCTGGGAACCTCTCGTACAATGACCCCTCGTTGACTTAATACAAGGGGACACAACTGAACATGAATGTTAAAATTAAAGACAAAAATGAATAAAATAGAAAATAAATGAATCAAATTGATTCTCTAATTATTAAAGATCTTAATATTCATCCTAAGTGATTAATTAAAGAAAAAGCTATTAATTTTCGTAAAGAGTTTGGTTTAAACCCCAATGATATCAGTAAACTCTAATTAATAATAAATTTTAACATTAAATAAGAAATTAATATTAATGGAGCAATTTTTTGTCAGGTTATTAGTAATAATGCATTTATTCAAGTTAATCCTTCTATTATGTTAGGAAATCAAAAATAAAAAGGAGCTGCTCCACTTTTTATACCCTTGCAGAGGGTATTATAATTTTGGTCAAAAGTGTGCAACGCAGTGAGGGAGACACCTCCGACCCTATAAAGTATATATATTCTTGATCAGGATCTCCTCCTGAGTTGATAGAGCCATGACCGTCTGTCCGTCTGTCTATCCGTCTGTCCGTCTGTCTGTTTCTACGCAAACTAGTCTCTCAGTTTTAAAGCTATCGAATTGAAACTTTGCACACACCCTTCTTTCCTTTGCACGCAGTATATAAGTCGGAACGGCCGGGATCGGCCGACTATATCCTATAGCTGCCATATAACTATAACTTATACAAATTAAACATATAATAAAAATATTTTAAATTAAATGTATAATAAATATATTTTGGTGTATGATGCACAAAAGTTTTTGATACTTTTAATAACATATAAACCAGTCAATGAATGCAAAAACTTGCATTATTTACCCTATCAAGGTAACTTTTTTCATCAAGCAATTCATTATACCCTTGCAGAGGGTATTATAATTTTGGTCAAAAGTGTGCAACGCAGTGAAGGAGACATCTCCGACCCCATAAAGTATATATATTCTTGATCAGGATCACCTCCTGAGTTGATATAGCCATGTCCGTCTGTCCGTCTGTCCGTCTGTCTGTCCGTCTGTCTGTTTCTACGCAAACTAGTCTCTCAGTTTTAAAGCTATCAATTTGAAACTTTGCACACACCCTTCTTTCCTTTGCACGCAGTATATAAGTCGGAACGGCCGGGATCGGCCGACTATATCCTATAGCTGCCATATAACTGATTGATCGGAAATGCCATAACTTTCGTGTTTGTAAAGTTAGGAAGTTGGGATTTTCTATGGGTTTTATTTTTGGCCAATCAATCCAACCTACCAACTTTCATAAGGATCGGCCGACTATATCCTATAGCTGCCATATAACTGAACGATTGGAAATGCCATAACTTTGGTGTTTTTAAAGTTAGGAAGTTGGGATTTTTTATGAGTATTAAAAATGCATCACATGAATAATTTTGGAGAATATAATTTACAGAGTATTCTGCAAGGGTATATCAACTTCGGCTCCGCCCGAAGTTAGCTTTCCTTTCTTGTTAATAATAAAATGACTTTTTTTTTTTTGTTATAAATTTTTTTTTTTTAAATTAATAATTAAAAAAATAATTGTTTTATTTATAATACATTTTGGTAATTTCTTAAAAATAATATAATATAATAATATAAAATTAAATAATTATATTTTTCTATATATATATGTAATATAAATTATCAACAATATATAAATTTATAAATATATAATAATTAATTAAATAATTATATTATTTATATAAATCCAAGAATGATAAATAAATATATTAAAATAGATTTTTTTTACTATTTATGTAACTATTTTTCGATTGCGAAATTTCTTATTTAAATTGTTAACTATATTATAATATATTAAATATTTATATATATAAGTTAACACCTAAAATTATATAAAGACCCAGACATAAGTAAGAGTAAGCATTGATTGCACAACAAATGCCCCCAACAAGTTCACACGAGCTAAGCCACGCGCGCTGAGCTTGCACCTTTCGGTCAGCGATCGTGGGAATGCAGAATAGCCAATTTCCAAAGTGGCCAAGTGCATACAAAAAAACTATAACTTGAATGCTTCGCTGTCGCTGTTGGCCAATTTTAATTGTCATTGGCCAACAGCGACAGCGAAGGATAGCAGCAACCAATAATAACAAAGAACGTTAGCAGAAGCAGCAACAGCGGCAGAGACGGCGGCAGCGATGGAACGACGCGTAGTCATAATGAATAATTGTTTAGCTTAATAAAAGTTAGTTCTTAATCCAACTCAATAAAGAGAAGTTTGATTTTTTTTAAATAAAATTATAATCAATCTTTTAACTGGCCGAACAGGGACCTGATTAAAAGCCGCGAAAGGACAACAAGTTCCGCGCCTCGTGAAGTTCGGGAAAGTAAAAAATTCCGACGTTTCGTTTGAACCTCCGCCTTATCCGTGAGAAGTGAAAAGAAAAACCCGAGACCCGGAAGTGCGAAAGTGCCGTTTAAAAAACGCCACAATATCGTCACTCCTGAAAAAACAGGACTTGTGCCTAGTGGACTAATCAGGCCAAAATTATCGCCGTGATCCCTTTAGTATCCGTTCGGAGGGAACGAGAGTAAGGTGCAGAGGAGGCCCCTTAGTAAACCCACACTCAGGAGAGATCGCTGCAGCGTGTGATAAACCGGAATCTGTCGATCCTGTCGTCACGAGAGCACGCCGAGATATGTTATTACTGTAAGAATAGTTTTAAGCAATCTATCAAAGGAAACAAATTTAAATTAAAAAATATTAAAAATACTATACAAAAGAAATTAAGAAATTAAGCTTAAAGAAAAAATCCACAGACAAAAAGTCAAAAATTTACACAATAATCAAAGACCCACACTATATTTCTTTAATTAATAACCTTCCGAATTCTGAGTAATCAAAATTTAAAGTTAAGCTCAACCTCTTATTGCTCATATATCCCAAATGACTGAACAAGATTTAGCAGACAGACTCGCTAATCTTGCCACACCTTCGTCAGTTAGTAACGCACAATCAACCACGCGATTCATGACCGAGAGAGACATCGAGGAAAAAATTAAAACTGTCCTAGAGGCAAACCTAAGCAGCCTAGTTAAAGAAATACTTAATCCCAATAAAGATTTTTCCAAGTATACAGACCAAACAATTAAAAGAGAATTAGCGCACAATCTTAGTGACAAATTACCAGACATCGTGCGGACACTTAGAGATTTTTCGGGAAACAAAAGCGAATATTCTTCATGGAAAAAAAGTGTAGAAAGGGTGTTAAAAATCTATGAAATGAGAATCGGCTCACCAAAATATTATGGAATTCTTTTAGCAATCCGAAACAAAATCATCGGACAAGCCGACGCAGTACTAGAATCCTATAATACCCCCTTAGATTGGACAGCTATCTCAAAATGTCTAACAGCGCATTTTGCTGACAAACGTGACCTAAAGACTCTCGAATATCAGCTTTATGCTCTTAATCAAGGTAGCGATAGTATAGTCGATTATTATCAAGCAGTGTACCAACAGCTATCACTAATCCTAAACCAAATTGGCAACTTAGATGCCTCACAAGAAACTGTGCAATCTCTGACAGCCATGTACAGAGAAAAAGCCTTAGACACCTTTGTCAGAGGCCTCAACGGCAACTTAGCACAACTACTGGCCATTAAAGAGCCACATGACTTAGGACACGCCCTACATCTGTGCAGTCTACTTGAGAATCAGAACACTAGAAATAGTCAAACACCGAAAATTTCATATTTAGGGAAAGCACCTTTACTACCTCCAAAACCCCAACAGCCATATAGGATGGCAGTCGTCAGACAAAACTTCCATCCACAACTCTATCATAACCCGAACCAAATGCAATGGCTACCAGTAACTGGAGCAACCCCAATTACCCAGCCTAACCAATTTAAACCTTATAAACAGCCCTATACAAATCAGGCCGGTGCAGTAGCACCCTACAGCACCCCAAAACCTCCCCCACGACCCCAACCGAAACCGGTACCTATGGAGGTCGATCAGTCAGTTCGCTGGCGTCATATAAATTACATGAACAGGCCGGCAAATAACGATTATGCAGGGAAAAGACCTCTTAGTGCTTCCAACGTTACAAACAATAACAAAATGCCACGGCAATTCCATATTCAGCCAGAGACAGAAAGCACCGCACAACAAAATTCAGAAGAAACTACACCAAGCCCAGAGCAAGAATATTATCAGTTGGTAGAAGAAAATAATGTAAACGAGCTTCAGGAAGAATATGTATGGCAAAACGATACTGAGCAGCAGGAATACATAGATATGTCCGAGCTTTATTTTTTAGAATAAATCGTTCCTCATTACCTTACTTTAAGGGGGTCTTCTAGTCTAGAAATTTGAGAAAATCGAAAAAATTTTTTTTTCATAATTCGATAGTTTTTATATTCACAAATATCTCCCTAAAAGGATTTTTCAAAACTCAAATTATTTTCAAAGTTATAGCCGTTTTAGTGACGTGGCAACTATACCGGTTGAGCGAACGACTGGAACTTTAAACGCGTTTTTCTCGAAACTACTTTTTTGATGCGGTCGCCACTCTAACTCAAGTTCTAATCAGCCGATTTACTTGAAATTTGGCATGAATATTCTTTAAATGTATCGATATCGCATGAACCAACAAAAAATATAAATTTTAAATTTATAATATTTTTTAAAATTCGACAAAGTGGAAAATTTGTGAAAAAATCGACTTTTTTCTTTGAGTAGCCGCCATTTCATGAAAAAAAAAAAAATTTTTTTTTTTGGTGGTTCATGCTATAGCGACATTCGTACTCATTAAGAATCTATCATTGTTTTATTTTTGAGACAACTACAAGCATAGATATCATGGCGACGCGGACACGGCCTCTTTTTTTCCTTTCTTCAAGAAGGAATAACTCAACGAAAACTAATTTTTTTTTTTGAAATTTATTTTATGTACTCCTTTAAGTTTAATAAACAAATGATAAAAAAACGGATAGTAAAAATATCTATTGCTTTTCTTTTATTAATTGTTAAAAAAGGTCGAAATTGAGGGTCTAGACTAGAAGACCCCCTTAAAGTAACCACGGGGAACGGAAAAATCCTAAAATTTTTAATAGACACGGGCTCAAACCAAAATTATATTCAATGCCAATTGGTACCAAAACCAAAACAAAATGAGAAATATTTTTCCGTTAGCTCAGTTGGAGGTACTACTAAAATAACACAACATGCAATACTTAAGCTCCCTAACATTTCAGATACACCCACGAAATTTTTTTTTACTACAGACACTAAAAACCTTCCACGGTATACTGGGCAATGACACAATGAAAAGAACGATACATTAATTCTTGTAAATAAACGCAAAATTAATACCAGCAAATAGCAGCACAAGCAGTAAATACCATTGGACCGCAAATCAGCCATATGACCGAGTCTCAAAAATCAATTATAAATCTCCTCGTGCAAAGTCACAAAACCCTCTTTGCAGATCCTGATACAAAGTTAGCGTACACAACTAAAGTAGTAGGTGAGATCAGAACTTCGTCCGATTCCCCAGTTTATGGAAAACATTACCCATACCCAATATCTTTAAAACAGGAAGTAGAAAAACAAATAAACGAGATGCTAAAAGATGGCATTATAAGACCTTCAAGATCGCCATATAATGCACCAGTATGGGTAGTTCCGAAAAAGTCCGGTCAGTCCGAAGAAAAAAAGTACAGATTAGTAATCGATTATAGGAAACTTAATGAAGTTACTATCTCAGATCGGTATCCGATCCCTGAGATAGGCGAAATTATTGCACAACTTGGGGACAACAAGTATTTTTCGGTATTGGACCTCAAGAGTGGTTTTCACCAAATACCATTGAAAGACACGGACATAGAGATAACAGCATTCGCTGTAAACGGCGGAAAATATGAATTTACGAGACTTCCGTTCGGTCTAAAAAATTCCCCATCCATTTTTCAGAGAGCTTTAGATGACATACTGGGAGAGTACATAGGGAAAATTTGCTTTGTATCCTAGACGACATCATAGTCTTTAGCAAAAATTTAGATCACGGTCAAAATCTCGTAAAGGTATTTTCAACCCTACAAAACGCAAACATGAGAGTCCAAATAGATAAATGCCATTTTTTCAAAAACGAAGTAGATTTTTTGGGTTATACAATATCAGAAAATGGAGTTTAAACAAATACAGAAAAAATAAAAGCGATTACAAAATTTCCGGTCCCGAAAACATTAAAAGATCTTCGTTCTTTCCTGGGCATGACAGGTTATTATAGGCGGTTTATAAAGGATTATGCAAAAATAGCAAAGCCCTTAACCATTCTCCTAAGAGGCGAAGAAGGCCGTATATCTAAGACCAAGTCAAGCAAAACTGCTATTAACCTAAGCAAAGATGCGATTACAGCGTTCGAAAAACTTAAAAATACCCTCGTCTCCAGGGATGTAACCCTTTCATATCCAGATTTCGGAAAAGAATTCCAGTTGACTACCGATGCTTCAAGCTACGCAATAGGCGCAGTATTGGAACAAAATCATAGGCCAATAACGTTAATTTCACGCACCCTGTCAAAAACCGAAGAAAACTATGCAACCAACGAAAGAGAGATGCTTGCTATAGTTTGGGCTCTCCAGAGCTTAAGACATTACCTTTACGGGTATTCGAAGGTGGTAATATACACGGATCATCAACCCTTGAGCTTTTCAAATAGCGTAAATAATCATAACGCTAAACTAAAACGCTGGAGAGATCTCATTGGCGAGTATAACCACGAGATCAGGTATAAGCCCGGAGTAGCTAACGTAGTAGCTATCCCGAGCCCCTGCTGAAATAAATTCAATCAGCTCCTCAGGATCAGTCCACAGCGACGAAAGCTCATCACACAACCTCATATTTTCGGTAGAAGCTCCAATCAATGTATTTAAAAATCAGATATACTTACTGACAGCTGAACCAGATTCCTACAGTTTTGAAATACCATTTCCAACATACCACAGACATATAATTAAACAAAAGTCTTACACAGAAGAAAAACTTATAGCAATTCTAACTACCAGACTTGACCCTAAACTTATAAACGGAATTATTACATCCGAAGAAGTAATTTCCCATTAATTCAAAACATTTACCCCATATATTTCAACTTGTACAAAATAAGGTTTACTCAAAACGAAATAGACGATGTAACTTCAGAATCTCAACAAAACGAAATAATTACCCTCGAACATAAAAGAGCCCATAGAGAAGCAAAAGAAAATAAAATACAAATTTTAAAAAATTATTTTTTTCCACAAGCAATAAAGAAAATCCAGCAATAGTTCAATCCTGTCAAACTTGTAAAGAATCAAAATATGATAGACACCCCCCAAGAGGAGAAATCCAACCAACCCCCATTCCTAATTATCCAGGAGAAATAGTTCACATTGATATTTATATTACAGAAAAACATAGAATCTTAACAGGTATTGACAAATTTTTTAAATATGCTCAAATAAAAATTTTAGAGTCAAGGGCATCTGAAGATATTAAAAATCCGTTGAGGGAAATGTTGATTGCTTTCGGTATGCCGAAATGGATAATAATGGACAACGAACGGTCATTAGGCTCAGCAGCAATCAAGTTCATGTTAGAAGATGAACTCAAAATATCAGTACACACGACTGCTCCGTATGCATCGACAAGTAACGGACAAATAGAGAGATTTCATTCAACCCCATCAGAAATCATGCGGTGCCTCAAAAAGACAACGGGAGCCTAACATTTGAGGACTTAATTTTTAAAGCAGTTCAAGAATATAATAAATCGATCCATTCTGTAACAAAAGAAAGCCCCATAAATATATTTTTTAGAAGCACAATCTCCAGTTCAGTAGAAGATATGGCAAAAAAACGAGAAGAAATTAAACAGAAAATCAAGAAGAAACAAACAGCCGACCTCGAATATCACAATCGAGGCAAAATACAACCAAAACTTTTTAAACCTGGCGATGTAGTCCACGTAAAAATAGATAAAAGGTTAGAAACTAAACTTACACCTAGATACAAAGCTGAGAAGGTGGCAGAAAACAAAATGACCACTATTAAAACACAAACCGGAAAAATCATCCACATCTTTAACTTACACAGCTATGAAGAAACTCTGGCGAAGTTAGAAGATTCATTTCATTCACTCACCTCATCTCATCCATTACACCCCTATCTCTCATACGAATTAAAACAGATTCATACTGATTTACGCATTCTTCAAACACAAAAAAGACAAAAAAGGGCAATAGAAGCAATAGGTACTGCATGGAAATGGCTGGCGGGATCACCAGACCACCACGATTATGAGATCTTAGAAAATAAGATAAATGAGCAATTAGAAAACAATAATAAACAAGTAGTAATTAACAGATTAATTAACCAACTTACTAATGCAACTAACGCAATATTGAAAGTTACCCAGAGCTCGGAAGAAATCGTAAATCAGAAAGCAAATATTTTAAAGTATAAAATTCAATTAATAAAAGAAGAAATAACCAATATAATATACGCAATTACATGGGCCAAATCTAACACAATAAACTCTTTTGTATTCACAAGCACAGAAACCACAGTAGTGGAAGATATCTTTAAAAAGGAAAACGAATTATTTTTTAACAAAGAAGAATTATTGGAATTTGCTAAAGTTAAATTAGCCACAAATGGCAACGACCTAATCTATATTATTAGCCTCCCAACTATTAAAACAGATAATTGTAGAACTTTAAAAATTAAAGCAATAAAAAAAGCCCAAATAATCAATGATTTAAAATACGAAAATTTGTTAGAGTGTAAGAGACAATTATTTGCAATTAAAAAACCTTGCGAATCCCATAATGATAAGACAATTTGTAATTCAGAAAATTTGTTAGATTTAAGCAATGAAACTTGTGTAAACGCTCTCCTGAACCTTCAAGAACCTGAATGTAAGATGATCAACAATCAACACATCCCAGATTTCGAGGAAATACTGCCAGGCACCATACTACTGAACAACTTCAATGGACCAGTCTCGCTAGACGAAAAACTTCTACAACTGCAAGGCTCCTTTATAATACAATACCGTAATTCAACAGTAACTATTGGCGAAACTACTTACAAATCAAAAGAGGTCAACTTAGTCGAACCAGAACCACCGTTATTCCAACTAATGGGAGAAAAGACGAAGTTAGAGGAAGTTCTCTCACTACAAATGGTCAAGGAACTCAATATAAACAACACAAAAGCGCTGGAAAAACTAAGAAGCAAAACAACTACAGAATCTTCCGTTAGCTACGGATCGGCCATCATTCTACTTCTACTAATAATAGGATCGATCACGGAACTCCTACGAAGACGTAAATCGACGGAAAGTACATCAGCTTCCGTGCCAGAAACGCAAGAAAATCCCCCACATTCTGGACCTATTCTCTATGTCGTTGCGACCGATGACAGTCGCGTTTAAGGAGGGAAGAGTTAACACCTAAAATTATATAAAGACCCAGACATAAGTAAGAGTAAGCATTGATTGCACAACAAATGCCCCCAATAAGTTCACACGAGCTAAGCCACGCGCGCTGAGCTTGCACCTTTCGGTCAGCGATCGTGGGAATGCAGAATAGCCAATTTCCAAAGTTGACCGAACTTGGCCAAGTGCATACAACAAAAACTATAACTTGAATGCATTGGCCAATGACAATTAAAATTGGCCAACAGCGACAGCGAAGAATAGCAGCAACCAATAATAACAAAGAACGTTAGCAGAAGCAGCAACAGCGGCAGAGACGGCGGCAGCGATGGAACGACGCGTAGTCATAATGAATAATTGTTAAGCTTAATAAAAGTTAGTTCTTAATCCAACTCAATAAAGAGAAGTTTGATTTTTTTTAAATAAAATTATAATCAATCTTTTAACTTATATATAGATTATCTATTAATCTTGAACTTAGTATACAAAAATTTTTTCTTAAAACAAAAAAGAAAGGATTTTGTTTTAATTTATAAATAATTATTAATTAATTAATTTTATTTAAATGATAATATGAAATTTATTAATTAATAATTATTTTATTATTTTATTTTATTTATTTTAATATTATTTTATTTATATTATATTTATAATATTATTTTTATATATTTGTTAAATTTTGGTAATTATTATTTATAAATTATATTTATATTTACATGTATTAGTATTTTATATAAATCACTTATCTAAAATTATTTAAATAAATTTGTTAAAATTTTATTTATTTGCTAAAATAAATTATTATAATCTTTATATTTATATAAATATTTATTTATTTTTTTCGCGCGGAAAACTTACCCGCCCAACCGACCGAGGGGCGCAGCCGTGTATTGTACGGCACGATTCGCGATAAGATAGACGCGAGATAAGAAAATAAAGGTAAAGGTCCGGGAAAAAAGTAATAGTTAGATCAATCTTGTGCCAATGAAGCAAGTATTAATCGTTTTAGGAGCGGCAGAGAGTCAAGATTTGAGATTACAGGAAAAAGTCTATTATAGTCAGAACATAATACTCTGAAAGGCTCATGCAAGGCATAGTTAGATCTACAATGATTTAAAATTAGGGGAATATAATTTCTAGTTAATCTACTAGGCACAGAAAAGTTTAGCCGACTCGGGGCAGTCATAAAAAATTAATTATTAATATTTTTAAATTTAAAAATTTAATTAAGTTATTAATTAATTTAATTAGTTTAATTATTATTATTTATGTTATACAATATTGTTAAGAAATTAATTATTATTTGTAATTCATTTATTTATTTATTTAATAAATATTTAATAAATAAATTAATTTACAAAATTATATTATTTTATAAAAATTATATAAATTTTTATATTTATTTAAAAGTTTATAAAATGATGTTTAAAATTATTAATTAAATTTATAAAATTATAAATTTTAATTAATATTATCAGATTAAGTGACTAATAAAAATTATTTATAATAACTAAATTACAAATTTTATTATTTTAAGAATTTATTAGAATTGCTTTTTTTATACCCTTGCAGAGGGTATTATAATTTTGGTCAAAAGTGTGCAACGCAGTGAAGGAGACATCTCCGACCCTATAAAGTATATATATTTTTGATCAGGATCACCTCCTGAGTTGATATAAGCATGTCCGTCTGTCCGTCTGTCCGTCTGTCTGTATGTCCGTCTGTCTGTCCGTCTGTCTGTCCGTCTGTCCGTCTGTCTGTTTCTACGCGAACTACTATCTCAGTTTTAAAGATATCGAATTGAAACTTTGCACACACCCTTCTTTCCTTTGCACGCAGTATATAAGTCGGAACGGCCGGGATCGTCCTACTATATCCTATAGCTGACATATAACTGATTGATCGGAAATGACATAACTTTGGTGTTTGTTAAGTTAGGGAGTTGGGATTTCCTATGCGTTTTATATTTGGACAATTAATCTGACCTACCAAATTTCATAAGGATCGGCCTACTATATCCTATAGCTACCATAAACCTGAACGATTGAAAATGCCATAACTTTGGTGTTTGTAAAGTTAGGAAGTTGCGATTTTTTATTAGTGTTAAGAATGCATCATATGAATAATTTTGGAGAATATAATTTACAGAATATTCTGCAAGGGTATTTCAACTTCGGCTCCGCCCGAAGTTAGCTTTCTTTCTTGTTTAAATTATAAATTTGTAAATAAATAAAAAAAAATTTTTAAAAAATTTTTTTTTATCATATAATTGTTGTAATTTTAATATGTAAAAATTATTTTAAAAGAAATTTATCAATTTAAAAAAAAAAATATTATAAAATTAAAATTTTTGTAAGAAAAATAATTTTTTTTTTTAAATTTAAATTTGTGATTTATTATAAATATATTTATTTATATATATGTATAGATATATTTATAATAAATTAGAAATAATTAATTATAAATATTTATATTATTTTTAATAATAAAATTAATTTGTATTATAAATAAATATATTAAGATAATTATATTTATTTTTAATAATTTAATTTTTTTAAAAATATAGTTTTAAAGTTTTATTTCGGCTTAAAAGTTTGTTATTAATTTGAATTATTTGTACATTTTTGTGTAAATTTATATTTTTTTAAAAATGAATATTTAAATTTATTCGCAGTAAATAATATTATTAATTAAAGAAATTTAGAAATAGTGATATTAAAGAGTATTGACTGAATTGGTGCGAGCAGTCGAGGCTATACCAATAATACAAATAAATTTAATTTAAATTTAATATAAGTTAAATTAGTTTATTAAAATATAATTAAATATATTAAGTGAAATTTTATATTTAAATTCTTTTATAAAAAAATAATTAAAGCTAGAAAATTTGAATAAAAAACTAGTTATGTTCTTGAAACTTAAAAAATTTGGCGGTATTTTAGTATATCCAGAGGAACCTGTTTTGTAATCGATAATCCACGATGTACCTTACTTAAATTTAAAGTAATCAGTTTATATACCGTCGTTATCATAATATTTTATAAGAATAATAATATTCAATAATTTTAATTAAAATTTATATCAGATCAAGGTGTAGCTTATGTTTAAGTTTTAATGGGTTACAATAAATATATTTAAACGGATTTGGTAGTAAAATTATAAAGATTAATAATTTGATTTTAGCTCGAATGACAATTTAAAGCTTATTTAGTAAAACATTTCATTTTTTTTTTTTTTTTTTTTTTTACTGTGTTCTTATTTATTGGATCTTCTCTATTACTTAAGAGACTAACAATAAGTTTTCAAATCTTAATCTATGTTACGTTAACTTATGTTATTGAAAAAGGGATGGGAAATCATTCCGCTGTAGACGGGAATGATAGCTTAGCCGGTTGAGTTGTCTTGCAAGCAGGTTTGGGTGATTTGATAATCTGGCTTCATATTTAATTTTTCTGGAAACAATTTCTTCTTTTACGGGATTTATATCCAGGTCTCTCTGGATGTTTGCATTGCGGATGTACCAGGGGGCTCCAGTTATTGTTCGTAGGGTCTTTGATTGTACTCTTTGAATAATTTCTATATTGCTGCTGCTTGCGTTTCCCCAGAGCTCGGAACCGTAGGTCCAGATCGGCTTTAAGCACGAGTTATACAGTAGTACTTTATATTCGAGTGGAAGGGGGGAGCGGTAGTTCATGAGCCAGTGAAGGCTGCTGGCCTTTAGTTTTAAATGGGTCTTCTTTGCTTCTATATGCTTTCTCCAGGTAAGCCTCCTGTCTAGGTGTATGCCGAGATAGGTGACTTCGTCTGCTTGTGGAACCGGCTTGTTGTTTAGCGTCAGTGGTGGGCATTTCGACAAGTTTAGTGTAAATGTAATGTGCTTACACTTTTGCTCATTGACTTTGATACGCCAGTCTGCGAGCCATTTTTCTACAGCTACCAGGTGTTCTTTTAAATGGGCTGTAGCTGTTTTTGGGCATTTTGAGCGGCTGACAATGGCAGTGTCGTCAGCAAAGGTTGAGATGAGGGTCTGGCGGCTTGTTGGAATGTCTGCCGTGTAAAGGATGTACAAGATTGGTCTAAGCACACTTCCTTGGGGTACTCCAGCTTCGATGTTACGGATGGTTGAAGTAAAGGTTTTACATCTCACGGTGAAAACTCTGTTTCTGAGGTATGACTCAAGCAACTTGTGAGTGTTTTCCGGTAGGAGGGTTTTGATTTTGTATACCAGACCGTCGATCCAGACGCGATCAAATGCCTGTGATACGTCCAGAAATAAGGCACTGCAATATTGCTTGTGTTCGAAAGCCGTGCGAATTTCAGATGTTAAGCGGTTTACCTGTTCGATAGTTCCATGCTTTTCCCTAAATCCGAATTGGTGCAGAGGGATCGTTCTGTTGTTTTGAAGATGTGTTACTAGATGAACAAGAAGCAGTTTTTCAAATAGCTTTGATAGACATGGGAGCAGACTGATGGGCCGGTACGAGGAAGGCTGGGATTTGTCTTTTCCTGGCTTCGGGATCATTGTAATGACAGACTTTTTTCCATTGGTCAGGAAAGTAGCCCCATTTCAATATTGAGTTAAATATAAATGCGATGCATCTGACTGCGCATGCAGGTAATTCAATTATCATTTTTGGAGAAATAAAATCGTGACCAGGAGCCTTTTTTGGGTTTATGTGTTCTTTAATAGCCTTAAGTATTGTGCTGGTTTCAAGGGTAACTGGGGAGGACGGCGACGCTAGCGAGACATTCGGTAGAGTGAATTGGTTGGATGGCGGGTGGGGCTTGAAGACGTTTTCCAAGTGATGGGCAAAGGTGTTAGCTCTTTCTTCGTCACTGCGCGCCCAGGCACCTGTTTGTGATCGAATTGGCCAATCGGGATCTATTGGTGGCTGCATGTTTGGGTGCGCTCTCCATAGTGGGAATTTATTACCCGTCGGGGATAGTTTCGCAATGTAGGCCCGTTGGGCCTGGTTCTTTTCGGTAGAGAGGGCCTTCGACAATTTTCGAGATGCTTCATTAAGTCTTTTCTTAGTAGCTGGGGACCGATGAGTCTGCCAGTCTCTGCGAAGTCTACGTTTTTCAAGTAGGAGAGACTCGATCTGGATACTTGAGCGTCCAGTTCTTAGCGGGTTTGTGGATGAGGGTTCTGGCGTAGAATGTTTGGCGGCAGAGGACATTACGTCCGTGAGGTGTTTAAGCGACTTGTCAATGTCAGATTCAGAGGAAATTTCAGGATCAAGTTCGATGTGTGCACTTACATATTTTTTGTACTTCAGCCAGTTTGTTTTGTTTGATGTTAGATGTTGGGGGCGTTCCAGAAGCTGCGGCTGTTCAGATAGACAGAGGAGAACTGGCGAATGGTCCGATGAGCTCTTCTAAGGTTTTTATGTTTATCAGCCTGTGCGAGACTCTTCTAATAACAGCGAAATCGATAATGTCAGGTTGTTTATTTGGATCTGTGGGCCAGTATGTAGGCCTAGCTGGTGAGACAAAGTCAAGCGCATTACCAGGAGTGATAATAGCGTTGTATAATTGGCGGCCTTTGGGGTTGATAAGACGAGATCCCCAGTGGGGATGCTTTGCGTTATAATCACCGGCAGCTATAAAGCAGCGTCCTAGTGAGTTGTAGAAATTCATAAACTCATTTTCTGCAATACTGAAGCGTGGGGGACAATATATGGCGGATAGGGTAAGTGGGCCGCCAATTAGGTTTATACGTAGGGATGTGGCCTGCAGGTAGTTAGTAGCGAATGTCTCCAAGGGATGATGTTTTATGCGTTGTTTTATGAGTATACCGGTACCTCCGTGTGCTTTACCGTCCGGGTGGTTGGTCGCGTGGAATATATATCCGATGATATGGAAGTAGTTTTTATTAGTTAGATGGGTTTCAGAAAGTAGCATGATATCGATATTGTGGCTGTTTAGGAACTGTAGGAGTTCGTCTTTGTGCCGGGAAACGCCGTTTGCGTTCCAGAAGCATATTCTTAAGGAGTCCATTTATACAGACTTTTGTTTGATCAGCAGTTCCATTAGAAGACTCTGGTTTCGCAGTAGTTCTTGAAGGGAACTTTGAATCGTCATCATGACGTTTGCAAGAGTAGCTAGTGTAGATTCTAGACCGCTAAGTGTTTGTGGGGGAAGAGTTTGGTTTTGCTGCGTAGAAGGTTGACTTGTTGTTTGGCCATTTTGGCTTAAGAGCGGAAAATCATTTAGGTTTGATATGGGTGGCTGTGGACGCAATGCTGCAGGTTGGGCGGTAGATGTTTGTGAGATTCCAGGGTAGCGGAGTGCGTTGGCAAAGGAGACACCAGGAGTGGTTGTTGATGGGGTGAAGATGTTTGGTTGGGCAGAGTGTTGAGCCGCGAGTGGATTACTGCGTCTCTGGTTTAGGCGGCTCTTGAGTTCTTTGTAGACGGGGCAGCCCCGGTAGTTGGCAGTATGATTTCCCCACAATTACTGCATTTCCTCAAAGTAGGGTCTTCTTTGTTTCCCAGGCATGCTTCGATGCAATGCAAATCTCCACAGGCGACACAAACTGGACGCAGGGTGCAGTAGGTTCTTGTATGCCCGAACTCCTGGCAGTTTGTACACTGTACGGGGCCGTTCCGCTTATGCGGTTCCTCAACGGTGATTCTTCGGTGAAGGAGATATTGCAGATTGTAAATAGGATGCACTGCATTTTTCTTTAGAGGTTTCGTCTCTGGGGCCAGCTCAATCTTAAACAGTGGTTGGGGAATTTTATCCCTGTTCACTATGTTTACGATGTGCTTAACGTCGAAGCCATTTTCCGTGAGGCCTTCAGCTATTTCTGCTACCGCAACAGTCGATTCTATACCTTTAAGTACAACTTGTAGGCCTTTCTTACTTTTTAGTTGGTAAGTGTAGTAATTTATAAGCTCATTGTCGAGATATCTTGTTACAGAACGGAAGTTGTCTTCGTTGTTAACCTGGAGTTTTGTTTCTAATATGTTTCCTCTTTTTAGGGTATTGATATAGAAGTGGTTAGGCCCGATTACTTGTTTAAGCTTATTAATCAGATCGACACTGTTGTGTTTCCTAATATATATTGGCGGTGGCTTTACAGCTTTCATGACTTGAGGCGCCTGACCCTTGTTTTCTTCGGTCTCGC
Organism: Drosophila kurseongensis; assembly: GCA_018153305.1. NCBI lineage: Eukaryota > Metazoa > Arthropoda > Insecta > Diptera > Drosophilidae > Drosophila > Drosophila kurseongensis. The sequence goes on from JAECXX010000120.1 coordinate 4,073,812, forward strand.
CAAGTATGGCAAATCTGTTTTCGGATGTTCGTGTGTTGCCTAAAGTTTTTGGTACTTTTGGCCAATTTGAGTTTACGTTTTTTTGTGGACTAAGCTTTCTTTTTATTTGTACATACCGATCGATCCCCGTCTGTACGAGAGTATTATTCGTAAGAGGGTCAGTAGAGCAAAGTTTTACTTGTGGTGTTGAGATAGACCACTGGGTAGCCGCAGACGTTAAAGTTGTTGTTGTCGTTGACGTTGCTGTAGTAAGAGAGGGTACAGTGCTGGTGGGCGCACAAGCCGAAGTAGTCGGTGCATCGATGAGAGAGAGAGGTGACGGGCATTGTGAACTCCACGAATGAGTAACGGCAGCGCTGCTTGAGCATAAAATCGCTGGTGACAGTGAGCGGGCTCTTTCGGTAGCGGTCAGTGACGTTAATTTTGTTGTTGCCTCCGATGAGTCAATTGAAATGTAAGCATTGTTCCGTGCAGAAGACAGCCGTCGTTCGTCTAGTTGTATTTGTTGCCGATCGCGACTTGGCTTCGTGGCTTTACCGGTTGCACTTGCTAATATTTTATTTGCGTTCGACATTTTTAATTGATTTGATTAGCTAGATCGGTTTTAAATTTAGTTTTAATCACAAGGAGATGTTGACCTTGGGATATGGCATTGCTGCCAGCGTCTTTTCGCTATTTTTCTTAGTTTTGGTGGTCACTTTGTAGATTTTTGGAAGTCTTTCAGCAGGGCGAGCAAAAAGACACGTCTACGCGGTTCGGTTGGCAGAATGTGAACTTCTTGGCAGAATGTGAACATTTCATTTACATTGAAAAGATTTTTGTGCAAATCAATATAAATTGATTAATTTTTATTTATTTATGTATATTATTATTTTTGTAAATATTAGAAGTAACTATACATTTAGAAGTTTTAGTATTGTTTAAAAAAAAATAATTTTAATAATAGTTTAAGAGTACTGTAAAAAAAAATTGCAAAAATTTGAAAAAATTTTATTTTAAAATCAAATTTTATTTATTGTACCTTGTGTATCAGCGTTTATTAAATAAAAAATAAGTATTTATTTTTCTCGATTTTAAAATAGTTAATGTAATATATAAGTTAATGTGACAAAATTATTTAAAATATTATATTAGAAATGAAATGTTATTCGTTTTTAAAGGTATGTAGTTTTTTAAGAAATAAATTTAATTTCTAAATTATAAATTTATAAAATTATTTTATTAATTTTATAATTTATAATTTTAATATTTTATGGGACAATTTTTAAAAATAATAAATAAATTTAATAAATATATGCTTAGAATTAGCAATTATTAAAAATTGTGTTATAATTTATTTTATAATTTAAATTATTTATTAAATTTTAATTATTTATTAAAATATTAATTTTGATATTTAAAATTAAGTAATAATGATAGAATTAGTGAATTTTATTGTTCAAATAAATTTTAATAAAAGTTTAAATAAAGAATTCGGCAAAAATAATGTTCGCCTGTTTAACAAAAACATGTCTTTTTGAATTATATATAAAGTCTAACCTGCCCACTGACAATTTTTAAATGGCCGCAGTATTTTGACTGTGCAAAGGTAGCATTATCATTAGTCTTTTAATTGAAGGCTGGAATGAATGGTTGGACGAAATATTAACTGTTTCATTTACATTTTTTATAGAATTTTATTTTTTAGTCAAAATGCTAAAATTTATTTAAAAGACGAGAAGACCATATAAATCTTTATATTTTATTTATTTTAATAATAAAGATTAATTAGATTTTAATAAATTAAAATATTTTATTGGGGTGATATTAAAATTTTAAAAACTTTTAATTTTAAAAAACATTTACTTATGAATAATTGATCCATTAATAACGATTAAAAAAATTTAGGGATAACAGCGTAATTTTTTTGTAGAGTTCATATCGATAAAAAAGATTGCGACCTCGATGTTGGATTAAGATATAATTTTGGGTGTAGCCGTTCAAATTTTAAGTCTGTTCGACTTTTAAATTCTTACATGATCTGAGTTCAAACCGGTGTAAGCCAGGTTGGTTTCTATCTTTAAACGAGGACGGAAGCTAACTTCAGCAAGCCGAAGTTTTAATACCCTTGCAGACTTTGCAGAAATTGCTAAAATTGAAAAGGTAGCGAAAGGAATAAGGTATACATAAATAAACTAGATTTATGTCCTGTCAATAACTTTTATACTGCAAAAATGTCATATAAAACAAGAAAGGAAAGCTAACTTCGGGCGGAGCCGAAGTTGATATACCCTTGCAGAATACTCTGTAAATTATATTCTCCAAAACTATTCATCTGATGCATTCTTATTACTCATAAAAAATCACAACTTCCTAACTTTAAAAACACCAAAGTTATGGCATTTCCAATCGTTCAGTTATATGGCAGCTATAAGATATAGTCGGCCGATCCTTATGAAATTTGGTAGGTTGGATTGATTGGCCAAATATAAAACCCATAGAAAATCCCAACTTATTAACTTTAAAAACACCAAAGTTATGGCATTTCCAATCAATCAGTTATATGGCAGCTATAGGATATAGGTTGCCGATCCTTATGAAATTTGGTAGGTCGGATTGATTGGCCAAATATAAAACCCATAGAAAATCCCAACTTCCTAACTTTACAAACACGAAAGTAATGGCATTTCCGATCGTTCAGTTATATGGCAGCTATATGATATAGTCGCCCGATCCGGCTCGTTCCGACTTATATACTACCTGCAATAGAAAGACAACTTTTGGGAAAATTTTAAGCAGATAGCTTTAAAACTGAGGGACTAGTTTGCGTAGAAACGGACGGACGGACGGACAGACGGACAGACGGACATGGCTAGATCGACTCTCCTGGTGATGCTGATCAAGAATATATATACTTTATAGGGTCGGAAATGTCTCCTTCACTGCGTTGCAAACTTTTGACTGAAATTATAATACCCTCTGCAAGGGTATAAAAAGAAAAAAGGGATATTTTCGGAGCCTTTAACAATTTTTCCTACGGAAGCTATAAGATATAGACGTCCGATCGGCAAGCGCTTATACCCTGATCAAGATATGCGTAAATAAATTAGGCTTGAAAAAATTTATGTCAATAGCTTTTACACTGCGCGAAATATTCTGAAAAACATCAAATTTGGACCGATTTTACCCTATTGTTCCTATGGGAGCTATAATATATTGACATCCGATCAGCACGCGCTTTTACCTTGATCAAGGTATGCATAAAAAAATACGATTTGGAAAGATTCATGTCAATAGCTTTTACACTGCCCGAAATATCATAAATTCTTGCAAGGTATATCCCATTGTTCCTATGGAAGGTATAGGATATAGACGTCCGAACGGCACGCGATTTTACATTGATCAAGGTATGCATAAAAAACAAGAAAGAAAAGCTAACTTCGGGCGGAGCCGAAGTTGATATACCCTTGCAGAATACTCTGTAAATTATATTCTCCAAAACTATTAATACTCATAAAAAGTCCCAACTTCCTAACTTTAAAAACACCAAAGTTATGGCATTTCCAATCGTTCAGTTATATGGCAGCTATAGGATATAGTCGGCCGATCCTTATGAAATTTGGTAGGTCGGATTGATTGGCCAAAAATAAAACCCATCGAAAATCTACACTTCCTAACTTAACAAACACCAAAGTTATGGCATTTCCGATTAATCAGTTATATAGCGGCTATAGGATATAGTCGTCCGATTCTTATGAAATTTGGTAGGTCGGATTGATAGGCCAAATATAAAACCCATAGAAAATCCCAACTTCCTAACCTTACAAACACGAAAGTTATGGCATTTCCGATCAATCAGTTATATGGCAGCTATAGGATATAGTCGGCCGATCCCGGCCGTTCCGACTTATATACTGCGTGCAAAGGAAAGAAGGGTGTGTGCAAAGTTTCAATTCGATAGCATTAAAACTGAGAGACTAGTTTGCGTAGAAACAGACAGACGGACAGACGGACAGACAGACGGACAGACGGACAGACGGACATGGCTATATCAACTCAGGAGGTGATCCTGATCAAGAATATATATACTTTATAGGGTCGGAGATGTCTCCTTCACTGCGTTGCACACTTTTGACCAAAATTATAATACCCTCTGCAAGGGTATAACATGAGAGAACGCTATAGTCGGGTGCCCCGACTATCAGATACCCGTTACTCAGGTAAAGGGAGTGCGAGGGAGATGGAGATAGAAACTTTGATCACGCATAACTTTTTAACGAATGGTCCGATTTGAAAAATTTGTTCTTCATTTCGATAGGTATTGATAAACACAATAAAACTGAATTTTTACTTTTCCGAAATATTTAAATTTTTAAAATCGTATATTAGCGATTGTGGGCGTCAGAGGGGGCGTGGCACCATTTTGAAACAAACTTGCGCTGCGTAGGAACTCCTAAAATCTACATGCAAAACGCCAATCTTCTAGCTTTTATAGTTTCCGAGATCTCAGCGTTCATACGGACAGACAGACGGACAGACAGACAGACAGACGGACAGACGGACATGGCTAGATCGACTCGGCTAGTGATCCTGAACAAGAATATATATACTTTATAGGGTCGGAAACGCTTCCTTCTACCTGTTACATACTTTGGCACGAATACAATATACCCTTTTACTCTACGAGTAACGGGTATAATTACGATTTGGAAAGATTCATGTCAATAGCTCTTACACTGCCCGAAATATCATCAATTCTTGCAAGATATATCCGATTGTTCCTATGGGAGCTATAGGATATAGACGTCCGATCGGAGCGATTTTCAAACTTGATCTGCGTACACATGTTTTAGGACGAGTGTGAAAGTTTCAGATCGCTAGCTTTTAAACTGAGCTCGCAAACGGTATTGAAACAGACGGACAGACGGTCAGACGGACGGACGGACAGACGGACAGACGGACATGGCTATATCGACTCCCCTATTGATCCTGATCAATAATATATATATTTTATGGGGTCGGAAACGTCTCCTTCGCTGCGTTACAAACTTCTGACCAAAATTATAATACCCTCTGCAAGGGTATAAAAATTATAATATTTTAGTACGAAAGAACCAAATATTAAAATAATTATATTTTTAAATATGAATATTATTAATATGTAAATATTTTGGCAGATTAGTGGAATAAATTTAGAATTTATATATGTAATTTATATTACAAATAGTACTTGTTATACCCTTGCAGAGGGTATTATAATTTTGGTCAAAAGTGTGCAACGCAGTGAAGGAGACATCTCCGACCCTATAAAGTATATATATTCTTGATCAGGATCACCTCCTGAGTTGGTATAGCCATGTCCGTCTGTCCGTCTGTCCGTCTGTCTGTCCGTCTGTCCGTCTGTCTGTTTCTACGCAAACTAGTCTCTCAGTTTTAAAGCTATTGAATTGAAACTTTGCACACACCCTTCTTTCCTTTGCACGCAGTATATAAGTCGGAACGGTCGAGATCGGACGACTATATCCTATAGCTGCCATATAACTGATTGATCGGAAATGCCATAACTTTCGTGTTTATAAAGTTAGGAAGTTGGGATTTTCTATGAGTTTTAAATTTGGCCAATCAATCCGACCTACCAAATTTTATAAGATCGGACGACTATATCCTATAGCCGCCATATAACTGATTAATCGGAAATGCCATAACTTTGGTGTTTGTTAAGTTAGGAAGTTGGGATTTTCTATGGGTTTTATTTTTGGCCAATCAATCCGACCTTTCAAATTTCATAAGGATCAGCCGACTATATCCTATAGCTGCAATATAACTGAACGATTGGAAATGCCATAACTTTGGTGTTTTTAAAGTTAGGAAGTTGGGATTTTTATGAGTATTAACAATGCATCACATGAATAATTTTGGAGAATATAATTTACAGAGAATTCTGCAAGGGTATATCAACTTCGGCTCCGCCCGAAGTTAGCTTTCCTTTCTTGTTTTATATAGAATTTATTTTATCATTAATCGGAAGTTTATTATTAATTGTTTGTGTTTTAGTAAATGTTGCTTTTTTGACTTTCTTAGAACGTAAAGTTTTAGGATAAATTCAAATTCCCTCAACCTTTTTGTGATGCAATTAAATTATTTACAAAAAAACAAACTTATCCATTATTATCTAATTATTTAAGATATTATATTTCTCTAATTTTTTCTTTATTATACCCTTGCAGAGGGTATTATAATTTTGGTCAAAAGTGTGCATCGCAGTGAAGGAGACATCTCCGACCCTATAAAGTATATATATTCTTGATCAGGATCACCTCCTGAGTTGATATAGCCATGTCCGTCTGTCCGTCTGTCTGTTTCTACGCAAACTAGTCTCTCAGTTTTAAAGATATCGAGTTGAAACTTTGCACACACCCTTCTTTCCTTTGCACGCAGTATATAAGTCGGAACGGCCGGGATCGGCCGACTATATCCTATAGCTGCCATATAACTGATTGATCGGAAATGCCATAACTTTGGTGTTTGTTAAGTTGGGAAGTTTGGATTTTCTATGGGTTTTATTTTTATACCCTTGCAGAGGGTATTATAATTTTGGTCAAAAGTGTGCAACGCAGTGAAGGAGACATCTCCGACCCTATAAAGTATATATATTCTTGATCAGGATCACCTCCTGAGTTGATATAAGCATGTCCGTCTGTCCGTCTGTCCGTCTGTCTGTCCGTCTGTCCGTCTGTCTGTTTCTACGCAAACTAGTCTCTCAGTTTTAAAGATATCGAGTTGAAACTTTGCACACACCCTTCTTTCCTTTGCACGCAGTATATAAGTCGGAACGGCCGGGATCGGCCGACTATATCCTATAGCTGCCATATAACTGATTGATCGGAAATGCCATAACTTTGGTGTTTGTAAAGTTAGGAAGTTGGGATTTTCTATGGGTTTTATATTTGACCAATCAATCCAACCTACCAAATTTCATAAGGATCGGCCGACTGTATCCTATAGCTGCCATATAACTGATTGATCGGAAATGCCATAACTTTGGTGTTTGTTAAGGTGGGAAGTTGGGATTTTCTATGGGTTTTATATTTGACCAATCAATCCGACCTACGAAATTTCATAAGGATCGGCCGACTATATCCTATAGCTGCCATATAACTGAACGATTGGAAATGCCATAACTTTGGTGTTTTTAAAGTTAGGAAGTTGGGATTTTTATGAGTATTAAGAATGCATCATATGAATAATTTTGGAGAATATAATTTACAGAGTATTCTGCAAGGGTATATCAACTTCGGCTCCGCCCGAAGTTAGCTTTCCTTTCTTGTTGGTCAATAAATCCGACCTACCAAATTTCATAAGGATCGGCCGACTATATCCTATAGCTGCCATATAACTGAACGATTGGAAATGCCATAACTTTGGTGTTTTTAAAGTTAGGAAGTTGGGATTTTTATGAGTATTAAGAATGAATAATTTTGGAGAATACAATTTACAGAGTATTCTGCAAGGGTATATCAACATCGGCTCCGCCCGAAGTTAGCTTTCCTTTCTTGTTTTATATTTATTTGTTTGGATATGTATACCATTTTTTGTTAAGTTATATTCTTTTAATTTAGGAGGTTTTTATACCCTTGCAGAGGGTATTATAATTTTGGTCAAAAGTGTGCAACGCAGTGAAGGAGACATCTCCGACCCTATAAAGTATATATATTCTTGATCAGGATCACCTCCTGAGTTGATATAGCCATGTCCGTCTGTCCGTCTGTCTGTCCGTCTGTCTGTTTCTACGCAAACTAGTCTTTCATTTTTAAAGCTATCGAGTTGAAACTTTGCACACACCCTTCTTTTCTTTGCACGCAGTATATAAGTCGGAACGGCCGGGATCGGCCGACTATATCCTATAGCTGCCATATAACTGATTGATCGGAAATGCCATAACTTTGGTGTTTGTTAAGTTAGGAAGTTGGGATTTCCTATGGGTTTTATATTTGGCCAATCAATCCGACCTACCAAATTATATAGCCGCCATACAACTGATTGATCGGAAATGCCATAACTTTGGAGTTTGTAAAGTTAGGAAGTTGGGATTTTTTATGAGCGTTAAGAATGCATCATCTGAATAATTTTAGAGAATATAATTTATAGAATATTCTGCAAGGGTATTTCAACTTCGGCTCCGCCGAAAAAAAAAATGCTTATTCAAGCTCATTATACTAATTAATTTAATAAATTATCTCATCATTTTCTAACTAAAGGATTAATTAAATAATATAAAAAATAAATAATAGTTAAAATTTGTACAATTAATACATAAGGTTCTTCTACTGGTCGAGCTCCAATTCATGTTAATAAAATTACTGTTACTAATATTTCCAAATAAAACTTGATTTAATGGATAAATTTGAATTCCTCGGAATTTTATTAAGATGGTAAAATTATTAAAATCGCAATTGATAATACCAATGCAATAACTCCACCTAATTTATTAGGAATAGATCGTAAAATAGCATAAGCAAATAGAAAATATCATTCTGGTTGAATATGAGCAGGTGTAATTAATGGGTTAGCAGGAATAAAATTATCCGGATCTCCTAATAAATTAGGTCTAATTAAAATTAATATAATTAAAATAAAAATTATTACAATAAATCGTACAATATCCTTAAAAGTGAAATAAGGGTGAAAAGGAATTTTATAAATATTAGAATTTAATCCTATAGGGTTATTAGATCCTGTTTGGTGTAAGAATAATAAATGAATTATTGTTATAGCAAGATCGATAAATGGTAAAATAAAATGAAATGTAAAAAATCGAGTTAAAGTAGCGTTATCAACAGCAAATCCTCCTCAGAATCATTGTTTTAAATCTATTCCTTAATAAAGGATAGCTGATAATAAATTTGTAATTACAGTAGCTCCTCAAAATGATATTTGTCCTCATGGTAAAACATAACCTATCCAATTAATCAAGTTGGAGTAAATAAATAAGATCCGTAAAATATTCCTCGACCTACATGTAAATAAATACAAATAAAAAAAAATGATGCACCGTTAGCATGTAAAGTTCGTAATAATCAACCATAATTTACATCTCGACAAATATGATTTACTCTATAAAAAGCTAAATTAACATCTGCTGTGTAATGTATCGCTAAAAACAACCCTGTTAAAATTTGGATAATTAAACATAATCCTAATAAAGACCCAAAATTTCATCATCTGGAAATATTAATTGGGGCTGGTAAATCTACTTAAGCGTTATAAGCTATTTTAAATAAAGGGTGAGAAGTTCCTATAGGTTTATTCATTAATTAAGATATTATTCGAATTGGCCCTTTAAGGGGGTCTTCTAGTCTAGAAATTTGAGAAAATCGAAAATTTTTTTTTTCCATAATTCGATAGTTCAAAAATATCTCCCTAAAAGGATTTTTCAAAACTTAAATTATTTTCAAAGTTATAGCCGTTTTAGTGACGTGGCCACTAGACCGGCTGAGGTAAAACGACAGGAACAATAAATTGCTGGAAGCCGGGGCGACCTTAGTATAAATAACTTTCTCTCCTTCTTTCTATAACAAAACCCTTATTTTCAGTATACTACACTAATCGTTTGAAGGTCATTCTATGGAGCTGGGATAGCTGATTCTATCAGTAACGCTGCCCAAAACTTAACGTACAACTTTAAACGCGTTTTTCTCGAAACTACTTTTTTTGATGCGGTCGCCACTATATCTAAAAATCTAATCAGTCGATTTAGAATATTTATTTCTATCTTTTCTTATTGATAAAACTTTATTATTTATTAAAAATAATGAAATAGAATCAATTATTGATAAAAAATACATGTTTTTTAGAACGTTTTTTATCTTAAAATTAATAATGGAAACAAAGTAATTTTAAAAGATAAATTAAATATTTTATTAGAAGCTAAAGAAGTAACATAAATAAATAAAACTAATATACCTCCTAACAAAATTAAAAATAAATATATGAGTATCAAAAACTTTTAGTTATAAATCCTGAAATTAAACATACAAAAATTTATATGAATTATATTTAAAAAAATAATGGAAGTTGTAATAATTAAAGAATATAATATTAATTGAATAATTGCAAGAGATAGTTTATTTTAAATATTAATTTTGGGGATTAATGAAAAAGAAATTTCTTTTCTCTTGAAGTTTTAAAAGAATTAATCTTATTTTTGATTTAGAAGACCAATGTATTTATTAAACTATTACTAATGATTACAATTTTATATTGAAGTTTACCTATAATTTTATTTATTTTAGGTTTATTTTGTTTTGTATCAAATCGAAAACATTTAATTTCAATACTTTTAAGTTTGGAATTTATTGTTTTAATATTATTTTTTATATTATTTATTTATTTAAATATATTAAATTATGAAAGTTATTTTAGAATAATATTTTTAACATTTAGTGTATGTGAAGCAGCTTTAGGCTTATCTATTTTAGTTTCTATATATCGTACTCATGGTAATGATTATTTTCTATCTTTTAGAATTATATAATGTTGAAAATTATATTTTTATACCCGTTACTCGTAGAGTAAAAGGGTATATTGTATTCGTGCAAAAGTATGTAACAGGTAGAAGGAAGCGTTTCCGACCCTATAAAGTATATATATTCTTGTTCAGGATCACTAGCCGAGTCGATCTAGCCATGTCCGTCTGTCCGTCTGTCCGTCTGTCTGTCTGTCTGTCTGTCTGTCTGTCCGTATGAACGCTGAGATCTCGGAAACTATAAAAGCTAGAAGATTGGCATTTTGCATGCAGATTCTAGGAGTTCCTACGCAGCGCAAGTTTGTTTCATAATCGCTTATATACGATTTTAAAAATTTAAATATTTCGGAAAAGTAAAAATGCAGTTTTATTGTGTTTATCAATACCTATCGAAATGTAGAAGAAATTTTTCAAATCGGACCATTCGTTAAAAAGTTATGCGTGATCAAAGTTTCTATCTCCATCTCCCTCGCACTCCCTTTACCTGAGTAACGGGTATCTGATAGTCGGGGCACCCGACTATAGCGTTCTCTCTTGTTTTTATTATTTGTGACCCCAGTATGTTTTAGTAATCAAATATACTGAATTGTACAAATTATTTTATTTTTTTTAGATTTATTTTTTTAATAATAAATAATTTTATAAATTATTGGTCTTTAATTTCTTATTTTTTATACTTATACTTCTTATGGATTAGTTTTATTAAGTTTATGAATTTGTTCTAATATTATTGACGAGAGAAATAGTTAATAAATATAATAATTATAATTATGTAAGATAATTATAATTTATTTTTATTAAATATTGTAATTGTATTATTACTATTAATTTTAACATTTACAAGAATAAGATTATTTATATTTTATTTATTTTTTGAAAGTAGACTAATTCCTACATTATTTTTAATTTTAGGGTGAGGGTATCAACCTGAACGATTACAAGCTGGAGTTTATTTATTATTTTATACATTATTAGTATCTTTACCTATATTAATTGGTATTTTTTATTTTATATATAAGACTGTTTTTATAATTTTTTATTTAATAAATAATTATATATTTAATTATGACTTATTATATTTTTGTTTATTATGTGCTTTTTTTAGTAAAAATACGTATATTTTTAGTTCATTTATGATTGCCAAAAGCTCATGTAGAGGGTCCAGTTTCTGGGGTATGGATTATTACGAGTGATTTCTTTTTTCAATTAATAAATTTAAAATATAGTTTTATTTGAATTAGAATTAGATTAGTAAGAGGTTTATTATTTATGTTAGTATCTTTACGTCAAACAGATTTAAAACCTTTTATTGCTTATTCTTCTGTAGCTCATATAGGAATTGTTTTAGCAGGGTTATTAACAATAACTTATTGAGGATTATGTGGTTCGTATATTTTAATAATTGCTCATGGGTTACGTTCGTCAGGTTTATTTTGTTTAGCTAATATTTTTTATGAACGATTAGGCAGTCGAAGAATTCTAAATAATAAAGGTTTATTAAATTTTATACCCGCTATAACTTTATGATGATTTTTATTAAGATCTGCTAATATAGCTGCTCCTCCAACTTTAAATTTATTAGGAGATTATTTCTTGATCATGAATTTCAACAATTATATTATCTTTTTTATCATTTTTTAGAGCTGCTATACCTTTATTTATATTCTTTTAGTCAACATGGAAAATTATTTTCAGGTGTATATTCTTTTATATTGAAACTATCGTAACAACACTGTAACCTGTAAAACTTAATATGTATCGATAGTTCGTTTTGAAGTCACTATAAGTATCGAATAAAAGTATTCCGTTTCTATATACTCAACCAAGCTGGACGTCTTTTTACTCAAACGGGAATAACATCAATAGGTTATGGGCCCAGGGCACACACATACATATACAAGTATGGGCCACGTGGTGTTTGAGTAAAAAATATTTCGAGAAGTTGTGAAATAGCAGCGGCTCTTGCGGTACGAATGCAAGCAGTCAGTTTCTTCAAAATCGGAATCGGATCGCTTTATGGAAAGTTTCAACATGAGTTCGTTATGTATGTTATGTATGTTATAACTGTGGCAAGCGTGGACATGTCAAGGCCGAGTGTCGGTTGGAAAAAAGAAGCAAGTTCTAACTGGTCAAAAGCAGTGCAGCTTATTGGGAGCTTTGGATGCGGATAGCTTTGGTCGCACAAAATGTTGTTTGGATAGCGGAGCTACAATCCACTTGTGCTGTAATGAAGACTTGTTTACAACCCTGGATAAGCATACCGAGACGATTGGATTAGCTGGAGACGGATTTCTGCAGGCGGAGGGAAAAGGAGTAGTCAAGCTAAAGACAGATCGATATACAATTGTACTAAACGATGTCCTATTTGTTCCTAAGATGGAGGGAAATTTTATGTCCGTAAGTCAAACCGTTTCTAAAGCCAATTTGGTGCACTTTAACGAAAAGCACGTAAAGATTATTCAGAACGGGGAGTGTATATTGCAAGTAAACAAAAATGGAAATCTATATACATTCGAAGAAAAGTCCAATCAGTGTTTTGCTGTTTCCAATGCCGATGGTGTTTTATGGCACATGCTATATGGCCACATTAATTATCGCAGTCTGGCTGATATTGTGAAGAAGAAAATGGTTCGTGGAATTGAAGGTTGTAATTTACCTCAAAACACCTCCTGTAAAACATGCATGTTGAGCAAAATAATCGTACGACCGTTCCCACATAAATCTAAAAGCCGAGCCAGTGAAGTGTTGGAACTTGTTCATACAGATGTATGCGGTCCTTTTAGAACAAGATCACTGGGTGGAAATCGATATTTTCTCACGTTCATCGATGACAAGTCACGTCGCATGTTTGTTTACTTTCTGAAAGGCAAAGACGAGGTATTCTCAAAGTTCGTGGAATTTAAGGAGCTCGTGAAGAGGCAAACTGGAAAGCTTCTAAAGTGTATACGAAGCGACAACGGAAAGGAATTTGTCAACGTAACCTTTGACAATTTTCTCAAAGCGGATGGGATCAGGCGGCAGTTGAGGAGGTGGCTAACCGTACGTTAGTGGAGATGGCCCGATGCTTGCTGACGCAGTCTGGACTGGTGGAGTCTCTATGGAGAGAAGCTATATACACAGCCGTGTATCTACGAAACAGATAGCCTACAAACGCGCTGAAAGACATGACTCCGATGGAAGCGTGGAACGGTAAAAAACCATCAATATCTCATTTTAAATTTATTGGTTCCTTCGCAGTTGCATTGGATAAGGGCCACACACGAAGTAAATTCAAGCAAAAAGGAAAGGAATACCGAATGGTCGGTTATTCTCGAACAGCCAAAGGGTATAGGCTCTACGACCCTAGCACTGGACAAGTTATCGAAAAGAGAGATGTACTTTTCGACGAGCGAGCTGATGGCATGTCAAAGGATGCTGGACTCGTGGTGTTTGACCTACCACAAGGCGGTGGTGTTTCAAACGTCAAACTGGAGGCTGAGAGGGACAACTTCAGCAATGATGTAGGCTCAGTTGGCAAAGTCAACCCCGGGTCGTACGGATTCGGCAGTTCGGACGACGAAAGCTCATACGACCAAGACAAGGTCGGCATAAAAAATGATCACAGCAGCGACGATTTCATCAGCGCAGAAGACGAGAAGAGCGCAGAAGATGAGGACAGCGCAGAGGATGAGGACACCGGAGGGAATGAGGACAACGCCCAGGACGGAAAACGAGTGGGTCCTGGCAGACCTAAACTAATTCGCACGGGCAAACCTGGACGCCCGCGAAAGCAATTCAATGTTTTAGGAGCAGCAATCAGCAGCGACGTATTTATTCCGCTAAGCTACGAAGAAGCAATTAGATGTCCTGATTCTGAATTATGGTTGAAAGCGATGACTCGAGAGTACGAAGCTCTTATGAACAACCATACTTGGCAGACGGTAAATCTTCCCAAGACAGAACGCGCTATAGGCTGCAAATGGGTTTTTACTGTGAAGAGGGATTCCAATGACCAAGTGCAGCGATATAAGGCACGGCTAGTAGCCAAGGGTTGCTCACAGCAGTATGGAATTAATTACTCGGAGACTTTTTCACCTGTCTGTCGAATGGAGAGCACTCGTTTCATACTTGCCCTGGCTGCACAGTTAAAACTATATTTGCACCAGATGGATGTCTGTAAGGCTTATCTAAATAGCAATTTAACAGACACTGTTTACATGAAACAACCATGCGGATTTCTGGACAAAGATCACGCGGACGGCGTGCTTTTGCTAAAGAAGGCAATTTATGGCCTTAAACAGTCTGGAAGAGAGTGGAACTGTAAACTGGATGGAGTTCTGCGTGGCATTGGTTTCAACCCATGTAAAAACGAGCCATGTCTATACATGAATTCAAGTGGACCGCATCTTGCACTTATTCTTGTATACGTGGAAGACCTGATCATAGCTTGCTCTCATGAGCATTAAAAGCAAGATATCTCAGTCTTTCGAATGTATCGATCACGGACAGTTGCACATGTTTCTTAAAAAGGAAGTTCAGCGAGAAGGCGAATCGGGCGAGATAATGCTGAGTCAAACTTTATATATTGAGAATCTGCTTCAGCGGCACGGCATTGGAGATTGTAGAGCAGCTACAACTCCACTGGATGCAGGATTCCAAATCACATGCGACAAAGAGGGATGCGAAAGAATCAACGAGAAGATATTTCAAGCGGTCATAGGAGAACTCATGTGGTTGGCGCTATCATCAAGGCCAGACATTTTACATTCAGTATCTAAATTGGCGCAGCGCAATAAGGATTCCCATAGTGAGCATTGGACAGGAGTAAAACATGTACTCAGATATTTGGCATCGACAAAAGACCTCAAATTGCATTACAAAATAAGCAATGAGCCTTTGGCCGGTTATGTGGACGCTGACTGGGGAGGCGACAAAACTGATAGAAAGTCATTTACAGGATACCTATTCTATCTAGCTGGAGGACCAATATCTTGGAAATCGGAAAAACAACGCAGCGTAGCTCTCAGTAGTACAGAAGCCGATGAGGCGATTTCATTGAGACGACTTATTTTGGAGATCCGTTGCGGAGAATCTAAAACATCAACAGTTATGCATACTGACAAATTAAGCGCTTAACAGTTGGCAAAGAATACAGTACATCATTCAAAATCAAAACACATAGATATCAGGTATCACTTTCTAAGAGATGTAGTTAAGGAAGGGCAGATTATTTTGAAGTATCTTTCAACTAAACAGATGATTACAGATATATTAACAAAGAACCTTCAGAAACAAAAACATTGTGAGCTTACTAAAAAGTTAAGTTTGTAATAAAATATAAAATGAGAGCTTACATTGAGGAAGGGTATTGAAACTATCGTAACAACACTGTAACCTCTAGAACTTAATATGTATCGATAGTTCGTTTTGAAGTCACTATAAGTATCGAATAAAAGGTATTCCGTTTCTATATACTCAACCAAGCTGGACGTCTTTTTACTCAAACGGGAATAACATCAATATTATAATACAGGTAAAATTCGAGAATATTTATTAATATTATTATATTGATTACCTTTAAATTTATTAATTTTAAAAAGAGAGTCATGTACTTTATGGTTATATTTAAATAGTTTAAGAAAATACTAATTTGTGATGTTAGTGATATGAATTAATTCATTTTAGATCGTGAAATATAATATTTATAAATTTGTAGAATTAGATTTGTGAATTTAATTTCTATTAGTATATCATGTTTTTTATTAGGTTTATATTTTTGATTAAATGATATAATTTATTTTATTGAATGGGAAGTTGTTTCTTTAAATTCAATAAATATTGGTATAACTTTTTTATTTGATTGAATAAGTTTATTATTTATATCTTTTGTTTTAATAATTGCTTCTTTAGTAATTTATTACATAAAAGAATATATAAGAAGAGATGGAAATATTAATCGATTTATTATATTAGTATTATTATTTGTTTTATCTATATTATTAATTATTGGACCTAATTTGATTAGTATTTTACTAGGATGGGATGGTTATTAAATTATGGAAGATGAAATTATATTTTTTATTTAGAAGTTATACAAAATGAATTTGAGATATTTTTAATTGGAGGATTAGTGATATTAGCTGCTATATCGAAAAGAGCTCAAATTTCATTTTCATCATTATTACCAGCTGCTATAGCAGCACCTACTCCTGTTTCTGCTTTAGTTCATTCTTCAAATTTAGTAACAGCTGGAGTTTATTTATTAATTCGTTTTAATATTATTTTAAGAAATTCTATATAAGTCAATTTTTATTATTAATATCTGGATTAACTATATTTATAGCTGGATTAAGGGCTAATTTTGAATTTGATTTAAAAAAAAATTATTGCTTTATCTACTTTAAGTCAATTAGGTTTAATAATAAGAATTTAATCTATAGGTTTTTATAAATTAGCGATATTTCTTTTATTAACTCATGCTTTATTTAAAGCGTTATTATTTATATGTGCTGGTGCTATTATTCATAATATAAATAATTCTCAAGATATTCGATTAATAGGGGGGTTAAGAATTCATACACCTTTAACTTCTACTTGTTTCAATGTATCTAATTTAGCTTTAAGTGGTATACCATTTTTAGCTGGATTTTATTCTAAGGATATAATTTTAGAAATTGTTATAATTACAAATAATAATATTTTTTCTTTCTTTTTATATTTATTTTCTATAGGATTAACTGTAAGTTATTCTTTTCGATTGTGGAAGTTTAAATATAATAAATGATGAAAGTTGAGTTATATTACGAGGTATGATAGGTTTATTAATTAGAAGAATTATTGGGGGTAGAATATTAGATTGATTAATTTTTCCAATTCCTTAGATAATTTATTTTCCTTTATATATAAAATTATTATCTTTATTTGTGTGTATTTTTGGGGGAATTTTTGGTTATTTTATTTCAATAACAAAATTATATATATTAAATAAATCTTTATTAAATTATAATTGTTCTGTATTTTTTAGGTTCAATATGATTTATACCTTATATTAGAACTTATGGGATAATATTTTACCCTTTACATTATGGTCAATTAGTGGTAAAAAGTTTCAACCAAGGTTGATCAGAATATTTTGGAGGACAGCATTTAGATTACAAGTTAATAAATTATTCTAAAACTTTATTAATGATTCACAATAATAATTTAAAATTTATTTAATATTATTTGTATTTTGAATTTTAATTTTATTTAATTTTTTATTATTTTTATATTCAAATAGCTTATATATAGAGTATGAAATTGAATAAGTCAAGGAGATTAATTAATCTTTGAATATAGTGAATTAATTTTAGTAATTTATAAAAATATACATATATTATTTTTACAATGAAAATGTAAAGTTTTATTTTAAACTATAAACTCGTATAAATAGAAGTATAAATGGAATTTAACCATTAAAATAAAAAAAGTTAGCAGCTTTTACTTGATCCTTTACTTCCTTAATTGGGGTTAAATACCAAATTATATCATTAACGCCTCTTTTTGGCTTCAATTAAAGAATAAGGGTAAAATTACCTAAGGTTAGGTCGAAACAAACTGCTATTAATCGCTTCATATTCTTTAAGGTATATTGAATATCCAATACCTTTTGAATGCAAATCAAATACTATAATTAACTACAACCCAATTTAATTTGATCAGTTTAGTATACCTTGATTTCATTCATGATATAATCCAATTAATAAAATTAAAATAAAAACAAGAAAGGAAAGCTAACTTCGGGAGGAGCCGAAGTTGATATACCCTTGCAGAATACTCTGTAAATTATATTCTCCAAAATTATTCATAAGATGCATTCTTAATACTCATAAAAAATCCCAACTTCCTAACTTTAAAAACACCAAAGTTATGGCATTTCCGATCAATCAGTTATATGGCAGCTATAGGATATAGTCGGCCGATCCCGGCCGTTCCGACTTATATACTGCGTGCAAAGAAAAGAAGGGTGTGTGCAAAGTTTCAACTCGATAGCTTTAAAAATGAAAGACTAGTTTGCGTAGAAACAGACAGACGGACAGACAGACGGACAGACGGACATGGCTATATCAACTCAGGAGGTGATCCTGATCAAGAATATATATACTTTATAGGGTCGGAGATGTCTCCTTCACTGCGTTGCACACTTTTGACCAAAATTATAATACCCTCTGCAAGGGTATAAAAACCTCCTAAATTAAAAGAATATAACTTAACAAAAAATGGTATACATATCCAAACAAATAAATATAAAACAAGAAAGGAAAGCTAACTTCGGGCGGAGCCGATGTTGATATACCCTTGCAGAATACTCTGTAAATTGTATTCTCCAAAATTATTCATTCTTAATACTCATAAAAAATCCCAACTTCCTAACTTTACAAACACCAAAGTTATTGCATTTTCGATTAATCAGTTATATGGCAGCTACAGGATATACCCCATAAACCCATAGGAAATCACAACTTCCTAACTTAACAAATACCAAAGTTATGGCATTTCCGATCAATCAGTTATATAGCAGCAAAAGGATATAGTCGGCCGATCCCGGTCGTTCCGACTTATATACTGCGTGCAAAGGAAAGAAGGGTGTGTGCAAAGTTTCAATTCGATATCTTTAAAACTGAGAGACTAGTTTGCGTAGGAACAGACAGACAGACAGACAGACATGCCTATATCAACTCAGGAGGTGATCCTGATCAAAAATATATTTACTTTATAGGGTCGGAGATGTCTCCTTCACTGCGTTGCACACTTTTGACCAAAATTATAATACCCTCTGCAGGGGCATAATAACCCTTGAGTAGTTTGTGAATGATTATTTCTATTAAACTGTGATGAGCTCAAGTTACAGTGACTCCAGAAGCTAATAAAATAGATTATTTAATAAAGGAATTTGAAATGGGTTAAATGAAATAATACCAAGAGGAGGTCATGATGCACCTAATTCAATTGCTGGTAATAAACTTCTATGAAAAAATTCTCAGAAAAAAACTAGCAAAAAATAAAATTTCTGATAAAATAAATAAAACAAGAGAGAACGCTATAGTCGGATGCCCCGACTATCAGATACCCGTTACTCAGGTAAAGGGAGTGCGAGGGAGACGGAGATAGAAACTTTGATCAGGCATAACTTTTTAACGAATGGTCCGATATGACAATTTTCTTCTACATTTCGATAGGTATTGATAAACACAATAAAACTGCATTTTTACTTTTCCGAAATATTTAAATTTTTAAAATCGTATAACAGCGATTGTGGGCGTTAAAGGGGGCGTGGCACCATTTTGAAACAAACTTGCGCTGCGTAGGAACTCCTAGAATCTGCATGCAAAATGCCAATCTTCTAGCTTTTATAGTTTCCGAGATCTCAGCGTTCATACGGACAGACAGACGGACAGACAGACGGACAGACAGACGGACAGACAGACGGACAGGGCTAGATCGACTCGGCTAGTGATCCTGAACAAGAATATATATACTTTATAGGGTCGGAAACGCTTCCTTCTACCTGTTACATACTTTTGCACGAATACAATATACCCTTTTACTCTACGAGTAACGGGTATAATTATTTCTCATCGTAATCCAATAGTTACAGCGTATGTATGTAATCCTTGATATGTACCATGTCGTGATACCGTATTGATGAAATCATTTTACTATACCTGATACAGTTGTTATAGCTCCAATAGCCCCAGTTAATGGTCATGGACTATAATCAACTAAATGAAAAGGATGATTTGAGTGTGTAGACATTAATTTATTTCTCTAGAGTATAAAGTTCTTAATACAGCAAATACATAAGATTGAATTATAGCTACAGCTGATTCTAAAACTAATAAAGCAATCTAAGCTACTAATAAAAATGTTACTATTAAATAAGATATAGAAGGTCCAGTATTTCCTAATAAAGTTAATAATAAATGACCAGCAATTATATTAGCTGTTAATCGTACTGCTAGTGTTCCAGGTCGAATTACATTACTAATAGTTTCAATACATACTACAAAAGGTATCAGAACAGCTTTAGTACCTTGTGGCACTAAATGAGCAAATATGTGTTGTGTATGATTGATTCATCCATATAATATAAAACATAAGCATAATGGTAATGCTTATGATAAAGTAAAAGTTAAATGACTTGTTCTTGTAAAAATATAAGGAAATAAACCTATAAAATTATTAAATAAAATTAATGAAAATAAAGAAATAAAAATATTAGTAGAACCATTATGTCCTGAGGGTCCTAATAATGTTTTAAATTCTTTATAAAGTGTTAATAAAATAGAATTTTAAAAATTTAATTTTATCGAGAAGGTATTAATCAATAAATTGATGAAATTATTAAAAGTCCTAAAAATGTTCTTAATCAATTTAATAATAAATTAAAAATAGCTGAAGGGACAAATACAGAAAAAAATTTGTTATCAATTTTAATTTATTGAATTAAGATTAATATTTTGTAATTCATTAGATTTAGGTGAAGATGGTATTTAGGAATAATAATTAATTGAGCAAAATAAAATAAAATGTGATAGAAAAAATTAAAAATAAAATTAATCATCTAATAGGGGCTATTTGTGGGATTAAAAAATATTAAAAATGTAATAATTTTAGTTTGACAAACTAATGTTATAGTTTAACTAATTTTTTATTCATTAGAAGTAATCGTTAATTTACTACAAAATGGTGTAAGAGACCAGTACTTGCTTTAAGTTATCTAATGAAAAATTATTTCTTGAAATTCATTTAATAAAATAATTTACAGGAACACTTTCAATTACAATTGGTATAAGACTATGGTTAGCTCCACAAATTTCTGAACATTGACCATAAAATAACCCCGGTCGGTTAATGAAAAAATTTGTTTGATTTAATCGTCCAGGAGTTCCATCAACTTTTACCCCTAAAGCTGGGATTGTTCAATAATGAATTACATATGCGGCTGTCACTAAAATTCGAATTTGAGAATTTATTGGTAAAACAATTCGATTATCAACATCTAATAATTGAAAACCAATCAAATTCAATATTATTAAAATCTGAATATTCATAGCTTCAGTATCATTGATGACCAATTATTTTTAAAGTTACTGATGGTTCATTAATTGCATCTAATAAATATTATAAACAAAAACACATGTTATTATAATATAATATTAATATAAAGTTTTCTATTATATGATCTAATAATTGTCCATTGGTCTTTTGTAACTAATTGCTCTGTTTTAATGTAATATTTATATGTTAATTTATTATTTTTGGTTCAGCTGGTGGTGTATTTTGGTATCATTCAATAGATGAATTTAATTGGATAGGATAAATTACTTGTCGTTGTGATACTAAACTTTCTCAAATAAGATAAAAGAAAAATAAAATACCTAATAATGAAATAGTTGATCTAATAGTTGATACAACATTTCAGGTTGTGTAAGCATCTGGGTAATCTGAGTAACGTCGAGGTATTCCAGCTAATCCTAAAAATGTTAAATTTACTCCAATGAATATAATAATAATTTAACTTTTTAATCATTTAGAATTTAATGTTAATCCAGTAAAAAAAGGGTATCAATGAATAAATCCAGCTATAATAGCAAATACAGCTCCTATTGATAAAACATAATGAAAATGAGCTACTACATAATAAGTGTCATGAAAAATAATATCAACTGATGAATTAGCTAAAATTACTCCAGTTAATCCTCCTACTGTGAATAAGAATACAAATCCTAAAGCTCATAAAATAGCTGGGGAATAAGAAAGTTGAGTTTCGTGTAAAGTTGCTTATCATCTAAAAATTTTAATTCCAGTAGGTACACCAATAATTATAGTAGCTGATGTAAAATAAGCTCGAGTATCTACATCTATTCGTACTGTAAATATATGATGGGCTCATAAAATAAATCCTAATAATCCAATAGCAAGTATAGCATAAATTATCCCTAAAGAACCAAATGTTTCCTTTTTATCTGATTCTTGGCTAATAATATGTGAAATTATTCAAAATCCTGGTAAAATTAAAATATAAACTCTGGGTGGCCAAAAAATCAAAATAAATGTTGGTATAAAACAGGGTCTCCTCCTCCTGCTGGATCAAAAAATGATGTATTTAAATTTCGATCTGTTAATAATATAGCTCCCGCTAATACTGGTAAAGATAATAATAATAATAAAGCAGTAATAACAGCTGATCATACAAATAAAGGTATTCGGTCTAATATAATTTCAATTGGGCGTATATTAATAACAGTTGTAATAAAATTTAGAGCTCCTAAAATTGAAGAAATTACAGCTAGATGTAAAGAAAAAATTGCTAAATCTACAGAAGCTCCACCCTGAGCAATCCCAGCAGAAAGAGGAGGGTAAACTGTTCATCCTGTTCCAGCTCCGTTTTCTACTATTCTTCTTACTAATAATAGAGAAAGAGCAGGGGGTAGTAATCAAAATCTTATATTATTTATTCGTGGGAATGCTTTACCTGGGGCTTCCAATATTAAAGGTACTAATCAATTTCCAAATCCACCAATTATAATATGTATAACTTTAAAAAATTATAATAAAAGCATGAGCAGTGACAATTACATTATAAATTTGGTCATCTCCAATTAATGCTCCTGGATGTCCTAATTCAGCTCGAATTAAAATTCTTAAAGATGTCCCTACTATACCGGCTCAAGCTCCGAAAATAATCTTTATGATTGTAGAAAATAATAATTGTCGCGATTAGATTAAGTGGCTGAAAATTAGGCGATAGATTGTAAATCTATTAATAAGAATTATTCTTGTTAAACAAAATATTAACTATTATAAATAGGCTTTATAGTCAATAATGACATCAAATTGCAAATTCGAAGGAGTAGTATTTTACTAAGGCTTAAAGGATAGCCCTATATTTACAGCTTTGAAGGCTATTAGTTTAAATAACTTAAAACCTTATTAAAATATAAAAAAAATATATAAATTAAAAATAATCCAAAAATAGAAAAAAAGTTATAATTAAATATAAATTTATATTATTACTATTTTAATTTATTTCCATGATTCAGTTATTTTCGTAATAATTTAATATAAAAGCTGAATAACAAATTCGTAAATAAAAAAATAATGTAATTAATGTTGATATTATTAATAATGTTAATAAAATACAATGAGTCTAAACGACGTTCGCACACAACGTCAACGTGAGCAAGACGAGAGACGGCTCTCAGTACAAAGAAATAACGGGTACTTCTCTGTTAAAGCAACCGAAAATAATGCAAGCTCTGATCAAGCGTGGGCAATTACTTGACCGAATTCTTAAAAGTAGCGAGCGAGAGAGCGCGTTCTTGCACCCCCTCCCCACCATCGACGTCTCTTCTGCCAAAGAGCGCTGAATGTACTCCAATTCAGGTATGCAATAACCTAAGCTCATCAGCAGTAACTAGCACCGCAATTTCTTGAAAAACGTCAACTGTAACTACAACAACAACTGCAACCGTATCGGCTGCGCGTTTAATGACATCATCAGCTAGCAGCGCAAATATTAATACGTCTGCCGCTCCGCTGCCCGAAAAACAGAACAAAACCAATGAATGTGCTAAGCCGGCTGTGCAGACTGGTATGGATCGCTACATCCAAATCAAAAGGAAGCTGAGCCCTCTAAATTCTTAACGCAAAATAACCCGTAACAATGCTAGCCTAGCTGGAATAGAAACGCCCATGAACTCAAACCGATTTAAAATCTTGGAAGACACCTATGACGTTGAGGCGGCCGAATCCACTGAAGTCGAGAAAAGGAAGCCAAAACCTCCGCCTATTTATATTCGAGAAAAAAGTTCCAATGTTCTTGTCAACAAAATTATCGAGCTTATTGAAAAGGATAACTTCCACATAATACCTCTAGTAAAGGGCAACAAACAATGGTTCAAATGAAGTCTGAAGATAATTACAGAGTATTATCGAAATATCTTACCGAGAATAAAAACAAGAGAGAACGCTATAGTCGGGTGCCCCGACTATCGGATACCCGTTACTCAGGTAAAGGGCGTGCGAGGGAGATGGAGATAGAAACTTTGATCACGCATAACTTTTTAACGAATGGTCCGATTTGAAAAATTTCTTCTACATTTCGATAGGTATTGATAAACACAATAAAACTGCATTTTTACTTTTCCGAAATATTTAAATTTTTAAAATCGTATATAAGCGATTGTGGGCGTTAAAGGGGGCGTGGCACCTTTTTGAAACAAACTTGCGCTGCGTAGGAACTCCTAGAATCTGCATGCAAAATGCCAATCTTCTAGCTTTTATAGTTTCCGAGATCTCAGCGTTCATACGGACAGACAGACGGACAGACAGACGGACAGACGGACAGACGGACATGGCTAGATCGACTCGGCTAGTGATCCTGAACAAGAATATATATACTTTATAGGGTCGGAAACGCTTCCTTCTACCTGTTACATACTTTTGCACGAATACAATATACCCTTTTACTCTACGAGTAACGGGTATAATAACTTTTACACGTATCAGCTAAAAAGTAGCAAGGGCCTGCAAATCGTACTTAAGGGCATAGAGTCCGACGTAACGCCTGCAGAGATAACAAAGGCGCTTCAAGAGAAAAGATTTAACGCTAAGACAGTCTTCAACATCCTTAACAGGTATAGAAAGCCGCAGCCACTCTTTAAGGTTGAGCTCGAACCAGAAAATAAGCCCCTAAAGAAATACGAAGTGCACCCCATTTACAATCTTCAGTTCCTGCTGCACCGCAGAATTACAGTTGAGGAACCGCACAAACGCAATGGCCCGGTACAATGTGCGAACTGCCAAGAATATGGCCATGCAAGGTCATACTGTAAACTGCGCCCGGTGTGTGTAGTTTGTGGAGATCTTCATGACTCCGCACACTGCCCAGCGAGCAAAGATGACAGCAACTCGACAAGAGGCTGTCTTGTTTATAAGGAGCTGAAAAGTTGCATCCACCAGATAGGAACTGCCGCCCGCACCCAAAATAAACAGATGACAGCTTCTAGATCAAACCCTGAAGTCTTCTTCTCGACTGCAGCCAGATCCTCACTAGGACCCTTAAACTCTAAAAAAATGTGACCCTGTCTCAAAAAGTTCATTTCTGCAATCAGCATACCAAGAACCGAACACGGCTAAGCAGCAACAATTCCCGGAGCAGCCAAAAAGCAACTTTGAAGATATGATATACAGCCTGCAACAAAGGCTTACTGAGTTTATGTCATTAATGCGCACAGCTATGCAAGATTTAATGCGAAAACAAAATCTATTGATTCAAATGCTGGTTTCACAACAATCCAAATAATGACTTCCCTAAGGATATCTACGTGGAACGCTATCGGCGTCTCACAGCATAAACTGGAGTTAGCTCAATTCCTCCTCGACAATCATATCGACGTAATGCTGCTTTCAGAAACACACCTTACAAACAAATACAATTTTCAACTACGAGGTTATTCATTCTACGGAATAAATCATCCAGATGGTAAAGCACATGATGGGACTGGAATTCTAATCAGAAGCCATATTAAGCACCACTATCATAACAAATTTGCTAAGAACTATCAACAGGCCACATCTATAAATATACAATAAATACTGGCAACCAACTTACACTAGCCGCCGTATACTGCCCCCCTCTCTTCACTATAGCTGAAGATGAGTTTATGCAGTTTTTCAACTTACTAGGAGACCAGTTCATAGCAGCAGGGGACTACAATGCCAAGCACACACACTGGGGATCACGTCTCGTGAGTCCAAAAGGAAATCAGCTCTATAATGCAGTTATAAAAGCCAAGAACAAGCTGTACTATTTTTTTCCTAGCAGACCAACATACTGGCTGGCAGACCCAAGGAAACTACCCGATTTAATAGACTTTGCAATTACCAAAAACATTCCTAAAAATCTGATAAGCGCCGAATGTCTCTCGGATCTTTCATCTGATCACTCGCCTGTCCTGTTTATTCTACTCTGACATCCAGGCGCATTGGAGTAATCGTTTAAATTGACATCACAGAAAACCAATTGGGTTAAGTACAAGAAATACATTAGCTCACACATTGAGCTAAGTCCTCATCTCAACGATGAAGCCAACGTAGAAAGATTTGTTTATACACTGGAGTCTGTACTCGTCTCTGCAGCTCGAGTTTCAACACCCCAAACTACAAGTACGCAAAGCAGACAAAAGAAGACAAATCTACAAATAGAACAGCTCGTCCTCGAAAAGCGACGCTTACGTCGAGAGTGGCAACTCCACAGATCGCCATATGCTAGGCAACGCTTAAAATATGCCTCACGTCAACTCACAAAAGCTTTACAGCAAGAAGAAGCACATGTCCACCGACGCTACATAGAGCAATTGTCAACATCTAGTACAAAACACTCACTATGGAGAGCTTACCCTACTCTAAGCTCACCAAAAGTAACCGTGATGCCTATTAGAAATCCCACAGGCGGCTGGGCGCGCAGCGATGCAGACAGAGCAAGCACGTTTGCCAACCACCTTATAAATGTCTTCCAACCAAATCCTGCCACTAGTGCGTTCACCTTGCCGACTTTACCATATGAGCCTCAGCTTCAACATGAGCCAATTGAGTTTCGCCCACACGAAATCGGTAACATCATCAAAAATCAGCTGAATCCGAAAAAATCCCCGGGCTGCGATCTCATAACTCCCAAAATGATCATTGAGCTCCCATATTGCGCCGTGTGCATTATCACCCAGCTATTTAATGCCATCGCAAAACTTGGCCACTTTCCAGTGAGATGGAAGCAAAGCCGGGGAAAGACCACACAATTCCCACGTCGTATAGACCTATAAGCCTACTCTCATGCTTATCTAAACTCATTGAAAAATGCGTATTGACTCGGATAAACACATACCTAAGAATCCAGGAAGGAATTCCGTCACATCAATTTGGGTTTCGTGAAAAGCACGGAATAATTGAGCAGGTCAACCGGATAACATCAAGAAATCATATACCATATTTTTAGATGTCTCTCAAGCATTTGATAGAATTTGGCTAGAAGGTCTAATGTAAAAGATCAAGACAATGCTCCCCTACAACACCCATAAGCTTTTAGAGTCTTACCTCTACGACAGAAAATTTGCTGTGAGATGCAAAACTGCTATAACTGACGATTTCACTATTGGAGCTGGAGTTCCTCAAGGAAGCGTGCTTGGGCCAACATTATATGTCCTCTACACAGCAGATATCCCAACAAGCACACGACTAACAACATCTACGTTTGCTGATGATACATACATTCTCAGCCGCTCAAAATGCCCGATGCAAGCAACTGCGCAGCTAGCTCTTCATCTGGTCGATGTTGAAAAGTGGCTATCAGATTGGCGAATAAAAGTGAACGAACAAAAATGCAAGCACGTTACGTTCACCCTGAACGGCAAAACCATACTCTACTCCCGCAAGCAAACGAAGTGACATATCTAGGAGTACACCTCGACAGAAGACTCACATGGCGCCGGCACAGTGAAGCCAAAAGAACACACCTAAAGATAAAAGCCAGTAGCCTTCATTGGCTCATCAACGCTCGGTCTCCCCTTAGTCTTGAATATAAAGTCCTGCTATATAACTCGGTACTAAAACCTATATTGATGTACGGCTCTCAGTTATGGGGGAATGCCAGCAATAGCAATATTGACATAGTCAGTCGAAGATCTTGAGAACAATCACCGGGGCACCGTGGTACGTTCGCAACGAAAACATACATCGCGACTTAAACATTCTACCAGTCAAAGAAGTGATCGCAGAACAGAAGGAAAAGTACTTTACCAAGCTATCGTTGCACCCTAACCACCTGGCGGGAGGTCTTACAAGGTTGATCAACCAATCACGCCTTCGTCGCAATGACTTACCCACCCAGCGACCGACTTGAGTTAGTTAAATTTTAATGTTAAGATTCGTAAACTTATTGTTAGGCTCAAAATTAAGAGACGATTCAATAAATAAAAGCAAAGTTCAATACAAAAAAAAAATAATTAAAAAATATTGATTACATAAAGTTAATTTTCGAATTACTAATCATTTTGGTAAAAGTCCTAAAAAAGGAGGGTAGTCCGCCTAAAGATAAAAATTTAAAAAAATTAAAATTTCAAAATTTTTATTCTACAAAATCACTTACACAACCGGAAGATCCTTATCATCCAACTCTAGAGCTAACTGTAGATGCAAGAACAGAGCTGAATAAAAAATCCGAAGAGTCGGTTAAACGAATCCGCTGCTATCGTAAGGCAAACTTTCATCTTTTAAATATTTTTATATCTGGGTATGACTGGTCCAAATTTTATTCATGCACTAACATGGCTGAGACCGTTAATATATTTTATAATGCTTTGAACTCCTTCTTTTATCTGTGTGTTATGTTATGCTATCCGTCAAATTCAAATAAACCTCCATGGTTTAATAAGAAGTTGTCACTCCTAAAAAATATTAAGTCCAGACTTTTCAATAAATTTAAAATGTGTGGTTCTGCCTTCTCTCGATACCTAAGGGCTCGGTCAAATTTTACCGTGCTTAACGCCCGGTGTTGTAAAATATATCTGACTCGTTGTAGGGTCCAATTTTAACAAGATCCAAAACAGTTTTATAATTTTGTTAACACTAAGCGTAAATCAGCCTGTTACCCTGCATCACTATCATTTGAAAATTCTACGGAAAATACTGATCAGGTAATTGCCGATCTGTTTGCCCAGTTTTTCCAGACAACATATTCTGTTTCATCCCGTCAAAATCCGTCTTATTCAAAGGCCATAGCCAAGTCAAACTTAATTTTTTGTCCGAGGTTAAGCGAAAGCTCCCTTCTCTTGATCTCCATAAAGTTAAACCAGTCTACTCACCTGGTCCGGACGGTGTTCCAGGCTGCGTGCTTAAATACTGTGCTGAAACTCAGTGTAGACCTCTGCACAAATTATTTACCTTGTCTTTGAAAAGTTCTCATTTCCCACTTATCTGGAAGGAGTCATTTGTTATTCCTTCATAAGAAAGGAAATAAATCGAATACAAGTAATTACACAGGTATATCCAAATTATCCGCATCCCAAAGCTTTTCGAAAACGTTAATACACCCCACTTGCAACATCTTTTTAGATCAATTATATCTCCATGTCAACATGGATTCAGAAAGAACGTGCAGACTGACGTAGTTTACACTGATTTTAGTAAAGCGTTTGATTTAGTAAATTACTCGCTTCTTGTATTAAACCTAGACTTATTAGGGTTTCCATGTGATCTTCTAACATGGATCTTAAGTTATCTAAGTGGTAGGACTCAACGAGTCCTCTTTAAAAACTCGGTC
This sequence comes from Drosophila kurseongensis, assembly GCA_018153305.1. Lineage (NCBI taxonomy): Eukaryota > Metazoa > Arthropoda > Insecta > Diptera > Drosophilidae > Drosophila > Drosophila kurseongensis. The sequence goes on from JAECXX010000120.1 coordinate 4,103,655, forward strand.
TCTAATTTGATCCAAATTACTTCAGGCGTCCCACAAGGAAGCCACCTTGGCCCACTTCTTTTAACTTAATTTATAAACGATATTCCTCTAATCTTGACAGGGTCGCGTGTCCTTATGTACGCAGATGACGTTAAGTTATGCCTGCAATATAACGAAATTTCTAGCAGTTCAGACTTTCAATCTGACCTAAATGCTTTCAAACATGGTGTTGTGAAAATCTTTTGGATTTAAATAGCGCTAAGTGCAAAGTAATGACATTTTTTCGGGTGAACCCACAATATGCAAGAATTACGCAAGTTGATGACCTTGGCGTCCTCCTTGACCCAAAACTTAAGTTTTGTGACCATATTACTTCTATGGTGAATAAAGCCAGGGGAGTACTTGGATTTATTAAAAGGTGGTCAAAGGAATTCGATGATCCCTACGTTACAAAGACTCTGTTCATTTCACTAGTCCGTCCAATCCTGGAGTACTGTTCAGCAGTTTGGAGTCCTCAGTATGGTGTACATATAGACCGGATAGAGTCTGTCCAAAAGAACTTTTTATTATTTGCCTTAACTGGAATGCCTTATTTTACCATCCTACTCTAGTAGACTTCTCCTAATTAATCTACCATCCGTATTAAACCGTAGAACCGTGCCTAATAGAATTACCAGGAACTATGTTCCTCTTACTTTAAATATTTGTAGATCTAACTATGATATGCATGAACCGTTTAGAGTACTGTGTAACGACTATAATAGACTATACCATATTATTTCTACTACCGACTCTTTGCCAAGCCTAAAAGCATTCATTTTATCTTACTTTATCTTACACAAAATTAGTATTAGTATTAGTGTCGTACGTATTTCTAACTTAGTCTGTCCGCTTCTATATTGTCCTTTTTCATTTCTCGCGATCTCGTTTATACGCCTATTGGGCTCCGCGCGTAACAAGCACTGATTGGTGTCGTAAGGGCCACTTGTTTGCGCTGATCATAGTGCATCAACGTCCGAAAAAGATATTTTACCATTGTCCCCTCCTTAATATTTGGTAAGAGGTTTCGCTATTAGTGCGTAATTCTTTACAAACTTTCTATAATAACCTGTTAATCCAAGGAAGCTTCTGAGTTCTTTAATATTTTTAGGTTGCGGATATTTAAGAATTGTTGAAATTTTTTCGGGGTCTGTTTTAATAATATGATAGGATACTACGTACCCTAAGAAACTAGTTTCTTTCATGAAGAATTTGGATTTTTCTAGAGAAACTTTCATGTTTGCTTTGAATAAAATGTTTATTATTTTCAGCAAGTCTTGGTAATGCTGTTGGATTGAATCGGAGAATATAATTATATCGTCCATATAGACGTGACAAATTTTCCCGACTTGTTCCCTTAATATGTCGTCCATAGCTCTCTGAAAAATTCGAGGAGCATTCGTTAGACCAAATGGCATTCTTAAAAATTCGTACTTTCCATTATTTATGGAAAACGACGTTTTTTCAATGTCGGAGTCTTTCATCAAGATTTGATGAAATCCAGACTCTAAGTCGATTGTTGAAAATACTTTTGCCTTTCCTAAATTTGCTAAGATTACTGATGGATCCTGCATCGGATATCTATCTGGAATGGTATTCTCGTTAAGTTCGTTATATAGTCAATTACTAATCTTAACTTAGGGCTTCCGTCTTCATTTTGTCCCTTTTTCGGGACCACTAAGACGGGTGAGTTGTATGGGCTTCTACTTGGCCTTATTATTTGTTCCGATATCATTCGGCTTCTTTCCCTATTAACAAAATCTGAAACTGACAGAGCGTAGGGATACTGTTTGCTGTAAACTGGTCTGTCATGAATTGTAGTGATTTCTCCTCTTATATCCGTTCGAAATGGAATTTGGATATCGATCGTAGAATGTTTTGTTTCGATTTGATTTATTATATTTTCTTTCATTCTTTCCACTTGGTTTGAAAATTCCAACTGGATATTATTTAATTCACTATTGAGGGATTCATCAACGTCGGAACTTTCATTAATATTTGAGCAATTTTTGCTTAATTTATTGTTGACGGATAATTCAACGTCGGAACGTTCGGTTTTCGAGTTGCAATTACTTTTTTCGACGTCGAGTGAATTGGTTATATTTAATGCTAATTCATTGAAGTATTTAAGTGCATCAACGTCCGAAAAATTTAATCGATTAGTACTTTTCGCTTGCACAAATAGCGCTTGCTGTGGGCAGTGAACGCAGTCTAGTTAAGCGTTCATCCACGACCAGGCATGTAGCTTTATGCCTACTCCCGCACCATGCGGAGGAGTTCCATTCGTTTTCAATGCCTCCTCAAGGACTTGAAGAACGGAAGATCGTTGTACTTTGTACCGGACCCACGTTGCCGAACGACATGTCCTCGGTCATAATTGGCGGAAATATTGTTTCTTTTTCACGGCGGATATACACAAGATGTAAAGCTGTATAGATGTTCACCCTGAAGACGCCCAATATCAGCGGATTTTATGGCGAGCGGCGGATGGAGACATCGCCGTTTATGCATTATCGGCTTCAGCGCCATTTACGGCTATCAGAGTTATTTAAGAGCTGGCGAAAGATGAGCAGCACGCAGACGGTTCTGGACTGGGACGATGCGGTTCTTGATAATATTGCAGAGCAATGGCGAATATTTCAAGACGGCTTGCTGAGGATCGGGGAGATAAGCACAATTCAGTGGATCCATTATATTCCAACTTATATATCCTCAGTACAAATTCATGCGTTTTGCGACGGATCTACTACATTTTATGCAGCTGCTATTTATCTAAGGGTAAAGCATCAGGACGAAATGTGCTATTTATCCCTAATGGCTGACCGCGAAGCCCTTAACTATACTTCGAACAGAGTTAAGTGGAGCGGTATTAGCTATCAAGTTGGTAAGGTGGCTAACTACGGCTAAGTGTCTTTGTTCCTTTCCTGTCTAGACCTTGTATTGGACGGATGGAGACGTCAATAGATGGAACCCCTTTGTCGCAAATAGAGTTGCCTTTGTTTTGGATCATTCCTCGCCAGTTCAGTGGACACACGTGGGCACTAGTGAGAATGCGTTAAACGAGGTTTCACTCCCATCGAGCCAAAGGACTTCGACTTTTGGTGGCGAGGCCCAGAGTGGCTCGTACACAATCAAAGCTTCGGGCCATAGACGGATTTCGGACAAATTGGCATAAGCGACGAAGAAAAATATCTATCGATACACCAAAAACTTTCCAAATCGAACCATTATTTGGCCAACGATGGTCGTTTGACTCCAAATAATTCATCCTATAGTGGTCGACGATACGTGTCGGATCACAGGATATCGTTTTGTGTAACGTGAAAGTTATATGGCAAATAACTCATACTGACTCCGAGATAAATTCGAAGTCAGCTATTTCTTTCAACAACGACTCCAATCGATTCCCACCCAGATCAAAATAACATACGAAGGTGGTCCGATAAGTACTTAGCCTCCAAAAGAAAAACGAAAATTGTAGAAAAGTGGCGATTTATTTCTCAACATAATCTCCATCTAGCTCGATACACACGTTTTCTCGAGGTCTGCAAAATAGGCCTTTGTGGCGGCGACGACCTCCTCATTCGACGCAAAATTCTGTCCAGCGAGTGACTTTTTCAAGTTTGGAAACAAAAAGAAGTCACACGGGGCTAAATCTGGAGAATATGGTGGATGGGGTAGCAGTTCGTAGCCCAATTCGACCAATTTGGCCTTAGCGAGGGCGGAAGTCTGAGCCTGTGCGTTGTCATGATGGGAAAACACTTTTTTCTTCGCCAAATGGGGCCGTATTTTCTGTAATTCGGCGGCGAATCGGCCCAATAATTCGGCGTAGTAGAGCCGTGTGTGACCGTTTTGCCTTCTCCAGGTAGTCGATGTAGATCACACCTTGTGAATCCTAAAAAAAACGGTGGCCATCACCCACGCTGTCTTTTGACATGCCTACTGTTTCAGCTATCTCGCGTATCTTAAATCGGCGGTCTGCCAATACGAGATCGTGGATTTTTGTCACGTTATCCTCCGTGGTAGCCGTTTTCGGGGCACCTGGGCGTGGCTCACCAAAAACCGACGTGCTGACGGTCGCCATTGAAGGAGAAGAGTCACCGTACACAGCACCCAAGCGCTCTTTGATTTCGCTGCGCGATTTCCCTTCCAAAAACAAGAATCGAATTACAGACCGATATTGCTCTTTATCCATTTTTCTAAGATCCGCGGACACGTCCGATTCCACACGCAGTCAAAACAAAACTACGAGTCCGATTTGGCTGAAATTTCGACAGTAGCCGTCTACGAGAATGTATTACACGATAGTAAATTTGTCTTGCGATAGAGACGCCATCGGGCGGTGAGGCTAAGTACTTATCGGACAACCCTCGTACACCGCATCAGACTGTAAACACAACATTCGATACTCTAAACATCAGAGACCCAAAATCCGAAGAGTTTTAATTTCAAATTTAATTTCCAAATTTCATCATCCTATTTTTCGGACTCTCTTAATACATTTTCGGAAATTATTCTCTAAAGCCGAGGATTAATTATTGATTATTAAACTAAACGGAGGGCAGTCCGTTTTTTCAATAAGTGAAGAGTAGTAAATATATATTGGCTTTAAAATAAAGTACAAAAAGTTTTTAAGTGAAAAGGAACTAGAGCGGCCAAAAACCTGAATCAACCAACGAAAGTAAAAAAGTTTGTGCTCAGCAAAAAAAAGGTTAAAATTAATAAATGAAATAATCCCCTTAAGTCTAAATTACTAAAATCCAATTATTAGTGCTCGTAACAAAAACAAAAACTCGTCCAGTACAGTTAAAAATAACAATTAAAAAATAAATTAAGAAAAACGGAAAAATAATATCAAAAGAGATAATCAAACAAAAAAGCAGAGGCTGAAGGAAACTTCCTCGCCGCTAAAACTTTTTACAAAGATGGAAGACCTTAAGAATAATAATTTAAAAAATAAACAAGAGAGAACGCTATAGTCGGGTGCCCCGACACTCAGATACCCGTTACTCAGGTAAAGGGAGAGCGAGGGAGATGGAGATAGAAACTTTGATCACGCATAACTTTTTAACGAATGGTCCGATTTGAAAAATTTCTTCTACATTTCGATAGGTATTGATAAACACAATAAAACTGCATTTTTACTTTTCCGAAATATTTAAATTTTTAAAATCGTATATAAGCGATTGTGGGCGTTAAAGGGGGCGTGGCACCTTTTTTAAACAAACTTTTATAGTTTCCGAGATCTCAGCGTTCATACGGACAGACAGACAGACGGACAGACGGACATGGCTAGATCGACTCGGCTAGTGATCCTGAACAAGAATATATATACTTTATAGGGTCGGAAACGCTTCCTTCTACCTGTTACATACTTTTGCACGAATACAATATACCCTTTTACTCTACGAGTAACGGGTATAACTAGAAGGAAGACCCCAAAATGAATATTATAAATAAAAACTGGATGGACGAACCCAAAAAGGATCCTTAATCAAAAAAATGAATGAATCTTATGAAATTTGGTAGGTCGAATAGACTGGCCAAATAAAATACCCATAGGAAATCCCAACTTCCTAACTTAACAAACACCAAAGTTATAACATTTCCGATCAATCAGTTAAAGCCCGGCCGTTCCGACTTATATACTGCGTGCAAAGGAAAGAAGGGTGTGTGCAAAGTTTCAATTCGATAGCTTTAAAACTGAGAGACTAGTTTGCGTAGAAACAGACGGACATGGCTATATCAACTCAGGAGGTGATCCTGATCAAGAATATATATACTTTATGGGGTCGGAGATGTCTCCTTCACTGCGTTGCACACTTTTGACCAAAATTATAATACCCTCTGCAAGGGTATAAAAATTGTCAAGGGGCTTTTGGCTTAAAAAATAGTTTAACTATCCTAGAATACGAAGAAAAAAAATTAGGCCTGAAAAAAAAATTGTTTTCACCCTTAATTCGAATTGCGCCCGTTATGATGATATGATATGTCAAAACTTTGAACGCGTTTTTCTCGAAAACACGTTTTTGGAATTGGCATGCGGCATACCTCGAACAATTTTCAAAATTTTCACTTGAAATTTTGACCACATCTACAGAACGTAAATACGCAGAGAAACACGTACAGATTTTCCGATAAATAAATTAGGGGATTTTTTATCAACAAAAAACTTCCTATTTTTCAGGTGAAATTTCGACTGTTTTTTTCAAACTTTCGCCAAACTCACAAGAATCAATATTTTTAAAAATCCGTACGTGTTTCTCTAGCTCTACTAATGTAGATTACCAGGATTATTATTTTTTTTTTGCAGGTTCAAGTTTACACCACTTATGCTGCGTGCCGCGTAGGCCTTCCCACGAAACACGTCTCAGGGCGCCGGCCATATCGCCGCCATTTGTAATTTTTTTTGTATTTTTTCAAGGCTTCAAATAAATGGATGCAAAATTACAAGCCTAAAAAATAATATATGTTAGTTTACCAGCCCATTGAAAATCGTCAAAATTTGAAATCGAGAATCACAAATATATTATATATTAGTCAAACAAAAGAACAATAATTATAATAATCAATGGAATACTAATAACAGAAGTTTTTACCATGATCAAAAAAGAGAGAACAAGAGAACGCTAAAGTCGAGTGCCTCGACTATAAGATACCCGTTACTCAGCTAAACAACTTAATATAAATATGCCTTCTTGTATGTTTTTCGCCGCTCGAATTAGCTGGCAGCTTTACAGCACGAGCATCAGCACCAGCGGTGCTTTAGCGCAGGCAGCTTTTGTCCTGCACCAGCAGCTTTGTTTATGTTTATGTTTTTGAGTGCAATAAATTGACTAGAAATATTAAACATACATTCTTATATTGGCTAAACACATACATTCTTAAATAGTATTATGTATATTAAAGTCTAAATGTTTGCACAACACGAGTAACGGGTATAGCGAATAGCTTTCTTTGAAAGGAGTTATCTTTGCCGGGCAATTGCACCTGTGTACAATGTAAATATATACATATGTATATGCTTACATACATACACACATACGCCATTGTTTGACTCAGACCTCCAATTTGGCTAACTTGATTTGATTTGCATAGTTCTTGGGATATAGTTCCGTATTGAACAAACAAAAAAACAAAGAAGAAAAACAAAACAAAACAAAAACAATTACATTTGCAAGAAAGAGAGCATATTCTAAAAATAGAATTAACTGATAAGCAGTCTAAGTGCAGCCGCTTAAAGGGCAGCAAAACCATGTGCGACGACGAAGATGATGACGTATTGGAATGGCAAAGAGTACCACGAATACTAAAAAGATCTAACCAAACTTCACCAAATGTGGCCAGAAAAAAGCCGGAGCTCGATGATGGACCTGGAACTTCTAAAAGCTTTAATCGATTTGATGTACTCAGTGATGAGGACAGTAACGATGAACCGAGTACTGGTAAAAATCACCTACAAGAATTGAATGACGACTCAAATAATCCTCAATCCGAAGAGACACCTAGACCCCCACCTATTTTCATGACAGATGTCAATGATATTAATGGTTTACTAAACTACCTTAAGCCAAAAATTAATATAAAAGACTTTTCGTATAAATCTCAACGCGATGGCAAACTTAGAATTATGGTAAAAGAAGTTGAAAAATATAGAAACCTCATTAGATCACTAAGAAGCGATAATGCTAAATTTCATACCTTACAATTAAAGCAGGAGAGATCTTTTAGAGTTGTTGTCAAAGATATTCACTTTTCTACACCAGTTGAATGCATAAAGTCAGAAATAGAATCTCAAGGTCACAAGGTGAGAAGTATTAGTAACATAAAGAGCAGAGTTACTAAGGAGCCCTTAAACATGTTTTTCGTCGACCTGGAGCCAGAAAACACTAACTCTGACATATATAAACTTAAGCATATTGAAAACGCTATTGTTAAAATTGAGCCTCCAAGAAAAGTGAGTGATATAGTGCAATGCTTTCGTTGCCAGGAATTTGGTCATACCAAATCTTATTGTAATAAAAAATACAGATGTGTGAAATGTTCCTTACAGCATTCTAGCATAACCTGCCCTAAAGACAGAGATCTGCCAGCCAAATGTGCAAACTGCTTGGAGAATCACGCTGCAAGCTATAAAGGCTGCAAAATTTATAAAGAGCTAATATCAAGAAAAGCGTCCTTTGCCAATAATAACAAAAATCAGCCCCAGAACAAACCCCCGATGAACTTCACGAATCCCCGCGAAAGAGTACACCATGAATACATAAACAATAATGTTCCCTCATATGCCCAGGTATTAGAAGATAACTCAAAAACTAGAGAAAATAAATCTTTAGAAAGAATTGAAAAATTATTAGAAAAGCAATCAGAATTAACAAATAATCTATTAAATATGATAATGTTGCTTGTCAACAAATTATGCAAGTAGACATTCGCATTGCCATATGGAATGCCAATGGGCTCTCCAACCGCCACAACGAAATAAATCTTTTTATCAAGTCGAATGATATTGACTTAATGTTGATATCTGAGACACATTTTAATAAAAAATCATATTTTTCTATAAAGGGCTATGAAGTCATAAGAGCAGATCACCCATCAGGAAGAGCACAAGGTGGTGCTGCAGTAATTATTAAAAATGCTCTACAATTCAAAGTCCAAGAGAACATTGTACAAAACAATATTCAAGCCGCAGCAATACAAATTAAATGTTCCCACATTGATGTTACTATAGCTGCTGTGTACATACCACCTAGATTTACTTTTAAAGAACAGGACTTCATAACGTTCTTTCAAGGACTTGGAGGTCACTTTATGGTCGGAGGTGACTTTAATGCCAAGCACCCATGGTGGGGCTCAAGGCTAGCAAACCCAAAAGGTACTGAACTATACAAGTGCATATCTCTTAAAAATTACTCGACACTATCAACTGGAAATCCAACATATTGGCCAACTGATCCTCGCAAAATACCTGATCTCCTAGACTTTGTTGTTTATGCTGGAGTACCTTCGCATCATCTACATATTGAAGAAAACTTCGAGTTGAGCTCTGATCATTCACCGCTAATAGTAACATTTGGATCAACCGTATTGATGAAAGAGAAACCATACAGAATAATTAGGCAAAATACAAACATAACTGCTCTTAAAAACTGGCTCGAAAATCATGTCTGTCTGGATGTATCATTAAAATCTGGAGATGAAATTGACTCTGCAGTTGAAAAACTCACTCAGGTAATACATGAGGCTGGACTCCTGTTTACACCGCAATCAACAAAATATCTATCTACGCAGTCCTATATTTCCGTAGAGCTTAGACAGCTTATTAGAAATAAAAGGAGACTAAGAAAAACATGGCAAACAAGCCGATGCCCATCTGATAAAACTAATTTCAATAATGCAGCTAAGAACCTAATTAGAAAACTAAGGGAAATGCGAAATGAAGCTACAGCAGAATATTTAAGAAACCTCAATCCTTTCACTAGTGACTTGGAGCACAGTTTATGGAAAGCTACAGCCTACTTAAAAAGACCCTCCAGAAGGAACACCACAATTAAAGACAACAATGGAATTCGTTGCAGGAACAACAAAGAAAAAGCAGAAGCATTTGGGCAGCACTTACATCTTGTTTTCCAACCAAATTCCATTACTGATATAGAAACAGAAGAGGAGGTCATGAGTTTCTTGGATGCACCATGTCAAATGAGTATGCCAATTCGGCATATCTCATATTCTGAGGTTCAGGCCGAAATAAGATGTGTGAAGCCTAAAAAATCGCCAGGATTTGACAAAATTGATGGCATTACTGTGAGAAATCTACCCCCGAAGTGTATCACCCTGCTAACTCATATTTATAATGCCATACTGAGACTTGACCACTACCCCAGCCAATGGAAATGTGCTGAGGTAATTATGATACCTAAGCCGAATAAACCCGAACAATTGACTTCTTCATACCGTCCGATTAGCTTGCTGGTGACTTTCTCTAAAGTATTTGAAAAAATACTTTTGAAAAGATTGTTACCGGTACTGGACGTTCTCAACATCATACCCGAACATCAATTTGGGTTTAGAAGAGGGCATGGAACGGCCGAACAATGTCACCGAGTGGCGCAGACAATAATCAGTGCGTTTGAACAGAAAGAATACTGTGCTGCAGTATTTCTTGATGTTCAACAAGCATTTGACAAGGTCTGGCATCCTGGCGTACTCTATAAAATAAAGAAATGGCTTCCTGCACCATATTATCTCCTGATGAAATCATATTTGACAAAACGCAGTTTCTACGTAAATGCCGGAGTACCACAAGGAAGTGTTTTAGGCCCCGTTCTATACACAATTTTTACGGCTGATCTTCCTGTTATGGACAACATTTTAGTAGCAACATATGCGGATGACACTGCGCTATTATCAAAAAGCATAAATCCAGTTGAGGCATCCCAGCGCTTACAGGAACAGCTCCATTTAATAGAAAACTGGCTAAACAGATGGAAGATAGTTGTCAACACTCAAAAGTCAATACAAATAACATTTGCCTTAAGAAAAGATAAATGTCCTCCGGTGATACTGGGTGGCGTGAACATCCCAGAATGCGAAAGTGTTAAATACCTAGGAGTTCATTTAGATCGAAGACTGACATGGAAAGCCCATATAAAAGCTAAGCAAATGCAGCTTAAAACAAAAAATAGAAAAATGTACTGGCTAATGGGCAGAAAGTCGGAGCTGAGCCTAGAGAACAAGGTGCGGCTTTACAAAGCAGTTTTAAAGCCGGTATGGACATACGCCATTCAACTCTGGGGAACTGCAAGTACCTCCAACATTGAAATCCTACAAAGATACCAAAACATGACTCTCCGAAACATCACAGGGGCTCCTTGGTATATTAGCAATTTCGAAATACATAAAGATCTGCAAATTCCTTTTATTAGAGATGAAGTTAAAAGATTAAGTACAATATATATAAACAGATTGAATTCCCATGAAAATAACTTAGCCATCAACTTGCTAGACAATAGCAGAGAAACGAGACGTCTTAAACGTTTCCACGTACTCGACCTTCCTGATAGATTATAGATTAAGTAAAACTTGTAAATAGTAAAATAAGTCAAAATTAATACCCTTATATGTATATCGATTGTACTTAGTGAAGCGCAATCGATCCTGCCATGATTATGCCCATTAAAAAATTTGTTTATTATCCTAAGGATAGATTACAAATAAAAATATATATATAAAAAAAAAAAAAAAAAAAAAAAAAAATTTACACTAGCCGAACGGATAATGGATCCCAAAAAAAAAGGACTATAAACGGACACACTGGAACTCACGGCAAGCAAAATAAAATCGCCCATAGAAGGTGAAAGTTTGTTCGGCGAGCGATAGCGATCGGGTAAGGAAAGTATACGTTTTTTGGAGTAGCACCATCCGGAGTCAATTTAAAGTGACCGGAGCATTGGTAGCTGGCCCAACCAAACAAATAAAGCGGGATGCCTGCCTTATTACCAAATTTACACACAAATCAGATTTTCGTTCGTAGTCGGTGCCTTCTGCCCGTTGAGCATCACATTTATTTGTCACAAGTTTTTAACTCCTAATGATCGACGATTGCATTGCCGACGCGAACTATTTTTTGAAAAGGGTTTATGAAGCTCTTAGCCATTTTATTTTTTTTTTTTTTTTTTTGTAATATATGCTTTTATTTATTGAATCTTCTCTATATGAGACTAACAATAAGTATATCAAATCTTAAGAATATGACTTAACTTACAGTCATGTAGACTGAATTTAGACTAACGGGCCCTAATATTTATTGCTGGGCTGGTAGATCGTTACGATGCAGACGAGTTCTGTTCGAAACCCGTCTTAGGTTCCTTGCGAGATTATTTGGGTGCAGTGTAAGCTTGTTATGGTAGGCCGCTTTCTGCTTTGCTATTTCATCTTTGACCGGTGGTATGCCCAGATCCCTGTGGATGTTTTCGTTCCGAACATACCATGGTGCCCCAGTGATTGTTCGCAGGAATTTTGATTGTGAGCGCTGTATGATGTCAATGTTGCTGTTGCTCGCGTTCCCCCAGAGCTGGGAGCCGTAGCCCAAATGGGCTTAAGTGTGGAGTTGTAGAGGAGAACTTTAAAGTCCAGACACAGGGGTGATCGAGAATTTATAATCCAGTGTAGGCTGCTAGCTTTAAGTCTGAGATGTACTTTCTTGCATTCAATGTGCTTCCGCCAGGTTAGGCGTCTGTCGAGGTGGACGCCGAGATATGTTACATCGCTGGCTTGGGGAATCTGCGTACTATTTAGAGTTAGCGGGGGGCACGATTGTCTGTTAAGGGTAAACGTTATATGTTTACACTTTTGTTCATTAATTTTGATTCGCCAGTCTGATAGCCACTTCTCAACTACCACCAAATGATCAGCCAGTTGAGCTGTTGCTCTAGTTGGGCATCTCGAGCGGCTCAGCATTGCGGTGTCGTCAGCAAATGTGGACGTAGTCAGCCTCTCGTTCGTAGGGACAAACAGTGTAGGGCCCAGTGCGCTACCTTGTGGGACTCCGGCTTCAATGTTATACTCGTTGGATGTCGTTGTATTGCATCTAACCTCAAAGACTCTGTGGTTGAGGTACGACTTAAGTAACTTATGAGTGTTTTCTGGCAGTAATGTTATGATTTTATGCATAAGGCCTTCAAGCCACACTCGGTCGAATGCCTGAGAGACGTCGAGGAATATCGCACTACAATATTCCCGATGTTCGAAGGCTGTACGAATTTCTGAAGTTATCCGGTTGACTTGCTCGATGGTTCCGTGGCTTTCACGAAACCCGAATTGATGTGCCGGGATTAAGTTTTGGTCTCTTAAATATGGTGTAATGCGCGTGAGCAGGCATTTTTCCAGTAATTTGGAGAGGCACGATAGTAAGCTTATTGGCCTGTACGATGAGGGAATTGTGTGGTCTTTCCCAGGCTTCGGTATCATTATAACCACGGACTTTTTCCATTTTTTGGGGTAGTAGCCAAGTTTTGTGATCCCCTTAAATAGCTTGCATATAACATCCACTGCGCAGTTTGGAAGTTCAATTATCATTTTTGGGGTTATTAGGTCGCCCCCTGGAGCCTTTTTCGGTTTTATTTGCTTCCTAATGACGTTAGCAATTTCAGGTGCTTGAAACAAAATCGGGTTGATTGCAATTTCAGAGCTAAGCGGCGGTAGTTGAAGAGAGTTTGTGGCGGCGTTCGGCTGAAATACATTGTGTAAAGCAAATGTTTCGGCTCTGTCTTCGTCACTGCGGGCCCAAGTACCCGAGGAGTTTCTAATCGGAGTGACTGATTCTATCGTAGAGCTTAAATTTGGGTGAGCTCTCCACAAAGGATGCTTTGTACTGGTCGGCGACAGTTTCTCGGTTACCGGCGCTGCGCAAGCTCCTCTTCTTGCTTGAGTGGTTTTGGTGAGTCTGCGGGTGGCATCATTAGAGAGTTGCTTCGAATGGGGCGATCAGCAGGATTGCCAAGCGCGTCGTAGACGTCGTTTTTCCCGAACCAGTTGTTCGATTTGCAGATTAGTTTTGTATTGGTTGCTACGCACGATTGTCTCTTCTGGTGTTGAGATTTTGGCTGCTGCCACGAGTACTGACTCCAGGGCATCAGCACAGAAGTCGATGTCGTTCTCTATGTTTAACTGTGGTGTTAGTTCAATGTGGGAACTTACGTACTTTTTGTACTTTAGCCAGTTAGTTCTAGTCGAGGTCAGCCTGAAGGGGTGCTCGATTACTTTCGGGCTTTGAAGGAGAGTTATTAAAACTGGCGAGTGGTCCGATGATAGGTCCGATATCGATTTGGCGCTTAATAGATTTCTTGGGATGTTCTTGGTCACAGCGAAGTCAATTAAGTCCGGGAGTTTTCTGGGGTCAGCTGGCCAACATGTGGGGCTGCCAGGGGAGACATAGTCGAGTTTGTTGCTCAAATTTATGATTGCTTTATACAGTTGTCTTCCTTTGGGCGTCACGAGTCTTGATCCCCAGTGCGTGTGCTTGGCGTTGTAGTCTCCTCCTGCTATAAAGCGATCTCCGAGTGAATTGTAAAAGTCCAAGAATTGATCTTCAGTTATTGTAAAACGCGGTGGGCAATAGACAGCGGCTATAGTGATACTGCCGTTGCCTGCTTGTAGTTTGCAAACCTCTGGTGAAAGTGGTGCTTAATGCGTTCCCTGATTAGGATTCCAGTTCCTCCGTGAGCCTTACCGTCCGGGTGATCTGTGCAGTATGAAGTATAACCTCTTATTTGGAAGTTGTATTTACTTGTGAGATGCGTTTCTGCCAGCAGCATTACATCTATTTGGTTTTCATTTAGGAATTGAGTTATTTCAAGTTTGTGCCGTGAAACGCCATTGGCATTCCACATGGATATTCGAAGACAAGACATGTGAGCAAATTTATTAAAATGTTTTGATTTTGCATAAGGTTTGTCATTGTTGTTTTCATGAAGGACATAAATTCCATCATACCCTGTTGTAAAGTCAGCATCATGGTTTCCATGCTGTTTGGTATTTGTCCTATTGCTTGCTGAGGTGTAATTGTATTTTGCTCAGAGCATTGAGCTTGTGGGAGTCCCGTCTGATTGGCAAGTCCTGATTTTAGGGCACTGGCGTATGAAACTCCACCATTTGTGTTGAGGGGCCCAAATGAAGATCTGGCTGCTTTCGCAAAGAAAACATTAGGTGTGGTTTGGGATTGCACGTACGCATTTCGTGCATTCTGGAGCGTGCTTGTTTTGCTTGTTGAAACTGACTCTTCAGCTCTTTATAGACCGGGCAGCCTCTGTAGTTTGCGGTATGGTTATCTCCACAGTTAGCGCATTTCTTTGTCTTTGGGTCTTCTTTGCTTGCAGGGCAAGGTTCGGATTTGTGGAAGCCACCACAAGCTACGCAGACTGAACGAAGCCCGCAGTTGTTTCTGGTGTGTCCATACTCTTGGCAGTTTGTGCATTGCAGCGGGCCATTCCGCTT
The DNA here is from genome assembly GCA_018153305.1 of Drosophila kurseongensis. NCBI lineage: Eukaryota > Metazoa > Arthropoda > Insecta > Diptera > Drosophilidae > Drosophila > Drosophila kurseongensis. The sequence goes on from JAECXX010000120.1 coordinate 4,118,670, forward strand.
GTGCGGTTCTTCAACAGTAATCCTTCTATGCAACAGGAATTGCAGTTTGTAGATCGGGTGCACTTCATTTTTCTTCAAAGCTCTGCTTTCTGGCTCCAGTTCGACCTTAAAGAGTGGTTGCGGCTTTTTATTTTTGTTGATAATATTAATAATATTTTTAGGGAAGAATCCTTTTTCTTTCAGTGCCTCTTTTATCTCATTGGTGGATACGTCGGGCTCTATGCCCTTTAGCACTACTTGCAAGCCCTTGCTACTCTTGAGCTGGTACGTGTAGTAGGGTTTCCTAGCCTCGTCTAGGTAATTAGTTACAGCTCTGAATTGATCTTCAGTTTTAGCTTGAAGCTTTGTTTCGTGAATATTCCCTTTAACAAGAGGAGTAACATAAAAGTTGTCATTCCCGACCAGCACAACAATTCTTTTTACTAGGGCATTTGAGTTCTGTTCCCTTATGTAAAATGGTGGGGGCTTTGGTTTCTTTTGAACAGCCTGTCCAGATTCTGATTGATTATTATCAATTTCCGACAATAGGGCGAATCTGTTGTTACTAGATGCCCCTGGTTGTTCGCTGCCTTTATTTGGGCAATTTTGTTTTGGTTTATTTCCAACCATTTTATTTTGCGGGCTTAGCTTCCGTTTGATTTGGATGTAACGATCCATGCCAGTCTGTATAGCCGGACCCACTTGTTGTTGTTTGATATTGCCGATATTGGCACTCGTACTTACAATTGGCTTTGTAGTTTTATTCGGCGCTGCAGTAGTTGCAAACGCATTCGAAATCGCGTTGTTGTTAACGGCGACCGTTGATGTTGTTGTTACAGTGGCTGCGGTTGCAGAAATTAACGAGGTCGCAGTGCTCGTGGCTGGTGAGCTGTGAGTCGAAGCTGGGGGTGGGGTTCTACACTGCAAGCTCCATGAAGTGGGAGTTGGTGTGAGTAGGGCGGGAGAACAAGACCGTGCTCTCGCACTGTCAATGTTCAGTAGGGCTGAGTTGCTCTTTGAAGAAGTTCTTTCTACTTCTGTATCACGGGTTGAGAAATAAGAGATATAACTGTTTCTCTGGTCTACGGAGCTTCTACGCTCATTTTTTTGAATCGCCGCTCATTGAGCTATTACTCGTGTCACTTCTTAGTTTTTATAATAACTTTGCACTAGTTTTATCATAGCACTAATTATTATTTACTGTTTTTAGCAATTAGATTGCCTTTGTTACAACACTCCAGTATTTTTAGTTATTGTTTTTCACTTTTGAGCGGTTTTTTTTTCCGGAGCTCGCGCAAAACACGTCTGCACTCTCCGGCTTACTGTCACGAATCTGCCATTTTATGAACTATAAGGATTTCGAGGCTCAAGACTATTATTCCCGTTCTAAGCCTGTGTCTCATGAAGCGAATAAAAGATTGTAATCGCTGTACTATTTTCTTGTGTTACATGATATAGGATTCCGGGATTATTAATTTTAAACAAATTTAAAATTTATGTTATCCAGCCCAACAGCATTTTACTAAAAATTAAACATATATTTCAGGACTTCATAGTTATTGACACATCTGATGAAGTTTTACATTTCCTAAACGATTTTCTTGAAAACACCTATACCTTATTCGCATCTTTACATCAACTTTTTATTTCCTAAACTATTTTCTTTAAACCCTTAAACCTCCTTCGCGCCTTTTATTATGATATATTCTGTACACCTTTTGAAATTTTCTTATAAATAATCATTTAATCTTTTTCATTTGGACATTTTCATCGTCGTAGTTCAATTTTTATTTTGTCCTTTCATGTGCCTTACATATTAATTTTATATCATTATACTCTGATTCACGATAACGTTCTCATAAAAAATAATGCCATATGGGCTCAAATTACATAATTCTTAACACTACGAAAGTATGTCGGTTGTTTTAATTTGATGTGCTCGAAAGTAATTATAAGTTGACCAACTCGAATATTTGGGTGCTCAGATGACAAGTTGTATCATCGTTGTAAGGTATAAATTCAACCGCGAGGCGATTTTCAAAATGGTTTCTTTAAATACGAAACTCTTTGCCAGTATTTCATCTGGTGCAGTATTATATGAGCCGGAATCAGGGCCACCTCGGTTAAAACGGTATGCTCCTTTTAACACCTGAGAAGATTCTATTCAAGTTTAAATTAATTCCTACAAAGTTTGTTGCTATGTTTTAGCTAACCCTACAAGAATATCAACGTTTACATATCCGAACTTCATCTGAAGGTATGGTACTTAAATTGTTTTTTGCCCTTTTTTTTTAAATTTTTTTTCTGAATGCACAACATTTGAAGAATATTGCGTTAAAATTTTATATTCATCCTCTAAAACTTCCGAAGTTATGGTTTAACGTAGGTGTGTTAGCTCGTTTTGTATGCTATTTTTTCGGTGCCCAAAACTTTAAAACGCTCTCCTGAAAAGTTGAAATTTCAAAGTCGGTGAGATCGATTCTGCAAAATCTACTTAACGAATCGTTTTGAAATACTGACGTCGAGTTTTATTTTTTTGCTGATCATTTTTCATTTTATAATAACTAATATATCGAATTTTTAGGCTAAAATCACGTTTTTGACTTTAAAGTGTTACTAAAAATCCAAAAATTTTATAAAAAAAAACTCAACGTAGTTACCTCTAGAAACATATTAACTAATAAACAATTTTTTTTTGGTTTTTTTTGATGATCCAGTAACGATGATGTTCACCGCAAACCCTTTTTTCTTGGAGGCGCTTTAAATGTTGTACTTTAATATGCTTATAAAATAATTGATCTAACATTAACCGTATCGCGTGATATCCAAAGTTTTTTATTGATAAAGAACTGTGCAACTGTGACCACCGAACCGCGTAGACGTGTCTTTTTGCTCGCCCTGCTGAAAGACTTCCAAAAATCTACAAAGTGACCACCAAAACTAAGAAAAATAGCGAAAAGACGCGGGCAGCAATGCCATATCCCAAGGTCAACATCTCCTTGTGATTAAAACTAAATTTAAAAACGATCTAGCTAATCAAATCAATTAAAAATGTCGAACGCAAATAAAATATTAACAAGTGCAACCGGTAAAGCCACGAAGCCAAGTCGCGATCGGCAACAAATACAACTAGACGAACGACGGCTGTCTTCTGCACGGAACAATGCTTACATTTCAATTGACTCATCGGAGGCAACAACAAAATTAACGTCACTGACCGCTACCGAAAGAGCCCGCTCACTGTCACCAGCGATTTTATGCTCAAGCAGCGCTGCCGTTACTCATTCGTGGAGTTCACAATGCCCGTCACCTCTCTCTCTCAACGATGCACCGACTACTTCGGCTTGTGCGCCCACCAGCACTGTACCCTCTCTTACTACAGCAACGTCAACGACAACAACAACTTTAACGTCTGCGGCTACCCAGTGGTCTATCTCAACACCACAAGTAAAACTTTGCTCTACTGACCCTCTTACGAATAATACTCTCGTACAGACGGGGATCGATCGGTATGTACAAATAAAAAGAAAGCTTAGTCCACAAAAAAACGTAAACTCAAATTGGCCAAAAGTACCAAAAACTTTAGGCAACACACGAACATCCGAAAACAGATTTGCCATACTTGGCGAGACCGAAGAAGACAAGGGTCAGGCGCCTCAAGTCATGAAAGCTGTAAAGCCACCGCCAATATATATTAGGAAACACAACAGTGTCGATCTGATTAATAAGCTTAAACAAGTAATCGGGCCTAACCACTTCTATATCTATATTAGAAACAAATCTTCAGGTTAACAACGAAGACAACTTCCGTTCTGTAACAAGATATCTCGACAATGAGCTTATAAATTACTACACTTACCAACTAAAAAGTAAGAAAGGCCTACAAGTTGTACTTAAAGGTATAGAATCGACTGTTGCGGTAGCAGAAATAGCTGAAGGCCTCACGGAAAATGGCTTCGACGTTAAGCACATCGTAAACATAGTGAACAGGGATAAAATTCCCCAACCACTGTTTAAGATTGAGCTGGCCCCAGAGACGAAACCTCTAAAGAAAAATGCAGTGCATCCTATTTACAATCTGCAATATCTCCTTCACCGAAGAATCACCGTAGAGGAACCGCATAAGCGGAACGGCCCCGTACAGTGTACAAACTGCCAGGAGTTCGGGCATACAAGAACCTACTGCACCCTGCGTCCAGTTTGTGTCGCCTGTGCAGATTTGCATTGCATCGAAGCATGCCTGGGAAACAAAGAAGACCCTACTCTGAGGAAATGCAGTAATTGTGGGGGAAATCATACTGCCAACTACCGGGGCTGCCCCGTCTACAAAGAACTCAAGAGCCGCCTAAACCAGAGACGCAGTAATCCACTCGCGGCTCAACACTCTGCCCAACCAAACATCTTCACCCCAACAACAACCACTCCTGGTGTCTCCTTTGCCAACGCACTCCGCTACCCTGGAATCTCACAAACATCTACCGCCCAACCTGCAGCATTGCGTCCACAGCCACCCATATCAAACCTAAATGATTTTCCGCTCTTAAGCCAAAATGGCCAAACAACAAGTCAACCTTCTACGCAGCAAAACCAAACTCTTCCCCCACAAACACTTAGCGGTCTAGAATCTACACTAGCTACTCTTGCAAACGTCATGATGACGATTCAAAGTTCCCTTCAAGAACTACTGCGAAACCAGAGTCTTCTAATGGAACTGCTGATCAAACAAAAGTCTGTATAAATGGACTCCTTAAGAATATGCTTCTGGAACGCAAACGGCGTTTCCCGGCACAAAAACGAACTCCTACAGTTCCGAAACAGCCACAATATCGATATCATGCTACTTTCTGAAACCCATCTAACTAATAAAAACTACTTCCATATCATCGGATATATATTCCACGCGACCAACCACCCGGACGGTAAAGCACACGGAGGTACCGGTATACTCATAAAACAACGCATAAAACATCATCCCTTGGAGACATTCGCTTCTAACTACCTGCAGGCCACATCCCTACGTATAAACCTAATTGGCGGCCCACTTACCCTATCCGCCATATATTGCCCCCACGCTTCAGTATTGCAGAAAATGAGTTTATGAATTTCTACAACTCACTAGGACGCTGCTTTATAGCTGCCGGTGATTACAACGCAAAGCATCCCCACTGGGGATCTCGTCTTAACAACCCCAAAGGCCGCCAATTATACAACGCTATTATCACTCCTGGTAATGCGCTTGACTTTGTCTCACCAGCTAGGCCTACATACTGGCCCACAGATCCAAATAAACAACCTGACATTATCGATTTCGCTGTTATTAGAAGAGTCTCGCACAGGCTGATAAACATAAAAACCTTAGAAGAGCTCACATCGGACCATTCGCCAGTTCTCCTCTGTCTATCTGAACAGCCGCAGCTTCTGGAACGCCCCCAACATCTAACATCAAACAAAACAAACTGGCTGAAGTACAAAAAATATGTAAGTGCACACATCGAACTTGATCCTGAAATTTCCTCTGAATCTGACATTGACAAGTCGCTTAAACACCTCACGGACGTAATGTCCTCTGCCGCCAAACATTCTACGCCAGAACCCTCATCCACAAACCCGCTAAGAACTGGACGCTCAAGTATCCAGATCGAGTCTCTCCTACTTGAAAAACGTAGACTTCGCAGAGACTGGCAGACTCATCGGTCCCCAGCTACTAAGAAAAGACTTAATGAAGCATCTCGAAAATTGTCGAAGGCCCTCTCTACCGAAAAGAACCAGGCCCAACGGGCCTACATTGCGAAACTGTCCCCGACGGGTAATAAATTCCCACTATGGAGAGCGCATCCAAACATGCAGCCACCAATAGATCCCGATTGGCCAATTCGATCACAAACAGGTGCCTGGGCGCGCAGTGACGAAGAAAGAGCTAACACCTTTGCCCATCACTTGGAAAACGTCTTCAAGCCCCACCCGCCATCCAACCAATTCACTCTACCGAATGTCTCGCTAGCGTCGCCGTCCTCCCCAGTTACCCTTGAAACCAGCACAATACTTAAGGCTATTAAAGAACACATAAACCCAAAAAGGGCTCCTGGTCACGATTTTATTTCTCCAAAAATGATAATTGAATTACCTGCATGCGCAGTCAGATGCATCGCATTTATATTTAACTCAATATTGAAATGGGGCTACTTTCCTGACCAATGGAAAAAGTCTGTCATTACAATGATCCCGAAGCCAGGAAAAGACAAATCCCAGCCTTCCTCGTACCGGCCCATCAGTCTGCTCCTATGTCTATCAAAGCTATTTGAAAAACTGCTTCTTGTTCATCTAGTAACACATCTTCAAAACAACAGAACGATCCCTCTGCACCAATTCGGATTTAGGGAAAAGCATGGAACTATCGAACAGGTAAACCGCTTAACGTCTGAAATTCGCACGGCTTTCGAACACAAGCAATATTGCAGTGCCTTATTTCTGGACGTATCACAGGCATTTGATCGCGTCTGGATCGACGGTCTGGTATACAAAATCAAAACCCTCCTACCAGAAAACACTCACAAGTTGCTTGAGTCATACCTCAGAAACAGAGTTTTCACCGTGAGATGTAAAACCTTTACTTCAACCATCCGTAACATCGAAGCTGGAGTACCCCAAGGAAGTGTGCTTGGACCAATCTTGTACATCCTTTACACGGCAGACATTCCAACAAGCCGCCAGACCCTCATCTCAACCTTTGCTGACGACACTGCTATTGTCAGCCGCTCGAAATGCCCAAAAACAGCTACAGCCCATTTAAAAGAACAGCTGTAGAAAAATGGCTCGCAGACTGGCGTATCAAAGTCAATGAGCAAAAGTGTAAGCACATTACATTTACACTAAACTTGTCGAAATGCCCACCACTGACGCTAAACAACAAGCCGGTTCCACAAGCAGACGAAGTCACCTATCTCGGCATACACCTAGACAGGAGGCTTACCTGGAGAAAGCATATAGAAGCAAAGAAGACCCATTTAAAACTAAAGGCCAGCAGCCTGCACTGGCTCATGAACTACCGCTCCCCCCTTCCACTCGAATATAAAGTACTACTGTATAACTCGTGCTTAAAGCCGATCCGGACCTACGGTTCCGATCTCTGGTGAAACGCAAGCAGCAGCAATATAGAAATTATTCAAAGAGTACAATCAAAGACCCTACGAACAATAACTGGAGCCCCCTGGTACATCCGCAATGCAAACATCCAGAGAGACCTGGATATAAATCCCGTAAAAGAAGAAATTGTTTCCAGAAAAATTAAATATGAAGCCAGATTATCAAATCACCCAAACCTGCTTGCCAGACAACTCAACCGGCTAAGCTATCATTCCCGTCTACAGCGGAATGATTTCCCATCCCTTTTTCAATAACATAAGTTAACGTAACATAGATTAAGATTTGAAAACTTATTGTTAGTCTCTTAAGTAATAGAGAAGATCCAATAAATAAGAACAAAGTATAAAAAAAAAAAAAAAAAAGAACTCTAAGATCGATCCCCGGTTCTAAAATGTAATCCTTCTTCCTTATTTCCTTGTTACAGGACTCTCGTCCCACTCTGACTCATCCGAACGCACCATGCCAGGTTTATCTTATGACTGCAGTTCTCTCTGCGTGCTGATCCCTGGTCGTTTTCGTGCTCTTTCTCCCGTCTCAACTATACAAGAACTGATCCCGGCCTCCTCGGCTTGGGATCCTTTTATCTTATATGTGAAGCTTCTCCTTTTCCTCAAATATAAGGTTCACGACATGCCGAATGTCCTGTATGACCTCTGCGCCATCGGTACATTTCTTTGTCTAGGTCCAAGGTCTTTGTTTTGTTTGTGTTTTTGTAGCCGGTGTTTTTTTTTGGCTGTATCTTCTGAAGGACTTCCAAGCTCTTAACCATTTTTTGAACTAGAAGGATTTAGAGGCTTAAGACTATTCAATGAAATCTTTCCGGGCTCTGAAAGCATGATCTTAAGAAAGAGCGGTCAACTGTCTCTTCGGAACCCTTCCGCCGGTGTCTCATTAAGTGAATAAAAGATTGTAATTTTCTTGAATTACCTGGAATAGGATTCTGGGATTAATTATTTTGATAAATTCTTTAAATCCCATATACCTCCTTCGCATCTTTTATGAAGATATATTCTGTACACCTTTTGAAATTTTCATATAAATAATCAAGTTTTAATCTTTCTAATTTGGACATATGTATATATTAAATATTGTCATGTTTACGCTGTGGCTCATCACAATTTAGTTTTTAACGAGACACATATAATATAATTAAAACCGGTTGGTTAGGAGACTCTCATTTAAATTCACTGTTCTCTGGACCTCGCCTGTATGAATATGTTATCTTCGTGTACAATAACAAGTTGACCAACTGGAATATTTGGGTGCTCAGATGTCTAGTTTTACCATCGTTGTAAATGCCACCGATAGGTAAACAGTAGCTCATCTGGAGCAGTCGACAGTCATAATCTAATTGATAGATGAGAAGGAGTCAGGGCAATCTTGCTTAAAGCGGTGTTTACCTTTTAACAGCTGAGAACATTCGATTCAAAAATATTGTTGATAAGAAGGTTTTTCTTTAAGTTTAGCTAGTTTCGTAGCAGCTCCTACAAAGTTTGTTGCGTTATCTTAGTACAACCTTTTCGGTAATCCACGGCGAGCAACAAGACTGCGAATGCACCCAAAAGTCCGTTAGATGACAGATCAGAAACTAGTTCAATAAGAACGGCATTTGTTGCAAAACAATATGTAAATGCGCCGCAGAAATCCACACTTGTCACCAGATCTCTCATTAGCTGCTGCATCTGACGAAATTTGAAATGAAAACAATGGATTCCTGCCCAAACAACCAGAAAGCTTTCCATCAAAGGTATGCTCTTCTTTAGCCAACCCTCTAAGAATTTCAACGGTTACATAAAGACTTCACATACTTGGCCTTAAACATTACATTCACAACCATTGCTCTTTTGCGTTCTTTTGTTGTTGATGATTTTAAATTAAATTAAGTCCATGTAGCCACTTGTTCGTAGAAATTTCACTGGTATGACAGCCTCCACTTCGTTGGATTGCACTTGTAATTCAAAGGTTCTACTTGCGACAAAGCAATTTTATTTTGTCGGATGGATACTCATCCATCGAAGTACTTTTTTTAAGTCCGTCCGGAACAAGATAATGCTAGCTTGGCCCCAGCTTGCTGTATGCTCGTTTCGATGCAGTACAAGGTCCATCAACTTTAGCTTGGACTGTTTGCCACATGTTTACAAAGCGAGGAATTTGTAATGTTGAAGTTCCTATTAGACTTTTTCTGATTTCATTTCATAATTTATGGCTTAAGGGAGGACTCATCCCAGTTTTTTTTTATAATTTAAAGTCTTCCAGAAGAATTTAGCCTCAAATGGTAACTAGACGCAATAATCCGCAATAAGACGCATCCAATACTGAACGCTTCGTGTGGGATTCATGAAAGCTAAATCATGGCGATATATTAAATAATCTTCTTTTGGCTGCCAAGATAAGCCAAGACCTTTTTTTATTTATTCGCCTTGACTGAGACATTCATTTGTACGCTAAAATTACTGTAAAACATTTTAGTTTTTAACTTCCTCCTTCTTTTCAAGAAGCAATTCCAAAGTGGCACAAAATAAAAGGTTATCAACGTAAAAAAAAACCTTAGCACCAATTGGAAACTCTTGTTTGAATAGCGTTGCAAGATGATGTAGACAACGAATTGCTAAGAAGGGTGCTGACGACAAATCATACGTGAGGTATTTTATTGATACATTTTGATCGGATCAGTTTGATTAGTTCTCCATGGTATTAAGTAAAACAAACTATCAAGGGAACTAATCATTATCTGACGATACATTTTACCCAAAGCTTTTCGAAAACCTTATTACAGCCCACTTAAAAAATCTTTGAAGATCAATTATATCTACATGTCAACATGGATTTAGAAGGCAAAGACCTACGACGACCAACCTCTTGAAACGAACGTCTTTTGTAATAAATGGCTTCAGAAAGAACATTCAGACTGACGTAGTTTACACTGACTTTAGTAATGCGCATGATTCTGTGAATCACTTGCACCTTGTACTAAAGCTAGAATTATTACGGTTTCCATATGACCTTCTAACATGGATCTTAAGTTGTCTAAGTGGTAGCACTTAACGAGTCCTCTTTAAAAGCCTTATCTGTAATTTGATCCGAGTGACTTCTGGCGTCCCACAAGGCCCAAGTAGTGTGTTGTCTGGAATCATGCATGTTGATGACCTTGACGTCTTCTGAACCCAAAACTTAAGTTTTGTGACCATATTACTTCTATGGTGAATAAAGCCAGGTGAGTTCTCGGATTTAGCAAAAGGAGGCTAAAATAATTCGATGATCCCTATGTCACAAAGACTTTATTCATTTATTTCGTCGGTTCAATTCGGGAATACTGTTTACCAGTTTGGCGTCTCCAGTATAGTGACATATAGACCGGATAGTGTCTGTGCAAAACAACTTTTTGTTATTTGCTGTACAGGGCCTTAACTGGGATGCCAACACAATATTACTATGCTACTCTAGTATACTTCTTCTAATTATCTGATTGGCTGATTGGCTGAGAACCAGGGCAGATCGTTGAGAAATAATGTAAAGAGAAGTGGACCGAGGTTGCTCCCTTGTGGGACGCCTGAAGTAACTCGATTCAAATTAGAGATACATCTTTTAACAAGGACTCATTGAGTCATTCCACTTAGATAACTTAAGATCCATGTTAGAAGACCACACGGAAACCTCAATAAGTTCAGCTTTAATTTAAGACTGTTTAGGGTGTTGAATTGTTTAAAAGAAAAAGAAAAATTCCAGCGCAAAACAAAAGCACGTTTTTTTACTGCGAAGAGCGAATGTGTTTCTTCTTAATATTTTTGATATTAATTATGATAAGTTTTATTTTAACTTTTATTATCTGGATAAATAACAGAAAAATCATCAAAAAAGATATTTTATTAATAAGTAATAAATCAGTGTTTCCTTAAAATAATGTTATTAATGCGGTTTCTTTAAAGGACTTCCAAAAACTCTTCACATTTTGTTGGAACTTGCTTCGATGTACGGCTCAATTTCAACCAAATTTTTAATTGGAAAAGTTTTTCTGTGTTACTTCGGCTTGTGACAAAATTTTTAATTGAATTCAGACATCTCATTTAAATAATTAGATGCCGATGGCAATACACTTACAATAAAATAAGCGCTTAAAAAACTTTTTAAACAAACTTACCTGATTTAGGTTGTCTTCGACAATGCTGATATAAGCTGCTTCAGCTAAAGCAAACACGTGAGGGGATAAATCTCCCAACTTGCACCTATGATATTCGGAAACATGTTGCTGAAAAATAAATTAAATAAAAATATTTATCAGGTATGTTCCACATAATTTTATAAAAGCATTGTTTCAAAAAAAAAAAAAAACAAATTTTTTTTCTGTTGGTTCGCCAAAATTGGACAATGCAGTAACTAGTAATACGCGAGAACAAATAAAGGTAACTGAAGCAACAAGTAGTATAACACATGTGCCTGACTCCAAAATTATTGAGGAGACGCACCGCTCAACAACGAAAGCCTTACTAACAGCGCTTGCGATAAAAGGGAGGAAACACTCGGATACCTACTCCAAAGGTTCTACCCAAATACCTTACAAATTGTAGGGTCTCCAGTTCAGAAACCTGTTCTGACACAAACATAAGATAATTTTAAAGGGACATTAAAATCTTTTAGAGATAGCCTTTTTTACTGTGACCACCGAACCGCGTAGACGTGTCTTTTTGCTCGCCCTGCTGAAAGACTTCCAAAAATCTACAAAGTGACCACCAAAACTAAGAAAAATAGCGAAAAGACGCGGGCAGCAATGCCATATCCCAAGGTCAACATCTCCTTGTGATTAAAACTAAATTTAAAACCGATCTAGCTAATCAAATCAATTAAAAATGTCGAACGCAAATAAAATATTAACAAGTGCAACCGGTAAAGCCACGAAGCCAAGTCGCGATCGGCAACAAATACAACTAGACGAACGACGGCTGTCTTCTGCACGGAACAATGCTTACATTTCAATTGACTCATCGGAGGCAACAACAAAATTAACGTCACTGACCGCTACCGAAAGAGCCCGCTCACTGTCACCAGCGATTTTATGCTCAAGCAGCGCTGCCGTTACTCATTCGTGGAGTTCACAATGCCCGTCACCTCTCTCTCTCATCGATGCACCGACTACTTCGGCTTGTGCGCCCACCAGCACTGTACCCTCTCTTACTACAGCAACGTCAACGACAACAACAACTTTAACGTCTGCGGCTACCCAGTGGTCTATCTCAACACCACAAGTAAAACTTTGCTCTACTGACCCTCTTACGAATAATACTCTCGTACAGACGGGGATCGATCGGTATGTACAAATAAAAAGAAAGCTTAGTCCACAAAAAAACGTAAACTCAAATTGGCCAAAAGTACCAAAAACTTTAGGCAACACACGAACATCCGAAAACAGATTTGCCATACTTGGCGAGACCGAAGAAGACAAGGGTCAGGCGCCTCAAGTCATGAAAGCCGTAAAGCCACCGCCAATATATATTAGGAAACACAACAGTGTCGATCTGATTAATAAGCTTAAACAAGTAATCGGGCCTAACCACTTCTATATCAATACCCTAAAAAGAGGAAACATATTAGAAACAAAACTCCAGGTTAACAACGAAGACAACTTCCGTTCTGTAACAAGATATCTCGACAATGAGCTTATAAATTACTACACTTACCAACTAAAAAAGGCTAAGAAAGGCCTACAAGTTGTACCTAGGTAAAGGTATAGAATCGATTGTGGGGGGGGTAGAAATAGCTTTGAAGGCCTCACGGAAAATGGCTTCGACGTTAAGCACATCGTAAAACATAGTGAACAGGGATAAAATTCCCCAACCACTGTTTAAGATTGAGCTGGCCCCAGAGACGAAACCTCTAAAGAAAAATGCAGTGCATCCTATTTACAATCTGCAATATCTCCTTCACCGAAGAATCACCGTAGAGGAACCGCATAAGCGGAACGGCCCCGTACAGTGTACAAACTGCCAGGAGTTCGGGCATACAAGAACCTACTGCACCCTGCGTCCAGTTTGTGTCGCCTGTGCAGATTTGCATTGCATCGAAGCATGCCTGGGAAACAAAGAAGACCCTACTCTGAGGAAATGCAGTAATTGTGGGGGAAATCATACTGCCAACTACCGGGGCTGCCCCGTCTACAAAGAACTCAAGAGCCGCCTAAACCAGAGACGCAGTAATCCACTCGCGGCTCAACACTCTGCCCAACCAAACATCTTCACCCCATCAACAACCACTCCTGGTGTCTCCTTTGCCAACGCACTCCGCTACCCTGGAATCTCACAAACATCTACCGCCCAACCTGCAGCATTGCGTCCACAGCCACCCATATCAAACCTAAATGATTTTCCGCTCTTAAGCCAAAATGGCCAAACAACAAGTCAACCTTCTACGCAGCAAAACCAAACTCTTCCCCCACAAACACTTAGCGGTCTAGAATCTACACTAGCTACTCTTGCAAACGTCATGATGACGATTCAAAGTTCCCTTCAAGAACTACTGCGAAACCAGAGTCTTCTAATGGAACTGCTGATCAAACAAAAGTCTGTATAAATGGACTCCTTAAGAATATCCTTCTGGAACGCAAACGGCGTTTCCCGGCACAAAAACGAACTCCTACAGTTCCTAAACAGCCACAATATCGATATCATGCTACTTTCTGAAACCCATCTAACTAATAAAAACTACTTCCATATCATCGGATATATATTCCACGCGACCAACCACCCGGACGGTAAAGCACACGGAGGTACCGGTATACTCATAAAACAACGCATAAAACATCATCCCTTGGAGACATTCGCTTCTAACTACCTGCAGGCCACATCCCTACGTATAAACCTAATTGGCGGCCCGCCATATATTGCCCCCACGCTTCAGTATTGCAGAAAATGAGTTTATGAATTTCTACAACTCACTAGGACGCTGCTTTATAGCTGCCGGTGATTATAACGCAAAGCATCCCCACTGGGGGGATTATCAACCATAAAGGCCGCCAATTATACAACGCTATTATCACTCCTGGTAATGCGCTTGACTTTGTCTCACCAGCTAGGCCTACATACTGGCCCACAGATCCAAATAAACAACCTGACATTATCGATTTCGCTGTTATTAGAAGAGTCTCGCACAGGCTGATAAACATAAAAACCTTAGAAGAGCTCACATCGGACCATTCGCCAGTTCTCCTCTGTCTATCTGAACAGCCGCAGCTTCTGGAACGCCCCCAACATCTAACATCAAACAAAACAAACTGGCTGAAGTACAAAAAATATGTAAGTGCACACATCGAACTTGATCCTGAAATTTCCTCTGAATCTGACATTGACAAGTCGCTTAAACACCTCACGGACGTAATGTCCTCTGCCGCCAAACATTCTACGCCAGAACCCTCATCCACAAACCCGCTAAGAACTGGACGCTCAAGTATCCAGATCGAGTCTCTCCTACTTGAAAAACGTAGACTTCGCAGAGACTGGCAGACTCATCGGTCCCCAGCTACTAAGAAAAGACTTAATGAAGCATCTCGAAAATTGTCGAAGGCCCTCTCTACCGAAAAGAACCAGGCCCAACGGGCCTACATTGCGAAACTATCCCCGACGGGTAATAAATTCCCACTATGGAGAGCGCATCCAAACATGCAGCCACCAATAGATCCCGATTGGCCAATTCGATCACAAACAGGTGCCTGGGTGCGCAGTGACGAAGAAAGAGCTAACACCTTTGCCCATCACTTGGAAAACGTCTTCAAGCCCCACCCGCCATCCAACCAATTCACTCTACCGAATGTCTCGCTAGCGTCTCCGTCCTCCCCAGTTACCCTTGAAACCAGCACAATACTTAAGGCTATTAAAGAACACATAAACCCAAAAAGGGCTCCTGGTCACGATTTTATTTCTCCAAAAATGATAATTGAATTACCTGCATGCGCAGTCAGATGCATCGCATTTATATTTAACTCAATATTGAAATGGGGCTACTTTCCTGACCAATGGAAAAAGTCTGTCATTACAATGATCCCGAAGCCAGGAAAAGACAAATCCCAGCCTTCCTCGTACCGGCCCATCAGTCTGCTCCCATGTCTATCAAAGCTATTTGAAAAACTGCTTCTTGTTCATCTAGTAACACATCTTCAAAACAACAGAACGATCCCTCTGCACCAATTTGGATTTAGGGAAAAGCATGGAACTATCGAACAGGTAAACCGCTTAACATCTGAAATTCGCACGGCTTTCGAACACAAGCAATATTGCAGTGCCTTATTTCTGGACGTATCACAGGCATTTGATCGCGTCTGGATCGACGGTCTGGTATACAAAATCAAAACCCTCCTACCAGAAAACACTCACAAGTTGCTTGAGTCATACCTCAGAAACAGAGTTTTCACCGTGAGATGTAAAACCTTTACTTCAACCATCCGTAACATCGAAGCTGGAGTACCCCAAGGAAGTGTGCTTGGACCAATCTTGTACATCCTTACATTGTACATTCCAACAAGCCGCCAGACCCTCATCTCAACCTTTGCTGACGACACTGCCATTGTCAGCCGCTCGAAATGCCCAAAAACAGCTACAGCCCATTTAAAAGAACACCTGGTAGCTGTTCCCCATCCCTTTTTCAATAACATAAGTTAACGTAACATAGATTAAGATTTGAAAACTTATTGTTAGTCTCTTAAGTAATAGAGAAGATCCAATAAATAAGAACAAAGTATAAAAAAAAAAAAAAAAAAAGAGATAGCCTTTTTAATATCTTCAAAACAAAACAAAACAACAAAAAGTAACTGAATCGCCTCTAAATGTCCAATGGAAATCTAAAAATTCATTTGAAGTTGTGAGCAGGTGTTAGTTTGCAAATCGCGCATGCACCGAACTTTATAGTAGTCTGTAACGAACTGATTTTCAAGGTCTGCTCGCTACGAGTATTGTGCGGCTAGCTCAGAATATGTGTGTGGTTCGTCCCACCAAATTTATATAAACGTGACCGCCCGATTTTCTAGTGAGAACGCACAGAATGTTAGGATGTTTATACTAGGATCTTTATTCGCCGACTTGTCCCACGGCCTGGGACTAATGGTGACAGAGGGTTGTCTCAACGCCTTCCCTGATGGATTGCGGCTGCTCCACCGTCGCTCTCCGCTGCCTCGTTGCTCGCTGCTCCGGAATGAGGGCCTCGGGGTATGAGGGTCTAGGGATGCGTTACCGTTCCCAGACTAGGGTGAACAGGCACTGGGCTCTCTAAGCGTACGCCTTTCGCAGCCACAGCCCCCTGTCCGTGGATCTGTCCCGGCCGGTCACACCAGACGCCTACACAGTTTCTACCTGACGGTTCAGGCATACGCCGGAAGGCCGCCAATGCAGTCCCTGTGGCAGGACGCTAGGTTCAAGACGAACGCTTCCGCCCTCGCCTCTTAGCCGCGGACTGGATACGTCGGAGTATGGCTTGGTTGCCGCTGGGTCTGCGATGACTGCTCGTCGTTTCTCGTGTCCTCGATGTCCTTGCTCTGCTCACGGCTCCGTAGTCTGCGTGCTCCTGTGAGACAAGGTGCAGCAGGTCTTTGGCTTTCGGGATTCGGTCAGCTGCCTGTCTAGGACTCTGGCGGTGAACTACTGTGCTCTTGACGCATACGCCTCTCGAGACACCCGTGGTTCGGACGCGCGTCCTTCTTGGCTAGTCGCACCAGGGCCTGCACAATTCTCGCCTGCCGGTTCAGGCGTACGCCGGAATTCGCGCTTCAACTGGTTCTGGACAACTTCCCTTCCGAGCCCACGGTTCTGTGTCGAAGGACTCTTTTTATTCAACTCTGTCAGACTCGCCGAGCAATACGCCAAGCTCAAATCGCGACAAGAATTAGAACAAAGCGGCTGGACTTAGCCGCGTGATGCCTTAAGCACCTCAGCTACCTGTTTCTCAGCTCGGAGACTTCGACTCGGCTCCTTGTTGACTCAGCGCGGCTCTGCTTCCTCCTGATGTTAACTTGACTTGTGTTGTTCACTGATCTGCTGCTTGTCTATTGATCTTGCTGGATTGACTCCTTGTGATCGACTGATCCCGATTCCTGCGCTCGGCCTGCTTATATAGGCCGGTGTATCCCGTTAATTCTCGGCTTCTCCTTTTTCGTCTTTGCGCACGGCACTAAACTAGGGTGCAAAGTCCGCCGCCTTCTACAGTTACTCCTTCTCTCCAAACTCTCTCTCTTCTTTCTCTCCAAACTGTCTCCAGCTGTATTCTCCAAACTCTCTTCTCGTTCTCTCCAAACTCTCTCCAGCTGTATTCTCCAAACTCTCTTTTCCCACAGTGCCGTTACTACGCGCATTCACAGCGTATCCAGCAACTGAAAAGCTTTCCAGATCTTCGCCTTAATTTGTGCGGAGTTATTTAACTCCTCACATTCTCCCCTTTCTTCGGGAACGAAATAAGACTTGCACCTCTTCTGAGTTCCTCTTCGCTGAGTTCTCTCGATCCTCTGTTCCGGTTCGCTGATGATAGTCCTCCTTCCCTCGACGTCGCTTCTTCTCGTTCAAGACAGTTCCCGCCCCAAGATGTTTCCCCCATAGACTTGATTTTCTTCTCTCCGGCTGTCTTCCTTGTAAATTCTGGTAGCCTTCGAGTCCTCTTGCTCCTCCAAATAGTTCCCTCGAAATTTTCAATAGTAAGTTTTTTTTCCTTTCTTCCTCCACTTTCACCCTTCTCACTTTTTACTCTCTCTTTTAGCCTTTTCTTCCTCCAGTCGCCCTTGGCCGTAGGGCCTCGATGTCGTGAACGGGAAGACCGATGCTTTTTTTTGTTTTTGTGTTATTTATTTGCTCGTATTGTGCGCGTTTGTTATATTTGCTGTGCCAGGGTTTTCTATGTTTGTATATGTTATGTTTTTATTTTCTTATTTATTATTATTATATCTTCTTTTTTTTTTAAATCACTCGCATCGCATTGTTACCTACGGTGCAGCTCTGCTGTGCCGTCTCTCCCCCTTCTTCGGCAGCCAAAGATTTAGCCAGATCTAATCCGTATAAAGTCTACCGACGCTACGGATTTGCAGTTGCTGCTCTTATTGTATAAACATATTACACGCGGCGTATAGGCGGATGACTCTGGCGTATGCCCGTCGCTGAATCCGACTGCCTCTTTAGGTTTTTATGCAACCTTTCTTTTCCTTAGGTACCCTATTTATGCGGCGTATAGGCGGATAGGGACTCGGGTGTAAGCTCGAGGCTGAATCTGTCTGCCTCGTAGTCGGGGTCCCTAGCATACTTTTCCATTCATATCCTTGTGTCTTATCCTTGTGATTGTCCTTTCTGCGTGGCGTATGGATGACTCTCGCTTCGGCCTGACGCCTAATCCTGTTGCCTCGTAGTCTGGATCAATGTGAAATCCTTGTCCTAGTCCTCCGATGTGTCCTCCGTCTGCTCTTTTGTCGTTTCTGGTTGTTGCTGCTTAAGCTCGCCAACGTAAACCGTCCGCTCTTTCTTTGAATGTGTATGCCGTATTTTGCAGATTACTGGAGAGATATATCCATCCTTTCCCCATTTCTGTTTAGATGCTGGTTCTCACCGACTGGACAGTCACGTTTTGGGCGCCAGATGTAACGAACTGGATTTTATGGTTTGCTCGCTACGAAGTTCGTGCGGCTAGCTCAGTAGATTGTGCGTTCGTCCCACCTAATTTATATAAACGTGACCGCCCGGTTAACAGTAACAACACTTCAGAATTCAGTTAAAGAGGAGTTTATTTGTGGCTCTGGTTTACAATGCTTGCGTATATCTTGTGCTGGTGATGCTCCTGCGACGCCGCTCGGTGATTCCTCGCTGCTAGTGGTCCTGGCCGCTCCGAGCACTTTCGCTGCCACTCGTAGACGAGGGACTGGAGTTGGACTGTTGGGCTTAGGGAAGCGTCACCGTTCCCAGACTAGGGTGAACAGGCACCACGCTCGCAAGACCTTCGTCATGCCAGCCGCAGCTTCCTGTCCCTCGCTCTGTCTCGGCCGGTCCCGCTAGACGCTTACTCAGTTTCCTTTGACGCTCCGGTACTACGGCCAGATTACGTCAGCAGTACCTGTAGCTAACGCCCAGAGAAAGACGAACGTTCCACCCTGGCCTTCTCTCCCGACTGTTGCGATCGTACCTGAGGCTTGGTTCTTGGCGCGGTCCCTGGCTGCTTGTCCTCGTCGTCGTCCTGCGCGACTGTCTGCGGCGTTGTTCCACGTTGCTCACTTGAAGTCCGTTGCTCGTGCTCTTCACTCTGCTGGTGGTGATGTGCCGTGCCAAGTCTGCCTATAACCGGTGCAACTGATCGGTATTACGGCCGACGCAGCTGGACTAATTGGTATTACAGCCAATGTAGCCGGACCAGTCGGTATTATAGCCAACTTAGTCGCACCCAGTTAGACAAATCGGTATTTCAGCCAATGTAGCCGGACTAGCCTGATCGGTATTACAGCCAACGCAGCTAAGCTGACCGGAATTACAGGCAACGTAGCCGGACTAGTCGGTATTACAGCCGGCACAGCTAGCCTGATCGGTATTACAGCCAACGCAGCTAAGCTGACCGGTATTAAAGCCAATATAGTCCGTTATTACAGCCAACCTTGATATCCTGCAGACCTAGCCGTGTGTTGCCTTTAAGAACCTCAGCCACCTGTTTCTCAATTCGGTAACTTGCTTGGTCCCAAACGTCTCGACGTAGCGATCTTGCTCCCGGCTGGTTTTTACGGTTGTATATCCCTGACTTTGACTTTTACTAGACGTTGTTCACTCGCGGTTGGATGCTTGATGACTCCATGTGATCGACTGATCCCGCTTCCTGCGCTCGGCCTGCTTATATAGGCCGGTGTATCCCGTTAATTCTCGGCTTCTCCTTTTTCGTCTTTGCGCACGGCACTAAACTAGGGTGCAAAGTCCGCCGCCTTCTACCGTTACTCCTTCTCTCCAAACTCTCTCTCTCCTCGGTTTCTCCAAACACTCTCTCTTCTTCTCCGGTGAAGAAGTAAGATGCATTTTGTGCTAATGAAGTAAGTATTTCTCTGTCTGGAATAAAGCTTTTTTGGTCCTTCTGCGCGTGTCAGGTATTTTAGTGTCTGAGAGTGGGGAGGGGTACAGTGCCACCGAACAGGTTTTAAATTGTTTAATTTCAGTGTTATTATCTACAACTTGACTTTTGTCACCCATAAAAACATAACCACACAACCTTATAGTCGTCTTTTCGCATGATACCATGTATTAAGGGCAGGGGGCCATTATGTCATCACGTAAAGCATCCCATAAATAGTATATTTCCAACACCATTTACAACAATGTTTAACAATCAGCACGTAAAGCATCCCAAGCATTTCCAACACTAGTTTACTCGACTCTTTTGAATTGCGATTTCCATTATCGGTCAGATTCACCACATTATCTACAATATCTACAGATAATTTTTTAGTGTACTGCCAGCAAAAAAGATATGTTTTTTTTTCTAAGTTTCATCGAAATAGATTTAAAACTACGGGACTAGATTGCGTAGAAACGTATAGGCGGACGCCGCCCCTGTTCTGAATTCCGATTGATTTAGGTCAACATGACAGAGAATTTTTAAAAGTTGCATTGATAAGCAACTTGCTTCTACTAAAATAATTAATCCCTATTAGAAATATAAGTTTTTTGGGAAAACATCGCCTAATTTATTGTGAAAACTACACCAACTCTTTTTTCTAGCAAAGGAAGTGCTAATTTATCTTTATTTATATGTGATAACGTTAGCTAGTACTGACTTTTTTTGAAGTTCGAAAAAAGTCTTGCACTTTGGTATCGCAGATAGTTAAATCAAAGTTCTGTGAAGTACTGCAACAAAAATAAAACAAAATGAGAAAATCACGCGGAGTTTCATGGCCTACCACTTGCCCAACTGACCAGGGGAGCAGCTGTGAATCGCACGATTCGCGAAAAGGTAAACTTGAGATATGAAAATCTGATAAAAGTTAAGGGAATAAAGTAAAATATAATTTTGTGATTTTGTGTAATGAAGAAAGTATTATTTTTTTTTAAAAGCGGCAGAGAGTCTGCTCGCTACGAGATTCGTGCGGCTAGCTCAGAAAATTGTGTGTTCGTCCCCCCAAATTTATATGTCGTGACTGCCCGCAGATCAATGAGAAAACCGTTGGTTTATTCTTGTGCTCGTTAGTACACCGGTATGTGGGTTTGGGCTGGTCCTGTTTTTGTCCCGCGTTGATTCCACTGGCCACTTGTATCGTTTGTCCTGAACTGCTGACCCGTTGACCTTTGTGTCTCGGGAATGCTCGTAGCGATTCGCCTCCGCTCGCTTGTCGATGCATTCACTCGAGGTCGCTTGTCGCGCCTTGGACTCGCAGAGAGATCAGCCTTGTGGGCTTAGGGAAGCGTCACCGTTCTCAGACTAGGGTGAACAGGCATTGCTCTCCAGGACGACGCCTTTCGAGACAATGTCGCCTGTCCCTTGCTCTGTCCCGTACGGTCCCACTAGGATTTCGCTTAGTTCGCGCTGACAGTCCGGAGCTAACGCCAGGAGGCTGCCTAGCACTTCACTTCACTTTACGCCTAGCGTGGACGAACGTTCCACCCTGCCTCTCCCTATTGCTTGTCGTCCGTGAAGTTCCTGCGCTCCCCTAATGAGCTCAGCGCTGCGTTCGTATCGGGGCAGCCTTTGACGTCTGCTATCTTTGATATCAATGTCCTCTGCTTTGCTTCTATGACGACCGCCGTTCCGGGACTTTATGAACCGTTGGGATCGTCCAGGACAAACGCCTCTTGAATACCTCAACGGACGAATGCTCGCCCTTCCCGGCTGGTAGTGAGGTACTCTGCCACTCGGCGTGTTGGTAGGTAGTGGTCTTCGGGACTTCGTCGGTAACGAAGGTTCTCCAACACCTCTTGAAACCTTTAATTGATCGACCGCTCGTCCTTCGCGCCAGGTCCGGCTCAGTCGAGCACGGCACACTGGGTCTTAAACAACCTTCCTCCCCGAGCTCACGGTTTTTAGTCGCAGGACTCTATTGCTCTACTCTGACAGACCCGCCGGGCAATACGCCAGGGTGTGGTCGTGTCAAGGTTGAAAGCAAATCGCCTTAGCCGTGTGATGCCTTCCGGACCTCAGCTACCTGTGTCTCGATTCGATTCCTGGTGTCCCATCCCGAACTTCTCGACGTAGCGATCTTGCTCCTGGTAGGCTTCCCACGGCGCTACTTCCGACGATGGTATCTGCTGTTGCTGCCACTAGTTGACTTGGTTCTTTGACTTTCGTAATTAACTGATCTTGGTGGATTGAATCCTTGCGATCGACTGATCCAGCTTCCTGCGCTCCGCCTGCTTATATAGGCCGGCGTATCCCGTCAATTCTCGGCTTCTCCTTTTTCGTCTTTGCCAACGGCACTATACTAGGGTCCAAAGTCCGCCGTCTTCCTTGTCTCCAAACTCTCTCCAGCTGTATTCTCCAAACTCTCTCCAGCTGTATTCTCCAAACTCTCTCCAGCTGTATTCTCCAAACTCTCTCCAGCTATATTCTCTAAACTCTCTCCAGCTGTATTCTCCAAACTCTCTCCAGCTGTTCTCTCCAAACTCTCTCCAGCTGCATTCTCCAAACTCTCTCCAGCTGTACTCACCAAACTCTCTTTTATTTGTGGGGAGTTATTTAACTCCTCACATTCTCCCCTTCCTTCGGGAACGAAATGAGACTACCACCTCTTCTCCGGCTGTTATCTTGGAGTTCTCCCTAGTTCCACTGCTCCGGATCGCTGATGTTGGACCTCCTTCCCTCGACGTCGCTTCTTCTCGTTCTATACAGCTCCCGTCCCCAGATGTTTCACCCATAGACTTGATTTTCTTCTCTCCAGCTGTCATCCTTGCAAATCCTTGTAGCCTTCGAGTCCTCTTGATCTTCCAAATGGTTCCCTCGACGCTCACAGCTCGTACCCGCCCAAGATGTTTCCCCCTTGACGTTTCGCGTTCTAGGTATCTCCTTTCCTTCACTGTCTGGTCACTCTACCGCTTTACCGATCGGATTTTCAGCCGATCTTGATAATTAGACTTAGCGCAGCGTTGCCATCCGGTGGTAGCGATGTTTTGTAGTATGACCATTCCTGTGCCAACATTTCCAATGTTCTGTAAGTCCAACGATTGCCACTTATCGTTTAATGACCATCGATTGGCTACTAATCGAGGCGCCCCTTCCTTAGATCGAAGTGATGCAGCAAAATTCTTACACTTTGGTGAGCATTTCAGACTTTCTTTGGTTTTCCTTTTCTTAATTTCTCTTTATGCCCTTCAGTTGCCCTTTCCAGGCTCAGCCACTCTTTCGCTGAGCTGGCGCAGCGAGGAAGTCAATCCCATAGCTTGGCATCGTCATTCTCCCCGGCATCAGGTAAGTAATATGATTTTTTTTTTTTTAATGTGTTTCCTCGCATGTGTGTACTTATATTTTGCCCTTTTTATACCCTTGCAGAGGGTATTATAATTTTGGTCAAAAGTGTGCAACGCAGTGAAGGAGACATCTCCGACCCTATAAAGTATATATATTCTTGATCAGGATCACCTCCTGAGTTGATATAGCCATGTCCGTCTGTCCGTCTGTCTGTCCGTCTGTCTGTCCGTCTGTCTGTTTTCTACTAGGTCTCAGTTTTAAAGATATCGAATTGAAACTTTACACACAGCAACGCAGTGAAGGAGACATCTCCGACCCTATAAAGTATATATATTCTTGATCAGGATCACCTCCTGAGTTGATATAGCCATGTCCGTCTGTCCGTCTGTCTGTCCGTCTGTCTGTCCGTCTGTCTGTCCGTCTGTCTGTCCGTCTGTCTGTCCGTCTGTCTGTCCGTCTGTCTGTTTTCTACTAGGTCTCAGTTTTAAAGATATCGAATTGAAACTTTACACACAGCCTTCGATCCTTTGCACGCAGTATATAAGTCGGAACGGCCGGGATCGGCCGACTATATCCTATAGCTGCCATATAACTGATTGATCGGAAATGCCATAACTTTGGTGTTTGTTAAGTTAGAAAGTTGGTATTTCCTATGTATTTTATATTTGGCCAATCAATTCGACCTACCAAATTTCTGGTATCGACCTACCAAATTTCATAAGGATCGGCCGACTGTATCCTATAGCTGCCATATAACTGAACGATTGGAAATGCCATAACTTTGGTGTTTTTAAAGTTAGGAAGTTGGGATTTTTTTATGAGTATTAAGAATGCATCATATGAATAATTTTGGAGAATATAATTTACAGACTATTCTGCAAGGGTATATCAACTTCGGCTCCGCCCGAAGTTAGCTTTCCTTTCTTGTTTTTCTTTTAGATTGCTGGTGCCGACGATGTATGCCCCTCATCTTCTTTTCAGCCACCTCTCCGTCTCTAGATCAATAAGTTTTTTTTTTCGTTTGTTTATGTTTGTGTGTTTCAATCTTACTGGGCAAATACACGGACGCCGGCTACCCCTAATCTCACCCGGAACCTCCGCCTGCCTTGGGTGACCATGACACACCGCCTTCCTCACTTCCGCCGTGCCGTCTGTGACTCCTCTTTTCCTTCCGGCCAATCGCCTCGATCCAACTCGCGCCAACCGCCTTGCTCCGGAGCTGACACTTGTCGCGTAAATAGTGGTTGCGGCGCCGAGTGTTGCCCCTGCA
Source organism: Drosophila kurseongensis (assembly GCA_018153305.1). Classification (NCBI taxonomy): domain Eukaryota; kingdom Metazoa; phylum Arthropoda; class Insecta; order Diptera; family Drosophilidae; genus Drosophila; species Drosophila kurseongensis. The sequence continues at coordinate 4,143,439 of JAECXX010000120.1, forward strand.
GAGGAGGTCGACGGTTGGCCTCGGGCTCGGGCCACACCTCCGTTCCCTTCTCCAGTCGCTCCTCCTGGGGTGTTGCCACCTTCGGTGTGGATGGCTCTGTACTCGGCGTCGGTGGAGCCCACGCGTCCGGCCGGCCTCTCCTTCGGGGATCCCGAGGGTTCACCTTGGGAACCCCTAATTCCAAAATCCGCGGCTCCTCTCCTGCTGCCTCCGTCGCCGGTCCCTCCGGCCACGTCCACACGACCGATTGCTGCCGCCAACGCACACCCTCGGCCACGAACACCCGGTTGCTGTGGCTGACGTGGGCCGCCGGTACGTCGGTTCGCACCGTCGTCGTCTCCTCGGTCGCAAAGGGTTGAGCTTCCGGCGACTTCGGACGGGGCTCAGGTTGGTGATACCGCGGAGTAGGTGGTCGGGATGGCTGCCACGGAGGCGTGGCCATCGGTGCTCCTCCCTCGCTCGTCGGGTCCTCGCCGTCGTGCCACATTGGTTCGTAGCGGGGATTCGGTGGTACCTCCGGCAACCACCTTGGCGGAGACGGCACCCAGACGTCGTCCTCGTCCTTCCGGCCCGGACTGCTCTCCTCGGCCGTGTATCGGGGCGTTGGTGGGACCTCCCACAGCCGCTGCTCGTCCTCCTCCGCCTCCTGCAACTGGGCGTGCCAACGAATTGCTGCCTCCACATGGTGGCGGTGCAGCTTGGCCTTTTGCTCCTGCTCCTGCTGCCGCTCAGTTGGGTTCCGGCCTCCGGACCTCGTGTGGCCCGGCAGCTCACCTCGTTGTGGCCCTTCGGCTGTTCTATACCTCCGGGCGCGTATCGGGGCTCTGGGGTTTCGCCTCTGATGGCCGGGGTGGGATGCGATCGCCCTTCGCCGGCTTCCGGAGCCGCCACACCCTCTGCTCCATGACGGGGTCGTTGAGCATATCGACGTCGCTGTCGGAGCTGATGACGGGCTCCGGTGAGGACTCCACGGTACGGATCCGCTTCAGGGATCGCCTCGGAGTTCGGGTAGGCCGGGTTGCCGACCATCCTTGCCCCGGGCTGGGTCCCTGCTGGGCCGCCATCCTCCAGCGTGCTTCGTCTCTGGTGATGATGCTGCTCATGTTGAATGTATTTTTCTAATGCCTGATCGTCGCAAGGCTTCCCTTAAACGAAACCTCCGTTTCGCGCCTTCCTCTTTGTTTGTCACCGTTATATCCTTTACCCAGGGTGCTTGCTCTCTTACGGTACAGCTCTCTTTGATGTGCCTTCTTCCCCCTTCCTTCGTAAAACGCATAAACTTTTCATTTTGTCAGATCATCTTGGCACTCTGGATGCTGCGGTTCGCTGCTTCTCAGAGTTCCTAAACAACTATCCTAAACTAGTTAGTTTTGGTATATCCCTGGGGTATCCTTGGTGTATCCTTGAGGTATCCTTGGGTTATCTTTAAGGGAGTTGGGGTGTCCTTGGTGTGGCCTTGGGGTATCCTTGGTGTTGCCTTGCGTGTATTCTTGAGGGTGCCTCGAGGTATCCTTGTGTTATCCTTAGGGTATCCTTGGGGATCCTTGGTGTATCCTTGCGGGTGTTTTTGGGGTATTCCTGTGGTATCCTTGGGGTATCCTCGGGTTATCCCTGAGGTATCCTTGGGTATCCTTGTGTTATTCTCAAGGGATCCTTGCGGTATCCTTGAGGGTATCCTTGGGGATCCTTGGTGTAGCTGTGCATGTAGCCTTGAGGGTATCTTTAAGGTATCCTTGGGGTATCCTTAAGGGATCCTTGGGGTATTCTTAAGGGTGCCTTTAGGGTTTGAATTATGTATGCCATTGCTACTGTTGTTGTGTCGTATTTGTAACCGTATCCTTGTGCTGTCCTCGTAAGTGTCCTTTCCGACTGGCGTAATCGCGGATGATTTGGCGAATGCCCAAAGTTAAATCCTGTTGCCTTGCGGACTGGGTTCCTTATACGTTAACTGTAACCTTGTGCTCTCCTTGTAAGTGTCCTTTCCTCCTGGCGTAATCACGGATGATTTGGCGAATGCCCAAAGTTGAATCCTGTTGCTTCGCGGTCTGGGTTCCTTATACATTAACCGTGTCCTTGAGCTGTCCCCATGAGTGTCCTTCCCGCCTGGCGTAATCATGGATGACTCTGGCGAATGCCCGACGCCGAATCCTGTTGCCTTGCGGCCTGGATCCCTTATACGTTAACCGTATCCTTGTGCTTTCCCATGAGTGTCCTTTCCGCCTGGCGTAATCATGGAAGACTCTAGCTAATGCCCGACGCTGAATCCTGTTGCCTTGCGGTCTGGATCCCTTATGCGTTAACCGTATCCTTGTGCTTTTTCCGTGAGTGTCCTTTCCGCGTGGCGTATTCATGGATGACTCTGGTGTATGCCCGATGCTGAATCCTGTTGCCTTGTATTTGTAGTTAGTCCTCCGATGTGTCAGTCCGCTCGTCTGCAGCGTGTGTTTGTTGCTGCTTAAGCTCGCCAATGTGAACCTTTCGCTCTTTCTTTGAAACCGTGTGGCGTATTTTGCAGATCACCGGAGAGATGAAATCAACAACCTGGTAAGGACCATCGTACCTTGGGGCTAGTTTCGCTGCGAATCCCTCGGCTGCTTTGGATAGGTGGTGTTCTTTGGCCCACACTATGCTGCCCACCTCCGGCGTCCACTGTCTCCTCCTCAGATTGTAGTTCTCGTCTGGAGTCTCCGTGTTTCTCCCCGAGTATAGCATAATCTCTGGATAGTTCTCGTCCCAAGTTCTATGGTCCTTTCCTGCGAACTGAGCTATCATAGTCTTTACCGTACGGTTAGCCCGTTCTGTTGGGTTTTCCTGTGGTGTATAGGGTGCCGTGAATTGTTGTCTTATTCCCATTTCGCTGAGAAATCTTTTAAAGGCTCGACTGGTGAACTGTACCCCGTTGTCGGTTATCAGTATCTTCGGAGCCCCGAACCTCGATATTATACGTTCTCTAAACGCACAATTTCCGTCCATTTGGAATATCGATCGATTAAGACGAGTATCATATGGTTTCCGTGCTTCGATCTTGGCAATGGCCTGACGAAATCCGCACATATTGTTGCCCATGGTTCCTCTGGTATCTGAGTGAGCATTTTTCCAGCAGCCTGAAGCTGATTTGGCTTGTATTTCAGGCACACTTCACACTTGCGTACGTGGGTCCTGGCATCTCTGTGCATTCCTGGCCAGTAGTACCGAGCTGCCAGACGTGCTATTGTTCTTCTACTCCCAACATGTCCAGCGGATGGGGAGTCATGGTTTTTTTGAAGTACGGTTTGTCTTAGGCCTTGTGGAACGCACAGTTTCCAAGCCACGATATCTTCATTGCCTGCTCTGTGAGGAATATGCTTATAGAGTGACTCGCCTTCTATTATGTAGTCTGGGTACTTCGGCGGCTGGGTCCTTATCTTTTCGCTCATGTCCTTGATCCAGCTGCACCCTCCTGTAGTTATTGGCGCGGTCACCTCCTTTAATCCTATTAGCGTCTCTGGTAATGGTTGTCTTGACAAGGCGTCGGCCACCACGTTTAGCTGACCCATTCTGTACGCTATCTCGAAGTCGTATTGCTGTAACTCCAAGGCCCATCTGGCTATCCTTCCTGAAGGGCTTTTGATGCTATTGAGCCACTTCAGAGCCATGTGGTCGGTTACCTCTTTAAAGTGGTAACCTTCCAGATACGGCTTTAGCTTTCGGATCGACCAGACAATTGCCAAGCACTCCTTTTCTGTGGTTGAATAATTTTTCTCCGCGCCGTTTAGTGTCCGGCTCGAGTAGGAGATTATTCGTTCGCTCTTTTCGGTGTCCTGGGTTAATATTGCTCCGATGCCATAGTCGCTGGCGTCTGTTTGTAGGACGAAAGTTCTACCGAAGTCCGGGCATGCTAGCACCGGGTCTGCCACGAGTCTTGTTTTTACCTCTTCAAATGCCATCTGGGTCTCTACCGTCCATTCCCTCTTGCTACCTTTACGTAGCAGGTCATTTCGGGGTTTGACGATTCTGGAAAAATTTGGTACAAATCGGCGGTACAAGGACGCAACTCCTAAATATTGCCGAAGTTCTTTGACGGTCGAGGGTGGTTCCAGTTCAGCAATGGCGGCTACTTTTTCCGGATCTGTTCCTATGCCCTCGCTAGTCACTCGATGACCCAGGTATAGCAGTTCCTTCTTAAAGAATTGGCATTTTTCTGGATTCAGCCTTAGGTTTGCTTCTTTTAACCGCCGGAATACCTCTGTTAAGTTTTTCTTGTGTTTTTCTAGCGTGCGACCGATCACTATTATGGAACGCGAATGCGTGAGGCGACATCTAGGGACCAATTACTTTGTCCAAAACCCGCTGAAATGTTGCAGATGCCGAGTGTAGTCCGAACGGCATTAACCTCCACTGAAATAGACCTTTCCCTGTTTTTTTCTTCCAGTGGGATCTGCCAGTATCCATCCTTCAGGTAAAAACTGCTTATGTAACGCGCTTCTCTTGGTTGATCTACGATGTAGTTGATGCGGGGCATTGGGTAGGCATCATTCACTGACCTCTGAAGTCGACGCACAGTCTCTATTTGCCTGTCTTCTTTTTCACCATCACAATTGGGGAGCTGTACGGGCTCTTTGAGTGCTCTATGCATCCCATTTCGAGAAGCTCGTCCACCTTTGCATTGATTTCCACTTGGATTTTTGGGTTCTTGGGGTAATATCTCTGCTTGATTGGCCGGTCATCTTTTATTTTTATCTGGTGCTCTGCCATATTCGATGTTCCCGTCATTGTGCTGAATTGCTTGCCTGTTGGACGACTGCTACCGATAGTTTCTCCTCGAACCATCTGTTGCGTCGGTTCCTGGCTGGTATTGTGATCTCGTGTCCACACTTTATTTCAGCTCCGATTTGTGTCTGGAAGTTCCATCCCAATACCAACGGATCCACTACTCCTGGTAAAATCAACAGGCTCATGGTAACTTGTTTGTCGCCGAATTTGACCTCCACCTCGAGCTGTGCACTTATGCCGCCGCATCTTCCGTCTGCCAACTTTACTTGACGTCTTGTTTTTGTAATCTTTCCTAGAGCGGCAAGTTTGTGCGATCCCCGCTCGCTCTGTACGGCTGAGGTCGCTGGCCATTTCCCGATCGTTGGCAGCACTCGATGCTCCTGACGCCCACTTTGCCGCATACCCAAGAGAACAACAACCGTTCGAGCCCAGTGTCCGTTTCCACCGCATTTTCGGCAGGCCTCCTGTGGTTCTGTGATGTGGGTTGCATTTCGTGGGCTCTGTGTGGTGCTTGGCGGCCTCCACACGGCGTTGTTTGGTTGTCTCTGTTGCTGTTGGGGGTGGCGTCCATTGCCCTCCTCGCTGTTCTTCGGTTGCCTGCTGCGGACTTGTTCTCTTGTGCGAAAGCTTCCCGTTCTTTTCCAGTTCCTCGTACTCATCGGTTAAGATCATTAGCGTATCGAGGTCTGACACTTTGTACGCTCTTATGAATATCCTCAGACTCGGTGTACAGTTATCTTTAATAATCTGTGGGGTCTCTTTCGGCGAGTAGTTGAGTGGTCTAACCATCGTTTGCATGTCGATCATGTAGTCTTTGAACGACTCGCCGACTCGGTAGAAAGTATGTATGGAAGCTTTCTATGAATTCCGCCCAGGTTATCCATTGCTTGTTGTTAGCAATGAACCACTTCAACGCCTTTCCCTTGACCAATTCCGGCATCGCTCTGGAAATCATGTCTAAGTCCAAGCCGTATGTATTGGCGGATTATTCTACTTGCTCCAGGAACTCGAATGGTTTTTCCGCCCCGTCGAAACTGAAAGACCATTCGCGGACTTGTTTGGCGAAAGCGCTGCTGTTTTTCTTTCCTGGGTTGACTCTCTTATGTGGGCCTCCTTTTGCAAATTGTCAACGCTTAGGCTAGAGCTTCCCCTTCGGCGTTCGTTAACGTGATGCTTGGGCCGGCTCTGTCGCGGTATGCTGCTTCTAGTTCTGGTCAGATATCGACGAGTTGTGGGTCGTGTTCGGTTTCTGTATAATACTCCGACAATTCCTTTCTCATGTCGTCCAATCTGCCATCCAGGTCGATATTAAGCCTCTCTGCGGCACAGTCGTCTATGTCCTCCTTTGAGGCGATAAATCCACTTCTTTCCCATTTTTATTCCGTTTTTCTCACTGTTGGGACAATCACGTTGGGCGCCAGATGTGACGAACTGATTTTTATGTCCTGCTCGTTACGAGATTCGTGCGGCTAGCTCAGAAGATTGTGTGTTCGTCCCACCAAATTTATATGTCGTGACTGCCCGCAGATCAATGAGAAAACATAGGATTCAAATGGTAACCGTTGGTTTATTCTTGTGCTCGTTAGTACAGCGGTATGTGGGTTTGGGATGGTCCTAATTTTGTCCCGCGTTGAGTCTACTGGCCACTTGTATCGTTTGTCTTGGACCGCTGATGCGTTGACCTGGTGACCACGGTCTCTTTTTAGTGTCTCGGGAATGCTCGTCGCGATTCGCCTCCGCTCGCTTGTCGATGCGTTCACTCGAGGTCTCTTGTCGCGCCTTGGACTCGCAGAGAGATCAGTCTTGTGGGCTTAGGGAAGTGTCAACGTTCTCAGACTAGGGTGAACAGGCCTTGCTCTCCAGGACTACGCCTTTCGAGACAATGTCGCCTGTCCCTTGCTCTGTCCCGGACGGTCCCACTAGGATTTCGCTTAGTTCGCGCTGACAGTCCGGAGCTAACGCCAGGAGGCTGCCTAGCACTTCACTTCACTTTACGCCTAGCGTGGACGAACGTTCCACCCAGCCTCTCCCTATTGCTTGTCGTCCATGACGTTCCTGCGCTCCCCTAATGAGCTCAGCGCTGCGATCGTATCGGGGCTGCCTTTGACGTCTGCTATCTTTAATATCAATGTCCTCTGCTTTGCTTCTATGACGACCGCCGTTCCTTGACTTTCTGAACCGTTGGGATCGTCCAGGACAAACGCCTCTTGAATACCTCAACGGACGAATGCTCGCCCTTCCCGGCTGGTAGTGAGGTACTCTGCCACTCGGGGTGTTGGTAGGTAGTGGTCTTCGGGACTTCGTCGGTAACCGCCGGGTTCTCCAACACCTCTTGAAACCTTTAATCGATCGACCGCTCGTCCTTCGCGCCAGGTCCGGCTCAGTCGAGCACGGCACACTGGGTCTTAAACAACCTTCCTCCCCGAGCTCACGGTTTTTAGTCGCAGGACTCTATTGCTCTACTCTGACAGACCCGCCGGGCAATACGCCAGGGTGTGGTCGTGTCAAGGTTGAAAGCAAATCGCCTTAGCCGTGTGATGCCTTCCGGACCTCAGCTACCTGTGTCTCGATTCGATTCCTGGTGTCCCAATCCCGAACTTCTCGACGTAGCGATCTTGCTCCTGGTAGGCTTTCCACGGCGCTACTTCCGACGATGGTATCTGCTGTTGCTGTCTTGCTGGTGTTGCCACTAGTTGACTTGGTTCTTTGACTTTCGTAATTAACTGATCTTGGTGGATTGAATTCTTGCGATCGACTGAGCTTCCTGCGCTCCTCCTGCTTATATAGGCCGGCGTATCCCGTTAATTCTCGGCTTCTACTTTTTCGTCTTTGCGCACAGCACTATACTAGGGTCCAAAGTCCGCCGTCTTCCTTGTCTCCAAACTCTCTCCAGCTGTATTCTCCAAACTCTCTCCAACTGTATTCTTCAAACTCTCTCCAGCTGTACTCTCCAAACTCTCTCCAGCTGTACTCTCCAAACTCTCTTTTATTTTTGGGGAGTTATTTAACTCCTCACAGTGTTTAAAGGTGTTTTCACTAGGTTTCAGTACAATACTGAAGGACACACCCAGGAGTACCATCGGGGACTGGCAAATAAACAGGCTTAACACAATGAAGTTTATAAAGAAGAATATTGTGTATTTACCTAAATCAATTTTGGAGCCGAGCACCTCCAGTAAACACGATAATATGAGTTGCCAAGAAAAGGCTTTCAGAACACAATTTAGTTAACACACTGCTGTTAATTTGTCGGTCTGTCGGTCCTTGTTCACATTTTACTGGTTGTGGTCTTCGAGGTGTAAGCGGCGGCGCTATTGCTACCAGATTTGGGGTACTGCTGCTTAATTACTCAAGCTTGTGTACATTTGTACACACGTCGTAGAGGTAAACCTTGACTTATTGTGCTCTGTGGGTTCTGCCTAATTCAGAATGTTTTACCGTCACTGTTAATGGTGATATGAGCCCCGTAACCCTGAATAGTCTGTCATACGCTTTTGGTGGTGGTTGTAGACGCACCCAGACTACTTCTCACACAAAACCGACGGGTAATTTATTAAGATGATCATCTCCAAATGTATCCAGGTAGATTGGCAACAACTGGTCAACGGTCAGGCAACCAATATTCACTAAATCGACCTACGCTTCGTCTCAAAACCAGGAATCCGTATGACGTAATACGGTCATAGGAAACAGTAAATAATCACTGTTCGGATGTGATACTGCGAGTTGAGTTGAACTCAATGTCTTAAAAAAATGTCCAAATAAGGTTTGTTTAGAGGAGGCATTAATTTATGCCACCTTTTTTGCGAATGTTTAACGAATTTCAAACTATGCGGTGTGTGAACGGTGTTAAAAGAAAAAGCCGAGAGTATGGTTCGATTTCAAATATGTATGTTTTATTGCTGGAAGCGAGAGCGAACGAACTGCTTCGTACCAGCGATCAAAAGCGAATGCAAAAATGAGAGTGCGCAGGTCCGAGAGATCAGCGAGCGCAGTCGCTTATCTCGGCTTATCTCACCCACGCATGCAGATAGATAAATGAGAAGCTTTTGTTTACATTGTTGTTGTCAGTGATGCTGACCAAAATAGAAAACAATAAATGGTTTTGAAATGATTTTAAATTGATTTCTGCGGCTGCTCCCGACATGCTCCCCCCGATGGAAGAGTCATGCTTCCAAGTGAAGTGGTTTCAAGGGGCAGTACCGCCAGCTTCCTCATTGCCCGCTTGCATAGTCCAGAGTCGGTTCGGATGACTGCAACTCGTTCGACGCCATCCTCTCCGGAGACGGTGCTCTCGATCCTGCCGAGGCGCCACCGCAAAGGGGGTATGTTGTCCTCCTTGATAAGGACCATGCTTCCTGCCTGTGTGTTGCTCACAGGAAGGCGCCATTTGGTCCGATCCTGCAGCAGCGAAAGGTAGTCGGCGCTCCATTTGCGCCAGAAGGTTTGCTGCATTTGGCATACACGCTGCCACCGGCTCAAGCGGTCGATGTTCAGATGGGTGACATCAGGCTCATCCATTGCGGTGAATGTAGATCCAATGAGAAAGTGTGCAGGCGTAAGAACACTAATATCATCTGGGTTTTCTGAAATGGGACAGAGCGGCCGTGAGTTTAAAATTGCGGAAATTTCACAAACTAAAGTACGCAGTTCATGAAATGTGAGAATCGATTTTCCAACAACACGGATGAAATGATATTTTGCGGATTTGACCGCGGCCTCCCACAGGCCACCAAAGTGTGGGGAACGAGGTGGGATGAAATTCCACCGGATCTCCATCGACGTAAGGGAATTCCATAGTTCAATGTTTTGAGGATCGCTCAGAAACAGCTGCCGAAGCTCAACAAGCTCGTTTTTGGCTCCCACGAAGTTCGTTGCGTTGTCTGACCAAATCGTTTGAGGCTTTCCCCTCAGGCTTATGAAACGCTTCAGGGCTGCTATGAAAGATTGCGTTGAAAGGTCTTCGACAACTTCCAAGTGTGTAGCCTTGCTGACGAAGCAAACGAATATGGCTATGTAGCATTTCGTAGGGGGCCTGTTTCTGACCTCTGACTTCGAATAAAAGGGGCCACAAAAGTCCACTCCAGAGATGACGAATGGGCGATTCGGTTGCACTCGGTCCTCCGGAAGCGGCGCCATGATGTGTTCGACTAGCTTGGGCTTTAATCTGAAACATTGAATGCACTTGTTGATGACAGCAGAAACCGTTTTTCGCCCTCCAATTGGCCAGAACCTCTGTCGTAAAGCTGCTAACAAGCTATGTGCTCCTGCATGAAGGAACTTGCGATGAAAATGATCAATGATAGCTGATGTTATGTGATGAGACTTGGGAAGAATTATAGGGTGCTTGGCATCGAAATCCAGCTGCGAATTATGAAGGCGTCCGCCGACGCGCATTAGACCTCCTGCATCTATAAATGGGTTTAAGGATAGAAGTTTACTCCTCGGCGACAGCTTCATCTTCATGGTTAGTGCCTTGCGATCTTCGGCGAAATGCACGCGCTGAATCCCTTTAATGAGTAGATGAGTACCACCTTTGATTTCCTCGACTGTAAGCTCTCTTTTATGCCGTACTCGATCCTTGCTGACCCTTTGAAGGAACCGATATATATATCCGAAGACTCTCTGCATTCTCCCAAACGAGTTTCCAAACTTGCAACTTTGCGAGATGTCTATTTCCTGCGACAGCACCAATGCGCTGCGTCGACGCTCAGGAAGTTCCTTGACAGGGGGTGCGTCATCGGGCCATGTAGAAGAATCAGTGAGTAAGAACTGCGGTCCTTCACTCCAAAGCTTTGATCCCACCAGCTCAATAGGGGTACATCCACGAGATAAGATATCTGCCGGATTCTGTCGTGACGGTACGTGCCTCCAAGTTCTTAGTTCTCTCCTGTATCTGCGAAATCCTGTTCGAAACGAAAATGTTAAAGTCCGAAGGAGGTTGACGGATCCAAGACAAAACTATTGTCGAATCTGACCAACAATGAAAAGAGCAAGATCGAGGTGCAATTTGTGCCACTTGAGAGACAAGTTCGGACAGTAAAAGAGCGGCAGATAACTCCAACTTCGGAATCGTGAGGGTCTTCAAGGGTGCGACTCTTGACTTTGAGCAAAGTAGGTTCGAAGAAACTATGCCTTGGTTCTCTGATCGAACGTAAATGCAAGCTCCGTAAGCTGCCATGCTTGCATCGCAAAATCCATGTATTTCGCACGATGAGTTATGCTGTAGAACAAAGCGTGGAAATTTTAAGCAAGCAACTGCGGCGATCTGCGACATGTGCTCCAACCAAGCGGAATGTAAAGATTGCGGCAGAGACTCATCCCAGTCGAGTTTATCCTTCCATAAGACCTGCATGAAAATTTTAAGTTTGGTTATGATCGGTGCTATTAATCCAAGGGGATCGTAAAACCTAGCGATAGCCGACAGAATGCTGCGCTTAGTTGCGGGTTTTTCAGTCCATTCGTTTGAGAAGCTGAAAAGCAAGCTATCCGATAGCGTGTCCCAAGATAAACCTAACGCCTTTGTAACGTCAGTTCCGTCGTGGAACTTTAAAGTTTTCTCCCGATCCGAGTCATCCACTCCTTCTAGCGCCGCAGGTTCGTTGGAACACCATTTGCGAATTGGGAAATGTCCTCTTTCCAAGAGCGCCTTGATTTGTTGACGAATTTCAACGACCTCCTCAATGGTGTCTCCTCCTGCGATTAAATCATCGACGTAGAAATTTGTGCGTATGATTTTAGCTGCTACTGGAAACTCCGCTTCTTCATCGTAAGACAGCTGCTGCATTGCACGAATTGCCAAAAAAGCAGCAGGCTTCGTGCCATAGGTTACGGTGTCGAGCGAGTAAACTTGTACCTCGTCTTCTGGCCGATCGCGCCACAAAATACATTGTAGAAACTGATGGGGATGTGTAACCCGAACGCAGCGATACATTTTGCAAATATCTCCACACAAAGCAACCTTGAAAAATCGAAAACGAAGCAGGGTAGTGAAGATTTTTGGTTGAATGGAAGGGCCAGCGTACAACAAATCGTTTAACGAATATCCCGAAGTGGACTTCGCGGAGCCGTCGAAAACAACTCGCAGTTTTGTCGTTGTACTTTACAACTTTTGGACGCAGTGGTGGGGTAGGTAATATTGATGAGCTGCAGCATTTTTAGTTGCTAGAGACATGTGGCCAAGGTTTAGATACTCGTCTATAAAGGCTTTATATTGCGACTTCAGCTCTAAATTTCTAGCTAATTTGGCCTCGAGTGCTTTAAAACGAAGAAGCGCACGATCGAATGAATCTCCTAGAACATCGAAACTAGTTTTGGCAGGAAGTAGTACCGAATATTGGCCAGATTCAAGCCGAGTGTATTCCTGCTGAAATAGCTGCTCGCATAAAGCTTCCTCTTTCGAAATGGATTTTGTAGAATCTGCGCAATTGTCGATTTCCCAAAATTTCTTTAGTATCTCAGAGATCGACTCCGACTCCGAATGAGTACTGGGCTCTTGAGATATGGAAACTAAAGATGAGCGAACGGAAGATCCTACTATCAGACACCCTGAGACGATCCAGCCAAGTCTGGTTTTCTGCAGAGTGGGTAAATTGCTGCCTAATCGAATTTGTCCAATACAAAGCAGCTCGAAGAATATGCTTGCTCCAATAAGCAAGTCGATGCGTTGACTTTTGTAGAAGAGCGGGTCGGCGAGCTCGAGATTTTCCGGTATTTTCCATTCAGACGCGTTAAGATCGAAATGCGGGTGATAATCGGTTATTGACTGGGTGACAGCAGCTGAGAGCGAAGTGCTATACTTTGCGTTACTCGACTGCGCGAAAATATAAACCGATTTATCCGAAGCGAGCGAGGATTCACCGATTCCTGATATGGAGATGACTGACCGATGGACCTTGAGCTGAAGCTGATTGGCGAAACGAGAGGTGACGAAATTGATTTGAGAAGCCGAATCGAGCAGGGCTCTGCATGGCACGAACACGCCAGAGCGATTTTTTACGTAGACTATGGCGGTAGCAAGCAGCACGTATTCGGATCTAGTCGGCGATGAAGCTAAAGGCTGTATTTTGGACAAGGCTAGAGAGACGTGAGATGATCCTTGCGGAAGTATTTCTGGAGCAGGCTGGGGCAGGGTTGCAACGGGATTTGGTTCCAAGTGAAGAAGACTATGATGCCTCTGGCGGCAGTGTCTACAGTTGCCAGACTTGCATTGCTGTAGGCTGTGTCCCTTTCGTAGGCAGTTAAGGCAAAGATGTAGCCTTTTTGACTCTCTATACCGCTGATTGGGGTTCAATCCTAAGAATTGTGGACATTTTGTCAAATAATGTTCCCTAGACTCGCACAGGGTACATGCTGGCATAGTTGATGATGAAGCAATGAGGGTGCTACGACAAAATTTGCTAGCTACTTTTCCAACCTGTTTGCTAGGTGCTTGATGCATCTAAGATCCAAAAACGATGAGAATTTATCCCAATTTGGCAGCTCCTTGGAAGGCAACCCTTCTTCCCACCTCTCCTGGGTCTGAATGTCCAGTTTTGAAACGATGAGATGGATTAAAAGGCCGTCATAGATTTCCTTCGTAGAGGCCATAGTAGCCAGGGCGCGCAAATGAGAATTTGCCTTGTCGCTCAACTGCCGCAGGCTACTTGCGGATCCCTTCTCCACCCCTGGTAGCTTGAATAAAGACCGAACATGAGCCTGAAAGTGCAATAATTTATTATCAAATCTCGAGGTTAATAATTCCAAAGCCCTGTCGTAATTATTTTCCGTGGGCTCTAGAGAGCGAATTGCATCCAGCGCTATGCCGTCCAAACATGCACGAAGATGCTGGAATTTTTCCACCTTTTTTAGGTCTTCGTTCTTTCCCACTACCGTGTTGAACATGGCGAAGAAATCCGGCCAATCGATGTATGCTTCGCCAAATCGCGGAAGCTGAAATTCCGGTAGCCTGGTGGGCCGCGAGTTGCACTTGAAGGCGGCAGTGTGGCCACCGAGGATGCCATGCAGCTCAGTTGAATTTGCCAACGACTTTCTCTTTTCACTATTGAGATGGCGGCAGATCCTTCCTTTCGTCTCACAATATGCCGTGGTAAAGGTTAAGCGAGCATCCGACTCCAGCTCCTCGATCACAAGCCGTTCGAGGTTAAGTCGAGAGCTATCGAAATCAGAGTACATGCGCTCGATTAAATCCAACCGCACCTGCAACTCACTTTCGTCGAATTTGGCCAACTGCTCCTCTGTTAGAAATAAATTTAGGGCAGCCAGCTGGCGTACCATAGAAGGTAATGACGGAATCGAAAACAAAGGGCAACGACCTCTGCCTGGCGCGCGAAGTTGTATAACACTTGCCGTTATGCAAAAGGTTCAGACTGTACAGCAGCCGATTCTAACTGTACACTGTATGTATGTATGTCGGTATGTGCGAATACCGTGCGAAGCGATGCGAAAAGGTTTGTGTGTGCGTGTGGCCCTGCCGCGGCACGTGCAAGGGGCGCTTAGAATTATTAAAACGATATTTAATAATTGCTTCACTTTAACACAAGTTCACGATCACGTCGGGGTCACCAATGTTTAGAGGAGGCATTAATTTATGCCACCTTTTTTGCGAATGTTTAACGAATTTCAAACTATGCGGTGTGTGAACGGTGTTAAAAGAAAAAGCCGAGAGTATGGTTCGATTTCAAATATGTATGTTTTATTGCTGGAAGCGAGAGCGAACGAACTGCTTCGTACCAGCGATCAAAAGCGAATGCAAAAATGAGAGTGCGCAGGTCCGAGAGATCAGCGAGCGCAGTCGCTTATCTCGGCTTATCTCACCCACGCATGCAGATAGATAAATGAGAAGCTTTTGTTTACATTGTTGTTGTCAGTGATGCTGACCAAAATAGAAAACAATAAATGGTTTTGAAATGATTTTAAATTGATTTCTGCGGCTGCTCCCGACAAGGTTGTTAAATGATTCGACGGTTGTACAGGATAAATAACCCTAGAAGAAAGTTTCGACAACTTTAGAGACAAGAAAACCCAAAAAATGTATAAAGCATTTAAATTTAATATTAGCTAAAACGCGATTTTCCATATTTATTGTTTCTATGTTCCATACTTTGGCGTACACGTCGCTCTGTCGACCACATTCAAGGCACACATTGGCGCGGGGTGATGCTGATTAAACATTTGCCTAAATTAATGCTTCACCTGCTCATGGAAAGTCGTTTTAACTGAATTCTCCTCCTTGGGAATCTGTTTCACTAAATGACGCTATAATTTAACTTGGTGCTCCAGTTGCTCAGGTTGGCAGTTATTTCCATGATTTCTGAATTCCGTAATCGCTGGCACAACCGTTCGTTAGTTCGGTGAGATTCTAATTAATTCGTTTATTCAAATATATGTTTCTTATTTTATTGACAATTTAAATACTCAAGAATGCTGAAAAGTTACGCGGTATCTATTATGAGACTAAACCAACAGAAAAGTCAAAAAAGAAAAGAAAAAGGCTAAGATTACTAAATAAAAATTAATGAAATATTCTTCAAGCTTACCTTACTGTATATATTAATAGTTTTATAAGGATTGAGAGCTATAAGTATTGAGCCGGTATAAGTCTATTATTTTTCAGTGAAGGCAACCAAACGAAATAATTTAAATGTGTTCTTTTATTTTGAACAATGTGACTATTTACAAGAATCAAATTATTTAGTTACTTGTTCTGATGGGGATGTGCTATTCCGACGCAAATTTACTACCTCGCACAGCCGCGGAATTCTATGTTTCTCCCACCTGCATCATAGTGCAAAGGTGCCCAAACTCTTCACAGGAAGACTAAATTCCAACCAAATTCAAATCGTGATAAAAACTTAAGTTGAGTTGCGAATAATATAACACATGTGACTAAGTCATAGATCCGCTTGGGTTTTCTGGTAATCTATTAACTTGGATTTCAAGTTACTTTAATGGTAGGACTCAGAGGGTTATATTCAAGAATGCTGTTTCAAAATTGATCTACGTGACATCTGGACTGCCTCAGGGAAGTCATCTGGACCCTTTGCTGTTTACTTTGTTTATCAACGATCTTCCCTCTATCATAACACATTCTCGTGTACTAATGTATGCTGATGATGTTAAGCTTTGTTTATCATATAATGATATAGCGTCGGGATTTAACTTACAGTCTATTAACTTACAGATATTGATTGTTTTCATGGATGGTGTGAGTACAACCTTTTAAAGTTGAACTACCTTAAATGCAACGTTATGACTTTTTATAGGGGTACTCCTACGTTTATCAGTTACTTTCTTGAAAATACGCCACTCGACCGTATATATTCAGTTAACGATTTAGGTGTTCTTCTGGACCATAAACTTAAATTTGATTGCCACAGAATGTCCACTGTTAACAAAGCCATGAGTGTTCTTGGGTTTATAAAGCGTTGGTCAAAAGAATTTGATGACCCTTATACGACCAAATTATTATTTACCTCCCATGTCCGTCCTATTTTGGAATATTGTTCGTCGGTTGGAAGTCCACAATATCAAGTGCACATTGACCGTATTGAGTCGGTACAAAAAAAAAATTTCTTCTATTTGCCCTTCGTAGTTTGAACTGGGATCAAAACGTAAGGCTATCTTCCTACCAGAGTAGATTACTGTTGCTTAATTTACCTACACTTGTAAATCGTAGAACAATGCTTGGTACTATTTTTATGCAAAATCTTATAAGAGGTGATACTGATTCTGCAGAACTTGTAAACCGCCTAACTTTCAATGTTCCTGTTAGACTAAGACGAAATTATATTCCTCTAAATTTGGCACGATGTACATCAAATTGTTGTCTGCACGAGCCCTTTCGCGTTCTATGTAATAATTATAACAACCTTTATCATATAATTTGCATTTCAACTTCTATCCCGTTATTAAAAACTAATATTTTAACTCATTTGCTATACTCTTAATTGTGTCTTTTATTTTCACTTGTGAAAATCTTGTCTCTATTTAATTAATGTATTTTTCTCGCGAACTCGCATTTTTTGCCCAAATTGATAATAGGGCCCCGTAGGGCTTGGTGTCGTTGGGCCACTTGTTTGTACTGCTCGAAGTGCATCAACGTCTATCAGTAAAAGTCGTGTAGTAAACAAACAAATACTTATAATATATCGAACGAGTCGTTAAATTGGCTCCGAAGTTTAAAGCAATTTAATTTGTGAAAATAGTAATAATAATTAATAATAAATTGTACTTTTCTGTTTGACTGTCACAGCAAACTGCTTAGTAAAAACAAGTACAAGAAAGAGATAGATGTAATTTCCCCAAATAAATTTATACATATGTAAATGCGTAGGTATACCGGTGCGATGCCACGAAAAAAAAAGTGCATAATTTTTGCACTGTCAGAAAAAGAAAAATAAATATAAATAAATAAATATAAATATAAGTATATATATTTTAATATATTTTTAATGACTGTTCGGTCAAACTACGGTTTTCATGTGTTTATTTTCATTTGTATGAATTTCAGAGTCTGTGCACTCTGTTATCTTATATGTTAACTCAATTATGTTAACTCAGCTGAAGCTGCCAATAAATCAGTACGAAAAAGAGGGAGAAACAGAGAACATCCTTTCTTGCAAGTTATCGATTTTCACACTGCCCTGACCCTAGTTTCATGTCGCCACAAAAACGCTTGTGGATGCAACATGTTGGCGCCCAACGTGTGTTAAATAAATTTTTTAAATAAAATAATAATTACTTATTTAAACGTGCAAAAAAACCTTGCCTTTATCGGTCGCTCCGTTTGCACACAGCTGTCGCTAACCAACGACACGATAGTAAATTTCTCCTGCGACAGTGACGCCATCGGGCGGTGAGGCTAAGTACTTATCGGACTGCCCTCGTACAAAGTCGGCGATATTGTCGCTATCAAACGCACTCAACTTGGTGGTGGGCTTAAGTTAAAACCTAAGTCTATGGTTCCCTATCGAGTTACAAAAATCAAGCCTAAGGACACTTACGATGTTATAAAAGAAAATCTATCTTCTGACGGGCCAAGATGCACTACCTCTTGCGCGGAATATATGAACCCATGGATTAAAATATCATCCGAAGACGACGACGATACATTCGGGACAAATGTTTAGGAAGGATGGCCGAGTTTTGGGAATAGGTCTGGCAGCTCCGTTCAGCCCAACCCATCTCTAATGAGGGGATATCAAAAAGTATTCAGGGAAGAGAAAACAAGTCTTGAACGAGCATTCATATCGAAAGAAGCGAATGAGCAAGACGAACGAACAAACGAAGTTAAATAACGACGCGATCAAAGCATCCAAATAACACACGATTTAAATTCTTTAAAATACCTAAAATTATTATCAGAACTACTTATCAATAATTTCATTTAAATAAAACTATCAATTTATAATAATAAAACAACAAAAAGTGGGACTTCTTTTTTAAATAGGAAAACCAATACTACAACAGCTAACATGAAAAAAATGGGTCAAAGATTTGATAAACGTTAAATTGAACAAGAAAGGAAAGCTAACTTCGGGCAGAGCCGAAGTTGATATACAATTGCAGAATACTCTGTAAATTATATTCTCCAAAATTATTTAAATTGTGCATTCTTAATACTCATAAAAAATCCCAACTTCCTAACTTTAAAAACACCAAAGTTATGGCATTTCCAATCGTTCAGTTATATGGCAGCTTAAAGATATAGTCGGCCGATCCTTATGAAATTTAGTAGGTCGGATTGATTGGCCAAATACAAACCCATAGAAAATCCCAACTTTCTAACTTTACAAACACCAAAGTTATGGCATTTCCGATCAATCAGTTATATGGCAGCTATAGGATATAGTCGGCCGATCCTTATGAAATTTGGTAGGTCGGATTGATTGGCCAAATATAAAACCCACAGAAAATTCCAACTTTCTAACTTTACAAACACCAAAGTTATGGCATTTCCGATCAATCAGTTATATGGCAGCTATAGGATATAGCTGCCGATCCCGGCCGTTCCGACATATATACTGCGTGCAAAGGAAAGAAGGGTGTGTGCAAAGTTTAGGTTCGATATCTTTAAAACTGAGAGACTAGTTTGCGTAGAAACAGACAGACGGACAGACAGACGGACAGACGGACAGACGGACATGGCTATATCAACTCAGGAGGTGATCCTGATCAAGAATATATATACTTTGTAGGGTCGGAGATGTCTCCTTCACTGCGTTGCACACTTTTGACCAAAATTATAATACCCTCTGCAAGGGTATAAAAATTTGAATGCAGATTTGTAGAGAATCGAATCAGAATTCTTTAGAGGAATACCACTTTGGAATCGGCTTAAGTTTGGTAAAGTTATGGACTCTCGAATTCCAATTATAAGTCACTCTGTTACAAGACATCGGAGTATTAGAAATAACTAACATGAAAATGGGTCAAAAATTTGATAACGTTAGATTGAAAAATTGTAATGCAGATTCTTAGAGAATCCAATCACAAGTATTTAGAGGTATGCCACTTGATATCGGCTTACATTTGGTAAAGTTATGGACTCTCGAAGTCCGATTTTGGGTCACTCTTTTACAAGGCATCGGAAAATTAGAATAACTAACATGGAAATGGGTCAAAAATTTTATCAAGTTAAATTCAAAAATTTGAATGCAAATTTTTAGAGAATCGAATCACAAGTCCAATTTTAAGTCACTCTTTTACAAGACATCGGAAAATTAGAAATAACTAACATGAAAATGGGCCACAAATTTGATCAACGTTAAATTTAACAAGGAAGAATAGCCAACTTCGGCCAGAGCCGAAGTCGGCCGATCTTTATGAAACTTGGTAGGTCGGATTGATTGGCCACAAATAAAACCCATAGAACATCCCATCTTCCTAACTTTACAAACACCAAAATTTTGGCATGTCCGAACAATCAGTTATATAAGAAGTCTTTAGAGGTGTGCCACTCTGGAATCGGCTTAAGTTTTGTAAAGATATGGACTCGCGAATCCAATTTTAAGTCACTCTTTAACAAGACATCGGAAAATTAGAAATAACTAACATGAAAATGGGTCAAAAATTTGATCAACGTTAAATTGAAAAATAGCGAATCCAATCACAAGTCTTTAGAGGTATGCCACTTGAAATCGGCTTACATTTGGTAAAGTTTTGGACTATCGAAGTCCAATTTTAGGTCACTCTTTTACAAGTCATCGGAAAATTAGAAAAAACTTACATGAAAATGGGTCAAAAATTTGATCAACGTTAAATTGAAAAATTAGAATGCAAATTTTTAGAGAATCGAATCACATGTCTTTAAATGTATGCCACTTTTAAATCGGCTTAAATTTGGTAAAGTTATGGACTCTCTAGTCCAATTTAAGGTCACTCTTTTACAAGGCACGGGAAAAATAGAATAACTAACATGAAAATGGGTCAAAAATTTGATCAACGTTAAATTGAAAAATTTGAATGCATATTTTTAGCGAATCCAATCACAAGTCTTTAGAGATATGCCACTTTGAAATCGGCTTAAGTTTGGTAAAGTTATGGACTCTCTAGTCCAATTTAAGGTCACTCTTTTACAAGGAAAATTAAAATAACTAACATGAAAATGGGTCACAAATTTGATCAACGTTAAATTGAAAAATTTAAATGCAGATTCTTAGCGAATCCAATCACAAGTCTTTAGAGGTACGCCACTTGCAATCGGCTTACATTTGGTAAAGTTATGGACTCTCGAAGTCCAATTTTGAGTCACTCTTTTACAAGACATCGGAAAACTAGAAAAAACTTACATGAAAATGGGTCAAAAATTTGATCAACGTTAAATTGAAAAATTAGAATGCAAATTTTTAGAGAATCGAATCACATGTCTTTAAATGTATGCCACTTTGAAATCGGCTTAAATTTGGTAACGTATGGACTAGCGAAGTCCAATTTTAGGTCACTCTTTTACAAGGCACTGGAAAAATAGAATAACTAACATGAAAATGGGTCAAAAATTTGATCAACGTTAAATTGAAAAATTTGAATGCAGATTTTTAGCGAATCCAATCACAAGTCTTTACAGATATGCCACTTTGAAATCGGCTTAAGTTTGGTAAAGTTATGGACTTTCTAAGTCCAATTTAAGAGGCATCGGAAAATTAAAATAACTAACATGAAAATGGGTCACAAATTTGATCAACGTTAAATTGAAAAATTTAAATGCAGATTCTTAGCGAATCCAATCACAAGTCTTTAGAGGTACGCCACTTGCAATCGGCTTACATTTGGTAAAGTTATGGACTCTCGAAGTCCAATTTTGGGTCACTCTTTTACAAGACATCGGAAAACTAGAACTAACTAACATGAAAATGGGTCAAAAATTTGATCAACGTTAAATTGAAAAATTTGAATGCAGATTGAAAAATTAGAGAGTTTTCTAATTATTAAAACCGAAACAAAATTGGCGGTGGCTAAAATTATTAACAGCGAAAAACGAAAACGAAAAAGAAAAGGTGTCGACGGCTCAAATCAATTTCAACGAATGCTTATATATTTTTCGACAAAGTACTTAGAGCCTAGCTTAACGAAGGTTGGCGAAGACGGGGCGACTTCGCCGAGAGCGAGAGAAAACTTTATTGTGCTCCCGCCTTCGCCCTAAACTAACTTACACTAAACTTCAAGTTTTTATTTTTTCAATATATTTCAAATTTTAATTTTGAGCGAACACCGGCCCCGTTGAACACCCATCGGGCTTCAACACAATGGAAGCGGCGCCAACTTATGAATGGCCCGCCGAAAAAGGCCTCCTCCACTAGTTCGCACGTCGACGACCCTGCCGTCCTCCCCTGCGTGCCTGGCGACTATTCTGCCGAGGAGCCATTGTTGGGGCGGCAGGTTGTCCTCGGCCACGAGGACGAGATCTCCCTCGCTGATGTTGGGCTGCTGCTGGTGCCACTTTCCCCGTATTTGGAGGCCCAGGACATATTCCCGGGACCATCGCCGCCAGAACATTTGCCTGACTGACGAGTCAAGCCGCCATCGCCGCAAGCAGTTGAGACCCTCCTGGTCCGGGGTCCGGAGTGCTGGTGTGGCGAGTAGCGGCCCGCCTGTCAGTAGGTGCCCGGGTGTCAGCGCCTCTCCGTCGCTTGGGTCGCTGCTGATTGCTCCGAGCGGCCGGGAGTTCATCACCGCCTCGATTCCCACGAGGACTGTCCCCAGCTCTTCTGCGCTTAGGAGCGCGCTGCCCACCGCCCGTAGGAGTAGGTTCTTGGCAGTTTTGACACCTGCCTCCCATAGTCCGCCCATGTGCGGAGCCCGCGGTGGTGTGAAGACAAATTCGCATCCGCTTTTTGATGCGAATTCGCGTATCGCGTCGGCTTCGTCCTCTATCCTCTCTCGAAGGCCCGGAAGTGGCGACTCGCTCCGACGAAGTTCGTCCCGTTGTCGCAATGGACGACTTGGGGACATCCTCGGCGCCCAACGAACCCTTGAAAAGCCAATAAAAAGGAATCTGTGGTTAAATCTGAAACAACTTCTAGATGAACCGCTTTGGACGCAAAACAAACGAAGAGCGCAATGTATGACTTATACGGAGGCCTACCACGAATTTTCAATGTCGTATAGACAGGGCCACAAAAATCGACGCCACATATAGCAAATGCCATAATTTGTGTCATTAGTCGAGGCTTACACTTAAAGCAGCGTATGCATGATCGAACTATCTGACTGCAGACCTCCTGAGCGTTTACAATCCAAATACGCTGTCGAAGGAGACTCACAAGGGCTCGTGGACCAACATGAAAATTGGAATGGTGAAGATGCCGAACATAGCTCTGCACAAATTGGGAGCGTTTTGTCAACAACAATGGAAACTTGGCATCGTATGATATAGGAGCATCAGCTAGTCGCCCCCCAACTCGCAACAAAGAAAAGTGACACCAAGTCCCCTTGTCTTCATGGATGAATGGATTCAATCGCTGGAGACTTGGGCCAACTCTGGATCCTTTACGAACTTTTTCTCTTTCTTCATGATACTCGTGCTTCTGTAATATCTCGACAATTTTTAGAAAAGCTTCATTATATTCAGTCGGCGACAAAGTTTTTTCAAATACCATACCTTTGTCTTTGCATTTTCTTATGAAGCGGAACATATAAACGAATACCCGAAGCAGTTTAAGGTGTGACGAAAATCCCTCGATGACATCTACCAAATCCAAATTTCTTACAGCAGCGGTCAGTCCGACCGCAGTCTTCCTTGATTCTTGTGGTAGGACTTCTTCATCTAGTTCAAAGTGTGCATTCTGGGGCCAGTTTGCATCTTCCTCTTTTAAAAACGCAGGTCCAGTAAACCATATTGACTGTATAATTTCGTCGACATCACAACCTCTTGATACAATATCTGCTGGGTTTTGTTTCGTTGGAACATGCCGCCACGTAGCTTCACCTGACCACTCTTGAATCTCCGCTACTCTATTCGATACGAATGTGGATAATGAAGATGGATGAGACCGGATCCAATGAAGCGTAACTTCAGAATCCGACCAATAAACAATCCGTTCGATAGGTACCTATCTGCGAGAAGGTGAGCGGCACATAACTCAAGCCTTGGGAGTGTTTTAGTCTTGAGCGGCGCTACTTTAGACTTTGAAGTCAACAGCGATATTTTATAACCTTCTGCAGTTTTGCTACGAATGTAGACGCAAGCTCCATACGCTCCTAAAGATGCGTCAGCAAAGGCATGTAATTGGACCGGTGACATCGGATCGGTATGCACAAACCGGGGAATAGATATTTCCTCTAATTTAGACAATGTAATTTTTATCATATTCCAAGCTGTTTCCAAATGAATAGGAATCGACTCATCCCAATCTAACTTATTAAGCCAAAGTTCCTGCAATAGGATCTTTCCTCTAATTACAATAGGACTTAATAAGCCGAGGGGGTCAAACAGCTTCGATGTCACCGATAGTATGTTCCGTTTTGTCGCTCGGAGACCCATGACAGCAGTGTCAATTTGAAATTTGAAGGCATCTTCGTTAGGCAACCACGATATTCCTAACGCCTTAGTTGACTCTGAGTCCGAGATGGGTATGGATTTAACTGTGCTCTCAGATGCGGTAACGTCAGGTGAGTTTGAAAACCACTTTGTCAATTCAAAACCTGCAGTTTGAAGAACCTGAGATACTTCAGACTTAATAGTCTTTAACTCCTCTACGCATGCAGCACCAGTCAACATATCATCGACATAAAAGTCGGATCCAATAACCTTAGCAGCTCTAGGAAAAGAAACTTTGGCAGACTCACTAAACCTTTTTAAACACCGAATAGCCAAAAACGGGGCTGGTCCAGTACCATATGTTACGGTGTTGAGCTTGTATAATCTCAAGGACTCAGAGGGGTCTCTTCTCCACACTATAAGTTGAAACTGCCTATCTGCTTCATTCACCATCACTTGGCGATACATTTTCTTTACATCGGCGGTCAGGGCAAACCTATGCAGCCGGAAGCGCAGTAACGTTGAGTACAACTCATCTTGGATTGTCGGCCCAACCATCAAAATGTCATTTAGAGACTTCTGAGTTGACGATTTACAAGACGCATCGAAAACGACACGTAACTTGGTTGACGTACTTTGGGGTCTCAGAACACATTGATGTGGGATAACATAATGTGGAGCAGAAGGAAGTTTATCTGTAAGAGACATATGACCTAAGGAAAGGTACTCCTCCATAAATTCTAGGTACATTTCCTTCATCTCAGGGTCTCGAGACAGCCTTCTTTCAAGCGACAAAAACCGCCGTTTTGCAACTTCAAAAAAGTTGCCTAACTCATTTGGATCCGATTTAAACGGCAGTCTTCAAACCGACCTGATGGCAAAACCTGAGTAGTCTTCCGGTAGTGTTCTTCACATAACTTTTGCTCATGTGACAGAATTTTCTTTAGATATAGCATTTCTTCCAGTGACCAAAACTTCTGTAGTGTGCTGTCAATAGACACTAAAATCTCTTCACTACAACTGAAACTTTTCACAACTTCTGTAGGGGAAGATGCCTTATATCTACCCGATACAACCCAGCCGAAGAGGGTTTTCTGCAGAGTTGGAAAGTCAGGACCTTGTCTAATTTGTCCAACAGCTAATAATTCGAAAAATGGTTCTGCTCCTATTAACATATCTATTCTTTGTGGCTTGTAGAAATAGGGGTCTGCTAGTGGTAGGTTCTTTGGAATTTTCCAGTCATTGATATTGACCGACTGGTCAGGATGATATCCTGATATTGATTTCAAAATCCAAAAATCGAAGGAGAACTCACTACCATTTATACGCGACTTCACCATTGTGTGTACCTTTTTCTTAACTTGAGAATTGGACTCGCCAATAAGTTTATACACTACTCCTCTTTACGGATCTGTAAGCGGTGAGCAAGGTCCTCTGTTTTAAAATTCGTTTGGGACCCAGAGTCAAGAAGTGCTCGGGCCCAAATATATTCACCGTTTTTAGTTCTTACACTTACGATCGACGTGGCTAAAATCACTCTGTCCAATGTTGTCGCATGCATAACATGTGACGTGGAAGGCTGATCTTGATTTAAAGAGGGAGAAAAAATCTCTTGGGGTGGTGGCAACGCTAAACTATTTTCGGACACTGTATATCTATGCAGTAAAACGTGATGCGAGCGGCCACAAACTCGACATTTATTAAATTTGCATTTTGAAACAGTGTGACCCTTTCGCATACAATTGATGCATAAGGAAGCAGATTTTACAAAGTCAAACCTTTGCATTACCGAAAGGCGACCAAACGGACCACAGTTCGCTAGGATATGGTCTCCTGCATTGCAATAGCTACAACTTTGCTGGGATTTACTGTTGGACAAAGAACAAGAAAATGAGCTGCGATTATGTGGCTTGCTCGACATAACTTTATCTTGCTTTGGTTTCGTCGATTCTTCAGCGGATAAATGCTGGTATCGGCGGTTTAACATTTTTCAAAATCGGACCAAAGCGGTAACCTTTCATAATCTAATTGTTCTTCCCATTTCTGTTTGGTCACTGGGTCTACTCTGTTCAAAACAAGATAGATCAACATTGCATTTGAAATCTTGGTGTCGTCTCCTATCGATAACAAAGAACCGTATATAGATGATACGGTGTCGATAATATTTCTTAAATACGACGCTGACTGTTGCGTTATTTTCGGAAGACTAAACAATGTTGAAATATTATTCATAAAAAATTAAACATTCGTTATCATACACTTTTTTCAGGCTGATCATAGCCTTTTCATAATTGCTCTCGGTGACTTGGTAGGCCTTAATAGTTCCCAAAGCTTCACCAGAAAGACAAGAAATTAAGTGATTGAATTTTTCTATGACGGGATGCTGTCGTCTTGATGAAAAAGAGTTTCGAAAAGGCTAATGAAATTCTTAAACTCCGAATATTTGCCGCTGAATTTCGGCAATGCCAAATTCGGAAGTCGAGCTCGAGTTGGGGCTACAGAAGCTGATCCAATTATTTTGGTTTCGCTTGCCGTCTTCAAGGCTGAGATAAGCGACATTATTTTTGCCTTGGTTATTATTGAAAGCTCTTCCAACTCTTCTCCGAACTCATCGCCATCATCTAAATCTTCGATCTGTTCTTGTATTTGAGTTGCCTTAATAATAGAAGCATTTAACATCTCTAGCCGACAAGTTAGTTCTACTTCTTGGATCGGAATCTGGCCGGCTTCTATTCGATCATTTAATCGGCGGATGCTCATCACTGGTTTTTTGAGCTTATTTTTAAGATCCGCAAGAAGTTCAAGAGATTTTGGCTTATCTGGACTCATTTTAATTTATTTTTTTTTTTTTTTTATATAAACCACGAAATAAATAAATATATATATATAAATAAATTATTTATCCAAGAATAATAATTAATAAAATAAATAAGTTTTAAAAGAGGATAATTGTTCAATTAGAATGACGACAAAATGTTAAATAAATTTTCGAAACAAAATACTAAGAGTAAATAACAATTTAATTTAATTATTAAATTTGTTCGAAAAAATTATTTTAATAATTATCCACAACGAAAACGACGAAAAAAAAATATTAAATTGAATATCAAAATTAATAGTGGTTGCAAATGACGGCAAAAATCATTATACCCTTCCGAATGCAGGGTAGCGCGTCACTTTGATCGTCAGCGCGCCAAACCAAAAGTCCAACAACAATTACAACGTTGCTAACGGCGGACAAGCGAAAGCGAAAAAGAAAAACGAAAAAGTTCACCGCTGCAACTGCTTGTGTGTGAGGGCTTATGTATTGGTTATATATAGCGGCTGGGATGATTTTACCAACTATTTATTTTCGACTTTCATTAAATAAAATTGGGGGCGACAGTGATTGCAATAATATAACACAATTAAATGTTACATCCAACGGCGGTTCAAATAGGATATATAATGTGTATGTGTATATGTTTGTGTATATAATAAATTTTAATATAATTCTTATTTTATTTATTATAAATAAATGCATGCACAACTAGCTCTACTATATCGATACGTCTGTGCGAAGAATTGAAAGCGAGGTGCAATTTTTCAGCACAAGACAATAAACAATTAAATTGTTTTTCTTATAAACTCAAGCTTTCAATTTTTTGCACAAATACCTCAGGTTCTGCTTAGGGTCTTTCAATCCAGCTGCCACTTTCCTTTTGCACATTGAGCAATCGCAGGGCATCCTTCTGGCAGCAGTTCTTTTGTGGCGAACAGGGTATTTCGCGACCGGCACGATATTTTAAGCAGGAGCTGCTGTGTATTTTCTTTTCACACCGACACGCCGCGGGCAACAAAAAACACTATGTATGTATGTAATTAAGTGCTTTGAACTCCACTTGCACTTGCACTTTATATTTTTGGTTTATGTGTCACTGTCACTAGTTTCCAAATAAATTAATAACTTTAACGTCCACCCGGGGGCGCCATGAAAAATTAGAGAGTTTTCTAATTATTAAAACCGAAAAAAACTTGGCGGTGGCTAAAATTATTAACAGCGAAAAACGAAAACGAAAAAGAAAAGGTGTCGACGGCTCAAATCAATTTCAACGAATGCTTATATATTTTTCGACAAAGTACTTAGAGCCTAGCTTAACGAAGGTTGGCGAAGATGGGGCGACTTCGCCGAGAGCGAGAGAAAACTTTATTGTGCTCCCGCCTTCGCCCTAAACTAACTTACACTAAACTTCAAGTTTTTATTTTTTCAATATATTTCAAATTTCAATTTTGAGCGAACACAGATTTTATGCGAATCCAATCACAAGTCTTTAGAGATATGCCACTTTGAAATCGGCTCAAGTTTGGTAAAGTTATGGACTCTCTAAGTCCAATTTAAGGTCACTCTTTTACAAGGCATCGGAAAATTAAAATAACTAACATGAAAATGGGTCACAAATTTGATCAACGTTAAATTGAAAAATTTCAATGCAGATTTTTAGAGAATCCAATTACAAGTATTTAGAGGTATGCCACTTGAAATCGGCTTACATTGGTAAAGTTATGGACTATCGAAGTCCAATTTTAGGTCACTCTTTTACAAGTCATCGGAAAATTAGAAAAAACTTACATGAAAATGGGTCAAAAATTTGATCAACGTTAAATTGAAAAATTAGAATGCAAATTTTTAGAGAATCGAATCACATGTCTTTAAATGTATGCCACTTTGAAATCGGCTTAAATTTGGTAACGTATGGACTAGCGAAGTCCAATTTTAGGTCACTCTTTTACAAGGCACTGGAAAAATAGAATAACTAACATGAAAATGGGTCAAAAATTTGATCAACGTTAAATTGAAAAATTTGAATGCAGATTTTTAGCGAATCCAATCACAAGTCTTTAGAGATATGCCACTTTGAAATCGGCTTAAGTTTGGTAAAGTTATGGACTCTCTAAGTCCAATTTAAGGTCACTATTTTACAAGGCATCGGAAAATTAAAATAACTAACATGAAAATGGGTCACAAATTTGATCAACGTTAAATTGAAAAATTTAAATGCAGATTCTTAGCGAATCCAATCACAAGTCTTTAGAGGTACGCCACTGGCAATCGGCTTACATTTGGTAAAGTTATGGACTCTCGAAGTCCAATTTTGGGTCACTCTTTTACAAGACATCGGAAAACTAGAACTAACTAACATGAAAATGGGTAAAAAATTTGATCAACGTTAAATTGAAAAATTTGAATGCAGATTTAATGCGAATCCAATCACAAGTCTGTAGAGATATGCCACTTTGAAATCGGCTCAAGTTTGGTAAAGTTATGGACTCTCTAAGTCCAATTTAAGGTCACTCTTTTACAAGGCATCGGAAAATTAAAATAACTAACATGAAAATGGGTCACAAATTTGATCAACGTTAAATTGAAAAATTTAAATGCAGATTTTTAGCGAATCCAATCACAAGTCTTTAGAGGTACTCCACTTGCAATCGGCTTAAATTTGGTAAAGTTATGGACTCTCGAAGTCCAATTTTGAGTCACTCTTTTACAAGACATCGGAAAACTAGAAATAACTAACATGAAAATGGGTCAAAAATTTGATCAACGTTAAATTGAAAAATTAGAATGCAAATTTTTAGAGAATCGAAAACTGAAACTAACTAAAATGAAAATGGGTCAAAAATTTGATCAACGTTAAATTGAAAAATTTGAATGCAGATTTTTAGCGAATCCAATCACAAGTCTTTACAGGTATGCCACTTTGTAATCGGCTTAAGTTTGGTAAAGTTATGGACTCTCGAAGTCAAATTTTAGGTCACTCTTTTACAAGGCATCGGAAAATTAAAATAACTAACATGAAAATGGGTCACATATTTGATCAACGTTAAATTGAAAAATTTGAATGCATATTTTTAGCGAATCCAATCACAAGTTATGGACTCTCGAAGTACAATTTTAAGTCACTATTTTACAAGTCATCGGAAAACTAGAAATAACTAACATGAAAGTGGGTCAAAAATTTGATTGAAAAATTTCAATGCAGATTTTTAGAGAATCCAATTACAAGTATTTAGAGGTATGCCACTTGAAATCGGCTTACATTTGGTAAAGTTATGGACTATCGAAGTCCAATTTAAGGTCACTCTTTTACAAGTCATCGGAAAATTAGAAAAAACTTACATGAAAATGGGTCCAAAATTTGATCAACATTAAATTGAAAAATTAGAATGCAAATTTTTAGAGAATCGAATCACATGTCTTTAAATGTATGCCACTTTGAAATCGGCTTACATTTGGTAACGTATGGACTAGCGAAGTCCAATTTTAGGTCACTCTTTTACAAGGCACTGGAAAAATAGAATAACTAACATGAAAATGGGTAAAAAATTTGATCAACGTTAAATTGAAAAATTTGAATGCAGATTTTATGCGAATCCAATCACAAGTCTGTAGAGATATGCCACTTTGAAATCGGCTCAAGTTTGGTAAAGTTATGGACTCTCTAAGTCCAATTTAAGGTCACTCTTTTACAAGGCATCGGAAAATTAAAATAACTAACATGAAAATGGGTCACAAATTTGATCAACGTTAAATTGAAAAATTTAAATGCAGATTTTTAGCGAATCCAATCACAAGTCTTTAGAGGTACTCCACTTGCAATCGGCTTACATTTGGTAAAGTTATGGACTCTCGAAGTCCAATTTTGAGTCACTCTTTTACAAGACATCGGAAAACTAGAAATAACTAACATGAAAATGGGTCAAAAATTTGATCAACGTTAAATTGAACGAGGCGGAAGCTAACTTCGGCATTCCGCAATTGCTAAAATTGAAAAAGTAGCGAAAAGAATAACAAATGTGTAAAATAATAAACCCGAAGTCTTCTTAATAAAAAACATCAAATTTTGACCGATTTCACCCTATTGTTCCTATGGGAGCTATAGGATATACACGTCCGATCAGCACGCACTTTTACCTTGATGAAGGTATGCATAAAAAAATACGATTTGAAAAAATGTATGGCAATAGCTTTTACACTGCGCGAAATATGCTGAAAAACATCAAATTTGGACCGATTTTACCCTATTGTTCCTATGGGAGCTATAGGATATAGACGTCCGATCGGCACGCGCTTTTACCCTGATCAAGGTATGCATAAAAAAATACGATTTGGAAAGATTCATGTCAATAGCTTTTACACTGAGCGAAATATCATCAATTTTTGCTAGATATACCCGATTGTTCCTATGGGAGCTATAGGATATAGACGTCCGATCGGCACGCGCTTTTACCCTGATCAAGGTATGCATAAAACAAGAAAGGAAAGCTAACTTCGGGCGGAGCCGAAGTTTATATACCCTTGCAGAATATTCTGAAATTATATTCTCCAAAATTATTCATATGATGCATTTTTAACACTCATAAAAAATCCCAACTTCCTAACTTTAAAAACACCAAAGTTATGGCATTTCCAATCGTTCAGTTATATGGCAGCTATTGGATATAGTCGGCCGATCCTTATGAAATTTGGTAGGTCGGATTGATTGGCCAAAAATAAAACCCATAGAAAATCCCAACTTACTAACTAAACAAACACCAAATTTATGGCATTTCCGATTAATCAGTTATATGGCGGCTATAGGATATAGTCGTCCGATCCTTATGAAACTTGGTAGGTCGGATTGATGGGCCAAATATAAAACCCATAGGAAATCCCAACTTCTTAACTTAACAAACAGCAAAGTTATGGCATTTCCGATCAATCAGTTATATGGCAGCTATAGGATATAGTTGTCCGATCCCGGCCGTTCCGACTTATATACTGCGTGCAAAGGAAAGAAGGGTGTGAGCAAAGTTTCAATTCGATAGCTTTAAAACTGAGAGACTAGTTTGCGTAGAAACAGACAGACGGACAGACGGACATGGCTATATCAACTCAGGAGGTGATCCTGATAAAGAATATATATACTTTATAGGGTCGGAGATGTCTCCTTCACTGCGTTGCACACTTTTGACCAAAATTATAATACCCTCTGCAAGGGTATAAAAATTTGAATGCAGATTTTTAGCGAATCCAATCACAAGTCTTGGAGTCAGAGGTATGCCACTTTGTAATCGGCTCAAGTTTGGTAAAGTTATGGACTCTCGAAGTCAAATTTTAGGTCACTCTTACAAGGCATCGGAAAATTAAAATAACTAACATAAAAATGGGTCACAAATTTGATCAACGTTAAATTGAAAAATTTAAATGCAGATTCTTAGCGAATCCAATCACAAGTCTTTAGAGGTACGCCACTTGCAATCGGCTTACATTTGGTAAAGTTATGGACTCTCGAAGTCCAATTTTGAGTCACTCTTTTACAAGACATCGGAAAACTGAAACTAACTAAAATGAAAATGGCTCAAAAATTTGATCAACGTTAAATTGAAAAATTTGAATGCATATTTTTAGCGAATCCAATCACAAGTTATGGACTCTCGAAGTACAATTTTAAGTCACTATTTTACAAGTCATCGGAAAACTAGAAATAACTAACATGAAAGTGGGTCAAAAATTTGATTGAAAAATTTCAATGCAGATTTTAGAGAATCCAATTACAAGTATTTAGAGGTATGCCACTTGAAATCGGCTTACATTTGGTAAAGTTATGGACTATCGAAGTCCAATTTTAGGTCACTCTTTTACAAGTCATCGGAAAATTAGAAAAAACTTACATGAAAATGGGTCAAAAATTTGATCAACATTAAATTGAACAAGAAAGGAAAGCTAACTTCGGGCGGAGCCGAAGTTGATATACCCTTGCAGAATAGTCTGTAAATTATATTCTCCAAAATTATTCATATGATGCATTCTTAATACTCATAAAAAATCCCAACTTCCTAACTTTAAAAACACCAAAGTTATGGCATTTCCAATCGTTTAGTTATATGGCAGCTATAGGATACAGTCGGCCGATCCTTATGAAATTTGGTAGGTCTGATTGATTGGTCAAATATAAAACCCATAGAAAATCCCAACTTCCTAACTTTACAACACCAAAGTTATGGCATTTCCGATCAATCAGTTATATAGCAGCTATATGATATAGTAGGCCGATCCTAATGAAATTTGGTAGGTGGAATTGATTGGCCAAATATAAAACCCATAGGAAATACCAACTTCCTAACTTAACAAACACCAAAGTTATGGCATTTCCGATCAATCAGTTATATGGCAGCTATAGGATATAGTAGGCCGATCCCGGCCGTTC
This sequence comes from Drosophila kurseongensis, assembly GCA_018153305.1. NCBI lineage: Eukaryota > Metazoa > Arthropoda > Insecta > Diptera > Drosophilidae > Drosophila > Drosophila kurseongensis. The sequence goes on from JAECXX010000120.1 coordinate 4,176,400, forward strand.
CGACTTATATACTGCGTGCAAAGGATCGAAGGCTGTGTGCAAAGTTTCAATTCGATATCTTTAAAACTGAGAGACTAGTTCGCGTAGAAACAGACAGACGGACAGACAGACGGACAGACGGACAGACGGACATGGCTATATCAACTCAGGAGGTGATCCTGATCAAGAATATATATACTTTATAGGGTCGGAGATGTCTCCTTCACTGCGTTGCACACTTTTGACCAAAATTATAATACCCTCTGCAAGGGTATAAAAATTAGAATGCAAATTTTTAGAGAATCGAATCACATGTCTTTAAATGTATGCCACTTTGAAATCGGCTTACATTTGGTAACGTATGGACTAGCGAAGTCCAATTTTAGGTCACTCTTTTACAAGGCACGGGAAAAATAGAATAACTAACATGAAAATGGGTCAAAAATTTGATCAACGTTAAATTGAAAAATTTGAATGCAGATTTTTAGCGAATCCAATCACAAGTCTTTAGAGGTACGCCACTTGCAATCGGCTTACATTTGGTAAAGTTATGGACTCTCGAAGTCCAATTTTGAGTCACTCTTTTACAAGACATCGGAAAACTAGAAATAACGAACATGAAAATGGGTCAAAAATTTGATCAACGATAAATTGAAAAATTTGAATGCAGATTTTTAGCGAATCCAATCACAAGTCTTTAGAGGTATGCCACTTTGTAATCGGCTTAAGTTTGGTAAAGTTATGGACTCTCGAAGTCAAATTTTAGGTCACTCTTTTACAAGGCATCGGAAAATTAAAATAACTAACATGAAAAAGGGTCACAAATTTGATCAACGTTAAATTGAAAAATTTGAATGCATATTTTTAGCGAATCCAATCACAAGTTATGGACTCTCGAAGTCCAATTTTAAGTCACTATTTTACAAGTCATCGGAAAACTAGAAATAACTAACATGAAAATGGGTCAAAAATTTTATTGAAAAATTTCAATGCAGATTTTTAGAGAATCCAATTACAAGTATTTAGAGGTATGCCACTTGAAATCGGCTTACATTTGGTAAAGTTATGGACTATCGAAGTCCAATTTTAGGTCACTCTTTTACAAGTCATCGGAAAATTAGAAAAAACTTACATGAAAATGGGTCAAAAATTTGATCAACGTTAAATTGAAAAATTAGAATGCAAATTTTTAGAGAATCGAATCACATGTCTTTAAATGTATGCCACTTTGAAATCGGCTTAAATTTGGTAACATGGACTAGCGAAGTCCAATTTTAGGTCACTCTTTTACAAGGCACGGGAAAAATAGAATAACTAACATGAAAATGGGTCAAAAATTTGATCAACGTTACATTGAAAAATTTGAATGCAGATTTTTAGCGAATCCAATCACAAGTCTTTAGAGGTATGCCACTTTGTAATCGGCTTAAGTTTGGTAAAGTTATGGACTCTCCAAGTCCAATTTTAGGTCACTAACTATCTAAGTCCAATTTTACATAACTCTTTTTGTTCGTGAAAACTTGCAGCTTTAATCATCTCTAATATATAGGCGCATAATGCCATCTCTATTCTATTCTATATATTTTAAGCTATGTACAAGAAAACATGTATATAATATCTTTTCGGTTTCTGGCAACGCCGCTAAGACGGCGTCATATTGCGAAATTTAATTCAGTGTCAAATAGGCTTCGCAACTGGCAAGAATAAAATTAATACAGTCCACATATACGCAACTCAACTCGTTCTAATTTCTGACCATATCGTTGGTCCTTCGTTCCGGATTTCCGACAGTTAGTGAAGTGCTTTGATTCTCAGGTTAATTGTTTGCTATGGAACAATTAAAAGCATTGGTGAAAAGCCGTTCCAGACTCAAGGGCAACATCACACGTAGTCTCTCATGGGCTGAGCAAGCGGAATCTGCAACACAGGCGGAGATCTCCACGCGCTTACAACTTATCCACGAAGTTTGGAAGGAGTTCAACCAGTTCGGCGATTGCATTGCTCTCCACGAGGATGTAGAAGGTTACGTCGATCCGGAGATTGATAACGCAATTTACGAAGAAAAGTAGCTAAGGGCGAACGCAATTCTCAAGGACAGAAGTGATGCTCTACAACCGAGTACATCTACAGGCATTGTGAATGACAGCAACGGTCTGCACTCCAACGGCGACGCAATTGTAAATTTGCTACAACAAAACCAACAACTATTTGAGCGACTGGCTGCAAATCAGGCTCATTCGAGCACGCCGGTTCATGTTGGTGGTGACGTCTCTTTGGCGAATTCAAGGTCGGTACATGCGGCGAATTCCAATCTGAGTGAATTGCCGAAAATTCGAATCAAACGGTTCTCTGGCAACTACACAGAGTGGCCATCTTTTCAAGACATTTATGAAAGCACAATTCTTGGCTGCCAACTTGGTACGGCACTTGGCCATTACGGATACAGCTTACAACACCGCTTGGGAACGTCTGAAGGAAAGATACAATCGTCCACGCCACATTGTAAACTCATTTTTTGAGCAGTTTATGAGCCTACCTACAACTTCAAAGGTAGATGCATCAATTCTACGGAAGGTGTCAGACGGAGCAAACGAAATTATGCGCCGATTGGATGCAGTCAACCAGATGGGACGCGATTGCTGGATCATCTATCTGGCCCTGGAGAAACTTGACGCCGACACGCGGCGCAGGTGGATTGAGCGCAGCATGGACACAGATTCCCCCACTCTCGAGGAATTCTTCGAATTTCTAGATTCTCGTTGCGAGGAACTGGAACTGAGTAAAGGGAGCTTGCGACTGGTAGCAAGACAACAACACATGCAGAAAAAACAAAAAGGGTCACACAATCGATGGTTGCGGTCGAAGGCAGTGGCTGCATCAAATGTAATTCAACAGAACACACTCTGTATAACTGTCAGCTGTTCTGGGATATGTCTGGGATGCAGAGACGATCCTTTGTAAAGGAGAAATCACTGTGCTACAACTGCTGGCGACCTGGTCATGGGGTCAGCAAGTGCAAGTCGACATACAAATGTAGGCAACGTTCGCTGGAACGCAAAACATCGATGCATCGGCACTCGAGGCTTTCAAAGATCTGCAGTTGGGGGATACAGAATTCAACACAAACTCACCTGTTGACATTCTATTGGGAAGCGAACACGTATGGTCGGTGTTTACAGGACGAAAGATGTACGACAACAAGGGTAATCTTATCGCCATTTCTTCGGTGTTCTGATGGGTAATAACCTCACTCATCACATCAAATCCAAGCAACGCTATTGCACTGACTACAACAGTAGACATAGGCGCCACGCTTCAGAAGTTTTGACAATTGGAAAACGTTCGAAGCAGCTCAAAATTGGATCCGGAGGATGATCAGGTCGAGAAGCACTTTCTCGCCACTCACTGTCGCGATGAAAACGGGAAGTATATCGTGGATCTTCCATTCAACACTGAAAAACCCGATTTCGGAGAAACTCTACAAGGAGCGCTCAAACGCTTTAAATCAGTTGAGCGGCGGCTGCAACAGAACGAGCAGCTGCGTACACTGTACGTATACTTTATGCAGGAATACACAAATCTGGGGCACATGCGAGAGGTGCCACCTGAGGAAAACGCTACTGGGAATCAGTTTTATCTACCACACCACCCAGTCCTGGGTCGGAAGCTACCAGTGGTTTTCGATGGATCTTTTCGCGACTCTAATGGTAAGGTCCCAGTATCCAGCGCGATCTATTCGCTATGTGCCTTCGTTTTCGAATGTACAAATTTGCATTCTCAGCGGACATCGAAAAAATGTTCCGCCAGATATGGGTCAACGAAAAGCACAGAAACTTCCAGTAAATCGTTTGGAGAGTACATCCATCCGATCCCATCAAGCACTTCCAATTGTGCACTGTAACCTACGGAACTTTATGCGCACCATTCCTGGCTGTGCGATTGCTGGAACAACTTGCTGTCGATCATCAAGAGGAATACCCAAATGCGTCGAAAATCCTGCTGGAGGCTTTCTATGTAGATGACGTTCTTACTGGGTCAAACAGTGAGGATGAGTTACTTCGGAACCGTAACGAGCTGATTCAGCTGATGTCTCGTGCAAACCTTGAACTCGGGAAATGGGTATCCAATACACCATGTATACAAACGGATGATAGCGACACACAATTTGCACAAACGTCAACAGTAAAGGTTCTCGGACTGTACTGGCATCCTGGAAAAGACATTCTAACGTACAATGTCGGTCTAGCTGAAAATCCTGATTGCACAAATAAACAAGTCTTATCCGACGTCTCGAGGATATTTGATCCTCTCGGACTCTTGGCACCCATTGTAATCCAATTCAAAATCCTTTTCCAAAAGCTATGGCTCTTGAATTTGGATTGGGATGACCCACTTCCAACTAAACTGGCGGACAACTGGCTAAAGTGGAGAGCAGATCTGGACAATCTTCAAACATTTCAACTACCACGATTTGTCGCCAACGACCCGGACAACATCGAACTCCACGGATTTTCGGATGCGTCAACCAAGGCATATGCTGCTGTGGTGTACAGCAGAGTCACCATTGGCGATGGCTCTATCTCGGTATCCATTGTAGCTGCGAAAACAAGGGTGGCTCCACTGAAACAACAATCCTTGCCACGTCTGGAACTTTGCGCAGCACTTCTCCTCAGCCAACTGATTCGCTCGATCACATCTGGATTGCGCCACAAAAACATAACTGTTTTTGGCTGGTCCGACTCATCAATAGTGCTCACCTGGTTATCGTATACGCCAGCCCAACTCAAGACATTTGATGGAAACAGAACGTCGGAAATCCTTGACACTATTCCAAGGAGTGCTTAGCATCACGTAGATTCCAAAACAAACCCAGCGGACTGTGCGTCCAGGGGACTGATGGCTGCTGATCTCATCGACTTCCATTTGTGGTGAATGGGCCTTTATGGCTACGGGACAAGGAGCAGTATCTGGTAAAGTTAAACGATTCACGTTTCGGTTTATCTCTTACAGACAAACGCATTCAAGGAGAAGTCAAATCCAACTGTTTGGCTACACTGGCTGAAGCAACTTCGATTCATCCACTTGATGAACTAACCGAACCAGTGTCTTCTTGGATTAAGCTCGTCCACATTGACGGCTATGTGAAGCGGTTTATTCAACGTACACGAAACCTATCTCGCAAAAGGGTATCTAGCGCTCTCACATTTGACGAGATTAAGGAGGCAAGGATTCTGTGCATAAAACAAGCACAAGGTTGTTTCAAAGACGATTACCAATTGTTCCTCGGTAAAAAACCCTTAAGGAACCGATCACAGCTGATCAAACTGGCACCCAAAATCGACGAAAACGATTTGCTGAGGGTAGGCGGACGACTGCACCACTCGCAGTTGTCAAACGATGCAAAACACCCAGAATTGCTACCAAAAACACACCGCATCTCAAAGCTGATCCTGGAACACGAGCACCGAGTGAACCTCCACCCTGGCCTTTCCTCACTTTTTGTAATTGTTCGGCGAAAATTCTGGATATTTGGAGCACGTAATCCAATTCGCAACGCCACCACACATCCCAGCAACAAATGTCTGATTTACCCAGCGTACGCATTACACAAGCGCTTCCATTTATATATACTGGTTGCGACTATGCAGGTCCAATACTACTGAAGGATGCAAAGGTTCGGAAGCCACGTATCAGCAAGGGCTACATATGCCTATTTGTTTGCATGGTCACCTCGGCCATCCACCTGGAACTTGCCACAGATTTGACGACAGAAACCTTCTTGGCTGCCTTGCGGCGCTTTATATCGGTACGTGGCAAGTGCAGTAAGATCTACAGTGACAATGGCACAAACTTTATTGGAGCAAGCGATCCCTTGACGAGATGCAAGAATTGCTTTCTTCACAGACACGCAAGGACACCGTGTCTAGCACACTAGCGGATGATGGTATCCAATGGGTACTTTTTCCCCGAGAGCCCCTCACTGGGGAGGGAAATGGGAGTCGGCAGTTCGTTGTGTCAAGCTGCATCTTCGCAGAATCACCGGAAACTCAACGCTCACCTTTGAACAGATGCGGACACTTCTTGCTCAAATAAGCGCAGTGATAAATTCACGCCCCTTGTGCTACACACAGGATACGGAAACCAACTACCTATCACCCGCTCACTTCTTAATTGGGCGACCATTAACAACAGTGCCTGATCCCGATTTGAGTCACATCCCAGTGGGCCGATTAGGATATTGGCAAAGCATCCAGTCAATGCTTCAAGGATTCTGGAGAAAATGGCATCAGAAGTATCTGACTACTCTGCCGCAACGTCCGAAATGGACTACTTCAACACCCAACATCTCGACCGGTGATGTTGTGCTCGTAAAGGAGTCCAATTCACCACCGGCATATTGGCTCATCGCTCGGGTTATGGAAACCTATCCAGGGAAGGACAACCTCGTTCGAGCAGTCAAATTGAAGACCCCAACAGGAGAGATGATTAGACCCATAACGAAAGTTGCTGTAATGCCCCATTCAGAAACGGTATTTCAGGGCGGGCCGGGATGTTCGTGAACGCTTGCAGCTTTAATCATCTCTAATATATAGGCGCATAATGCCATCTCTATTCTATTCTATATATTTTAATCTATGTACAAGAAAACATGTATATAATATTTTTTTCGGTTTCTGGCAACGCCGCTAAGACGGCGTCATATTGCGAAATTCAATTCAGTGTCACATAGGCTTCGCAACTGGCAAGAATAAAATTAATACAGTCCACATATACGCAACTCAACTCGTTCTAATTTCTGACCACTTTTACAAGGCACGGAAAAATTAGAATAACTAACATGAAAATTGGTCAAAAATTTGATCAACGTTACATTGAAAAATTTGAATGCAGAATTTTTGGGAATCCAATCACAACAATCACATAACTAACATAAAAATGGGTAAAAAATTTAATCAACGTTAAATTGAAAAATTTTAATGCAGATTTTTAGAGAATCGAATCAGAAGTCTTTAGAGGTATGCCACTTTGTAATCGGCTTAAGTAAAAAGTAAAGTTATGGACTTTCGAAGTCCAATTTTAAGTCACTCTTTTACAAGTCATCGGAAAATTAGAAATAACTAACATGAAAATGGGTCAAAAATGTGATCAACGTTAAATTGAAAAATTTCAATACAGATTTTTAGAGAATCCAATCACAAGTCTTTAGAGAAATGCCGCTTGAAATCGGCTAACATTTGGTAAAGTTATGGACTCTCGAAATCCAATTTTGGGTCACTCTTTTACAAGTCATCGGTAAAATAGAATAACTAACATGAAAATGGGTCAAAAATTTGATCAACGTTAAACTGAAAAATTAGAATGCAAATTTTTAGAGAATCGAATCACATGTCTTTAAATGTATGCCACTAAGAAATCGGCTTAAATTTGATAAAGTTATGGACTATCGAAGTCCAATTTTAGATAACACTTTTACAAGGCACGGGGAATTAGAATAACCAACATGAAAATGTCAGGTCAAAAATTTGATCAACGTTACATTGAAAAATTTTAATGCAGTTTTTAGCGAATCCAAACACAACAATCACATAACTATCATAAAAATGGGTCACTTTAATCAACGTTAAATTAATCACAACAATCACATAATTATCAAAAAAATGGGTCAAAATTTAATCAACGTTAACTTGAAAATTTGAATGCAGATTTTTAGAGAATCGAATCAAAAGTCGTTAGAGCTATGCCATTTTGAAATCGACTTAAGTTTGGTAAAGTTATGGACTCTCGAACTATCATGAAAATGGGTCAAAAATTTGATCAACGTAAAATTAAAAAAATAGAATGCAAATTTTTAGAGAATCGAATCACATGTCTTTAAATGTATGCCACTTTGAAATCGGCTTACATTTGGTAAAGTTATGGACTATCGAAGTCCAATTTTAGGTCACTCTTTTACAAGGCACGGGAAAAATAGAATAACTAACATGAAAATGGGTCAAAAATTTGATCAACGTTAAATTGAACAAAAGAGAACGCTATAGTCGGGTGCCCCGACTATCAGATACCCGTTACTCAGGTAAATGGAGTGCGAGGGAGATGGAGATAGAAACTTTGATCACGCATAACTTTTTAACGAATGGTCCGATTTGGAAAATTTCTTCTACATTTCGATAGGTATTGATAAACACAATAAAACTGCATTTTTACTTTTCCGAAATATTTAAATTTTTAAAATCGTATATAAGCGATTGTGGGCGTTAAAGGGGGCGTGGCACCCTTTTGAAATAAACTTGCGCTGCGTAGGAACTCCTAGAATCTACATGCAAAATGCCAATCTTCTAGCTTTTATAGTTTCCGAGATCTCAGCGTTCATACGGACGGACAGACGGACAGACGGACAGACGGACAGACAGACAGACGGACAGACGGACATGGCTAGATCGACTCGGCTAGTGATCCTGAACAAGAATATATATACTTTATAGGGTCGGAAACGCTTCCTTCTACCTGTTACATACTTTTGCACGAATACAATATACCCTTTTACTCTACGAGTAACGGGTATAAAAATTTGATTTAGGTCACTCTTTTACAAGGCATCGGAAAATTAAAATAACTAACATGAAAAAGGGTCACAAATTTGATCAACGTTAAATTGAAAAATTTGAATGCATATTTTTAGCGAATCCAATCACAAGTTATGGACTCTCGAAGTCCAATTTTAAGTCACTATTTTACAAGTCATCGGAAAACTAGAAATAACTAACATGAAAATGGGTCAAAAATTTTATTGAAAAATTTCAATGCAGATTTTTAGAGAATCCAATTACAAGTATTTAGAGGTATGCCACTTGAAATCGGCTTACATTTGGTAAAGTTATGGACTATCGAAGTCCAATTTTAGGTCACTCTTTTACAAGTCATCGGAAAATTAGAAAAAACTTACATGAAAATGGGTCAAAAATTTGATCAACGGTAAATTGAAAAATTAGAATGCAAATTTTTAGAGAATCGAATCACATGTCTTTAAATGTATGCCACTTTGAAATCGGCTTACATTTCGTAACGTATGGACTAGCGAAGTCCAATTTTAGGTCACTCTTTTACAAGGCACGGGAAAAATAGAATAACTAACATGAAAATGGGTCAAAAATTTGATCAACGTTAAATTGAAAAATTTGAATGCAGATTTTTAGCGAATCCAATCACAAGTCTTTAGAGGTATGCCACTTTGTAATCGGCTCAAGTTTGGTAAAGTTATGGACTCTCGAAGTCAAATTTTAGGTCACTCTTTTACAAGGCATCGGAAAATTAAAATAACTAACATGAAAATGGGTCACAAATTTGATCAACGTTAAATTGAAAAATTTAAATGCAGATTTTTAGCGAATCCAATCACAAGTCTTTAGAGGTACGCCACTTGCAATCGGCTCACATTTGGTAAAGTTATGGACTCTCGAAGTCCAATTTTGAGTCACTCTTTTACAAGACATCGGAAAACTAGAAATAACTAACATGAAAATGGGTCAAAAATTTGATCAACGTTAAATTGAAAAATTTGAATGCAGATTTTTAGCGAATCCAATCACAAGTCTTTAGAGGTATGCCACTTTGTAATCGGCTCAAGTTTGGTAAAGTTATGGACTCTCGAAGTCAAATTTTAGGTCACTCTTTTACAAGGCATCGGAAAATTAAAATAACTAACATGAAAAAGGGTCACAAATTTGATCAACGTTAAATTGAAAAATTTGAATGCATATTTTTAGCGAATCCAATCACAAGTTATGGACTCTCGAAGTCCAATTTTAAGTCACTATTTTACAAGTCATCGGAAAACTAGAAATAACTAACATGAAAATGGGTCAAAAATTTTATTGAAAAATTTCAATGCAGATTTTTAGAGAATCCAATTACAAGTATTTAGAGGTATGCCACTTGAAATCGGCTTACATTTGGTAAAGTTATGGACTATCGAAGTCCAATTTTAGGTCACTCTTTTACAAGTCATCGGAAAATTAGAGAAAACTTACATGAAAATGGGTCAACAATTTGATCAACGTTAAATTGAAAAATTAGAATGCAAATTTTTAGAGAATCGAATCACATGTCTTTAAATGTATGCCACTTTGAAATCGGCTTAAATTTGGTAACATGGACTAGCGAAGTCCAATTTTAGGTCACTCTTTTACAAGGCACGGGAAAAATAGAATAACTAACATGAAAATGGGTCAAAAATTTGATCAACGTTACATTGAAAAATTTGAATGCAGATTTTTAGCGAATCCAATCACAAGTCTTTAGAGGTACTCCACTTGCAATCGGCTTACATTTGGTAAAGTTATGGACTCTCGAAGTCCAATTTTGAGTCACTCTTTTACAAGACATCGGAAAACTAGAAATAACTAACATGAAAATGGGTCAAAAATTTGATCAACGTTAAATTGAACGAGGCGGAAGCTAACTTCGGCATTCCGCAATTGCTAAAATTGAGAAAGTAGCGAAAAGAATAACAAATGTGTAAAATAATAAACCCGAAGTCTTCTTAATAAAAAACATCAAATTTTGACCGATTTCACCCTATTGTTCCTATGGGAGCTATAGGATATACACGTCCGATCAGCACGCACTTTTACCTTGATGAAGGTATGCATAAAAAAATACGATTTGAAAAAATGTATGGCAATAGCTTTTACACTGCGCGAAATATGCTGAAAAACATCAAATTTGGACCGATTTTACCCTATTGTTCCTATTGGAGCTATAGGATATAGACGTCCGATCGGCACGCGCTTTTACCCTGATCAAGGTATGCATAAAAAAATACGATTTGGAAAGATTCATGTCAATAGCTTTTACACTGCGCGAAATATCATCAATTTTTGCTAGATATACCCGATTGTTCCTATGGGAGCTATAGGATATAGACGTCCGATCGGCACGCGCTTTTACCCTGATCAAGGTATGCATAAAACAAGAAAGGAAAGCTAACTTCGGGCGGAGCCGAAGTTTATATACCCTTGCAGAATATTCTGAAATTATATTCTCCAAAATTATTCATATGATGCATTTTTAACACTCATAAAAAATCCCAACTTCCTAACTTTAAAAACACCAAAGTTATGGCATTTCCAATCGTTCAGTTATATGGCAGCTATTGGATATAGTCGGCCGATCCTTATGAAATTTGGTAGGTCGGATTGATTGGCCAAAAAATAAAACCCATAGAAAATCCCAACTTACTAACTAAACAAACACCAAATTTATGGCATTTCCGATTAATCAGTTATATGGCGGCTATAGGATATAGTCGTCCGATCCTTATGAAACTTGGTAGGTCGGATTGATGGGCCAAATATAAAACCCATAGGAAATCCCAAATTCTTAACTTAACAAACAGCAAAGTTATGGCATTTCCGATCAATCAGTTATATGGCAGCTATAGGATATAGTTGTCCGATCCCGGCCGTTCCGACTTATATACTGCGTGCAAAGGAAAGAAGGGTGTGAGCAAAGTTTCAATTCGATAGCTTTAAAACTGAGAGACTAGTTTGCGTAGAAACAGACAGACGGACAGACGGACATGGCTATATCAACTCAGGAGGTGATCCTGATAAAGAATATATATACTTTATAGGGTCGGAGATGTCTCCTTCACTGCGTTGCACACTTTTGACCAAAATTATAATACCCTCTGCAAGGGTATAAAAATTTGAATGCAGATTTTTAGCGAATCCAATCACAAGTCTTGGAGTCAGAGGTATGCCACTTTGTAATCGGCTCAAGTTTGGTAAAGTTATGGACTCTCGAAGTCAAATTTTAGGTCACTCTTACAAGGCATCGGAAAATTAAAATAACTAACATAAAAATGGGTCACAAATTTGATCAACGTTAAATTGAAAAATTTAAATGCAGATTCTTAGCGAATCCAATCACAAGTCTTTAGAGGTACGCCACTTGCAATCGGCTTACATTTGGTAAAGTTATGGACTCTCGAAGTCCAATTTTGAGTCACTCTTTTACAAGACATCGGAAAACTGAAACTAACTAAAATGAAAATGGGTCAAAAATTTGATCAACGTTAAATTGAAAAATTTGAGTGCAGATTTTTAGCGAATCCAATCACAAGTCTTTAGAGGTATGCCACTTTGTAATCGGCTTAAGTTTGGTAAAGTTATGGACTCTCGAAGTCAAATTTTAGGTCACTCTTTTACAAGGCATCGGAAAATTAAAATAGCTAACATGAAAATGGGTCACAAATTTGATCAACGTTAAATTGAAAAATTTGAATGCATATTTTTAGCGAATCCAATCACAAGTTATGGACTCTCGAAGTACAATTTTAAGTCACTATTTTACAAGTCATCGGAAAACTAGAAATAACTAACATGAAAGTGGGTCAAAAATTTGATTGAAAAATTTCAATGCAGATTTTAGAGAATCCAATTACAAGTATTTAGAGGTATGCCACTTGAAATCGGCTTACATTTTGTAAAGTTATGGACTATCGAAGTCCAATTTTAGGTCACTCTTTTACAAGTCATCGGAAAATTAGAAAAAACTTACATGAAAATGGGTCAAAAATTTGATCAACATTAAATTGAAAAATTAGAATGCAAATTTTTAGAGAATCGAATCACATGTCTTTAAATGTATGCCACTTTGAAATCGGCTTACATTTGGTAACGTATGGACTAGCGAAGTCCAATTTTAGGTCACTCTTTTACAAGGCACGGGAAAAATAGAATAACTAACATGAAAATGGGTCAAAAATTTGATCAACGTTAAATTGAAAAATTTGAATGCAGATTTTTAGCGAATCCAATCACAAGTCTTTAGAGGTACGCCACTTGCAATCGGCTTACATTTGGTAAAGTTATGGACTCTCGAAGTCCAATTTTGAGTCACTCTTTTACAAGACATCGGAAAACTAGAAATAACGAACATGAAAATGGGTCAAAAATTTGATCAACGTTAAATTGAAAAATTTGAATGCAGATTTTTAGCGAATCCAATCACAAGTCTTTAGAGGTATGCCACTTTGTAATCGGCTTAAGTTTGGTAAAGTTATGGACTCTCGAAGTCAAATTTTAGGTCACTCTTTTACAAGGCATCGGAAAATTAAAATAACTAACATGAAAAAGGGTCACAAATTTGATCAACGTTAAATTGAAAAATTTGAATGCATATTTTTAGCGAATCCAATCACAAGTTATGGACTCTCGAAGTCCAATTTTAAGTCACTATTTTACAAGTCATCGGAAAACTAGAAATAACTAACATGAAAATGGGTCAAAAATTTTATTGAAAAATTTCAATGCAGATTTTTAGAGAATCCAATTACAAGTATTTAGAGGTGTGCCACTTGAAATCGGCTTACATTTGGTAAAGTTATGGACTATCGAAGTCCAATTTTAGGTCACTCTTTTACAAGTCATCGGAAAATTAGAAAAAACTTACATGAAAATGGGTCAAAAATTTGATCAACGTTAAATTGAAAAATTAGAATGCAAATTTTTAGAGAATCGAATCACATGTCTTTAAATGTATGCCACTTTGAAATCGGCTTAAATTTGGTAACATGGACTAGCGAAGTCCAATTTTAGGTCACTCTTTTACAAGGCACGGGAAAAATAGAATAACTAACATGAAAATGGGTCAAAAATTTGATCAACGTTACATTGAAAAATTTGAATGCAGATTTTTAGCGAATCCAATCACAAGTCTTTAGAGGTATGCCACTTTGTAATCGGCTTAAGTTTGGTAAAGTTATGGACTCTCCAAGTCCAATTTTAGGTCACTAACTATCTAAGTCCAATTTTACATAACTCTTTTTGTTCGTGAAAACTTGCAGCTTTAATCATCTCTAATATATAGGCGCATAATGCCATCTCTATTCTATTCTATATATTTTAAGCTATGTACAAGAAAACATGTATATAATATCTTTTCGGTTTCTGGCAACGCCGCTAAGACGGCGTCATATTGCGAAATTTAATTCAGTGTCAAATAGGCTTCGCAACTGGCAAGAATAAAATTAATACAGTCCACATATACGCAACTCAACTCGTTCTAATTTCTGACCATATTGTTGGTCCTTCGTTCCGGATGCTTCGACAGTTAGTGAAGTGCTTTGATTCTCAGGTTAATTGTTTGCTATGGAACAATTAAAAGCATTGGTGAAAAGCCGTTCCAGACTCAAGTTTGGTAAAGTTATGGACTCTCGAAGTCGAATTTTAGGTCACTCTTTTACAAGGTATCGGAAAATTAAAATAACTAACATGAAAATGGGTCAAAAATTTGATCAACGTTAAATTAAAAAAATTTGAATGTATATTTTTAGCGAATTTAATCACAAGTCTTTAGAGGTATGCCACTTGAAATCGGCTTACATTTGGTAAAGTTATGTACTCTCGAAGTCCAATTTTGGGTCACTAACTATCTAAGTCCAATTTTACATAACTCTTTTTGTTCGTGAACACTTGCAGCTTTAATCATCTCTAATATATAGGCGCATAATGCCATCTCTATTCTATTCTATATATTTTAATCTATGTACAAGAAAACATGTATATAATATCTTTTCGGTTTCTGGCAACGCCGCTAAGACGGCGTCATATTGCGAAATTTAATTCAGTGTCAAATAGGCTTCGCAACTGGCAAGAATAAAATTAATACAGTCCACATATACGCAACTCAACTCGTTCTAATTTCTGACCATATCGTTGGTCCTTCGTTCCGGATTTCCGACAGTTAGTGAAGTGCTTTGATTCTCAGGTTAATTGTTTGCTATGGAACAATTAAAAGCATTGGTGAAAAGCCGTTCCAGACTCAAGGGCAACATCACACGTAGTCTCTCATGGGCTGAGCAAGCGGAATCTGCAACACAGGCGGAGATCTCCACGCGCTTACAACTTCTCCACGAAGTTTGGAAGGAGTTCAACCAGTTCGGCGATTGCATTGCTCTCCACGAGGATGTAGAAGGTTACGTCGATCCGGAGATTGATAACGCAATTTACGAAGAAAAGTAGCTAAGGGCGAACGCAATTCTCAAGGACAGAAGTGATGCTCTACAACCGAGTACATCTACAGGCATTGTGAATGGCAGCAACGGTCTGCACTCCAACGGCGACGCAATTGTAAATTTGCTACAACAAAACCAACAACTATTTGAGCGACTGGCTGCAAATCAGGCTCATTCGAGCACGCCGGTTCATGTTGGTGGTGACGTCTCTTTGGCGAATTCAAGGTCGGTACATGCGGCGAATTCCAATCTGAGTGAATTGCCGAAAATTCGAATCAAACGGTTCTCTGGCAACTACACAGAGTGGCCATCTTTTCAAGACATTTATGAAAGCACAATTCTTGGCTGCCAACTTGGTACGGCACTTGGCCATTACGGATACAGCTTACAACACCGCTTGGGAACGTCTGAAGGAAAGATACAATCGTCCACGCCACATTGTAAACTCATTTTTTGAGCAGTTTATGAGCCTACCTACAACTTCAAAGGTAGATGCATCAATTCTACGGAAGGTGTCAGACGGAGCAAACGAAATTATGCGCCGATTGGATGCAGTCAACCAGATGGGACGCGATTGCTGGATCATCTATCTGGCCCTGGAGAAACTTGACGCCGACACGCGGCGCAGGTGGATTGAGCGCAGCATGGACACAGATTCCCCCACTCTCGAGGAATTCTTCGAATTTCTAGATTCTCGTTGCGAGGAACTGGAACTGAGTAAAGGGAGCTTGCGACTGGTAGCAAGACAACAACACATGCAGAAAAAACAAAAAGGGTCACACAATCGATGGTTGCGGTCGAAGGCAGTGGCTGCATCAAATGTAATTCAACAGAACACACTCTGTATAACTGTCAGCTGTTCTGGGATATGTCTGGGATGCAGAGACGATCCTTTGTAAAGGAGAAATCACTGTGCTACAACTGCTGGCGACCTGGTCATGGGGTCAGCAAGTGCAAGTCGACATACAAATGTAGGCAACGTTCGCTGGAACGCAAAACATCGATGCATCGGCACTCGAGGCTTTCAAAGATCTGCAGTTGGGGGATACAGAATTCAACACAAACTCACCTGTTGACATTCTATTGGGAAGCGAACACGTATGGTCGGTGTTTACAGGACGAAAGATGTACGACAACAAGGGTAATCTTATCGCCATTTCTTCGGTGTTCTGATGGGTAATAACCTCACTCATCACATCAAATCCAAGCAACGCTATTGCACTGACTACAACAGTAGACATAGGCGCCACGCTTCAGAAGTTTTGACAATTGGAAAACGTTCGAAGCAGCTCAAAATTGGATCCGGAGGATGATCAGGTCGAGAAGCACTTTCTCGCCACTCACTGTCGCGATGAAAACGGGAAGTATATCGTGGATCTTCCATTCAACACTGAAAAACCCGATTTCGGAGAAACTCTACAAGGAGCGCTCAAACGCTTTAAATCAGTTGAGCGGCGGCTGCAACAGAACGAGCAGCTGCGTACACTGTACGTATACTTTATGCAGGAATACACAAATCTGGGGCACATGCGAGAGGTGCCACCTGAGGAAAATGCTACTGGGAATCAGTTTTATCTACCACACCACCCAGTCCTGGGTCGGAAGCTACCAGTGGTTTTCGATGGATCTTTTCGCGACTCTAATGGTAAGGTCCCAGTATCCAGCGCGATCTATTCGCTTTGTGCCTTCGTTTTCGAATGTACAAATTTGCATTCTCAGCGGACATCGAAAAAATGTTCCGCCAGATATGGGTCAACGAAAAGCACAGAAACTTCCAGTAAATCGTTTGGAGAGTACATCCATCCGATCCCATCAAGCACTTCCAATTGTGCACTGTAACCTACGGAACTTTATTCGCACCATTCCTGGCTGTGCGATTGCTGGAACAACTTGCTGTCGATCATCAAGAGGAATACCCAAATGCGTCGAAAATCCTGCTGGAGGCTTTCTATGTAGATGACGTTCTTACTGGGTCAAACAGTGAGGATGAGTTACTTCGGAACCGTAACGAGCTGATTCAGCTGATGTCTCGTGCAAACCTTGAACTCGGGAAATGGGTATCCAATACACCATGTATACAAACGGATGATAGCGACACACAATCTGCACAAACGTCAACAGTAAAGGTTCTCGGACTGTACTGGCATCCTGGAAAAGACATTCTAACGTACAATGTCGGTCTAGCTGAAAATCCTGATTGCACAAATAAACAAGTCTTATCCGACGTCTCGAGGATATTTGATCCTCTCGGACTCTTGGCACCCATTGTAATCCAATTCAAAATCCTTTTCCAAAAGCTATGGCTCTTGAATTTGGATTGGGATGACCCACTTCCAACTAAACTGGCGGACAACTGGCTAAAGTGGAGAGCAGATCTGGACAATCTTCAAACATTTCAACTACCAGGATTTGTCGCCAACGACCCGGACAACATCGAACTCCACGGATTTTCGGATGCGTCAACCAAGGCATATGCTGCTGTGGTGTACAGCAGAGTCACCATTGGCGATGGCTCTATCTCGGTATCCATTGTAGCTGCGAAAACAAGGGTGGCTCCACTGAAACAACAATCCTTGCCACGTCTGGAACTTTGCGCAGCACTTCTCCTCAGCCAACTGATTCGCTCGATCACATCTGGATTGCGCCACAAAAACATAACTGTTTTTGGCTGGTCCGACTCATCAATAGCGCTCACCTGGTTATCGTATACGCCAGCCCAACTCAAGACATTTGATGGAAACAGAACTTCGGAAATCCTTGACACTATTCCAAGGAGTGCTTGGCATCACGTAGATTCCAAAACAAACCCAGCGGACTGTGCGTCCAGGGGACTGATGGCTGCTGATCTCATCGACTTCCATTTGTGGTGAATGGGCCTTTATGGCTACGGGACAAGGTGCAGTATCTGGTTAAGTTAAACGATTCACGTTTCGGTTTATCTCTTACAGACAAACGCATTCAAGGAGAAGTCAAATCCAACTGTTTGGCTACACTGGCTGAAGCAACTTCGATTCATCCACTTGATGACCTAACCGAACCAGTGTCTTCTTGGATTAAGCTCGTCCACATTGTCGGCTACGTGAAGCGGTTTATTCAACGTACACGAAACCTATCTCGCAAAAGGGTATCTAGCGCTCTCACATTTGACGAGATTAAGGAGGCAAGCATTCTGTGCATAAAACAAGCACAAGGTTGTTTCAAAGACGATTACCAATTGTTCCTCGGTAAAAAACCCTTAAGGAACCGATCACAGCTGATCAAACTGGCACCCAAAATCGACGAAAACGATTTGCTGAGGGTAGGCGGACGACTGCACCACTCGCAGTTGTCAAACGATGCAAAACACCCAGTATTGCTACCAAAAACACACCGCATCTCAAAGCTGATCCTGGAACACGAGCACCGAGTGAACCTCCACCCTGGCCTTTCCTCACTTTTTGTAATTGTTCGGCAAAAATTCTGGATATTTGGAGCACGTAATCCAATTCGCAACGCCACCACACATCCCAGCAACAAATGTCTGATTTACCCAGCGTACGCATTACACAAGCGCTTCCATTTATATATACTGGTTGCGACTATGCAGGTCCAATACTACTGAAGGATGCAAAGGTTCGGAAGCCACGTATCAGCAAGGGCTACATATGCCTATTTGTTTGCATGGTCACCTCGGCCATCCACCTGGAACTTGCCACAGATTTGACGACAGAAACCTTCTTGGCTGCCTTGCGGCGCTTTATATCGGTACGTGGCAAGTGCAGTAAGATCTACAGTGACAATGGCACAAACTTTATTGGAGCTAAGCGATCCCTTGACGAGATGCAAGAATTGCTTTCTTCACAGACACGCAAGGACACCGTGTCTAGCACACTAGCGGATGATGGTATCCAATGGGTACTTTTTCCCCCGAGAGCCCCTCACTGGGGAGGGAAATGGGAGTCGGCAGTTCGTTGTGTCAAGCTGCATCTTCGCAGAATCACCGGAAACTCAACGCTCACCTTTGAACAGATGCGGACACTTCTTGCTCAAATAAGCGCAGTGATAAATTCACGCCCCTTGTGCTACACACAGGATACGGAAACCAACTACCTATCACCCGCTCACTTCTTAATTGGGCGACCATTAACAACAGTGCCTGATCCCGATTTGAGTCACATCCCAGTGGGCCGATTAGGATATTGGCAAAGCATCCAGTCAATGCTTCAAGGATTCTGGAGAAAATGGCATCAGGAGTATCTGACTACTCTGCCGCAACGTCCGAAATGGACTACTTCAACACCCAACATCTCGACCGGTGATGTTGTGCTCGTAAAGGAGTCCAATTCACCACCGGCATATTGGCTCATCGCTCGGGTTATGGAAAACTA
This sequence comes from Drosophila kurseongensis, assembly GCA_018153305.1. Classification (NCBI taxonomy): domain Eukaryota; kingdom Metazoa; phylum Arthropoda; class Insecta; order Diptera; family Drosophilidae; genus Drosophila; species Drosophila kurseongensis. The sequence continues at coordinate 4,195,765 of JAECXX010000120.1, forward strand.
TCCAGGGAAGGACAACCTCGTTCGAGCAGTCAAATTGAAGACCCCAACAGGAGAGATGATTAGACCCATAACGAAAGTTGCTGTAATGCCCCATTCAGAAACGGTATTTCAGGGCGGGCCGGGATGTTCGTGAACGCTTGCAGCTTTAATCATCTCTAATATATAGGCGCATAATGCCATCTCTATTCTATTCTATATATTTTAATCTATGTACAAGAAAACATGTATATAATATTTTTTCGGTTTCTGGCAACGCCGCTAAGACGGCGTCATATTGCGAAATTCAATTCAGTGTCACATAGGCTTCGCAACTGGCAAGAATAAAATTAATACAGTCCACATATACGCAACTCAACTCGTTCTAATTTCTGACCACTTTTACAAGGCACGGAAAAATTAGAATAACTAACATGAAAATTGGTCAAAAATTTGATCAACGTTACATTGAAAAATTTGAATGCAGAATTTTTGGGAATCCAATCACAACAATCACATAACTAACATAAAAATGGGTAAAAAATTTAATCAACGTTAAATTGAAAAATTTTAATGCAGATTTTTAGAGAATCGAATCAGAAGTCTTTAGAGGTATGCCACTTTGTAATCGGCTTAAGTAAAAAGTAAAGTTATGGACTTTCGAAGTCCAATTTTAAGTCACTCTTTTACAAGTCATCGGAAAATTAGAAATAACTAACATGAAAATGGGTCAAAAATGTGATCAACGTTAAATTGAAAAATTTCAATACAGATTTTTAGAGAATCCAATCACAAGTCTTTAGAGAAATGCCGCTTGAAATCGGCTAACATTTGGTAAAGTTATGGACTCTCGAAATCCAATTTTGGGTCACTCTTTTACAAGTCATCGGTAAAATAGAATAACTAACATGAAAATGGGTCAAAAATTTGATCAACGTTAAACTGAAAAATTAGAATGCAAATTTTTAGAGAATCGAATCACATGTGTTTAAATGTATGCCACTAAGAAATCGGCTTAAATTTGATAAAGTTATGGACTATCGAAGTCCAATTTTAGATAACACTTTTACAAGGCACGGGGAATTAGAATAACCAACATGAAAATGTCAGGTCAAAAATTTGATCAACGTTACATTGAAAAATTTTAATGCAGTTTTTAGCGAATCCAAACACAACAATCACATAACTATCATAAAAATGGGTCACTTTAATCAACGTTAAATTAATCACAACAATCACATAATTATCAAAAAAATGGGTCAAAATTTAATCAACGTTAACTTGAAAATTTGAATGCAGATTTTTAGAGAATCGAATCAAAAGTCGTTAGAGCTATGCCATTTTGAAATCGACTTAAGTTTGGTAAAGTTATGGACTCTCGAACTATCATGAAAATGGGTCAAAAATTTGATCAACGTAAAATTAAAAAAATAGAATGCAAATTTTTAGAGAATCGAATCACATGTCTTTAAATGTATACCACTTTGAAATCGGCTTACATTTGGTAAAGTTATGGACTATCGAAGTCCAATTTTAGGTCACTCTTTTACAAGGCACGGGAAAAATAGAATAACTAACATGAAAATGGGTCAAAAATTTGATCAACGTTAAATTGAACAAGAGAGAACGCTAAAGTCGGGTGCCCCGACTATCAGATACCCGTTACTCAGGTAAATGGAGTGCGAGGGAGATGGAGATAGAAACTTTGATCACGCATAACTTTTTAACGAATGGTCCGATTTGGAAAATTTCTTCTACATTTCGATAGGTATTGATAAACACAATAAAACTGCATTTTTACTTTTCCGAAATATTTAAATTTTTAAAATCGTATATAAGCGATTGTGGGCGTTAAAGGGGGCGTGGCACCCTTTTGAAATAAACTTGCGCTGCGTAGGAACTCCTAGAATCTACATGCAAAATGCCAATCTTCTAGCTAACAGACGGACAGACAGACAGACGGACAGACAGACAGACGGACAGACGGACAGACGGACATGGCTAGATCGACTCGGCTAGTGATCCTGAACAAGAATATATATACTTTATAGGGTCGGAAACGCTTCCTTCTACCTGTTACATACTTTTGCACGAATACAATATACCCTTTTACTCTACGAGTAACGGGTATAAAAATTTGAATGCATATTTTTAGCGAATCCAATTACAAGTTATGGACTCTCGAAGTCCAATTTTAAGTCACTATTTTACAAGTCATCGGAAAACTAGAAATAACTAACATGAAAATGGGTCAAAAATTTTATTGAAAAATTTCAATGCAGATTTTTAGAGAATCCAATTACAAGTATTTAGAGGTATGCCACTTGAAATCGGCTTACATTTGGTAAAGTTATGGACTATCGAAGTCCAATTTTAGGTCACTCTTTTACAAGTCATCGGAAAATTAGAAAAAACTTACATGAAAATGGGTCAAAAATTTGATCAACGTTAAATTGAAAAATTAGAATGCAAATTTTTAGAGAATCGAATCACATGTCTTTAAATGTATGCCACTTTGAAATCGGCTTACATTTGGTAACGTATGGACTAGCGAAGTCCAATTTTAGGTCACTCTTTTACAAGGCACGGGAAAAATAGAATAACTAACATGAAAATGGGTCAAAAATTTGATCAACGTTAAATTGAAAAATTTGAATGCAGATTTTTAGCGAATCCAATCACAAGTCTTTAGAGGTACGCCACTTGCAATCGGCTCACATTTGGTAAAGTTATGGACTCTCGAAGTCCAATTTTGAGTCACTCTTTTACAAGACATCGGAAAACTAGAAATAACTAACATGAAAATGGGTCAAAAATTTGATCAACGTTAAATTGAAAAATTTGAATGCAGATTTTTAGCGAATCCAATCACAAGTCTTTAGAGGTATGCCACTTTGTAATCGGCTTAAGTTTGGTAAAGTTATGTACTCTCGAAGTCAAATTTTAGGTCACTCTTTTACAAGGCATCGGAAAATTAAAATAACTAACATGAAAATGGGTCAAAAATTTGATCAACGTTAAATTGAAAAATTTAAATGCAGATTTTTAGCGAATCCAATCACAAGTCTTTAGAGGTACGCCACTTGCAATCGGCTCACATTTGGTAAAGTTATGGACTCTCGAAGTCCAATTTTGAGTCACTCTTTTACAAGACATCGGAAAACTAGAAATAACTAACATGAAAATGGGTCAAAAATTTGATCAACGTTAAATTGAAAAATTTGAATGCAGATTTTTAGCGAATCCAATCACAAGTCTTTAGAGGTATGCCACTTTGTAATCGGCTTAAGTTTGGTAAAGTTATGTACTCTCGAAGTCAAATTTTAGGTCACTCTTTTACAAGGCATCGGAAAATTAAAATAACTAACATGAAAAAGGGTCACAAATTTGATCAACGTTAAATTGAAAAATTTGAATGCATATTTTTAGCGAATCCAATCACAAGTTATGGACTCTCGAAGTCCAATTTTAAGTCACTATTTTACAAGTCATCGGAAAACTAGAAATAACTAACATGAAAATGGGTCAAAAATTTTATTGAAAAATTTCAATGCAGATTTTTAGAGAATCCAATTACAAGTATTTAGAGGTATGCCACTTGAAATCGGCTTACATTTGGTAAAGTTATGGACTATCGAAGTCCAATTTTAGGTCACTCTTTTACAAGTCATCGGAAAATTAGAGAAAACTTACATGAAAATGGGTCAACAATTTGATCAACGTTAAATTGAAAAATTAGAATGCAAATTTTTAGAGAATCGAATCACATGTCTTTAAATGTATGCCACTTTGAAATCGGCTTAAATTTGGTAACATGGACTAGCGAAGTCCAATTTTTGGTCACTCTTTTACAAGGCACGGGAAAAATAGAATAACTAACATGAAAATGGGTCAAAAATTTGATCAACGTTACATTGAAAAATTTGAATGCAGATTTTTAGCGAATCCAATCACAAGTCTTTAGAGGTATGCCACTTTGTAATCGGCTTAAGTTTGGTAAAGTTATGGACTCTCCAAGTCCAATTTTAGGTCACTAACTATCTAAGTCCAATTTTACATAACTCTTTTTGTTCGTGAAAACTTGCAGCTTTAATCATCTCTAATATATAGGCGCATAATGCCATCTCTATTCTATTCTATATATTTTAAGCTATGTACAAGAAAACATGTATATAATATCTTTTCGGTTTCTGGCAACGCCGCTAAGACGGCGTCATATTGCGAAATTTAATTCAGTGTCAAATAGGCTTCGCAACTGGCAAGAATAAAATTAATACAGTCCACATATACGCAACTCAACTCGTTCTAATTTCTGACCATATTGTTGGTCCTTCGTTCCGGATGCTTCGACAGTTAGTGAAGTGCTTTGATTCTCAGGTTAATTGTTTGCTATGGAACAATTAAAAGCATTGGTGAAAAGCCGTTCCAGACTCAAGTTTGGTAAAGTTATGGACTCTCGAAGTCGAATTTTAGGTCACTCTTTTACAAGGTATCGGAAAATTAAAATAACTAACATGAAAATGGGTCAAAAATTTGATCAACGTTAAAAAAATTTGAATGTATATTTTTAGCGAATCTAATCACAAGTCTTTAGAGGTATGCCACTTGAAATCGGCTTACATTTGGTAAAGTTATGTACTCTCGAAGTCCAATTTTGGGTCACTAACTATCTAAGTCCAATTTTACATAACTCTTTTTGTTCGTGAACACTTGCAGCTTTAATCATCTCTAATATATAGGCGCATAATGCCATCTCTATTCTATTCTATATATTTTAATCTATGTACAAGAAAACATGTATATAATATCTTTTCGGTTTCTGGCAACGCCGCTAAGACGGCGTCATATTGCGAAATTTAATTCAGTGTCAAATAGGCTTCGCAACTGGCAAGAATAAAATTAATACAGTCCACATATACGCAACTCAACTCGTTCTAATTTCTGACCATATCGTTGGTCCTTCGTTCCGGATTTCCGACAGTTAGTGAAGTGCTTTGATTCTCAGGATAATTGTTTGCTATGGAACAATTAAAAGCATTGGTGAAAAGCCGTTCCAGACTCTGCAACACAGGCGGAGATCTCCACGCGCTTACAACTTCTCCACGAAGTTTGGAAGGAGTTCAACCAGTTCGGCGATTGCATTGCTCTCCACGAGGATGTAGAAGGTTACGTCGATCCGGAGATTGATAACGCAATTTACGAAGAAAAGTAGCTAAGGGCGAACGCAATTCTCAAGGACAGAAGTGATGCTCTACAACCGAGTACATCTACAGGCATTGTGAATGGCAGCAACGGTCTGCACTCCAACGGCGACGCAATTGTAAATTTGCTACAACAAAACCAACAACTATTTGAGCGACTGGCTGCAAATCAGGCTCATTCGAGCACGCCGGTTCATGTTGGTGGTGACGTCTCTTTGGCGAATTCAAGGTCGGTACATGCGGCGAATTCCAATCTGAGTGAATTGCCGAAAATTCGAATAAAACGGTTCTCTGGCAACTACACAGAGTGGCCATCTTTTCAAGACATTTATGAAAGCACAATTCTTGGCTGCCAACTTGGTACGGCACTTGGCCATTACGGATACAGCTTACAACACCGCTTGGGAACGTCTGAAGGAAAGATACAATCGTCCACGCCACATTGTAAACTCATTTTTTGAGCAGTTTATGAGCCTACCTACAACTTCAAAGGTAGATGCATCAATTCTACGGAAGGTGTCAGACGGAGCAAACGAAATTATGCGCCGATTGGATGCAGTCAACCAGATGGGACGCGATTGCTGGCCCTGGAGAAACTTGACGCCGACACGCGGCGCAGGTGGATTGAGCGCAGCATGGACACAGATTCCCCCACTCTCGAGGAATTCTTCGAATTTCTAGATTCTCGTTGCGAGGAACTGGAACTGAGTAAAGGGAGCTTGCGACTGGTAGCAAGACAACAACACATGCAGAAAAAACAAAAAGGGTCACACAATCGATGGTTGCGGTCGAAGGCAGTGGCTGCATCAAATGTAATTCAACAGAACACACTCTGTATAACTGTCAGCTGTTCTGGGATATGTCTGGGATGCACAGACGATCCTTTGTAAAGGAGAAATCACTGTGCTACAACTGCTGGCGACCTGGTCATGGGGTCAGCAAGTGCAAGTCGACATACAAATGTAGGCAACGTTCGCTGGAACGCAAAACATCGATGCATCGGCACTCGAGGCTTTCAAAGATCTGCAGTTGGGGGATACAGAATTCAACACAAACTCACCTGTTGACATTCTATTGGGAAGCGAACACGTATGGTCGGTGTTTACAGGACGAAAGATGTACGACAACAAGGGTAATCTTATCGCCATTTCTTCGGTGTTCTGATGGGTAATAACCTCACTCATCACATCAAATCCAAGCAACGCTATTGCACTGACTACAACAGTAGACATAGGCGCCACGCTTCAGAAGTTTTGGCAATTGGAAAACGTTCGAAGCAGCGCAAAATTGGATCCGGAGGATGATCAGGTCGAGAAGCACTTTCTCGCCACTCACTGTCGCGATGAAAACGGGAAGTATATCGTGGATCTTCCATTCAACACTGAAAAACCCGATTTCGGAGAAACTCTACAAGCAGCGCTCAAACGCTTTAAATCAGTTGAGCGGCGGCTGCAACAGAACGAGCAGCTGCGTACACTGTACGTATACTTTATGCAGGAATACACAAATCTGGGGCACATGCGAGAGGTGCCACCTGAGGAAAACGCTACTGGGAATCAGTTTTATCTACCACACCACCCAGTCCTGGGTCGGAAGCTACCAGTGGTTTTCGATGGATCTTTTCGCGACTCTAATGGTAAGGTCCCAGTATCCAGCGCGATCTATTCGCTATGTGCCTTCGTTTTCGAATGTACAAATTTGCATTCTCAGCGGACATCGAAAAAATGTTCCGCCAGATATGGGTCAACGAAAAGCACAGAAACTTCCAGTAAATCGTTTGGAGAGTACATCCATCCGATCCCATCAAGCACTTCCAATTGTGCACTGTAACCTACGGAACTTTATGCGCACCATTCCTGGCTGTGCGAGTGCTGGAACAACTTGCTGTCGATCATCAAGAGGAATACCCAAATGCGTCGAAAATCCTGCTGGAGGCTTTCTATGTAGATGACGTTCTTACTGGGTCAAACAGTGAGGATGAGTTACTTCGGAACCGTAACGAGCTGATTCAGCTGATGTCTCGTGCAAACCTTGAACTCGGGAAATGGGTATCCAATACACCATGTATACAAACGGATGATAGCGACACACAATCTGCACAAACGTCAACAGTAAAGGTTCTCGGACTGTACTGGCATCCTGGAAAAGACATTCTAACGTACAATGTCGGTCTAGCTGAAAATCCTGATTGCACAAATAAACAAGTCTTATCCGACGTCTCGATGATATTTGATCCTCTCGGACTCTTGGCACCCATTGTAATCCAATTCAAAATCCTTTTCCAAAAGCTATGGCTCTTGAATTTGGATTGGGATGACCCACTCCCAACTAAACTGGCGGACAACTGGCTAAAGTGGAGAGCAGATCTGGACAATCTTCAAACATTTCAACTACCACGATTTGTCGCCAACGACCCGGACAACATCGAACTCCACGGATTTTCGGATGCGTCAACCAAGGCATATGCTGCTGTGGTGTACAGCAGAGTCACCATTGGCGATGGCTCTATCTCGGTATCCATTGTAGCTGCGAAAACAAGGGTGGCTCCACTGAAACAACAATCCTTGCCACGTCTGGAACTTTGCGCAGCACTTCTCCTCAGCCAACTGATTCGCTCGATCACATCTGGATTGCGCCACAAAAACATAACTGTTTTTGGCTGGTCCGACTCATCAATAGTGCTCACCTGGTTATCGTATACGCCAGCCCAACTCAAGACATTTGATGGAAACAGAACGTCGGAAATCCTTGACACTATTCCAAGGAGTGCTTGGCATCACGTAGATTCCAAAACAAACCCAGCGGACTGTGCGTCCAGGGGACTGATGGCTGCTGATCTCATCGACTTCCATTTGTGGTGAATGGGCCTTTATGGCTACGGGACAAGGTGCAGTATCTGGTTAAGTTAAACGATTCACGTTTCGGTTTATCTCTTACAGACAAACGCATTCAAGGAGAAGTCAAATCCAACTGTTTGGCTACACTGGCTGAAGCAACTTCGATTCATCCACTTGATGAACTAACCGAACCAGTGTCTTCTTGGATTAAGCTCGTCCACATTGTCGGCTACGTGAAGCGGTTTATTCAACGTACACGAAACCTATCTCGCAAAAGGGTATCTAGCGCTCTCACATTTGACGAGATTAAGGAGGCAAGGATTCTGTGCATAAAACAAGCACAAGGTTGTTTCAAAGACGATTACCAATTGTTCCTCGGTAAAAAACCCTTAAGGAACCGATCACAGCTGATCAAACTGGCACCCAAAATCGACGAAAACGATTTGCTGAGGGTAGGCGGACGACTGCACCACTCGCAGTTGTCAAACGATGCAAAACACCCAGTATTGCTACCAAAAACACACCGCATCTCAAAGCTGATCCTGGAACACGAGCACCGAGTGAACCTCCACCCTGGCCTTTCCTCACTTTTTGTAATTGTTCGGCGAAAATTCTGGATATTTGGAGCACGTAATCCAATTCGCAACGCCACCACACATCCCAGCAACAAATGTCTGATTTACCCAGCGTACGCATTACACAAGCGCTTCCATTTATATATACTGGTTGCGACTATGCAGGTCCAATACTACTGAAGGATGCAAAGGTTCGGAAGCCACGTATCAGCAAGGGCTACATATGCCTATTTGTTTGCATGGTCACCTCGGCCATCCACCTGGAACTTGCCACAGATTTGACGACAGAAACCTTCTTGGCTGCCTTGCGGCGCTTTATATCGGTACGTGGCAAGTGCAGTAAGATCTACAGTGACAATGGCACAAACTTTATTGGAGCTAAGCGATCCCTTGACGAGATGCAAGAATTGCTTTCTTCACAGACACGCAAGGACACCGTGTCTAGCACACTAGCGGATGATGGTATCCAATGGGTACTTTTTCCCCCGAGAGCCCCTCACTGGGGAGGGAAATGGGAGTCGGCAGTTCGTTGTGTCAAGCTGCATCTTCGCAGAATCACCGGAAACTCAACGCTCACCTTTGAACAGATGCGGACACTTCTTGCTCAAATAAGCGCAGTGATAAATTCACGCCCCTTGTGCTACACACAGGATACGGAAACCAACTACCTATCACCCGCTCACTTCTTAATTGGGCGACCATTAACAACAGTGCCTGATCCCGATTTGAGTCACATCCCAGTGGGCCGATTAGGATATTGGCAAAGCATCCAGTCAATGCTTCAAGGATTCTGGAGAAAATGGCATCAGGAGTATCTGACTACTCTGCCGCAACGTCCGAAATGGACTACTTCAACACCCAACATCTCGACCGGTGATGTTGTGCTCGTAAAGGAGTCCAATTCACCACCGGCATATTGGCTCATCGCTCGGGTTATGGAAAACTATCCAGGGAAGGACAACCTCGTTCGAGCAGTCAAATTGAAGACCCCAACAGGAGAGATGATTAGACCCATAACGAAAGTTGCTGTAATGCCCCATTCAGAAACGGTATTTCAGGGCGGGCCGGGATGTTCGTGAACGCTTGCAGCTTTAATCATCTCTAATATATAGGCGCATAATGCCATCTCTATTCTATTCTATATATTTTAATCTATGTACAAGAAAACATGTATATAATATTTTTTCGGTTTCTGGCAACGCCGCTAAGACGGCGTCATATTGCGAAATTCAATTCAGTGTCACATAGGCTCCGCAACTGGCAAGAATAAAATTAATACAGTTCACATATACGCAACTCAACTCGTTCTAATTTCTGACCACTTTTACAAGGCACGGAAAAATTAGAATAACTAACATGAAAATTGGTCAAAAATTTGATCAACGTTACATTGAAAAATTTGAATGCAGAATTTTTGGGATTCCAATCACAACAATCACATAACTAACATAAAAATGGGTAAAAAATTTAATCAACGTTAAATTGAAAAATTTTAATGCAGATTTTTAGAGAATCGAATCAGAAGTCTTTAGAGGTATGCCACTTTGTAATCGGCTTAAGTAAAAAGTAAAGTTATGGACTTTCGAAGTCCAATTTTAAGTCACTCTTTTACAAGTCATCGGAAAATTAGAAATAACTAACATGAAAATGGGTCAAAAATTTGATCAACGTTAAATTGAAAAATTTCAATACAGATTTTTAGAGAATCCAATCACAAGTCTTTAGAGAAATGCCGCTTGAAATCGGCTAACATTTGGTAAAGTTATGGACTCTCGAAATCCAATTTTGGGTCACTATTTTACAAGTCATCGGTAAAATAGAATAACTAACATGAAAATGGGTCAAAAATTTGATCAACGTTAAACTGAAAAATTAGAATGCAAATTTTTAGAGAATCGAATCACATGTCTTTAAATGTATGCCACTAAGAAATCGGCTTAAATTTGATAAAGTTATGGACTATCGAAGTCCAATTTTAGATAACACTTTTACAAGGCACGGGGAATTAGAATAACCAACATGAAAATGTCAGGTCAAAAATTTGATCAACGTTACATTGAAAAATTTTAATGCAGTTTTTAGCGAATCCAAACACAACAATCACATAACTATCATAAAAATGGGTCACTTTAATCAACGTTAAATTAATCACAACAATCACATAATTATCAAAAAAATGGGTCAAAATTTAATCAACGTTAACTTGAAAATTTGAATTGCAGATTTTTAGAGAATCGAATCAAAAGTCGTTAGAGCTATGCCATTTTGAAATCGACTTAAGTTTGGTAAAGTTATGGACTCTCGAACTATCATGAAAATGGGTCAAAAATTTGATCAACGTTAAATTAAAAAATTAGAATGCAAATTTTTAGAGAATCGAATCACATGTCTTTAAATGTATGCCACTTTGAAATCGGCTTACATTTGGTAAAGTTATGGACTATCGAAGTCCAATTTTAGGTCACTCTTATACAAGGCACGGGAAAAATAGAATAACTAACATGAAAATGGGTCAAAAATTTGATCAACGTTACATTGAAAAATTTGAATGCAGATTTTTAGCGAATCCAATCACAAGTCTTTAGAGGTATGCCACTTTGTAATCGGCTTAAGTTTGGTAAAGTTATGGACTCTCGAAGTCCAATTTTAGGTCACTCTTTTACAAGGCATCGGAAAATTAAAATAACTAACATGAAAATGGGTCAAAAATTTGATCAACGTTAAATTGAAAAATTTGAATGCAGATTTTTAGCGAATCCAATCACAAGTCTTTAGAGGTATGCCACTTGAAATCGGCTTACATTTGGTAAAGTTATGGACTCTCGAAGTCCAATTTTGGGTCACTCTTTTACAAGACATCGGAAAACTAGAAATTACTAACATGAAAATGGGTCAAAAATTTGATCAACGATAAATTGAAAAATTTGAATACAGATTTTTAGCGAATCCAATCACAACAATCACATAACTAACATACAAATCGGTCAAAAATTTAATCAACGTTAAATTGAAAATTTTGAATGCAGATTTTTAGAGAATCGAATCACATGTCTTTAAAGGTATGCCACTTTTAAATCGGCTTAAATTTGGTAAAGTTGTGGACTATCGAAGTCCAATTTTAGATAACTCTTTTACAAGGCACGGCAAAATTAGAATAACTAACATGAAAATGGGTCAAAAATTTGATCAACGTTACATTGAAAAATTTGAATGCAGAATTTTTGGGAATCCAATCACAACAATCACATAACTAACATAAAAATGGGTCAAAAATTTAATCACCGTTAAATTGAAAAATTTGAATGCAGATTTTTATACCCGTTACTCGTAGAGTAAAGGGTATATTGTATTCGTGCAAAAGAATGTAACAGGTAGAAAGAAGCGTTTCCGACCCTATAAAGTATATATATTCTTGTTCAGGATCACTAGCCGAGTCGATCTAGCCATGTCCGTCTGTCCGTCTCTCCGTCTGTCCGTCTCTCCGTCTGTCCATCTGTCCGTCTGTCTGTCCGTCCGTATGAACGCTGAGATCTCGGAAACTATAAAAGCTGGAAGATTGGCATTTTGCAAGTAGATTTTAGAATTTCCTACTCAGCGCAAGTTTGTTTCAAAATGGTGCCACGCCCACAAGCCACAAGCTGTGGCCACAGTTTTGATGCTATTATGAAAATTTTAATTGATATGTATTTGTTTCGTCAATACCTATCGATTGGCTTCATAAAAGTTTTCCACGCCCACTCTAACGCCCAAAAACCCATTAAACGCTTAAACCTGGCTAGCGCCTGCATTTCCGCCTTTCATGGCCCGTGGTTCCAATGTCTTGGGGTAGATGGCGCAATATAAAAGCGCCATCTAACGGATGACTTTGGAACAGCTGGCCAAGGTGCTCAACAGAGTCAACGTTAATTCCCGATAAGGATTTCTATTAAAGGAAATTGCGATGGTTTTCATTTGTCAATACGGAACTATATCCCAAGAACTATGCAAATCAAATCAAGTTAGCCAAATTGGAGGTCTGAGTCAAACAATGGCGTATGTGTGTATGTATGTAAGCATATACATATGTATATATTTACATTGTACACAGGTGCAATTGCCCGGCAAAGATAACTCCTTTCAAAGAAAGCTATTCGCTATACCCGTTACTCGTGTTGTGCAAACATTTAGACTTTAATATACATAATACTATTTAAGAATGTATGTGTTTAGCCAATATAAGAATGTATGTTTAATATTTCTAGTCAATTTATTGCACTCAAAAACATAAACATAAACACAGCTGCTGGTGCAGGACAAAAGCTGCCTGCGCTAAAGCAGCGCAGGTGCTGATGCTCGTGCTGTAAAGCTGCCAGCTAATTCGAGCGGCGAAAAACATACAAGAAGGCATATTTATATTAAGTTGTTTAGCTGAGTAACGGGTATCTTATAGTCGAGGCACTCGACTATGGCGTTCTCTCTTGTTAGAGAATCGAATCAGAAGTCTTTAGAGGAATGCCACTTTGAAATTTGGTAAAGTTATGGACTATCGAATTTCAATTTTAGGTCACTCTTTTACAAGGCACGGGAAAAATTGAATAATAACGTTACATTGAAAAATTTGAATGCAGAATGTTTGGGAATCCAATCACAACAAACACATAACTAACATAAAAATGGGTCAAAAATTTAATCAACGTTAAATTGAAAACTTTTAATGCAGATTTTTAGAGAATCGAATCAGAAGTCTTTAGAGGTATGCCCCTTTGGAATCGGCTTAAGTTTGGTAAAGTTATGGACTCTCGAAGTCAAATTTTAAGTCACTCTTTTACAAGTCATCGGAAAATTAGGAATAACTAACATGAAAATGAGTCAAAAATTTGATCAACGTTAAATTGAAAAATTTGAATGCAGATCAGAAGTCTTAAGAGGTATGCCACTTTGGAATCGGCTTAAGTTTGGTAAAGTTATGGACTCTCGAATTCCAATTTTAAGTCACTCTTTTACAAGTCATCGGAAAATTAGGAATAACTAACAAGAAAATGGGTCAAAAATTTGATCAACGTTAAATTGAAAAATTTCAATGCAGATTTTTAGAGAATCCAATTACAAGTATTTAGAGGTATGCCACTTGAAATCGGCTAACATTTGGTAAAGACTCTCGAACTCCAATTTTAGGTCACTCTTTAACAAGTCATCGAAAAATTAGAAAAAACTTACATGAAAATGGGTCAAAAATTTAATAAACGTTAAATTGAAAAATTAGAATGCAAATTTTTAGAGAATCAAACGAATCACATGTCTTTAAATGTATGCCACTTTGAAATCGGCTTAAATTTGGTAACGTTATGGACTATCGAAGTCCAATTTTAGGTCACTCTTTTACGAGGCACGGGAAAAATAGAATAATTTACATGAAAATGGGTCAAAAATTTGATCAACGTTACATTGAAAAATTTGAATGCAGATTTTTAGCGAATCCAATCACAACAATCACATAACTAACATAAAAATCGGTCAAAAATTTAATCAACGTTAATTTGAATGCAGATTTTTAGGGAATCGAATCAGAAGTCTTTAGAGGTATGCCACTTTGGAATCGGCTTAAGTTTGGTAAAGTTGTGGACTATCGAAGTCCAATTTTAGATAACTCTTTTACAAGGCACGGCAAAATTAGAATAACTAACATGAAAATGGGTCAAAAAGTTGATCAACGTTATTAAAAAATTTGAATACAGATTTTTAGCGAATCCAATCACAACAATCACATAACTTACATAAAAATCGGTCAAAAATTTAATCAACGTTAAATTGAAAAATTTGAATGCAAATTTTTAGAGAATCGAATCACATGTCTTTAAAGGTATGCCACTTTGAAATCGGCTTAAATTTGGTAAAGTTATGGACTATCGAAGTCCAATTTTAGATAACTCTTTTACAAGGCACGAAAAAATTAGAAAAAAAAATGAAAATGGGTCAAAAATTTGATCAACGTTACATTGAAAAATTTGAATGCTGAATTTTTTGGAATCCAATCACAACAATCACATAACTAACATAAAAATGGGTCAAAAATTTAAACAACGTTAAATTGAAAATTTTGATTGCAAATATTTAGAGAATCAAACGAATCACATGTCTTTAAATGTATGCCACTTTGAAATCGGCTTAAATTTGGTAACGTTATGGACTATCGAAGTCCAATTTTAGGTCATAGAATAACTAACATGAAAATGGGTCAAAAATTTGATCAACGTTACATTGAAAAATTTGAATGCAGATTTTTAGCGAATCCAATCACAACAATCACATAACTAACATAAAAATCGGTCAAAAATTTAATCAACGTTAAATTAAAAAATTTGAATGCAGATTTTTAGAGAATCGAATCACATGTCTTTAAAGGTATGCCACTTTGAAATCGGCATAAATTTGGTAAAGTTATGGACTATCGAAGTCCAATTTTAGATAACTCTTTTACAAGGCACGGAAAAACTAGAATAACTAACATGAAAATGGGTCTTTTTTTTTTTTACTTTTATAAATGTGGAAATTATATTCTTAAGACTAGCACACTGCTACGCAATTGGCAGCTTAATCTAATCGGTTTTTACAAAAATTATTCAATAATTAGTCTAATCGTTAATTAGGGCAGAAGGTAAATTCTAATGTAATATATATATTAAATATATATATTTTTTATTAATTAAAATGAGTTAGGTAATGTTGCTAGGTCAAAATCCGGTCCGGTAGGTCTTGAGGGTGGTGTCGTTTCAGTCTTCTTTTGACTCGATTACTTGGTTCAGCGCTGTTTATAGCAGCGGCTAGCCTGTTGGGGTGCTCGTTTAGCCTTTCCATGTACTTCCGAGCAAGTTCCTGCAGCTTGTCTCCAAGTTTGGGCACATTGAGATCACGTTCGATGTCACTAGTTCGCATAAACCACGGAGCTACAGAGATCCTTCGAAGTGTTTTCGCTTGCAAAACCCGGATTTTGTTGAGGTTGGTTTTTTCAGCGATGCCATAAACCTGGAGTCCAAAGAAAAGAGTTGGCGCTAATATGGACATATAAATTTGGACCTTACATCCAAGTGCGAGCTTGTTGCGTGGTGCGAGAAGCCAAGCCATCCGAGAAACTTTGGTCCTGTAGGAGTGTTGGATACAAGTAATGTGCCTGCCAAATGTTAGTTTTTTGTCCAAAGTGACACAAAGGTACTTGTATGCAGGAAGGGCTCTGATTGGACTTCCGTTGAGGCTGACTCCAGGGCAGCTACTTCGACAATTGGTGAACGTTACATTGACACATTTGCCTGCGTTTACTCGTATGTTCCAGTTCATGGCCCATTGGTGAAATGCGTCCAGATACTGTTGCAATGCAAATGTGGCAGCCAAGATACTTTTGCTTTTTGTCAGGACTGCAGTGTCATCAGCGTAGGTCGCAATTAGCACGTTTTGTTCAGCAACTTCAGTGATTGGAGATTGTGTAGGCATATCTAAAGCATAAATACTGTATAGAGTAGGGCCGAGGACGCTACCTTGGGGAACTCCGGCAGAGATCGGTTTGGTTAACGACTTGTACCCATCAGCAGATACGCGTTCTTCCAGGAAGCTTTTCACGAGCTGGAACAGCTGTGGAGTAAAAAGACTTTTGGCTTTGTACGAGTAGTTAGAACTAGCGTCTGTGCCCAGATTTTCCAAAAAGGTGTCTATAGATTCTTGTTTTCTTCGGGCGAGCGCCTTTCTTAAACAGTTAGCCAGCCGATTATGTATCTGATGGATTCTGGCGTCTCCCGTTCTTGCATATTCTCTTCTTACTCTTCGCTTTAGGTTGAGAAGTGCCCCAATTCTGGGTGGTAGCTGGATATGTCTAGATGTCTCCGTATTTTGGTGATTCCTGGGTGCAGCTATCTCAGCAGCCTGGTTTAACATGCGCATGAAAAGGCTGATGGCATTGTCAATGTCAGAAGGTTCATGGACTTGTAAGTTAACCTCGCTCAGCTGTTCCAGGTAGGCTTTGAAAGCGTTTATATTAGCACCTCTGGCAAGGAGTCGCAAGCGCTGTGGTTTTTCCACTTGTGTGGCATGCAGTATGGCTAGGATGGGAGTGTGGTCCGAGGAGAGCTCATAGACTGTTTTTACTTTTAGCCTGTCTATAGCGTATCCATTGATTATGAAAAAATCAAGCGCTGTCGGTGTTATCAGGGGGTTGTATAAGTAAAAAGTGGGTTCACCCGTGCCAAGTACTTGGTAATGCCCATTTGCAATGACATCTTGCAACTGCTTACCCCTTCTACAGGCTCTTGAGTTTCCCCACCATGCATGTTTGGCATTATAATCACCGCCAGCAATAAATTTGCTTCCAAGTCCGGCCAGCAAGGACTCAAATTCTGATTGGATCCATCTTTATGCTGGAGGTAGATATATAGCTGCTTATGTAACATTTCCGTCTGAAGTCATTAATTGGATGCTCGCTATCTTTCTGTCATTGCTAGAGGCGGCGGGCAAGGGATTATGACTTAGGGAATCCTTTATAATGACTGCAGAGCAACCTTTGCTGTTGCCACTGGGGTGATAAGCATGGTAGATAATATAGCCTGGCAAGTAGATGCGCTGGCCATCGCGCATGTGAGTTTCTGTGGCAAGCATTATGTCTATTTTATGATCGCTGAGGAATATTCGAAGCTCTTCAGATACTCTGACTAATCCACGAGCGTTCCACAATCCGATATTTAATGCTGGTTGGATCATTTCGGCAATCGCGCAATGAGAACGTGGACCAGCTCTCTGAAAGCCTTGTTGGACTCCGCATTTTCCTGAATCAGCTTAAATAGAGTGTCCAGTTTGCTATTGATGTCGCGGATGGCATTATCTAACGCTGTGAACTTAAGGCTGAGCCTAGGGTCTGAAGGAGAGCTTGCGTCACTCTGCAGGGTTGAGCCAGTCCTTGCTTTCATATCTTTGGGTCGAGCTATATCAGCAAACGATATATTTGTTCTTAACGCCTCAGCTGGTATAAATCCACGCGATGGGCGTCCTGGATCATTAGATATCGGAAGTCTAGGCCTCGGCTTTTGATTTTTATTTTTTTCTACTCTGACTGGGCATCCTTTATCTGTCGAGACGTGGTTACCGCCACAGTTTACGCACAAGCATGTATCGCTTACACAGAGTATGGAACCAGGGTCCAGAACACAGTAGTTTTTAGAGTGCCCAAAAATTTGGCATCTTTGACATTGTAGTAATTCCTTTCTACGGGAAGCACGCTCGACAGTAACTCTGTATCTCCCAAGTTGCGTAATTTTTAGGGACTCTGCTACGTTTGCACCCTGCTTAAGGTTGATATAAAACAAATTCTGCCTAGTTTTATAATTTACTGCAACTTCGTTGTCATCCTCATTAACCTGGATGTTCTTCCAATCAGTTTTTTTGGGGCAGTATATGTTAAGAACCTTAAAGCCGAATTCAGTAAATCCCTGTATTATCTGCGATTTCGGAACGTTTGTATGGAGTCCTTTGATCACTACTCTGTAGGCCTTGTCTTCTTTTAACTGATGGTGCCAAAATTGACAGTTAAGCGTTGTCAGTGTTTTTACAGCTGCCCGAAAAGCGTCTGAGTTTGCTATATATATTCTGGAAACACCAAATTTGGAAGTGCAAATGTTGTAGTTTTTGGAGCCAATGCTAAGATCAAGAGATTGTTCCAATAAGACCGGATCGCTTACGTTCGGCACACAAATAGCAGGGATCTTGTTAGATTTTGCGGATTGATCGTCTCCACCTGTACCGCTATTAGTAGAGTCAGCATCCTCCAGATCCTGTTCCATTTGTTCTGCTTCAGCAGCCAGAATCGCGAATCGATTGAACCCAATGCCTTTGCAGAAGAAGAATTGGTCGGCTTGTTGAGCGGCATTGTGGCCTGCAACTTAGTTTTGCGGATCGGGGGCGGAGTAAGAACAGGTAGAGAGGGCTGAGCCACGCCTTTACGTTTTCGACTGACATTTCGGCCAGGAGCTTGAAACGGGCATTTCTAATTCTTCGTTTTGTTTGTCAATAAAGTTATTACATTTGTCAACGGAGTCATGGTCGAGCAAATGCTGCTGGCCGCAGTTGCAGCCACGGTGTAAGTAGAAGAACTGCCCAAGACTGTTTGAGCATTTGAAATGGTGCAGGTAACACTAGTAGTTGAGTTACTGCTAATTGTCACCATGGAGCTGGTGATCGTTAAATGATCGGGCATACCTGCAAGGTGGACAGATAAGCCTGGATGGCAGGCGCGGATTTGGGATCTTATTTCCTCAGGGTCTGCACCAGCTATATTTCTCATCTTCTCAAATTTATCGCTCCTATTGCTAGGCTGCGAGTGAGCAGATGACTCTTCCAATATATCAATTGTCTTTATACTTACGATGTATAAAGCAATTGATATTCACAGTTCACGATCAAAAGTCTGCAAGATAAGTTGTAAACATCCTCCCGCTTACGCAACGCGCAGAGCGAGGGGTAAAAACAACACGCTTTAAGTCTCGCTTATCGCTGTTGTTTTTCGCGACAATAACAGCCACCGCTTTGCAGTGGCCAAAAATAGTCTTTGTGTGCAAGGTGTACACACGAGCGGTAACGAGGCCAAGGCTGGATTACTTGAGGTAACTATCGAACACACGTCTTTACTCCACGAATGCTTGGGGGAACTGTCGAAAATGGGTCAAAAATTTGATCAACGTTACATTGAAAAATTTGAATACTGAATTTTTGGGAATCCAATCACAACAATCACATAACTAACATAAAAATGGGTCAAAAATTTAATCAACGTTAAATTGAAAAATTTGAATGCAGATTTTTAGAGAATCGAATCAGAAGTCTTTAGAGGTATGCAACTTTGGAATCGGCTTAAGTTTGGTAAAGTTATGGACTATCGAAGTCCAATTTTAGGTCACTCTTTTTCAAGGTGGCTATGCAGTATAGCGGAATATATTTTCACCTGCTAGGCGATACAACTTCTGGGCCTCGGTAGGGAGGTTCGCATTACATCTAGGGTCTCGGTGGAGCCCTCCCGATCTCAGACACCCGGAGCAGCAAGACATAAGCGACTCAGCAGAGGACAACGACAACGAGCAGCAGAAGCAATAGCAATAAGGCTATAGGGAGATAAGTTATAAGCCAGCTGAATCCCAATCCTTTCTTGCGATAGCCTTTGGTCATGAGCAATCGCCCAATATAATGAATGAACTCACAACCTCTCTGAGCTAGCCGCACGTGTAGGTAGCTAGCGAGAAACAAAAGAATTAGGTCGTTACATCTGGTGCCCATGAGTGATTGTCCTGACCAAGGTAATAGAAGTTTCAAGATGGGAAAGTCATGTATTTATAATTTCAGGAAGAAGGATTTTGACGAGGTGAGCCAAGTTCTGGGAGTAAAACTTGAGGGCTCAGTAGAGTCGATGAGAAAGACTCTGGGAGAATTCGTTGAACAGAGGAGCTGAGGAGTCGGATATCGCGACTTGGTACAGGCCTGGAAAGAAAATTCCGGAAGATGCCCACACCACGGTTCAAGCCCACAACCCCGAGTGCCGAGGGCTTGATAGCGAGCATGAATATTTTTTAAGCATCGCAAGCAATGGCCGGCTGCGGGAGAGTAGCCGGAAAAGGAAGGAGAGCACCAGGTTGTGTTTATTTCAGAGCTCCTGTATTAAAAAAATTCTGTTTTCCTGCGTCTTTACGATTTTTCTTTTGACTTTCTTAACAAAACATTTGCCGGCCTTGCCTTCGGTTGGCAGGCCTGCTGCTGTAAACTTTCTCTTTCTTTATTTTCTTAGTTCATTACGCAAGTACAATGTCAGATGCTGGTATAGTTCCCAAAAAAAGATGTCTTCCAATTTCAAGCCATCTCGACGAAAGGTTGTCGTGAAACCAATCATGACTCTCATCTGGCTAAGCACTCGGTCTTTGTTATACAGACGAATCTGCTAAAGTAGCTGTTATGAATGCCTCAAGGAATGCCAAGGCGACTGCCTCTGATACTTCTGATGAATTTGATTCCAATTATTCAGACACCTCATCTGTCCCGACTATGACCATTTTTACCCCAAAGTGGATTAGTAAGAATGCTGCCGATGAAGAACGCTTTACTCAGGAAAATAACCTAAGGAAAAGACGAAATCTTGACATACTCGGAGGTAGTAATATCAACAAATCATCGCTGCCAAACCCTGTTGGCGACCATAAACGTCCTCAAACTCCAGCCTCTGGCATGACCATACAATCACATTCTTCAAGTCAAGAAGACTCTACCTACTTAGGAAAGAACAATAGCTTTGCTTTTTTGTCTGACGATAATGATCATGATACAATGACTTCCACTCATATTAATGATTCAAGCACCACCTCTAAACTTGGTCATGGATTATCTGAGCCTATTGCAGTTAACTTGCATTCGGTGTCCCCACGCAATGCCTCTTCTCAAGCTAAAACAAGAGAGAACGCTATAGTCGGGTGCCCCGACTATTAGATACCCGTTACTCAGGTAAAGGGAGTGCGAGGGAGATGGAGATAGAAACTTTGATCACGCATAACTTTTTAACGAATGGTCCGATTTGAAAAATTTCTTCTACATTTCGATAGGTATTGATAAACACAATAAAACTGCATTTTTACTTTTCCGAAATATTTAAATTTTTAAAATCGTATAACAGCGATTGTGGGCGTTAAAGGGGGCGTGGCACCTTTTTGAAATAAACTTGCGCTGCGTAGGAACTCCTAGAATCTGCATGCAAAATGCCAATCTTCTAGCTTTTATAGTTTCCGAGATCTCAGCGTTCATACGGACAGACAGACAGACAGACAGACGGACAGACAGACGGACAGACGGACATGGCTAGTGATCCTGAACAAGAATATATATACTTTATAGGGTCGGAAACGCTTCCTTCTACCTGTTACATACTTTTGCACGAATACAATATACCCTTTTACTCTACGAGTAACGGGTATAACTAAGTAACGTGATCCCCGTCCTCCACCCTTCCTTTTGAGGGGAATCACTGATTTTAGGCAACCAATTTCCTTACTATCCTCTGTGACCAATGGTTTTCGCCTCAAGAGAACTGGTAAATCTTCCTGTTGGGTTACTGTGGATGACGGCAATGTTTACCGTGTAGTCCAGAAGCTTTTCAAGGATAATGGAATTCCTGTCAGCACTTTTCAGTTTAAAAATTAACGAGCCTTTCGAGTCGTCATCAAGGGACTTCACGCTTCCACTGAAATAGCCGAAATTACTGCAAAACTTAAAGCTCTGGGACAGAACCCTCGGAATGTATTCAACCCCCCTGGTGAAAGTGGGAAGGCGAACCGGGATATATTCTTTGTTGAGCTCGAACCAGCTAGAAACAACAAAAATGTATATGATATCCAGATAATTGACTACCAGGTGGTTAAAGTGAAACCGCAGCTTCAAAGAAAGGGTCCTTTAAGGTGTTTCCAATGTCTGGAATTTGGACATTCTAAAAATGTTTGCTCACTCTTGCCAAAGTGTGCCAGATGTGCAGGAACAAATCAAGTGCATTAACTGTGGTTCTAATCATAGTGCGTCTTCCCGTCGATGTCCTGCCTATTTAGAGGCTATTTAAAGACGTAAGCCCACTGGTTCTGCAGAGCATAAACCCACTCAAAAACGTACTTTTAAGCCTGGCATGCCCCCGGCTTAAAATGCTTGGTTTTCTACGCGTCTTTCTGCATCCTCAAGTCAGACTTCGCCAACGGCTAATTCACATCCAAGTGAAAAGACCTCCTTGGTTGAACAACCTACTCAGGACAGGCTTCTGGAATTTATTAATGGATTAAGGAAGCAACAAGAGGCTGCTGCGATAGCCCAAGCGGCTGCAATTGATAAGTTGTTGTTAGGCTTTGATCAAATGATGTCAGTAATGACGACCACACTACAAATGTTACAGAGCGTGATTTCTAAGCACGCCAATCTATCAGGGTCAACGCAATGCGATGACTAATTATGGTATAAATATCGTTATTTGGAACGCCAACAACTTAGTTGGCAAATCACTCGAGATTGAGCACCTCCTCCAGGAACGCAACATTGACATTATATTGATCTCAGAGACACATTTTACCAGCCGTTCATTCTTCCACATTAATGGATATGCTGTTCACTCTGCCAACCACCCTGATGATCGACATCGTGGTGGTGCTGTCATTATCAAATCCTGTTTAGATTTTCACCTGAGTGCCACAATATCGGAGCCTCACCTGCAAGCAGTTGCCATAAGTTTGGTCACTGGGTTTGGCAGAATTTCATTTGGTGCTGTCTACTGTCCACCTGGTCACCGCATTTCTTGGACGACTGAGGAATATCTGCGTCTGTTTGGCTCTGTAGGTAGCCGCTTTCTCATTGGAGGGGATTGCAATGCGCACCACAGTTTCTGGGGGTGCAGGCGATCATGCCCTCGGGGAAACACCCTGATGTCAGTTATTGCTGACTGAAATATGCAGATTTTGGCTACTGGCGGACGCACCTCCCGACGGCCATTGATTTTGCAGTGTACAAACGCATCCCGTGCAACCACCTTAGTGCGCGGGACTTTCCTCGGATCATATTCCGCTCCTGATATATTTTTGCGTGGCTGCCTATACGATCGTCACCTTATCCAGGCTTCTTCCTCGGGGTTTGGATCTAAAAAGATTCAGTGCGCAACTTACTGCTCTGACTCAGGAGCAACATTCTCTTCTTTCTGTGGACGACGTAGATTCCTTTGCTGAGGTCTTAGTTGAACAGATCCATCAAGCTGCCCCTCATCCTAGAAATATACCTATTCCTCCTCCATCTTGGGCTTATTCAAAGCCAGAAATTGCTGCCTTGGCCAGAAAAGGTCATGCACTTCGCCGTGTCTGGATGAGGACGAGGCATACCATCGATATGGCAAGGTGGAAGGCTACTGTATCAGAGCTAAAGAAAGTCCTCCGTTCGACCAAGTCAGAATTTTTTACAGGCAAGCTCAGTGCAATTGATCTTAACCAGAATCACGGATTTGCGCTCTGGAAATGCACCCGCAGCCTTAAAAGACAGCCGCTTCAGAGGTTTTCCGTTAAACGTGGTTATGGGACTTGGGCCTACAGTGATTCCGAGATTGCTGAAGTATTTGCGGATAATCTTGAAAATCGCTTTACTCCATTTGAATTTGCAACAAGCGAAGAAGTCCAGACAACAATCTCTAGGTTAGGACTTTCATTGGCCCTCGTGTTACTGTCCGTCCAGTAGACGAAGATGAGGTACGTGGTCATATAAAGCGACTGGTTACTACTAAAGCTCCTGGCATGGACGCGATTGATGGCAAAGTAGCAAAGGCTCTGCCTAGCTCTGTCATTGCACAGCTCTGTCTCCTCTTTAATGCTTGCCTGGACCTTGGTTATTTTCCATCACCTTGGAAACGAGCATTAGTCACAATGGTGGCAAAAAAAAGGAAAAGACCCATGTTGCCCGGAATCTTATAGGCCGATTAATTTGCTGTCCACTTTCTCCAAGATTTTTGAGCGGATAATGCTTGGTAGACTTCTAGCTATTAACGCCTTTGAAGACGCACTTCCGAACCACAAGTTTGGTTTCCGTAGTCGCCATAGTGCTATCGAGCAAGTGCACAGAGTAATTAACCTTGTTCTGGGGGCTTTCGAAGACCACAAATACTGCTCAGCCGTTTTTCTCGACGTTCGACAGGCCTTTGACAGGGTTTGGCACGAAGGACTGTTCTACAAGCTAATGCCGCTTTTGCCTGAAAGGCTCTGGAATCTCATTGTATCGTTCTTAGATAATAGGGAGTTTGCTGTAGACATTCGTGGACACCGTTATGGACTTCGCCCAATTCGTTCTGGTGTCCCGCAGGGAAGCGTCCTTGGTCCGGCCCTGAATACAATTTACACTTCGGATCCTCCAAACCCAGTTGCTCGTGGTACACTCCGGGCCACATATGCAGATGACACTGCATTTCTTGCAGCTGGTAGCACCACTACGTCTGCGTCCCGACGTGTCCAGACATTCTTAATAGGCTCAATAGGCTCAAGCACGAAGATAAGGTGACGTACTTCGGAGTTACCTTAGACCGTCGCCTTTGTTGGAAGGGACAAAATGATCGAGTTTGTGGATCAGCAAGAACAAAACTTGACAAAATGAACTGGCTCCTTCGTCCAGGTAGTGGCCTATCCCTTGAAGCCAAGGAGCGGCTTTTTAAGGTCATTGTCCTTCCAACTTTAAACTGGGGAATCACTTGCTGGGGCACGGCCTGTGATAAAAAGGGTGCAAACGTGCATTACAAAGGCTCTCAGGAGGATGCTAGGGGTGAAGTGGCACCATTATGTAAAAAAACGAGTTATGTTCCAGGACACGGGAGTGCCGACGGTAACGGAGACGATTTGTAAATCCTCAAGTCGATACCGGGAACTTTTGCTCACACATGCAAACTGTCTGGCAAGACATCTTGCAACACCACTGGGTCGACGGCGTCTCCGCAGACGACACCCGGCAGACTTATGGATTCTCGGCCGTGACAGACACGGTCGTCTTCTGTATTAACACATCTTGATTAACTTTTGACCGGCTATGACCACACCTGATTTGCTCAAGAATGGAGCACTCGCTACCCGCTTTTTTTTGGGATCTTTAGAAATAATTCGTCAATACACGAAAACAAGGTCCATCCTTGTGTAGCGTGTTCAACAATCTATAAAAAAAAAAAAAATTGATTTCCATACCCTTGCAGCGGGTATTATAATTTTAGTCAAAAGTTTGCAACGCAGTGAAGGAGACATTTCCGACCCTATAAAGTATATATATATTCTTCTTATTCATGTTCACCAGGAGAGTCGATCTAGCCTAAAAAAAATGTTTTTAATTTGTTCTTTGGGATTTGGTAATATTTAAATATAATGAAATTACGGTTTTAAAAAAATAAAATATTGGCAAATGCAAATGTAGTCGTTTTGGAATAACTGCAAGGGTATATAAGCTTCGGCTTGCCGAAGTTTGCTCCCTTTTTTGTTTTTGTTGAAACCACCGGGGCAAACTTAAAAGTTTCTACACCTTTAAGTGCCTTTAACAACATTCCGTACGGTTCGCGAGTGCATCGTGATTAATTTGTGTTAAAAAAAAAACGTATTAGACATTATTTCGGTGCTGGTTTTTTGTTATTTATTTTCTACTGCCTCCCTTTTAAGTTTTTCTCTTCGTCGTTGGACGCTGTTGGAACGGCTCGCACTCCAACGGTAATATCTCTCTCTCTACCTCTTTGAATATATCTTTGAGGAGTTGAACATCGTTGCGGAGTCGTTGGAACGACAAACTTAACGTTGTTACGCTCCTGACCTATCACTTTCTCTGTCTATTCCGCTCAGGGGTGTCTTATATCGGAGTTTAATCGGTGTTCCGCTCCCGCTCTCTCTCTCTCTTTTTGTTCTATCTCGATTCGGGGTGCCCAACATCAAAGTTAATCGGTGTTTCCTTCTCTTACTGTCACTCTTTCTTCTCTCTCATCAAAAAGTTCTTGAACGCTTCCATTTAGTCCGCTATAGTTGTACAGTGGCTCGAGTGATAATGGCTAACTGTTCATTAAACAAGAAAGGAAAGCTAACTTCGGGCGGAGCCGAAGTTGATATACCCTTGCAGAATACTCTGTAAATTATATTCTCCAAAATTATTCATATGATGCATTCTTAATACTCATAAAAAAATCCCAACTTCCTAACTTTAAAAACACCAAAGTTATTGCATTTCCAATCGTTCAGTTATATGGCAGCTATAGGATATAGTCGGCCGATCCTTATGAAATTGTAGGTCGGATTGATTGGCCAAAGATAAAACCCATAGAAAATCCCAACTTCCTAACTTAACAAACACCAAAGTTATGGCATTTCCGATTAATCAGTTATATGGCAGCTATAGGATATAGTCGGCCGATCCCGGCCGTTCCGACTTATATACTACGTGCAAAGGAAAGAAGGGTGTGTGCAAAGTTTCAATTCGATAGCTTTAAAACTGAGAGACTAGTTTGCGTAGAAACGGACGGACGGACAGACGGACAGACGGACGGACAGACGGACATGGCTAGATCGACTCTCCTGGTGATGCTGATCAAGAATATATATACTTTATAGGGTCGGAAATGTCTCCTTCACTGCGTTGCAAACTTTTGACTGAAATTATAATACCCTCTGCAAGGGTATAAAAATTGCAAGAAAATTATCTCGACTGGATAGCAGATTATTCCCTGCCATACAAGTAATACAAATTTATCGTGCAAAGTGTCTTGGCTATTCTGCCCTGGCAATATCTATAAGGCGGGTCACAAAAAAGTTGTGTTGTAAAACATGTATTTGTATGACGGCTCTCCCCATTATTACGGCTTATATCCGTTACAAAGTACAAGTTGATAATATGAAAGTTAAACAATTTAAATTTTCTTGTGCCAGGAAAGTATTATTAATCCTTGAGCTCATTTTGCATCTGTGTGTTCCGCCAGTTTCTGGCCGGAAAGTATATTTGTAAAAGAGGACGAAGCTAAGGGAAAAAATAATAGTCCAGGGGAAATAGAAAATACCATTAAAGAACCATCCCCAGCGCCCTCCACATCCTCTTCTGTCTCAAAAATCTAGCCTCTTTCTTTTTTCTTTCCTATCATAATACAAGAGCCTTACTTAGTAAGCCTAAATTGTTCTCGGATAGTGTTTTCGTTCCAAAATAATATTATTGTATGTACAGAAACCTGGTTAAGGCCGGATATTCTTTGCTCCGAAATTTTCCCGAGCTTAATCGTCGGTCCAGACGGGGAGGTGGAGTCTTTATTCTGTCGACTTAAACCTTTCGCCTGAATTACTAACTTTTGATGAATTTAATGACATCGAATTCCTAGGTATAACATTAACGTTTCGCGGTAGGTTTATATACATTACTTGTTCATATGATGGTTGCATCATCTGAGTTCCCAATTTACGCGAATCACCTTTCCGTTATCCAGTCCATATCCAAAAACTGTCAGATCGAGATCAGTTAGTAGTATTAGGTGATTTCAATATACCTAGTGCGACATGGTTCACAGACGAAAACTCTAATATTTTACTTCCATTAGCGAAGCATGACATTGCGTTATCCCAAGTGAACCATGAACTCCTTAGGACGTTTACTGGACCTATGTTTTGTTTCAAATTCAGAAGTCGTTTGTCTATTAAGAACATCACCACTTATTCAACCGGAAGATCCTTATCATCCAACTCTAGAGCTGACTGTAGATGCAAGAACAGAGCTAAATAAAAAATCCGAAGTCTTTTAAACATTTCGCTTTCGTAAGGCAAACTTTCATCGTTTAAATACATATAATCTCTAAGATGCATAACGGCCATACGTTGGTTTTGCAATATGCAGCTTGTTTTTTGTGGCGACGAAAATTTAGCTCTCTCCGCTCGCACAAAGTTGAGAGCGTAAAATTTTAAAATAGTATTGCACGAATAAGCCAGAGCGAATGTGTGCGTATTTGTGTGAGAAGACGATTTTCGGCCAGAAATCATTTCTGGACTAAGAAACTAATTGTGTGTCAAAAGAACTTCTATGATTGAATAGGATGTTTATTTTAATTGCATTTAAGTATACATATATGGCAATGAAGCTTGATGTAAAACATTTTTATATACCTTAAAAACGAATATCTGCATATTTAATTCATAGTTTCGTTTTACATATTTAAAATAAAGCTAAAAACATATCCTTTAATACAAAACATATTAAACTGTTTGATTAAATTTAAAAATATTTCAATAAAGTTTAATATATTTAAATATACTATGATTGTTAAACAAAAACAAAGCGAAGTATATTTAATCTAAATATATTTAAAGGATATTCAATTAAATATATTTCGCTTTATGTTTTATCCATGGCTGTTTTTTATTAACTTTAAAATGGAGATATTACATTTAATTTTTATTCACATATATATTAAACTTTGATTTAATGACTTAAAATATTTAAAGTAAATACGAGTAACATCATATCTAATGTTATAAACCTGCATTTAAATATTTTCATATTAAATCAAGCAGTCTTATATGTTTTGTGTTAAAAGGTATGTTTTTAAATTTAATTTAAAAATATAAAACGAAACATTGTATTTAATATGCAGATATTAATTGTTTTTTATCCATTTTTTTTGTATACCTAATAAATATTTAATCCTATTTATATTTAATATTACGTACATATGTACATATTTTTAACTTTTTACCAAGTTGTCGAAAGCGTTTTGTTATATTTTTTAGATTGTTTTCTCGATGCCATTTTTTTTATTTTTCCGTAAAATATTATTTATTTTTCACCCAAAAGCGCGCGATTACAAATCAAATTAAAAGGCACAAAATCATTAAACCAAATTTAATTTTCATAAGAAATACTAAAAATGGGTTATTTCTAAATAACTAAAGTAGTTAACATAAGTTAAAAACAGCAATATTTCCGCATATTTTCATTTTTGTCAACGCGGGGACATCTGATTAAGTTCGATCCGTGCGGAAAATTATTAAGTGCAACTCCGCGGGCCCACTCAGGTCAGAATCAGAGGAATTCCTTTATAATAAAATTGAAGCTGAGGACGACAACCGTTCGGCAAAATAATTGCTGATCCATCGGTGGACTACAAGTACTGTCAGGCAAGCCCGCAGGACATTCTCTATTCGTGTGCGGTGCAGGATCCTCAGTAGGCAACAAACAGGAAGACATCCGGACCACCAGGAGAAGTAGCCACATCAAAGTTAAGTTAAGTGAAAATAGTGATTAAGTGAAACAAATAAAAAACCAAACTAAATCAAAAATCCAAATTTAAAAATTTTTGCAACCAATTACAAATCAATAAAAGACGTAAAGTTTAAATTAAAATTTGAATCTAAAAATTATAAAACTCGAATTATTAAATTAAAATTAAAAATTGAAATATAAATAAAATCAAACATAAATAATATTGCACAAAATTAAAATTAAATAATATTGCACCAAATTAAAATTAAAAAAACATTCAAATTTTAAACTACAATTTAAGAAATTATATTAAGAATTTGAAAAATTTTTTCCCCAACAATTTTACCTTTACCATTTAATTTCACATTAATATTATTATATTTGAAATGAAAACTACTTTAATGCGTAAGACACACCCATGAATATTCCCCTTCTTTAAAAAAAAAAACAAATGGCCAATCAGCGAAACCATTATCAATATTGAACAACAACGGCCAGCAGGACCAAATAATCCAGAAGGACCCAACGCAGTTTTAGAACAGCAAGTAAATCCAAACCAAATTCATTTAGTTCAGCAACTTCAGAGACTAGAAATTCAACAACAACAACACAGGAATAACATGGCAGCAGAAGAATTACAGGCAGCCGTCAGGCAAATACTTGCAGAGCAATTACCAGTTTTATTAAGACAAGCACAAAATCCAGGGATTGATTTCGCATGTGCCCCAAATCAAGAAATTTTTCCAGAAAATAGAGGTAATTTCGAAGGTCAAGACAGGGTACCAGACATAGTAAAAAGTCTGCGAGAATTTTCAGGAAATCCAGCGGAATTTAGTTCTTGCAAAAAGGAGTCGATAGAGTGCTAAAAACATATGAAAACACTGTAGGAATGGCTAAATATTTTGGTATTTTACACACTATTCGTAACAAAATAACGGGAAATGCAGACACTGCATTGGAATCCTACAACATTCCATTAAATTGGAATGCTATCTCGAAATGTCTAACCCTCCATTACGCAGATAAACGGGATATAGGAACCCTTCAGTACCAAATGACGACGATTAGCCAGGGCACTAATCAGACTGTAGAACAGTCCCATCAGGCGGTCTACAAACATCTGTCCCTGATACTTAATAAAATTGGCTGTATGGAATTAGGACCTGAAGCAGAACAACTGATGACCAAAATGTATAGGGACAAAGACACTTTTGTACGCGGACTTCGTGGCGACTTATCTCGCCTACTTGGTATTATAGAACCTGCTGACCTTCCGGCAGCATTGCACCTATGCTTAAAGCTTGAGAATCAGGCATTCCGCGCTAACCACGCTACCAACAGAGGGCAACAATCGTCCTTCAAGACTGCACCTTCACGGTTCGTGACACAAATGCAACCAGCTGTACCAATTTGGCAAACAATGGTCAATCCCTACAGGGAACGCCCAGTTCCAGACTCCCTTTGCACAACCCAACTCAAATAGACAACATTATAATCTACACCGACAACCATTCAATGGCAACCAGAACTTACAAGTGGCCCCATATGTAACGGCCCAGCCTTCAGGAAGCCAACCACCCCCTCGACCTTTGGCCGCAAAGTCACAACCACGACCTGAACCAATGGACATAGACAGGACTCTACAAACCAAACAGATAAATTATATGGCAAAAGACCACCAAATCCAATTAACGAGACAGCAAAAAAATCTAGGAACTTTAATATTCAATCAGCTACGGGTACTTCCACGGAAGTAAAAGAAGAATCACCATCACTCGAAGATTACGACCAAACTCTAAAAACTCAAGACCATCTTAAAAAAACACAAAAAATAGAACTAAACCAACTCCTCCGAAAATACCCAAACCTCTTTGCTGAACCCGACGAAAAACTGACCTACACCACAAATATGAAAGCTGAAATTCGTACAAACACTGACACTCCAGTTTACTCAAAATTTTACCAATATCCTATGGCACTTAAAGACGAAATAGACCGACAGATAGAAGAACTTTTAGAAAACAATATAATACGACCCTCAAGATCACCTTACAACTCACCAGTCTGGATAGTTCCAAAAAAACCAGATAGTTCCAACATAAAAAAATACAGAATGGTAATAGACTACAGGAAATTAAATAGTGCAACAATAGAAGACAGATACCCCATACCAGATATTAATGGAGTTTTAGCACAATTAGGAAATAATAAAATGTTTTCTGTGTTAGATCTCAAGAGCGGGTTCCATCAAATTCCTTTAAAGGAAAGTGATGTGGAAAAAACTGCCTTTTCCGTGAACAACGGAAAATATGAGTTCACAAGACTTCCATTTGGGCTAAAAAACGCGCCATCCATATTTCAAAGAGCATTAGACGACCTTCTTAGGGAACACATAGGTAAAATCTGTTACATTTATATCGACGATATAATTGTATTTAGTCCGGACGCTGAAACCCATTCCAAAAACTTAGAAAAAATATTTGAGACCTTAAATAATGCCAATATCAAATGCCAACTAGACAAGTGCGAGTTCTATAAAAATAAAGTTCAATTCTTAGGTTTTGTAACATCAGATAAAGGAATAGAGACAAATCCCAAAAAGGTAGAAGCGATCGCCAACTACCCTTGTCCCAAAACTGTAAAAGAATTAAGAGCATTCCTTGGACTGTGTGGATATTATAGGAGATTTATTATGGGATACGCCATACTAGCAAAACCCCTCACGACTTTACTTAGAGGCGAGGACGGGCGTCTTTCAAACAAGAGAGAACGCTATAGTCGGGTGTCCCGACTATCAGATACCCGTTACTCAGGTAAAGGGAGATGGAGATAGAAACTTTGATCACGCATAACTTTTTATCGAATGGTCCGATTTGAAAAATTTCTTCTACATTTCGATAGGTATTGATAAACACAATAAAACTGCATTTTTACTTTTCCGAAATATTTAAATTTTTAAAATCGTATTTAAGCGATTGTGGGCGTTAAAGGGGGCGTGGCACCTTTGCGCTGCGTAGGAATTCCTAGAATCTGCATGCAAAATGCCAATCTTCTAGCTTTTATAGTTTCCGAGATCTCAGCGTTCATACGGACAGACAGACAGACGGACAGACAGACGGACATGGCTAGATCGACTCGGCTAGTGATCCTGAACAAGAATATATATACTTTATAGGGTCGGAAACGCTTCCTTCTACCTGTTACATACTTTTGCACGAATACAATATACCCTTTTACTTTACAAGTAACGGGTATAAAAAGGCTTCATCGAGGAAAACCATCCACCTCAACGATGAAGCTATGCAAGCTTTTGATAAACTTAAAAGCACCCTAATATCAAAGGACGTAATATTACAATACCCTAACTTTAATGAGGAATTCGTACTAACAACAGACGCTTCCGACCACGCAATAGGAGCAGTACTTTCACAAAAGGACAGACCAATAGCTTTCATATCCAGAACCTTATCACAAACAGAAGAAAACTACGAAACAGCTAAAAAAGAAATGTTATCTATCTCTTGGGCAGTAAAATCACTTAGAGGATACCTTAACGGTGGAACCAAAGTTAAAATTTACACCGATCACGAACCACTTACACACGATTGTAACTGGAAAGGAGGAATCGCAATAAAGAGATGGAAATCATACCTTGACGAATACAACAAAAAATTACTTTACAAACCCGGAAAAGAAAACGTAGTGGCTGATGCCTTATCCAGAATCCCAAAAACCAATGAAATTAATTCATTAACCATAACACAACATAGCGCTCAGAGTTCAGGCCACAATCTTATTTACAACGTAGAAGCACCCATAAATGCATTTAAAAATCAAATATTCATTCATAAAGAAAATCCCCCTAACTATAAATTCACTATTCCATTCCCAACATTTCATCGGCACATTATCACTCAACCAAACCTTCCAAAAAGCACTCTTATAGAATTACTAAAAAAATATCTAAATCCTTCTGTCATAAATGGAATATTTACAACGGAAGAAATAATGGGAGAAATACAAAGAATTTATCCGGAACATTTTAGATCTTTTAAAATCAGATTCACACAGAATAAAGTAGAAGACGTAACAAACGAAAGTGACCAAGAAGAAATCATATTAGAAACCCATAACAGAGCCCACAGAAATTCAGAAGAAAATAAAATTCAGCTTGCAGAAAAATATTACTTTCCTAAAATGAAACAAAAAGTAACAAATTTAGTTAAACAATGCAAAGTGTGTAAAGAAGGAAAATACGATAGACACCCACCTAACCCAGAAATTACAGAAACTCCAATTCCTGAATACCCAGGACAAGTAATTCACATTGACATTTTTTCCACAGAAAGAAAATTAGTTTTGACCGCAATAGACAAATTTTCAAAATAAGCACAGGCAAAAAATTATCAAATCTAAATCAACAGAAGACATTAAAAAACAGCTACACGATATTCTATTTTACTACGGTGTACCGAAATACGTTGTAATGGATAATGAAAAATCTTTCAACTCAGCAACCATTAATTTTATGATGAAAGATCAATTAAATATTACCATTTTTAGAGCCCCACCTTATAAAAGTTCAGTTAACGGTTAGATAGAATGGTTTCATTCCACTCTTTCTGAAATAATGCGATGCATTAAGACAAAACAAATTTACAATACTTTTGAAGAACTATTAAATAGAGCCGTTTACGAATATAATTACACAATCCACTCCGTTACAAAAAAACGACCGTTAGAAATATTTTTTGGAAGAAACGTTACTACTGATCCAGAACAATATGAAAAAAGCAGACGCGATAATATAGAAAACCTCAAACAAAAACAAAAAATTGACCTCGAAAACCACAATAAAAAAAGAAAAGAAAGAATAAGAAATTTTGTTAAACAAAATACAAGATTAGGATCAAAACTATCTCCACGATTTAAAAAAGAAATTGTCAAAGAAAATAGAAATACAACCGTAGTTACTGAAGCGGGAAGGATTGTTCACAAAAGTGAAAGGAGATTAGGTCCGACACTCCGTTGGGAAATTTTTTGTCCATCTTTGTCCGAAATTAAAAAAAAACAAGAGAGAACGCTATAGTCGGGTGCCCCGACTATCAGATACCCGTTACTCAGGTAAAGGGAGTGCGAGGGAGATGGAGATAGAAACTTTGATCACGCATAACTTTTTAACGAATGGTCCGATTTGAAAAATTTCTTCTACATTTCGATAGGTATTGATAAACACAATAAAACTGCATTTTTACTTTTTCGAAATATTTAAATTTTTAAAATCGTTATAAGCGATTGTGGGCGTTAAAGGGGGCGTGGCACCTTTTGAAACAAACTTGCGCTGCGTAGGAACTCCTAGAATCTGCATGCAAAATGCCAATCTTCTAGCTTTTATAGTTTCCGAGATCTCAGCGTTCATACGGACGACAGACAGACAGACAGACGGACAGACAGACGGACAGACGGACAGACGGACAGACGGACATGGCTAGATCGACTCGGCTAGTGATCCTGAACAAGAATATATATACTTTATGGGGTCGGAAACGCTTCCTTCTACCTGTTACATACTTTTGCACGAATACAATATACCCTTTTACTCTACGAGTAACGGGTATAAAAACCCATTACCCATAACTCTAAAAATGTTGTCCGCTTGGGGTTATCAGTCCGTTCGTGAGGGATCGGCCCATAACCCTAAAAAACCGATGTTTAATGGACATTTTTTTATTACAGGATGCTGTTGGTAACCGCGACCACCGACATAACAAACTATACTGACGCTCATACCATAACAATCTACAAAGGAATAGGGAAACTACAAATATCATCAATAAAACTTATCCATTTAATTAATCTAAGCCACTTTGAAAATGAATTACTTCAAATAAGGGAACACACACAAACCAGATTAAAAAATAGCTATCACTACCATACTCTAACACACGAAATAATACAATCACTCACAGCACTTAGTACACTTACAATAGAACCAAAAAAACGCCAAACCAGATCAATAAATATGATCGGCTCAGCCTGGAAATACATCGCAGGTAGTCCAGATCATGAAGATTTAGAAATGATAGAAGAAAGATTAAACAACCTAGCAATAAATAACAATGAGCAAATAATAATTAATAACCAACTTCAGGACAGAATTAAAACTTAACCACAATTTCGAACATGTTAGCAAACACTATTCAGAATGACAATCGTTTTAGTAATGAAATTGCATCAAATTTAGAAAATCAAGTTAGACTAATAAGAAGAAATAGGAAACATTAAATTCGCAATACAATGGGCCAAAATTGACGTAATAAATACCCTATTGTTAAATGAATTCGAGTTAATTGAAATAAACAAGATATTCCAAAGAAATAATATCTCCTCCTTTTCCGTTGAAGAAATGTTAGAATTTGTAGATGTGTCTGTCTTACAAAATAAAACAACTATTATTTACATGATCAAAATTCCCGAACTTGAACCATGCAACTACGAAAATCTTGTAATTAAACCTGTTATTAAGAACCAATCAGTAGTACATTTAGATATTAACGAAATGTTTGTATCAAACAATAAAATATTAGCCTTACCCAAAAATTGTAAAGCATCCAACCTCATAAAAATTTGTAAGCAAGAAAACACAATAAACCTAAGAGAATCGAAATGTATTTCTAAATTAGTTCAGGGAAAGGAATCGCTGTGTGACTATAGTAACTCGGACCACATAGGGCCAATAGAGGAACTAGACGATGGCGTAATACTTCTCAACGACTTTGACGGAAATGTAATAGCAGACAACACTACTCGCAACCTAAAAGGCACCTTCATAATTCATTTTTTCAACGATACCATAAATATAAACGGAAAGAACTACACAAATAAGGAAAAAACAATAACAAGATCTGAAATACCACGAATCCAGATAACACCAATAGAAGCCGAGCGTCTAAAAATTCTGTCCTTAGAAGCCTTAAAAGCCCTACACATAAAAAATAAGAGACACCTACAAATATTAGAAAGCGATACGACCCTAAACCGAATCACAATTATCACTTTAGCATGTGTCATTGTTTTTGTTTTAATCACATTTAGAACCTGTTTCCAAAGAAAAGAAAAAGTAATTTTACAAGTTCAGGAAACACTTCCAAAAGTTCTAAATAACAAGACCAACACCATATCAACCACTAAAACAATAATACCTGAATTCAATAACATTCCATATTTCTAACTCCTCTTGAGGACAAGAAGGATTTTGAGGAGGGAGAGGGAATTTTTCTCCGAAAATATTGCAACATTGTCAAGCACAAAGTTGCAGCCCAAGTTCAATAACATAAAGTTCAATAACATAAACACGAGCATCCGGTCAGCCGCAACTAAGTACGGAATACGAATTCTGCAGACCCTGCAGATTCTGCAACCATGCAATTTTGTCAACGCTACCAACGCCGCTGCCAGCGCCTCTGCCTTCGAAGCCAACGTCGCTGCCCCAACCCACAGCTTTAAATAGGGATCGCTATGTAGAGTAGGGCCAGTTCCGATTTGTATCTCGAATAAATAAGACATCTTAATCCAATTTTTGAAGTTTTAATTATTTGGAAATTAACTTATACAAATACTTACATATATAAATGTAATTTATATTATGATAATAATTTTATATAATGTTGTTATAATATGTATAATATAAAAATGCCACATATTTTTAAATCCATATATTTAAAAGACAATAAATATAAAAATATTCATCCCGTTCAATCGCACAGTTTTTGAGGCCCCTAAAAATCGTTCACACGTCGCACGCTGAATACCCTACTGACAATTATTCCAATGTGAAGTCATGTATGTAATAAATTATGTGTGTTTATATACTTAGATATATTTGGACATTACTAAAAAATATTCTACATTCGAATAATTATCATATAAAGGCAATACAAAATAAGTTGGCTCTAGAGCGCTCTCTCGCTGGCTTTTGGGCAAGAGAGCGAAAAGCCAGTTGAAAAGCCAGCACAAAAAATTCGTGTGCAAAAAAATCGTATGGCGTTACGCATCTTAAAGATTATATTGGTCTTTGGTTATACTATTGGTCAATTTCAAATAAGCCTCCATGGTTTAATAAGTCGTTACACCTAAAAAATTTGATCTTGTAACATGGATGTTAAATTATCTTAGTGGTAAAACTTAACGAGTCCTCTTTAAAAGCTCTATCTCTAATTTGATCCGATTATCTTTAGGCGTCCCACATTATTTATCAACGATCTCCCTCTAGTCTTGACAAAGTCGCGCGACCTCATGTACGCAGATGACGTGTTATGCCTGCAATGTAACGAAATTTCCTGCAGCTCAGACATACAATCGGACCTAAATGCTTTGCAAACATGGTGTTGTGAAAATCTTTTCGATTTAAATAGCGCTTAGGGTAAAGTAATGACATTTTTCTCGGGTGAACCCATAATATTATATTATTATTTAGCACAAAATTAGTATTAAGGCCACGGTGGATACCGACGATACGGCGTGCATTATCAGCTAAGAGCTGGCGGACAGAATGCAGGCGGCAGAAAAAGGTGCGGGAAAATAAAATCGCAGCTAGACCCCAACATCGGATTTGGCAGGAAAACAGTGTCAATAGAGCTTACCAGGACTAATCGACGCCCTAGTGCTGGGATGGAATTTCTTCACCAGAATCGTTGATACCGGTAAAAGACAAACGCGGTGGATGGCTGGAGGAGAAACTGTCGGTGGCTATCGTGTAAACGCCAAAAAGATTTGCGAAAGAGGTTGTGGAAGGGTTCCTAAAGGCCGAGTTGGAAAAAGTGGAAGGCAGGAAGGGTACATCAACGTGGCAGTACACAGGATCACCATAAAGGACAACCAACCAGTAAAACAGGTACTACCCTACAAATGCAGGGCGAGATCAATGCCAAAGTAGACGAGCTACTGGAAAAAGGATGCACCAAAAGTCATGGTGAGAAAAAAAACTGGGAAGTGGAGGCTGAGATTTCCGGTAAATAAACGCGAGGTTCGTGAAGGACGCATACCCAATGCCGCTGATAAACTACATTCTAGAGCAACTGCGGGTGGCTAAGTACATAAGCAGCCACGAATTCAAGCGTACAGACAGTAAGTAGTACACGGCATTTACTGTGACAGGAAAAGGCCCGTATACGCCCCAAGAAAACCGGACGGAGAGAGCCAACAGGACGGTGAAAACAATGATCTCCCAGTTCGCTGGGGCAGACCAGAGGACATGGGACAAGAAATGGATGGAGTTGCAACTGGCCGTGAGCACGAGCGTGGCAGAGTCCACCGGAGACTCGCCGGCCTTCGTTACAAAGGGAAGGGAGCCCAGGTTACCAAACACCTCGTACGACGAGGAAACCACAAACTCCGTCAGATGAAGGAAATCTTTGAGCTGGTGAGGCGGCAC
Organism: Drosophila kurseongensis; assembly: GCA_018153305.1. Lineage (NCBI taxonomy): Eukaryota > Metazoa > Arthropoda > Insecta > Diptera > Drosophilidae > Drosophila > Drosophila kurseongensis. Next base: position 4,234,535 of record JAECXX010000120.1, read on the forward strand.
AGGGACGGCACTACAATCTCCGTAGACGCCCATGAAAACCGCGACACAGTCCGGGCCAAGGAGCAATCAGCAGAAAGATTTGCGGCGAAGTTGTCACCAAGATATGAAGGACCGTTAAAAATAATACATTTTGAATCGCCTGTAATATGTAAGTGCGGCACGTAAATACAGGCAAGGAGAGAACTGCATATATTTCCGGATGCGGAAGAGAACATATCGGGGGCCCACACTACCCCCTCCGAAGAAAGGGAGAGGACGATACGCGGTATCTATCGCACACACACATAGCTAAGAAGCGCAAGAGCGGGACAGGGATTGTCAAAAGTTGTGGATACCGCTACCGCCAGGGAGCAGCAGGCCCGTCACGCCAGAGCCGTGCAGAGGTCGCGATAAGGAAGTCGAATAGAGATCCGGAAGGGAGTCGTCGCAGAGGCCGGCCTAGGAGACCGCACCACCACATAAGTTGGCACGGCAGTCGTCCTGCCCAGAGCTACGGTCCCCGCCAGCGAGGCCATTACTGCTACGCCAGCATTCGGCGGACAGCGAACGCCGGAAGGACGTGGCCGAGGTGGATGGGTAACATCTGGGTAACATCTGGAACACAAGTCGGGCGGGGAATTCGAATAATCTAAACATCAAGGGCGGGAAAAACCACCACTTTTATCACGTTTCCGAAGGAAGGGGAAAATGTGAGGAGGAAATGCGAAGGATATCCAGGTCAAACGGGAAACTTACGGACCTTGGACCCTTACACGCCATGGGCAACAAGGTGGAACGGTAAACTGGCGGACTTTGGATCCACACAAAGAAGACGTACCGTGAATCAACTGTACCGGGATAGACCTTGGACCCTCGCTCGGCAAGGCAAACAAGGACAAACGGTAAACTGGCGTACTTTGGACCCGCACAAAGAGGTCTTACCGTGAACGACCTCGAGAAGGGATATAACGGGACCTCCATTGCATATAAAAAGACGGCGAAGGCGCAGCGTAGGGACAGTACAAGTGCAAGAATCAGAGCGAGTAAGTGAATGCGGAACAAGTGAAGTTCAAACACAAGTGCTCAAGGATCAAGATCGCAAAGTCGAGACGCCGAAGGACGGAAAGTCTACAAGGCTGAGGCTACAACGCTGAGAATCAACGGTGCTAGGTCGTGGTCAAACCGAACTTAAGGAGTCCTTGCGCGGTGTCAGGCGATAAAGGCTAGGCGATGAGGGAGAACCCAGCTCAACCTTCTAGGCGATATACCTTGCTGACAAAGTCCTACCTGAACTCCGGGAGCCTGCCATAAAGGTGGCTATGCAGTATAGCGGAAATTAGTTTATCCTGCTAGGCGATACACCTTGCCGGCCCCGGTAGGGAGGTTCGATCTGAGACCCCCGGAGCAGCAAGCCAGAAGCAACGCAGCAACAGGCCAAGAGCGACGCAGCAGAGGACAGCGACAATGAGCAGCAGAAGCAGTAGCAATAAGGCTATAGTGAGAGAAGTAAAAACGTGGTGGAACGAACTCACAACCTATCTGCGCTAGCCCCACGAGCGAGCGAGAAACAGAAGAATATGGTCGTTACAGTACTAAACGTTCCTTCGAGTCCGGCTTCGCAAGTTCGCCCTGATGGTAAACGAAGCGGATAAGCAGCTTCAACTTATAGTATGAAGAAGAGACCCCCTGAGTACTTAAGATTATAAAAGCTTAGCACCGTAAAATATGGTACTGGACCAGCCCCATTTCTGGCATTTCGGTGTTTAAAAATGTTAAGTGAGTCTACCAAACTTTCTTTCCCTAGAGCTCCTAAAGTTATTGGATCCGAATTTATGTCGATTATACGTTGGCTGGTGCTGCATGCGTAGAGGAGTTAAAGACTATTAAGTCTGAAGTATCTCAGGCTCTTCAAACTGCCTTCAAGTTCCAAATCGACACTGGTGTCATGGGTCTCCGAGCGACAAAACGGAACATACTATCGGTGACATCTAAGCTTTTTGACCCCCTCGGCTTATTAAGTCCTATTGCAATTAGAGGAAAGATCATGTTGCAGGAACTTTGGCTAAATAATTTTGATAGGGATGAGTCGATTTCGATAAATTTGGAAATAGCTTAGCGGCAGGCCCCGGACACTTCGGGTTTTTTGCGCTCTCATTTTTATTCTCATTTTGATGCTCGCGCACTCATTGCATGAGTTCGGTCGTTCAGTCGCAGAAAGGCGCATATTGAAGAAGGTTGCGCCCGCGCTTGAATTTGTCTTTATATGTATGCGTGTTCATGCATTCTCATACAAGGGTGCATGTGTGCGTTTATTTCAATTCGATACGGCAAGTATCGACATAAATTTCATTTCGGTTTATGAATTCAAATCATTGGTAGCAGTAAAATGTTTGGCATATATGTATGTATTCTAATTAATAGAATTCAATCTACTGAGATAGGAACAGGGCATATCGCAGTCGGTGTCTTCGCTTAGTGGTTGAGAAAACTTCAAACCAAATCTGCTTTGGTTGTTTTTCTGCGAGCGGATGGTGCCTGCATACCCTACCGACGATTGAATTTTAGGCCGGACAGAAACAAGAACGGCTGTTTCGCCGCTCTGGGGCCTGTCGCTTCGAAATTTTTGTGTCCATTTTCATTGTATGAAATGACCAGTCTATATGTTGCATGGTTAGTGATGTCATCGAGGAATTTTTGTCAAACCTTAAACTGTTTAGGGTATTCGTTTATATGTTCTGCTTTATAAGAAAATGCAAAGACATAAGTATTGTATTTTAAAAAACTTTGTCGACAACTAAATATAATGAAGCAGTTTCTAAAAATTGTCGAGATACTACAAAAGCACGAGTATCAAAAAGAAAGTGAAAAAATTCGTACAGGCTCCAGTGTCGGCCCAAGTCTTCACCGATTGAATCTATTCATCCATGAAGACAATGTGACTTGGTGTCACTTTTCATGGATGTGAGTCGGGGCGACTAGCTACTGCTCATACGATGAAAAGTTTCCATTGTTGTTAACGAGGCGTGTTCAACAAAATATAAAAAAATAAAAAGTTGTTAACGGAACGCTCCCAATTTGTGCGGCATCTTCACCATTCCAATTTTCGTGTTGGTCCACTAGCACTTGTGGGTCTCCTTCGATTATTTGGAGGTATATTGCGCTCTCTGTTTGTTTTGCGACCAAGGCGGTTCATCTAGAAGTTGTTTCAGATTTAAACACAAATTCCTTTTTATTGGTTTTTCAAATGTACTTTGAGCGCCAAGTATGTCCCCAAGTCGACCATTGCGATAACGGGACGAACATCGCCGAAGGGAGTCGCCACTTCCAGACCCTTCGAGAGCGGAAGCCGACGCGATACGCGTTCACACAGCCTCGGGTTCCGCACATGAGCGGAACATAGGAGGCAGGTTTCAAAACTGCCAACCAAGCAACTAGTCCTACGAGCGGTCGGTAGCGCGCTCCTAAGCGCAGAAAAGCTTGCTTCAGTTCTCGTGGGAATCAAGGCAGTGATGAACTCGGAGCGATCAGCAACCACCCAAGCGACGGAGAGGCGCTGACCTCCGTCACATGCTGACAGGCGGGCCAAGTGACTTTATTGACGGCTTATCTTTATTTCCAGTAAACCGTGTTCGAAGTTCAGTAGACCTATTTGCACCAAATCCTGTTGACGTGCTCAGATTTATGAAAATATGGTTAAGGGAATAATACCTTTTTCATTTTCAAAAAATCAAAAATTTGTTTATTGCTTTATCTTGAAGAACAACTTCTTGAGAAAATTTCCCAAATTTTCATAGAGATTTGAGCAGTAGAAAGAAAGTTATAGCGCTCCTACCCGCGCGCATCGTCTCCGCCCCAAACCCAAACTTTAAACTTTAAACGCGAATATCTCGAAATGGTTTTTGTTGCAAAATGACTTTGCGGTGATATGGATTGGCAAAAACTACAGAACCGATTTTCTTAAAATTTTTTTTTAAATGTTCGTGATGAATTTTGTGTGTACTTGAACGATTGATATTTTATGAACAAATTTTATTTCGCCGAAATGGATTTTTTTGTAAAACCTCTAGCGACCGAAAAAATCATTTGTTGCACAAAACGTATGCTCAAAAAAAAACAAATTATAAAAAACGATACACGGAATTATTCAAAACTAATGAAATTTTGTTGTTTTTACGGTTTCAGTTGACCTGTTCGACATGGGGAATAATAACCGCAAGGCTCTTCCAAAAAGTGGCGTTTAAGAGAAGCAGCCACCCCTTAAAAACAATTCACAAATTTTTGCGCAAACATTGTCAACAAACTGATCTTTCAGAAAAAAGAATCATTCATGTAATAAAAAAAAATTGCTACATACCTAAAAAAAAACCAAACTTTCCTATTTTTTTTTGTGAAAAAAAAGGTATTCAACCCCTTCAAGGAATTCGATCTTGAGTTGCATGGCAGTTTACTGTTAAAAAAAACATGTGGTTTTAATTCGTAATTATAGCAGATAATAGTCGCACTATACAAGAAATACAAAATAAACAATATTTTCTCAACCCGAGTTTTCTAATATTACAGTCTCGGTAACTAAAAAAGTTTTTTATTGATTCCCCTGAAAACCAAAAGTTTTTTCATTCCTATGCTATCGCTATGAATGTAGTTTAAGGTATCCCGATGTAAAATTCTTTTGCAAACTGGAGCGTGTAAATAACAAATTTAAAAATAATACCAAAGCTCAATTGCTAAAGTAATTTTAAATTATGTCTTAAAACACATAATTTATACAAATGGGCTTTTTAACGATACAGATAAGAACAAATTTTTTGTTTCTACAACACTCCATTTATTAAGCTTTTACGAATTATTAATTTTTTACAAATTTTCCTAATAGTATCATTAAGATGCATGGCTTAAAAAGAGGAGAAATACTAACTATTTTCTCAGCAAACGACCAGTTGTCCTATTTCAACCATAATCTATCATATTAAAATACCAAAAGCTCAGAAAATGTATACTTTTTTTGCAATGTTTTTCGAAGCATCACATGAGTAAAGATGATTTGGACGGCGAGTTATATAGCAATATCCGGTAACTTTTAGTATCTCAGCTCTAAAGCTATATATAACTACCGTTATACGCAGTCGTATTTATACCGAAGCCGGGCATGTAAAACGACGAACGAGAAGGAGTTCAAAGAAGGCAGAGCACTTTCTGCCATCCGAGAGGTAACGCAATTGGCTGCAAAGGGTGTAGGAGGTGGAAAGGAGGAGGCGCAAAAAGTATTGCCATGTCTGAGCTCTAGACGTAAAAAGCGCAGTTAGTACTGCTAACCGGAGCCTGTGTGCACTCCAGGGCAGAAGGATCCCTACTACCTCATAAAACTGATAGCCGACTATTTCAAAGATCGCATAATCATATATAGCTTTGATGATGTTATTCACGAACACGAGGTGACCGGAGGAGTATCCCAAGGCTCAGTAATGGGTCCCATTCTTTGGAACGTCATGTATAACGAGATCCTTAAGGGCTTTGTGGAGGACATAGCGCTGGTATCGGTGGCCTAGGAAATAGGGGAGGTAGAGGACAAGTGCAGCTGCTCTATTGGTAGCAGGAACAATTTCAAACGACCTTATATCCACAGAGTTAAGGACTGGAATCTCGGGCATTATGATCCAGAGGATCAGAACTGTTAATCTAAGGCAGGAGGGATGGAACAACATGAGGACCGGACGATTGACACACAGGAGCATTTTCCGTCTTCTCTCGTACCCCCTTCTACTCTATTCTTGTACATATTTCAATTGTACATATTGCTATTTTTTAAACAAATAAGACAAATAAGATAAAAAAGGTATAATGTTGACTTACACTTTTTTTTATAAATTTTGAATGGCCAAATCCAGCTTTATTAACTACTTTAATTAACTTTTTGTGATTACGACTTTTTTTATAAAGAGATACAGTAGAGTACTCTCTTAAGTGCCCAAAATCTTTACTTTTATTAATTTTTAATTTTTTTTACGATTTTCCAAAAATATTCGAAGCTATAATAATTAATAATTAAAATTAAACTGATTTTTTCCCAGAAAAGGCCAGCTTTAATTTTGTTTCATTATTTTGTACCGAGATATTATATAAACATAATTCTGTTTCTTAGCCAAAAAAAATTCTCAATTCACGTCCTTTCTGCAGTAAATAAGCTCTAATAAAAGCAATTAAACTTGGTAATCGGACCATTTTTTGAATCTGACCAATTATTCACATAAATATATTTTACAATTTAATTAGAGATGAAACCAATATGTTTTCAGTAATTCATTCACTACAATTCGAGTAGAGTTATTTTATAATTCGATTTTTAATTATCTTCAAAATATAATTTAATATTTAAGCAAACAAAAAATCTAGCAGAAAACGTATTGGTACAAACAATCCCGCTATAGTTATTAAAATACATATTTTTTGGTTAAACTTTACATTTTGCTCTATATTTAAATTTCGATGCTTAAAGGGGAAGCCTGCTTTAGAAGCTTTCCGATGACTTTTTTGTGAAAGAAAGAAATTTTCGATTGAAACAATACTTTCACGTTATATTGTTATATATTTTAACAGTCATTATAAATTTTTTCGTTAAAATATATGTCATACTATGCATTTCGCCGAGGCTCCTCGAGTGTGCATGTGTCGTGCGGCGGGAAAGATGCAGGTAGGTAATTGGGTTAATCATAACGTTAAGGTTTTTGAGGTTCAACTAGAATAGAATTTAATCTTGAATCCAATAAATTTTGTCTCGTCCCGATAGGACGTTTAATTTTTTCCCCATCTTTCCAGCCAGTTAGGAGAAATCGTAAAAATTAAAAACCGAGAAATCGCACGTTAAAGTTTTCGTATATAAAAAATCTTGACGGTTTCTCACTTTGTGCATGTGTCGTGCGGCGGGAAAGATGCAGGTAGGTAAAAACAATGAAGATAGTCGATTTTTTGATATATTTTTTAATCGTTCCTTTGACAGCTTTATGATATAGTCGTCGTTTTACGGACAGCCAACGGACGGGCAGACGGGCTCACATAGATCGCTTCGCCTTGTAATGCTGTTTAAGAATGTATATACTTTATAAGGAAAATGTGCCCTACACTGCGATGCAACCTATAAACTGTAACTAGAATAAAGTATTCATTAACGTCGAGTATCCTAATATCGTATAAAAATAATAATTAAAATTAAAATTAAAGGTTGTGCACATGTTTGTTCTAAAATTTGTTGTATATTTTATACCGCATGCAAACTATTGCATACAATTACAAACATTTGTATATTTAAAGGATACGTATATTATGTCACTACAGTAACGAATGTTAAGATTTTGGTTTATTCCAATTTCATCTATTTCCGACATGGTTGTCATGTCTGCAACACCAACTTTACGGTCGCTCGACATCATATCTAAAAATATAAAAAATATAAAGCAATTAAAGCAATTTCGATGGAAGAACAAATTCCGCTTGCCCAGTTAATTCAATTTCAATTAAATCCGGGATAACAAGATAGGAAAGCTAACTTCGGGCGGAGCCGAAGTTGATATACCCTTGCAGAATATTCTGTAAATTATATTCTCCAAAATTATTCATATGATGCAATCTTGACTATTAAAATTTGGACATATCTACCCTTTTTAGCCTCTTTCATAATGCAAGGGAGTGACAGTAACGGGCAGTAACGGTCATAAAAATTACGACCGAGTTTACATGCTTAAGTTTACTACCTTTTACTTTTTAGATAACAGTGACATTTTACTTGAAGAAATCCACCTTTTTTTGATTGGTCGGATCGCAAAAAATAGCACTACAAATTAGAACAAAAATTATTCATAACACCTAAATTGCACAACAGGTAGCCCAAATAAACATGAATTTGTATTGCCTTTTTTTAAAAGGGTCAAACTAGGGAACCTTTAAAGGGTCAAAAGATAATTCATTTTTATTTGGGATATTACCTAACTTGGCCATATATTCAAAAATTCTATAATACGTAGATCAGTCACTGAAAAAATTTATCGAGTTACGACTTTCCATGTAGGTGATTTTATATGCTATCATTATGATTTAAGCCGCAGTAGAGCCCGCTATGAACGAAATGAGTCCAAAATAAGAGCTCCGAACTCTCAACAATCGACAATGTTCGCGGCAAAAGCCCTAACTTTCGGGAGGAAAGTCGTGCTCAGGATTCCACTGCACGCGCGCAGCGGAGAAGTTGCGAAAGGGTTCGCAACCTTGAACGGATTCGGGACGCACAAGCGCATTCAACTCGTCGGGAGGACTATGAGGAAGACAAGAGCAGTTGCGAAACACTGCTGAGCATGCGTCTCAGAGGACTAACCCAGAAATCCGTTCTGTAGAGCATATTCAGGGTGCTGTAAGAAATTCGAATCGTCGACAGGACTCTGAGGTGCGAAGACAGGAGCAGTTGCGAAACATTGCTGAGCATGCGTCTCGAAGGACTAACCTAGAATTGCGTTCTTCGGAGCGTATTCAGGATGCTGTAAGACATTCGAATCGTCGACAGGACTCTGAGGTGCGAAGACAAAAGCAGTTGCGAAACACTGATGAGCATGCGTCTCGGAGGACTAACCCAGAAATGGAAAATGGATGCACACGCGATCCGTCGAGAGGACCCCGTGGAGCGACGACAAGAGCAGTTGCGAAACACTGCTGAGCACTCTACTCGGAGGACTATTCCGGAGTACCGAAATCGAGGGGACACCGAGGAGCGGCGACAAGAGCAGGTGCAAAATACTGCTGACCATGCCTCTCGGAGGAATAATCCGAATTTCGAATTTCAGAGCGGATTCGGGACGCCGCAGCGGGAGCTGCTCGTCGCGAGCACCCAGAGGAACAGGAAAGGAACACAGGAGAGCACCGACAGCGACGAAGGGATACGGAAGACAGGCAGAGAGAACGGGAAAGGGACGCCGATAACAGGAGAGCAACCAGGAGAAATCCCATCGCAATATCACAGGAGCAACGGATAAACACATCACACCGCCGGGAAACACGACAACAACGGAGGATTCGGCAAGAACAAATTCGGCAAATGGCAGAGGATCGATTGTTAAACTTTAGGATGGACTCCCAAAATCGACTGGATGCCTCCCAAAGGCAGTCGCAACGAAACATGGACGCAAGAGTTCAACTTTCAGAGGATGAACTGGAACAGGAACGAGGACAACAGCGAAATAGGATTCGAGAATCAGCGAGGGATCTGTATCACAGGAACATAAAGGAAGGACCAACGGCTATTTGTATTTGCTGTGAAGGAACATGGTTCCGTTCGCATTTAAGTGGATTATACATCCTGGCTATCTCGTCTAAATTTCCTCTCCTAAACGTTGGCAACGCCTGTTCAGGCCACGAAGCACCCTGTTTTTTCGCCCGCTCTTGTCCGCTCCGAGCGCCAACTCCCCCGCTCTGGCTGCCTGCGCTTGCAGGCTCTCCACAAAGTCTCCGTGAAGTTTCCAGTACGCTGGGAAGGGCATCGGGCTAATTATGTTTAAGTAGTATTCTAATGACTATCAGTGAATAAACACCGCCCGGCCGCTCCACGCAATTTTTACGAAAGCCTACCGTGTTTCTTAATTCGCTTGCGTTTCTACTTCGCGCCGAGTGTTCTTTCTTCTCTCACTTTACAGCTCTGCTGCCTCCGAAAGGTTCATCGCCCCAGAACATTTTGGTCCTTCGAGCCGGATCAAAACGTTCTGGGGCGATGAACACAAATCCGTTTTTACGACCGTCGTTGCGCTGTAGTTCCAAAAGTTTTATACATGTATAAATTTTACGAGATGCAGCGCATACAAAATTCAATTTCAATTGCTTTACGCGAAAAGTCAGGAGCGGTTACCGCTGGTAATCTGCGGGATGAACGTCTTGTTGACCGTCTTGTGCAACATGATGATGGCTACCACATCCTGAAAGGCTTATGGCTCATTGCGAGGGTGAGAAAAAAAAGTTCTAGCTATGATTCGATAATTTGGGCTGCCAACGTTTTTCATAACTCTTTCCGCAGCTGAAAATAAGTGGAATGAACTTTTAGTTATCCTGTCTCTTCTATTGGATTATAGGGATATAAGCGAGGAAGAAGCGGCATCTCTTTCCAGCTTAAAAAGGCTCGGTTAATCCGATCCGATCCAGTGACGTGCTCTCGATACTTCGATTACAGGTTGCGACAATTAATGAAATAGTTCAAAACCGATATTTTTGGAGAATTCAATCATTCTCATTTTTATTGGAGAATTGAATTCCAGCACAGGGGATCTCCGCATTCCCAAGGCATGTACTGGCTTGCTGGTGCTCCTAAGCTCGAAGACACCGAATATACCGAGCAAGTAATAAACTTTATTGATAGGTTCATTACTACAAATGGAGACGATACCGAACTACAAGAAGTAATTCAGTATCAACGCCACAAGCATAGTGCTTCTTGCCTAAGAGAGTTACGCGGAAGCCCGAAACGCCTATTTTGCATCCAATAGAAGAAAACGAAGTCAATATTGAAGATCATAAAACTTTGTTTAAATAAATTAAGGAAGCTTTATTGACTATTTCAAATGAACCGCAGCTGTATTTAACAATTTTGATAATTTTCTGTCCCACCTTGAAACTAATTTTGAAGCCTAAAAGAAGCCTCACGTTCCAGCTTAAAAAAGCCACAAATTTTTCTTCGCTAGCGAAAGAAAATTGGTTATATTAGAAGATTTTAATATTTGCAGATCCACAACCACTGATCGACTTGAGGAAGCTTTAAATTAATTTAATCTAATTCCAATTAATAATTCTGCAACTACGAAACATTTGACGCAAATTAATTGGATATTTGCTGAAAATGAGCTGAGGAATGCTGTTGCTCTTACATACAAAACGAGTTATAGTCATCACAATGGAATTTTTCTTAAATATAGGTATACAAATAGAAATAGATTATTATATTGTTTAAATATTGTGATAATTTTTTTATTTATAAAAAGCAATATAGATTGAGCTATTATAATAATTCCCTCTCGTGGATTGAGACCTTGTCGTGGTGAGGGGGCTAAGTATGTGAGAATTCATAATAAATGTCACGGAAACCAGCATCAATCCTTTATTTTAACTAGTTCATAAAAAAAAATCGACGACAGATTAAAAATGAAAAAAAATATTTAATAAATCTATGTCTTAAAATTTGGCATTACCATTAAGGAAAAGTTCGAGGAGGTTGAATTTTATTAATTGATTTTATTGATTTATTGATGATGATAGCTATAATAGCCAAAGTCTATGACATATTATATGACCAAGTAAAAATGTTCTTATACGTACCAGTGCTCAATAACAATTGTATATTAGGTTTAAAGTTAAGTCTAAAGAACACACCAAAGTTATCGCGTTTCTGATCGTTCAGGTATATGGCAGCTATACGATAAACCCAGTCCCATCTTTCTATCTTAAGAAACACCAAAGCAATGGCATTTCTGATCGTTCAGTTATATGTCAGCTATAGATATAGTCGGCAGATCCTTATCAATTTGGTAGATCGGATTGATTGGCCAAAAATAAAACCCATAGAAAATCTCAACTTCCTAACTTTACAACACTCAGTCGCGATCAAACAGTCTCCGAGTCAAGACGTGCCTAAATTCTACGCGAAAGCTACGCTTAAACTATTAAAAACAGTTACTTAATTTGCGAAAACCAAACAAACAAAAACAACAATTGTTGCTGATAAGCACCAAAAAATTGTTGTTGTCAACATGAGCGACGACGAAGACGACACATCGGTTTGGAGCTGGCAAAGAATTAAACCTAAGGAATCAAGATACAAAAACAAGTTTCTCCGATTCTGCTAAAGAAAAAACCTGCCCTGGACACTGCACCCAGCACTAGCTTTAATCAATTTGCTATGCAGACGAAAACGAAGCACTGAACATGATAACTGAAGACAACATTGATGAACCTGCCAAGCCGCCACCTATCTAGTTAGTGAGAGAGCATTTAGGATCGTAATAAAGAATTTGCATTTCTCAACGGATATTGATGTAATAAAACAAGACGTGGAGTCCAAAGGTCATTCTGTTAGGAGCATAAATAACATTAAAAGCCGTGGAACCAAAGAGCCATTAAATCTGTTCTTCCTTGACATTGAGCCCAACAATAATTCCCTTGCAGAGGGTATTATAATTTCAGTCAAAAGTCCGAGTAGCCGGACTAGAAATCTAAGCACCGCTAGCTAATTTCAACTGCAGTTGGACCATACATATTAAATTTTTTTACTGGTGTTAAAAACACACATGAGAAATAATGCTTAGAAGTTTTACCTTTTATTAAAAAGTAATTAAAATATTTTATGCCATATAAAAAATCACTCAGAAAATGTTCTTTTAAATATTTTGACTTTAAAAGTTGCGACTTAAGAGTTCTAAAAAATATGACATCTAATATAAAATATAAATCTAAAGTAATGGATAAAAAATATAATTCTTCAAATATAATACAAGCTGTTCCGTGCGATCTTCACGCGCAACCTGGGTTCGAATCCCACCTACGGACTAATAAAATTATACGTTTTTTTCGGATAGATACTTTTCGGAGTTTACCTGTAAGAACTAAAATAAATAATAATTATACACCATTTTCTCATTCCCGCGGTGTTCCAGTTAAAATTAATTTTGGAAACTTATTAGTGCAATACTACTACACTACTTTGTGACTTATTGTTATTTACCATAGTTTTAGTGGTGCCATGCCATTGAATACAAAAATATGGCCAATTTCTGGTTTTTAGGTATAATTTTTGCAGAGTGTACGTGAGTTACAAAATTTATAATGTTGTCAGTACAACCACCAACAAGTCAGCGTAGCCCGCTCTGGGACAATATATATATTTTTTTTTAAATTGCTTTGTTTTTTTTTATTGAATCTTTTCCTTTCGGATACTCACAATAAGTTTATCAAATCATATAGTAATCTAACTAAAAGTCATATGACTGGTACTGCGAGATGATTTTGGTGCACGGAGACTTTTTGTTTGTAGGTCGTGCGTGTAAGAAGGCATTTTTCGAACAATTTAGACAGACACGATAGTTAACTTATTGGTCTGTTGGATGAAGGAATTGTGTGGTCTTTTCCGGGCTTCGGTATCATTATGATAGTAGATTTTTCTATTTTCTCGGATATTAGCTCAGACGTATGATCCCATTGAAGAGTTTACAAATGGCTTCAATAGCAGAGTTTGGAAGTTCAATTATCATTTTTGGTGTTATTAGGTCACTGCCCGGAGACTTTTTCGGTTTCAGATCCCCGATCACTTTGGCTGAAGCAATGTTGGTAAGAATAAAGTTTCCGAATCAATTTGTGGTAGGAGAAATGGACCAGTGGCAGGGTTCGGCTGGAAAACGCTTTGGAGATGTGAAACAAAAGTTTTGGCTCTATCTTAGTCGCTGCTGGCCCAGCTACCTCATAGGTTTCTTATTCGAGTGACTGTTTCGATTGGAGAGCTCAGATTTGTGTGAGCCCTCTACAGAGAATGTTTGGTTCGATGTGGGAACTTACATATATTTTATATTTTAACCAGTTTGTTCTGTGCGATGTCAGTCTCTGGGGGTGATCTGTAGTTTCTGGGCTTTGAAGAAGAGTTATTAGCACTGCCGAATGGTCAGATGAAAGGTCCGAATGCGCTTTGGCGCTTATTATATTGTGTGGAATGTTTTTTGTCACCGCAAAATCTATTAAGTTTGGAACCTTTCTGGGGTCTGCTGGCCAGTATGTGGGGCTTCCTGGGGAAACATTTGGCTAATGCCAAAGATACCCAACTATATAATGCAAATATAAAACTGAGAAACAAATTGGACTATTATAATAATCTCCTGCTGCTATGAAGCGATGTCCAAGTAAGTTGTAAAAATCCATGAACTGTCCTTCAGTTATTGCTTTGCTGCAAGCAACTGTAAAATGTTCTGGTTTTGAACCAGTGTTTGCATGGTCGTTTTCAAAAAATCCATCATACTTTGTTGCATAGTAACCATCATAGCTTCCAGTGGGCTTTGTGACTGTCCTGGGACCTGCTTGACGTTTCCTAGATAAGGCTGGAGTTGGTTTTCCGTTCCTGTTCAAAGGGCTTCGGCTTATGAGAGTCCCTTCTGGGTATTTAGCTGACCAAATGAGGACCTTGCAGGCGTCGTTTTTGAGTAAGTGTACACGTTTTGGTAGCGCGTTGTTGTCACTCGTCGCATGCGGTCTTTCAACTCCTTGTAGACCACATAGCCACTGTAGTTTGCCGTGTGATTTCCTCTGCAGTTTCCACATTTCTTCTTTTGGGGGTTTTCCTTGTTGGCAGGACAATTAGTGGAATTGTGAAAGTCTCCACAAACTACACATACTGATCGATGTGTGCAGTATGTTCTAGTGTGTCCATACTCCAGACAGTTTGTACATTGCACTGGGCCGTTTCTTTTATGTGGTTCTTCCACCTTAATTCTTCGGTGCAATAGGTATTGAAGGTTATAGATGGGGTGCACTTCATTGACGGGCTCGATCCCTTTTAGTACAACTTTCAAGCCCTTGCTGCTTTTAGTTGGTACGTGTAGTAGTTTTTCTTAGCTTCCTCCAGGAATTTGGACACGGCTCGGAAATGTTCTTCGGATTTGGTCTGAAGTTTGGTTTCGTAAATATTCCCATTAGTGATCGGAAAATTTCCGTCCCCGACCAGCGCAACAATTTTTTTGACCAGGGCGTTCGAGCTTTTCTTCCTAATGTAAATTGGTGGTTGAGTTTCAGCTCTGGTTGAGTTTCAGCTAGGAGGGCAAATCTGTTGTTATTGGATCTCCCGGGTAATTCGTTGTCTCTTTGGACTCGGCATAGTTTTGGCTTAATTTGGATGTAGCGATGTTTGGCCGGGCCCGTTGTTTGTTGAATATTTACTTCTAATTTTAGTTGACGTTATATTTGGCGCTGCAGTCGCAGTCGATTCCGCGGTAAGAGCCGTTTCTGTAGAAGTTGTTGGCTTTGCTGCCGTTGCTGTTATTGTTGCTGTTACTTTTGGTGCGATAGCAGAAGTTTTATCACTGCATGTTGCTGATGTGCCAAGGGTCGATTCTGATGGTTGATTACATTGAGAACTTTACGCCGTTGGAAAGGGAGTAACAGTGAGTAGGGAGGGTGACAACGATCGTGCTCTTTGGGTACCGACTGACAGTAGAGCCGATTGGGGGTACGGGGATTAAATTATATCATAGGACAATATGACAGGGGAAACAATTCAGTATCTTTGGTTCATAAATAATAATTATAAAAAAAATTAAAAGCTGAAGAAACAGCAGAAGTGAGCGAAAAAAAGGTATTAATTACAGGGATAAACTTTTAAGAATTACCAAAACACATGGTAATTGTCCAAGACAAAAAAACTACAAATATGAGAGCGCAATTCGCCAATAATTTGACATTTACTCGGAGAACAAAATAATGACACGTATTTATTTGGTAAGGAACTTTCAAAAAAAAAAAATAATACCAATAATCAGAATTATCAATGATCTCAAACTGAATCAGGTAATCAATGGAATCAAAAAAGGGAATATAATAATAACAAGAGAGAACGCTATAGTCGGGTGCCCCGACTATCAGATACCCGTTACTCAGGTAAAGGGAGTGCGAGGGAGATGGAGATAGAAACTTTGATCACGCATAACTTTTTAACGAATGGTCCGATTTGAAAAATTTCTTCTACATTTCGATAGGTATTGATATACACAATAAAACTGCATTTTTACTTTTCCGAAATATTTAAATTTTTAAAATCATATATAAGCGATTGTGGGCGTTAAAGGGGGCGTGGCACCTTTGCGCTGCGTAGGAACTCCTAGAATCTGCATGCAAAACGCCAATCTTCTAGCTTTTATAGTTTCCGAGATCTCAGCGTTCATACGGACAGACAGACGGACAGACAGACGGACAGACGGACATGGCTAGATCGACTCGGCTAGTGATCCTGAACAAGAATATATATACTTTATAGGGTCGGAAACGCTTCCTTCTACCTGTTACATACTTTTGCACGAATACAATATACCCTTTTACTCTACGAGTAACGGGTATAAAAATAATAAGTGGGGTGATCAAATTAACCGATGAAAACCTTATATACATCAGACGACAGTTTTCAATTAATAACAACCATTGTTATAATAATTATAATTAAAATAATTACTATAATCAAAAAGCTAGCTCTCAAGAGTGAGTGTGATTGATTCAATCACAGCAATCCATTGTTTTTGTACCTTGCATCACCAATAATATTTTACATATATTTTACACTGCGCGAAAAATCGGAATATAGCCTGTTGTTTAGTATGGCAGATATATGGCAGATATAGGATAAGCCAACCAATTTTGATTAATATTCAAGCGACAGGTTATAGATTACAGGCAGCTATAAAATATAGGCGTCCGATCTGTGTTTTTAAACTTAATATGCGTAAACATAAAAAAATACAATTCCGAAAGTTTCAAGTCTCTATCTTTTAAACTGAGCTTGCAAACGGTAAAGAAACGACGGACTGACAGACGGTCACACATGCAGATCAATAATATTTATTAACTTTATACAATCGGAAATGTCTTCTTCACTGCGTTAAAAACTTTTAAACAATTTTATAATACCCTCTGTTCAGTTTTCTGCTTGTCCCAATATTTGGTTATGTCGCGATCAGTTGATCGCTCGCTCATCTATACTCGTAGGAGAGCGAGAGCACGAGCACGAAGGAGAAAACAAAAAGAAGCAGTCTGCACGGTCTAACCACGCTGAACGCACGTTGCCGGTCTAACGAATTTATAAACTATTCCATATACCTGTACATATAGAAAATTAGAATAATTTAACGTCTTGAAGTTATTTTAATTTGTGTTTTCCTTCGCCTGGGAACCTCGTCAGATCGACAAACCGGCTCAGCGAAGCAGTGCAAAAGAAGACATCGATACATAAGCGCAATAACCGCAATTCGGAATTCGCAAGGCGCCCTCTTCTCTTTGCTTCCTCTTTGTAGTGTGATTCTTGAATGCAAAACTGAGTAAGTGACCAAGTTGTGTGAGACAAGCATTTACCGATTTCTTTATTACATGATAATTCGGGGTGGCGAGTTGCGAAAACCTTAGTTTACACTTGTCAACATGAAATCTGTTTCGGATATTTCGGCTTTGGACAAGTTGACAAGATCGTCACCAATCCCTTAGGTCTGTGTTGCAGAATTTTAGGAAGGAGTCGCTGGCAATCAGCCGTGATAATGACATTTGTCAAATGCAGCTCACAGATGTAATCTATGCAGCCGCTTGGGGAATTTTGATTAAAAGGTACAAAAGTCCTCGACTCGTTTTCTCACACCATATGAACGCAATCCATGCTTTGCCAAGATTGCAAGAAGGATAATACCGATTCTATACGGTCGATGCTAGGCATGGTCAATGCTTGCCTAGCTGCATTCCGCCGCTTTCACGCCGCGTTAGAATAACACTTTTTATCACTGTGGCAGTGTCCACATCTTGCGTCGTTGTCGACCTTGTTTGGCGTTAGACCTTTACAAGCGCAAGGATATAGTCAGCAGGGCCAAATTATGTGTCAATTGTTTGAGAAAGTCACATGCTCTTTCTCGCTGCACCAGCAACACGAGCTGCTAAGTTTGTGGTCAGCGCCATCATACTTTACTACATTTCCCGGTTCCGGCTCAGAACCAGATGTCTAACCACTCGCAATCGCATTCTGGCCGGCCGCGGACACAGCAGTTTGTGGCGCCAGCATTCATGGAAACAGTCTCTACACTCACCACAATTGCTTCGGAGCAGAATACACACGCAGCTCACGGATGTCATTCGGCGACTTCATCCAACCTCTCCTCGAGAAATGTACTTCTCGCTAAAGCTCGTATATCGGTACGAAACCCGACCAACGGCCTTCAAGCAGTCATAAACGCTTTCCTTTATTAAGGATCCGAGGCAACCATAGTAGCCGAACACGTTGTTCAGTCTTTTCATTTGAAACGATCGGCCGCACGAGCATCCATTTTTGATGTAGGTCAAGGGGGCGGTCGTCTTGCAAGTATACGGTCAATTTCAAAATCAACAGTATTATAATATCCATCTCTTTAGATGTTAAATCTGCATATGTTCTCAATTCCGTAACATCGAGTCTCCCCAGTCTCAGCTTTTCTCCGCAGCGATGGAATCACATCCAAGGGCTCCCGTTGGCTATTACCGATCGAAACGAGTTGATCTCATCTTGGGAGTGGACTTGTTGGCGCGAATCATGCTGCCCGACGAGCCCATAGCTCAAAATACACGTTTTGGATGGAAACTATCGTGACAAGCAGAAGGAGTCAGAAAATCTACCGAATTACGCTGTCATCGAGTAACTTTGGACACAGAATCACTCCTCAAGCGATTCTCCGAGGTCGAGTCAGTTCCTGATAGCACCATAGCGACCGAAGAGGATCTCTGGTGCGAAACATTTTTCCAGAAAACTCATGTACGTCGATCGGATGGCCGCTACGTGGTACGATTGCCATTTAAAGCATATTTGGATGCGGCAATGGTTTTAGGGAAATCTCATCAAATGGCGGTGAATCGGTTCATGCAATTGGAAAGGCGTCTGACAAACAGTCCGGAGCGGTGGAACAAGTATGTGAAGGAGAGGAGGAGGTATAGTCCTAATTCCTGCCGACTCAACCCTTTTGTCTGAATTACTAACTTTCGAAGAATTTTATGACATCGAATTCCTAGGTATAAAATGATCGTTTCCCGGTAGTTTTGTATATATTACTTGTTTATATATCCTACCATCATCTGAGTTCCCTATTTACGCAAATCACCTTTCCGTTATTCAGTCCATTTCCAAAAAAACTGTCCGCAGACGAAAACTCTAATATTTTACTTCCTTTAACGCAGCATGACTTTATAGACGGCTTGCCTGACATTGCGCTGTCCCAAGTAAACCATGTTAAAAACTCCTTAGGACGTTTATTGGACTTGTGTGTTTTGTTAATAATTTTAAAAAATCCGAAAAGTGAGTTAAACGTATCCGATGCTTTCGTAAGGCAATGGCATGTATTAACAGAACATCAAACTGTTATGCCTCAGCTGTTGCACCCGAGAGCACCTGCGCTAAGTTCGCAATTTTTTCGAAGCGTTCTGGGAATATCGAGTAAAACACCATTTGAAAAGAAAAAAGCAAATGGAAACTGATCTCACTGGTTGGTACTATATGTTAAATGTATTAATTGTTTAAATTGTTAGTGTTCATACTAACATTTTGTCATTTTATAATTGCTCCTTAAGCTGAATTTTGATGAACAAATTTCAACTTTGGGAAGAGTTTTGAAATTGAAGTTTGTATTAGTTTTCAGTGCGTACAAGTGTATGTTGTAGCGTTGTCAATTCTGAGCAAAAAGCTGTCAGTCTTATTGTGCACTATTCCGCACTATTGGTGCAATTTGAATTTTTCTTAAATAACCTCACTTTCTCCAACGCCGACTTGGTTGCTGTTTGGAATAGCGAGAAGGGCCGGCTTGGGCAAGAAAAGGCTATACAATGTATGATGAACAAATTATTTATAATATGAGGATCATTTTGATATGTTTGTCCTGTCAGTTGCCCGTCAATTTGGACAAATTCGAATCATTTTGCCTACAAACTGGAATTAAAAGTATAGTAAACCCGGGAAAAAATTTTTTTTCCCCTTTAAAAAAAAAAAAAAAAAAAAAAAAAACCCTCCTTTTTTTTTTTTGTTAAAAAATTAAAAAATAAGAAAAAAATAAATCACCCAAAAAAAAAAAAAGAAAAAAAAAAAAAAAAAAAAAAAAAAAAAAAAAAAAAAAAAACAGAAGGGTTGTTGATATGTGTATCCGTGGCTGAAATGTCTTCTTCACTGCGTTTAAAACTTTTAACCAATTTTATAATACCCTCTGTTCAGTTTGCTGCTTGTCCCAATATTTAGTTATGTCGCGATCAGTTGATCGCTCGCTCATCTATACTCGTAGGAGAGCGAGAGCACGAGCACGAAGGAGAAAACAAAAAGAAGCAGTCTGCACGGTCTAACCACGCTGAACGCACGTTGCCGGTCTAACGAATTTATAAACTATTCCATATACCTGTACATATAGAAAATTAGAATAATTTAACGTCTTGAAGTTATTTTAATTTGTGTTTTCCTTCGCCTGGGAACCTCGTCAGATCGACAAACCGGCTCAGCGAAGCAGTGCAAAAGAAGACATCGATACATCAGCGCAATAACCGCAATTCGGAATTCGCAAGGCGCCCTCTTCTCTTTGCTTCCTCTTTGTAGTGTGATTCTTGTATGCAAAACTGAGTAAGTGACCAAGTTGTGTGAGACAAGCATTTACCGATTTCTTTATTACATGATAATTCGGGGTGGCGAGTTGCGAAAACCTTAGTTTACACTTGTCAACATGAAATCTGTTTCGGATATTTCGGCTTTGGACAAGTTGACAAGATCGTCACCAATCCCTTAGGTCTGTGTTGCAGAATTTTAGGAAGGAGTCGCTGGCAATCAGCCGTGATAATGACATTTGTCAAATGCAGCTCACAGATGTAATCTATGCAGCCGCTTGGGGAATTTTGATTAAAAGGTACAAAAGTCCTCGACTCGTTTTCTCACACCATATGAACGCAATCCATGCTTTGCCAAGATTGCGAGAAGGATAATACCGATTCTATACGGTCGATGCTAGGCATGGTCAATGCTTGCCTAGCTGCATTCCGCCGCTTTCACGCCGCGTTAGAATAACACTTTTTATCACTGTGGCAGTGTCCACATCTTGCGTCGTTGTCGACCTTGTTTGGCGTTAGACCTTTACAAGCGCAAGGATATAGTCAGCAGGGCCAAATTATGTGTCAATTGTTTGAGAAGTCACATGCTCTTTCTCGCTGCACCAGCAACACGAGCTGCTAAGTTTGTGGTCAGCGCCATCATACTTTACTACATTTCCCGGTTCCGGCTCAGAACCAGATGTCTAACCACTCGCAATCGCATTCTGGCCGGCCGCGGACACAGCAGTTTGTGGCGCCAGCATTCATGGAAACAGTCTCTACACTCACCACAATTGCTTCGGAGCAGAATACACACGCAGCTCACGGATGTCATTCGGCGACTTCATCCAACCTCTCCTCGAGAAATGTACTTCTCGCTAAAGCTCGTATAACGGTACGAAACCCGACCAACGGCCTTCAAGCAGTCATAAACGCTTTCCTTTATTAAGGATCCGAGGCAACCATAGTAGCCAAACACGTTGTTCAGTCATTTCATTTGAAACGATCGGCCGCACGAGCATCGATTTTTGATGTAGGTCAAGGGGGCGGTCGTCTTGCAAGTATACGGTCAATTTCAAAATCAACAGTATTATAATATCCATCTCTTTAGATGTTAAATCTGCATATGTTCTCAATTCCGTAACATCGAGTCTCCCCAGTCTCAGCTTTTCGCCGCAGCGATGGAATCACATCCAAGTGCTCCCGTTGGCTATTACCGATCGAAACGAGTTGATCTCATCTTGGGAGTGGACCTGTTGGCGCGAATCATGCTGCCCGACGAGCCCATAGCTCAAAATACTCGTTTTGGATGGAAACTATCGTGACTTGGTCCACTGAGGATGGATCGAATGTCTTACTACCTATAGCACAGCATGATTTTATTGACGGCCTGCTTGACATATCTTTATCTCAAGTAAACCATGTTCGAAATTCTTTAGGTCGCCTACTTGATTTGTGTTTTGAATCCAGAGGAGCACCACTCACGCAACCTGAAGATCCATATCACCCAACAATCGAACTTTCAGTTGATACGGGTAGAGTTATAGAAGGAAAATCAGAAAAATCCAAACGAATACATTGTTTTTGCAAGGCAGACTTTCTGAGGCTAAATAATTTTATTTCTGGCTTTAATTGGTCTGATCTTTACTTATGCATTAATATGTCCGATGCAGTTAATGTTTTTTACACTGCAATAAACTCATTTTTTAATTCCTGTGTTCCGTGGTACTATCCGTCAATTTCCAATAAATCACCTTGGTTTAGCAAAGAGTTGACACACTTAAGAAATGTAAAGTCCAGACTTTTTAGGAAATATAAAAATTCCGGTTCTCAATCTGTTTTTACTAGATATTTAAGTGCTCGGTCAAGATTTACCGTGCGTAATGCTCCGTGTTATAATAGTTACTTAAACCGTTGTAAGGTCCAGTTCTCTCAGGACACGAAACAGTTTTATAATTTCGTTAACACCAAGCGTAAATCTAATTCTTTTCCTTCCTCGCTGTCATTCGAAAACATGACGGCAACCACAGATCAGGCAATAGCCGGTTTATTTGCCCAATTTTTTTAAACGACTTACTCTACTTTAGATTATTCATCACAGCCTTATTCTTACACCATGTCCAAGTCAAACCTCATATTCTGTCCCACTTTAACAGAAAGCTCTCTTCTTTTGGATCTTCTTCGTATTAAGCCTGTTTATTCGCCAGGGCCCGATGGTATTCCTGGGTGCGTGCTTAGGTATTGCGCTAACGCCCTGTGCAAACCTCTTCACAAGTTGTTTACCTTATCTCTAGAAACTTCCCAATTCCCAAATATTTGGAAGGAATCATTTGTTATTCCTCTTTTCAAAAAAAGGTAACAAGTTAGAAGCCAGTAACTACAGAGGTATTTCTAAGTTGTCAGCTATTCCTAAGCTTTTTGAAAAAATCATTACTCCTCATTTGCAGCACCTTTGTAGATCAATCATTTCTCCGTGTCAACACGGATTTATTACAAAACTTCTAGAGCTCACTTCATTTGTAATAAAAGGCTTCAATAGTAGTTTTCGAACAGACGTCATTTACACTGACTTTAGTAAAGCATTTGACTCTGTAAATCACTTACTTCTTATTCAAAAACTTGACCTGTTAGGTTTTCCAGTCGATCTGCTTAAATGGATTTCAAGTTATCTGAATGGCAGGTCGCAAAGGGTCCTTTTTAAAAATTAAATTTCTGAAATTCTCCGTGTTATCTCCGGTGTCCCACAAGGGAGCCATCAGGGTCCGTTACTTTTTACATTATTTATTAATGATCTTCCCTCAATTATAAGTCATTCTCGCGTACTTATGTACGCATATGATTTTAAGTTGTACCTGCAGTATAAGGACATTTCCTGCCATTTAGACTTGCAATCCGATCTAGATAATTTTCAAAACTGGTGCCGAGACAATTTACTAAATTTACCGATATACGCGACTTACACATTAAGTGGCAGATCTTTGGATAGAATTACCCTTGTAAACGATCTTGGCGTTCTCTTGGACCCTAAACTAAAATTTTCAAACCACATTTCGTTCATGGTTAATAAAGCCAGATGTGTGCTTGGGTTTATTAAAATATGGTCGATGATCCTTATTTAACTAAAACTTTATTTATTTCGCTAGTCCGTCCGTTTC
Organism: Drosophila kurseongensis; assembly: GCA_018153305.1. NCBI lineage: Eukaryota > Metazoa > Arthropoda > Insecta > Diptera > Drosophilidae > Drosophila > Drosophila kurseongensis. The sequence continues at coordinate 4,257,991 of JAECXX010000120.1, forward strand.
TGGAGTATGGGTCTCCCGCCTGGAGTCCGCAATACGGAATACATATTGGTCGTATTGAATCAGTACAAAAAACTTTCTTCTGTTTGCTTTACGGCGCCTAAACTGGGATGCAAATCTTAACTTACCTTCTTATTCTAGTAGACTTCTGTTGATTAATTTACCCTCCCTAGCCAACCGTAGAACGATGCTTGGTACTGTTTTCATTTATAACCTTATACATGGTGATATTGACTCCCCCGACTTGGTAAGTCGGCTAAACTTTTCTGTGCCAAGTAGATTAACTATAAATTATATTCCATTAATATTAAATCATTGTAGATCTAACTATGCCTTGCATGAGCCTTTCAGAGTATTGTGTTCTGACTATAATAGATTTTTTCCTATAATCTCAAATCTTGACTCTCTGCCGCTCTTAAAACGATTAATACTAGCTTCATTGGCACAAAATTGATTAGTATTACTTTTTTCCCCGGACTTTTACCTATATTTCCTTATCTCGCGTCTATCTTCTCGCGAATCGTGCCGTACGATACACGGCTGCGCCCCTCGGTCGGTTGGGCGAGTACAGGGCCCGTGGGACTCCGCGCGAAAAAAAAAAAAAAAAAACAAGCAGAAGGAGTCAGAAAATCTACCGAATTACGCTGTCATCGAGTAACTCCAAAGTTAGTTTAGTGTCCAAACACAGAATCACTCCTCAAGCGATTCTGCGAGGTCGAGTCAGTTCCTGATCGCACCATAGCGACCGAAGAGGATCTCTGGTGCGAAACACTTTTCCAGGTCAAAAACCCCATAGTGCACTGGTCCGAATTTTATTCATGCACTAACATGGCTGAGGCCGTTAATATATTTTATAATGCATTGAACTCCTTCTTTTTTCTGTGTGTTTCGTCATACTATCCGTCAATTTCAAATAAATCTCCATGGTTTAATAAGGAGTTGTCACACCTAAAAAAAGTTAAGTCTAGACTTTTCAATAAATTTAAAATGTGCGGTTCACAATCTGCCTTCTCTCGATACTTAAGGGCTCGGTCAAATTTTACCGTGCTTTAAGGCTATTATAAAGGCTATCTGACTCGTTGTAGGGTCCAGTTTTCACAAGATCCAAAACAGTTTTATAATTTTGTTAACACTAAGCGTAATTCAGCCTGTTACCCAGCATCGCTATCATTTGAAAATTCTACAGCAAATACTAAGCAGGCAATTGCCGATCTATTTGCCCAGTTTTTCCAGACCACATATTCTGTTTCATCCCGTCCAAATTATTCAAATGTCTTATTCAAATGCCATATCCAAGAAAAAACTTAATTTTTTGTCCGAGGTTAACCGAAAGGTCACCATAAAGTTAAACCAGTCTATGTTGGTTTTTGTATCGACCTATTAAACAATAATTGTAGTGTTATTGAATTAATCGAGGTCATACTTTGGTTATATTTTAATTTCTTCTATAACACAACAATTTATTCCACTTAACTTTCATCACACTTGCACTCACTGGGGAGTGAACCCGACTATGATAGGACTAGCTAGTTTCGTCTGATCGTCACCTCAGACTCATCAGCTATCTACGGGGATGAAAGCAGAGCATCAGAAACTCCTCAATGTTACGATCAGAGAAGCTTTTTTTTGACAATTGTGAGTCGTACAATCGGACCAAAATGCTTTTCAAACATGGTGTTGTGAAAATCTTTTGGATTTATATAGCGCTAAGTGTAAAGTAATGCCATTTTTTAGGGTGAACCCACAATATGCCACGTATACGCTGGGTGGTTGTGCGTTGTCTAGAATTACGCATGTTGATGACTTTGGCGTCCTTCTTGACCCAAAACATAAGTTTTGTGACCATATTACTTCTATGGTGAATAAAGCCAGGGGAATACCTGCATTTATTAAAAGGTGGTCAAAGAAATTCGATGATCCCTATGTTACAAAGACTCTGTTCATTTTACTAGTCCGTCCAATCCTGGAGAACTGTTCAGCAGTTTAAAGTCCTCAGTATGGTGAACATATAGACCGGACTTTTTCTTATTTGCTCTACGGGGCCTTAACTGGAATGCAAGCCTTATTTTACCATCCTACTCTAGTAGACTTCTCCTAATTAATATACCATCCTTATTAAACCGTAGAACGATGCTTGGCACAACTTCCGAGTTACTGGGTACTTCTCTGTGTCTAATAGAATTACCAGGAACTATGTTCGTCGTACTTTAAATATTTGTAGATCTAACTATGATATGCTTGAACCGTTTAGAGCACTGTGTAACGACTATATTAGACTATATCGTTGTTTTTTCACGGCGGATATACAGAAGATATAAAGCCGTTCACCGTGAAGACGCCCAATATCAGCTGATTTTATGGCGGGCGGCGGATGGAGCCATCGCCGTTTATGCATGATCGGCTTCAGCGCCATGAACGGCTATCAGTGTTATTTAACAGCTGGCGAAAGATGAGCAGCACGCAGACGGTTCTGGACTGGGACGTTGCGGTTCCTAATAATATTGCAGAGCTATGGCGAATGTTTCGAGACGGCTTGCTGAGGATCGGCGAGGTAAACATAAATCGGTGGATCCATTATATTCCAGCTTATATATCCTCAGTACAAATTCAAGCCTTTTGCGACGTATCTACCACATTTTATGCAGCTGCTATTTATCTAAGGGTACCTAATGGCTGACCGCGAAGCCCTTAACTATACCTCGAACAGAGTTAAGTGGAGCTGTTTTAGCTATCAAATTGGTAAGGTGGCTAACTACGGCTAAGTTTCTGTCCAGACCTTGTATTGGACGGATGCTACAATTGTGCTGCACTGACTGCATGGAGACGTCAATAGATAGAACCCCTTTGTCGCAAATAGAGTTGCCTTTGTTTTGGATCATTCCTCGCCAGTTTAGTGGACACACGTAGGCACTAGCGAAAATCCAGCGGAATGCGTAACACGAGGTTTCACTCCCATCGAGCTAATGGACTTCGACTTGTGGTGGCGAGGCCTAGAGTGGCTCGTACACAATCAAAGCTCCTGGCCATCGACGGTTTTCTGACAAATTGGCATAAGCGACGAGGAAAAAGTGGCCAAAGTGCACGTTCGCCATGCAGTTCCGCAACCATCGTTTCTTAACAGATTTCCTACGTCCAGCCAGGCTTTACGCGTCACAGGCTACATCATGCGTTTTAGGAACAACACTGTCGGCAAGGGAGAGAGACGCCTCAGGCCCCTAAGTTTTGAGGAGCTCGACTACGCTTTGTTGACTTTGACATACACGCGGCAACGATCCCTCTGTCGCCTTACTTCGGTGATAATACATTACGAAGATTTAGCCACGGTGCTCGTGAGCATAGAAGCGTGTCTTAACTCACAGCCGCTTTGCCCTCTCACAGCTGACGCGGACGTTCTATAAGTGATCACCCCAGCGCACTTTCTTATCGGAGACTCAGTGCTGGCGCGCAAGAATATCAGGCACAATCGAGATCCTTCGTAGAGCAGTTCCTTATACAGCAGACGATAATACGTCATTTCTGGAAGGCTTGGAGTCGTGACTGTTTACCTCAAATACAACAAAGACAAAAGTAATGTCATTGAAGTTTTGAATTCAACGACCTTGTCATTAATGACCGGTTCCCACCGTCACAATGATTACTTCTGAGTTACACCCAGGGATGATCGCACTGGTCCGGGTGGTAACACTTAAAACCAAGCAAGGTCAGCTAAAACGATCCGTATCAAAGCTCTGTCCATTGCCGGTCGTAGGCGCACTGACTTATACATACCAATATTATAAATTATATACTAAATATTATAGCTTGCGCACACTTCTTGCCCTTGTTATGTGCAGTTGAACGTAGGTAAGTTAGCGCGTTTTATATTCGGTATTTGGGTGTCCAAAACTTTAAAAAGCTCTCTTATGAAATTTGGTAGGTTAGATTGATTGGACAAAAATAAAACCCATAGAAAATCCCAACTTCCTTACTTTTCAAACACTAAAGTTATACCATTTCCGATCAATCAGTTATATGGGGGCTATAGGATATAGTCGTTCCGACTTATATATTGCGTGCAAAGGAAATAAGGGTGTATGCAAAGTTTGAATTTGATATCTTTAAAACTGAGAGACTATTTCGCGTAGAAACAGACAGACGGACAGACAGACGGACATGCTTATATCAACTCAGGACGCGATCCTGATCAAGAATATATATATTTTATAGGGTCGTAAATGTCTCCTTTGACCAAAATTATAATACCCTCTGCAAGGGTATTAAAACTCGACAGCGTTAATCGGGGAAATTTGTCTTTTAAATAAGTAATTTATTTACCCTGGCAAAGGGTATTATAATTTCAGTCAGTTTGCAACGCAGTGACGGGGACATTTCCGACCGTATAAAATATATATATTCTTGATCAGCATCACCAGGAGAGCCGATCTAGGCATGTCCGTCTGTCCTTTAAAGCTATCTGCTTGAAACTTTCCCAAAATTTGTATTTCTATTGCAGGTAGTATATAAGTCGGAACTAGCAGGATCGGGCGACTGTATCATATAGCTCCCATAGGGACAATCGGAAAAAAGAATTCAAAAAAATTATAACTTTGTTGTTTTTAATTATTTTTTTGTTGAGATTTGGTCATATTTAAGTATTGTGGAATTACGGTTTTAATAAAATTAAAATCGGACAACAATATCATATAGCTGCCTTAGAAACTATAGCAAAATGCAGCGCAAAACCGACATAGCTTCTTTGTTTTTAGTAATATAAGCATCGAAATCGAAATGTAGTCGTTTTGTAATAACTGCAAGGGTATAAAAACATGTGATAATGAAACAATTTTATTGAAATGTCAAAGAAAATAATAAACATGTGATTTCTGGCAAGGAAGGGGTTTTGCAACTTCCATTTTCTCAAAATATTTTGCGGTTTATAAACTGGATCATCACCAAACGAGCGTCCATCAAATCTCCGCCGCGATCGTGTGACTTGACACCCCTCGATTGGACTATTCGTCTGCGGCACTGCCAACAGAGCCGTGGAAGCCATTTGCCCGATATTTTGTTCCACACATAACTGGATGAATGTAGCTTCAAAACAAGAGAGAACGCTATAGTCGAGTGCCTCGACTATTAGATACCCGTTACTCAGCTAAACAACTTTAGATTTTGCATTAACAAAATGTGAATTAGAGTGACCACAGAAAAAAAAAAGGACAAAAAGTTCAAATTATCAATTTGAATTAGGCGATCTCTTAGAGCTGGCAGCTTTACAGCACGAGCATCAGCACCAGCGCTGCTTCAGCGCAGGCAGCTTTTGTCCTGCACCAGCATACACACATACGCCATTGTTTGACTCAGACCTCCAATTTGGCTAACTTGATTTGATTTGCATAGTTCTTGGGATATAGTTCGGTATTGACAAATGAAAACCATCACAATTTCCTTTAATATAAATCCTTATCGAGAATTAACGTTGACTCTGTTGAGCACCTTGGCCAGCTGTTCCAAAGTCATCCGTTAGATGGCGCTATTGTATTGCGCCATCTACCCCAAGACATTGTTACCACGGGCCAGGAAAGGCGGAAATGTAGGCGCTAGCCAGGCTTAAGCGTTTAATGGATTTTTGGGCGTTAGAGTGGGCGTGGCAAACTTTTATTAGGCCAATCGATAGGTATTGACGAAACAAATACATACCAATTAAAAATTTCATAATAGCATCAAAACTGTGGCCACAGCTTGTGGCTTGTGGGCGTCAGAGGGGGCGTGGCACCATTTTGAAACAAACTTGCGCTGCGTAGGAACTCCTAAAATCTACATGCAAAATTCCAATCTTCTAGCTTTTATAGTTTACGAGATCTCAGCGTTCATACGGACAGACAGACGGACAGACGGAGAGACAGACAGACGGACAGACGGACATGGCTAGATCGACTCGGCTATATCTATATTACATAGCTCCCATTGAAAAAATCAACGTCAATATTATATAGCAAAATCAACAAAGCTCCATTGCTTCAGTAATATAGACATAGAAATCGTTGTCGTTTTGTAATAACTGCAAAGGTAGTGTTAAGAGAAAACAATGGAATTGATAGTTTAATATAATAGGACTAGGAGCAAAATAAAAACATAAATATATTACTCAATAAATAGAAGGGAGTGACGAGAGCGGGGAAGAGAGGAAAGGCCTCTAAACAGTTGCCTAAGAAATTCACCCCAAAAGAGCGCGAGAGAGCAGTAAAACGAACGCCCAAAACGGAACGCAAAGCTCACCTCAGCGACTGCGCGGTTGCCGACAACGGAGAGCGAGAGAGAATATCAGAAAGCCAACGAGCCAAAAGCGGAGGAGCTGCCGCCGACAAACGGAGAGCGCCAGAGGGCATCGAAAAGCGAACGTGTCAAAGCGGAGGAGTTACTGTTGCCCATGATACAATAACATGTTGTAGAAGTTTATTTTTAAGCGAGACCACGCGGTTCTAGTCGGTAAGCGAAATGGTACAGTCGGTCAGAGTTTTTACTGGTGCAGTGAGGAACACAAAACAATACAAAAAAAACAAGAAAGAAAAACTAACTTCGGGCGGCAGTCGCGATCAAACACTCTTCGAGTCAAGACGTGCCTAAATTCTACGTGGAAGCTACGCTTAAACTATCAATAACAGTTACTCGAGTTGCGAAAACAAAACAAAATAAAAACATAAAAGTTGGTGCTGATCAGCAACCAAAAAGTGTTGTTGTCAACATGAGCGACGACGAAGTCGACACATCGGTTTGGAGCTGGCAAAGAATTAAAACTAAGCCAAAGGGAATCAAGAGAGAAAACCAAGATTCTCCGATTTTGCTAAAGAAAAAACTTGCCCTGGACACCCAGCACTAGCTCTAATCAATTCGCTATCTTAGCCGAACGCTCGCCAATTGATAAAGGTAATGATGCATACGAAAACGACATGGACATGACAACTGAAGACAACATTGATGAACCTGCCAAGCCGCCACCTATCTTCTTATCGGATGTTACCTCGAAACCAAAATTAAAAAAGAAAATTTCCATTATAAATCTCAACGAGATGGTCAAGTGAGAGTTATGGTTAAGTCTATTGATGAATACAGGTCCCCCGTTAAAACTCTTGCTAGTGATTTTGTCAAGTTTCCCACATACCAGCTTAAGCATGAGAGAGCATTTAGGGTGTAGAGTCTATAAGGAGCTCATATCAAAACAATTAGCTACTGGTCGCAAACAGATGCACAATAAAGACCATAATAAAAATGATTTTGTTAGAATTCAATCATCTATTCTGCCTGATAAGCCGACCCAACAACCAAAAGATTACCAATCATACTCTCAAGTTGCTGCTGGAAATAGTAATTCGAATTCTGCTCTAGAAAGAATAGAACATCTTTTAGAAAAACAATTTGAACTCACGAATAACTTACTTAACATGATAATGTTACTGGTCAATAAATTATGCAAGTAAGTCTTAACTTAGGAATATGGAATGCCAATGGGCTTACCAACCATGTAATTGAGATATCTTTATTTTTAAAAACAAATGCATTCACCAGTATTTTTTTTTTTAAAGTAGTTGGATATGACACAATAAGACCAGATCATCCGTCTGATGGAGCCCATGGAGGCGCAGCAATTCGTTAAGAACGGTCTGAAATTTAAAATCATGGACAGTACTAGAGAAAATGCTATACAGGCTGCCACAATTGAGATTAAATGCATCCATGCAGATGTCTTAATCACAGCAATATATCTCCCACCAAGATTTAGAATAAAGGAGCTCGATTTTAAGAACTTTTTTCAAGGACTGGGAACAAAGTTTATTGTTGGAGGCGACTTCAAGGCCAAACACCCATGGAGGGCTCCAGACTTATTAACCCAAAGGGATCCGAATTATACAAATGCATACGAAACAATAATATAACAACTCTCTCAACTGGTAAGCCTACATACTGGCCTACAGATAGTCGAAAAACCCCAGACTTGATTGACTTCGTAGCATTCTCTGGTATCCCACAATCCCACATGCGTATAATGGAAAGTTTCGATCTTAACTCAGATCACTCTCCGATAATAGCGACCTATAGCACAATGGCTCATATGCTAGACAAGCCCTATAAAGTCATATCTGCTTCCACAGACATTAACGCGTTTAAAAGCCACCTAGAAGAAGCCATAAGCCTAGCCTAACTGCTGTCAAATTTACGAAATGAATCTCTAGCTGCATATCTGAGAAATTTAGACCCTAATTCTTACAACGAAGAATATAACCTGTGGAGAGCAACTAAATATCTAAAGAGACCAGCAAAAGTGAAACATAATCATCCGCAAAAGCAATGGAACTTGGTGTAGATCTGATAATGAACAAGCAGAAGCATTTGCACAACACCTGCACTCTGTATTTCAGCCAAATAATATTAACAATTCTATAACAGAATCTGAAGTAGAAAACTTTCTTGGGTCACCCTGTCAAATGAGCTTGCCTATTAAAAGTATTTACTTTGACGAAGTCGTGACAGAAATTAAATGCTTAAACAACAAAAAATCACCAGGCCCGGATAGGATAGACGGCATTACTTTTAAAACTCTACCACCAAAATGCATACGGTTTCTCACACTAGTATTTAACGGTATTCTCAGGCTAGACCACTTCCCAAGTCAATGGAAATGTGCAGAAATCATTATGATTTTTAAGCTAAACAAGACAGAAACTGAACTATCATCTTACCGTCCCATTAGTCTGCTCACAAAATTTTCGAAAGTGTTTGAAAAAATACTACTTCCTCTTCAATAGTATTTTTTCAAACACTTTTGAAAACCAATTTTGGACGAACTTGCCATCATTCCTGAATATCAATTCGGATTCAGAAGAGGCCACGGGACCACTGAGCTATGTCATAGGGTTATCAATGAAATTGTATCCGCACTTGACAACAAACAAGAGAGAACGCTATAGTCGGGTGCCCCGACTATCAGATACCCGTTACTCAGGTAAAGGGAGTGCGAGGGAGATGGAGATAGAAACTTTGATCACGCATAACTTTTTAACGAATGGTCCGATTTGAAAAATTTCTTCTACATTTCGATAGGTATTGATAAACACAATAAAACTGCATTTTTACTTTTCCGAAATATTTAAATTTTTAAAATCGTATTTAAGCGATTGTGGGCGTTAAAGGGGGCGTGGCACCTTGCGCTGCGTAGGAACTCATGGAATCTGCATGCAAAATGCCAATCTTCTAGCTTTTATAGTTTCCGAGATCTCAGCGTGCATACGGACAGACAGACAGACGGACAGACAGACGGACAGACGGACAGACGGACATGGCTAGATCGACTCGGCTAGTGATCCTGAACAAGAATATATATACTTTATAGGGTCGGAAACGCTTCCTTCTACCTGTTACATACTTTTGCACGAATACAATATACCGATTTACTCTACGAGTAACGGGTATAAAAATAATGTACTGCTACATTTCTGGATGTTCAGCAAGCGTTTGACAGTCTTTGGCACAATGCATTACTATAACAAAATTGTATCCGCACTTGAGAACAAAAAATAATGTACTGCTACATTTCTTGATGTTCAGCAATCGTTTGATAGTGTTTGGCACAATGCATTACTCTATAAGATAAAGAAATGGCTACCTGCTCCCTACTATTTACTACTGAGATCCTATTTGTCTAAGAGATGCTTCTACGTGCAGCAGAGAAATGATACGTCAACACTACTTCTCATAAACGCAGGCGTTCCTCAAGGAAGTGTATTGGGACCAGTCCTTTACACTTTATATACGGCAGATATGCCAGTATCAAACAACTGTACCGTTGCAACATATGCTGACGATACAGCCATTCTGGCAACAAGCTCATCCAAAGATGAAGCATCCCATCTCCTGCAATGTGAGCTCAGTCTGATTGAAGCCTGGTTTCTCCGCTGGAAAATTAAAATCAACTCCCTGAAGTCCGTCCAAATAACTTTTGCACTAAGACCAGGAAACTGCACAAATGTCACACTTAACGGCTCAGCAATTCGACAAGATACTTGTGTGAAGTATCTTGGCATGCACCTCGACCGCAGATTAACATGGAAGCCCCACATAAAAGCGAAATGTCAACAACTCAACTGTCGAAAATCAGCAGCCACTTTGGAAAACAAAGTTCTTCTTTACAAAGCCATTTTTAAGCCTATTTGGACCTACGCTATCCAGCTCTGGGGAACAGCTAGCAATTCAAATATTGAAATACTCCAGCGGTACCAATCAAAAACATTGCGACAAATTTGTCAAATTGCGACTAAATTTGTTAACGCTCCATTTTATGTAACCAATGCAAATATTCATAAAGATCTAAATATTTCAACAATAAAAGAAGAGATAAACAAATATAGTAAGAAATATACAGACAGACTTCATATTCATGAAAATAATTTAGCCCTAAGTCTATTAGACAATAGCCTAACAGTAAGAAGACTCAAAAGATTTAACATTCTTGATCTCCCTGAAGTAAAAGAAAAGTTATATTTAATAGCAGGTTTCATTGGAAATCCTGTTCCTGTTATGTAAATATTAGTCATAAAATTTACCTATTGTCACAAGATAGATTGTAAATTAATAAATTAATTAAAAAAAAAAAAAACTAGAAAATCCCAAAAAAAAACTCCCTAACTTTACAAACACCAAAGTTATGGCATTTCCGATCAATCAGTTGTATGTATGATATAGTCGGCCGATCCCGGTCGTTCCGACTTAAATACTGCGTGCAAAGGAAAGAAGGGTGTGTGCAAAGTTTAAATTCGATATCTTTAAAACTGAGAGACTAGTTTGCATTGAAACAGACAGACGGACATGGCTAGATCGACTCTCTACAAGGGTATAAAAAGATGCGTTTCAACGATGTTTTGTTAATTAACATGTTTAGTTGAATCAACAGTAAGCCGGAGAGTGCAGACGTGTTTTGCGCGAGCTCCGGAAAAAAAAAACCGCTCAAAAGTGAAAAAAATAACTAAAAATACTGGAGTGGTGTAACAAAGGCAATCTAATTGCTAAAAACAGTAAATAATAATTAGTGCTATGATAAAACTAGTGCAAAGTTATTATAAAAACTAAGAAGTGCCACGAGTGATAGCTCAATGAGCGGCGATTCAAAAAATGAGCGTAGAAGCTCCGTAGACCAGAGAAACAGTTATATCTCTTGTTTCTCAACCCGTGATACAGAAGTAGAAAGAACTTCTTCAAAGAGCAACTCAGCCCTACTGAACATTGACAGTGCGAGAGCACGGTCTTGTTCTCCCGCCCTACTCACACCAACTCCCACTTCATGGAGCTTGCAGTGTAGAACCCCACCCCCAGCTTCGACTCACAGCTCACCAGCCACGAGCACTGCGACCTCGTTAATTTCTGCAACCGCAGCCACTGCAACAACAACATCAACGGTCGCCGTTAACAACAACGCGATTTCGAATGCGTTTGCAACTTCTGCAGCGCCGAATAAAACTACAAAGCCAATTGTAAGTACGAGTGCCAATATCGGCAATATCAAACAACAACAAGCAAAACAAGCACGCTCCCAGAATGCACGAAATGCGTACGTGCAATCCCAAACCACACCCAATGTTTTCTTTGCGAAAGCAGCCAGATCTTCATTTGGGCCCCTCAACACAAATGGTGGATGCTGACTTTACAACAGGGTATGATGGAATTTATGTCCTTCATGAAAACAACAATGACAAACCTTATGCAAAATCAAAACATTTTAATAAATTTGCTCACATCCCAACAATCTAAATAATCGATGTCTTGTCTTCGAATATCCATGTGGAATGCCAATGGCGTTTCACGGCACAAACTTGAAATAACTCAATTCCTAAATGAAAACCAAATAGATATAATGCTGCTGGCAGAAACGCATCTCACAAGTAAATACAACTTCCAAATAAGAGGTTATACTTCATACTGCACAGATCACCCGGACGGTAAGGCTCACGGAGGAACTGGAATCCTAATCAGGGAACGCATTAAGCACCACTTTCACCAGAGGTTTGCAACAAATTATTTGCAGGCTACATCTATAAAACTACAAGCAGGCAACGGCATTATCTCCCCTGGCAGCCCCACATATTGGCCAGCTGACCCCAGAAAACTCCCGGACTTAATTGACTTCGCTGTGACCAAGAACATCCCAAGAAATCTAGTAAGCGCCAAATCGCTTTCGGACTTATCATCTGACCACTCGCCAGTTTTAATAACTCTCCTTCAAAGCCCGAAAGTAATCGAGCACCCCTTCAGGCTGACCTCGACTAGAACTAACTGGCTAAAGTACAAAAAGTACGTAAGTTCCCACATTGAACTAACACCACAGTTAAACATAGAGAACGACATCGACTTCTGTGCTGATGCCCTGGAGTCAGTACTCGTGGCAGCAGCCAAAATCTAAACACCAGAAGAGACAATCGTGCGTAGCAACCAATACAAAACTAATCTGCAAATCGAACAACTGGTTCGGGAAAACGACGTCTACGACGCGCTTGGCAATCCTGCAGATCGCCCCATTCGAAGCAACTCTATAATGATGCCACCCGCAGACTCACCAAAACACTCAAGCAAGAAGAGGAGCTTGCGCAGCGCCGGTACATCGAGAAACTGTCGCCGACCAGTACAAAGCATCCTTTGTGGAGAGCTCACCCAAATTTAAGCTCTCCGATAGAATCAGTCACTCCGATTAGAAACTCCTCGGGTACTTGGGCCCGCAGTGACGAAGACAGAGCCGAAACATTTGCTTTACACCTACGAAATGTATTTCAGCCGAACGCCGCCACAAACTCTTTTCAACTACCGGCGCTTAGCTCTGAAATTGCAATCAACCCGATTTTGTTTCAAGCACCTGAAATTGCTAACGTCATTAGGAAGCAAATAAAACCGAAAAAGGCTACAGGGGGCGACCTAATAACCCCAAAAATGATAATTGAACTTCCAAACTGCGCAGTGGATGTTATATGCAAGCTATTTAACGGGATCACAAAACTTGGCTACTACCCCAAAAAATGGAAAAAGTCCGTGGTTATAATGATACCGAAGCCTGGGAAAGACCACACAATTCCCTCATCGTACAGGCCAATAAGCTTACTATCGTGCCTGTCCAAATTACTGGAAAAATGCCTGCTCACGCACATTACACCATATTTAAGAGAACAAAACTTAATCCCGGCACATCAATTCGGGTTTCGTGAAAGCCACGGAACCATCGAGCAAGTCAACCGGATAACTTCAGAAATTCGTACAGCCTTCGAACATCGGGAATATTGTAGTGCGATATTCCTCGACGTCTCTCAGGCATTCGACCGAGTGTGGCTTGAAGGCCTTATGCATAAAATCATAACATTACTGCCAGAAAACACTCATAAGTTACTTAAGTCGTACCTCTACCACAGAGTCTTTGAGGTTAGATGCAATACAACGACATCCAACGAGTATAACATTGAAGCCGGAGTCCCACAAGGTAGCGCACTGGGCCCCACCCTGTTTGTCCTATACACAGCAGACATCCCTACGAACGAGAGGCTGACTACGTCCACATTTGTGACGACACCGCAATCCTGAGCCGCTCGAGATGCCCAACTAGATCAACAGCTCAACTGGCTGATCATTTGGTGGTAGTTGAGAAGTGGCTATCAGACTGGCGAATCAAAATTAATGAACAAAAGTGTAAACATATAACGTTTACCCTTAACAGACAATCGTGCCCCCCGCTAACTCTAAATAGTACGCAGATTCCCCAAGCCAGCGATGTAACATATCTCGGCGTCCACCTCGACAGATTCCTAACCTGGCGGAAGCACATTGAATGCAAGAAAGTACATCTCAGACTTAAAGCTAGCAGCCTACACTGGATTATAAATTCTCGATCACCCCTGTGTCTGGACTTTAAAGTTCTCCTCTACAACTCCACACTTAAGCCCATTTGGACCTACGGCTCCCAGCTCTGGGGGAACGCGAGCAACAGCAACATTGACATCATACAGCGCTCACAATCAAAATTCCTGCGAACAATCACTGGGGCACCATGGTATGTTCGGAACGAAAACATCCACAGGGATCTGGGCATACCACCGGTCAAAGATGAAATAGCAAAGCAGAAAGCGGCCTACCATAACAAGCTTACACTGCACCCAAATAATCTCGCAAGGAACCTAAGACGGGTTTCGAACAGAACTCGTCTGCATCGTAACGATCTACCAGCCCAGCAATAAATATTAGGGCCCGTTAGTCTAAATTCAGTCTACATGACTGTAAGTTAAGTCATATTCTTAAGATTTGATATACTTATTGTTAGTCTCATATAGAGAAGATTCAATAAATAAAAGCATATATTACAAAAAAAAAAAAAAAAAAAACGATGTTTAGAGAATTGTCTAATGAAGAATACAGTCTTGTTACACTTAGTAAACATATACACATTCAATACCAGGATTACGGGCGGGCCTCAGTTGGATAAGCATCCCTGCAGGCAACGTTGTCTACGCGAAGTTTTTCGAGTGTCCATATTCCTGGCGTGCGTTTGCCGGGTCCATTCCGTTTGTAAGCTTCCTTAACAGTGATTCTACTGTGCAGTAGATATTGAAGCATGTAAATTGGGTGAACTTTTTTTATTCAAACGTATACTTTCAGGCGTCAAAACCGGAAAAATCGGAAACTTGCCCTTCTCAACATATGGACATTCAATTTCATGATTACGGGCGGCCCTCAGTTGGATATGCATCCCTGCAGGCAACGTAGTCTACCTGAAGTTTTCAAGTGTCCATATTCCTGGCGTGCGTTTGACGGGTCCATTCCGTTTGTAAGGTTCCTCAACGGTGATTCTACAGTGCAGTAGATATTGAAGCATGTAAATTGGGTGAACTTTTTTTATTCAAACGTATATTTTCAGGCGTCAAAAAAGGAAAAATCGGAAACTTGCCCTTCTCTGCGTTGTAAACTTTTGACCTATATCATGTTTAGAAACATTAATTTTTTGAATTTGATTTTTAAATATTATTGCGTTTTTTAACTCCAGGTCAATAAGAGCACTAACCATACAACATATAGACTGGTCATTTCATACAAGCAATATGGACACTCAAAAAACTTTGCGGGAGGCCCCACAGCTGTTTGCGGCAGGCCCCGGACACTTCGTGTGCCTTCGGGTTTTTTTCGCTCTCATTCTTATTCTCATTTTGACGCTCGTGCGCTCATTACTCGAGTTCGGTCGTTCAGTCGCAGAGACGCGCATTTTGAAGAAGGTTGCGCCTGCGCTTGAATTGGTCTTTATATGTATGCGTGTTCATGCATTCTCATACAGGGATGCATGTGTGCGCTTATTTCAATTCGATGCGGCAAGAATATTTTGTCTTTTGCTACTTTTCAGACTTGGTACCCTAACAATATGGGCGTATTCACTATTGGGTTAATGATAAAAATAAGAATATTATATGTTATAGTATAATTTTTAATATTTCCGCATATATTTTAATTTTGGCTTACTAATTAAAATCAGGGGTAGCAGAAAAATGTTTTGCATATATGTATGTATTCCAATTAATATAAATCAATCTAATGAGATAGGAACAGGGCACATCGCAGTCGGTGTCTGCGCTTAGTGGTTGAGAAAACTTCAAACCAAATCAGCTTTGGTTGTTGTTCTGCGAGCGGAAGGTGCCTGCATACCCTACCGACGACTGAATTTTAGGGCGGACAGAAATAAGCGTTTTCGCCGCTCTAAAAAAACAAAGCACACGAAAATTATCCATTTTATAATGCTATCCTACCAAAAAATTGGATAAATAAACTTTTATATTGTTTTAGTTTTCGATTGAAATTTAAATATTATAAAAATCATTAAAAACTTACTTCTTGATTTAAAATTGAAATACAAATTTTAGAAAATCACTTTGAATATTTTTGTCTGTACTTTAAGTGATTAAACAATTTTCCAATATTAAAATTATACAATTATTATACGTATGTATGTATGTATGTATGAGCGGCGACTTTCAAGAATAAGCATACATATGTAAATAAAAATATAAAAATTACCCTCCGAATTAAAAAAAAAAATCAACCAAAGCTCATTAAACATAATATTCAAAACAAGTGTCCTAAAAAATGTAAACAAAACAAAAGCCAAACATCCGTTCTTGTTTCTGTCCGCCCTAAAATTCAGTCGTCGGTAGGGTATGCAGGCACCTTCCGCTCGCAGAACAACATCCAAAGCTGATTTGGTTTGAAGTTTTCTCAACCACTAAGCGCAGACACCGACTGCGATGTGCCCTGTTCCTATCTCATTAGATTGATTTATATTAATTGGAATACATACATAGATGCAAAACATTTTTCTGCTACCCCTGATTTGAATTAGTAAGCCAAAATTAAAAATATATGCGGAAATATTAAAAATTATACTATAACATATAATATTCTTATTTTTATCATTAACCCAATAGTGAATACGCCCATATTGTTAGGGTACCAAGTCTGAAAAGTAGCAAAAGACAAAATATTCTTGCCGCATCGAATTGAAATAAGCGCACACATGCATCCCTGTATGAGAATGCATGAACACGCATACATATAAAGACCAATTCAAGCGCAGGCGCAACCTTCTTCAAAATGCGCGTCTCTGCGACTGAACGACCGAACTCGAGTAATGAGCGCACGAGCGTCAAAATGAGAATAAGAATGAGAGCGAAAAAAACCCGAAGGCACACGAAGTGTCCGGGGCCTGCCGCAAACAGCTGTGGGGCCTCCCGCAAAGTTTTTTGAGTGTCCATATTGCTTGTATGAAATGACCAGTCTATATGTTGTATGGTTAGTGATAAGAGTTAGGTAATATGAAATGTCTATCATTATTTAAAGTACTATTTATTGATTTTCATCCCACATGTTCCCATATCTATGCCCTAACTTTTTTTTAGCGGATATAAAATATTAAATTTTTGTAATAGCTTATTTATTGGCCAAAGCTTGCTTACTTTCTCGTTTTTTTTTTAAATTGGAGAAAAAGTGAAATGCTTAAATACATCTAATTAAATTAAATCCTTATATTAAATCTGTATGATAGACTTTAAAGATGAATTGAAGGTAAATTACAAAGCCAGAAACAGGAAGCTTTTCATTCGAATATAGATATAGCGGAAAATAGATTTCTGCCAAAGTAATCTGAGTAAGCATAGCTCCGGGATTCCTTTTAATATAAATTTATATTTTTAATTATAACAATTTCTAAAATTATAATCGGAAATTAAATGTATACGAATTTTTAATCCTTCTATTAAAGGACAATCTTGAGAATGATTTTTATTGTAAATAATAAAACCAACACAAATAAATAGCATTAAAGCATATGTTAATAAATAATAAATCACGTTGATTAAATTTTACATTATTAACCCTTATTGACTTAAAGAAAATTACGCAAAAAATTTTTTTAAATCGAATTCCAAACATCAATTTTTGCATAGTTCCAGTAAAAGTATATACACTGACGAGTAAAACTTCTTAGTCAAGTAATGTGCGGCAAACCGTCTAGCACGGTGTCGGCTCAATTATGGTCTGGAGGAACATCCATAAAAATGGAGTTGGTATCCTTTGGTAATAATCGATGGAGTTATGCGAAAGGAACAAAATTTGAACATTTTACAAGAAAATCTTCCAGAAGTCATCCGAAATGCGGGTCTTTCTGCTGAAAAATGCATACGTCCCTTTTGGTCAAAAATTTGATTTTAAAATCAAAATTTCCGTTCATCAAGTCCATGAAGTCCACCACAATCTCCGGATATGAATCCAATTGAAAATTTATGGAGTCATGTGAAATCGCAATTGGCGATATATGCAGTTCCTCCAAAAGGAATAAAGGAGCTGTGGGAGAGGACAAAGGACGTATGGTATGCTATTTCCCCCGAATTAGTGCAACGCTTCACACAAAACCAAACTAGGATTTTTAGCGATCATAAATTAGAACAGAAGATACAGACCTTTAAAGTTAGAATATTAAACTCGTGTTAACGTTTTGCTCATCAGTGTATATTCTTGACTAGCATCCCAGGGCCATGTCCGTCCGCCTGTCCGTACGCCTGTCCAAAAACTAGCCTAAGCTAAAACATACAGAAAAATGTAATTTCCCGGTATATGTGTATTAATTTGCATTTATGTATTGCTGTTATTGTGCTTGTTTTAGTTACCAGTATAGTTTCTACTTTAATAAGCAATTAAGACATCTATTCTACGGTGCAGTACATATTAAAGCTTGCAGATTGCTTAAACTTCATTTTTATTTAAATGAATGCTTTTAGGCTTCAGTTTTACCTTGAATATTGGCTGGCGAATTTGATTTATATTTATTATGTTGTAACAAAATAATTTTGCTTATATTCTGCTCGCTACGAATGTCGTGCGGCTAGGTCAGGAGATGTGGTGCCTAGTGAGAACGCACAGAAGGGTGGAATCTTTATTCTGCGACTTGGCCCTCGGCCCAGGGACGCGTTGATGTGGGTCGCCTCGTCTCGGTTGTTCTGGTTGACTCCGTTTTCGTTGACTTCGCGGCTGTGAGGGTTCAGGCGTCGTCGTTCCCAGACTAGGGTGAACAGGCTCTGGGCTCTTAAAGCATACGCCTTTCGCAGCCACAGCCTCCTGTCCCTTACTCTGTCCCGGCCGGTCACACCAGGCGCCTACACGGTTTTTACCTGACGATTTAGGCGTACTCCGGAAGGCCTCCAATGCAGTTCGTGGCAGGACGATAGGTTTTCGACGAACGCTTCCGCCCTCGCCTATTCGCCGCAGACTAAATATGTAGGAGTATAGCTTGCTAGCTGCTGGACCGGTATTGGCTGCTCGCCCTGGCTCTGCTCTCCGCTTGCTCTTACAGGACTAGACTCCGTTTTCGTTGACTTCGCGGCTGTGAGGGTTCAGGCGTCGTCGTTCCCAGACTAGGGTGAACAGGCTCAGGGCTCTTAAAGCATACGCCTTTCGCAGCCACAGCCTCCTGTCCCTTACTCTGTCCCGGCCGGTCACACCAGGCGCCTACACAGTTTTTACCTGACGATTTAGGCGTACTCCGGAAGGCCTCCAATGCAGTTCGTGGCAGGACGATAGGTTTTCGACGAACGCTTCCGCCCTCGCCTATTCGCCGCAGACTAAATATGTAGGAGTATAGCTTGCTAGCTGCTGGACCGGCATTGGCTGCTCGCCCTGGCTCTGCTCTCCGCTTGCTCTTACAGGACTAGACGCAGCGGAGTGTTTGGCTCCCGGGATTCGGTCAGCTGCCTTTCTAGGACTCTGGCGGTGAACAGCTGTGCTCTCGACGCATACGCCTTTCGAGGCACCAGTGGTTCGGACGCGCGTCCTTCCTGGCTAGTCGCACCAGGGCCTGCACAATTCTTACCTGACGGTTCAGGCGTACGACGGAATTCGGCACGGCAGTGGTTCTAGACAAATTCCCTTCCGAGCCCACTGTTATTTGTCGAAGGACTCGTTTTGTTCAACCCTCCCAGACTCGACAAGCAATAATACGCTAAGCTCAAATCGCGACAGTAGTTTTAACAAAGCGCCTGGACTTAGCCGCGTGATGCCATAAGGACCACAGCTACCTGTTCCTCAATTTGGAGACTTTAACTCTAAGTCCCGAACGTCTCGATGTAGCGATCTTGCTCCTTTGCACGGCTCTGCTTGCTTGCTCCTGACGTTGACTTGATGTGTGTTGTTAACTCGTGTTCGGTTGCTTGTTCACTGATCCAGCTTCCACCGCTCGGCCCGCTTAAATAGCCTTCTCGTTCAAAGTCTACGATTTTACCGTTCGACCTTTCTCCTTTTGCGCACGGCACCACAGTTGAGTCCAAAGTCCTTGCCGTACCGTTCTTCACAAATGTTTGTTGGGTCATTTATTTTTTGGATTCTTTCGTTTTCATAGTTGAGTATGACCTGAATTTTATATATTTGCACTACCGATCGATTCCAATTTGTAATAACCGTTAACACTTTTTGTATATTTTAGGGAAAGAAAGAACTGACTATATTTTATATCACACGGCGGATCAGTACAAAAATATGGGTTTATCGTTTACAGTTTAAAACTTGAAATCAAATAGATTAATGTTTAATTTCCCCGGGTTGCTTCCAGCTCTGTCTACAGTTTTGATGATATAAATACTCTAGTTTGTCACATTACTGCAATCATAAACTTTTGACCATTAAGTCCAGACAATACCGTATTAATTTTGAACAAATGTTTTAAAACGTATCCAGATCGAACATGCTGGAGTGTGTCTTTCCGTCTCATTTTACTATAAAATTATACATCTTTTACTTTCTTTTCAACGAAAAAATTCTATTGGCAACTAGAGCAGGATAAATAATGTTGTCATTAGCAATTCATCTTTTTCAAAATGCCAACCCAAACCAATCTTGTCGCACAATGTACAAACCTTGTAGGCAGTCCCAGTTTTGTCGGAGTAAAAACCGACGTCTCGATTAGCAAGAGGGTTGCAAGGGTGTCTGCGCTTCCTGATCATTATAATCGCTCACTTCCTTATTGTTTTTTTTTTCGTTTGATCGATTTGTATTCTCTCTTATCTTAGCAAAAGAGAGAAAAACCGACGTGTCGATTAGCAAGAGTGTTGCAAGGGTGTCCGCGCTTCCTGAGCATTATAATCGCTCACTTCCTTATTGTTTTTTTTTTCGTTTGATCGATTTGTATTTTTTCTTATCTTAGCAAATACTTATCTGCCCGCCACTGTACAAAAGCAAAAAGTGACGTCCAATATATTCACGTGGTCCCTCTAGTCCATTTCCACATGAATTCTATAAAGAACACTGCAAAATCCGATGACCCGCATTGAACTCAAGAATGAAATTCCCAAAAAACGAATAAATGCCAACAAAGTAATAAGGCACGAACCACTTTAACATTAAATTTCGTTGAAATTAAACAACATATAGAACAAAAAAACAGTTTTGGTTATGAATCGAAACGTATCAAGCAGAAGGGAATAAACCACTCGCAACGGAAAAGAAACCGAGAACAACTAAAGACAGCAGTCTGAAAAAAAACTGCTTAAGATGTGTTAAATGCACAAGTAAAGAAAATGAGATTGCTAAATAAGCTCAAAACTTCTAGAAGGATGGACCGTAAGCTAAGGCTTTAAATTGCGGTATAAAGGAAGCTTTCATTATCTTAAGGTATATCTATATAGTTTTTAGTAGCATACACCGTGAAACAAACTTGACTGTCCTCTTGATAGCTAATGCAGAGATATCAATATTGTTTTTAGTAGCATTCACCGTGAAACAAACTGAATGCCGTCTTAGCAGCTACGGGTTCAATTTTGAAGTTTCAATGGGTGGACAAAATCGACTATGTTAGTGCGATGCATTTCTTGGATTCTTGAATTCCTGAAATCGAAATATCTTCTGTTCACGCGATACAGACGAATTTATAAATGATAGTAAAGCTGACAGATGTGCCGTCAAGTTCCTATCGAGAAGAAAATAAGACAACGAAACTACAATTATTTTATTAAATTGTGCGTACAGTGGGCTATTGAAGACAAATAGAATTTTCCAGTTCAACGTTGCCACCTTAAGTGTCGAGCTAAGCTGGCAACATTGCACTATTTTATGAATCGAAGCTGAATGCATGAAATGGTATTTATTGACACAAAATATTCATAAAAACTAATTTTGTGCATCTCAGAAGTCTACGTTACATTGTCTCTTTTCTACTCGCGCCAAATTAAACTTTTTTGTAAGTTTTATGTGAGCAAATGTTTTAGAAATTATACAAAATGCGTTAACAGATAAATATACTTTACCGACAGTACCATCTATTAGGGGCATATTTGTTTATTAATAGAATAGCGTTTTTTGATAGTCGTGGAATTCGACACAATAGTGTTCTTCTTGAGGCATTAATCTAAAATCTAGAGACTTGAAACTATCGCAATTGTCATTTTATTTGTGTGCATATCAAGTTTGAAAGCACCGCTGATCGGGGCTCCATAATCTTGCACAATTTGATATTTTTCTATTTTTAAAAACATTTTTGTATTTATCACTGTTGTTGTATAATTTAATGGTTTTCTTTCATTTTCTAACCAACACCTTAAATTTTAACAAAACCTGAAGATTATATAGTATGGTTTTACGCAGTATATTAGCGCAGTGCACGCTAATAACGTTTAAAAAGGAATGAAGAGAACCAAATATAAAAACAAACAATTCCCTTTACTCTTTAGAGTAAAAGTTTAATTGTTCATGAGAACTCCACCGTCTAAATCTCACATTTAATACCACCATGCTCCGTGTGTGTTTTGTGTATGATCGCGGCGTCTAAGACTTACTTCAAATCTTAGCTGGCACTGCTATAAACATGAAACTTTTAAATTGTATGTTATTATGTGATTATGCTATTGATGATTTTATTGTTATATTAAAAATTAAACTAATTTAAAAAAATTAAAAATTTAAATATTCAAATTTTTGATTTCGAAAATAAGTTTTAAAAAATACTAAGCTTTCTGTAACATCATTTCGTGAACCACTGTACTTCGAAAATAAAGTGTTTTCTGTGCTTAAATTTACTTATCATTAGACTTTAAAAAGGCGTATTGTATCCATAATATTAAGTTTTGCGAAAAGCCAATGAAAAGCATTAACAAAAAACATTTTTAGCCATGAAGATCTAATTTGAGTTTGGAGACTAAAATACAGAGAAGTTTAATCATCAACACCAGGTATAGGGTGAATAATTATACTCAAGGTCTTATTGCACGCTTCGTCCAGTATGCGTTGCTTGTGGAGACCTTCATGACTCTCACAAATGCCCAAAAAATAAAGAGGATCCCAGCAGCAAAAAGTGTGGAAACTGTGGAGGTAACCATACGGCTAACTACAGGGGCTGTCCAGTCTACAAGGAACTGAAAAGTCGTACACACCAAAGAGTGACCACTGCTCGCCAACATATAACACCTATGAAATCTACGCGTGATGTCTTCCCCCCTACAGCCGTGAAATCTTCAACTAACAATGAGTTCACCGACAAACCCGAAAGCTTTGCAAATGCTCTAAAAATGGGTCTGAAAAGTACCGCTCCCACCAAGCCACGATCATCAGTTTCCCCTCATCAACCAGGAACACAGTCTACGAACAAAATTGAAACAATGATATGTAATCTTTAACAAAGTATGATGGATTTCATGTCATTCATGCAGACAACTATGCAAGATCTTATGCGTAACCAGAACGTTTTGATTGAGCTACTTGTTGCTCAAAAACAGACTAAGTAATCAATGGCTCCACTCCGTATATCACTGTGGAACGCCAACGGCGTCTCACAGCGCAAACTCGAGTTAACTCAATTCCAATAAATACAATTTCCAAATTCGAGACTACTTCTTCTATAACACGAATCACCCAGACGGGAAAGCACACGGAGGCACTGGGATTCTGATTAGAAATCGCATTAAGCACTGCTTCCACAATAGCTTCGCCACTAACTGCATGCAAGCTACATCTATAGATGTACAGATGGATCACCGTTCTTTAAATCTTGCCGCCGTATACTGTCCTCCTCGGTTTACAATATCCGAATCCCAATTCATGGACTATTTCAACTCTCTGAGCGAACAATTTATAGTAGCAGGAGACTTTAATGCCAAGCATACGCACTGGGGATCTCGACTTGTTACTCCAAAGGGAAGGCAGTTGTACAATGCAATAATAAAAGCAAGCAACAAGCTAGACTGTGTGTCTCCTGGGACACCTACATATTGGCCAACAGATCCCAGAAAACTGCCAGACTTGATAGATTTTGCAGTCACAAAAAACATTCCACGCAACCTGATAAGCGCCAACTCCTTATCAGATCTATCGTCTGATCACTCGCCTGTACTCCTTCAACTAAATCTACATCCAGTTGCGGTAGATAAACCATTCAGACTAACAACGAATAAAACCAATTGGCTTAAGTACAAAAAATACGTAAGTTCGCATATTGAGTTGAACCCACGTTTGAATGACGAAGCTGATATCAACTTATCCACAAACACTCTTGAATCCGTCTTGGTCGCAGCAGCTCGTATGTCAACTCCACAAACGCAAAAAACAGCGTACAATCATAGATACACGAACGTTGAAATAGAACAGCTTGTTCTAGCAAAGCGACGCTCACGGCGAGACTGGCAATCCAACAGATCACCATCTGCAAAACAAAGGTTAAAAGATGCTACACGGAGGCTCTCAGTTGCATTACGTCATGAAGAAGAAAGGTCCCAAAAACATTACATAGAGCAGTTATCCCCAATGAGCTCCAAGTTCCCACTTTGGAGAGCACACTCATCACTCAGTGCACCATTAGAATCTGCAATGCCAATAAGGACATCCACAGGCAACTGGGCGCGCAGCAATTGTATTTAGCAATTGTATTTAGACCACATGAGTTACTCAAAATCATAAATGAACAACTCAACCCAAAAAAATATCCAGGATGCGACCTAATATCACCAAAAATGATTATTGAACTTCCTCTCTGTGCAGTTCGAGCTATTTGCCAACTCTTCAATGCAATAACGAGACACGGACACTTCCCAGAGAGATGGAAAAAGTCGATAATCATAATGATACCAAAACCTGACAAAGACCGCACAATTGCTTCATCATATAGACCAATTAGTTTACTAACGTGTCTATCAAAACTTTTCGAAAAATGCTTCTTGGCACATATTACCCCATATCCAGAACACACAACAAAATCCCGACTCATCAATTCGGTTTTCGAGAAAAACATGGAACCATCGAGCAAGTCAACCGCATAACTTCAGAAATCCGAAATGCATTCGAACAAAGGGAGTACTGCACTGCGATATTTCTGGACGTATCACAAGCTTTTGACCGAGTATGGTTAGAAGGTTTAATGCACAAAATAACAGAAATGCTCCCAACCAACACTCTCAAACTTCTGAAGTCATACCTTTTCAACAGGAAATTCTCAGTAAGATGTAATGCTGCCATGTCAGATGATTACATCATCAGGGCCGGAGTTCCTCAAGGCAGCGTGTTAGGACCAACACTCTACTTGGCGCAGCCACATTGAAGCCAAAAGAACACATTTAAAGCTCAAAGCCAACAGCCTCCACTGGCTTATCAATAGCCGCTCGCCCCTTAGCCTGGACTATAAGGTACTTTTATACAACACCGTTTTAAAACCAATCTGGATGTACGGCTCTCAGTTGTGGGGGAATGCCAGTAACAGCAGTGTGGATATAATGCAAAGAACACAATCAAAAATTCTCAGAACCATCACCGGGGCACCGTGGTACGTTCGGAATGTAAACATTCACAGGGACCTCCACATATCACTCGTCAGAGAAGAGATAGCACAAATCACAACAAAGTACTACAACAGGCTATCAGTACATCCAAATCATCTCGCGAGAGCCCTCACGCGAGTTTCCAGCAGTTCTCGTCTTCGCCGCAACGTCCATCCAATCCAGCGCTAATGATTAGGACCGTGTAGTCTCTATTCAGTTAAAATTAAATTGTTAGATAATGTATTATTTTAAGATTTGCAACCTTATTGTTAGACTCATAAAGAGAAGATCCAATAAATAAAACCAAGCTTTAATAAAAAAAAAAATACATAAGCAAATCGTCAAACAATTGAAATACCGTTATAATAAAAATAAAATAATTTTTGATTTTTTCGAAAAAAATTACAAAACCGGCCGAAACTCCAATTTAGCCCATTACCAGTTTCTTAAGCTGAACCTAGGTAACAAAATAAGTTTAGCCTTGACTAGGTAACACACCTTAACTTGATGTGGTGTTAATGGCACTTTAATGTGGGTCCCTCAGAAGAACAACTATACAATTTTTTTGTTATGATGTAATTTTTTTTTCTCTTAGCAGTTCTGGTCTCGCTGGAAACAGGAGTACCTTTGCCACATCTACAGTGCGGCTGTGTAAATTGTATCGAGGACGGTAGAACAACTCACGTCCATTTTCTGTACCATTTTGGAACTGTTTTTTTCGGCCAACTCATCAGTGAAATAGCAAGCATTTTTCATGCGAAATTCAACTATTAGTTTGGCTCAACTAATGTGTTAACATGGATCCAGAGCGAATATGCTGCAGTGTGTTTCTGCGTCTCATTTTACGATAAAATTATACTTTTTGTTCCAAGGAATGCCGTCTATTTGTAACTAGTGCAGGATTAATCTAGTTCTTATTAGCCATTCATATTATTCTAGATGCCATAACACCACAACTAAATCAGTTGCCTAACTATGATCTGGGCAGCATCCTCCGAAGGGGCTAATATGATTGGATAAGTTCTTAACCAGGTAGAGCACACAGCTTATAAATGAGTCTAAAATTGGAGTGCGAGTCATAATCATAATCGCTCACTTCGTTATTGCATTTTTTTTGGGATTTGGGGATTGTCACCTTAGCAATTATTTACCCACCGCCACTATAGAAAAGCAAAAGTTTAGGTCCAATAAAGCTCAGGTGATATCTGTAGCTCAGTTCCACATGAATTCTATAAAGAAGTCATGTGTAAAGGTCAGACAGGGTTATTTTTGGGTCCAAATGCTAGTGTTACATAACACAGGAACAGTTACCGCCGTAATTTAAATTGCCAAGCCTGCCGCCAAATCAAATTGGCAACATATGCGAATATGGCAGCACCAACAGAGTATGATGTGGTACCGCTACGTAAAAGACGGCACTTAAGAAAAAAACCAGCGAAGCAGCAATACAAAGTTCTTTAAAGCTCTGTGATATAATTTAAAATTTTATTTAAATAAAGACCGCTACATAAATTTGTAAACCTAAAACTGCTTTTATTAACATCGGTGCCTCAACATCTCTTTAAGAAAACTTTAACTACGCACTTCACATTCGGAATTAATTGCGAAATTCACTCACATACATATTTACCTTAATTAACACAAAAGTGTAAAAGCCATATATGGGTAAGAAGCCACGCTGTAATACATCGCGCCGAATAGAGCTTAATATAAACCATCCAAACATTTGAGTGAACCAATAAAATGACCCTGGAGAAGGACACTACAGTCTGTGGGATTTGCAAAATGACCCGTGCCTCTGATGGTATCTAAAATTAGGTACAGTGCGATAATTGCAAAGAGTGGTACCACTCCTTGTGGAAAGTCCCGGAAACAGATGCGGCTTTAACAAGCGGACTGCAACATCAACTAGAAAAGGACAATCCATTCGACTTACAAATCAATCAAGTCAATTTGGATATCTCAAAATTGCAGACCAGTGCAAGCCTAAACTCGAATCCCATTAATACAATCACACCATGTCCAAATAACTTGACGTTGACAATGCTGGAAGAAACACGCGAAGCTGTAAAGAAGTACATAGAGCAAAAATACCTATTGCTCTCCCAAACACAGGGAGCACACGCTATGTCACCTCCATCAATATCTATTGGACCAACTGCATCCCAGCTAGCCGCAAGACAGGTGCTATCTCCGAATCTGCCTACCTTCAATAGCAACGCAGAGGACTGGCCAATCTTAATCATCATGTACGAAAATAGCTGCGCAGTAGCCGGCTTCTCAAACGCTGAAAACATGCTTCGACTCCAGAAGTGCCTCAAAGGAAAAGCCTATGAATTGATGCGTGATAAGTTACTACTTCCAGCGCTAGTTCCAGAAGTTATCAACACCCTAAAAACCTTTTTTGGTCGCCCAAAACATGTTCTTGACCGTTTGATCGACAAAATCAGGAAGGTCAACGTACACAAAGACAGATTGGAATCTCTCATCGATTTCGCTATGGCAGTACGCAATGCATGCGCAACTATGAAGGCCTGCAACCTGACCTCCTGCGCGAGCTTGATGATAAGTTTCCCACGCAACAAAAACTGAACTGGGCCTTACACCCCCGCTGTAACGACATAACAGTTGTTAAGTCATTCAGCAACTGGTTGTATAAATTAGCAGAGGCAGCATCAACCGTTATAGCCGTACCAAGTTCAAGGACCAGCACTGTAAACACTCACACACAAGCTCACCAAGGAATGGATAACGATGATGATTCTAAATCAGATCAAGAAGCAGCCTCACATGTGCGATGTATAAGTCCACTAAACATCAAGCTGCCCAGTGTCAGAAATTTAATATGCTTACTACTGAAGAACGGCAGCGCATAATTAACGAGACTAAAGCGTGCTACAGGTGCCTAAAGTTTCACCGTCGCAAATGCTTTTCAAGAAGTGACTGTGGCGTCGACAATTGTCAGTCCAAGCACCACCCACTTCTGCACAGAGATGCACAGAACTCGTCAGTGCCCACCATAAGGATAGCGACCGTGAAGAACAATACTTCCGAATCGTGCCAGTCACTCTATATGAGTCCATAACGGACTAACTTTTAACACCTTTGCTTTTTTGGATGAAGGCTCATCTGTTTACGCTAATTGACGAAAATATTTTGCGGGTTCTTAAAGTTTCCTCAACACTGGAACCACTATGCCTACAATGGACTAGCAAAACCACTTGCATGGACGAAACATCTACAAAGGCTCACATTCAAATATCAGAAGCGGGAAGTCAAAAAAGGTTGTGGCTAAACAACGTAGTTAAAACCAGTTAAAACCCTGGCTTTACCAAAGCAAAGCGTCGATGTCAACAAACTATGCAACCAATATTCACACTTGCGAGGACTGCCATTACAGTCTTACTTCAACTCACAACCGATGCTGTTAATTGGCGCCAACTACTGGACTTTGGCAGTACCTCGGAAGATTCGTGAAGGAAGACACAACGCTCCTATAGCCTCAAAGTGTTTACTGGGATGAAGCATTTAAGGATCAAGCAATTCAAACCGCCACGTCTCCTTGCATCACTGTGACTGTAACTGGCCAGAAGGAAGGAAAGCTTTAATGTAGACCGTATCTCACCGCGGGAGCTCCACTCTGAAAGCATTAAAAAGGCTATAGGTATTCTTGAAGATTCTTGTAAAAAAATTAACGGCCATTTTGAAGTTGGCTTGCTTTGGCGCGATAAGGAGGTAACCTTGCCAGAAAGCTATTCAATCTATTAAAACGCCTCAATTGCCTACGAGCCAAAACTAACAAGGATACTGACCTGTTCGATCAAGTACAACGACAAATCGACAATCTCATAATTAAAGGCTACGCAGTCGAGCTCCTACCCGAAGATTTAGCTGCCAAGCAAGATCGAGTATGGTATCTCCCAATTTTCATAACCCTAAATCATAACAAGTCAAATAAAATAAGGATAGTATGGGATGGTGCTTTAAAAAGCCACGGAAAATAGCTTAATGATTTTATGCTGAATGGACCCGATTATCTACACCCATTGACTGATATTCTATGTATGTATGTGCAGACATCGCCGATATGTTTACGAATTCTATGGCTTACCAAAAATTGTCAGCCACCAAGGATTTTTGTCATGCGCGCAATGAATTTCGGAATTTGCTGCGCTTCTTGCATTGCTCACCATGTACGAGACAAAAATGCATATGAATTCAAGCATTCAAAACCGCGTCCCTATGAATCCATAACACAAGCTCACTTCGTATACCATCTCATAGACAACTACAAGGACGACGATGAAGCCAAAGCTAAAAATGCTACTGCATTCCACGCATGGAACTCTTGGCAGCAGTAATGGGAGTAGGATTAGCAAAAAAGATAATGAACACTGGAGGACTGAAAATTGATACAACAACATACCGGTCCGATTCTAAAACCGTTCTTCAATGGCTAACTATGGACCCCCGGATGTTTCAGTCATTCGTCATGCATCGAGTTGGCGAGATCGTAGACAACACCAACCGCAACCAGTGGCGCTGGGTTCCGACAAAGGAGAACGTCGCTGACTTAACTACGAAATTCTTCAAGACTCCTGATGCATCTAGATGGATCAATGGCCCACAATTTTTGGGTCAGCCGGAAGCCGAATGGCCATCAATCTGAACTTCGTAAACATGTCTTCCTTGTAAGAAAACTTGATCAGTTTATTTTGCAGTGGATTATTTTTAATTTTTTTGGAAACGTCTGTACAGAGCTGTAGCGACCTTCATCCTTTACATCCAAAAGCTACGCGCAAAATGCAGCGGAAAAGCGCTTCCAAAAACACTCAACTCTGAAATCATAGACGCTGCAAAACCGTGGATATTTAAACAGTCTCAGGCAAAAGTATATTCGAATGAGATCAGCGCCCTGAAGTCCAATTTGACTATAGATAAATCCAGCCCATTATGTCTACCTAGATGCAAAAGAGATCATACGTGTACAAGGCAGAGCAGATCGCTTGAATCCATATGAAGGCGCCATCGTATTGCCCAAGAAGTGTAGGTTTGCCTTTTTGGTCACGAAGTATTACCACGAGAAATCTCATTATATGCTCCACCAGACGACCATCAACTTAATTCGAAGCCAATTGTACATAGCACGTCTGCGAGTCTTGTACAAAAATGTTTAAAGGGCATGTCAAAAATGCAAAAACTCCAATTCGTCGCCACAAGTGCCCCAAATGGCACCGATACCAGCAGCCAGACTAGCATGCTTTGAAAGACCCTTCACCTATACTGGGGTGGACTATTTTGGCCCGATATTGGTAAATGTTGGTAGACACAAGGAAAAGCGCTGGGGAGTTCTATTTACATGCCTTAACCTTAGAGCTGTACACATAGAAGTAGCATATAAACTCAATGTGTCTCAAAAACTTTATGGCGCTCCGTGGAACCTCGAAAAAAAATGTTCTCCGACAACGGAAACAACTTCAAAGCCACAGAGAAGGTAGTACAGGAAGAGCTCAGGAAAATAGACTTTAATGATAATACAGTACAGTGACGGCCTACCCCGAATCACTTGATATTAGGCTCATCGAACGGCTACAAACCAATAGCAGATCACAACACCGATCTAAGGCTGCGATGGCATCAAACGTAATCATTTACTGATAAGTTTTGGAAACGATGGGTAAACACCAACACTAACTAGGCGGAGCAACTACCGAGGAACCTGTGGCAAAAGGGGCGTATTAGTGACGTTATAGCAGCCAAGGATGGGCAAGTTCGCAGAGCTACCATTTGGACACCAAAAGGAACTATGATCCGCCCAGTCGCCAAAATAGCAGTTTTGGAAGTCCGATTTAAGGAAAGTGAACATCCGAAGGACCTTCACGGAGGGGGAGGGGGGGAATGTTACCGCCGTAATTTAAATTGTCATGCCCGCCGCAAATCAAATTGGCCACTTATGCGAATATGGCAGCACCAACAGAGTATGATGTGGTATCGCTACGTAAAAGCCGCCGCTTGAGAAAAAACCAGCGAAGCAGCAACGCAAATTTTTGTATAGCTCACTATTATAATTTAAAATTTGATTTAAATAAAGACCGCTACATAAATTTGTCTACCTAAAAATGCTTTCGTCAATTATTAACATCGGTGCCTCAACTGGAACACAAAATCATACTGTTTTTAACTTCCATGAACCATTTTCACTTTTATTAATATTTGTGTGCTTGTGGGTATGTTCTGATTTAAAAATAAATTTACAAATTGTTTAAAGGTTACCAATGCATTTAAAGAAATTAGCGTGCTTATGGCTTCTTTTTCTATATCAATGTTTTTATTGCAGAGATAAAGGCAAAATATTTAAAGTTGATTTATCAGCAAAAGAGCCAAACTGCCACAGCCCAATTGGCTGTTATTATGAATTCGTGCAGAGAGTTGTTGCATATAAATATGGCCCCCAAATATAAAATAGAAACGTATGTGGACATCTGAGGTTGAGATTAAAAAAAGCAGAAGTCTGGGCAACAAGACGACTATCTCTGAGTGCAATTCGGAGCCTGACTCAGTTTCGCCGGCCATTTGATAAAAACGCGTGTGATCCCGGCAAGAAAAGATCTGTGAATACCATCTAGTACACAAATTTTCGAAGTTGTCACCCAGGCAAAACTTTGAAATTAAACAACATGTAGAACAGCAAACCAGTTTCGGAACGTATTTAAAAACACTCCGAACGGACCAGAAACAACTGCTTAAAATGTGTTACATGCACAAGTAAAGAGAGGAAATGAGATTGCTAAATGCGTTCAATACTTCTACAAGGATGACATGAACGTAAGCAAAGGCTTGCATATCCATTATCCAAAATTGGGGTAATTGATGAAGTTAGCTTTCAAGGCGCAAAAAGTACTTAAAGCTCGCAGAGGACATCCGATGGTCCTATAAAACTACAGTAATGTAGTAATTAAGCTGCGATAAAAACTAAATTGCCCTCCACGTTCTCTTCTATTTCGGGTTGTTCTCGTAAGCCGATCAGCTGCTTTGCAACTGTGTGAATGGGTCGCAACAACTTTTTTAGTGGCTGTGAGAGCGATATTTGTATTTTGTGCTCAATGTTGCGTAACGCACAATGCTGCGGTTCAATACTGGAAACACTAAGCTAACACACTAAGTCAGGGACCGACCACTTTATTCAATATTGATCTATTTTTGATAATGTTGGATATCTGTCAAACTCATTGTGCTAGACTCAATGTATGCCGAAACTAAGAAAAGTACCATAGCGGAAGTAAAAACCAATGAAGGACTGGATAATTTATATCGAAATTAAGAACAACCGATCAAGTCTTGCCTCATCATCTTAATACCGGCTGCACAAAATCTACACAAACTTGACTGATAGTCCATTTTTATACCCTTGCAGAGGGTATTATAATTTCAGTCAAAAGTTTGCAACGCAGTGAAGGAGACATTTCCGACCCTATTAAGTATATATATTCTTGATCAGCATCACCAGGAGAGTCGATCTAGCCATGTCCGTCTGTCCGTCTGTCCTTCTGTCCGTCCGTCTGTCCGTTTCTACGCAAACTAGTCCCTCAGTTTTAAAGCTATCTGCTTGAAACTTTCCCAAAAGTTGTCTTTCTATTGCAGGCCGATCCTCGTTCCGACTATATCCTATAGCTGCCATATAACTGAACGATTGAAAATGCCATTACTTTGGTGTTTTTAATGTTAGGAAGTTGGGATTTTTTATGAGTATTAAGAATGCATCATATGAATAATTTTGGAGAATATAATTTACAGAATATTCTGCAAGGGTATATCAACTTTGGCTCCGCCCAAAGTTAGCTTTCCTTTCTTGTTTGGTATGCATTTCATGGATTCTTGAACTCCTGAAATCGAAATAGCTCCAGTTCACGCGATACACACGATTTTATAAAATGATAGAAGTAGAACTAAAAGATGTGCTGTCAAGCTCCTATCGAGAAGAAAATAAGACAACGAAAGTAAATTATTTTATTGAAATAGCAAAGTTTAAAGGAATAACCAATTAACATATATTTTTGATTAAGTATAGGCATACGCTTACAGTGGACTTATTAAAGACAAATAGAATTTTCCAGTTCAACGTTGCCACCTTACGTGTCGAGCTAAGCTGGCAACATTACACTATTTTATGAATCGACGCTGAATGCATGAAATGGTATTTATAGACACAAAATACACACGAAATGATTGCTATGGCTATCCCATAAACAAAGTATCAGTTATTTTAATTTAGGGCCCTAAATTAATTTTCATATTTTTGGGCCTAAAGCAGATGGCATCGGTCGAATTCAATAATTAAAACGATTAATCTCCTAAACATCCCCGTGCAACGCAATCAAGGAAAAACACACAAAATTGGGCATCTGAAAAGTCTCTTTTCTACTGGCGTAAGCCTTAACTTTACGTGCGCTATACTTATTAAGTTTAACATGTACAATGACGTCAGCGCTAGCAGATAAATTTATTTTACCACCAGTACCATCTATTAGGGGCATATTTGTTATAAAATTGATCAAGAGAATAACGTTTTTTTGATAGTCGTGGAGTTCGACACTATAGTGTTCTTGTTTCTATACCGTTTGAGGCATCAATTTAAAATCTAGAGACTTGAAATAACGTTCAAGGAGGAATGAAGAGAACAAAATATAAAAACAAACTTTATACCCGTCAATCGTGGAGTAAAAGTTTAATTGGTCATAAGAACTCCAGCGATTGAATCTCTAGCTTAGTTCGCCCATTTAATAAAAATATTCGAAGCTTTCTGTGACATCATTTCGTGAACCGTTGTACTTTAAAAATCAAGTTTTTTCTGTGTTTCAATTTACTTTTCATTAGACTTTGAAAGGCGTATTGTATCCATATATTTAGTTTTGGCAAAAGCCAATGAAGGGAAAAAACATTTTTATCCATGAAAATTTTGGATTGGATACTAAAATACACAGAAGTTTAATCATCAACACCAAGTATAGGGTGAATAATAATACTATTAACATTTCACAGCTTATTTGAAACACGCACTTCTTACTCCGTTTTCTCGGAATTCGTTTAACGATTTACGGTAATTCCTTTTGCTATGTCTTCTTTCGTGTTCGAAGGAATTTACTTCTCAAATTATGTCTGATCTTATTTTTTTACTGGCTAAGACACGCCATAGGTCGACACTGTCCAAGAACGGGAGTTAGTGATTCATCACTTTAAAAATGGTTTAACCCGCCGTACAATTTCCGAAATTGACAATCTTTCTGACATTACGGTTCAGCATATCATTTCCCGTTTTGTCAAAGAAAATCGGGTGGTTGACAAAGGCAGAAAGCCTACAAACAACATTTTTACGAAGGGAGAGGAGCTGATTTTTCGAAAAGAGAAGGAAAACCCCAAGTTATGTGCTCCGAAATAACTTCTGAAGTGAAAATTTATTTGGGATTGCAGCACCGAAACCGTTCGACGTATCCTTCGAGATCACGATTTCATTGGGAGAGTTGCCAGAAACAAGCCATTCGTCAGCAAGAATTAGACTACGCGAGTCAAGTTTTCAAAATAGCACGTTTACGGAAAAACTCGTAGTGAAGAAAACTTTTAGATTTTATCAGGACAATGATACCAAACACAAATCTGGAATAGTCCACACCTGGCTACACACCGTTTGATGACTGCTCCGGCTCAAACTCCGTCCCTCAATGTCATTGAGAATTTGTGGTTAATTTTGAAAAAAAATTTAAGAAAATGTAAAATTTCAAACAAAAATAATCTTTAAGCCGTACTCACAGAGGAGTGGAATAAAATTACTCCACAAATCACCCGAAAACTGTTAGAATCGATGCCGAAGAGACTTAAACTGGTGTTAACCAACACGTCATAAGGACAAGGACATACTAAATATTAATGTTATATATGAACCTTGATGTCCGTGACAGTAAGCCGGAGAGTGCAGACGTGTTTTGCGCGAGCTCCGGAAAAAAAAAAACCGCTCAAAAGTGAAAAAAATAACTAAAAATACTGGAGTGGTGTAACAAAGGCAATCTAATTGCTAAAAACAGTAAATAATAATTAGTGCTATGATAAAACTAGTGCAAAGTTATTATAAAAACTAAGAAGTGCCACGAGTGATAGCTCAATGAGCGGCGATTCAAAAAATGAGCGTAGAAGCTCCGTAGACCAGAGAAACAGTTATATCTCTTATTTCTCAACCCGTGATACAGAAGTAGAAATAACTTCTTCAAAGAGCAACTCAGCCCTACTGAACATTGACAGTGCGAGAGCACGGTCTTGTTCTCCCGCCCTACTCACACCAACTCCCACTTCATGGAGCTTGCAGTGTAGAACCCCACCCCCAGCTTCGACTCACAGCTCACCAGCCACGAGCACTGCGACCTCGTTAATTTCTGCAACCGCAGCCACTGCAACAACAACATCAACGGTCGCCGTTAACAACAACGCGATTTCGAATGCGTTTGCAACTTCTGCAGCGCCGAATAAAACTACAAAGCCAATTGTAAGTACGAGTGCCAATATCGGCAATATCAAACAACAACAAGCAAAACAAGCACGCTCCCAGAATGCACGAAATGCGTACGTGCAATCCCAAACCACACCCAATGTTTTCTTTGCGAAAGCAGCCAGATCTTCATTTGGGCCCCTCAACACAAATGGTGGATGCTGACTTTACAACAGGGTATGATGGAATTTATGTCCTTCATGAAAACAACAATGACAAACCTTATGCAAAATCAAAACATTTTAATAAATTTGCTCACATCCCAACAATCTAAATAATCGATGTCTTGTCTTCGAATATCCATGTGGAATGCCAATGGCGTTTCACGGCACAAACTTGAAATAACTCAATTCCTAAATGAAAACCAAATAGATATAATGCTGCTGGCAGAAACGCATCTCACAAGTAAATACAACTTCCAAATAAGAGGTTATACTTCATACTGCACAGATCACCCGGACGGTAAGGCTCACGGAGGAACTGGAATCCTAATCAGGGAACGCATTAAGCACCACTTTCACCAGAGGTTTGCAACAAATTATTTGCAGGCTACATCTATAAAACTACAAGCAGGCAACGGCATTATCTCCCCTGGCAGCCCCACATATTGGCCAGCTGACCCCAGAAAACTCCCGGACTTAATTGACTTCGCTGTGACCAAGAACATCCCAAGAAATCTAGTAAGCGCCAAATCGCTTTCGGACTTATCATCTGACCACTCGCCAGTTTTAATAACTCTCCTTCAAAGCCCGAAAGTAATCGAGCACCCCTTCAGGCTGACCTCGACTAGAACTAACTGGCTAAAGTACAAAAAGTACGTAAGTTCCCACATTGAACTAACACCACAGTTAAACATAGAGAACGACATCGACTTCTGTGCTGATGCCCTGGAGTCAGTAGAGTTTGTGGAGAGCTCACCCAAATTTAAGCTCTCCGATAGAATCAGTCACTCCGATTAGAAACTCCTCGGGTACTTGGGCCCGCAGTGACGAAGACAGAGCCGAAACATTTGCTTTACACCTACGAAATGTATTTCAGCCGAACGCCGCCACAAACTCTTTTCAACTACCGGCGCTTAGCTCTGAAATTGCAATCAACCCGATTTTGTTTCAAGCACCTGAAATTGCTAACGTCATTAGGAAGCAAATAAAACCGAAAAAGGCTCCAGGGGGCGACCTAATAACCCCAAAAATGATAATTGAACTTCCAAACTGCGCAGTGGATGTTATATGCAAGCTATTTAACGGGATCACAAAACTTGGCTACTACCCCAAAAAATGGAAAAAGTCCGTGGTTATAATGATACCGAAGCCTGGGAAAGACCACACAATTCCCTCATCGTACAGGCCAATAAGCTTACTATCGTGCCTGTCCAAATTACTGGAAAAATGCCTGCTCACGCGCATTACACCATATTTAAGAGACCAAAACTTAATCCCGGCACATCAATTCGGGTTTCGTGAAAGCCACGGAACCATCGAGCAAGTCAACCGGATAACTTCAGAAATTCGTACAGCCTTCGAACATCGGGAATATTGTAGTGCGATATTCCTCGACGTCTCTCAGGCATTCGACCGAGTGTGGCTTGAAGGCCTTATGCATAAAATCATAACATTACTGCCAGAAAACACTCATAACTTACTTAAGTCGTACCTCTACCACAGAGTCTTTGAGGTTAGATGCAATACAACGACATCCAACGAGTATAACATTGAAGCCGGAGTCCCACAAGGTAGCGCACTGGGCCCTACCCTGTTTGTCCTATACACAGCAGACATCCCTACGAACGAGAGGCTGACTACGTCCACATTTGCTGACGACACCGCAATCCTGAGCCGCTCGAGATGCCCAACTAGAGCAACAGCTCAACTGGCTGATCATTTGGTGGTAGTTGAGAAGTGGCTATCAGACTGGCGAATCAAAATTAATGAACAAAAGTGTAAACATATAACGTTTACCCTTAACAGACAATCGTGCCCCCCGCTAACTCTAAATAGTACGCAGATTCCCCAAGCCAGCGATGTAACATATCTCGGCGTCCACCTCGACAGACGCCTAACCTGGCGGAAGCACATTGAATGCAAGAAAGTACATCTCAGACTTAAAGCTAGCAGCCTACACTGGATTATAAATTCTCGATCACCCCTGTGTCTGGACTTTAAAGTTCTTCTCTACAACTCCACACTTAAGCCCATTTGGACCTACGGCTCCCAACTCTGGGGGAACGCGAGCAACAGCATGATTGACATCATACAGCGCTCACAATCAAAAATTCTTCGAACAATCACTGGGGCACCATGGTATGTTCGGAACGAAAACATCCACAGGGATCTGGGCATACCACCGGTCAAAGATGAAATAGCAAAGCAGAAAGCGGCCTACCATAACAAGCTAACACTGCACCCAAATAATCTCACAAGGAACCTATGACGGGTTTCGAACAGAACTCGTCTGCATCGTAACGATCTACCAGCCCAGCAATAAATATTAAAAAAAAAAAAAATTAAAATTATTATTTAATAAATAAAAGCATATATAAAAAAAAAAAAAAAAAAATTATGAACCTAAAATGAAAACCAAAAATGTTTTATTTATAGCACTTTAAATGGGTGTCTCAGCAGGACAATTATACGAACTATAATATACGGGGAAAATGGAGGTTTTCAGATTATGATGAATTTTCTTTTCTATTGGCTCTCTTCCACTCACTGACTTGTCTCCACACCTTTATCTGATTACGACTATGTTGATGATCTTCTAGATTTACTAGTCCAGCAAATAAACTTTATCGGTAGCTCTTTGAACACGTCATAGGCTTTTGTATCTTTCATTGACACCCGTTGAGTTAAGAACCTTAAAACCAACACATATAGAAAGTGCAAAGGATCCGTATCAGTTTTATAACATTGTTAGCACCAATCGTACCTTTCGTCAGACTTTCATATGCGTTTTAATTATATTAAGTTTAGCGGAAAGCATAAACAGAAACAAACATTTTTTTATAAAAATTTGGTTTGGAAAAATAACTACAGTATAACTACACTCCGCTTATAGTGTCCTTCCGGTTATTGCGACGAAAACCCGATGGCTTGGTTGGTTCCCATACAAACTTATATGATACAAACTAATATGGTAAGTGCGTGTTCCGGGTATAACGACGTAAAATCGTCGATCCCTTGAAAGTCGCTACAACCGGATTCTACTGTATACATAAACATACATATATTCTTGATCAGCATCACCAGGAGGGTCGACCGCTTTAACCGGATTCTACTGTATCTTTTTTTGAAAATATGTTATAATACATTACTTTATTCCAAGACACGGGTGTTACCGCATTTTCCCTCGGAACCCATTTGTTTTTATATTTATTTTATTAATAAGTATACAGTCATCAGTTGTTTTTATTAGTGGTTGCCCCATGCTATTAAAAACTTTTCCCTGAGTGAATAATTGGTGGGCACTTACAGTGGATCGCAGCTTATTTCGTGCAGTTACCTAAAAAAAGTTCAAGTCATTATTCCTGCTAAACTAAGAAAGATAACAGAAAAATTTAAATGCAGTGTTTTAAAAGGGAATATTAACATGTTTATTAAATTAAAACGATTTCCTTAATCATAAAAACAAAACACTTATTAAATAAAAACAAAATGTGTAGGCTTTTTTCATGCCGCAGCTTATTTCGTGCAGTTCATTCTACCTAACTTATTATTTGTAATTTAAGAGCTAATATTTTTGATGTCCTCCTTTCTGGTTCAGGACAGCTTCGAGATGATTTTCCATGGAGGAAACTAACTTTTTAGTGGTTTCCACTGGAATTTTTGGCCATTCTTCCATAAGAACACTTTTCAGGTCGTTTTTGTTCGAAATCTTCCTCTTCCTTATACCGATGCAGCGACTACGCTGGCGTTATGACGACATGAGGGCAGTTCCAGACAAGCCAAGCCTTCACAATTCCTGCTGAATGCTTCGGATCGTTGTCCTGGTAAAATCGAAATCGATCGCGTATGCCCAGCTTTTCAGCAGTTTGGAGTGGGTTTTCCTTTAAAACCTGTAGGTACATCTTGGCCATCCATGATAACTTCAAAAAAAAACGAGGTTGCCCTGCCAGAAGCTGCCATACAGGCCCAAACCATAACATGACCCCCGCCATTCTTGACCGTAGCTTTTAGGTGTTTGTTATCGAGCTCTGTATTAGGTTCCCGCCAAACATATTTAACAAAAAAAAGTTACATTTTGACTCGTATGCAAATAGCACGTTATACCAAAACAAAATCGGAAGAAGAATGTGCTCCCTTGTCCCTAATACAAAACTGAAAAGCAAACACCTATAAGCTTCAGTCAAGCATGGCGGGGGTCATGTTATGGTTTGGGCCTGTATGGCAGCTTCTGGCAGGGCAACCTCGTTTTTTTTTGAAGTTATCATGGATGGCCAAGATGTACCTACAGGTTTTAAAGGAAAACCCACTCCAAACTGCTGAAAAGCTGGGCATACGCGATCGATTTCGATTTTACCAGGACAACGATCCGAAGCATTCAGCAGGAATTGTGAAGGCTTGGCTTGTCTGGAACTGCCCTCATGTCGTCATAACGCCAGCGTAGTCGCTGCATCGGTATAAGGAAGAGGAAGATTTCGAACAAAAACGACCTGAAAAGTGTTCTTATGGAAGAATGGCCAAAAATTCCAGTGGAAACCACTAAAAAGTTAGTTTCCTCCATGGAAAATCATCTCGAAGCTGTCCTGAACCAGAAAGGAGGACATCAAAAATATTAGCTC
The DNA here is from genome assembly GCA_018153305.1 of Drosophila kurseongensis. Classification (NCBI taxonomy): domain Eukaryota; kingdom Metazoa; phylum Arthropoda; class Insecta; order Diptera; family Drosophilidae; genus Drosophila; species Drosophila kurseongensis. The sequence continues at coordinate 4,298,624 of JAECXX010000120.1, forward strand.
TTAAATTACAAATAATAAGTTAGGTAGAATGAACTGCACGAAATAAGCTGCGGCATGAAAAAAGCCTACACATTTTGTTTTTATTTAATAAGTGTTTTGTTTTTATGAATAAGGAAATCGTTTTAATTTAATAAACATGTTAATATTCCCTTTTAAAACACTGCATTAAAATTTTTCTGTTATCTTTCTTAGTTTAGCAGGAATAATGACTTGAACTTTTTTTAGGTAACTGCACGAAATAAGCTGCGATCCACTGTATGTTGCGCTGAAAGTTTCCTGTTTATGAAATAACGTTGAACGATACGGAAGCAGATATATAAAGTTGTTAATTGTAAATAGTGAACAAAACTGCACCTGTGTTTAGCGTTTATTATATTCGTTAAAAAATAGGGTCTATCGAGAAGTACAATCATAGGAGCACCAAGTTTTCTATTATGGTTATTAATGAAATTCACATATATTAATCTTAAAAATGTGGCCATATACATATAGGTATTGACTTTAGTCTTATTGGTAAGATACAGTGTTGTTATACATATTAAAAATCGAACATTTAGGAAAGCTCGATATCATTTTAATTATTAAAATATTGATGGTCCCTGGACACTTTTGTAGTCACGCTTATCAAATAGTCCTGTATTGTAAATATTCTAATATTTACAAAATATAATTTGTTACTTGATATTTTGTCATAAAATCTGCGTCGGGTTATGGTGTTATCGAGTTAAGTAAGCAAAAGTTGAGATACTTAGACTTGATAGCGTCTTCCCACAGATATCCATCCGTTGAACGGATTGTTTATAAGGTTTTGTCGTTCTGAAACCTTTCCAGTTATTTCCAATCCAAATTTGACGGACTTTTGGCAAATACAATTGAAACATCCAACAAGCGTCTTCCCACAGAGCTCCATTCACCATTCGTAGAACGGATGGTGGATGGTGGATGGATCTCTGTGGGAAGAGGGCATGAGTTCTTCTTTTTGACAGTGAAAACTAAAACATCCAATGTGAAAAAGTAAGCAATGATGACGGGGAACTTTTGAAAATGGAAGGCGCCAAATCAATAAATTCTGTTTATATATGTATGTAATTATTCATTGTTTTCAATTTTACAGTCGATAATACAGTACATGAAGATGGCCTAGTCCTTAATGGAAGCTGGAGGTGATGTGTATGTAAGTACAGGTAACTTATATACGTGCAACAAAATATTGGCAATCCATTCCACGACAATATTTTAATTTCTTTGTACAGCGGCAGACTTGTCTTGCCAAGGTATTTGATAATATCTTTTAAAGACTCTTTCCCGCAAATACGATATTTGAATTTTATGCCCTCTTCCCATAGAGTCCATCCGTTCGAAACGGTTGGGATTTTTGACAAATGTGAAACTCCGAATCCCACAGAGCACATCCACCATCCGATAACAGCTGATCTGAACAGCTGTAGCTCATCATTTTAGCCCGTTGCACTCTGCACAACATTTAAAATGAGCACAACAGCGTTATAAATGATACTTGGTAATAGACTGCAAGTGATCTACGCCAACAACCAAATCGAAATAATCTGTCTGCAGATTTTTGCCAGCCTGCAGAATAAAATATGAACCGCTTTTGGCTAATATAGTCTAACTGGTAACAAATCAAGTTCATTATATAAAAATGTTTGTTTTTTGGTTTATAATAATTTCATATTTTATTTCATTTTAAATTTCTGCTCCATGTTGTGAGTACGGGATGCGCCTAGGAAAGAGTGGAGCACCTAATGCTGCCACACGGATGGAGCAGTAATTAATTAATTATTATTAGAGATCCATCCACCATCCACCATCCGGATGGTCCATAAGGTTTTGCCGTTCCGAAAATTCCCAGTTAGTTCCCCATCCAAATTTGACGGACTTTTTTACGCGATAGTTAGGCGATGTTTTTCGGTGCAACTCTGAGTTCTTCTTCTAGACAGTGAAAATTGAAACGTTCACTACGAAAATTTAAAAAAATAATGGCGGGTAACTTTGGGAAAAGGAAGGCGCCAATTCAAAAAATGCTGTTGTTACTTGTAATAATTAATTAATTACTGATCCGTCCGTGGGGCAGCATTAGGTGTTGCTCAACTCTTTCCTAGGCGCATACCGTACTCACAACATGGGTCAGAAAATTAAAAATGATATAAAATATGAAATTCTTATAAACCAAAAAAAAAACATTTTTATATAATGAACTTGATTTGTTACTAGTTAGACAATATTAGGCAAAAGCGGTTCATATTTTTCTGCAGGCTGGCAAAAATCTGCAGACAGATTAGTTCGATTTGGTTGTTCGCGTAGATCACTTGCAGTTTGTTACCAAGTATCATTTATAACGCTGTTGTGCTCATTTTAAATGTTGTGCAAAATTCAACGGGCTAAAATGATGAGCCACAGCTGTTCAGATCAGCTGTTATTGGATGGTGGATGTGCTCTGTGGGAATTGGAGTTTCACATTTGTCAAAAATCCCAACCGTTTCTAACGGATGGACTCTATGGGAAGTGGGCATTAATCAATTATTCAGGTTTGACATCATCTGTTTTTTTGTTTTGGTTTTGATTGAGAGCTGGCTTTTGTTGAATGTTGATCAAAAATCCGTCAATATAAAATCCTAAAGAGTTTCACGATATTTTAAACTTATATATATATATATATTTTATTATACATATATTTTGTGCTCTATTTTCCAATAGCATAGCTCGGTCTACGAACAGATGTTTTTTGTTTTGATTTTGCAGCGGAGGGTAAATAGTTGTTTATCTTCGCCGGCCATAATATTTCCGTCATTGTAAATTTTGCTTAAAGCAGCTGTGCTAGTGGTGATATTGATGGGCGACCAATAGTCCAAAAATGTCCTAAATATTTTATCTTCCTGTATTTTAATTTTTTCTGGATAAGTTTTTCTTCGCTCTTCTGAATATATATAAGTCCCTGTAAAATTCAGCAAAAGCGGCCGAAACTCTACTTATGTAAGTATGTACATATGACTGCTTATCTCTGCTTTTTCCCACTCAATGTGACAAAATATTAAAAAACATATTATAATTTTAAATATCAGAATATTTACGATACAGGACTATAAGTAAAAGCCGATAACGATAGTGCGAATGCACTATAAATATTTTTTCGAATAAAAATGGTATCGAGCTTTCCTAAATGTTCGTATTTTTAAGAATATATCGATGTATCGATGATATTTGGTTTTTAAAAAATATCATATGATATCAATTTAAAATGTCGATATATCGATGATATTTCATTTTTTTTTTATATTAGGTTGTCAAATAACTCCCTTCCGCTTTGCTCTTTATTCAATGCTTTATAACAATTGATACAGTTAACGGATTTAGCTAAAATATGCGCCGTTTTGTTCGATAATGTGTTCCCATTTACACGGCAACTTCATAATATCACCTCGTAGAAACTTCCCTCTTTATTTGCGAAAAACTCTGACAGCCAAATTTCACAACCCTCTTTTGAGCCCAACTTTACACCAGTAAGGGCATTCGTCATGGTCAGGAACAGGTGGTAGTCACATGGCGCTATGTCCGGGCTATATGGTGGATGGATAAAATCTCCCATCCAAGCTCCCGTAGCTTCTGACGAGTCATCAAAGAAGTGTGTGGTTTGGCGTTGTCATGGTGAAACACTACACCCTTCCTGTTGGCCAATTTTGGTCGCTTCTGGTCGATCGCCAGCTTCAAGCGATACAGTTGTTCGCAGTAGATGGTAGAATTAAGCTTCTGGCCATTTGGGAGCAGCTCTTAGTGTATGATCATAGACCAATATACATAATCTCTATGATGCATAACGGCCATACGTTGGTTTTGCAATATCCAGCTTTTTTTTTGGTGGCGACGAAAATTCAGGTCTCTCCGCTCGCACAAAGTTAAGAGCGTAAAAATCTAAAAATAGAATTGCACGAATAAGCCAGTGCTAATGTGTGCGTATATGTTTGAGAAGACGATTTTTAGCCAGAAATCATTTCTGGACTAATGCCTCTTCCCACAGAGATCCATCCGTTGAACGGATGGTCCATAAGGTTTTGCCGTTCCGAAAATTCCCAGTTAGTTCCCCATCCAAATTTTACGGACTTTTTTATGCGATAGTTAGGCGATGCTTTTTCGGTGCAACTCTGAGTTCTTCTTCTAGACGGTGAAAATTGAAACATTCACTACAAAATTGTAAAAAAATAATGGCGGGTAACTTTTGGAAAAGAAAGGCGCCATTTCAAAAAATGCTGTTTTTACTTGTAATAATTAATTGATTACTGCTCCGTGTGACAGCATTAGGTGCTCCACTCTTTCCTAGGATCAGAACATTAAAACTGAAATAAAATATATAATTATTATAAACCAAAAAACAAACATTTATATATAATGAACTTGATTTGTTACCAGTTAGACAATATTGGGCAAAAGCGGTTCATATATTTTCTGCAGGCTGGCAAAAATTTACAGTCAGATTTTTTCTATTTGGTTGTTCGCGTAGATCACTTGCAGTCTGTTACCAAGTATAATTTATAACGCTGTTGTCCTCTTTTTAAATGTTGTGCAGAGTGCAATGATGAGCTACAGCTGTTCAGATCAGCTGTTATCGGATGGTGGATGGTGGATGTGCTCTGTGGGAATCGGAGTTTCACATTTGTCAAAAATCCCAACCGTTTCGAACGGATGGACTCTATGGGAATAGGGCATAAGAAACTAATTGTGTGTCAAAAGAACTTCTTTGCTTGAACAGGATGTTTATTTAAATTGCATTTATGTATATGTATATGGCAATGAAGCTTGATGTAAAACTTTTTTATATACATACATACATACCTTAAAAACGAATATCTGCATATTTAATTCATAGTTTCGATTTACATGTTTAAATTAAAGCTAAAAACAAATCTTTTAATACAAAACATATAAAACTGTTTGATAAAATTTTAAATATTTCAATAAAGTTTAATATATTTAAAAATACTTTGATTGTTAAATAAAAACAAAGCGAAGTATATTTAATTTGAATATATTTAAAGGATATTTAATTAAATATATTTCGCTTTATTTTTTATCGATGGCTGTTTTTTATTAGCTTTAAAATGGAAATATTAAATTTAATTTTTATTCAAATATATTAAACTTTGATTTAATGACTTAAAATATTTAAAGTAAATACGAAGAACATCATATATAACAATATCAACCTGCATTTAAATATTTTCATTTTAAATCAAGCAGATTACAAACTCCTCGGGTATTTGGGTCCGCAGTGACGAAGACAGAGCCGAAACATTTGCTTTACACCTACGAAATGTATTTCAGCCGAACGCCGCCACAAACTCTTTTCAACTACCGGCGCTTAGCTCTGAAATTGCAATCAACCCGATTTTGTTTCAAGCACCTGAAATTGCTAACGTCATTAGGAAGCAAATAAAACCGAAAAAGGCTACAGGGGGCGACCTAATAACCCCAAAAATGATAATTGAACTTCCAAACTGCGCAGTGGATGTTATATGCAAGCTATTTAACGGGATCACAAAACTTGGCTACTACCCCAAAAAATGGAAAAAGTCCGTGGTTATAATGATACCGAAGCCTGGGAAAGACCACACAATTCCCTCATCGTACAGGCCAATAAGCTTACTATCGTGCCTGTCCACATTACTGGAAAAATGCCTGCTCACGCGCATTACACCATATTTAAGAGAACAAAACTTAATCCCGCCACATCAATTCGGGTTTCGTGAAAGCCACGGAACCATCGAGCAAGTCAACCGGATAACTTCAGAAATTCGTACAGCCTTCGAACATCGGGAATATTGTAGTGCGATATTCCTCGACGTCTCTCAGGCATTCGACCGAGTGTGGCTTGAAGGCCTTATGCATAAAATCATAACATTACTGCCAGAAAACACTCATAAGTTACTTAAGTCGTACCTCTACCACAGAGTCTTTGAGGTTAGATGCAATACAACGACATCCAACGAGTATAACATTGAAGCCGGAGTCCCACAAGGTAGCGCACTGGGCCCTACCCTGTTTGTCCTATACACAGCAGACATCCCTACGAACGAGAGGCTGACTACGTCCACATTTGTGACGACACCGCAATCCTGAGCCGCTCGAGATGCCCAACTAGATCAACAGCTCAACTGGCTGATCATTTGGTGGTAGTTGAGAAGTGGCTATCAGACTGGCGAATCAAAATTAATGAACAAAAGTGTAAACATATAACGTTTACCCTTAACAGACAATCGTGCCCCCCGCTAACTCTAAATAGTACGCAGATTCCCCAAGCCAGCGATGTAACATATCTCGGCGTCCACCTCGACAGATTCCTAACCTGGCGGAAGCACATTGAATGCAAGAAAGTACATCTCAGACTTAAAGCTAGCAGCCTACACTGGATTATAAATTCTCGATCACCCCTGTGTCTGGACTTTAAAGTTCTTCTCTACAACTCCACACTTAAGCCCATTTGGATCTACGGCTCCCAGCTCTGGGGGAACGCGAGCAACAGCAACATTGACATCATACAGCGCTCACAATCAAAAATCCTGCGAACAATCACTGGGGCACCATGGTATGTTCGGAACGAAAACATCCACAGGGATCTGGGCATACCACCGGTCAAAGATGAAATAGCAAAGCAGAAAGCGGCCTACCATAATAAGCTTACACTGCACCCAAATAATCTCGCAAGGAACCTAAGACGGGTTTCGAACAGAACTCGTCTGCATCGTAACGATCTACCAGCCCAGCAATAAATATTAGGGCCCGTTAGTCTAAATTCAGTCTACATGACTGTAAGTTAAGTCATATTCTTAAGATTTGATATACTTATTGTTAGTCTCATATAGAGAAGATTCAATAAATAAAAGCATATATTACAAAAAAAAAAAAAAAAAAAATCAAGCAGTTTTATATGTTTTGTGTTAAAAGGTATGTTTTTAAATTTAATTTAAAAATATAAAACGAAACATTTAATTTAATATGCAGATATTTATTTTTATTTATCCATTTTTTTGTATACCTAATAAATATTTAATCCCATTTATATTTTATATTACGTACATACATATTTATAACTTTTTTCCAAGTTGTCGAAAGCTTTCTGTTATATTTTTTTTCAGTAAAATATTATTTATTTTTCACCCAAAAGCGCGCGATTTACGAATCAAATTAAAAGGCACAAAATCATTAATCCAAATTTCATTTTCATAAGAAATACTACAAATGGGTAATTTCTAAATAACTAAAGTAGTTAATATACAAATACTTACATATATAAATGTAATTCATATTATGATATCAATTTTATATAATGTTATTATAATACGCATAATATAAAAATACCACATATTTTTAAATCCATGTATTTAAAAGACAATAAAGCCTAGTACTCAGATGAGAGAGAGCGAGAGGCAAACAGCTGGCGTTCACTTTTCGTCAACGTTTTTTTTCACTTTTTGAACTTTGGGTGAACCCTAGCGAAAAGAATAAAAAATTTAATATTATGGCGTGCGCTTCTCACTGAAAAAAAAATTTAAAAACCCGCAAAAGTCGATTCCAGGAGTTTACATGTGAGGACAAAATAACATTAATACTATCTGGGGTGCCTTTTGTCAGATCAAAGTGTTTCTTAGGTCAAAATTGTGCGAAAAAAACACAATAAGAGAGCAGCTATGAACTTTAAATTAGCAAATAATTATCAGTAAATAAAAAAAACAACTGTTAAATTTAAATTGTATTGTTTATTAATTTCTTTGTACAGCGGCAGACTTGTCTTGCCAAGGTAGTTGATAATATCTTTAAAAGGCTCTTTCCCGCAAATACGATATTTGAATTTTAACTGCTTGTCAACAAACCCAGCTGATTGACAGTACGACCGTAGCACGCTTAATTCTGATGAACTGTCGAAATTTTGGTCACACTGAAAAGATTCAAGTTTTTACGCTAGCGTACTCGTTTGTCGATCTGAGTACTAGGCTCAAGTATAAAAATATTCATCCTGCTCAATCGCAAAGTTTCTGAGGCCCCTTAAAATCGTTCACACGTCGCACGCTGAATACCCTAATGACAATTATTCCAATGTGAAGTCATGTATGTAATAAATGTATGTATCTTTATATACTTAGATATATTTGGTCATTACTGAAAAATATTCTACATTCGAATAATTATCATATAAAGGCAATACAAAATAAGTATTTTTAGTAATGTTAGAATTTTAAAATAAAGAGTGTATTTCGACAGTTCGCTGCAGCGAATTTCTTCTCTTGTGAATACATGTGCACACATACAGTCGTCGGCTGTCGCAGTATGCGTGCAAGAGAGCGGCTGGCTCTAGAGCGTTCTCTCGCTGGCTTTTGGGCAAGAGAGCGAAAAGCGAGTTGAAAAGCCAGCACAAAAAATGCGTGGTCTTTGGTATGATTCCCTTCCAATCAAACCAAACACAGAGCAAAACTTTCCTGGCCGTCCATCCCGGCTTGGCCACTGTTTTCAGCACCATATCGCAGGCGTTGATTCTGTCCAACAGGTTTTTTTGCGTCAAATCATGCGGCACCCAAACATCCAGCTTTTTTTTTATCCAGCCTTCTGCATATGGTTTAAAACGGTTTGGTGACTAACTCCTATCTCCTCGGCGATGTCACGAGATGTCACGTGCCGGTCTAGCTCGATGTTTTTCATGATTTGATCGGTATTCGTCGTCACAGGTCTTCCGTCGGCTGGCTTATCCATGGTGTCGTTTTCACCGGCTCTGAAACCATTCCTCCTCTTAAAAACCATTAATCGGAATATTTCTCTAGCGGATTTACCTTTTACGAAGGAATACTACGAATTTCGGCGTGAGCGAACTTCATGTTTACACATGTATAACTTCAACGCAATAGCCAAACTTCAATCTATCTCTACTAATTCCTCTGGTAGCGCTGTCGAGTTTTTTTTTTTTTTTAATTTTTTATTAGAGCAACAAATATCTCGACATTTTGGGCAAAAATCGGGGTTTTTGACTTTCAAGTACCTTAAAAAATCGAAAAAAAATAAAAACTTGACAGCGTTAGCTGAGGAATCTTGTCTTTAAACTAATGCAATTAAGTTTTTTCATTTTAATTGATTCTGAGACCTGTTATCGTGTACACCGCAAAACATGTTTTCTTCGAGGCGCCGCCGGAGATTGCCTGTATCTCACTCAATTTTTAATATTTTTGAATAAAAAAATTCACACATGTTGTTTAAATGTTGCCCTATCACATGCAAATTGCAAATCATCAGCCATAATTGGGCTGAGACTATCTGTATCGACAATAAAAATTCTTAAAAAATTACCGATTTTGCACCGAATGAGACTTGTTTCCTGGCCTGTTTTGTGATTATTGCATCAAAATATATAATGTCAGAGGTCAATCTTTAAGATGCAACTGAACTTCCAGGAGTAATAAGGCAAGCTAACGGTACCGCTGTCAGATTTGCCATATTTTGCTTTTGAGCTATCCAGAATTCCAATGTATCTGTTTGCCAACTAGCAGTCGGCATACTAAAAAAAGTTTCATCTCTTTTTCATCTCAATTACGAAGTTGTATTGTTTTGTTATGCAAATTTAAAAAACTGTAACTTTTAAAACTGTATTTTCGCTAGATGCTATTGAATTATGCATTGCGAATTCCATTTCATCATAAAAAAAGGCATCTCTTCTTCGTGGGTATTCCCCCTCATTCCCTTTAAGATTGCTCATTTTTTGAGTTTTGTCGGCGTCGGCTAAGGCTTTAAAGCATATATATATATGCATTTATTTTCTTTTACGGTATAGATAAGAATTTCATTGTTAACCCTTGAAGAATACTTTATGTTTTTATGAGTAAACGACGACACTTAAAATTCACTCGATGAGTCCGTTCCAGAACCGTACAACAATAATAATAATAAAAACAAGAGAGAACGCTATAGTCGGGTGCCCCGACTCAGGTAAAGGGAGTGCGAGGGAGATGGAGATAGAAACTTTGATCACGCATAACTTTTTAACGAATGGTCCGATTTGAAAAATTTCTTCTTCATTTCGATAGGTATTGCTAAACACAATAAAACTGCATTTTTACTTTTCCGAAATATTTAAATTTTTAAAATCGTATTTAACCGATTGTGGGCGTTAAAGGGGGCGTGGCACCTTTTTGAAACAAACTTGCGATGCGTAGGAACTCCTAGAATCTGCATGCAAAATGCCAATCTTCTAGCTTTTATAGTTTCCGAGATCTCAGCGTTCATACGGACAGACAGACAGACGGACAGACAGACGGACAGACAGACGGACATGGCTAGATCGACTCGGCTAGTGATCCTGAACAAGAATATATATACTTTATAGGGTCGGAAACGCTTCCTTCTACCTGTTACATACTTTTGCACGAATACAATATACCCTTTTACTCTACAAGTAACGGGTATAAAAATACAATAACATTGTATTGTTATTTTATAAAGGGGCTCCTGGATTTTACGCCCAGCAGCCTGTTGCAATTGGAGTCGATAATGGGATGGACTCTATCGATTGTTTAGGATAATAGAGCCATGGTGTCGGTGGCATGATACAATAACATAGGTAGTCTCGTCGTCAAAATCTGGTACCTCTACAATCATAACAATGAGTGCGAGTGAAATGGGCACTGTTTAGTCAGTCCGAGCAGAGCGACAATATAATGTGTGGATTAACCCTTACATGGTTTAGGATTTTTTTTGTCTTTCATAATAAAAGAGGTTTCATTTTTTTCATAATTTAATTTTTAATAGTTTTGAATTTGAAATTCGGCGACGTTTTTGTTTTTGAATGTTCAGTCTTTTGTTAAGATTCTTAATTCTAAAATATATTCTACTTTTGACCTTTCTCTTCAAAAAACGAACACGCACTGACCAAAACCCGAACGTTTAGACAGCCGACGAGACTACCTTATGTTATTGTATCGGTCGGTGGCGCCCCCTTTGGGGAATCTGGCGAACGATCTGGCCATTTGAAATAATTTTGGTTCGCTCAGGGATTACTTTACTTTGGCCTTGAATATGTCCAATGACCCAGTTTCGAGAGAGGCAAGGGAATATGGCGATATAGCGATGATGATAGGCAGATATTGGGATAGTCGCAGCCATATTGGCCAACAAGCTAGAGTGGGAGTTATTAAATTAGTGTTTGTGCCGAAATAAAAAAAAAGCCAACCGGGGTCCCAACTCAAAGGGCCCCGGGTGATTTAATCGGCAGATTTAATTTGGAGATTGAATTTGGAGATTGGCGTATATATATGTACGCACATTCGTTCGACCCAGCCAAGAGATTTGGACCAGCACAACTCGACTTCCTTGGCCGCCGCTTAATTAAATGTACACATTACACATTCCCAGTTAGTTCCCCATCCAAATTTGAGGGCCTTTTTATGCGATAGTTAGGCGATGATTTTTAGGTGCAACTCTGAGTTCTTCTTCTAGACAGTAGGTTAGGTTAGGTTAGGTTAGGACGGCTGCCAGACTATAGCCTGGCACACTTAGACCTCTGTGGGTCCATTGTGATACCGTATGATCTCTATTTTTGGGTCCCCTATCCGTTAAGAGTCAGCCTGTAAGTTGGTCGATCAGCAAGTCCCCCATCCGGAGGATTCAATAAAAGAGCTTATACTCTTCAGGTTAATCTGCGATATTTCGGTCAGGTCATTTATGAATGGGTATCCCAAGTGTTTCAGTCTGAGCCTGCATAGGGCTGGGCATGAACAGAGTAGGTGTTCCACCGTTTCCTCTTCTTCCTCAAAAATCATTTTTTGGGGCTTTTAGCCTGCCGGCATGTGCGCCAACGAGCCAGTGGCCTGTGAGTACTCGAATTAGCATGCCGCACTCAGTGCGGCTGAAATTGAGTAGTTCTGATGTTTTCTTATTACTTATTGCAGGCCATGTCTGGTGAGAGATTCGGCATTGCGGTGTGTTTTGCCAATGAGTGTTGGCTAATTTGCTGAAATGGTTTTTAATAATTAGCTTGCAAGTAGCCATAGGCATGCCAACATTCTCCTTTCCTGGAAGGAGAGGTATGGTGGTGCCTTGCCTGGCTAGCTCGTCTGCTATACAGTTGCCTACGATATCCCGGTGACCCGGAACCCATATAAGGCTGACAGTAAACTGACTAGCCATCTCGTGGAGAGATTTGCGACAGTCTGCTATTGTTCGGGAGTTTGTATTTGTCGAGTAGATTGATTTAATAGCCGCTTGGCTATCACTATATATGTTTATGTGTCTGTTCTGGGTGTTTAAGTCCCTTAAACAGACAAGTGCTTCCATTATAGCATACACTTCCGCTTGGAAGACACTGCAGTGGTCAGGAAGTCTGAATGACCGCCTGATCTCTAATTGCTCGGAGTATATGCCTCCACCTAAGTGTCCGTCTAGTTTGGAGCCGTCTGTATATAAACAGATTGCGTCTATTGAGCCCGGTCGGCCCCGATCCCATACTTCCCTGCCTGGGATCAGAGCTTCGATGGCCGTGTGATTGTATTCACGGGTTTTACATAGATCCGTTTTTGGCGGGATCAATTTGTCATGCTGAAGAATCTTAGCGTGACCATGCAGTTGGGCTTTCCAATGCCCCGTATCCCTTAGTCGAATGGCTGCCGATTTCGCCTTTTCCATTCCTGCTAAGTCCAGGCTCTGGAGGTTCAAGATCGCATTTAGCGCTTCGTTTGGGGTAGTTCGAAGGGCTCCACTAATACACAAAGCCGCCATGCGCTGTACTTTGTTAAGGGGAGTTAAGATACATTGTTTGTGTAAAGCGGTCCACCACAGAGCCACTATAGTAGGATTGGCTTGACTACCGCTGTGTATATCCAATTGACGATTTTAGGGGACATACCCCATCTTAGCCCGATTGCTTTTTTACAAGAGTAAAGTGCAATGGTCGCATTCTTGGTTCTCTCTTGGTTGTTTAAGCCCCATTTAAGACGCTTATCTAATACTAACCCCAAGTATCTTGCGTGCTCGCTAAAAGAGAGATTGCAGTTGTTTAAAGTGGGTGGGTTAAGTTTTGGGATTTTGTATCTATTTGTAAAAAGGACTAGTTCCGTTTTTGAGGGATTTACCCCAAGTCCGTTCTTTGTAGTCCATTCCGATAGTGTTCTTAGTTTTACGGTCATAAGATCGCATAACGTTTGTGGATACTTGCCATTAAAGATGATGGCGACATCGTCTGCGTATGCCACTATTTTACAGCCTCCTCCTTCAAGAATCCGCAGTAGTTTATTTACCGCGATATTCCATAAGAGGGGTGATAGTACACCTCCTTGCGGAGTGCCTCTGTTCACTTATCTAGTCTGGGTCGAGGTCCCTAGTGTGGCCGTGACCAGCGGATCAGCCCCACCAGCGTTGGCTCAACCCCTAGTTCTGTGAGGGATTCTGTTATTGCCGTGGGGAGCACGTTGTTGAAAGCTCCTTCTATGTCAAGGAAGGCGATCAAGGTGTATTCTTGTATACTGAGTGATTTCTCGATGTTGCTTACTACCAAGTGTAGCGCCGATTCGGTCGACTTACCTTTGGTGTATGCGTGTTGCGCCTCTGATATCTGCGTCGGGTCAATGATGTCTCTAATATGTAGACCTAACAGTCTTTCTAGGATTTTTAGCAGGAATGATGTCAGACTTATCGGTCTGAAATCCTTCGCTGTAGTATGGGTGGCTTTCCCTGCCTTAGGGATGAAAACGACTTTCGTTTCCCGCCATGCTGTAGGTAGTTCTCCTACTGCAAGAATGGTCTGGAATATTTTTCTCAGCCAGTTTATAGCTAGTTCTCCTGCTTGCTGAATATGTGCCGGTGTTATATTGTCCGGTCCCGGCGATTTGTATGGCTTAAAACTATGAATGGACCAGTTTATATTACGGTCTGATAGTAGGAGATTTAAGTTTATTCCTTCTCCAGTGTGTCTTACTGGGGGATGTCCTGTTTGCAGGCTCCCTGGGAAGTGAGCGTCTAGGAGTAGGTTTAGGGATTCTTCACTAGAGTCCGACCATGATCCGTCAGCCTTTTGGAGATAGCCCAGGGGTACGGCTGTCTTAGAAAGTATTTTTCTGAGCCTTGCGGCATCAGTTGTCTTTTCAATGTCCGAGCAGAAGTTCTGCCACGCAGTTCTCTTCTCTTTTCTGATGGCCTTTTTGTATGTGGCTAGTTCCTTTTTGTAGCTTTGCCAGTTTATGTCCTCATTTGCAGCTTTCGCTCTGTTGAACAGGTTTCTGCATTTGGCTCTGAGGATTGATAATTGCTGGGTCCACCAAGGAGGTTTTTTCCGTCCTCTTGGTTTCCCTAACGGGCATGCAGCTGTGAATGCCGCGTTGCATGCTTCTGTGAATTTGTTTACTATATTATCTAGCTCCTGAGTGCAAAGAGTGCTTTCTGGTGGCTCCCTGGGGAGGAAGTTCGACAGAATTTCTTTGTATTTATTTCAGTTTGCCCGCCTGGGGTTGGCAAAGCTGACCGGCGCAGGTGACACTAGGGACAAAGTTGTCTCTATAAACCTGTAATCTGAAAATGAGTGCTCGTCGGAGACAGCCCAGTTTGTGACTGTGCTAATAAGTGAATCTGATGCCAGGGTTAGATCTATGATCGTTTGGCACGTTTTTGTTATAAAAGTAGGGGTATTGCCCCTATTGCAAAAAGAAATAAGTTCGAACTTAGAATGAAATCAAATAAAGACTCACCTCTGTCGTTGTCCACAGCCCCACTGAGTATGGTGGGCATTTGCATCGCATCCTATCACCAAACCTTTCTTAAGCTCTTCACATTCCTGTACCAGTCCTCTGACTAGCGCGTCTGGGGGGTCTATCTTTTCAAAGGCCATGTAGGCCGATAGCATCCTAAAAGAGCCACTTTGCAGCTCCAGGCTTATTGCTGTGTTGTCTCCGTTGCCGTAGTTGCGAACCAGAAATGTACTAAGGTGCCGTTTGGCTAAAATGCAGGTTCGAATTGTACCTTGTTTGGGGTCAAGCATAAGCTTGTAGTCTTTTGTTCCTAGTCCAGCAACCCTGCCTCCTGCTACCCAGGGTTCCTGAACTAAGACCACGTCGGCTTCGCCTTTGGCCAGGCGAAGCAGAAGAGCAGCGGACGCTGCTTTACTGTGATGTAGGTTGATCTGCAGGAGTCTTAGCGACATCCACAGCTGCAACCTCCACCACAGTAACGTCGGCCTCCGAATCGCTCAGGTCCACTTCATCGATTGCCGGTCCCATCGCTCGCATCTCTCTGCTCAGCGATGAGTCGGTTGAGTAGCCGTCCTCCGGCACACCAGGGGCCTCCACTTCCTCCGCAAGCACCTGCTCAGCTGGGTTGCCGGCAGGACTTCCCGTGGAATTAGAGTCCCCATAGTTGAGCGTTCCCCGAGCAGCCTCTATGGGAGCGACCGACTCCTTATTTAGTACCACGATCGCTTGGTTCACGTCACCTACGTGCTCCTCCACCTTAACGACTTTCCAGTCTTTTGTGGGGAGATGTGGGTTGCATTCTTGCAACATATAGAGGATGTCCTCCGGTGATGCGATTGCTGCTGAGAGCCAAATTCTGGCTCGTGGTCTAGTGGGGACGTCACACCAATCTAGTGCGACTATGTTCGCCCCTACGTAGACTGCTCCAAGCTGAGCTACCGCCTGTTTATATAGGTCAGCTGATCGCTGATTATCGCAGGCCAACACTTTTACACTGCCCTGGTACCAGCCCGCGTCCATACAGCAAGGCGCTGAACCAGGCTTCTCGCGTACCATACGCAGGCAAATGAGAGACAGCTTGGACTCAACCGCCTTCCATTTATTTCTAGGGATCCTGTTCTCCGGATTTCCCCTATCTATAAGTCCAAGTAGGACCCGATCTTTGGTGATCTCGGCAAAGGAGACCGACGGCTGGATCTTCGATCTCTTCGCCGACGGACCGGGCAGCTCTATGGAGCGTTGCCTCTTCGCCTGAGCACCTTCTTGCTGGGACTTCTCTTGCCCATAGTTGGGAAACACCGTCCTTGCCCACTCTACCTTCTTTAGCCATTCGGGCGAAGGCGTGACGACTTTGCTTCTGGCATGCGAGCGCAGGGTTTGGGCGGCAGTCCGTCTTTCTGCGTATGTAAATTTCTTTGCACCAGCGGGTGACCCGATTGACTTTGCTGCGCCTACCGCTGGTTTTGGCGCAGATGCGCACATTGCGGAGGCGTTAGCGACAGTCTTTCTGTCCCCCGACATCCCTAGTTTGGGATAGGGCCCTTTCTGAGCCCTACTGGTGCTTGCAGTGGAACCATCGTTCGTCTTTGCAGCGCTGGGTTTTTGTGGAGTTCCCGTCTCCGTTTTTTTGTTTGTGTTTTTATTTGTTGCTTCCATAATTGGTCCCACGAGCTGCGGAGAAGGGGAAAGGTCCGCCCGGGCAGAGATCCGCGGTACCCGGGTAAGGCGGTAGATAGAACAGGGGGTCGCCATCTCCCTGAGCCCACCGTTTGAGACTGAGCTAGTTGTTGATCCGGGCCCCCAGCCAGGCTGACTCTTGGCACGGTCCGAATTACACCGTAGTCCGGCCCGGAGTGAGATGTTGTTTGGGAGAGGGAGTGGGTAGGTGGTGTGTGGGGGATATTGGGTTTGTGTAAAGCAACTGTTTAGATGCGGCTGAACAAATCGCATCGTCGGTACTGCCTCGTTGCAAGATACCCGCTGGTTGTCCGGGACTGCTTATTTGCTGGGGTTTCCGTCCACGATTCCGTGTTTGACTTCCACCGCCAGCTTATTCGCAGTTGGCCTCGAGTGAGGTCGTCCGCTATCCGCAACCTGCGACCCGCTCGGTCGCCCCAGCTAGGCCATCTCACAAGTTCCTCAGACCAAGTTCTAGACAGTAAAAATTGAAACATTCAAAAAAAGGCGCCAATTCAATAAATGCAGTTTATACTTGTAATAATTAATTAATTACTGCTCCATCCGTGTGGTAGCATTAGGTGTTGCTCCACTCTTTCCTAGGCGCATCCCGTACTCACAACATGGAGCAGAACATTTAAAATGAAATAAAACATGAAATTATAATAACACAAAAAACAAACATTTATATATAAGAATCATGTTGCACAAGGGTTAATTCTTTAAAAATTTCGTCCGCAGACAACCTTTCTCTTCAAAAAACGAACACGCTCTGACCAAAACCCGAACGTTTAGACAGCCGTCGAGACTACCTTATGTTATTGTGCGAGCATCAAAATGAGAATAAGAATGATAGCGCAAAAAAACCGAACGCACACGAAGTGTCCGGGGCCTGCCGCTAAGAGCCCTGGGGCCTGTCGCTAAAAAATTGTTGTGTCCATTTCAGTCTCGACTTATGTGTCAGACTAACCGGTTGTGTTTATTTCAGAGCTCCAGCTTAAAAAAAAAAAAAAGTTTTATACAAAACTTTGTCTTTTCTGTGTCTACGATTTTTCTTTTGACTTAACAAAACATTTGCCGGCCTTGCCTTCGGTTGGCAGGCCGGCTGCTGCGGAAAACTTTCTTTTTCTTAATTTTCTTAGTTCCTTACGTCCTCAAGCTGCAGCCTCTGGCATTACCATACAATCACATTCTTCAAGTCAAGAAGACTATACCTACTTAGGAAAGAACAATAGCTTTGCTATTTTGTCAGACGATGAAGATGATGATACAATGACTTCCACTCATATTAATCTTGGTCATGGATTGTCTGAGCCTGTTGAAGCTAACTTGCATTCGGTGTCCCCACGCAATGCCTCTTCTCAAGCTAAAACCAAGAAACGTGATCCCCGTCTCCAACCTTCTTTTTGAGGGGAATCACAGATTTTAGGAAACTAATTGCCTTACTATCTTCTGTGACCAATGGTTTTCGCCCCAAGACAACTGGCTCAAAATGCTTGGTTTACTTCGCGTCCTCAAGTCAGACTTCGGCCCGGGACTAATGGTGACAAGCTGGTATCTCAACGTCTTCTCCGACGAGTCGTGGTTGCTCCACCGTCGCTCTCCGCTGCCTTGTTTCTCGCTCCGGAACGCCTTCGTTGTCTTTGGCCTCCTGGCTGTGAGGATCTAGGGATGCGTCACCGTTCTCCGATCAGGGTGAACAGGTACTGGGCTCTCAAAGCATACGCCTTTCGCAGCCACAGCCTACTGTCCCTGGATCTGTCTCGGCCGGTCACACCAGACGCCTACACAGTTTCTTCCTGACGGTTCAGGCATTCGCCGGAATAACGCCAATGCAGTCCCTGTGGCAGGACGCTAGGTTCAAGACGAACGCTTCCGCCCTCGCCCCTTAGCCGTAGACTGCTGCTGGGCCCGCGATGACTGCTCGTCGTTTCTTGTGTTCTCGATGTCCTTGCTCTGCTCACGGCGTGATAGTTGCCTTCGGCGGTGAACTACTGTGCTCTCGACGCATACTCCCCTTGAGACACTCGTGGTTCGGACGCGCGTCCTTCTTGGCTACTCCGCAATTCGACAACGCAATTGTTGTCGCACGGCAGCTGGTACTAGACAACTTCCCTTCCGAGCCCACGGTTCTTTGTCGAAGGACTCTTTTTTTGTTCAACTCTGTCGGACTCGCCGAGCTAGATGTAGGGATCTTGCTCCTTGTTGACTCGGCGCGGCTCTGCTTGCTCCTGATGTTGACTTGACTTGTGTTGTTCACTGATTTGCCGCTTGTCTACTGATCTTGATAAATTGACTCCTTGTGATCGACTGATCCAGCTTCCTGGGCTTGGCCTGCTTATATAGGCCGGCGTATCCCGTTAATTCTCGGCTTCTCCTTTTTCGTCTTTGCGCACTGCATTTTACTAGGGTCCAAAGTCCGCCGTTTTCGACCGTTATTCCTTCTCTTCAAACTCTCTCCAAACTCTCTTCTCGTTCTCTCCAAACTCTCTCCAGCTGTATTCTCCAAATTCTCTTCTCGTTCTCTCCAAACTCTCTCCAGCTGTATCCTCCAAACTCTCTTCTCGTTCTCTACAAACTCTCTCCAGCTGTATTCTCCGAACTTTTCCCACAGTGCCGTTACTACGCGCATTCACAGCGTATCCAGCAACTGAAAGGCTTCGGTGTTCCAGATCTTCGCTTTAATTTGTGCGGAGTTATTTAACTCCTCACATTCTCCCCTTTCTTCTCCGGCTGTTATCGCTGAGTTCTCTCGATCCTCTGTTCCAGTTCGCTGATGATAGTACTCCTTCCCTCGACGTCACTTCTTCCCGTTCAAAACAGTTCCCGCCCCAAGATGGTTCCGACATAGACTTGTCTTTCTTCTCTCCGGCTGTCTTCCTTGTAGCCTTCGAGTCTTCTTGCTCCTCCAAATGGTTCCCTCGACGCTCACAGCTCGTACCTGAGTTCCACAGCGACGATGCTCCATTCCTTATCCCCCCCATAGACTTCTCGCGTTCATCGTATCTCCTTTGAATGTCCCGCCCAAGATGTTTCCCCCTTATGCTTCGCGTTCAAAGCATCTCCTTTCCTTCGTTGTCTGGTCACACTACCGCTTTCCCGATCGGGTTTCCAGCCGATCTCGATGATTTGAATTAGTGCAGCGTTGCCATCCGGTGGTGGCGATATTTTTTAGTGTGACCCTTCCTGTGCCGACATCTCCAGTGTTCTGTGCCCATCGATCGACACTATCGTCCAGTGCCAATCGACCGCTTATTAATCGAAGCGCCCCCATCCCTTTAGATGAGCGACATGACAAGAAAGTTTCAATGGTAAGTTTTTTCCTTTCTTTCTCCACTTTCACCCTTCTCACTTTTTACTCTCTCTTTTAGCCTTTCGCCCTCCAGTCGCCCTTGGTCGTAGGGCCTCGATGTCGTATACGGGAGGACCGATGCCGCTTGTGTTATTTTGTGTTATTTATTTGCTTGTATTGTGCGCGTTTGTTATGTTTGCTGTGCCCGTGTTTTCTGTGTTCCCTGTGCCAGGGTTTTCTATGTTTATATATTTATTTATTTATTTATTTATTAATTACTCGCATCGTACGGTGCAGCTCTGCTGTGCCGTCTCTCCCCTTTCTTCGGCAGCCAGTAGCTTCAGCCTGATCTACTCCGTATAGAGTCTACTGACGCTACGGGCTTGGCGTTGCTGCTCGTGCTTTATAAGCCTATTCCACGCGGCTTATAGGCGGATGACTCGGGCGTATGCCCGACGCCAAATCCGACTGCCTCGTTGGGATTTTTATGCAACCTTTCTTTTCCTTAAGTACCCTATTTACGCGGCGTATAGGCGGATGACTCGGGCGTATGCTCGACGTTGAATCCGACTACACCTTATCTACGCGGCGTATCGATGGATGACTCTTGCTTCGGCCTGACGCCTAATCCTGTTGCCTCGCAGTCTGTATCAATGTGAAATCCTTGTCCTAGTCCTACGATGTGTCCGCCGTCTGCTCTTGAGCCGTTTCTGTTTGTTGTTGTCTTTCTTCGAATGTGTGTGGCGTATTTTGCAGATTACCGGCGAGACGAAATCTACAACCTGTTAAGGACCATCGTACCTCGGGGCTAGTTTCGCAGAAAATCCCTCGGCTGCTTTGGATAGGTGGTGTTCTTTGGCCCACACTATGCTGCCCACCTCTGGTGTCCACTGCCTCCTCCTCAGGTTGTAGTGTCTGGCTTGGTCCTGGGATGCCTTTTCCATATTTCGCCGTACGATTTCGAAGATTTCTTTTAACTTAGCGGCCTTTTCATCTGGGGTCTCTGTGTTTCTCTGTCATGTAATGCGTTAGGCAAACGGGGTTCCCGGCCTTGTGTGAACAATGCTGGGGAGTATCCAGTTGATTCAGATATGCTTGAGTTCACTGCTAGCATAATTTCTGGCCAGTTCTCGTCCCAAGTTCTGTGATCCTTTACTGCGAATTGAGCTATCATCGTTTTTACCGTACGGTTGCCCGTTCTGTTGGGTTTTCCTGCGGTGTGTAGGGCGCCGTGAATTGCTGCTTTATTCCCATTTCGCTAATAAATCTTTTCAAGGATCGACTAGTGAACTGTACTCCGTTGTCGGTTATCACTATCTTTGGAGCCCCGAACCTAGATATTATGCGTTCTCTGAACGCCCTCTGTAGGGTCTCCGCTGTTGCTGTTCGTTGGGGCACATGGGGGTCATGGTTTTTTTGAAGTACGGTATGTCTTAGGCCTTGTGGAACGCACAGTTCCCAAGCCACGATATCTTCATTGCCTGTTCTGTGAGGAATATGCTTTTAGAGTGACTCGCCTTCTATTATGTAGTCTGGGTACTTCTGCGGCTGGGTCCTTATCTTTTCGCTCATGTCCTTGATCCAGCTGCACCCTCCTGTAGTTATTGGCGCGGTCACCTCCTTTAATCCTCTTAGCGTCTCTGGTAATGGTTGTCTTGACAAGGCGTTGGCCACCAAGTTGAGCTGACCCTTTCTGTACGCTATCTCGAAGTCGTATTGCTGTAACTCCAAAGCCCATCTGGCTATCCTTCCTGAAGGGCTTTTGACGCTATTGAGCCACTTCAGAGCCATGTGGTCGGTTACCTCTTTAAAGTGGTAACCTTCCAGATACGGCTTTGGCTTTCGGATCGACCAGACAATTGCCAAGCACTCCTTTTCTGTGGTTGAATAATTTTTCTCCGCGCCGTTTAGTGTCCGGCTCGAGTAGGAGATTATTCGTTCGCTCTTTTCGGTGTCCTGGGTTAATATTGCTCCGATGCCATAGTCGCTGGCGTCTGTTTGTAGGACGAAAGTTCTACCCGAATGGCCTAATCAAAGTCTGGATGTCCACCATGTCTTTGAACGGTTTTCTGAAACCAAAGACCAATATAATCTCTAAGATGCATAACGGCCATACATTGGGTTTGCAATATGCAGCTCGTTTTTTGGTGGCGACAAAAATTCCGCTCTCTCCGCTCGCACAAAGTTGAGAGCGTAAAAATCTAAAAATAGAATTGCACGAATAAGCAAGTGCGTATGTGCGCGTATTTGTTTGAGAAGACGATTTTTAGCCAGAAATTATTTCTGGACTAAGAAACTAATTGTGTGTCAAAATAACTTCTATGTTTGAACAGGATGCTAATTTAAATTGCATTTATGTATATGTATATGGCAATGAAGATTGATGTTGTGACGAACCCGCCTAGGAGGCGAGTACGCCACAATGGCTTTTCTTACATTTATAATAGTTTTAAGAGAAATTACATGGAGTTCAAAAAATATTAAGACATAGTAAGATTAAATAAGTTATATCTAAGTTCAAATCCCAGGGTGGCAACGCTAACCGATATTTAGCCAAGGCGCATTTAATACTAGAAAAGCAAGGAGCTAAGATACCAGTAGTAGGAAAATACTAGAAATCCCGAATGCGGGAAGAAGGAGAAAAGGGCACGCGATCACACCATAACCTGGAGCAGGGCCTCTTGGCTCTTCTCTCGGGATCGCGGAACGAGGCAGACGTGTGATCGGGACACGACATCGACGAAACTTCGAGGCCCCACGTGCGGTCCGTAAGATTATTCGCAAATCAGGTCGAACGGGACGCCCAACGCGACCTTTCGCAGTTCTCCCATCGCGAGTGTTCCGTCGTTTTGGATTTGGCCAAGCGCTACGCTGTCTATCGCGGGTGAAATTTAAGAGGTTGGTACGAAATAGGTTCTCATACGCTCAGAACGGTGTAGCGGACCCGAGTGAGGACAATCTTAATAAAGTGTTACGATTGTTTAATCGTATTTACCGATCGTGTGTATTTTATTTCGTAGTTAGCAAAGTAACCTAACCTGCTTCTCACAACTACAAGTGGGCCCGAACGCGGACATATTTCCCGTTCGCCACTGTAGCCGTAGTTTTTGCTCCTAGTAGTATCATCGGACCCGAACGCGGACCCCTTCCCGTTCGATCCGGTAGTTTCCCCACCCTCCCCTTGCGTAGTTCGGGATTTGTGCGTGGATACCCATCCCGCCGGATCCGTTATCCGGTAGTTTCCCTACCCCCCTTGCGTAGTTCGGGATTTGTGCGTGGATACCCGTCCCGCCGGATCCGTTCTCCGGTAGTTTCCCCACCCCCCTTGCGTAGTTTGGGATTTGTGCGTGGATACCCGTCCCGCCGGATCCATTCCCCGGTAGTTTCCCCGCCCCTTGCGTAGTTTGGGATTTGTACGTGGACACCAGTCACGCCGGATCCGTTCTCCGGTAGTTTCTCTATCCCCCTGCGTAGTTTGGGATTTGAGTGTGGACACCCGTCCCGCCGGATCTATTAACCTAGTGTCTGGTCTACGTAGTAGTTTGGGGACTGGCACGTGGACACCCGTCCCAGCCGGTCAGACAAGTCGAATCCCTCTGTCCCTTTACTATCCGGCCCCCCCCCTCCCAAAGTATCTTCCCGGCTCGGCCTCGCCCGAAGGTCCAGCCCGGTGGATTTTTCGCCCTCGACGCGAGACCCAGGACTTCAACACCCGCAAAGTATTCTCCCGGCTCGGCCTCGCCCGAAGGTCCAGGCCGGTGGATTTTTCGCCCTCGACGCGAGACCCAGGACTTCAACACCCGCAAAGTATTCTCCCGGCTCGGCCTCGCCCGAAGGTCCAGCTCGGTGGATCTTTCGCCCTTGACGCGAGATCCAGGATTTCAACGACCACCCAGTATTCACCCGGCTCGGCCTCGCCCGAAAATCCAGCCCGGTGGATTTTTCGCCCTCGACGCGAAACACGACAAGGATTCCACACGTCCACGTTTCCGTCGACACGGACAAAAACCCTCGGTGCAGACTCCCCATTAAAAATCATCCGTTCACCTGTAGAACGGAACTCTCTAGTCCGGTGTTTCGGTGATTTACAAATTTCTTGTGAAGGACTCTTGGATCCGACTGAGATCTGTACCCCGGCCGAGAAAACATCCTTACAAGTGGCGCCCGAACAGGGACGCCGAGACTAGCTAGAGATTTATACAAGTGGCCTAAAAACCCACTGTGAAAAGGGTAGAGTCGCCCGGGTAGTCGAGACGAAACGACCAGAGGAATAGAGGGAAATAAGACGATGAGTACTCCTAAGGAATCCGACGGTGAGTACGAAGAAGATAATTATATCAAGAACCCTGGTGTAGGAGTCCGCTGGATATATGCACGCCGAAGAGACGAGCTCAACTCCCTTGCCGTTGAGTTCGGCTTCAAAGCGGATGGTACCGTCGAAGAGGCCAGGAAGGCGTTTGCCAACTTGGTCAGCGCAGGGTCCTTCCCACAACGCGTGTGGAGCCGGCTAGCTCAGCTGCAGGAGCAGTACAGCAGTCGGGCCCCGAGCCCCGTTCCCACCGGAAAGAACGACGAGATGGAGCAATTAGCAGAGTCCCTCCGAATCCCCGTCATCTCCGACGCTGCGCCGCTCCCGGAACGGCACACGGTGCCCGGATGCCGCCCAAAGACGTTCGCTTGGCCACTGGCCTTCAGGGGCAGGAGGTGCGGAGTAATACGACTCCCACTCAGCACTTGCTCCCTGAGAAGATACACAAGTGGAACCTACGGTTCGATGGTAGCTCGGATCCGCTAACCCTCATCGCTGTACTCGAGGAGAAGATGACGACGTATAGGATAAATCCGGAAGAGATTCCCCGGGCTATGTCCGAAATCTTCGAGGGCCCGGCGGCACGGTGGTTCCGTACTAGCCATCTGCAGTCTGCCTCTTGGGCAACTTTCCGGAGGGAATTCCTCGAGTTCTTCCTACCTCCGCGATATTTCGAACGATTAGAGGACGAGATTCGGACTCACGTGCAGAAAAGAGGAGAGCCTTTCAAAACATACCTGATCGAGCTTAGGACGAAAATGCAGCAGGCCGGGTACCGAGAAGAGGAAGAGTTGTACCGCGCGTACGAAAACATGGCTCCAGAGTACCGGCTATACATCAAGCGTAGTGAATTCGGGACGTTGAAGCAGCTGACCCACATGGCTACTGAGTACGAATGTGTCAAACAACTCGAGTCGACTCGAGACGGGACCACAGGAGGGACGGACAGGGACCGCGAGGGACCGCGAGGGACCTTTCGGAACTTGGAGAGTACTACACAGGCAGGACACGTGACTCACCGGATGATCGGGCAAGAAACCTCGCGAGTGGACGTGCAGCGTGCCTGCGGCCGTTGTGGTGAGAACGGACATTTCCGTCGCGACTGTCCCTACCCACGTAGTGACTTTTGTTGGGATTGTGGCCGGGTGGGAGTGCTAACAATAGAGTGCTGCCGTCGAAATGCCTCGGGAAATGGAGGACGTCTCCGCCGGAATCCGGGTGCGGCAGAGACGAACGAAGCAACGGCCCGACCCCAACAAAACCCCCGTTAAGGATACACGGTGGCCTCATCACAGCAGCGATAGAAGTCGGAGGAAGGTGGGTAGACGCCACCGTTGATACAGGGGCATCGAGGAGTTTCGCTAGTGAAAGTTTTACAAAGCTGGTTGCCCGCGCAGACGAGGTTCGTGAAGTTGTCACCAGAATAGCGTTGGCCGATCGGTCATGTCTGGATGTGACAAAATGTGGCGCACCCCGGTCACGTTGGCGGGCACCACAGTTCTCTTACCCATGTTTGTGATGCCCACCATGTTGGACCGAGTAATACTTGGGATGGATTTCCTCAAAGCAGCCGGGACGCGCGTGCGATGTGGACAGGCCACCCTCGAATTGCGATCCGAACCCCGAGCGAGAGGGGATCCTTTGTTACAACCAGTACTCATACCCCCGAGGGACGATCGAGAAGGAGCGGTACACTGTGACAAGTTTAGGGTCCAATTGGAGACTGCCAGACAAGGAGGAACAGAGGTTCTTAGCCCTACGCCCACGTGGGACGCGGCCACGATACAAGACACTGGGAAAACTGCCAGGACGGATTCGGAGGACCACGACAAAGGGCGACAGATTGTACCATCGAGTCCGAGGTAACAAGGCTTCCTCGAACGAGAGTTAGCTTTGTTCGAGAGTCTCCAGGGAGTATCTCAGATCGCCGAGCATCGCATCGTCATGCGCGACGATAAGCCCTTAAAGCAAAGGTATTATCCCAGGAACCCTGCGATGCAACACGTCATCGATACCCAAGTAGATGAACTGCTCCGCGCAGGAGCCATCGAGCCTTCCAGGAGCCCACACAGCGCACCGATCGTGTTGGTGAAGAAAAGGGGGGGCGATTGGCACATGTGTGTCGACTATCGACAGTTGAACGCACACTCAGTGCCCGACGCCTACCCTGTCCTTAGGATCAATCACATCCTGGAGAAGTTGCGTCACGCCCGGTATATCTCCACGTTGGATTTGAAAAACGGCTATTGGCAAATACCCATGGCCAAGGATAGTCGTCAATACACGGCCTTTACGGTTCCAGGTCGGGGACTATATCAATGGAAGGTCATGCCCTTTGGCCTGCACTCCGCCAGCGCAACGTTCCAACGTGCTCTGGACAGTGTGATTGGGGCGGAGATGGAGCCGGTTGCCTTTGCCTACTTAGATGACATCATTGTCGTTAGCGCTACGGAGGAGCAGCACCTCGCTCACCTCGCCGAAGTGCTTCGCAGATTACGGGCGGCAAATTTGAGGATAAATCCTAGGAAATGTACATTCTTCAAGCAGAAACTGGTTTACCTCGGGATTCAGACTGATCCTGAGAAGGTGTCTGCGATCAATGGGCTGAAGACCCCCACCAACCTGAAGGAACTACGCCAATGGATCGGGATGGCATCCTGGTACCGGAGATTCGTCCCGGGCTTCGCGACCATCGTGCAACCGGTGACCGCATTGCTGAAGAAAGGCCGGAAGTGGACTTGGGGACCGGAACAGCAAACCGCCTTGGAAGAGATTAGAAGATGCCTGACCACCGCCCCCGTGTTGGGTTGTCCGGATTTCGACCGGAAGTTTGTCTTACAGACCGATGCGAGTGACATAGGCTTGGGAGCGGTGTTATCTCAGGACGTCGAGGGCCAAGAGAAGGTCATCGCATACGCTAGTCGTCGACTAACTCCCGCGGAGCACAATTACACGACGACAGAAAAGGAGTGTCTGGCCATCATCTGGGCCATCAGGAAGATGCGATGTTACCTGGAAGGCTACCGATTTGAAGTCGTTACCGATCACTTGGCTCTCAAATGGTTAAAGTCAATCGAAAGTCCTTCCGGCCGAATAGCGCGCTGGGCTTTGGAATTACAACAGTTCCAATTCGACGTGCGTTACCGACGAGGGAAGTTGAACGTCGTGGCTGATACGCTATCCCGACAGCCCTGTGAGGTACTTCAAGGCGCTATCGAGCTCAAGGACCACTGCGAATGGATCAGGAAGATGAAAGACAAGGTACGCGACGAGCCTGAGAAGTTCTCTGACTACATGATGGAGAACGGTCAGCTCTATAGGAACATGGGTTACCGAGCAGACGACGAGGACTACTTCCCGTGGAAACTCTGTGTACCCACTTCCTGTAGAGCCCGCGTCTTATACGAATGTCATGATTCCCCAACCGCAGGACACTTGGGTGTCCGAAAGACGATCACCCGCCTGTCGCAAAGATATTTCTGGCCCGGCATGTACCGCGATGCAAAACAACACGTTCGGCACTGCGAGTCGTGCCAGAAATTTAAGACCGTTCAGACCAAAGCAGCAGGGAAAATGCTTACCCGTGTCGTAAGCGAACCCTTCGACATTCTCTGCGCTGACTTTGTAGGTCCGCTGCCCCGATCGAAACAAGGGAACTCGATGCTTCTCGTTTTCCATGACGTGTTCTCCAAATGGGTAGAGTTGATCCCACTCCGGAAAGCCACCGCTGCGGCAGTCCAGAAAGCGTTTCGGGAACGTATACTCGGGCGAGTGGGCACTCCCCGGAAGTTCGTGTGCGACAACGGAACCCAATTCACAAGTCGGGCCCTAAAAGACTACTTTGCTAAGCTCGGCGTGGAAGTCCAGTACACGGCTCCGTATTGTCCGCAGGAGAATCCCACCGAGAGGACCAATCGCACGGTGAAGACGCTGATTTCTCAGCTGTCGGAAGGAGACCAGAGTACGTGGGATAATATGTTGCCGGAGATTTCCCTCGCTATTAATAGTAGTATATCGGACTCGACTGGGTATACTCCCGCATTTCTAATTTAGGGACGGGAGCTACGCTTGCCTGCGATGCTGTATGACGAACTCACCCCTGGATCAGCGGTCGCGCATACAGGTCCTGAAGACAAGGCGTCACACCTCCAAGGGATCTTCGACATCGTGCGGTCGAACCTGCAACGAGCATCTCTGGAGCAGGCGAGGCACTATAACCTTCGGAGGCGCGAATGGAGACCAACGCTCGGGAGCCAAGTATGGCTGCGACAACATCCCTTATCAAAAGTGACCGAGGGATTCGCCGCCAAACTCGCTCCTAAGTATGACGGTCCCTACACCGACGCGAAGTTCACATCGCCGAACTTGGTACGTTTGCAGCGCCCAGGAGACCGTCGGCAGCGGATCGCCAACATATCTCAACTTAAACCCTACCACGCAGAGGACGCCCTCGATGCGAGCGACGACGACATCACCGGGCCAAGTAACCCGGCACGGTAAGCGGTCTGGAACTACGAAATAACTTTAAGATCCATACTTGTAATAGGTTAAGATTAACGAGTCCTTTGTTAGCTACACCGTTAGGTAGGGAATTCGAGAGGTAGGGTTGTACCAATAAGTCTAGATTACTGTTTCAGATGGACGCCTCTATATTGCGCCGCGGGAAGAAAGGGGAGGGTGTGACGAACCCGCCTAGAAGGCGTGTACGCCAAAATGGCTTTTCTTACATTTATAATAGTTTTAAGAGAAATTACATGGAGTTCAAAAAATATTAAGACATAGTAAGATTAAATAAGTTATATCTAAGTTCAAATCCCAGGGTGGCAACGCTAACCGATATTTAGCCAAGGCGCATTTAATACTAGAAAAGCAAGGAGCTAAGATACCAGTAGTAGGAAAATACTAGAAATCCCGAATGCGGGAACAAGGAGAAAAGGGCACGCGATCACACCATAACCTGGAGCAGGGCCACTTGGCTCTTCTCTCGGGATCGCGGAACGAGGCAGACGTGTGATCGGGACACGACATCGACGAAACTTTGAGGCCCCACGTGCGGTCCGTAAGATTATTCGCAAAGCAGGTCGAACGGATTCCGTCGTTTTGGATTTGGCCAAGCGCTACGCTGTCTATCGCGGGTGAAATTTAAGAGGTTGGTACGAAATAGGTTCTCATACGCTCAGAACGGTGTAGCGGACTCGAGTGAGGACAATCTTAATAAAGTGTTACGATTGTTTAATCGTATTTACCGATCGTGTGTATTTTATTTTGTAGTTAGCAAAGTAACCTAACCTTCTTCTCACAACTACAAGTGGGCCCGAACGCGGACATATTTCCCGTTCGCCACTGTAGCCGTAGTTTTTGCTCCTAGTAGTATCATCGGACCCGAACGCGGACCCCTTCCCGTTCGATCTGGTAGTTTCCCCACCCTCCCCTTGCGTAGTTCGGGATTTGTGCGTGGATACCCGTCCCGCCGGATCCGTTCTCCGGTAGTTTCCCCACCCCCTTGCGTAGTTCGGGATTTGTGCGTGGATACCCGTCCCGCCGGATCCGTTCTCCGGTAGTTTCCCCACCCTCCTTGCGTAGTTTGGGATTTGTGCGTGGATACCCGTCCCGCCGGATCCATTCCCCGGTAGTTTCCCCGCCCCTTGCGTAGTTTGGGATTTGTGCGTGGACACCCGTCCCGCCGGATCCGTTCTCCGGTAGTTTCTCTATCCCCCTGCGTAGTTTGGGATTTGAGTGTGGACACCCGTCCCGCCGGATCTATTAACCTAGTGTCTGGTCTACGTAGTAGTTTGGGGACTGGCACGTGGACACCCGTCCCGGCCGGTCAGACAAGTCGAATCCCTCTGTCCCTTTACTATCCGGCCGCCCCCCTCCCAAAGTATCTTCCCGGCTCGGCCTCGCCCGAAGGTCCAGCCCGTTGGATTTTTCGCCCTCGACGCGAGACCCAGGACTTCAACACCCGCAAAGTATCTTCCCGGCTCGGCCTCGCCCGAAGGTCCAGGCCGGTGGATTTTTCGCCCTCGACGCGAGACCCAGGACTTCAACACCCGCAAAGTATTCTCCCGGCTCGGCCTCGCCCGAAGGTCCAGCCCGGTGGATTTTTCGCCCTTGACGCGAGATCCAGGACTTCAACGACCACCCAGTATTCACCCGGCTCGGCCTCGCCCGAAGGTCCAGCCCGGTGGATTTTTCGCCCTCGACGCGAAACACGACAAGGATTCCACACGTCCACGTTTCCGTCGACACGGACAAGAACCCTCGGTGCAGACTCCCCATTAAAAATCATCCGTTCACCTGTAGAACGGAACTCTCTAGTCCGGTGTTTCGGTGATTTACAAATTTCTTGTGAAGGACTCTTGGATCCGACTGAGATCTGTACCCCGGCCGAAAAAACATCCTTACAAGTGGCGCCCGAACAGGGACGCCGAGACTAGCTAGAGATTTATACAAGTGGCCTAAAAACCCACTGTGAAAAGGGTAGAGTCGCCCGGGGAGTCGAGACGAAACGACCAGAGGAATAGAGGGAAATAAGACGATGAGTACTCCTAAGGAATCCGACGGTGAGTACGAAGAAGATAATTATATCAAGAACCCTGGTGTAGGAGTCCGCTGGATATATGCACGCCGAAGAGACGAGCTCAACTCCCTTGCCGTTGAGTTCGGCTTCAAAGCGG
The DNA here is from genome assembly GCA_018153305.1 of Drosophila kurseongensis. NCBI lineage: Eukaryota > Metazoa > Arthropoda > Insecta > Diptera > Drosophilidae > Drosophila > Drosophila kurseongensis. The sequence goes on from JAECXX010000120.1 coordinate 4,329,302, forward strand.
ATGGTACCGTCGAAGAGGCCAGGAAGGCGTTTGCCAACTTGGTCAGCGCAGGGTCCTTCCCACAACGCGTGTGGAGCCGGCTAGCTCAGCTGCAGGAGCAGTACAGCAGTCGGGCCCCGAGCCCCGTTCCCACCGGAAAGAACGACGAGATGGAGCAATTCGCAGAGTCCCTCCGAATCCCCGTCATCTCCGACGCTGCGCCGCTCGAGGTTCCCGCTCGTCATCGAGGAGTACATCCCGGAACGGCACACGCCGCCCAAAGACGTTCGCTTGGCCACTGGCCTGCAGGGGCAGGAGGTGCGGAGTAATACGACTCCCACTCAGCACTTGCTCCCTGAGAAGATACACAAGTGGAACCTACGGTTCGATGGTAGCTCGGATCCGCTAACCCTCATCGCTGTACTCGAGGAGAAGATGACGACGTATAGGATAAATCCGGAAGAGATTCCCCGGGCTATGTCCGAAATCTTCGAGGGCCCGGCGGCACGGTGGTTCCGTACTAGCCATCTGCAGTCTGCCTCTTGGGGAACTTTCCGGAGGGAATTCCCGGAGTTCTTCCTACCTCCGCGATAATTCGAACGATTAGAGGACGAGATTCGGACTCACGTGCAGAAAAGAGGAGAGCCTTTCAAAACATACCTGATCGAGCTTAGGACGAAAATGCAGCAGGCCGGGTACCGAGAAGAGTAAGAGTTGTACCGCGCGTACGAAAACACGGCTCCAGAGTACCGGCTATACATCAAGCGTAGTGAATTCGGGACGTTGAAGCAGCTGACCCACATGGCTACTGAGTACGAATGTGTCAAACAACTCGAGTCGACTCGAGACGGGACCACAGGAGGGACGGACAGGGACCGCGAGGGACCGCAACCTCGGCGTTCACTGAACCCCTTTCGGAACTTGGAGAGAACTACACAGGCAGGACACGTGACTCACCGGATGATCGGGCAAGAAACTTCGCGAGTGGACGTGCAGCGTGCCTGCGGCCGTTGTGGTGAGAACGGACATTTCCGTCGCGACTGTCCCAACCCACGTCGTGACTTTTGTTGGGATTGTAGCCGGGTGGGAGTGCTAACAATAGAGTGCTGCCGTCGAAATGCCTCGGGAAATGGAGGACGTCTCCGCCGGAATCCGGGTGCGGCAGAGACGAACGAAGCAACGGCCCGACCCCAACAAAACCCCCGTTAAGGATACACGGTGGCCTCATCACAGCAGCGATAGAAGTCGGAGGAAGGTGGGTAGACGCCACCGTTGATACAGGGGCATCGATGAGTTTCGCTAGTGAAAGTTTTACAAAGCTGGTTGCCCGCGCAGACGAGGTTCGTGAAGTTGTCACCAGAATAGAGTTGGCCGATCGGTCATGTCTGGATGTGACAAAATTGTGGCGCACCCCGGTCACGTTGGCGGGCACCACAGTTCTCTTACCCATGTTGGTGATGCCCACCATGTTGGACCGAGTAATACTTGGGATGGATTTCCTCAAAGCAGCCGGGACGCGCGTGCGATGTGGACAGGCCACCCTCGAATTGCGATCCGAACCCCGAGCGAGAGGGGATCCTTTGTTACAACCAGTACTCATACCCCCGAGGGACGATCGGGAAGGAGCGGTACACTCTGACAAGTTTAGGGTCCAATTGGGGACTGCCAGACAAGGAGGAACAGAGGTTCTTAGCCCTACGCCCACGTGGGACGCGGCCACGACACAAGACACTGGGAAAACTGACAGGACGGAGGCGGAGGACCACGACAAAGGGCGACAGATTGTACCATCGAGTCCGAGGCAACAAGGCTTCCTCGAACGAGAGTTAGCTTTGTTCGAGAGTCTCCAGGGAGTATCTCAGAGGTATCAAAGGTATTATCCCAGGAACCCTGCGATGCAACACGTCATCGATACCCAAGTAGAAGGTGTCTGCGATCAATGGGCTGAAGACCCCCACCAACCTGAAGGAACTACGCCAATGGATCGGGATGGCATCCTGGTACCGGAGATTCGTCCGGGGCTTCGCGACCATCGTGCAACCGGTGACCGCATTGCTGAAGAAAGGCCGGAAGTGGACTTGGGGATCGGAACAGCAAACCGCCTTGGAAGAGATTAGAAGATGCCTGACCACCGCCCCCGTGTTGGGTTGTCCGGATTTCGACCGGAAGTTTGTCTTACAGACCGATGCGAGTGACATAGGCTTGGGAGCGGTGTTATCTCAGGACGTCGAGGGCCAAGAGAAGGTCATCGCATACGCTAGTCGTCGACTAACTCCCGCGGAGCACAATTACACGACGACAGAAAAGGAGTGTCTGGCCATCATCTGGGCCATCAGGAAGATGCGATGTTACCTGGAAGGCTACCGATTTGAAGTCGTTACCGATCACTTGGCTCTCAAATGGTTAAATTCCATCGAAAGTCCTTCTGGCCGAATAGCGCGCTGGGCTTTGGAATTACAACAGTTCCAATTCGACGTGCGTTACCGACGAGGGAAGTTGAACGTCGTGGCTGGCTCCCGACAGCCCTGTGAGGTACTTTAAGGCGCTATCGAGCTCAAGGACCACTGCGAATGGATCAGGAAGATGAAAGACAAGGTACGCGACGAGCCTGAGAAGTTCTCTGACTACATGATGGAGAACGGTCAGCTCTATAGGAACATGGGTTACCGAGCAGACGACGAGGACTACTTTTCGTGGAAACTCTGTGTACCCACTTCCTGTAGAGCCCGCGTCTTATACGAATGTCATGATTCCCCAACCGCAGGACACTTGGGTGTCCGAAAGACGATCACCCGCCTGTCGCAAAGATATTTCTGGCCCGGCATGTACCGCGATGCAAAACAACACGTTCGGCACTGCGAGTCGTGCCAGAAATTTAAGACCGTTCAGACCAAAGCAGCAGGGAAAATGCTTACCCGTGTCGTAAGCGAACCCTTCGACATTCTCTGCGCTGACTTTGTAGGTCCGCTGCCCCGATCGAAACAAGGGAACTCGATGCTTCTCGTTTTCCATGACGTGTTCTCCAAATGGGTAGAGTTGATCCCACTCCGGAAAGCCACCGCTGCGGCCGTCCAGAAAGCGTTTCGGGAACGTATACTCGGGCGAGTGGGCACTCCCCGGAAGTTCGTGTGCGACAACGGAACCCAATTCACAAGTCGGACCCTAAAAGACTACTTTACTAAGCTCGGCGTGGAAGTCCAGTACACGGCTCCGTATTGTCCGCAGGAGAATCCCACCGAGAGGACCAATCGCACGGTGAAGACGCTGATTTCTCAGCTGTCGGAAGGAGACCAGAGTACGTGGGATAATATGTTGCCGGAGATTTCCCTCGCTATTAATAGTAGTATATCGGACTCGACTGGGTATACTCCCGCATTTCTAATTTAGGGACGGGAGCTACGCTTGCCTGCGATGCTGTATGACGAACTCACCCCTGGATCAGCGGTCGCGCATACAGGTCCTGAAGACAAGGCGTCACACCTCCAAGGGATCTTCGACATCGTGCGGTCACACCTGCAACGAGCATCTCTGGAGCAGGCGAGGCACTATAACCTTCGGAGGCGCGAATGGAGACCAACGCTCGGGAGCCAAGTATGGCTGCGACAACATCCCTTATCAAAAGCGACCGAGGGATTCGCCGCCAAACTCGCTCCTAAGTATGACGGTCCCTACACCGTCGCGAAGTTCACATCGCCGAACTTGGTACGTTTGCAGCGCCCAGGAGACCGTCGGCGGCGGATCGCCAACATATCTCAACTTAAACCCTACCACGCAGAGGACGCCCTCGATGCGAGCGACGACGACATCACCGGGCCAAGTAACCCGGCACGGTAAGCGGTCTGGAACTACGAAATAACTTTAAGATCCATACTTGTAATAGGTTAAGATTAACGAGTCCTTTGTTAGCTACACCGTTAGGTAGGGAATTCGAGAGGTAGGGTTGTACCAATAAGTCTAGATTACTGTTTCAGATGGACGCCTCTATATTGCGCCGCGGGAAGAAAGGGGAGGGTGTGACGAACCCGCCTAGAAGGCGTGTACGCCACAATGGCTTTTCTTACATTTTTAATAATTTTAAGAGAAATTACATGGAGTTCAATAAATATTAAGACATAGTAAGATTAAATAAGTTATATCTAAGTTCAAATCCCAGGGTGGCAACGCTAACCGATATTTAGCCAAGGCGCATTTAATACTAGAAAAGCAAGGAGCTAAGATACCAGTAGTAGGAAAATACTAGAAATCCCGAATGCGGGAACAAGGAGAATAGGGCACGCGATCACACCATAACCTGGAGCAGGGCCACTTGGCTCTTCTCTCGGGATCGCGGAACGAGGCAGACGTGTGATCGGGACACGACATCGACGAAACTTCGAGGCCCCACGTGCGGTCCGTAAGATTATTCGCAAAGCAGGTCGAACGGGACGCCCAACGCGACCTTTCGCAGTTCTCCCATCGCGAGTGTTCCGTCGTTTTGGATTTGGCCAAGCGCTACGCTGTCTATCGCGGGTGAAATTTAAGAGGTTGGTACGAAATAGGTTCTCATACGCTCAGAACGGTGTAGCGGACTCGAGTGAGGATAATCTTAATAAAGTGTTACGATTGTTCAATCGTATTTACCGATCGTGTGTATTTAATTTCGTAGTTAGCAAAGTAACCTAACCTTCTTCTCACAACTACAAGTGGGCCCGAACGCGGACATATTTCCCGTTCGCCACTGTAGCCGTAGTTTTTGCTCCTAGTAGTATCATCGGACCCGAACGCGGACCCCTTCCCGTTCGATCCGGTAGTTTCCCCACCCTCCCCTTGCGTAGTTCGGGATTTGTGCGTGGATACCCATCCCGCCGGATCCGTTCTCCGGTAGTTTCCCCACCCCCCTTGCGTAGTTCGGGATTTGTGCGTGGATACCCGTCCCGCCGGATCCGTTCTCCGGTAGTTTCCACACCCCCCTTGCGTAGTTTGGGATTTGTGCGTGGATACCCGTCCCGCCGGATCCATTCCCCGGTAGTTTCCCCGCCCCTTGCGTAGTTTGGGATTTGTGCGTGGACACCCGTCCCGCCGGATCCGTTCTCCGGTAGTTTCTCTATCCCCCTGCGTAGTTTGGGATTTGAGTGTGGACACCCGTCCCGCCGGATCTATTAACCTAGTGTCTGGTCTACGTAGTAGTTCCCGGCCGGTCAGACAAGTCGAATCCTTCTGTCCCTTTACTATCCGGCCCCCCCCCCTCCCAAAGTATCTTCCCGGCTCGGCCTCGCCCGAAGGTCCAGCCCGGTGGATTTTTCGCCCCCGACGCGAAACACGACAAGGATTCCACACGTCCACGTTTCCGTCGACACGGACAAGAACCCTCGGTGCAGACTCCCCATTAAAAATCATCCGTTCACCTGTAGAACGGAACTCTCTAGTCCGGTGTTTCGGTGATTTACAAATTTCTTGTGAAGGACTCTTGGATCCGACTGAGATCTGTACCCCGGCCGAGAAAACATCCTTACAATGTAAAACATACCTTAGAAACGAATATCTGCATATTTAATTCATAACTTCGTTTTACATGTTTAAATTAAAGCTAAAAACATAACTTTTAATACAAAACATATAAAACTGCTTGATTAAATTTAAAAATATTTCAATGAAGTATAATATATTTGAATATACTATGATTGTTAGACAAAAACAAAACGAAGTCTATTTAAATTGAATATATTTAAAGGATATTTAATTAAATATATTTCGCTTTATTATTTGTCCATGGCTGTTTTTTATTAACTTTAAAATGGAAATATTAAATTTAATTTTTGTTCAAATTAAACTTTGATTTAATGATTTATGGAAATATTAAATTTAATTTTAATTAAAATATATTAAACTTTGATTTAATGACTTAAAATATTTATAATAAATACGAATATATAAAGCTATCAGTAAGAAAACTGGGAACGCAAGCAGAGCCAAAACCACTGGCTAACAATATAAATACGCATTTTTATTACATTCTAATAACTTTAAACTGATTTGCTAAGATTTATTGGGGCTCCCCAAGTCGCCCCAATCGCTTCCAATTGGAAAAAAGGTCAATTTTCCTTTCAAAAATTCTGGACGCTCAACCGTTTAATCAATCGAATCCGTGTTTTCGCCCAAAAATAGTTTAAGACATTATGAATGTTTAAAAAATTTGACCGCTTAGATATAAGTCTTTTTAATTTTTTTTAGCTCTAGCTATCTTCTAAACAAAGAAACTAAGCAAAAAGTCGATCTATTATCGAATTTAAGTGTCTCCATAAGCATCATACATTTTCTGCCTGCATATTGGTATCTCTCTCTGCATTTTCATACAAATTGTCAACAAATGATTCGGTCTCCCTTACTCTCCCTCTGCCTTGCATTTCCCTGCGCTTCCTTAAAAATATAAAATGAGCTTTAATAAGGTTTTAATTTCTGTAGTCTTGAGTTTATAGTTATTGATGACCCACACCCCACCAAAGTGCCAAAAACTCATTCAATTAGAAAATTAAATCGATACCGTGTTTTCGCTAAAAAATAGTTAAAAGTTAAAATGTTTAAAAAATATGACGGCTTCAATTTTTAACTTTTTACTATATTTAATACCCGATTAAAAAGTAGCCGTCTTATCCAGCATACGCTTGCATATATATATCTCCATCTCTTTTCCACCCCCTGACTCTGCTTTATGATTGTCATTTTTTTCTTCGAAATACCATTACAAAAAATAATTAAAGTTGGTATAACTACATTTTCGCCAACCCAATACCGAATATTAATTTCTTGACTATGTTCAAAAACAAATACACTCAAAAGAATGAAATATACATATGCAAAAGCCCTCACAGAAATACACACATGTATTCGATCAACCAAGGGAATGCATCAGCCATCAGTAAGAAATCTGGAAATCAACGCACAGCCAAAACCACTGGCTAACAATATAAATACGCATTTTTATTACATTCTAATAACCTTAAACTGATTTGCAAAGATTTATTGGGGCTCCCCAAGTGGCCCCAATCGCTTCCAGTTGCAAAAAAGGTCAATTTTCCTTTCAAAAATTCTGGACGCTCAACCGTTTAATCAATCGAATCCGTGTTTTCGCCCAAAAATAGTTTAAGACATTATAAATGTTTAAAAACTTTACCGCTTAGATTTAAGGCTTTTTTCCATTTTTTACACCCGTTCTAAAATTACAATTTAGCCAAAAATATCTTCAAACGTCGAAAAATGGCACTTCTAAATTGAGTATCATAAATTCCTTCGGTAATAATTTTCCTTAAGCTTTAACGATTCATTTGATGGTTTTTCCAAAGCTCTTGCTATCTTCTAAACAAAGAAACTAAGCAAAAAGTCGATCTATTATCGAATTTAGGTGTCTTCATAAGCATCATACGTTTTCTGCCTGCATATTGCTATCTCTCTCTGCATTTTCATATTGTCAACAAATGATTCCGTCTCCCTCCCTCTCCCTCTGCCTTGCATTTCCCTGCGTTTAAATGTTTACAAAATATGACGGCTTCAATTTTTAACTTTTTACTATTTTTAATACCCGATTATAAAGTAGCCGTCTTATCCAGCTCTTTTCCACCCCCTGACTCTGCTTTATGATTGTCATTTTTTTCTTCGAAATACCATTGCAAGGGTTCACTTACGACACGGGTAAGCATTTTCCCTGCTGCTTTGGTCTGAACGGTCTTAAATTTCTGGCAAGACTCAGGCAGGTGATCGTCTTTCGGACACCCAAGTGTCCTGCGGTCGGGGAATCGTGACACTCGTATAAGACTCGGGCCTTACTGGAAGTGGGTACACAGAGTTTCCACGGGAAGTAGTCCTCGTCGTCTGCTCGGTAACCCATGTTCCTATAGAGCTGGCCGTTCTCCAACATATAATCAGAGAACTTCTCAGGCTCGTCGCGTACTTTGTCTTTCATCTTCCTGTTCCATTCGCAGTGGTTCTCGAGCTCGATAGCGCCTTGAAGTACCTCACAGGGCTGTCGGGAAAGCGTATCGTCCACGACGTTCAGTTTTCCCCGTCGGTAGCGCACGTCGAATTGGAACTGTTGTAATTCCAAAGCCCAGCGCGCTATTCGGCCGGAAGGACTCTCAATAGAATTTAAACATTTGAGAGCCAAGTGGTCGGTAACGACTTCGAATCGGTAGCCCTCCAGGTAACATCGCATCTTCCTGATGGCCCAGATGATGGCCAGACACTCCTTTTCTGTCGTCGTGTAGTTGTGCTCCGCAGGAGTTAGTCGACGGCTAGCATATGCGATGACCTTCTCTTGGCCCTCGACGTCCTGAGATAACACCGCTTCCAAGCCTACGTCACTCGCATCAGTCCACCGGGGCGGTGGTCAGGCATCTTCTAATCTCTTCCAAGGCGGTTTGCTGTTCCGGTCCCCAGGTCCACTTCCGGCCTTTCTTCAGTAACGCGGTCACCGGTTGCACGATGGTCGCGAAGCTTGGGACGAATCTACTGTACCAGGATGCCATCCCGATCCATTGACGTAGTTCCTTCAGGTTGGTGGGGGTCTTCAGCCCATTGATCGCAGACACCTTCTCGGGATCGGTCTGAATCCCTTCGCCGCTGATAACGTGACCGAGGTAAACCAGCTTCTGCTTGATGAATGTACACTTCCTTGGATTTATACTCAAATTCGCCGCCCGTAATCAGCGGAACACTTCGGCGAGGTTAGCGAAGTGTTGCTCCTCCGTAGCGCTAACGACAATGATGTCATTTAAGTAAGCGAAGGCGACCGGCTCCATCTCTGCCCCAATTACGCTGTCCAGAGCACGTTGGAACGTTGCACTGGCAGAGGGCAGGCCAAAGGGCATGACCCTCCATTGATATAGTCCCCGACCACGAACCGTGAAGGCCGTTTATTGACGACTATACCTGGCCATGGGTATTTGCCAATAGCCGTTTTTCAAATCCAACGTGGAGATATACCGGGCGTGACGCAACTTCTCCAGGATGTGATTGATCCTCGGGACCGGGTAGGCGTCGGGCACTGAGTGTGCGTTCAACTGTCGGTACATGATTGGTGCGCTGTGTGGGCTCCTGGAAGGCTCGATGGCTTCTGCGCGGAGAAGTTCATCCACTTGGGTATCGATTACATGTTGCATCGCGGGGTTCCTGGGGTAATACCTTGCTTTAAGGGCTTATCGTCGCGCATGACGATACGATGTTCAGCGACCTGAGATACTCCCTGGAGACTCTCGAACAAAGCTTTCTCTCGGTCGATGAAGACTTGTTGCCTCGGGCTCAATGGTATAATCTGTCACTCTGCGTCATGGTCTTCCGCCTTCGTCCTAGCGGTTGTCCCAGTGTCCTTTGCCGTGGCCGCGTCCCGCGTAGGCGTAGGGTTGAGAACTTTTGTTCTTCCTTGTCTGGCAGGCCCCAATTGGACCTCGGTGGTATGAGTACTGGGTGCTTGGGGTTCTGATCCTAATTCGAGGGTGACCTGCCCACTTCGCACGCGCGTTCCGGCTGCTTTGAGGAAATCCATCCCAAGTATCACTCGATCCAACATGGTGGGCATCACCAACATGGGTAAAAGTACTGTGGTGCCCGCCAACGTGACCGGGGTTCGCCACATTTTCGTCACATCCAGACATGACCGATCGGCCAACGCTATTCTAGTGACAACTAACCTCGCCTGCGCGGGCAACCAGGTTTGTAAAACTCTCACTAGCGAAACTCCTCGATGCCCCTGTATCAACGGTGGCGTCTACCCACCTTCCTCCGACTTCTATCGCTGCTGTGATGAGGCCACCGTGTATCCTTAACGGGGGTTTTGTTGGGGTCGGGCCGTTGCTTCGTTCGTCTCTGCCGCACCCGGATTCCGGCGGAGACGTCCTCCATTTCCCGAGGCATTTCGACGGCAGCACTCTATTGTTAGCACTCCCACCCGGCTACAATCCCAACAAAAGTCACGACGTGGGTTGGGACAGTCGCGACGGAAATGTCCGTTCTCACCACAACGGCCGCAGGCACGCTGCACGTCCACTCGCGAGGTTTCTTGCCCGATCATCCGGTGAGTCACGTGTCCTGCCTGTGTAGTACTCTCCAAGTTCCGAAAGGGGTTCAGTGAACGCCGAGGTTGCGGTCCCTCGCGGTCCCTGTCCGTCCCTCCTGTGGTCCCGTCTCGAGTCGACTCGAGTTGTTTGACACATTCGTACTCAGTAGCCATGTGGGTCAGCTGCTTCAACGTCCCGAATTCACTACGCTTGATGTATAGCCGGTACTCTGGAGCCATGTTTTCGTACGCGCGGTACAACTCTTCCTCTTCTCGGTACCCGGCCTGCTGCATTTTCGTCCTAAGCTCGATCAGGTATGTTTTGAAAGGCTCTCCTCTTTTCTGCACGTGAGTCCGAATCTCGTCCTCTAATCGTTCGAAATATCGCGGAGGTAGGAAGAACTCGAGGAATTCCCTCCGGAAAGTTGCCCAAGAGGCAGACTGCAGATGGCTAGTACGGAACCACCGTGCCGCCGGGCCCTCGAAGATTTCGGACATAGCCCGGGGAATCTCTTCCGGATTTATCCTATACGTCGTCATCTTCTCCTCGAGTACAGCGATGAGGGTTAGCGGATCCGAGCTACCATCGAACCGTAGGTTCCACTTGTGTATCTTCTCAGGGAGCAAGTGCTGAGTGGGAGTCGTATTACTCCGCACCTCCTGCCCCTGCAGGCCAGTGGCCAAGCGAACGTCTTTGGGCGGCATCCGGGCACCGTGTGCCGTTCTGGGATGTACTCCTCGATGACGGGCGGGAGCCTCGAGCGGCGCAGCGTCGGAGATGACGGGGATTCGGAGGGACTCTGCGAATTGCTCCATCTCGTCGTTCTTTCCGGTGGGAACGGGGCTCGGGGCCCGACTGCTGTACTGCTCCTGCAGCTGAGCTAGCCGGCTCCACACGCGTTGTGGGAAGGACCCTGCGCTGACCAAGTTGGCAAACGCCTTCCTGGCCTCTTCGACGGTACCATCCGCTTTGAAGCCGAACTCAAGCCGGACTAGAGAGTTCCGTTCTACAGGTGAACGGATGATTTTTAATGGGGAGTCTGCACCGAGGGTTCTTGTCCGTGTCGACGGAAACGTGGACGTGTGGAATCCTTGTCGTGTTTCGCGTCGAGGGTGAAAAATCCACCGGCCTGGACCTTCGGGCGAGGCCGAGGCGGGAGAATACTTTGCGGGTGTTGAAGTCCTGGGTCTCGCGTCGAGGGCGAAAAATCCACCGGCCTGGACCTTCGGGGGGGGGGCGGTTAGTAAAGGGACAGAAGGATTCGACTTGTCTGACCGGCCGGGAACTACTACGTAGACCAGACACTAGGTTAATAGATCCGGCGGGACGGGTGTCCACACTCAAATCCCAAACTACGCAGGGGGATAGAGAAACTACCGGAGAACGGATCCGGCGGGACGGGTGTCCACGCACAAATCCCAAACTACGCAAGGGGCGGGGAAACTACCGGAGAATGGATCCGGCGGGACGGGTATCCACGCACAAATCCCAAACTACGCAAGGGGGGTGTGGAAACTACCGGAGAACGGATCCGGCGGGACGGGTATCCACGCACAAATCCCGAACTACGCAAGGGGGGTGGGGAAACTACCGGAGAACGGATCCGGCGGGACGGGTATCCACGCATAAATCCCGAACTACGCAAGGGGAGGGTGGGGAAACTACCGGATCGAACGGGAAGGGGTCCGCGTTCGGGTCCGATGATACTACTAGGAGCAAAAACTACGGCTACAGTGGCGAACGGGAAATATGTCCGCGTTCGGGCCCACTTGTAGTTGTGAGAAGAAGGTTAGGTTACTTTGCTAACTACGAAATTAAATACACACGATCGGTAAATACGATTGAACAATCGTAACACTTTATTAAGATTGTCCTCACTCGAGTCCGCTACACCGTTCTGAGCGTATGAGAACCTATTTCGTACCAACCTCTTAAATTTCACCCGCGATAGACAGCATAGCGCTTGGCCAAATCCAAAACGACGGAACACTCGCGATGGGAGAACTGCGAAAGGTCGCGTTGGGCGTCCCGTTCAACCTGCTTTGCGAATAATCTTACGTCGATGTCGTGTCCCGATCACACGTCTGCCTCGTTCCGCGATCCCGAGAGAAGAGCCAAGAGGCCCTGCTCCAGGTTATGGTGTGATCGCGTGCCCTTTTCTCCTTGTTCCCGCATTCGGGATTTCTAGTATTTTCCTACTACTGGTATCTTAGCTCCTTGCTTTTCTAGCATTAAATGCGCCTTGGCTAAATATCGGTTAGCGTTGCCACCCTGGGATTTGAACTTAGATATAACATATTTAATCTTACTATGTCTTAATATTTATTGAACTCCATGTAATTTCTCTTAAAACTATTAAAAATGTAAGAAAAGCCATTGTGGCGTACACGCCTTCTAGGCGGGTTCGTCACACCCTCCCCTTTCTTCCCGCGGCGCAATATAGAGGCGTCCATCTGAAACAGTAATCTAGACTTATTGGTATAACCCTACCTCTCGAATTCCCTACCTAACGGTGTAGCTAACAAAGGACTCGTTAATCTTAACCTATTACAAGTATGGATCTTAAAGTTATTTCGTAGTTCCAGACCGCTTACCGTGCCGGGTTACTTGGCCCGGTGATGTACTCGTCGCTCGCATCGAGGGCGTCCTCTGCGTGGTAGGGTTTAAGTTGAGATATGTTGGCGATCCGCCGCCGACGGTCTCCTGGGCGCTGCAAACGTACCAAGTTCGGCGATGTGAACTTCGCGACGGTGTAGGGACCGTCATACTTAGGAGCGAGTTTGGCGGCGAATCCCTCGCTCGCTTTTGATAAGGGATGTTGTCGCAGCCATACTTGGCTCCGGTTGGGGAATCATGACATTCGTATAAGACGCGGGCTCTACAGGAAGTGGGTACACAGAGTTTCCACGGGAAGTAGTCCTCGTCGTCTGCTCGGTAACCCATGTTCCTATAGAGCTGACCGTTCTCCATCATGTAGTCAGAGAACTTCTCAGGCTCGTCGCGTACTCTGTCTTTCATCTTCCTGATCCATTCGCAGTGGTCCTTGAGTTCGATAGCGCCTTGAAGTACCTCACAGGGCTGTCGGGAAAGCGTATCAGCCACGACGTTCAGTTTTCCTCGTCGGTAGCGCACGTCGAATTGGAACTGTTGTAATTCCAAAGCCCAGCGCGCTATTCGGCCGGAAGGACTTTTGATGGAATTTAACCATTTGAGAGCCAAGTGATCGGTAACGACTTCAAATCGGTAGCCTTCCAGGTAACATCGCATCTTCCTGATGGCCCAGATGATGGCCAGACACTCCTTTTCTATCGTCGTGTAATTGTGCTCCGCGGGAGTTAGTCGACGACTAGCGTATGCGATGATCTTCTCTTGGCCCTCGACGTCCTGAGATAACACCGCTCCCAAGCCTATGTCACTCGCATCGGTCTGTAAGTCAAACTTCCGGTCGAAATCCGGACAACCCAACACGGGGGCGGTGGTCAGGCATCTTCTAATCTCTTCCAAGGCGGTTTGCTGTTCCGATCCCCAAGTCCACTTCCGGCCTTTCTTCAGCAATGCGGTCACCGGTTGCACGATGGTCGCGAAGCCCGGGACGAATCTCCGGTACCAGGATGCCATCCCGATCCATTGGCGTAGTTCCTTCAGGTTGGTGGGGGTCTTCAGCCCATTGATCGCAGACACCTTCTCAGGATCAGTCTGAATCCCTTCGCCGCTGATCACATGACCAAGGTAAACCAGTTTCTGCTTGAAGAATGTACATTTCCTTGGATTTATCCTCAAATTTGCCGCCCGTAATCTGCGAAACACTTCGGCGAGGTGAGCGAGGTGCTGCTCCTCCGTAGCGCTAACGACAATGATGTCATCTAAGTAGGCAAAGGCAACCGGCTCCATCTCCGCCCCAATCACACTGTCCAGAGCACGTTGGAACGTTGCGCTGGCGGAGTGCAGGCCAAAGGGCATGACCTTTCATTGATATAGTCCCCGACTCCGGAAAGTTCCCCAAGAGGCGGACTGCAGATGGCTAGTACGGAACCACCGTGCTGCCGGACCCTCGAAGATTTCGGACATAGCCCGGGGATCTCTTCCGGATTTATCCTATAAGTCGTCATCTTATCCTCGAGTGCGGCGATGAGAGTTAACGGATTCGAGCTACCATCGAACCGCAGGTTCCACTTATGCATTTTTTCGGGGAGCAAGTGCTGAGTGGGAGTCGTATTACTCCGTACTTCCTGCCCCTGTAGGCCAGTGGCCAAGGGAGCGTCTACTGGCGGCACCCAGACGCCGTGTGTCGTTCCTGGATGTACCCCTCGATGACGAGCTGGAACCTCGACCGGCGCAGCGTCGGAGATGACGGAGATCCGGAGGGACTCTGCAAATTGCCCCATCTCGTCGTTCTTTCCTGCGTGATTAGGGAACGGGGCCCGGCTGCTATACTGTTCCTGCAGCTGCGCTGACCAGGTTGGCGAACGCCTTCCTGGCCTTTTCGACGGTACCATCCGCTTTAAAGCCGAACTCAACGGCAAGTGAGTTGAGCTCGTCTCTTCGGCGGGCATATATCCAGCGAACTCCTACACCACGGTTTTTGATATACCTACCTTCTTCGTACTCACCGTCGGATTCCTTAGGAGTACTCATCGTCTTATTTTCCTGGGCGGTTTTTCTTGTTATATCCTTCTATTCCTTTGGTCGTTTCGTCTCGACTCCCCGGGCCCTTTCACAGTGGGTCTTTAGGCCACTTGGATAAATCTCTAGCTAGTCTCGGCGTCCCTGCTCGGGCGCCACTTGTAAGGATGCTTTCTCGGCCGGGGCACAGATCTCAGTCGGATCCAAGAGTCCTTTACAACTAGAGAGTTCCGTTCTACAGGTGAACGGATGATTTTGATGGGGAGTCTGCACAGAAGGTTCTTATTTGCGTCGACGGAAAGGTGGACGCGTAGAATCCTTGTCTTGTGTTTCGCGTCAAGGGCGAAAGATCCACCGGGCTGGACCTTCGGGCGAGGCTGTGCCGGTTGGATACTGGGCGGGCGTTGATGTCCTGGTCTCTCGTCAAGTGCGAAAAATCCACCGTGGCCCCAATCGCTTCCAATTGGAAAAAAGGTCAATTTTCCTTTCAAAAATTCTGGACGCTAAACCGTTTAACCAATCGAATCCGTGTTTTCGCCCAAAAATAGTTTAAGACATTATAAATGTTTAAAAAATGTGACCGCTTAGATTTAAGGCTTTTTTTTTATTTTTAACACCCGTTCTAAAATTACAATTTAGCCAAAAATATCTTCAAACGTCGAAAAATGGCACTTCTAAACTGAGTATACAAAATTCCTTCGGTAAAGTTTTTCCTTAAAGCCTAGTATCCAGGTCGACGAAAACCGTACGCCAGTCATAAGAGAGAGCGAGAGGCAAACAGCTGGCGTTCACTTTTCGTCGGGCCTTTTTTTCACGTCGGTCCACAGATCGACGAAAAAAATACCAGAAAATTCCATAGCGTTGCCAGTCTGCGGAAATGAACTTTGGGTGAACCCTAGCGAAAAAATTAAAAAATTTAATCTTTTGGCGTGCGCTTCTCACTGAACTTTATACGAAGTGGAGGGAAAAACTCAAAAAACTCACAAAAGTCTTTTGCAGGTGTTTACATGTGAGGACAACATAACATTAATACTATCTGGGGTGCCTCTTGTCAGAGCAAAATGTTTTTTAGTTCCAGAATGTACGAAAAAACACAATAAAAGTGCAGCTGTGAACTTTAAATTAGCAAATAATTATCAGTAAATTAAAAAAACAACTGTTAAATTTAAATTGTATTGTTTTTTAATATCTTTGTACAGCGGCAGACTTGTCTTGCCAAGGTATTTGGTAATATCATTTAAAGGCTCTTTCCCGCAAATACGATATTTGAATTTTAACTGCTTGTCAAGAAACCCAGTTGATTGACAGTACGACCGTAGCACGCTTAAATCTGATGAACTCTCAAAATGTTGGACACACTGGAAAGATTAAAGTTTTTACGCTAGCGTAATCGTTTGTCGATCTGGATACTAGGCTTTAAGCTTTAACGATTCATTTGATGGTTTCACCAAAGCTCTAGCTATCTTCTAAACAAAGAAACTAAGCAAAAAGTCGATCTATTAGCGAATTTAGGCGTCTTCATAAGCATCATACGTTTTCTGCCTGCATATTGCTATCTCTCTCTGCATTTTCCTACAAATTGTCAACAAATGATTCCGTCTCCCTCCCTCTCCCACTGCCTTGCATTTCCCTGCGCTTACTTAAATATATAAAATGAGCTTTCATACGGTTTTAATTTCTGTAGACTTTAGTTTATAGTCATTGGTGACCCACCCCCCACCAAAGTGCCCAAAACTCATTCAATTAGAAAATGAAATCCTGTACGCTAAACCGTTAAACCAATCGATACCGTGTTTTCGCTAAAAAAATAGTTAAAAGCATAATAAATGTTTAAAAAATATGACGGCTTCAGTTTTTAACTTTTTACCCTTTTTTTATACCCGATTAAAAAGTAGCCTTCTTATCCAGCATACGCTTGCATATATATATCTCCATCTCTTTTCCTCACCCTGACTCTGCTTTATAATTGTCATTTTTTTCTTCAAAATACCATAACAAAAAATAATTAAAGTTGGTATAACTATATTTTCGCCAACCCATTGCCGAATAGTATATATGTATGCACAACGTTGACGTTGGGGACTTTTTTTATGTATATCGATCATTTAAAGGACTTTTGCTGATTTTAGGGACAGTCCTCAAAATTTTCTGGCATATAGCGTCTATTTCGGGGACATTTTAATATACGCAGTGAAGTACGAATTATTTTGGTCCATTTATTTACTGTTATAAAAAGAGCTCTTTTTGCTGCAAAGATTCAATAAACTGTTGTTATATATTCTCATTTTAAATAATAGTTTTTAATTTTTTTGTTTAATATATATTTATATTGGATATGTGAGTGCTTTATTAAAAAGAACAAAAGAGGAGGAACGCATCCGTTCGTTGTGAAATTACAGGCGAGAGAGACTTATTAGATTTATATCGATATATACATGGAGTTGCTCGCAGGCAACTATCGCAATCGGCTGACAGACGGCGTTGCCAAATAGTTACATATTTCTAACAAATATAATTTCAAAATTTTTTTTAAAAAAATAACCATGACCACCGCCTTTAATCAAAACCCTTGGAAATAGTGGTCAAATTAGCATTTACAGAAAAAAAATATCATTTGAACAATTTTTTCGCAAAAAAAAACCATTACCCCCACCCTTATGACAATGCCCAAATGCGGAGAAAATCATCTGGATTTATCGGTTTTATAATCAAAACCCTTTTTCGGTTTTTTACTCAGAACCCTTGGAAATTGGGGTCGAATGTTGGAATGGCATACCTCATTTACAGAAAAAAATATCATTTGACAAATTTTTTCGAAAAAAAACCATGAGCCCCACCCTTATGACAAAGCCAAAATCCGGATAAAATCACCTCCATTTTTCGGTTTTTTAATCAAAACTCTTGGAAATAGTGGTCGAATGTTGGAATGGCATACCTCGTTGAATTCGTTATAACAAAGTGGCATTTACAGAAAAATTTTTTTGCAAAAAAACCATGACCCCCACCCTTATGACAACGCCAAAGTCCGGATAAAATCAGCCCGATTTCTCGGTTTTTTAATCAAAACCCTGGGATTTAGTGGTCGAAAGTTAGAATGGCATACCTCGTTGAATTAGTTACAAAATTTTCAACAAAGTGTCATTTACAGAAAAAAAATCATTGAAAAAATTTTGTTGGAAAAAAATCATGACCCTTAGGACCAGGCCCAAATCCGGAGAAAATCACCTCGATTTTTCGGTTTTTTAATCAGAATCCTAGGAAATAGTGTTCGAATGTTGGCATGTCACACCTTGTTGAAATCGTTACAAAGTTTCCAACAAAGTGGCATTTACAGAACAAAAATATACTTTGAAACATTTTTTCGAAGAAAAACCATGACAAAGCCAAAATCCTGATAAAATCAGCTCGATTTCTCGGTTTTTTAATCGGCATACCTCGGTGAATTCGTTACAACATTTCCAACACAGAAATAAAATTTCAATAGAAAAAGTTTTTTCGAAAAAAATGATGACCCCTACCCAACAACAACGCCAAAATCCGAAGGAAATCACCTCGATTTTTCGGTTTTTTAATCAAAACCCTGTGAAATAGTGGTCCAATGTTGAAATGGCATACCTCGTTGCATTCGTTGCAAAACTTTCGACAAAGTGGCATTGACAAAAGAAAACAAGAGAGAACGCTATAGTCGGCTGCCCCGACTATCAGATACCCGTTACTCAGTTAAAGGGAGTGCGAGGGAGATGGAGATAGAAACTTTGATCACGCATAACTTTTTAACGAATGGTCCGATTTGAAAAATTTCTTCTACATTTCGATAGGTATTGATAAACACAATAAAACTGCATTTTTACTTTTCCGAAATATTTAAATTTTTAAAATCGAATATAAGCGATTGTGGGCGTCAGAGGGGGCGTGGCACCTTTTTGAAATAAACTTGCGCTGCGTAGGAACTCCTAGAATCTGCATGCAAAATGCGAATCTTCTAGCTTTTATAGTTTCCGAGATCTCAGCGTTCATACGGACAGACAGACAGACAGACAGACGGACAGACAGACGGACAGACGGACAGACGGACAGACGGACAGACGGACATGGCTAGATCGACTCGGCTAGTGATCCTGAACAAGAATATATATACTTTATAGGGTCGGAAACGCTTCCTTCTACCTGTTACATACTTTTGCACGAATACAATATACCCTTTTACTCTACGAGTAACGGGTATAAATATAAAAAAAAATTATATAAATAAAAGTTGCTAGATCTAGCAACTAAATAGCTAAACTGACAGCCCTGGTCACACCTTGTTGAAATCGTTACAAAGTTTCCAACAAAGTGGCATTTACAGAACAAAAATATACTTTGAAACATTTTTTCGAAGAAAAACCATGACAAAGCCAAAATCCTGATAAAATCAGCTCGATTTCTCGGTTTTTTAATCGGCATACCTCGGTGAATTCGTTACAACATTTCCAACACAGAAATAAAATTTCAATAGAAAAAGTTTTTCGAAAAAAATGATGACCCCTACCCAACAACAACGCCAAAATCCGAAGGAAATCACCTCGATTTTTCGGTTTTTTAATCAAAACCCTGTGAAATAGTGGTCCAATGTTGAAATGGCATACCTCGTTGCATTCGTTGCAAAACTTTCGACAAAGTGGCATTGACAAAAGAAAAATATAAAAAAAAATTATATAAATAAAAGTTGCTAGATCTAGCAACTAAATAGCTAAACTGACAGCCCTGGTCACACCTTGTTGAAATCGTTACAAAGTTTCCAACAAAGTGGCATTTACAGAACAAAAATATACTTTGAAACATTTTTTCGAAGAAAAACCATGACAAAGCCAAAATCCTGATAAAATCAGCTCGATTTCTCGGTTTTTTAATCGGCATACCTCGGTGAATTCGTTACAACATTTCCAACACAGAAATAAAATTTCAATAGAAAAAGTTTTTTCGTAAAAAATGATGACCCCTACCCAACAACAACGCCAAAATCCGAAGGAAATCACCTCGATTTTTCGGTTTTTTAATCAAAACCCTGTGAAATAGTGGTCCAATGTTGAAATGGCATACCTCGTTGCATTCGTTACAAAACTTTCGACAAAGTGGCATTGACAAAAGAAAAATATCATTTGAAAAATTTTTTCGACAAAAAAATATGATGAAATGAGGCTAAGGCTAAAGTCAGAAGAACCTGTACGTTCCGTTCCAAGAAGACTTTCATATGAGGAAAAGAAAGAAGTAGATTTTAAAATTGACGAATTATTGAAAAAAGGATTTATAAGAGAAAGCAATTCGCCCTATAGTTCCGCTATTGTGCTTGTTAAGAAGAAATCTAGGGAAAAGCGGATGTGTGTAGATTATAGGCAACTTAATAAGATAACCATTCGTGATGGATACACGCTCCCCCTTATAGATGAGTGTTTAAAGCGATTAGAAGGAAATCAATACTTCACACTTTTAGATTTGAAAGGTGGATACCACCAAGTGAAACTAGCAAAAAGTTCTGTGCAATATACAGCTTTTGTAACACCTTCCGGTCAGTATGAATACACAATAATGCCTTTCGGACTCATAAATGCACCCGCAGTATTTATGAGATTTATTAATTTTATTCTGCAACCTTTAATTCACGAAGGAAATGTAGTAGCTTACGTAGACGATATTGCTATGGGTTCGACAACATTTAAGAGGTTGGAAAGGTATTAAGAATTTTAGCAGCATATCGATTGAAAATTAAAATAAATAAATGCCAGTTCGCTTACAAAAATATTGAATTTTTAGGATACACACTCAGTGGAAAAGGAATAAGTCCTCATAACGAGCATACATCAACTATTAAACATCATCCGATACAAAAGGTTGCCATGGAATGCATAAATGTTTAGGACTATTTTCTTACTTTAGAAGATTTATTCCGGCGTACTCAAAAATAGCGAAGCCATTGCAGGAGCTCACAAAAGCAGGTGTTAAGTATGAACTCAATGAAGATTGTATCAATACTTTTGAATATCTTCGTGAGAAGATATATTATCCTATATTCCTATATTATCTTTGTAGAATCCGAATCGAGAAACGGAATTGCATTGCTACGCAAGTAGCGAGGGGTTTGGTGGAATCTTATTACAAAAACAGGATGATAACAAGTTCCATCCAATAGCTTATTTTTCACAAAGAGCAACAAAACTAGAGGCAAGATATGAAAGCTTTAAATTGGAAACATTAGCTGTGTTTTACTCATTAAGAAATTTTAAAATATACCTAGAAGGAATTCCATTTAACATAGTACTGCATTGTAGTGCAGTATTTTTATGTCTAGGGAAAGGACGCCTTAATTCAAGTATTGTCAGATGGGCTTTAGAATTGGCGAATTATAATTATACACTTAAGCATCGTAGTAGAGAATATATGAATCATGTTGATACATTGATTAGATACCCTTCAGCCTTAAATGAGAATTTTTAATTTGAACCTGTATTGAATATCCAAGAAAGTGACAACAAAGACCAACTAGTTTCAGTAAATGACAGTAACGACATCAATATTCAGCTTCAGATAACGCAAAATAGTGATAATCTTATAGTAAAACTGAAAGAACAATTGTAACTTGTAAACGTCTTCGCCAACCTTCGTTAAGCTAGGCTCTAAGTACTTTGTCGAAATAAAGCATAAGTATTCGTTGAAATTGATTTGAGCCGTCGACACCTTTTTTCGTTTTCGTTTATTTTCGCTATTAATAATTTTAACCATCGCCGTTTTTTCGCATTAAATAAATTAGAAAACTCTCTGATTTTTCAGTTGGAATGGCATACCACGTTGAATTCGTTACTAAATTTCGAACAAACTGTAATTTACAGAAAAAAAATATCATTAAAAAAATTTTTTTAGAAAAAAATCGTGACCCCCACCCTTGGGACAAGGCCCAAGAACAACAGAACATATTTCTAGCTTTCGGTTTTATAATTTTTTTTTTACCTCCGGTGTCCCACAAGGGAGCCATCTGGGTCCGTTACTTTTTACATTATTTATTAACGATCTTCCCTCAATTATAAGTCATTCTCGCGTACTTATGTACGCAGATGATGTTAAGTTGTGCCTGCAGTATAAGGACATTTCCTGCCATTTAGACTTGCAATCAGATCTAGATAATTTTCAAAACTGGTGCCGAGATAATTTACTAAATTTAAACGCATCCAAGTGCAAGCTGATGACTTTTTATCGGGTCAATCCGATATACGCGACTTACACATTAAGTGGCAGCTCTTTGGATAAAATAACTCTTGTAAACGATCTTGGCGTTCTCTTGGACCCTAAACTAAAATTTTCAAACCACATTTCGTCCATGGTTAATAAAGCCAGAGGAATGCTTGGATTTATTAAAAGGTGGTCAAAAGAATTCGATAATCCTTATTTAACTAAAACTTTATTTATTTCGCTAGTCCGTCCGATTCTGGAGTATGGGTCTCCCGTCTGGAGTCCGCAATACGGAATACATATTGGTCGTATTGAATCAGTACAAAAAAACTTTCTTCTTTTTGCTTTTCGGCGCCTAAACTGGAATGCAAATCCTAACTTACCTTCTTATTCTAGTAGACTCCTGTTGATTAATTTACCCTCCCTAGCCAACCGTAGAACGATGCTTGGTACTGTCTTCATTTATAACCTTATACATGGTGATATTGACTCCCCCGACTTGGTAAGTCGGCTAAACTTTTCTGTGCCAAGTAGATTAACTAGAAATTATATTCCCCTAATATTAAATCATTGTAGATCTAACTATGCCTTGCATGAGCCTTTCAGAGTATTGTGTTCTGACTATAATAGATTTTTTCCTATAATCTCAAATCCTGACTCTCTGCCGCTCTTAAAACGATTAATACTAGTTTCATTGGCACAAAATTGATCTTACTGTTACTTTTTTCCCCTATATTTCCTTATCTCGCGTCTATCTTCTCGCGAATCGTGCCGTACGATACACGGCTGCGCCCCTCGGTCGGTTGGGCGGGTAAGTGGACCGTGGGACTCCGCGCGAAAAAAAAAAAAATAAATAATCAAAAACCCTTGGAAATTGTGGTCGAATGTTGGAATGGCATACCGCGATGAATTCGTTACAACATTTCCAACAAAGTGGCATTTAAAGAAAAAATTATCAATTGAAAAAATTTTTAGAAAAAAAAAGTTGGCCCCCTTTATGACAACGTCAAAATCCGAAGAAAACCACTTCGATTTTAAAGCTTTTTTAATAAAAACCATGGTAAATAGTGGTCGAATGTTGGAATGGTATACCTCGTTGAATTGATTAAATAATTTTCAACAAAGTGGCATTTACAGAAACAAAATATCATTTGAAATTTTTTCGAAGAAAAACCATGACCCCCACCCCCATGACCAAGCAAAAATCTGTATAAAATAACCTCGATTTTGTTTTGTCGAAATAATACCATGACAAAGCCAAAATCCGGATAAAATCACCTCGATTTTTCGGTTTTTTAATCAAACCCCTTGGAAATGGTGGTCGAATGTTGGATTGGCATACCACGATGAATTCGTTACAACATATCCAACAAAGTGTCATTAACAGAAAAAAAAAATCATTGAAAAAATTTTGTTGGAAAAAAATCATGACCCCCACCCTTAGGACCAGGCCCAAATCCGGAGAAAATCACCTCGATTTTTCGGTTTTTTAATCAAAATCCTAGGAAATAGTGGTCGAATGTTGGCATGTCACACCTTGTTGAAATCGTTACAAAGTTTCCAACAAAGTGGCATTTACAGAACAGAAATATACTTTGAAACATTTTTTCGAAGAAAAACCATGACAAAGCCAAAACCTGATAAAATCAGCTCGATTTCTCGGTTTTTTAATCGGCATACCTCGGTGAATTCGTTACAACATTTCCAACAAAGTGGCATTAACAGAAATAAAATTTCAATAGAAAAAGTTTTTTCGAAAAAATGATGACCCCTACCCAACAACAACGCCAAAATCCGAAGGAAATCACCTCGATTTTTCGGTTTTTTAATCAAAACCCTGTGAAATAGTGGTCCAAT
The DNA here is from genome assembly GCA_018153305.1 of Drosophila kurseongensis. NCBI lineage: Eukaryota > Metazoa > Arthropoda > Insecta > Diptera > Drosophilidae > Drosophila > Drosophila kurseongensis. The sequence goes on from JAECXX010000120.1 coordinate 4,352,989, forward strand.
GTTGAAATGGCATACCTCGTTGCATTCGTTACAAAACTTTCGACAAACTTTTTTGGACAAAAAAATATGATGAAATGAGGCTAAGGCTAAAGTCAGAAGAACCTGTACGTTCCGTTCCAAGAAGACTTTCATATGAGGAAAAGAAAGAAGTAGATTTTAAAATTGACGAATTATTGAAAAAAGGATTTATAAGAGAACGCAATTCGCCCTATAGTTCCGCTATTGTGCTTGTTAAGAAGAAATCTAGGGAAAAGCGGATGTGTGTAGATTATAGGCAACTTAATAAGATAACCATTCGTGATGGATACACGCTCCTCCTTATAGATGAGTGTTTAAAGCGATTAGAAGGAAATCAATACTTCACACTTTTAGATTTGAAAAGTGGATACCACCAAGTGAAACTAGCAAAAAGTTCTGTGCAATATACAGCTTTTGTAACACCTTCCGGTCAGTATGAATACACAATAATGCCTTTCGGACTCATAAATGCACCCGCAGTATTCATGAGATTTTTTAATTTTATTCTGCAACCTTTAATTCACGAAGGAAATGTAGTAGCTTACATAGACGATATTGCTATAGGTTCGACAACATTTAAGACGGTAGGAAGAGTATTTAGAATTTTAGCAGCATATCGATTGAAAATTAAAATAAATAAATGCCAGTTCGCTTACAAAAGTATTGAATTTTTAGGATACACACTCAGTGGAAAAGGAATAAGTCCGAATAACGAGCATACATCAACTATTAAACATCATCCGATACAAAAGGTTGCCATGGAATGCATAAATGTTTAGGACTATTTTCTTACTTTAGAAGATTTATTCCGGCGTACTCAAAAATAGCGAAGCCATTGCAGGAGCTCACAAAAGCAGGTGTTAAGTATGAACTCAATGAAGATTGTATCAATACTTTTGAATATCTTCGTGAGAAGATATATTATCCTATATTCCTATATTATCTTTGTAGAATCCGAATCGAGAAACGGAATTGTATTGCGACGCAAGTAGCGAGGGGTTTGGTGGAATCTTATTACAAAACAAGAGAGAACGCTATAGTCGAGTGCCTCGACTATTAGATACCTGTTACTCAGCTAAACAACTTAATATAAATATGCCTTCTTGTATGTTTTTCGCCGCTCGAATTAGCACCTTGGCCAGCTGTTCCAAAGTCATCCGTTAGATGGCGCTATTGTAGGCGCTAGCCAGGCTTAAGCCTTTAATGGGTTTTCGGACGTTAGAGTGGGCGTGGCAAATTTATTAGGCCAATCGATAGATATTGACGAAACAAATACATATCAATTAAAATTTTCATAATAGCATCAATACTGTGGCCACAGCTTGTGGCTTGTGGGCGTCAGAGGGGGCGTGTCACCATTATGAAACAAACTTGCGCTGCGTAGGAACTCCTAAAATCTACATGCAAAATGCCAATCTTCTAGCTTTTATAGTTTCCGAGATCTCAGCGTTCATACGGACAGACAGACAGACGGACAGACGGACATGGCTAGATCGACTCGACTAGTGATCCTGAACAAGAATATATACACTTTATAGGGTCGGAAACGCTTCCTTCTACCTGTTACATACTTTTGCACGAATACAAAATACCCTCTTACTCTACGAGTAACGGGTATAAACAGGATGATAACAAGTTCCATCCAATAGCTTATTTTTCACAAAGAGCAACAAAACTAGAGGCAAGATATGAAAGCTTTAAATTGGAAACATTAGCTGTGTTTTACTCATTACGAAATTTTAAAATATACCTAAAATATCCTAGAAAAACTGACTGGCGAAATATTAAAATAAATGAGGAGGATGATGACGAAATCAACAACATAAACCCCGGCAAAACATGTTTTTTATTAACCTTCAGAAGACATCAAATGTTGCAGAGGCACTTAAAATAACGCAAATAGGGAGACACCGAGTAACTGTGATGAAGGCAAGAGCTAATAACGAGCGTACAGTGCTTCAGATGCCATAGATTTCGGACTACTGCCGTAAAGCTCCAGTTTGCGGCAAATGCTCTGGTGTCCATACCACGGGTTCTAAAGAATGTGAGCTAATATGTGCTAATTGTGGCGAAGACCACATTTCCAGCTTTAAGGGCTGTCCTGTCCGAATTAACCTGACAAAAAAGCTCAAGCCAGACGCAAGATTGCCAAGAGACGGATTGCCGAATAGCAACAGACATAATTCTGCCCCTTATCAAGTAGACAAAGCACAATTTATCTCGATTGCTACTGTGAAAAACGGCTTCTCCTACGCTGATATGGTAAGGCCAAAAGAAGGAAAACAAGTCAATGGGCACACAACCCAGGATAGGTTGCGATCCGTCGATCATTCCCAAAACCACAATGTCAATGTCATTAATAAAATGAATATGCTGCAGAATGCAATCCACGACCTAATTACAAGAATGGACAAACTAATGCAGGAAACGATGGAAACAAATAAATTCTTTCGAGACCTGGTACATAAACTAATCTCAAAATGATTCCATCCTTTTTTAAAATCGGATTATGGAACGCACGAGGACTGGTCAGAAACAATGAAGAACTCGGACTTTTCATCAGTGCGAATTCAATTGATATCATGTTAATTACAGAGACCCACATGCGCCCTGGCCTAAAAGTCTATTTACCCGGGTATGACCAATACTACGCTAATCTCCGAGTGGTACTGCCAAGGGTGGCTCTGCAGTTTTGATTCGTTCAGTCATTGTCCATTCCCAGAATGAACCTACCTTCAGCGCTAGCATACAAACTGCCAGTGTAAGTGTGTCTACTAATGGTGAATGCTTCAAAATCTCTTCGTATATATACCTCCAAATGAGCCATGGAGTAAAGCTGATTTTGACCATCTATTGTTATCCTTTGGCAACAAGTTCATCACAGGTGGTGATTTTAATGCAAAGCATCCATGGTGGGAAACTTTGGGTCATGCTCTCGAGGGAAGCACTTGCAAGAGGCCATTTCCAGCAGTAATTGCCAAGTTCTTGCTACGGGGGAGCCAACGTTTTATTCCTATAACACTCGACTTACACCCTCTGCTCTAGACTTTTTTGTTGTGAACGGGATTGATCTAAATAAGCTATCTGTTGAAATCAAATATGAGCTCTCCTCGGATCACTTACCAGTTATAGCTACATTGTACAAAGCACCGCAATTTATACCGAATAGGCAAGTTATACTCTCACATGCATCCAATGTTGATATTTTTAAATTTGAACAAGATAGAAAAATAAACCTCAACTTGGAAATAAACAGTCCAGAAGATATAGAAGATGCGATATCACTGTTCATGAATAATATAATGCTGGCTGCATCATCTGCCAAACCTACGTCCCAGAATTCAGCCAACCAACACCGACGATCTGGCCTTTCGCAAAGTGCTGACGCGCTTTTACGCTTGAAGAGAAGAGTCAGAAAAGAATATGTAAGAACAGGTGTCATGCGTATTCACCAGATGTATAAAAGGTTGTCAAACAGACTTCACAAGGTTCTTGAAAAAATAAAACAAGGCAAAATAGATGACATTCTGGAGAGCGCTGAGCCGAAAGCATCTTTTAACTATTCGCTCTGGAAACTCACTAGCCGTTTTAAAAGAATTTCAATTCCAAAAGGCCCCATAAAAAACCGAGCAGGCGGCTGGTGCTATTCTAGTCAGGAGAAGGCGGAAGTTTTTGCGAATAGCCTTGAAGAACGATTTAAGCCTTTTAATTTTTCCTCAGAGTTCATAAGAAAACTTGTTGAAGATCAATTAGAAATGCCGTTTCAAATGGCCCTTCCTGCGAACCCGGTGACATTGCAAGAGGTTGTTAATCAAATTAAAAAGCTTCAAAGAAAAAAATCTCATGGTGAAGATCTCTTGGATAACCGGACACTTAAACTCCTCCCCAAAAGAGCTCTACTTTTTATTGTGCTGCTGTTAAATAGCATTTTTAGGATAGGCCACTTTCCTATGATTTGGAAGACAGCACTCATCACAATGGTTCCAAAGCCAGGTAAACAGCATACCGAAGTAGATGGATATAGGCCAATCAGCCTTATCTCAGCACTGGGCAAGATGTTGGAAAGGGTGATTCTGAACAGAATTCTGCAGCTAAATTCTGTGTCTAGCAGAATTCCAAATTGGCAATTTGGTTTTAGGCCAAAACACGGCACGCCGGAACAGCTACATCGTGTTGTGAATATCGCCCTAGAAGCAATGGAACGCAAAATGTACACAGCTTCTGTTTTCGTGGATATTCAGCAAGCTTTCGACAGGGTGTGGCATGATGGTCTGCTGTTTAAACTGAGGAGTATTCTAACACCTCAGCTCTACCAGCTAGTTAGCAGTTTCCTAAAAGGTAGATGCTTCAGAATTGTCGTAGATGGAGCAAAATCATTTGAACGCCAAATTTGTGCAGGAGTTCCGCAAGGCAGCGTCCTTGGCCCTACTTTGTATACGTTATATACTGCTGACATGCCCAGTCTAGCGTAATAACTGGAATAGAAGATCACGACGTACTGATTGCCACTTACGCCGACGATACGGCGATAATGACCAGAAGCGTAGACGTAAAGTTAGCTATGGAATCCTTACAGCAATATGTATGTAGCTTTGAGGGCTGGACGCAGAAGTGGAACATAGGCATAAATAGCAGCAAATGCGCGAGTGTCACCTTTACAACTAGACCCTTATCCTACGAAGGCATCAATATGCTGGGCTCCACTTTGGCGCACATGACCTCACACAAGTATCTAGGCGTATTACTGGACAGAAGCCTGAACTTTCAAGCCCATACGACTATGGTTAAGAAATCGGTTTTGGCGAAGGCTGGTAAGATGGCTTGGCAGCTTGCTCCCAAAAATAAACTGTCATTAAGCCCAATATGGAAGTATGCATTCCAAATATACGGTGTTGCAGCCAAAAGCAACATCAATAAAATCAGAATTGCCCAAACTAAAATTTTAAGAAAAATATGCGATGCTCCCTGGTACATGAGGAATAGGGACATTGAACGGGACCTACGGGTTCCCAAGGTAGGCGATGACCTTCAAACAAATGCAGCCAGCTATGTTCGACGCCTAACAAGTCACCCGAATGGGCTTGTCAGGCATCTCAGGATACAACCCAGAAAGAGAAGACTTAAAAGGTACTACCCAACGGATCTCCCTTCCAGGATTATATAAAAACAAAAATAAATATTTAAAATAAAACAAAACCTGTATGTAACTATAATAAGATATAATGTAACTCTTAAGGACTAAATTTTGTTTCCCCCCAATATATAATTAGATTAAGCTGCCCCATAGGTAGCAGAAAACTAGTTTAAGACACATAACCCATTTAACAAATTAAAAAAAAAAAAAAATCAGCTGAAATGGAATTTCATATAATTAGGAGAGTTCATGAAAATTTATGTCATTTAGGTACTGAAAAATGTTTGAAGGAAATAATGAGGCATTATTGGTTTCCGAACATGAAATCCAAAATAGAGGCATTTATTGGAAATTGTTTGAATTGTAACCCTACATAATATACCCAAGCGACCAATTCCTTTTGATACATTACATGTAGAGCATTTTGGACCATTGCCCTTAGTTATATCGAAAAAGAAACATTTGTTAGTAATTATTGACGGATTTACCAAATTTCCTGTAAATTCAACGAGTACGAAAGAAGTCAATATGTGTTTTTCAATCATTTTCAGTAGACCACTTCGAATCGTAAGTGATAGGGTACGTGTTTTACTTATTAGAGTTTGCCAACTTTTTATTAGAAAATAATAATGAACACGTTAAAGTAGCAACTGCGTCACCTCAAGCGAACGGTCAGGTGGAAAGAGTAATAGAACAGTGAAAGCAATGTTGGCTAAGATAACTGAACCAATAAAGCACGAGGATTGGAGCAAACTACTGGTTAAGGCCGAATATGCCATTAATAATTCAGTGCAAGGAATTACCATCAGTATTATTATTTGGAGTTCAGCAGAGAGGGTGTAATATTGACGCATTGACAAAATATTTAGATGATAGAAATTATAGACCACAGTGCGATTTAGGAAATGTCCGTAAGAACTTTAAATTGGTAGCCCTCCAAGTACGGCTTCAGCTTCCTGATTTCCCACACGATTGCCAAGCACTCTTTTTCTGTTGTGGAGTAATTTTTCTCCGCGCCGTTTAGTGTCCGGCTTGAGTATGAAATGACCCTTTCGCCGTCCTCTGTCTCTTGAGTCAGGATTGCACCTAATCCATAGTCGCCTACGTCCGTCTGAAGGATGAACTTTTTCTCGAAATCTGGGCACGCCAGCACTGGATCGGCTACTAGTCGTGCCTTTACCTCTTCGAAAGCCTGTTGGTGTTCCGGCGTCCATATCCACTTTGTGCCTTTGCTTAGAAGATCATTAAGTGGTTTTACTATACGCGCAAAATCTGTCACAAATCGTCGGTACCATGAAGCTACGCCTAGTTATTGTCGTAGTTCGCGTACTGTCGACGGTGGCTCTAGTTCGGCTATGGCCGCTACCTTCTCGGGATCTGTGCCTATCCCTTCGCTAGTAACGCGGTGTCCTAGGTAAAGCAGCTCTTGCTTGAAGAATTTGCATTTATCGGGGTTTATTCTTAAGTTGGCTTCCTTGAGGCGCCTAAACACTTCCTTTAGGTTCTCCACGTGTTCTTTCAGCGTGCGTCCGATCACAATGATGACATCTTGGTATGCAAACGCGTATGGTGACATCTCCGGGCCGATTACCTGATCCAGAGCCCTTTGGAGCCGGGTACTGTAAGCGCCGTATATTGCCCACTATTTACCTCCAAAGGGACTTGCCAATATCCGTCTTTCAAGTCTAGACTGCTTATGTATTTTGCCTCTCTGAGTTGGTCCAGGATATAATTAATCCGTGGCATCGGGTAGGCATCTTTTATGAACATCTCGTTTATTTGTCTGAAATCAACGCATAGCCTCCACTTACCCGTCTTCTTTTTCACCATTACGATGGGCGAGCTGTATGGACTTCTTGAATGTTCTATGAAGCCCATTTGTAACAGCTCGTCCACTTTTGCGTTGATCTCTCCTTGGACTCTTGGGTTCTTAGGAATACCTCTGTTTGATTGGCTTGTCGTCTTTCATGGTGATTTGGTGCTCGGCCACTGTAGATGTTCCTGATATGGTGCTGAAATCTGCTAACTGTTTGTCGAGGAATTTCTCAGTGTCCTCTTCATCACATAAGTGTGAATCTACAGCCACCGACAGCCTTTCTTCCAGACATCCATTGTGCCGTTTTCTTGCCGGTATTCGCAATTGATGCACATTTATTTCCGTCCCGACTCCCGTGAGGAAATTCCATCCCAGCACTAGTTCATTCACTACTCCTGGAAGTATTAGCAGATTCATCTCCAATTGTTTGTTTCCAAATTCCACTGTGATCTCGAGCTGTGAGCTTATTCTGATGCATCTGCCGTCTGCCAACCTAACTTGCCGTCTTGTCCTCGTGATCCTACCTTTGTCAGCCAGTCTATCCGCTAGCTCCTTGTTGATGAAACTTGACGTTGCTCCCGTGTCAATTGTGGCCTTGTATGCGACACCTCCAATTTCAACGTACGTGGATAACTGCTGCTCTTCCTCGATCAAATTGCCAGTTAGTTTGGAGAGGAGACACTTTGCGACCCCTGTGCGCCTCTCTGCGACTGGGATCGCTGCCCATTTCCCGCTTTTTGGCAGCACTCTACGCTCCTGATGCCAATTTTTCCGCACACTCTGCAGAACAGTAGTCTTTGGTTTCTGCATCCTCGTGCCCAGTGTTCGTGTCCTCCGGCGACATGCCTCATGTGGGTTCATTATGTGGGACTGTGCATTGGTGGCTCTTGGCATTGGGTTGCGTGCCACCTGAGTGGTGTTTGGTGGCCTCCATAATGTGTTCATTTGGCTGCCTTTGTTGTGCTACATTGGCCGGTGTCCATTGGCCATAGGACGGTGTTTGGTTTACCCTGCTGTCTTCACATCTCCTGCATGTAGTTTGTGGTGGTGCTGCAGTTTTGTTTCGTGAGAACTTGTGTTCGTGAACGAACTCTTCTCGCTCTTTGTCCAGTTCTTCGTACTCGTCAGCCAGGATCATTAATGTGTCCAGATCATCCACTTTGTACGTTCTTAATGAAATTCTCAGGTCTGGTGTGCAGTTGGACTTGATTATTTCTAGGGTCTCCTTTGGCGAGTACCCGAGTGGCCTCATCAAAGTCTGCACGCCACCATGTAATCTTTGAACGGTTCCCTGAAACCCTGTTTCCGCTGTTTCTCCTCGTCTGCCAACTTCGAGAAGAACCCTCTCGGCAGAAAGTATGTCTGGAAACTTTCGCTGAAATCTCCCCATGTTCTCCAATGTTTATTGTTTGAAATAAACCATTTCAGTGCTTTGCCTTGCAATAGCTCTGGCATTGCACGTAGGATCATGTTTAGGTTCAGACCGTACGTGTTTGCGGACCACTCCACCTGTTCTAGGAATTCCAGTGGCTTCTCTGTGCCATCGAATTTGAACGACCATTCTCTCACTTGCTTTGCGACCTTGGCGTAATCTGGTGTGCTAGGTCTTTGCTGCCCTGATTTTCTTTCTTGGCTTGTGTTTCGACTCCCGCCAGCTTCCTTCACGCTGTCCACTCCAAGACTAGCTATGAGCTCCTCGGCGTCAGGGTTCAGCAATTTGACTGTTGGGCCTGGCTTATTGTCGTATTTCTCTTCCAGCTCAGCCCAGATCTCAGCTATTCCTGGGTCATTCTGTTTCCTTGTTAGGTACTCTGAGAGGGTTTTCCTCATGTCATCCGTTCTTCCGTCCAAAGTGATGCCTAACTTGGCTCCTATTTTTGCGAAATCCTCTTTCTTGAGGAGATATATCTATCCTTTCCCCATTTCTGTTTATTTGCTGATTCTCACCGACCGGACAATCACGTTTTGGGCGCCAGATGTAACGATCTTATTTTCAAGGTCTGCTCACTACGAGTATCGTGCGGCTAGCTCAGAAGATGTGTGTTGTTCGTCCCATCAAATTTATATAAACGTGACCGCCCGAGTGAGAAAGCACAGAATGTTAGGATGTTTATGCTAGGATCTTTATTCGCCGACTTGTCCCTCGGCCTGGGACTAATGGTGACAGATGGTTATCTCAACGCCTTCCCTGAAGAATTGTGGCTGCTCCACCGTCGCTCTCCGCTGCCTCGTTGCTCGCTGCTCCGGAACGCCTCCGTTGTCTTTGGCCTCAGGGCTCAGAGGGTCTAGGGATGCGTCACCGTTCCCAGATCAGGGTGAACAGGCACTGGGCTCTCAAAGCGTACGCCTTTCGCAGCCACAGCCTGGATCTGTCCCGGCCGGTCACACAAGACGCCTACACAGTTTCTACCTGACGGTTCAGGCATACGCCGGAAGGCCGCCAATGCAGTCCCTGTGGCAGGACGCTAGGTTCAAGAAGAACGCTTCCGCCCTTGCCTCTTAGCCGTGGACTGGATACGTTGTAGTATGGCTTGGTTGCTGCTGGGCCTGCGATGACTGCTCGTCGTTTCTTCTGTCCTCGATGTCCTTGCTCTGCTCACGGCGCGATGTCCTGGCTCCAGTATCGGCGTGCTCTTGTGAGGACTAGGACTCTGGCGGTGAACTGCTGTGCTCTCGACGCATACGCCTCTTGAGACACCCGTGGTTCGGAAGCGCGTCCTTCTTGGCTAGTCGCACCAGGGCCTGCACAATTTTCGCCTGACGGTTCAGGCATACGCCGGAATTCGTCGAGGCAATTGTTTTCGCACGGCAGCTGGTTCTAAACAACTTCCCTTCCGAGCCCACGGTTTCTTGTCGAAGGACTCTTTTGTTCAACTCTGCCGGACTCGCCGAGCAATACGTCAAGCTCAAATCGCGACAGGAATTGGAACAAAGCGTCTGGACTTAGCCGCGTGATGCCTTAAGGACCTCAGCTACCTGTTTCTCAGCTCGGAGACTTCAACTCTAAGTCCCAAACGTCTTGATGTAGCGATCTTGCTCTTTGTTGACTCGGCGCGGCTCTGCTTCCTCCTGGTGTTTTACTTGACTTGTGTGATTTGCTGCTTGTATACTGATCTTGCTGGATTGACTCCTTGTGATCGACTGATCCCGCTTCCTGCGCTCGGCCTGCTTATATAAGCCGGCGTATCCCGTTAATTCTCGGCTTCTCTATTTTCGTCTTTGCGCATGGCACTATACCAGGGTGCAAAGTCCGCCGCGTTTTACCGTTACTCCTTCTCTCCAAACTCTCTCTCTCTCATCGTTCTCTCCAGCTCTATCCAGCCGTATTCTCCAAACTCTCTTCTCGTTTCTCTCCAAACTCTCTCCGGCTGTATTCTCCAAACTCTCTCCAGCTGTACTCTCCAAACTATCTCCAGCTGTATTCTCCAAACTCTCATTTATTTGTAAGGAGTTATTTAACTCCTCACAGCTTTTATTTCGCAATTGCAATGAATAAAGGGGAAGGGGGCACTGGCTGCTGCCATCACAATGGGTACCTTTGCTTACGTGAAATCTGATGCACAGTTCGGTGTTGTGCGGATCGACGCGTTTATCACGTGCGGGTGTGCCGGTCGAGATGTACAGGAGAGGAGTTCGGTGCACTGGTCGGCGTTGCGCGGATCACGTGTTTGTATTCGTCGTAGTGTACCGGAGGGAGGCTCGAGCACACGTCCACTCTTGTCGAAAAGTCAAATCGAAAGAGGCCGAGCGTAGGAATCAGAGAGCGAACTTCCGTCGAGCGTCGCGTTCGCTGAACCAGCTCCCCACTATCGATTGTGCTATCAAGCGCGGGCTCAAAAATTAATACTAGTTTAATTAGGTTTTTTTTCCTTAATTTCTATTATTTCAATTTATAACACGGGACTTCATGTGCAGATGGCTTGCCAGACTGCGGCCGAGACTTGGCCGTCCGCAGTATTGCACGTCCATCCTGCCGGAATTGGATAGCGCTCGTCACCGGAGGGTGAGCTGTTTTCGGGTGCTAGTCGACCCTCGTCTGGAACTGTCGCCTCGGACTGCAAGTTGGCGACCTCGCCCTAGTCCCACCCGGATGGCGACTCCCACCATAGGTTCTCACCAAATCGTCTTTGACTTTCAAAGTGAACGGTCGTGTTTTTTTCTGCGCTTCGAATTTTGTATTTTGTTTTCGTTTATTCCCATCGGTGGGTTTTATCAAAACAATTTTAATTTTCTTCCGTGTTACTTAAACATAAATTTAAACTCCGTTCGCTTCGCGAGAGCACTTTGTATTTAATACTAATAAATTGTTTTAGTTTTCGTAATTCTTATCTGTGTTTTCTTTTCTTTTATCCCCACCGTTTCTCTTTTGTGCATGCACATTAACTTATTTACGCTCCCGCTCTCTTGCTCTCTTTTCTTTGAAAGTTCTAAGCGTTCAGTTTCTGCGCTCTTGCGGTACTTATAACTGCTCGCTTATAAATTTCAATTCGCTTTCTTGGTACAGTGGTCCCAATAAATAAAATGAATAATAAAAATTTAGTCTGCTTCTGCAAGAAATGCAGCCTCGTAATCAGGGCTGACCAGTCTAACATGACTTGCTGGCTGTGTGAAAATATGGTGCACACCAAGTGCGCCGGTTTTACTGGCCGGACAAGTGATGACCTTTCAAAGGGGCCCAATTTGCAGTTTTGTTGTGACGCTTGTGTCGAGGTTGCGAACGAGATGAAATCGTTCATGCGCCAAACTAAAGGCGGCCTGATGGGGCTGATTAGCTGTTTCGGTGTTGCTAGAGATAGTTTTCGCCGAGCTGATGATCTCCTCTCTGCGCTGGACTCGCAGTTTAATAGTCGTAAGCTATTAGAAGAGTCCCCTAAGCGCAAAAAGGCAGCTGGTGGTAAGGAGCAAAAGGGGAACACCCCGCAACCGAAATCAAAAGAACAACAGAGCATTCCGGCGGATCAGCAGCCGATTTCAGCAAACCCTCAAATGTTGCTAAGATCGGCAGCTAAAAAAGATTCGGTATCCGAACAATCCGTTACAGAATGCATGCAACCAGGGACTTCTAAGAATTCCGACTTGTCCGTAGTGGTTTCACAATTAGTGGATCCACCTATCTCTCAGAATGTAGCATCACCACCACAAGGGACTACTGAGTCCGGACAACCGGCTCAAGTTGGTTTGGCAGAGGCAATGTCTGCTCCACCAAAATCCCTTTCAGTGGTTCCACTCAAGAAACAAATTTTCGTTTCTCGGCTTTCCCCTGATCAAACATCTTCTGATGTATTGTCTTATATACAAGACAAAACTAAAGCCGATTGTAATAGTGTAAAGGTGGAAAAGTTTAAGTTTTCTTATGCTAGAGACATTTCATCTTTCAAGATAACTGTCCCCAACGAGCTTTTTGAAGCCATATGCTCGGGCGACTTTTGGCCGGATAATATGGTTGTAAAAGAGTTCGAGGCAAAGATAAAGAAGAAGGGGCCCGTGGGAGTAAAACTTCCTAGTCGAGGCCAAACCAGTGTACCAATTTCAAAAAACTAACTTCTAACCTCCTTCTTTCCTATCAGAATGCAAGAGGTTTGCGTAGCAAACTTACTAAATTGTATTCCGATAGCCTTTCCTTTGCATCTCATATTATTGTGTTCACAGAAACCTGGTTAAAGCCGGAGATCTTTAACTCCGAAGTTTTTCCAGGTAAGTACACAATATATAGGTATGACCGTCCCTCTAGACGGGGAGGTGGAGTCTTAATTGGAGTTGATTCAAACCTCCCGTCTGAGGAGTTATTTTTTGATGATTTCAATACCATTGAATTTATTTGTGTAAAGTTATCGCTTCCTGGTAACTTTATATACATAACTTGCTCATATATTCCGCCGTTGTCTGAACTTCCTGATTATTTAAATCACCTATCCGTTATTAAGTCCGTTGCAAATAAGCTTTCCGATAGGGATCAGTTGATAGTTCTAGGTGATTTTAATATACCTGGAGTTACTTGGTCCACTGAGGATGGATCGAATGTCTTACTACCTATAGCACAGCATGATTTTATTGATGGCCTGCTTGATATATCTCTATCTCAAGTAAACCATGTTCGAAATTCATTAGGTCGCCTACTTGATTTGTGTTTTGTATCAAATCCTGAAGGTGTGTTTCTGTCCAGAGTAGCACCACTCACGCAACCTGAAGATCCATATCACCCAACATTCGAACTTTCATTTGATACGGGTAGAGTTATAGAAGAAAAATCAGAAAAATCCAAACGAATACATTGTTTTCGCAAGGCAGACTTTCTGAGGCTAAATAATTTTATTTCTGGCTTTAATTGGTCTGATCTTTACCTATGCATTAATATGTCCGATGCAGTTAATGTTTTTTACACTGCATAAACTCATTTTTTAATTCCTGTGTTCCGTGGTACTATCCGTCAACTTCCAATAAATCACCTTGGTTTAGCAAAGAGTTGACACACTTAAGAAATGTAAAGTCCAGACTTTTTAGGAAATATAAAAATACCGGTTCTCAATCTGTTTTTACTAGATATTTAAGTGCTCGGTCAAGATTTACCGTGCTTAATGCTCAGTGTTATAACAGTTACTTAAACCGTTGTAAGGTCCAGTTCTCTCAGGACCCGAAACAGTTTTATAATTTTGTTAACACCAAGCGTAAATCTAATTCTTTTCCTTCCTCGCTGTCGTTCGAAAACATGACGGCAACCACAGATCAGGCAATAGCCGATTTAATTGCCCAATTTTTTCAAACGACTTACTCTACTTTAGATTATTCATCACAGCCTTATTCTTACACCATATCCAAGTCAAACCTCATATTCTGTCCCACTTTAACAGAAAGCTCCCTTCTTTTGGATCTTCTTCGTATTAAGCCTGTTTATTCGCCAGGGCCCGATGGTATTCCTGGGTGCGTGCTTAGGTATTGCGCTAAGGCCCTGTGCAAAGCTCTTCACAAGTTGTTTACCTTATCTCTAGAAACCTCCCAATTCCCAAATATTTGGAAGGAATCATTTGTTATTCCTCTTTTCAAAAAGGTAACAAGTTAGAAGCCAGTAACTACAGAGGTATTTCTAAGTTGTCAGCTATTCCTAAGCTTTTTGAAAAAATCATTACTCCTCATTTGCAGCACCTTTGTAGATCAATCATTTCTCCGTGTCAACACGGATTTATTAAACGTAGATCCAGATCACAAACCTTCTAGAGCTCACTTCATTTGTGATAAAAGGCTTCAATAGTAGTTTTCAAACAGACGTCATTTACACTGACTTTAGTAAAGCATTTGACTCTGTAAATCACTTACTTCTCATTCAAAAACTTGACCTTTTAGGTTTTCCAGTTGATCTGCTTTAATGGATTTCAAGTTATCTGAATGGCAGGTCACAAAGGGTCCTTTTTAAAAATTCAATTTCTGAAATTCTCCGTGTTACCTCCGGTGTCCCACAAGGGAGCCATCTGGGTCCGTTACTTTTTACATTATTTATTAATGATCTTCCCTCAATTATAAGTCATTCTCGCGTACTTATGTACGCAGATGATGTTAAGTTGTGCCTGCAGTATAAGGACATTTCCTGCCATTTAGACTTGCAATCCGATCTGGATAATTTTCAAAACTGGTGCCGAGATAATTTACTAAATTTAAACGGTTCCAAGTGCAAGCTGATGACTTTTTATCGGGCCAATCCGATATACGCGACTTACACGTTAAGTGGCAGCTCTTTGGATAGAATAACTCTTGTAAACGATCTAGGCGTTCTCTTGGACCCCAAACTAAAATTTTCTAATCACATTTCGTCCATGGTTAATAAAGCCAGAGGAGTGCTTGGATTTATTAAAAGGTGGTCAAAAGAATTCGATGATCCTTATTAGACTAAAACTTTATTTATTTCGCTAGTCCGTCCGATTCTGGAATATGGGTCTCCCGTCTGGAGTCCACAATACGGAATACATATTGGTCGTATTGAATCTGTACAAAAAAACTTCCTTCTTTTTGCTTTACGGCGCCTAAACTGGGATGCAAATCTTATCTTACCTTCTTATTCTAGTAAACTTCTTTTGATTAATTTGCCATCCCTAGCCAACCGTAGAACGATGCTTGGTACTATCTTTATTTATAACCTTATACATGGTGATATTGACTGCCCCGACTTGTTAAGTCGGCTAAACTTTTCTGTGCCAAGTAGATTAACTAGAAATTATATTCCCCTAACTTTAAATCATTGTAGATCTAACTATGCCTTGCATGAGCCTTTCAGAGTATTATGTTCTGACTATAATAGACTTTTTCCTGTAATATCAAATCTTGACTCTCTGCCGCTCCTAAAAAGATTAATACTTGCTTCATTGGCACAAGATTGATCTAACTATTACTTTTTTCCCCGGACCTTTACCTTTATTTTCCTATCTCGCGTCTATCCTATCGCGAATCGTGCCGTACGATACACGGCTGCGCCCCTCGGTCGGTTGGGCGGGTAAGTGGGCCGTGGAACTCCGCGCGAAAAAAAAAAAAAAAAAAAAAATTTCCGGGGAGGTTTGCCCCAAGAGGAGGTTGAGGGTCGTGGGTGACATCTCCATCGAGGTGTCCGATGAGCTGGATGTTGGTGTTGTTGGTACGGGTGTGGGCTCCTTCCGTCTAAAACGCTGCTCGGTGTTCTCCTCGTCGTCGCTGGCTTCCGACTCCCACTCCATCGCCTTGCCCTTGGGGTTGCGCATGGGATAGGGCTCATCCTGCGTGGTGAATGTCCCGAGGGAGAGTGTTGTGGATGGCATCGGTGGCATATCTTCATCCTGCGCGCAGGTGAGGTCGACGGGGCGTTCCATCTGGACTCCTAGGTCCTCGGCTGCCTCGGTTTCGTCGGGCCCCATGATGTACAGGCGTACAGGCTCATTGAGTACGCATCCTCGCTCCCGTTGTCTCTGGCGTCCTCGACATAGGGCGCCTGTTCTCCGCGTCCTTCCTCGTCGTCGCTGGCGTCTTCGTCGTAGGGTGTCGGGTGCTCCCGGTCGTCGTCGCTGCGCCCGCAGGGGTTGTATTCCCGGCTGCTCATCGATGACCCGGCTGGACTCGGGTGGTATCGATGCGGCTCCGGGTAGATGCGACGTCCGGCCGCGTCCGTATTATGGGGAGAGACTCCTCCGGCTCGAGCGTGTGTCGACGTCGGCTCGTCCTCTGAGCTGCTGTATGGTGCTGCCCGGCGGGGTGGTGTCCTAGCGCTGGACCCTGGAAAGGGTGAGGTCGCTCTTCCAGAGCCTCTTGGCTGGCGCCTACCCGTCGGGCATGACCGGGTGGATCTCTTGGCATACGCCGTTCCCAGACGTAGCCGAGGATCCCGTGTGGTCGTCCACTGGCGGTTACCCGGGGAACGGGGTTCGGACTCCTCATCGCTGCCGTCGGACGACAGTATTATCGTCTCCATGCCCTGTTCGATCTGTGGGCTAAATGGGCAGCAGCGAAGGAATCTCAGAATCTTAAGGTCTTAATGGTTAACAACGAATTTAAATTTAGCGGGGACACAAAGGAAGATTGAGGTACTAATGATCACCCCCCGTTGCTAGTGTCGGTCGGTTGACCTCTTTGGGACTGTCCGGGTTGGTCGCCGGTGTCCTCCTTGGTGCTTTCGCTGTCTTTATCATCGGTGTTACCTGTGGAAGAAGAATGGAACGCTTTAAAGTCTCCTAGGTATTGCGCTAACGCCCTGTGCAAACCTCTTCACAAGTTGTTTACCTTATCTCTAGAAACTTCCCAATTCCCAAATATTTGGAAGGAATCATTTGTTATTCCTCTTTTCAAAAAAGGTAACAAGTTAGAAGCCAGTAACTACAGAGGTATTTCTAAGTTGTCAGCTATTTCTAAGCTTTTGAAAAAATCATTACTCCTCATTTGCAGCACCTTTGTAGATCAATCATTTCTCCGTGTCAACACGGATTTATTAAACGTAGATCCAGATCACAAACCTTCTAGAGCTCACTTCATTTGTGATAAAAGGCTTCAATAGTAGTTTTCAAACAGACGTCATTTACACTGACTTTAGTAAAGCATTTGACTCTGTAAATCACTTACTTCTCATTCAAAAACTTGACCTTTTAGGTTTTCCAGTTGATCTGCTTAAATGGATTTCAAGTTATCTGAATGGCAGGTCACAAAGGGTCCTTTTTAAAAATTCAATTTCTGAAATTCTCCGTGTTACCTCCGGTGTCCCACAAGGGAGCCATCTGGGTCCGTTACTTTTTACATTATTTATTATGATCTTTCCTCAATTATAAGTCATTCTCGCGTACTTATGTACGCAGATGATGTTAAGTTGTGCCTGCAGTATAAGGACATTTCCTGCCATTTAGACTTGCAATCCGATCTAGATAATTTTCAAAACTGGTGCCGAGATAATTTACTAAATTTAAACGGTTCCAAGTGCAAGCTGATGACTTTTTATCGGGCCAATCCGATATACGCGACTTACACGTTAAGTGGCAGCTCTTTGGATAGAATAACTCTTGTAAACGATCTAGGCGTTCTCTTGGACCCCAAACTAAAATTTTCTAATCACATTTCGTCCATGGTTAATAAAGCCAGAGGAGTGCTTGGATTTATTAAAAGGTGGTCAAAAGAATTCGATGATCCTTATTAGACTAAAACTTTATTTATTTCGCTAGTCCGTCCGATTCTGGAGTATGGGTCTCCCGTCTGGAGTCCACAATACGGAATACATATTGGTCGTATTGAATCTGTACAAAAAAACTTCCTTCTTTTTGCTTTACGGCGCCTAAACTGGGATGCAAATCTTATCTTACCTTCTTATTCTAGTAGACTTCTTTTGATTAATTTACCATCCCTAGCCAACCGTAGAACGATGCTTGGTACTATCTTTATTTATAACCTTATACATGGTGATATTGACTGCCCCGACTTGTTAAGTCGGCTAAACTTTTCTGTGCCAAGTAGATTAACTAGAAATTATATTCCCCTAACTTTAAATCATTGTAGATCTAACTATGCCTTGCATGAGCCTTTCAGAGTATTATGTTCTGACTATAATAGACTTTTTCCTGTAATATCAAATCTTGACTCTCTGCCGCTCCTAAAAAGATTAATACTTGCTTCATTGGCACAAGATTGATCCAACTATTACTTTTTCCCCGGACCTTTACCTTTATTTTCCTATCTCGCGTCTATCTTATCGCGAATCGTGCCGTACGATACACGGCTGCGCCCCTCGGTCGGTTGGGCGGGTAAGTGGGCCGTGGAACTCCGCGCGAAAAAAAAAAAAAAAAAAAATTTCCGGGGAGGTTTGCCCCAAGAGGAGGTTGAGGGTCGTGGGCGACATCTCCATCGAGGTGTCCGATGAGCTGGATGTTGGTGTTGTTGGTACGGGTGTGGGCTAAATGGGCAGCAGCGAAGGAATCTCAGAATCTTAAGGTCTCAATGGTTAACACGAATTTAAATTTAGCGGGGACACAAAGGAAGATTGAGGTACTTATGATCACCCCCCGTTGCTAGTGTCGGTCGGTTGACCTCTTTGGGACTGTCCGGGTTGGTCGCCGGTGTCCTCCTTGGTGCTTTCGCTGTCTTTATCATCGGTGTTACCTGTGGAAGAAGAATGGAACGCTTTAAAGTCTCCTAGGTATTGCGCTAACGCCCTGTGCAAACCTCTTCACAAGTTGTTTACCTTATCTCTAGAAACTTCCCAATTCCCAAATATTTGGAAGGAATCATTTGTTATTCCTCTTTTCAAAAAAGGTAACAAGTTAGAAGCCAGTAACTACAGAGGTATTTCTAAGTTGTCAGCTATTTCTAAGCTTTTTGAAAAAATCATTACTCCTCATTTGCAGCACCTTTGTAGATCAATCATTTCTCCGTGTCAACACGGATTTATTAAACGTAGATCCAGATCACAAACCTTCTAGAGCTCACTTCATTTGTGATAAAAGGCTTCAATAGTAGTTTTCAAACAGACGTCATTTACACTGACTTTAGTAAAGCATTTGACTCTGTAAATCACTTACTTCTCATTCAAAAACTTGACCTTTTAGGTTTTCCAGTTGATCTGCTTAAATGGATTTCAAGTTATCTGAATGGCAGGTCACAAAGGGTCCTTTTTAAAAATTCAATTTCTGAAATTCTCCGTGTTACCTCCGGTGTCCCACAAGGGAGCCATCTGGGTCCGTTACTTTTTACATTATTTATTAATGATCTTCCCTCAATTATAAGTCATTCTCGCGTACTTATGTACGCAGATGATGTTAAGTTGTGCCTGCAGTATAAGGACATTTCCTGCCATTTAGACTTGCAATCAGATCTAGATAATTTTCAAAACTGGTGCCGAGATAATTTACTAAATTTAAACGGTTCCAAGTGCAAGCTGATGACTTTTTATCGGGCCAATCCGATATACGCGACTTACACGTTAAGTGGCAGCTCTTTGGATAGAATAACTCTTGTAAACGATCTAGGCGTTCTCTTGGACCCCAAACTAAAATTTTCTAATCACATTTCGTCCATGGTTAATAAAGCCAGAGGAGTGCTTGGATTTATTAAAAGGTGGTCAAAAGAATTCGATGATCCTTATTTGACTAAAACTTTATTTATTTCGCTAGTCCGTCCGATTCTGGAGTATGGGTCTCCCGTCTGGAGTCCACAATACGGAATACATATTGGTCGTATTGAATCTGTACAAAAAAACTTCCTTCTTTTTGCTTTACGGCGCCTAAACTGGGATGCAAATCTTATCTTACCTTCTTATTCTAGTAGACTTCTTTTGATTAATTTACCATCCCTAGCCAACCGTAGAACGATGCTTGGTACTATCTTTATTTATAACCTTATACATGGTGATATTGACTGCCCCGACTTGTTAAGTCGGCTAAACTTTTCTGTGCCAAGTAGATTAACTAGAAATTATATTCCCCTAACTTTAAATCATTGTAGATCTAACTATGCCTTGCATGAGCCTTTCAGAGTATTATGTTCTGACTATAATAGACTTTTTCCTGTAATATCAAATCTTGACTCTCTGCCGCTCCTAAAAAGATTAATACTTGCTTCATTGGCACAAGATTGATCCAACTATTACTTTTTTCCCCGGACCTTTACCTTTATTTTCCTATCTCGCGTCTATCTTATCGCGAATCGTGCCGTACGATACACGGCTGCGCCCCTCGGTCGGTTGGGCGGGTAAGTGGGCCGTGGGACTCCGCGAAAAAAAAAAAAAAAAAAAATTCCGGGGAGGTTTGCCCCAAGAGGAGGTTGAGGGTCGTGGGCGACATCTCCATCGAGGTGTCCGATGAGCTGGATGTTGGTGTTGTTGGTACGGGTGTGGGCTCCTTCCGTCTAAAACGCTGCTCGGTGTTCTCCTCGTCGTCGCTGGCTTCCGACTCCCACTCCATCGCCTTGCCCTTGGGGTTGCGCATGGGATAGGGCTCATCCTGCGTGGTGGATGTCCCGAGGGAGAGTGTTGTGGATGGCATCGGTGGCATATCTTCATCCTGCGCGCAGGTGAGGTCGAGGGGTTTCATCTGGACTCCTAGGTCCTCGGCTGCCTCGGTTTCGTCGGGCCCCATGATGTACAGGCGTACAGGCTCATTGAGTACGCATCCTCGCTCCCGTTGTCTCTGGCGTCCTCGACATAGGGCGCCTATTCTCCGCGTCCTTCCTCGTCGTCGCTGGCGTCTTCGTCGTAGGGTGTCGGGTGCTCCCGGTCGTCGTCGCTGCGCCCGCAGGGGTTGTATTCCCGGCTGCTCATCGATGACCCGGCTGGACTCGGGTGGTATCGATGCGGCTCCGGGTAGATGCGACGTCCGGCCGCGTCCGTATAATGGGGAGAGACTCCCCCGGCTCGAGCGTGTGTCGACGTCGGCTCGTCCTCTGAGCTGCTGTCTGGTGCGCAGTTCGACGCTGCCCGGCGGGGTGGTGTCCTAGCGCTGGACCCTGGAGAGGGTGAGGTCGCTCTTCCAGAGCCTCTTGGCTGGCGCCTACCCGTCGGGCATGACCGGGTGGATCTCTCGGCATACGCCGTTCCCGGACGTAGCCGAGGATCCCGTGTGGTCGTCCACTGGCGGTTACCCGGGGAACGGGGTTCGGACTCCTCATCGCTGCCGTCGGACGACAGTATTATCGTCTCCATGCCCTGTTCGATCTGTGGGCTAAATGGGCAGCAGCGAAGGAATCTCAGAATCTTAAGGTCTTAATGGTTAACAACGAATTTAAATTTAGCGGGGACACAAAGGAAGATTGAGGTACTTATGATCACCCCCCGTTGCTAGTGTCGGTCGGTTGACCTCTTTGGGACTGTCCGGGTTGGTCGCCGGTGTCCTCCTTGGTGGTTTCGCTGTCTTTATCATCGGTGTTACCTGTGGAAGAAGAATGGAACGCTTTAAAGTCTCCTATATTTGCAAGTCGCCCCTTCCGATGGCCGGGTAGGCGGATTCGGAGAACGTTAGGCGAAGGGAAAGCGAACACTTTATACGGTCCGTCAAACTTCGGGGCGAGCTTCGCTGCGAACCCTTCTATTGCTTTCGACAGATGGTGTTGCCGCACGCGGACCAGTGATCCCATTTCGGGCTTCCAGGTTCGACGACGCAGGTTATAATGTCTCCCCTGTTCTAGGCTGGCTTTTTGTAGGTTGTTCTGCACGATCTGAAATACCTCCTTCAAGCTCTCTCCGATGGGCTCTGGGGCGATGTTGCTGTTCCGGGGGTCACGCTGTCGTACCAGGATCCGGGTAGACGAGGTTCTCGAGCTTGTAGGGGAAAAGCTGGGCTATACCCGGTCGTTTCCCGAGACACTTGTGTTGATTGCGAGTGACAGTTCTGGTAGCAACCTGTCCCAGGTGTTCTGTCCGTTCTCCACGTACTGGGCGATCATCGTATTGACTGTGCGATTCGCGCGCTCGGTCGGATTCTCTCGTGGGCAGTATGGGGCGGTGAATTGGGGTTCCACTCCCGTTTCTTTAAGGAAGTCCTTGAATTCCTTGCTGGTGAATTGTGAACCGTTATCGCACACCAGTTTCCTCGGGGCTCCGAAATGGCTGATGATCCGTTCGCGGAAAGCTCGTATCAGAGTCGCCGTGGTTGCCTTGCGTAGGGGTATCAACTCGACCCACTTGGTGAAGGTTTCGAAAAAGACGAGGAGTATGGTATTCCCCTCCTTAGAGCGGGGCAGCGGTCCGACGAAATCCGCACACAGTATGCCAAAGGGTTCACTGACCTGTCTTGTTAGCATCTTTCCGGCTTGTTGTCGCTGTTCTGACTTGTACTTCTCGCACGGGATACATTGACTACGTATCGTCGCACATCGCGAAACATCCCTGGCCAGTAGTACTTCTGCGAGATTCTGATGATGGTCTTCCTAGTGCCAAGATGTCCGGATGTGGTCGCATAATGGAGTTCATGTAGGATTCGAGCTCGATGTTCGGCTGCTACGCACAGCTTCCACGGTACGTAGTCCTGGTCATCTGGACGGTGGCCAAGGTGGCGATATAGTTCTCTGTTTTCAATGATGAAGTTGGGGAACTTCATCTTTCGTTGCAGCCACTTGCACTGCTCGCCTTGCGTAAGTCTCTGTAAGTGCTCCAGAGGTTGTCGGGATAGAGCGTCGGCTACAACGTTATACTCCCCGCGGCGGTAATGTACTTCGTATTAATATTGCTGGAGTTCTAAGGCCCATCTGGCAATCCTTCCGTTTGGGTTTTCTATTTGGTCAAGCCATTTCAGGGCCAGGTGGTCGGTGATTACGTCGAACCTATAGCCTTCGAGGTATCATCGCAATTTCCGTATTCCCCAGACAATGGCCAAGCATTCTTTTTCCGTGGGTGAATAATTCAACTCCGCGGCATCGAGCTTGCGGCTGACGTAGGCAATGACTCGTTCCTGGGCGTCGATCTCCTGGGTTAGTACTCCCCCGAGTCCGTAGTTGCTGGCGTCAGTCTGGAGTGTCATCTTGACGGAGAAATCTGGGCATGCCAGCACGGGTGCGTCTGTCAGTAAATTTTTCAGGAGATCGAAGGCACTCTGTTGCTCCGGCTCCCACTTCCACCGTTGGTTTTTCCTCAGCAGGTTGGTCATGGACCACTGAGGCGAAGTTGGGAACGAATCGCCGGTACCAGTGGGCCATCCCGAGGCATCTCCTCAGCTCCCGTAAGCTCGTGGGTGGGCTCATGTTTCGTACGGCGGCTACCTTGTCCGGATCGGTGTGGATACCCTAGTCACTGATCACATGTCCGAGGTAGGCCAGTTTCCTCTTGAAGAATGAACACTTTTCTCCTCAATCGTTTAAAGACTTTGCGCAGATTGTCCATGTGTTCTCCTAGGCTGGCTCCGATGACAATAATGTCATCGCGGTAGGCGAACGCGTATGGGTCGAGGTCTGCCCAGATCACGCTATCTAGAGCACGCTGAAATGTGGCCGGGGCCAAATGCAAGCCGAAAGGCATGACTCTCCACTGAAATAGGCCTCGACCGGGTGATGTAAATGCGGTACATGCCTGGCTGTCATTGGCCATGGGTATCTGCCAGTATCCGTTGCGCAGATCTAAGGTCGAAATGTATTTTGTTTCTAAGTCGCTCTATGATGTGGTTAATCCGCGTCAGCGGATATGCGTCCGGGATGGATTTTGCGTTTAATTGTCGGTAGTCCACGCACATGCGCCACTGGCCGGTTTTCTTCCGGACCAGAAAGGTTCGGCACTGTACGGGCTACGCGTCAGCTCAATACATCCCTGCTCCAGCAACGCGTCCACTTGTTCGTCTATGATCCGCTGCATGGCAGGGTTCTTTGGGAAGTAGCGTTGTTTAATCGGCCGGTCGTCCTTCATGGTGATCCGGTGCTCTGCTATGTTTGCTACTTCAGCCATTCCTTCAAATCGTGCCAGCTGTTCGTTAAGAAACGCTTGGACCTGTGGGTTAGCCTCGCAGCCGTGTTTCTTGTACTTCTGATCGATTATTTGATACCCCTGGGTCTCGGTGTCCTTGTCGGGTATCCTGCGTGTATTTTCAGCGTGTTTCTCCTGGTTGTGATCTTCCTGATGTTCCCTGTCGTTGTTCTCTGTTGCTATCCTGGCTTCGTCGTTCTCTGTTGATACTCTGGTGTTTCCTCCTGTGTTGTTGTTCTCGTCGTTTTCCTTGTGTGTTGCTGCTTTATGCGTTTCATATGCTCTGGCACATCTCTGTCGTTCTGTGGTTCTATGTCATGGTTGGCTATGCCTAGCCGAGGTTCCGTTGACGGCGTGTTCGATGTCCTAGGCGTAGCTTCGTGACTGAGTGGTCTTCGTGGTCGGGGTCGAGGTTGTGGTTCCGATTGATTGCCTTGGTTGTCGTGCTCCGGTTCATTACGTCTGATCGTCTCACATTCTCCGGGTCATCCCTAGGATTAAAGGTTCCAGCATGGCGGGCATTACTAGAAGGGGAACCTGAATTGACTTCCGGGCGAGCGTCACGTCCGCAAGGAGTAACCTCGTTACTTCGACACGAGATGTGTTAGCGAGATTAATCTGGGTGCGAATCTCCCTAAACTGGTGTGGCTGACCGACTACGTCGGCGATGTCCTGGTTAATGAAACTCTTAGATGCGCCGGTGTCGATGGTGCCTAAACGCACGTGTCCGCCAAGGTCGACCTCAGCGGCGATCCTTCCTCTCTCTATCCTAAGCGGTGCGATTACTGGTGGGCCTCTAGTGGATTGGGTCCCGACGGACTCCGCTGGTCGAAGGGACCCATCCCGTTTCCCGGTTGTGGGCGTCGACAACATTCGACTGTCCGGACGTCTCGTCGTCCGCAGTCCCAACAGAAGTACTGTCGTGGATTCCGGCAATCGCGGCTGAAATGTCCCGGTGCTCCGCAATTCCGGCAAGCATTCCGCACGTCGATTCGACGGTCGGATGCGGTCACGCGGTTAACCCTAGCTGGTGGGGCAGCTCTAGGTTCTGGCGATGCGCGTGGTGGGTTTCCTTGGGGAATTCTCTCAGAGAACGCAGATTGAGTCCGAGCCGGTGAGGGTGGGCGGTAAGCTGTCGCATTTTTGGAGGCGTGGTTATAGTTTTTTCTCTCGTGGCTCCGCTTCTGGACGGCCTCGAACTCGAGCAGTTCCAACTGAGCCAGTTCCCCAATGGTCCGGAACTCGCTACGTCGGATAAACATCTGGTATTCTGGCGCGACATTTTCGTATAACCTATTCAGCTCTTGGGTTTCGTAGTAGCCCGCATGGCGCATCAGAACTCGAAGGTCTAGCATAAAGTCTTTAAACGTTTCCCCTTTCAGTTGCGACTCCGAATCTAGTCGTCCAAGCGCTGGAGGTATCGGGGTGAAAGAAAAAACTCGAGGAATTCGCGCCGAAATGTGATCCAGTCAGCCCCTTGGAGGCGGCTTGTTTGGAACCACTTGTCCGCTCTGCTCGTCAGCAGCTCTGCCATGGCTCGAGGAAGGAGTCGACGAAGTCTAAGGGGTCTGAATACCCATCGAATTAGAGGCCCCATTTACGAATTTGTTCGGGGACGCAAACGACCTCGCGGCGGTTCCGGTCGTGGCTCGGCTCCATACAAGTTTCTCTGTTAGTTATCACCGGAGAGGGGCCAGTAATAGCGAAGCTAGGGGTGGTTCCAGACGGGCCTACGGAGAAGACGCCGGGACTTGATCCAGCGCTTATGTTCGCGGCGGGGACGCTAAGGCCAGGTTTTTCTTCCCCCAAAGGAACGGGGCTCGGGGCACGCGAGGTAAATTGCCTTCCTAAGTCGGCGAGTCGAGCCCCCACCTCTTGGGTTTGTTCAGAGTCTCTAACTAGGGGACAAAGTTTCGCCGCAAGTCGTCGACGACTCCTTCGGCGGAGAACCCTAATTCGTCAGCAAACGATAGTAATTTGGCCTTCAAGCGGGAATAAATTCACCGCGAGGAAACCCCAGGATTTTTAAGCAAGCGTGGAACGGACTCACCGGAAATTGTATGGTCGGGATCCGTGTTTGCAGCGCGTCTCTGATGAGTTGTCGTCTTGGAGTAAGGTCTTCGTAGCTTGGAGTCTTTATTGGACTTCTTGGATATTTTCACAGACACTCGATCGCGTGGACTGTACGGGATCACGAGTAAACTCGTGGGCTTGATACAGGGCGCATTCACTAGTTCGTTGAGGTTATTTTCCGCGGTCGGGGCACTTTTGTTCTATTTTTTTTTTCGATTTTTTTTTTTTGCGGAATCTTTAGGTTATGTCACTCGTCCTGGGGCTACGCACTCCCCATACTGGTGGTAATTTTCCTGGTCTTTCTCCTTATCTGGTCCCTGTTCGGGCGCCCCTTGTCACGTAGTTCTCTGGCCGGGGTAAAGCCTGAATCGGGGCCAAGGAACCTATACAAGAAATTTATACAGAAGGGTGGAACCTGTAGTAGGAGTTTGTATGGGAGGTGGTAGACGCCTAGAGGCGAGTGCTATTCGATGGTGGCTACCGATCGCAAGGTTTCCGCACAGTTTCCAGTCGTCTCGTATGCTTCCGTACGGGGAAACCGTAAAGGGATCCGAGCGTACCGCGAGGTTGACGACCCGATATGTATGTTAGGACGCCGCCAGGCGGCCTGTGGTGGCGATAGGGCCTACTACGCTGCTTGGCGCGAAACCCGGGAGGATCCGGTTTGCGGAGCCCTCTGGTGGCAGAACGAGGTACTGAGAAGGCGATCGCACTGCTTGGTGGGGAACTGGGCGCTGGCTGCTGCCCTGACAATGGATACCTTTGCTTACGTGAAATTTGATGCACAGTTCGGTGTTGCGTGGATCGACGCGTTTATCACGTGCGAGTGTGCCGATCGAGATGTACAGGAGGGGAGTTCGGTGCAGTGGTCGGTGTTGCGAGGATCACGTGTTTGTATTCGTCGTAGTGTACCGAAGGGACGATCGAGCACACGTCCACTCTTGGCGAAAAGTCAAAACGAAAGAGGCCGAGCGTAGGAATCATCGAGCGTCGCGTTCGCTTAACCAGCTCCCCGCCATCGATTGTGCTATAGATCGCGGGCCTCACCCTTGGTCCAGGGTGTGTGTCTTGGGTCAAAAATTAATACTAGTTTAATTAGGTTTTTTTCCTTAATTTCTATTATTTCAATTTATAACACGGGACTTGAAGTCCGATGTTAAAGCTAATAACAAAACTTATATACTACGATTATAATCATTATGATGACTATATATGTGTGCCCTTGATTTAGGGCGTTACATTGGTCGGATTCTGAAGTTACGCTTCATTGGATCCGGTCTCATCTATCTTCATTGTCCACATTCGTATCGAATAGAGTTGCGGAAATCAAGAGTAGTCAGGTGAAGCTACATGGCGGCATGTTCCAACGAAATAGAACCCAGCAGATATTGTATCAAGAGGTTGTGACGTTGACAACAGTCAATATACAGTCAATATGGTTTACTGGACCTGCGTTTATGAAAGAGGAAGATGCACACTGGCCCCAAAATGCACACTTTGACCTAGTTGAAGAAGTTCTACTACAAGAATCGAGGAAGACTGCGGTTGGACTGACCGCTGCTGTAAGAAATTTGGATTTGGTAGATGTCATCGAGTGATTTTCGTCACACCTTTAGCTGCTTCGGGTATTCGTTTATATGTTCCGCTTCATAAGAAAATGCAAAGACAAAAGTATAGTATTTGAAAAAACTTTGTCGCCGACTGAATATAATGAAGCTTTTCTAAAAATTGTCGAGATATTACAGAAGCACGAGTATCATGAAGAAGGGGAAAAATTTCGTAAAGGATCCAGAGTTGGCCCAAGTCTTCAGCGATTGAGTCCATTCATCCATGAAGACAAGGGGAGATAAGCATAAATCCGAGGATCCATTATAATCCAGCTTCCATATGGTCAGTACAGATTCATGCGTTTTGCGACGGATCTTTCACATCTTATGCAGCTGCTGTAGCATGAGGACCCAAAGTGCAATTCATCCCTAATAGCTGCCAAATCAAGGGTTACTCCCGCGAGGCTCTTAACTATCCCTCGAACAGAGTTAAGTAGAGCGGTATTAGCTATCGAATTGTTAAGGTAGCTAACTATGGGTAAGTGTCTTAGTTCCTCTCCTGCCCAGACCTTTTATTGGACGGATGCTACAATTGTTCTGCACTGGCTGCATGGAGACGTCAATAGATGGAAGACCTTTGTCGCATATAGCGACTCTAGAGCGACTCTATTTGCGACAAAGCTCTTCTTCTTCGTTTTGGATCATTCCTCGCCAGTTCAGTAAGCTAAAGGACTTCAACTTGTGGTGTCGAGGCCCAGAGTGGCTCGTGACAAGTAGGCATAAGCGACCCCATATTAGAGGCAAAAGTGGACAAAGTTCAGCCTGCAGTCCCGCAACCATCGTTTCTTGAGAGATTTTCTACGTTCAGCCAGGCTTTGCGAGTCACATGCTACATCATGCTCCATCAACACTGTCGGCCAGGGAGAGATGCCTTGGCCCACTAAGTGTTTAGGAGCTCGACTACGCTTTATTAGCTGTCGTGCGGATCATACAGCGCGAAGCGTTCGCAACCGATTTGCTGTCAGGAACTCCAAAAGGTTGCCCTCCCGAGGCAAGCAGTTCAAAGGGTTATACGGAAATGCATTCGCCACTTCAGGGCGCGATCAACTACTACGTCCCAGCCTATGGGAGACTTAACCGTTCATCTAATCAACCTTCCTAGCCAACTATTAATCGCAACTGATGTCGACTACATAGGCGCTAGCTTTTACAAAGGATACATCGCCATTTTATTTGTCTCGCAACAAAGGCGGTGCACTTGGAGGCGGTGACAGGTATCACCACGGAGAATTTTTTACTGGCTCTGGATAGGTTCACCGGACGACGCGGAATGGTTCAGCACCTTTGAAGTAACAATGGAACCGACTTTTTGGGTGCAGACAATGTTATGAGGACAGAGTACGATCAGCTTCAAGCGGATTACGAGAACTTGCGTCGCAACGGACAACGTAGCACTTCAACCCCCCTCACCTAACTTCGGAGGACAGAGGCCAATCTAAGTCGGTTAAACACCATCTAAGAGGAGTCATTGCAGATCCAAGAGAGTCATTGCAGGTCGACGGCTTACATACGAAGAGTTAGACACGGTGCTCTTGAGCATAGAAGCGTGTGTTAAGTCAAGGCCGCTTTGCCTTCTTACAGCTGACGCCGAAGATCTAGAAGTGCACTTTCTTATCGGAGAAAAGAAAAAAAATCAGAATGCACGGTCGAAAAACGCTAAATAATTATAACGTCTTGAAGTTATTTTAATTTGTGTTTGCCTTTGCCTGGGAACCTCTCTATTGCTATTGCGCTTTCGCCGAAGACTTAGATAAACTTGGACCGGAGTTGCGAGTAAACATGCCGCTTATGATGGTGCCTAAATTTTCGGGTGCGTGTGTGGACTGGGCATACTACTATCATACCTTTACAAGCCTAATACATAACAACTATAATCTGCGTAATGTCCAAAAATTACACTTTCTCAGGGAGTCGCTGCCAGGGAGCCGTGATAATGACATTAGTCAAATGCAGCTCACAGATGTAAACTATGCAGTCGCTTGGTGAATGTTGAGGGGTCCAATATCCTCGACTCGTTTTCTCACACCATATGAGCGCAATCCATGCGTTGCCCAAGATTCCAATAGGATAATACCGATTCTATACGGTCGATGCTAAGGACAGTCAATGTTTCCCTAGCTGCATTCCGCCGCGTTCAAGCCTTGGACGCGGAATCGCAGCACTGGTTGGCGCATTACGTAGCATCTAAGGAATTACAAAATCAACAGTATTATTAATGTCCATTTTTCTTTAGATGTTTATTCTGCTTATGTTTTCAATTCCGTAACATCCTGTCTCCCCAGTCTCAGCTTTTCGCAGCAGCGATGGAATCACATCCAAGGGCTCCCGTTAGCAAATCCAGACTATTACCGATCGAAACGAGTTGATCTCATCTTGGGAGTGGACCTGTTTTCGCAAATCATGCTGCCCGACGAACCCATAGCTCAAAATACTCGTTTTGGATGGATACTATCGTGAAAAGCAGAAGGAGTTAAAAAAAACTACCGAATTACGCTATCATCGAGTAACTTTAGACACTGAATCACTCCTCAAGCGATTCTGCGGAGTCAAGTCAGTTCCTGATTGCGGGCGGCGGAAGGAGCCATCAACGTTTATGCATTATCGACACCAATATTTGGTCGTTCAGCGTCGTCCACGGCTATCAGAGTTATTCAACAACTGGCGAAAGATTAATGAATAGTGATGGACGTTTATGCACTTCAAGCAGTACAAACAAGTTGCCCAACGACACCAAGCGCGTGCTTTTTACAATTTGGGCAAAAAATTCGAGTTCGCGAGGAAGATACATAAAACAAATAGAGACAGGACACAAATGAAAATAAAAGGCACAACTAAGAATTTTAGTTTTTAATACCTGGATAGAAGTTGAAATGCAAATTAAATGATAAAGACTGTTATAGTTACATAGAACGCGAAAGGGCTCGTGCAGACAAAAATTTGATGTACATCGTGGCAAATTTAGAGGATAATAATTGCGTGTTAGTCTAACAGGAACATTAAAAGGCGGTTTACAAGTTCTGCAGAATCAATATCACCTCTTATAAGATTTTGCATTAAAATAGTACCAAGCATTGTTCTACGATTTACAAGTGTAGGTAAATTAAGCAACAGTAATCTACTCTGGTAGGAAGGTATCCTTACGTTTTGATCCCAGTTCAAACTACGAAGGGCAAATAGAAGAAATTTTTTTTTGTACCGACTCAATACGGTTAATGTGCACTTGATATTGTGGACTCCAAACCGACGAACAATATTTCAAAATAGGACGGACAAGGGAGGTAAATAAAAATTTGGTCGTATAAGGGTCATCATATTCTTTTGACCAACGCTTTATAAACCCAAGAACACTGATGGCTTTTTTAACAGTGGACATTATGTGGCAGTCAAATTTAAGTTTAGGGTCCAGAAGTAAACCTAACCATTCAAGTAACTTGAAATCCAAGTTAATAGATTACCAGGAAACCCAAGCTGATCTAATTTGAATAAAAGAAGAGAGTGGTTTTTTTCTTAAATCCATTTATTACAATAGATGACAATTCAAGAAGGTTGGTGGCGGTCGATCTTCGCTTAACAAAACCATGCTGACGCGGTGATATAAGCGAGGAACATAAATGTTCAAATGCTTTGGGAATTGCCGACAATTTAGAAATACCTCTATAATTCTTGGCATCCGCCTTCGCACCCTTTTTATGAAGTGGAATAATAAAAGAGTTCTTCCAGATGGTAGGAAAAAATGATGATGAAATAGACAAATTAAAAAGTTTAAGAATCGGTTTACAAATGGTTGACGCACAAAACTTAAGCCCACATCCAGGAAGTCCACCTGGACCGGGAGAATAAGCTGGCGTTGTTGTTGCTAAATCTCTTAAGAGAGAACTTTCGGTAATTAGCGGGGTAAAAATATAATTTGCCCTATTTAAGGGATTAGGGTAGTTACAATTTGACCAAGCTGTTGAAGTATAAGTAGTTTGAAAAAACTCAGCAAATAAATCAGCAATTGGCATTAACAAAGTTGTAAAACTGTTTCGGATCATTTGAACATTCAAATTTACATTGATTTAGATACATAGAATAGCAATGACTGTTGAGAACATTAAAATCCGATCGAGCCACCACATATTTCGAAAAATCTGATGGCTTACTTTTTATACCCTTGCGGAGGGTATTCTAATTTTGGTCAAAAGTGTGCCACGCAGTGAAGGAGACACCTCCGACCCTATAAAGTATATATATTCTTGATCAGGATCGCCTCCTGGGTTGGTATAAGCATGTCCGTCTGTGGGATTTTTATAAGTATTAAGAATGCATCATATGAATAGTTTTGGAGAATATAATTTACAGAATATTCTGCAAGGGTATATCAACTTCGGCTACGCCCGAAGTTAGCTTTCCTTTCTTGTTATAAGTGTTTTATTTAAGGGGTTTAAGTCTTTGAAGCGCATTGGAAAACCAAGGAGGCCTGTTTAGGTTTGAAGGAAACCTATCAGGAACGCATTCATTAAAAAAGTATTTAACACCATTTATAATAGTTCAGTGGCACTTTCAATGTCTGTACAATTGTACAAGTCTGACCAATTATTATATTCACATTTACGAAAACATCTCATTTTAGTTGAAGAAACTAAAAAAGAGATGGTATCAGAGCAGGGGAGGCCAATTGTCAATTCCATTGTTGGATGATATCGGTCTTCAGGTACAACAAGAGGAGAATAATAACAATTAGATAACAACAATAAATATCAAGTAGATTAAAGTCACCCAAAACAATCAAAAGTCTCTGTTAGAATGAAGGGATAGAACGGATTTTATTGCAGACAGATGGTGCTCAAAAATTACTAGATCAGAGCCAACATGTAACAAAAATAGATAAAGATTGCTGGGAAACTTTCACACTTAAAAATTCAATTTAATTAAGGATATGAGTGAGAATTCTTTCAGATGTTAGGCTAGAGGTAACGGCAATCAGCACACCGCCCCCCCTACGTGAGGGGCGATCGGTCCTATAAGTATTAAAGTTATTTCACAGAACTTCAGGGTCAGATATCTCTGGTTTCAGCCAAGTTTCAGTAAAATCCAAACTATCTTCAGTGAATGCAGAGGAGTCAGCATAAAGCTTGTTTAGCTTCATATTTAGTCCCCTAACATTTTGATATGCCAAAAATAAACTTTTTAGTTTTTTTGGCACAGTGGAACCCCAGTTATTTGTTCTCGGTTTATTGGGAACAACTCTTTAATTACCAAATTAAGTAAATCCTGCACATTTAACGTGAATCATCGAATCGCAGAGCCAGCAAAAAATAAAAGGGTCTTTAGTTGAAGACTTAGGAGTACAATTTTTCTTAGAACAGACAAGAGCCATTATAAGTTTAAAGCAAATAAAATAAAATATTTGAAAAATACCTCAAAGTAAATTTGGCCTTGGGATCAAATCCAAAAACCACAAGCGCACAAGACACGAAAAAAATAATTGCGCGAGATCACGAATTAAATCAAATGTAAGAGAGCACGAGAGAATAAATCTTCTAGTTAGAGAAATAGCACCGAAAAGTCTACCAGTTAAATAACTCCTCACAAATAAATGAGAGTTTGGAGAATACGGCTGGAGAGAGTTTGGAGAATACAGCTGGAGAGAGTTTGGAGAGTACAGCTGGAGAGAGTTTGGGGAGAAACGAGAAGAGAGTCTGGAGAATACGGCTGGAGAGAGTTTGGAGAATACGGCTGGAGAGAGACTTTAAAGAGAAGGAGTAACGGTAGAACGCGGCGGACTTTGGACCCTAGTATGGTGCCGTGCGCAAAACCGAAAAAAGAGAAGCCGAGAACTAACGGGATACGCCGGCCTATATAAACAGGCCGAGCGCAGGAAGCGGGAATCAGTCGATCACAAGGAGTCAATCCAGCAAGATCAGTATACAAGCAGCAAATCAGTGAACAACGCAAGTCAAGTCAACATCAGGAGGAAGCAGAGCCGCGCTGAGTCAACAGGAGCAAGATCACTACATCAAGACGTTCGGGACTTAGAGTTAAAGACTCCGAGGTCCTTAAGGCATCACGCGGCTAAGTCCAGGCGCTTTGTTCTAATTCTTGTCCCGATTTGAGCTTGGCGTATTGCTCGGCGAGTCCGACAGAAGTGAATAGAAAGAGTCCTCCGACAAGGAACCGTGGGCTCGAAAGAGAAGTTGTCCAGAACTAGCGGCCGTGCGAAAGCAATTGCCTTGTCGAATTCCGGCGTACGCCTGAACCGACAGGCGAGAATTGTGCAGGCCCTGGTGCGACTAGCCACGAAGGACGCGCGTCTGAACCACGGGTGTCTCGAGAGGCGTATGCGTCGAGAGCACAGTAGCTCACCGCCAGAGTCCTAGACAGGCAGCTGACCGAATCTCGAGAGCCAAAGACCCGCTGCACCTAGTCTCACAAGAGCACGCAGACCACGCAGCCAGTACTTCGCGCCGTGAGCAGAGCAAGGACATCGAGGACACAAGAAATGACGAGCAATTATCGCAGGCCCAGCAGCAACCAAGCCATACTACAACGAATCCAGTCCACGGCTAAGAGGCAAGGGCGGAAGCGTTCGTCTTGAACCTAGCGTCCTGCCACAGGGACTGCATTGGCGGCCTTCCGGCGTATGCTTGAACCGTCAGGTAGAAACTGTGTAGGCGTCTAGTGTGACCGGCCGGGACAGATCCAGGGACAGGAGGATGTGGCTGCGAGAGGCGTACGCTTTGAGAGCCCGGTGCCTGTTCACCCTAGTCTGGGAACGGTGACGCATCCCTAGACCCTCATAGCCCCGAGGCCAGCGACAGCGGAGGCGTTCCGGAGCAGCGAGCAGCGAGGCAGCGGAGAGCGACGGTGGAACGACCACAATTCTTCAAGGAAGGAGTTGAGACAACCATCTGTCACCATTAGTCCCGGGCCGAGGGACAAGTCGGCGAATAAAGATCCTAGTATAAATATCCTAACATTCTGTGCGTTCTCACTAGACAATCGGGCGGTCACGTTTATATAAATTTGGTGGGACAAACAACACACATCTTCTGAGCTAGCCGCACGGTACTCGTAGCGAGCAGACATACAAAATCAGTTCG
The DNA here is from genome assembly GCA_018153305.1 of Drosophila kurseongensis. Lineage (NCBI taxonomy): Eukaryota > Metazoa > Arthropoda > Insecta > Diptera > Drosophilidae > Drosophila > Drosophila kurseongensis. The sequence goes on from JAECXX010000120.1 coordinate 4,387,589, forward strand.
TTACATTACACTAACAAAAAAAAAATCTAATAGAAATGTTAAAATAACTATAAACACATACCCGTTTACTGGGAGATCTATTTAAAATTACTAACACAAATATTAGGCTAAGGCTATAAGGTTTGTAAATAAATGAACACAAAACTCGCACAAAATCACTGAAAAAAGACAAAAACTCAGAGCACAAAAGTAAACACAACTGTTCACAAGCGACGCTAAGTCGAAGATAAGCAGCTTTCATTCCCTAAGGCGGAGGAGGTGCTGATGAACGAAATATATGTAGACGATATTCTTTCCGGGGGAGATACTATAGAAGGGGCAGAGGAGTTGCGCGCATGGAGTTGCGAAAGTGGGCTAGCAACAATTCAAGACTTTTTCTTTCGATTCCTTCAGAGTATTATTGCAGTCAGACCCTGTTAGGTTGGGACACCACAGATCATATAAAGGCTTTAGGAATGTATTGGCTCCCAAATAAGGACTGTTTTAAGTACCAGATCAACTTTAAGATACCAGTCAATTCCGCCAAGAGGATGATTTTATCCAGTATAGCAAGGTTGTTTGAGCCGCTGGGTCTCAATGCGCCGGTCATCATTTCGGGAAAGCTAATATTGCAGGAGGTAACCATGGTCAAGACAGTGCATGCAGATGGCACGCAGACGGTTTTGTACTGTGACGATGCGCTTTCTGATATTGCTGAGCGATGGCGAATATTTCGAGAATGCTCGCTGAGGATCGGCGAGATAAGCATAAATCCGTGGATCCATTATAATCCAGCTTCTATATCCGCAGTACAGGACGGAAAGTGCTATTCATCTCAAGCTAGGTCTAGCATTGGCGGGAAGGACGGTCAATGTTGATAAGTTCCTGATAGCGACGGAAGAGGATCTCTGGTGCTAGACTCATGTGCGGATTTAACGGCGGGCGGCGGAGGGATCCATCTACGTTTATGCATTATCGACACTAACATTTGGGACGGCTTCAGCGTCGTTCACGGCTATCAGAGTTATTCAACAGATGGCGAAAGATGAGCAGCTTTCATTCCCTAAGGCGGAGGAGGTGCTGATGAACGAAATATATTATATGTAGACGATATTCTTTCCGGAGGAGATATAGCTGCCTAAGGAGACACACAACGCTTGGGAGCACCAGAAAGGTAGCTCTTCAACGGTTCCATCTTATAAGGATTTGGAATCATTTTTGAACGATCGGATGGATGGGATTGAGAACCGAATTTCGTCGTACGACTCCAATGCTGGCCCAGGTTCCACAGACCCGACAAAACGCGTGTGAGTGCATAATGCAGAGGAGCACTCAAGGCGTTCGAATAACACTTGCTATCACTGTGGTGGTGACCACATCTTGCGTCGTTGTCCACCTTTTTTGGCGTTAAACTTTTACAAGTGCAAGGATATAGTCAGCAGGGCTAAACTATGTGTCAATTGTTTGAGAGAGTCGCATGTTCTTTCTCGCTGCACCAGCAACAAGAGCTGCCAAGTTTTTGGTGCCATCATACTTTACTACATTTCCCGGTTCCCACTCAGAACCAGCCGTCTAACCACACGCAATCGCATCCTGGCCGGCCGCCGACACAGCAGTTTGTAGCGCCAGCATCCATGGAAACAATCTCTACACTCAACTCAACTGCGTCGAAGCAGAATCCACACGCAGCTTACAGATGTCATTCGGCGACTTATCCAACCTTTCCTCGAGAAATGTACTTCTCGCTAAGGCTCGTATTACGGTACGAAACCCGACCAACGGCCTGAGAGCAGTCATAAACGCTCTCGTCGATCACGGATCCGAGGCAACCATAGTATCCAAACAAGTTGTTCAGTCTTTTCATTTGAAACGGCGTCTAAACTGGGATGCAAATCTTATCTTACCTTCTTATTCTAGTAGACTTCTTTTGATTAATTTACCCTCCCTAGCCAACCGTAGAACGATGCTTGGTACTATCTTTATTTATAACCTTATACATGGTGATATGGACTGCCCCGACTTGTTAAGTCGGCTAAACTTTTCTGTGCCAAGTAGATTAACTAGAAATTATATTCCCCTAATTTTAAATCATTGTAGATCTAACTATGCCTTGCATGAGCCTTTCAGAGTATTATGTTCTGACTATAATAGACTTTTTCCTGTAATATCAAATCTTGACTCTCTGCCGCTCCTAAAACGATTAATACTTGCTTCATTGGCACAAGATTGATCTAACTATTACTTATTTCCCCGGACCTTTACCTTTTTTTTCCTATCTCGCGTCTATCTTATCGCGAATCGTGCCGTACGATACACGGCTGCGCCCCTCGGTCGGTTGGGCGGGCAAGTAGGCCGTGGGACTCGGCGCAAAAAAAAAAAAAAAAAAAAACGATCGCCGCACGAGTATCCAGTTTTGGTGTAGGTTAAGGGGGTGGTCGTCGTTGCAAGTATACGGTCAATTTTGAAATCAACAGTATTATTAATCTCCATTTTTCCTTAGATCTTAATTCTGCATATGTTTTCAATTCCGTAACATCTGCTTTTCGCAGCAACGATGGAATCACATCCAAGGGCTCCCGTTGGCAGATCCAAAATATTACCGATCGCTAACAATTTTGGATCCTGACATGAAGGCAAGCAGTTCGAAGGGTTAAACGCAAATGCGTTCGCCGCTTCAGGGCGCGATCAACTACCAAGTCTCCTAATGGGAGACTTCCCCGTTCATCTAATCAACCTTCCTAGTCGACTATTAATCGCAACTGATGTCGATTACACATGCGCTAGGTTTTACAAAGGATACATCGCCATTTCATTTGTCTCGCAACAAAGGCGGTGCACTTGGAGGACAGGACAGGCATTTTTTACGGGCTCTGGACAGGTTCACCGGTCGACGTAGAATGGTTCAGCTCCTTCACAGTAACAACGGAACCAACTTTTTGGATGCAGACAATGTGTTGAGGACGGAGTACGATCAGCTTCAAGCGGATTACGAGAAGCTCATCGCCCCAAAACTTGCGTCGCAGCGGACAACGTGGCACTTCAATACGACAGAGGCCAATGTAAAGTCGGTTAAACACCATTTAAGAGAGTCATTGCAGATCAACGGCTTACTTACGAAGAGTTAGACACGGTGCTCTTGAGCATAGAAGCGTGTCTTAACTCAAGGCCGCTTTGCCTTCTTACAGCTGACGCGGAAGATCTGGAAGTTCACTTCCTTATCGGAGACTTAATGATAGCGCCGCCAGAATATCAGCCACAATCGAGATCATTAGCAGAGCAGTTCCTTACCCAGCAGATCATCATACGCCAAATTGGTGTCAGGAAACTAAATGTTTTCAACTCAACGACCTTGTCATTATCAAGGATGACCAGTTTCCACCATCACAATGGTTACTCGGGCGTATTTTGGAAGTTTTTTTCGTAGTTAGGTTACTGAGAGGCATTGAAGTGCCACGTTGTCCGCTGCGACGCAAGTTTGGGGGCGATAAGCTTCTCGTACTCAAGGCTTTCGAATAACACTTGCCATCACTGTGGCGGTGACCACAGCTTGCGTCGTTGTCCACTTTTTATGGCGTTAAACTTTTACAAGCGCAAGTATATAGTCAGCAGGGCTACTTTATGAGTTTGAGTAAGACGCGTGCTCTTTCTCGCTGCACTAGGAAGAAGAGCTGCCAAGTTTGTTGTCAGTGCCATCATACTTTACTACATTTCCCGGTTCCGGCTGAGAACCAGCCGTCTAACCACGCGCAATCGCATCCTGGCCGGCCGCGGACACAGCAGTTTGTGGCGCTCTACACTCAACACAACTGCTTCGGAGCAGAATTCACACGCAGCTCACGGATGTCATTCGGCGACTTCATCCAACCTTTCGTCGAGAAATGTACTTCTCGCTAACGGCCTGCAAGCAGTCATAAACGCTCTCGTCGATCAATGATCCGAGGCCACCATAGTATCCAAACACGTTGTTCAGTCTTTTCATTTGAAACAATCGGCGCGCGAACATCCACTTTTGGTGTAGGTCAAGGGGCGGTCGTCGTTGCAAGTATACGGTCAATTTTGAAATAAACAGTCTTATTTTTCTGTAGATGTTAATTATGCTTATGTTTTTAATTCCGTAACATCCTGTCTCCCCAGTCTCAGCTTTTCGCAGCAGCGATGGAATCACATCCAAGGGCTCCCGTTGGCAAATCCAGACTATTACCGATCGAAACGAGTTGATCTCATCTTGGGAGTGGACCTGTTTTCGCAAATCATGCTGCCCGACGAACCCATAGCTCAAAATTCTCGTTTTGGATGGATACTATCGTGAAAAGCAAAAGAAGTTAAAAAAAACTACCGAATTACGCTATCGTCGAGTAACTTTAGACACTGAATCACTCCTCAAGCGATTCTGCGGAGTCAAGTCAGTTCCTGATTGCGGGCGGTGGAAGGAGCCATCAACGATTATGCTTTATCGACACCATATGGAAATCTGAAAGCCACTTTTCAACATCGACCAGATGAAGAGCTAGCTGCGCAGTTGCTTGCGTCGGGCATTTTGAGCGGCTGAGAATAGCTGTATCATCAGCAAACGTAGATGTTGTTAGTCGTGTGCTTGTTGGGATGTCTGCTGTGTAGAGGACATATAATGTTGGCCCAAGCACGCTACCTTGAGGAACTCCAGCTCCAATAGTGAAATCGTCAGTAAGTGTTGCATCTCACAGCAAATTTTCTGTCGTAGAGGTAAGATTCTAAAAGCTTATGGGTGTTGTAGGGGAGCATTGTCTTGATCTTGGACATTAGACCTTCTAGCCAAACTCTATCAAATGCTTGAGAGACATCTAAAAATATGGCAGTACAGTACTCTCGTTTTTGGAACGCGTTCCGAATTTCTGATGTTATCCGGTTGACGCATTTTCCAAAGAGCTTAGATAAGTATGAAAGTAGGCTTATAGGTCTATACGACGTGGGAATTATGTGGTCTTTTCCCGGCTTTGCTATCATTATTATAATCGACTTTTTCCATCTCACTGGAAAGTGGCCAAGCTTTGCGATGGCATTAAAAAGCTGGGTGATAGTGCAAACGGCGCAATATGGGAGCTCAATGGGAGTTATGAGGTCGCATCCCGGGGTTTTTTTTCGGATTCAGCTGATTTTTGATAATGTTAACGATTTCGTTTCGGCGAAACTCAATTGGCTCATGTTGAAGCTGAGGCTTAGCTGGTAAAGTCGGCAAAGTGAACGCACTAGTAACAGGATTTGGTTGGAAGACATTTTTAAGGTGGTTGGCAAACGTGCTGACTCTGTCTGAATCGCTGCGCGCCCAGCCGTCTGTTGGATTTCTAATAGGCATCACAGTTACTTTCGGTGAGCTTAGAGTTGGGTAAGCTCTCCATAGTGAGTGTTTTGTACTAGATGTTGACAATTGCTCTATGTAGCGTCGGTGGACATATGCTTCTACTTGCTGTAAAGCTTAAGTGAGTTGACATGAGGCATATTTAAGCGTTGCCTAGCAGATGGTGATCTGTGGAATTGCCACTGTCGACGTAAGCGTCGCTTTTCGAGGACGAGCTGTTCGATTTGTAGATTTGTCTTCTTTTGGTTGCATTGTGTACTTGTAGTTTGAGGTGTGAAACTCGAGCTGCAGAGACGAGTACAGACTCCAGTGTATTAACAAAGCTGTCTACGTTGGCTTCATCGTTGAGATGAGGACTTAGCTCAATGTGTGAGCTAATATATTTCCTGTACTTAACCCTATTGGTTTTCTGAGATGTCAATTTAAACGATTGTTCCAATGCTACTGGGTGTCGAAGTAGGATAAACAGGACAGGCGAGTGATCAGATGAAAGGTCCGAAAGGCATAAGGCGCATATGAGATTTTTAGGAATGTTTTTGGTAATTGCAAAGTCTATTAAATCGAGTCTGCCGGCCAGTATGTTGTTCTACCAGGAGAAACATAGTCCAGCTTGTTCTTGGCTTTTATAAATGCATAATAGAGCTACTTTCCTTTTGGAGTCACGAGACGTGATTCCCAGTGTGTGTGCTTGGCATTGTAGTCTCCTGCTGCTATGAAGTGGTCACCTAGTGAGTTGAAAAACTGCATAAACTCATCTTCAGCCTTAGTGAAGCGAGGGGGGCAGTATACGGCGGCTAGTGTAAGTTGGTTGCCAGTATTTATTTGTATATTTATAGATGTGGCCTGTAGATAGTTTTTAGCAAATTTTTTATGATAGTTGTGCTTAATACGGCTTCTGATTAGAATTCCAGTCCCATCTGGATGATTTGTTCCGTAGAATTAATAGCCTCGTAGATGAAAATTAAATTTGTTTGTAAGGTGTGTTTCTGAAAGCAGCATTACGTCGATATGATTGTCGAGTAGTAATTGAGCTAACTCAAGTTTATGCTGTGGAACGCTACAGGCGTAAAGACGTATATATCCTTAGGGAAGTCATTATTTGGATTGTTGTCAAGCCAGCATTTGAATCAATAGATTTTGGTTTCGCATTAAATCTTGCATAGTTGTGCCCATAAGCGACATAAACTCCGTAAGGCTTTGTCGCAGGCAGCATATCATAGCTTCAAAGTAGCTTTTTGGCTACTCTGGCGATTGTTGCTGCTGAGCCGTGTTCGGTTTTTTTTATGCTGAATGCACAAATGAACTTTTTGAGACAGGGTTAGCCAGTCATGATCTTAAAGCACTTGCGTATGTCATATTTTTATCAGAGTTTATGGGTCCTAGTTAGGATCTGGCTGCAGTCGAGAAGAAGACTTCAGGGTTTGATCTGGATGCTGTCACTTGCTTATTTTGGGTGCGGGCAGTAGTTACCCTCTGGTGGATGCGACTTTTCAGCTATTTATAAACTGGGCAGCCACTGTAGTTAGCAGTGTGAGTGCCACCGCAGTTGCCGTACTTTTTCGAGTTGCAGTCTTCTTTGCTCGCTGGGCAGTGTGCGGAGTCATGAAGATCTCCACAAACTACACACACCGGGCGCAGTTTACAGTATGACCTTGGAAGGCCATATTCTTGGCAGTTCGCCCATTGTACCGGGCCATTGCGTTTGTGCGGTTCCTCAACTGTAATTCTGCGGTGCAGCAGAAACTGAAGATTGTATATAGGGTGCACTTCGTATTTCTTTAGGGGCTTATTTTCTGGTTCGAGCTCAACCTTAAAGAGTGGCTGCGGCTTTCTATCGCTGTTAAGGATATTGAAGACTGTCTTAGCGCAAAATCCCTTCTCTTGTAGCGCCCTTGTTATCTCTGCAGGCGTCTGCCGGGTCTGCTTCTTTTTTGCTGATACGTGTAAAAGTTATTTTTATTCTCGGTAAGATATTTCGATAATACTCTGTAATTATCTTCAGACTTCATTTGAACCTTTGTCTCTTGGATGTTGCCCTTTACAAGAGGTATTATGTGGAAGTTATCCTTTCCAATAAGCTCGATTTGGAACTTTATATAATTGGTCAATTATATCATTTAATTGACTAATTAATATCTCTCGATTTATTGGGAACCAATTCTTTAATCATCTTTAAGCAAAAAGCTTTCAAAAAGTAATTCATTAAACACATCAGGCGGAGCGAATATTTTAAAAGACGATATCCTATGAGCGTATGAATTATTCAACTGCAATATCCTCCAATACCATTTCCTTGCAGGACCCACATGACCATATGAGACCAGAATTAAGATCAATGAAATCTTTAACTCTGCCAGTAAATCCTGCACATTTAGCGTGCATCATTGAATCGCAGAGCCAGCAAAAAATAAAAGGGTCTTTAGTTGAAGACTCAAGAGTACAATTTTTCTTAGAACAGACAAGAGCCATTATAAGTTTAAAGCAAATAAAATAAAATATGAAAAATACCTCAAAGTAAATTTGGCACTGGGATCAAATCCAAAAACCATAAGCGCACAAAACACGAAAAAAAAAGAGCGCGAGATCACGAATTAAATCAAATGTAAGAGAGCACGAGAGAATAAATCTTCTATCGACTGAGCGTGGCATGTGCGACACTAACAACTTTAAGCATGAACAAATACAATGTAAAGCAAGCAAGAAAGAGAGAGAGGGAGAGAAATAGCACCGAAAAGTCTACCAGAAGTTCAGTAGGTTCATAGAGAGTAAATTACAGTTATAAAATAGAGCGGGAGATATTGCGAGGAAGTAAAAGAGTTCTAGCAAGAGAGCGTAAATTACACTAACAAAGCTACGAGATTAAACAAATCTAATAGAACTGTTAAAATAAATATAAAAACATACCCGTTTACTGGGAGATCTATTTAAAATTACTAACACAAATATTAGGCTAAGGTTTTTAAATAAATGAACACAAAACTCGCACAAAATCTCTGAAAAAAGACAAAAACTCAGAGCACAAATGTAAACTGCTCACAAGCGACGCTAAATCGAAGATGAGCAGCTTTCATTCCCTAAGGCGGAGGAGGTGCTGATGAACGAAATATATGTAGACGATATTCTTTTCGGGGGAGATACTATAGAAGGGGCAGAGGAGTTGCCCGAAAGTGGTCCAGCCACAATTTAAGACTTTTTCTTTTTTTTCACCCGGTACTCAGACCAACGAAAAAATACCAGAAAATTGAATAGCGTTGCCAATCTGCTGAAATGAACTTGGGGTGAGCCCTAGCGAAAAGAATAAAAAATTTAAACTTTTGGCGTGCGCTACTCACTAAACATTTTAAAAAATCAAAAAACCCTAAAAGTCGATTGCAAGAGTTTTCTTGTGAGGGTGTTAATCTTGTGGGGTGCCTCTTGTCAGAGCAAAGTGATTCTTAGGTCAAAAATGTACAAAAAAAAACACAATAAAAAACTTAGAAAAATCTTCTGTTAGAACTTAGTGCAGCTATGAACTTTAAATTAGCATTTAGCGTCGCTTGTGAACAGTTGTGTTTACCTTTGTGCTCTGAGTTTTTGTATTTTTTTAGTGATTTTGTGCGAGTGTTTTGTGTTTATTTATTTACAAAGCTTAACTTAATATTTGTGTTAGAAATTTTAAATAGATCTCCCAGTAAACGGGTATGTGTTTATAATTGTTTTAACATTTCTATTAGATTTGTTTAATCTTGTAGCTTTGTTAGTGTGATTTACGCTCTCTATACTTGCTAGAACTCTTTTACTCCCTCTCAATCTCTCCCGCTTTATTTTATAACTGTAATTTACTCTCTATGAACTTCTGGTAGACTTTTTCGTTTATTTATCTAACTCTCTCTCTCTCTTCCATGCTTTACATTGCATTTGTTTATTGATTAAAGTTGTTTGTGTTGCACAAGCCACGCTCAGTCGATAGAAGATTTATTCTCTCGTGCTCTCTTTATTCGATTTAATTCGTGATCTCGCGCTCTTACTTTTTCCTTGTGTTTTGTCCCCTTGTGGTTTTTGAATTTGATCCCAGTGCCAAATTTACTTTGAGGTATTTTTCATATTCTAATTTTTTATTTTTTTGCTTTAAACTTACAATGGCTCTTGTCTGTTCTAAAAAAAATTGTACTCTTGCGTCTTCAACTAAAGACCCTTTTATTTTTTGCTGGCTCTGCGATTCGATGATGCACGTTAAATGTGCAGGATTTACTGGCAGAGTCAAAGATTTCATTGATCTTAATTCTGGTCTCATGTGGTCATGTGGGTCCTGCAAGGAAATGGTAGTTGAGATGAGCGGCTTTATAAAGCAGACTCGAGACAGCCTATTGAATATCTCAGGAGCTTTTAAACAGCTCAATGAGGGGTTCAATTCCGTCTGTGCCCAGTTTAATAATAAACAAGAGAGAACGCTATAGTCAGGTGCCCCGACTATCAGATACCCGTTACTCAGGTAAAGGGAGTGCGGAGTGGAGATAGAAACTTTGATCACGCATAACTTTTTAACGAATGGTCCGATTTGAAAAATTTCTTCTTAATTTCGATAGGTATTGCAAAACACAATAAAACTGCATTTTTACTTTTCCGAAATATTTAAATTTTTAAATCGTATTTAAGCGATTGTGGGCGATTGTGACAAACTTGCGCTGCGTAGGAACTCCTAGAATCTGCATGCAAAATGCCAATCTTCTAGCTTTTATAGTTTCCGAGATCTCAGCGTTCATACGGACAGACAGACAGACAGACGGACAGACAGACGGACAGACGGACAGACGGACAGACGGACATGGCTAGATCGACTCGGCTAGTGATCCTGAACAAGAATATATATACTTTATAGGGTCGGAAACGCTTCCTTCTACCTGTTACATACTTTTGCACGAATACAATATACCCTTTTACTCTACGAGTAACGGGTATAAAAATTTTAACCGAGTCGCCTAAACGCAAAAAAGCCAGTTTAACCGCCGTTAATATGATTGTGGAAATTCTTCATTTCGATAGGTATTGCTAAACACAATAAACCGCATTTTTACTTTTCCGAAATATTTAAATTTTTAAATCGTATTTAAGCGATTGTGGGCGTTAAAGGGGGCGTGGCACCTTTTTGAAACAAACTTGCGCTGCGTAGGAACTCCTAGAATCTGCATGCAAAATGCCAATCTTCTAGCTTTTATAGTTTCCGAGATCTCAGCGTTCATACGGACAGACAGACAGACAGACGGACAGACAGACGGACAGACGGACATGGCTAGATCGACTCGGCTAGTGATCCTGAACAAGAATATATATACTTTATAGGGTCGGAAACGCTTCCTTCTACCTGTTACATACTTTTGCACGAATACAATATACCCTTTTACTCTACGAGTAACGGGTATAAAAATTTTAACCGAGTCGCCTAAACGCAAAAAAGCCAGTTTAACCGCCGTTAATATGATTGTGGAATCCACCCCAAATCCGAACTTGGTAGCAGCAGTTTCTGTTGACACAGGGGTAAATGAACCAACTGTGCCTATGGATACAGCTAGTTCGGGTGGAACCTCTGTTTCCAGAATAAAATCTACAGTACTGCCTAAGTCAAAGAATTCGTTGCCGACCGTACCTACAGGTACAGTAGGCACCGTTACTGGTTCTCAGCCTAATGTGGTTCAGACTGCTGCTGGGGGGCGTAAGAAACTTTCAGTTGTTCCACAAAGGAAGCAATTATTTGTTTCTAGATTCACCCCAGATCCTACATCTGAGGATGTTTTGGAATTTATACGTGAAAAATTCCCATCCGAGGATATTGCAGTTGAACAATTTCGATTTTCTTACGCTCGTAGGATATCGTCTTTTAAAATATTTGCTCCGCCAGATGTGTTTAATGTGTTACTTTCTGAAAGTTTTTGGCTTTATGATGATTTAGTAATTAAAGAATTTGTTCCAAATAAACCGAGAACAAATAACAGGCCTTCCATTGTGCCAAAAAACTAAAAAGTTTATTCTTGGCGTATCAAAATGTTAGGGGACTAAATATGAAGCTACATAAGCTTTTTGCCGACTCCTCTGCATTCACCGAAGATATTTTGGCTTTTACGGAAACTTGGCTAAAACCAGAGATATCTGACTCTGAAGTTCTGTCAAATAACTTTAAGACTTATAGGACCGATCGCTCCTCACGTAGGGGGGGCGGTGTACTGATTGCCGTTACCTCTAGCCTAACATCCGAAAGAACTCTCACTCATATCCCAAACGAAATTGAATTTGTAAGTGTGAAAGTTTCCTTGCCATCTGTATCTATTTTTGTTACATGTTTCTATATTCCGCCTGGCTCTGATCTAGTAATTTATGAGCACCATCTGTCCGCAATAAAATCCGTACTATCCCTCCTTTTGATTGTTTTGGGTGACTTTAATCTACCTGATATTTCTTGGTCTCCTCCCACTGACTCACTTGTCGCTATACCTTTATCCGCCAATGATTTTGTAGATGGCCTTTTAGAATTATCGTTACAGCAAGTAAGCTTTATACGAAATTCTTTAAATAGACAATTAGATCTTGTGTTTGTTTCAGACCCGTCCGAGGTCACGGTATGCAGAATTGACGCTCTTGTTGTACCTGAAGACCGATATCATCCAACAATGGAATTGACAATTTGCCTCCCCTGCTCTGATACCCTCTCTCCTTTAGTGCCCCCAACTAAAATGAGATGTTTTCGTAAATGTGACTATAATAAACTTAACGATATTATTTCTCATTATAATTGGACAGACTTGTACAATTGTACAGACATTGAAAGTGCCACTGAACTATTCTATATAGCGTTAAATCCTTTTTTAAATGAATGCGTTCCTGATAGGTTTCCTTTAAACCTAAACAGGCCTCCTTGGTTTACCAATGCGCTTCAAAGACTTAAAAACCTTAAATCAAATACTTATAAAAAGTATAAAAAATCGGGTAAGCCATCAGATTTTTCGAAATATGTAGTGGCTCGATCGGATTTTAATGTTCTCAACAGTCATTGCTATTCTATGTATCTAAATCGATGTAAATTTGAATTTTCAAATGATCCGAAACAGTTTTTCAACTTTGTTAATGCCAAGCGTAAGTCATCGGCATTGCCTTCATCGGTACGTCTAAACTCAACGGAGCCATCGACGGATTCCGACATTGCTGATTTATTTGCTGAGTTTTTCCAAACCACTTATAGTTCGACAGCTTGGTCAAATTCTAACTACCCTAATCCCTTAAATAGGGCAAATTGTATTTTTACCCCTTTAATTACTGAAAACTCTCTCTTAATAGATTTAGAAACATCCACGCCGACTTATTCTCCCGGTCCAGGTGGACTTCCTGGATGTGTGCTCAAGTTTTGTGCGTCAACCATTTCTAAACCGATTCTTAAACTTTTTAATTTGTCTATTTCATCATCAGTTTTTCCAACTATCTGGAAGGACTCTTTTATTATTCCACTTCATAAAAAGGGTGCGAAGTCTGATGCCAAGAATTATAGAGCTATTTCCAAATTGTCGGCAATTCCTAAAGCATTTGAACGTATTATCACTTCTCATTTGCAACATTTATGTTCCTCGCTTATATCACCGTGTCAGCATGGTTTTGTTAAGCGAAGATCGACCGCCACCAACCTTCTTGAATTGTCATCTATTGTAATAAATGGATTTAAGAAACAAACCACTCTCTTCTTTTATTCAAATTAGATCAGCTTGGGTTTCCTGGTAATCTATTAACTTGGATTTCAAGTTACTTGAATGGTTAGGTGTACTTCTGGACCCTAAACTTAAATTTGACTGCCACATAATGTCCACTGTTAATAAAGCCATGAGTGTTCTTGGCTTTATAAAGCGTTGGTCAAAAGAATTTGATGACCCTTATACGACCAAATTATTATTTACCTCCCTTGTCCGTCCTGTTTTGGAATATTGTTCGTCGGTTTGGAGTCCACAATATCAAGTGCACATTGACTGTATTGAGTCGGTACAAAAAAAGTTTCTTATATTTGCCCTTCGTAGTTTGAACTGGGATCAAAACGTAAGGCTACCTTCCTACCAGAGTAGATTACTGTTGCTTAATTTACCTACACTTGTAAATCGTAGAAAAATACTTGTTTCTATTTTTATGCATAATCTTATAAGAGGTGCTATTGATTCTGCAGAACTTGTAAACCGCCTAACTTTCAATGTTCCTGTTAGACTAACACGAAATTATATCCCTCTAAATTTGCCACGATGTTCATCAAATTTTTGTCTGCACGAGCCCTTTCGCGTTCTATGTAATACTTATAACAACCTTTATCAACTAATCTGCATTTCCACTTCTATCCCGTTATTAAAAACTAATATTTTAACTCATTTGCTTTTCTCTTAATTGTGCCTTTTATTTTCACTTGTGTCTTGTCTCTATTTAATTTATGTATTTTCCTCGCGAACTCGCATTTTTTGCCCAAATTGATAATAGGGCCCGCGCGTAACAAGCACGTGCTTGGTGTCGTTGGGCCACTTGTTTGTACTGCTCAACGTCCATCAGAAATAAAAAAAAAAAATAAAATAAGTATCAGTAATTAAAAAAAACAACTATTAAATTTGTATTGTTGTTAAATTTCCTTGTACAGCGGCAGACTTGTACAGCAGTCACACTGGAAAGATTAAAGTTTTTACGCTAGCATACTTGTTTTTCGATCTGAGTACTAGGCTTTAGGAATGTATTGGCTCCTAAATAAGGACTGCTTTAAGTACCAGATCAACTTTGAGATACCAGTCAGTTCCGCCAAGATGATGATTTTGTTCAGTATAGCAAGGTTTTTTGAGCCGCTGGGTCTCATTTGCGCTAGCTTTTACAAAGGATACAGCACTTGGAGGCGGTGACAGGTATCACCACGGAGCATTTTTTACTGGCTCTCTGACAGTAACAACGGAACCAACTTTTTGGGTACAGACAATGTGATGATGACGGAGTACGATCAGCTTCAAGCGGATTACGAGAAGCTCATCACCCCCAAACTTGCGTCGCCGCGGACAACGTGGCACTTCGACCCCCCTCAGTCACCTAACTTCGTAGGACAGAGGCCAATGTAAAGTCAGTTTAACACCATCTAAGAGAGTCATTGCAGATCGACGGCTTACTTACGAAGAAGGCCGCTTTGCCTTCTTACAGCTGACTCGGAAGATCTAGAAGTGCTCACCCCAGTGCACTTTCTTATCGGATACATAATGCTAGCGCCACCAGAATATCAGCCACAATCGAGAGCAGAGCAGTTCCTTATACGCTTATCTCATCTAGAGCAAAGTCCAAAGTGGTGTCAGGAAACTGAATGTTTTCAATTCAACGACCTTGTCATTATCAAGGATGACCAGCTCCCACCGTCACAATGGTTACTCGGGTGTATTTTGGAGTTACACTCAGGGACGGACGCACAGGTCCGGGTAGTAACACTTAAAACTATGCAAGGACAGCTAAAACGATCCGTATCAAAGCTCTATATATTGCCAATTCGGGCGGAGGCGCACTCACTTATATACCCCAATATTTATAGATTGCGCACACTTCTTCCTCTCATCTCTCCATACTAGATACCGAAGACCCACAACCGAGCTAGCTCATCACTACCACAGCCAGGAGGACCAGGACAAGCGACGATGTCTCATGCTAGGTCTAGCATTGGCGGGAATGTTCAGTTTATACACTATTCCATATAACTGTACATATAGAAAACTAGAATAATTATAATTTTTGTTTGCCTTTTCCTGGGAATTTATCTTACAATGACCCCTTGTTGAATACAAGAAGACACAATTGTATGATCTAAAAATTGTAAAAAACTGAGGGAAAAAATCAAAAAACCCGCAAAAGTCGATTGCAGGAGTTTACATGTGAGGACAAAATAACATTAATACTATCTGGGGTCCCTCTTGTCGGAGCAAAGTGTTTTTTAGGTCAAAATTGTACGAAAAAACATAATAAAAGTGCAGCTATGAACTTTAAATTAGCAAATAATTATCAGTAAATTAAAAAAACAACTGTTAAATTTAAATTGCATTGTTGATTAATTTCTTTGTACAGCGGCTTGTCTTGCCAAGGTAGTTGATAATATCTTTTAAAGGCTCTTTCCCGCAAATACGATATTTGAATTTTAAGCCTAGTATCCAGATCGACGAAAACCGTACGCCAGTCATGAGAGAGAGCGAGAGGCAAACAGCTAGCGTTCACTTTTCGTCGGGCCTTTTTTTCACGTCGGTCCACAGATCGACGAAAAAAATACCAAAAAATTCCATAGCGTTGCCAGTCTGCGGAAATGAACTTTGGGTGAACCCTAGCGAAAAGATTAAAAAATGTAATCTTTTGGCGTGCGCTTCTCACTGAACATTATAAGAAATGGAGGGAAAAACTCAAAAAACTCACAAAAGTCGTTTGCAGGTGTTTACATGTGAGGACAACATAACATTAATACTATCTGGGGTGCCTCTTGTCAGAGCAAAATGATTTTTAGTTCCAGAATGTACGAAAAAACACAATAAAAGTGCAGCTATGAACTTTAAATTAGCAAATAATTATCAGTAAATTAAAAAAAACAACTGTTAAATTTAAATTATATTGTTTTTAATTTCTTTATACTCCGGCAGACTTGTCTTGCCAAGGTATTTGATAATATCTTTAAGGGCTCTTTCCCGCAAATACGATATTTGAATTTTAACTGCTTGTCAACAAACCCAGCTGATTGACAGTACGACCGTAGCACGCTTAAATCTGATGAACTCTCAAAATTTTGGTCACACTGGAAAGATTAAAGTTTTTACGCTAGCGTAATCGTTGTGGTTCGCTAGGGTTCACCCAAAGTTAATTTCCGCAGTCTGGCAACGCTATACAATTTTCTGGTATTTTTTTCGTCGATCTGAGGACCGAGGTGAAAAAACCCTTGACGAAAAGTGAACGCCAGCTTTTTGCCTCTCGCTCTCTCTCACGACTGGCGTACAGTTTTCGTCGATCTGAGTACTAGGCTTTAACTGCTTGTCAACAAACCCAGCTGATTGACAGTTCGAACGTAGCACGCTTAATTCTGATGAACTCTCGAAATTTTGGTCACACTGGTAAGATTAAAGTTTTTACGCTAGCGTACTCGTTTGCCGATCTGAGTATTAGGCTTTCATCACGACCTGCATTATTCAGGAGTAGCGAAGGTAAAATGTCGGCTCTAATGATGCCATCAATTTGTGCGCTTTCGTGAAGGTTAGGATCCACCATTTGAAAGAATATAACAATTTGATAGACATATGTAGATTTTCGTTTCCAACTTAAAGGCAGGGTTAGTTGGATATCGGAAGTAAACTGACAGATCTTTTTGGATAGGCGCATACGGTCTCAAGCCCCAAGACTCGGGCTTTAACGACTTGGAAGTGCAACATAATTAAATTTAAAAGGCCTTCAGTTTAGTTAATCAAGGCGAGAGCTTAAAAATTTGAGCCTTGGTTTCAAATGTTGATAATGGCGGTACCAAGAAAGACAGCTCCTGTTTCCGACGAAAAATAAATCTGCACCTCAGCTGTGTTGACCTGGGAAATTTAGAAGGACTTGAAGTACTGACAGAATGGTTGCATTGGGCGACAGAAAGCAATAGTGATTGTTCTGAGCATAACATTAGATGAACGATCAGGTTAAGTCCGGAGTTGGCAATAGTGATTGTACTGAGCATTTGCTTAAATATTGCACAAGTACTCACAGCTGTTTCATCTGCCGCACCATATGATAGCGAGTGCTTACTCCGGATATAACCTGATCGTTCAAGGCGAGGTATTTGAGAAAAAGTTATTTGAGAAAATCGTGTACATATGCATACTGAATGATTTCCTTCGTAAGTACCTTAGTATCGTAGGAATTTGTTCTTCGCGATGATCCGTTGGCTTGTGATTGACACAACTATAAAGGTGGTACGTCATCAATGACCTCTAACGTTCGATGGTTATGATGTGAAAAATGTTTAACTCAAGCCGTGTCGGAATTTTTTCTTTGTTGTACACGAGAAAAGCGTGAGCTTAAAGCTTGAACGAGTACATATTTACCCGGACATTTTTAACGACCCTTTAACGTTAACCCTAAGTTTTGAAAATGACTGCATATTAAAAAGAATCTTGCGTTCACTGAGCGGAATTCATCGTGATTGGTGAATTATAAATTATTGCCATCGCGTCGATATGCATTTTGTCTATAACATGAAACCACTGTTTGACTATATAAATTGCCTTGAAAAGTACCGGAAAATCGGCTAGCGAAGTTAATTGTCTGTGAAAACCTTTGTATCCCAGGTATCCGACGGCCACGTGAAATATAACACAGGAGGGCAGCGATAGACCATCAATTCGGTGATGGTTTTTCGGAAGAACTGGATCGAGGCCCCTAACATTTTGATTACGAAATTAAGAGCTGCTTTCGATTCCGTATGTGTTTAGTGGATAAGCAAGCAGGAAGTGATATTTTTCAATCCCCAATTAGCCAATTTTATTAGATTTTAAAAATACGTACACTTTATATTTTCTTTATTTATTAATAAAAGCATTAACTAAAAAAATACGAAATAAAAAATAAACGTATTTTTGCATGTACACGTATAAATAGTTTAAAACAATATAATATAATGGAAACCACCGCAAAAAGTGTGAATATTGGAATTTTAAAAATGTTTCTTTTTCATTTTCGTCAGTATTGGATGATAGTCGTGTTTAGTTTGTGGTTATCGCTATACCATTATCATTCTGTAATGTTTGTGGTTATACGTATAAATAAATTAAGGCCTATAGAATAGCTTTCTAAGACACATAATACAAAAAGTACTCGCGTCTAAAAAATCGAAGGGAGTTTATTCAAACACCACACACGACTATGATTCATCTGTTATAATCGTTGCATTCGTTCTTTTCACTTCCCATCGTCCAATAGTGATCAAGGATGTCTTCGCTTGTAAACCGAACGTCCGGATCCGACTGCAGCATATTGGTGATTAAATCGCGCACACCGTCGCCTATATCCGACCAATATGGATCAGGAAACTCATAAATTCCAGATATAATCGAGTCAAAGAGAGGTTCCTGTTGGTTGTCAAGCGCCACAAACGGTGGGAAGCCGCACAGTAATATGTACAAAATGATACCAGCGGCCCAAACGTCGATCTTGGAGAACCGAAAAGGAAAAATTTAGTAAACTGAATCCAATTTATTAACTGATTATTTCCCACCTTTAACCCATATCCAACTTCTAATAAAATCTCTGGTGCCACATAAGTGGGCGTTCCACAGACAGCATATAGAGGTTCGGTTACCTCACAGGCTAATCCAAAATCAGCTAGCTTTAGTTCAAGTACGTTTCCATGTTCGTCTAGTTCAACCTGTAAATGTAAATTGTTCCAAAAATGATACGCAACATATATGATTATTCGTAATTACAAGTGTCTTACTAAGAGGTTCTCCGGCTTAATATCTCTGTGCACAATGCTCATGGAATGTAGGTACGACATGGCGGAGCCCAAATGCCTAATCATAATTCGTGACTGACTTTCTGAGAACCGCGTCACCTGGGTAATTGCATCAAATAGATCGCCACCTGAAACGAATTATGTTAACATAATTTGGTTGGCAGATGCTGTAAAAAATTTCTCTCTATCAACATACCACTTACATACTCCAGTACCAGATACATATTTGTATGTTGGCCCACATCCATTATAAGTGATATTATATGCGGATGATCCAGCTTTTTCATGACACGAACTTCGGCGTCAATATAGTGCTCCTTGCCCTTGCACTTGCTTTTATCTATAATTTTCAGGGCATAGGGATCACCTGTTTGGCGGTCTTTGATCTTAAGCACAACGGCGAAGTTGCCGTCGCCGATAATTTGTCCCAGTGTGTAATGGTCCCGTATATTGGCTGGCAAATCATCGACCTCTACGCCAGAAATCTTAAGTAAGGCCTGTTCATCGTCTTTAAGCGTGGGAGCCACTTTACACGCCTCAGAATCTACCATTGGAATATAAACCTTTTTGCTCTTGACAGGCATCTTAGGTTTTGGTCCCACGCAGGTGGTCCCGACAGTCCGCAGGGTCTTGCGTATGATATTGATAGCACGTTGCTCATCCGCCTCAAGCTTAAAATCCTCCGCTGTGTTAATACGCTCTGTGCCATATGCAAAGAAAACGTCATCCGGCCCAAAAAAATCAGCGAGTTGAACCACTGATGTTCCTGAAAGGGTAAATACCTTCCTCACATAGCCTGTATCTAGGTGAACCACTTGCGTGATGGCGGTCAGGACGTGTTCAAAGCTTGGACTGTTGCGCTTATTTAGTAACAAACGCATAATGCGTCGTGGCTTAGTTCCATTGCGTATTAGCGTTACGATACGTGGATAAACCACAGTGTCAAGCTCGCTGAATCGGGACGTGTTCAACGGACTTCCGTTGGTCACTCCTCCAACATAGACTGAAACTGGGCCATTGCTTGCGAGTGATCCATTCTTAAGGGGAGATGCTGGTCGATAAAATTTAGGCAACCGCTGATTGTTCGAGCGAGTAGTGTTGGCCAGCGTCAGATTAGACAAAGGCTGGGAACTAGTAATATATTCCACCTTCTTAAAATTCTCGTTATTGCAGGAACAAACGTAGCTCTGACCGTCTTCCAACTCATCGAGGGCGGTAATCTGCAGAGGCAAAATCATAAAATTAGATACCAGTAGTGATAACACCGAGGAGTACACACCTTCTTTCCACACATGCTATATATGTTGCGAACTGCCCCTGGTATCTTTACATTCTCTTCTAGCAATCGGGTAAGGTCTTCGTAAAGACTCTCGAAGGATCGATATCGTTCGTTGGAGACAGGAATTGTTATGCCCGGATAAAAGCGATCACCGTTGCGGTAGAATTTAATCCGATGCGCCTTGCGTGTCGGAGTGCGGCTGCTCGAGATGCGCTTCTTAATATGGGCGGCGTTGCGTACAACACCCAAGCATGCCGTTGAAGCAGAGCCAATAGTGGCGCTAACTTCGATGGTGTTCGTTAGGAGCGTGGCCGAGGTGTTTGAGGAGGCACCACTTAGCGACCCGTTTAATTTTCCCATACTCCCGCTGGCTGTTAGAGAGCCAACCAAGATCTTATGCCCATTCAACTCCTTATCGAGCTCCAAGGCGGAACTCTCCACACTGTCGCAGTCCCTATTGTGGCTATTGAAGTCCTCCTGCCGCTTTTGCTGTTGATTCAGCTCCTCCAAGAAAGTGGTCGCGGCGACGGCATCCTTAGCCACTCTCTTCTTTGGCGTGAGGTTGGGAGAGGCTGTTGCAGAAACAGATGCTTGGAGGGAGGAGAGCACGGAGGTGGTGCAATGCAGGCTATTCACCTCTACTGTCTGTACTTCCATACTAGAGGAAAATGAGTATGCTAGATCAGAAAATCTTTTTATGCAGGATTGTGGGTGTTTTTGACAGGATTCCCTTACTCTAACAGATTTATTTATTTTTGTTTTACTATTATTTTTTTTTAGCTTCTGTGTTGTGTGTTTTTTTTTATTCTTCTCCTCTCACACAAGCTGTCAAACTACGAAGTTTAGAAGAGAATGTAATTCAATTAAATGTCGCATGGCTTGCTGGTCTAGAATTCACGAGGCCAGTTGTTACACAGCGTCGCTCTTAACAATTACAATTGCATAATAAAAAAGAAAGGAAGCAAACTTCGGCAAGTCAAAGTTTATATACATTTCAATTTCTATGCCTATATTACTAAAAACAATGAAGCTATGACGATTTTGAGCTGCATTTTGCAATTGTTTCTATCGCAGCTATTTGATATTGTTGGCCGATTTTGACAAAACTAAAAGCGTAACTCTGATATAGTAATTACTATTACTCAAAGAATTATTTTGATGAATAGAAAAACAGAAAAATAAAATTTTTTTCATTTATAGTTTTTTGTTTTTCCTATGGAGTTATGTAACATATATATCCGATTTTATTTTAACTAAACCAGTAATTCCATTGTATTAAAATATTACTAAATCCCAAAGGAAAAAAAGATTAAGAACAACAAAGTTATACTTTAATGGTCGTCCGATCCGGCTCATATACTACCTGAAATAGTAAGACAACTTTTGGGAAAGTTTCAAGAAGATAGCTTTAAAACCGAGGGACTAGTTTGCGTAGAAACGGACGGACCGACGGACGGACGAACCGACGGACGGACTGCCAGGCGGACATGGCTAGATCAACTCTCCTGGTGATGCTGATCAAGAATAGGATCGGAAATGTCTCCTTCACTGCGTTGCAGACTTGTTGCTGAAATAATAATACCCTCTGTAAAATTAAAAAAATATTGAGTTCTAACGATGTTTTAAAAAACTTAATTAAAATTGATTATATTTATAATTTAAAATGTACTATTTTAAAATCATTAAAATAACACAATTTTCTAAACAATTATCAAGAAATTTATTGAATATTCGTTGAAAAGTCTCGATCTCGAGATTTCAAAAATCGAACAGTCACTTAGTCCATGTCCAAAAACCGAGCTCATCAAATAAACACAATGCATACGGATCGCCCTTTATTGTTTGCATTACAAATAGAGTGGCAAAGACTTTAGAGCGAAGTAGATTGTCTAGGCTTTGCAATATTAATTAAAAAGACGCGTGCTTAAATGATAATAAATGTATTATCCAAAACACCAGTAGATATTTAAAGAATTTTAACTGCCGCAATACAACCATTTTGCTAAAAATACAAGGAATATTTTGTATAAGACTTTATTGTGCATTAATTTGAATAAAAGTCAATAAATGCAATGATGCTTTTCAAATTGATTTATATATTCAATCAAAGTGTACACCTTTTTTATACATGTAAGTTACGTATACGCAAATACCCTAGCTACCAACCCCAACTTACAACCTGTATATCCAGAGATACCCATTATTCCAATTGTCAATAACATAAGCCCAGAGCCTACTATTGCAGTTATTCAAATCAATCCGACATAAACATTTAACAATTGTCAATAACATAAGTCCAGAGCCTACTATTACAGTTATTCAAATCAATCCGACATAAACATTTAACCCCTCAGGCATCCGAATTATAAACACTTCACACGCCTTTATCGACGACGGCAGACATAAACAATATTCAGACCTTTAAACAAAGGGTCCAGCCTGAGAACCCATTCGTCAGCATAAAAGCTTTGGCCAATCCAAATTAATTAAACAAAAGATGCAGCCTAGAAACCATCCCATCAGGCCACAGTTTTGACCAATCAAAATTATCTAATCAAAGTCCACTTTCGCTGCTCGCGCGCTGTCACCGGTAAAAGCCATAGTTATAAGAATAATGCATTTTGTAAAATCAGTTTAAGATTGGGGATCTAACTTGAAAGAACTTTACCAATAAAGACTCCGCTATATATTAAAATAAAAATCGCTTTTTTTTAATATATTCCGAACCGAAAAACATAATTTGTATGCTTTTATTTTTACTGTATTAAAATCCTAAAATAATAACCTAAATAACAGTCTGTTAACTGGGGTAGAGTTTGTGGGCCCTTTTAATGAAAGGTCGTTTCGTTTTAGACTTGTTCTATTGAAACCCCCTTTGCAAGGTGATTTGGATGGAAAGAAAGTTTATTATGATGGGCGATTTCTGATTGCATAATTTAATTTTTATCAGCCGAATGCAAAGATCTCTGTAGATGTTTCAATTTCGAACATACTATGTCGCGCATAATGTTGATGTTGCTGGGCTCACGATCCTTGTTTGTTAAGAGTAAACGTTAAATGCTTAAACTTTTGTTATTTTATTCAAACTCGCCAGTTCTCAACTACCACTAGAAGAACACCAATTTGGGCATCTTCAGCGCAATATAATAGCGGTGTCGTCACTGCTTTTGGAATACTAGCTACCATAATATAGCCTTCAGATGTTGTTACATCTTACTGCGAAGAATCTGTTGTATTCAGGCAGTAGCGATTTAAAACAGACTATTGAATGTTTAAGAGACATCCAGAAAAATCGCACTTCAAAATTCCTTGGTTGATACCTGATTACTAGTTCGGTTTCTCAGTGGGCTTTACCATCGGTTTATGGCGTGAAACTCTTGTACCATATCACATGGATAATTTATACATTTAAGCATACATAAATACCTTCAGATAACATCACCCGTATCACAACATTTTGATTTTGTATGAGGTTTTGCATCATTTATGAAACAATCATGCAAAATATGTGGCTTTGTCCATGTTCGTCTCGAGATTTAAGTAACGTACATATATGGTTTATTCTCAGAGAGTGCATTTGTAGTTCGTCGCATTTGATTCTTCAGCTTCTTGTAGGCAGGGAAACCTCTTTAATTTGCTGTAAGTTTCTTCCAGAGCTTGGGTCTTTGTTCGCAAGGCAGGGTTGCGAGTCTCAACAAGTTCCGCAAACTTATGGAAGGGCGCAGTATTTTTTATAGATTGGGTTCACTTATTTATTCTTAAAGGCTAGATTCCTTCCTTTTATTAAGATAAAGAATATTTGGTTTATTTTGATCAATTTTATTTATAAAACGGTAATCAAACAATTGGCTTTTATTTGCAGAGGTATTTTATGTTGGGCAGTAATTTCTGGACTCTGGTTTGATGCTGCACTATTCCCGTTTTGGTTTGGTGAACTATCGGCTTAGAGACTGAGGCTAAGACCTGTTGTAGAAACTAAAGCTGTTATATGTTGGCGTAGACGACTTTATAACTTTTATAGTGTGGTTACCCTCACAGATTAAACATTTTTGGCAGAATAGTCCTTCCTCCTTATTTAAAAGGCAGGTTTCAGTTGAAGTGCAATAGGTTGTCCATATTCCTGACAATTTGTGCATTGGACGGGTGTATTCCTTTTGTAGGGTTACTGAATTGACACGAGATATTGAAGCTTGTGATTGGGTGAACATTATTTTTATTTAAACGCTTACTTTACTTTACAATTAAGATCATCAATAATTATTTTTGAGTTTTATTTTTTTGATCAAAGTAATGATTTAATAAATCATCAATAATTATTTTTAGTTTTAATTTTTTTGATCAAAATAATGATAATTGTTATATTTTAAGAAAATTATTATTATTTTATTTGGTCTTGTATGTCGGTTTTAAGTAATTGATATTTTTGTTTTTTAAATAACTGTTTTAACACGTGACAAAATTAAAATTTGTAATGTCAATGTAAGATGTAAACAGACAACTGGATCTGATGAGTTAGTTGAAGCACACCTCTGAAGCTGTAGTTATCCCCCTGATCTATGTTCTGTGTGAATTAACTATTATTTGTTTTGTTAAAGAATAAACAACACATCAAATAATTATAGAGACTTCTGTTCTTCTCTAGAAAGTACTCAATTAAATTGGCAATATTTTATTGATTGTAATTGTCTTCTGGAAACACACTTTTGCTATTAGTAATATATTATCCGAAGAAAAATATACACATATAGAATAATTAACCTTTTACTTGCAGTTTAATTCATCGTTTAAAATTTTTAAATGATTCGGAAGAATGGTGTGTTTGGTTTTTTGTTAGCATATGTTGATACAAAATTCGTAAACATATTACACACCTTGGTAAAAATCGGACATACCCACATAGATTTGCCATGTCACTGGAGCCTACAGAATATTTATATTTCTGCAAGGGGCAATTATCCGCGTACATAGTCGTGGTTCGGAATTTATATCATCCGTAACGTCATCTTCACTGTGGAAAACAGCGAATGGAAACATTCGACCAGTTCATAAAGCTGGGGAACTTTACTCCCTCTAACCCATATCACCAATACAGATGATTCAGGTTCCATGTTCATGGGGTTCGTGAACTGAAGTAAAAAACCCCACTATATGTCAGAAATTACATGAAATCATCTTTGGAATTTTATCTTAGTTAAAAATATTGCCGCAACCCAAGAATATTATGTTGCGATGTAGGATAAGATAGTAACTCGATACGACAAAATTTAAAAACGCGATCCTGCTTTTTGTTATTATCCACTATTTGAAACGGCCAACGAAACTGGCAAAATGGCATTTTGGGCCGAATGCCCAGAAGGATTTTTGGAATTATCGATCTTGTCAGTTTATAGATGCCTTGAATTTGTCGAAAAGGATTGTGTTGTGTGCACACAGCGGCATTCGATTGTTGTTATTATCGTTGGGCATCGATCATTTGTAAAGAAAAAAGAATTGTGCGTTAATTATTTAGGCAGGCAGTGCGTAAAATACGCTTTGGGACATCCAGAATCGGAAGGGAACGTGTGCCAAACCCAACTAATACACTGGAGAGCAGCTCCAAAAGGACCGAAGCGTCAACAACTAGAATACAACATTTTTCGGTAGAGACTGTATGGCCGTTCGCAGAAATTATGCCTAGACGCCAGACGTTTTGGCAAATTATGTTGTATCTGGGATTCATTACTTTGGCTGCAAAGGGTATGTATGGGCCCACCAGACAGCTACAACCCACTCAAAAAATGGTCAAAAAATTGTCCCGATACTATTGAACTTTATTTACCGACATGATCGATTATTATTAACCACATGCCTAATAAGCGGGCATTACTATCAGAACTCTCGACCACTTGGGTATCAGCTAAAGTTTTGATGAAAATAACAGTTCAAGAATATTGGCTTTTTGCTCTAAGCTTGGGCGAATAATGAAATTGCCTGGTAGAGAAATAAAAAAAGGAAGCATGAAAAATTTCGCATGTATGTAAATAGTATTTCGTATTTCTGTATGGTTATAAAAATGTTCGCAATGGTATTTCTTTCTTATTTTCATAGCATTTTTATGAATTGTGGTAAATTGCAACTTACATGCAATATAAATATCACTCCGTCAGTTAAAGAGTATTTACTTTGCACAGTAGACGTCCGACTTTTCTCTAATAAACGATATTGGCTTTCGAAAAATTTCTAATGCGATTTTGCAAGGCCTGGGATGACGTAATTCCAAGTTTAGAAATGCATATACAAAAATTGAATACGACCTTGAAGGGAAAATAATGTTTTTTTTTTCAAATGATTGAGTTTGATCACAATCGATTTATTGCTGTTATATATCTGTCAAACTGACCATACAGATGACGATTATTCGCGAAGAGTAGCATACTAAGATTTTTTTTCAATGTGTACGCTGATCATGTTAGAAAAGCTTCCTATTTCCAATTGCCGCCAAAGAAAATATTTTTAAATTGATATATAATATTTCGATGTAAAATAAAATATATACATATCTCACTGCAAATGTTTATTTATTATAAAAAAATCGACAGGGGTAGAAATTTATTCAATAATAATACTTTTAAAATTTTGATTTGTCCATCTTAGCTTTAAATCATAAAGCGCAACTAATCTTTTGCAAAAATAAAATTAGGTTTTTTATGACTTTTATGACATCTGGCTAAATTTCAATTTCAATCTATAAAAACAAATTTGCAAATTAGCTAAACTTTTGCACTTAGAAATGGAACAAACGTTAAACTTGTCTATTTGAAAATATCGCCTTATTGCGTGCTATCTTTTGGAATGCAAAATCCAAAATCGTACGGCTTAGCGAAAATACCTTTCATTGAACTACTTAAAAAAACCTAAAAAACTGTAATCCAAATAGTAACCGTAACAGTAACCGAAACCGATTTTTGATTTGGTTTAAATTCCTGCCGGTAATCAAGAGTATAAAATACTTTTAAAAAGATGTAAGCTTTAAGTCAAGCACCTCACACATTTATCGCTACCAGAAAAATCGGATCGTATGGCTACTACACGTACAAGCGTCGCAAAATTAAATACAACATTGAACAAATATAACCGGATATTTTTCTAAGTTTTCCAGGAGGAGTTGAGTCGCTCCAGTCCACTATTGTTTGGTACGGAAACAGTTATTCTATTTCTTATTTTTATATTGAGTGTTAGTCAGAAGTTCACCAAGCAAAAATAGTTCACTTGATTACGACCAATTGACAATAAACATAGAAAAGATCTAGGAGGAATTAAGTGAAAAGCCAAATCGCAACATACGCAAGAAATTTGTAACTGTTCACAACAAAACAAAATGACTCTTGGTCACACGAACCAAAAGAGCACCCAGCTGCGAGAAACCGAACTTGACGTCTTTTTGGACCCAAAAGTCAGAAAATATAAATTATCTGATCATATTTCGTACATGGTTAATAAGCGTGCTTGGTTTAATTAAGGTAGTCGAAAGAATGTTTTACTTCATTTATTAAGCCAGATAGCTTGAATCAGTACAAAAACGTTATATTTTCTGAAATAGCAAAATAACTCACAAACTAATGAATAGAATATCATGAAATTTTAACTGTGTTTTGAGGGATAGTATTAACTCAAAACAAGAAAGGAAAGCTAACTTCGGGCGGAGCCGAAGTTTATATACCCTTGCAGAATATTCTGTAAATTATATTCTCCAAAATATTCATATGATGCATTTTAACACTCATAAAAAATCCCAACTTCCTAACTTCAAAAACACCAAAGTTATGGCATTTCCAATCGTTCAGTTACATGGCAGCCATAGGATATTGTCGGCTGATCCTTATGAAATCTTGGAGGTCAGATTGATTGGCCAAATATAAAACCCATAGAAAATCCCAACTTCCTAACTTTACAAACACCAAAGTTATGGCATTTCCGATCAATCAGTTATATGACGACTATAGGATAAAGTCGGCCGATCCTTATGAAATTTGGAAGGTCGGATAAATTGGCAAATATAAAACCCATAGGAAATCCCAACTTCCTAACTTAACAAACACCAAAGTTATGGTATTTCCGATCAATCAGTTATATGGCAGCTATAGGATATAGTCGGCCGATCCCGGCCGTTCCGACTTATATACTGCGTGCAAAGGAAAGAAGGGTGTGTGCAAAGTTTAAATTCGATATCTTTAAAACTGAGAGACTAGTTCGCGTAGAAACAGACAGACGGACAGACGGACATGCTTATATTAACTCAAGAATATATATACTTTATATGGTCGGAGATGTCTCCTCCACTGCGTTGCAGTTATGGCATTTCCAATCGTTCAGTTATATGACAGCTATAGGATATAGTCGCCTATCCCGGCCGTTCCGACTTATATACAGCGTGCAAAGGAAAGAAGAGTGTGTGCAAAGTTTCAACTCGATATCTTTAAAACTGAGAGACCAGTTTGCGTAGAAACAGACAGACGGACACAGAGACGGACAGACGGACAGACGGACATGCTGATCCTGATCAAGAATATATATACTTTATAGGGTCGGAGATAATCAACTCAGGAGGTGATCCTGATCAAGAATATATATACTTTATAGGGTCGGAGATAATCAACTCAGGAGGTGATCCTGATCAAGAATATATATACTTTATGGGGTCGGAGATGTCTCCTTCACTGCGTTGCACACTTTTGACCAAATTATAATACCCTCTACAAGGGTATAAAAATTGTAAAGTAAAAAGTCGACAGCATTACCTGCGGAAATTTGTCCTTTAAATAATGCAATTTAATTTTTTCAATTCCTTCTTTGACCAGTTACGATGTACACCGCAGATTTCCTATATCTCACTCAATTTTCAATTTTTTTGGATGCAAATTTTCACACATATATTTTTGAATTGTTGTATGGGAAAACGAAAATTGAACTGAAACTATGCGTATCGCCAATAAATTCGTGAAAAATTATCGATTTTGCAGCAAATCATCCGTAACTTATTGAGGGGCAATACCATGCTAGCCAATTGGCTTTAAGCATCGGAAATCAGACTGATGTTCTGGATATAAGAACATATGTAACTTCCAGACTACACTAGAATACTAAAGAGTTTATTGCCGTCACATGATAAGTAAGAAAGTGATTAACAAGAAAAGAAAGCCCTTGCAGCTATTACAAATCGACTACATTTCGATTTCTATGCCTATATTACTAAAAACAATGAAGCTATGTCGATTTTGCGCTGCATTTTGCCATAGTTTCTATGGCAGCTATATGATATTGCTGTCCGATTTTTATTTAATTAAAACCGTAATTCCATAATATTTATATATTACTAAATCCCAAAAATCAACAAAAAAAAAATTAAAAACAACAAAGTTATCATTTTTTTGAATTGTTTTTTCCGATATATATGATATAGACGCCCGATCCGGCTCGTTCCGACTTATATACTACCTGCAATAGAAAGACAACTTTTGAGAAAGTTTAAAGCAGATAGCTTTAAAACTGAGGGACAAGTTTGCGTAGAAACGGACGGACGGACAGAAGGACTTGGCTAGATCGACGTTGCATACTTTTGACTGAAATTATAATAACCTCTGCAAGGGTATAAAAATAGGAATTTAGACAGGATAATGACCCTAAAGGCAAAAATCCCTTATATAGTATAAACGAATGAAATCAAGAATATATATATATACTTTATTGGGTTTGAAACCCTTTCACTTAGTTACAAACTTATTGACTGAAATTATCATTTGCAAGAGTATGTCTTTAGAAAAGTGGCTAGCTGACTGGTGCATACAAGTCAACGACCAAAAATGTAAGCACAAATTTTAAACCAGACTCCCAGGCCCAGGTCATTTTACCGGGGCCGCATTGGTCATGGGCCCGGCAGCGAGTAATTGGTTTCGAAAATACTTTAACTCGAATAAAAAGTATTTCTTATTCTTCTTGTATATGTATGGCGTATACGTCACATACGCCAATACCCTAGCTACCAAACCGAACATACAACCTGTATATCCAGAGATACCCATTATTCCAA
The DNA here is from genome assembly GCA_018153305.1 of Drosophila kurseongensis. Lineage (NCBI taxonomy): Eukaryota > Metazoa > Arthropoda > Insecta > Diptera > Drosophilidae > Drosophila > Drosophila kurseongensis. The sequence goes on from JAECXX010000120.1 coordinate 4,417,725, forward strand.
TTGTCAATAACATAAGTCCAGAGCCTACCATTGCAGGTATTTAAATCAATCCGACATAAACAATTAACCCCTCAGACATAAATCTTTCCCACGCCTTCGATTGGCAGCACCCGAATTATAAACACTTCACACGCCCTTATCGACGACGGCAGACATAAACAATATTCAGACCTTTAAACAAAGGGTCCAGCCTGAGAACCCATTCGTTAGCATAAAAGCTTTGGCCAATCCAAATTAATTAAACAAAAGATGCAGCCTAGAAACCATCCCATCAGGCCACAGTTTTGACCAATAAAAATTATATAATCAAAGTCCACTTTCGCTGCTCGCGCGCTGTCACCGGTAGAAGCCGGTAGTCCGCCCTAAAATTCAGTCGTCGGTAGGGTATGCAGGCACCATCCGCTCGCAGATCAACAACCAAAGCTGATTTATTTTGAAGTTTTCTCAACCACTAAGCGCAGACACCGACTGCGATATGCCCTGTTCCTATCTCAGTATATTGATTTATATTAATTTGAATACATACATATATGCCAAACATTTTTCTGCTACCCCTGATTTGAATTTGTAAACCAAAATTAAATATATGCGGAAATATTAATAAATATACTATAACATATAATATTCTTATTTTTATCATTAACCCAATAGTGAATACGCCCATATTGTTAGGGTACCAAGTCTGAAAAGTAGCAAAAGACAAAATATTCTTGCCGCATCGAATTGAAATAAACGCACACATGCATCCCTGTATGAGAATGCATGAACACGCATACATATAAAGACCAATTCAAGCGCAGGCGCTACCTTCTTCAAAATGCGGGTCTCTGCGACTGAACGACCGAACTCGAGTAATGAGCGCGCGAGCGTCAAAATGAGAATAAGAATGAGAGCGAAAAAAACCCGAAGGCACACGAAGTGTCCGGGGCCTGCCGCAAACAGCTGTGGGGCCTCCCGCAAAGTTTTTTGAGTGCCCATATTGCTTGTATGAAATCACCAGTCTATATGTTGTATGGTTAGTGATATTAGGTTGTTTGGTAATGACATACCGGTTTTCACATTCAAATTTCGCGCTTGGCTTGTGAAGTCAAATATAATCGTATCTGGCAATGCTGTATATCGTTTGAAATATATAGACATATAGTTTGTTTACATGAGCTTTAACATGAGTTAAAAAATTACAATCGATTGAAATGGAGTTCACAAACGCAGAAATTCGGGCAATTTTGAAATTTTATTTCGCACAGGGAAAAACTGCTGCGGAATCTCGCACAGATTATTGCTGTCATAGGAGATTACAAACTTTCGATTCAAACCGCCGAACAGTGGTTTAGGCGTTTCCGAAGTGGCAATTTTGATACCGAAACACCCAAGCCTTCCGGACGACCAGTGACCGTTGATACGGATAAAATCATGGAAATAGTGGATCGAGATCGTAATGTGACTATTAGTCCATCGCAGAGGAGCTGCAACTAAGCACGGAAACCGTCATAGGCATTTAAAGTCGAAAAATGTAACAAAAAAGCTCGATGTATGGGTGCCTCATGAGTTATCCCAGAAAAACCTTTTCGAACGTGTATCAATCTGCGAATCTTTGTTGCACCGTAATAAACTCGACTCATTTCTGAATCGGTTAGTCACTGGTGATGAAAAATGGATCACATATGACAACATAAACCGTAAAAGATCCTGGTCGAAGCACGGTGAGTCGTCTCAAACGGTGGCAAAGCCAGGACTGACGGCTCAGAAGGTGTTGCTGAGTGTATGGAGGGATATCAGAGGAATTATCCATTATGAAGTGTTGCCCTATGGCCAAACCATCAATACTGACCTCTACTGTGAAGATTGCACTTGAACAGAACAGAACAGAACAGAAGCGGCCAGCCAGGGCGTTGTGTTCCATCATAACAACGCCAGGCCCCATACATCTTTGGTGACGCGTCACAAGCTACGGGAGCTTGGTTGGGAATTTTGCAAAATTTTTTCGATGGACAAAAATTGAGTTCAAGGGAGGATTGTGAAAATCGAATCGTCGAGTTTTTTGCCAGTAGGGACAAGGACTTCTTTAGGACTTCTTGACAGAAAATCATCGAAGTCAACGGTACATATAGCACTTAAATCGGACAATGCTAACTATGTTAAAATCGTCGTCAAAAATCAATAAAAAAAAACCGGTATGTCATCACCAAACAACCTAATACTAAAATAAAAATAGCTTTTTTTTTAATATATCCCGAACCGAAAAACATAACTTCGGGCGGAGCCGAAGTTGATATACCCTTGCAGAATATTCTGTAAATATTACTTATCCCAACTTCCTAACTTTAAAAACACCAAAGTTATGGCATTTCAATCGTTCAGTTATATGGCGGCTATAAGATTTAGTCGGCCGATGCTAATAATAAAACAGACAGACGGACATGCTTATATCAACTCAGGACGCGATCCTGATCAAGAATATATATAGTTTGTATTGTCTGCTTCACTGCGTTGCACACTTTTGACCAAAATTATAATACCCTCTGCAAGGGTATACAAATCTGCGACAAATGGAAGTCGGCAAAAAGAGGTTGAGAAAGCTTTATAATCGCTTGCACACTGATACAGTGGAATGCATTATTATGGACAATGAAACTTATGTTAAAATAGACTCAAAAACATTACCACTGTTGACTACTTGGTGTACAAAATACACTGTGAAGAATTTGGCGAGAAAGGGCTGATATGGCAGGCCATTTGCACCTGTGGTTTAAGAACCAGCTCTTTCTTCACAAAAGGAACAATAAACGCGCCTAAAAAAGCGTCTGATACCATTTTATTAAAAACTTAATGTATCTAAAATATTTTGGCCTGATCTAGCGTCGGCACACTATGCTCGTTCCACCATAACGTCGTTTGACTCATAAGACATAAATTTTACATTAAAAGAGGAGAACCCACAAAATTGCCAAGAACTTCGCCCAATCGAAAGATATTTGGCAATAGTTAAACGCAATTTACGAAACGATGGCAGAAAACATGCAGTACATGAAAGGTTGCAGGATGCGTGCAACCAAAATGGTTACAAAAGAGTGTGTGCAGAATCTAATGGGCGGTGTTAAATATTCTGTAATATTTTTTTTTAATTAAATTCTAATAATTAAACATTAAAAAACAACCAAAAAAAAAGTTAAATCGGAATAAAAACAGGAAAGATATACTTAAAACAAAGTGTGCAGTTTCTTTTCGGCACACTCCTTATGCTACTTTCAATGGAACGACATCTTTTGGGAAAGTTTCGAGTAGAGAGCTTTAAAACTGAACTAATTTGCATAGAAACGGACGGACGGACAGACGGGCATGGCTGGATCGACTCTCCTGGTAATGCTGATCAAGAATATATATACTTTATAGGGTCGAAAATGTCTCCTTTTCTGGGTTGCAAACTTTTGACTGAAATTATAATACAATCTGCAATGGTATAAATATGTCTTTTCGTTCAGACGGAAAAAATTTTCTAAGTTTTACTTTGACAGAAAATGTTTTTATTAATAATTTTATTAATATTTGACAAAAAAATTCATTTTTTATGGGTAGGTGAGCAACCATTATCTCCATTTTCTATAGTATAATAGTACTTTTTAATTGTAATTATAATTTTCCCCAAAACGTCTTTTTAAGGGTGCGTACATTGGGAAATTATTGCATTTATTGGTCATTTACGTAAGACGTATTTTTAAAACGATTTGCGAACCCTAAGATATGCATGGCCGTCGAGAGCCACACCGGGCCCCGGGGCATGAAATTTCATACTTGATGTTCTAAAAAAATTAGAAATCTTTTCAATCGATATATCAAAATAAAAAAATATAGGATGCTCAGATCGACTCTTTGATTTATATTTTTCCTTCTCAATTTTTCCTAACATCTAAATTTAAAAAAAAAAAATTTTCTCGCTGCCGGGCCCCTGACCAATGCGGGCCCTAGGGAAATGATACGGCTGCCCTCCCCTCTCATCGGCCCTAAAAATATGACTCTGAGTGTACGAAAGGTAATAAAAATAATAGGTAAATGCAAAACCCTTGGGGCCCGAAGAAAACCAAGTTCCTAAGCTAATTTGAAAAAAATCTAGATTTTGCTAATAAGTCAATTTTGAAACTCTTTGAAACAAATCATTTCTTTGGATGAGATCCAATTCTGTATTTTTGTAAAAAAAAGTTTTACTAGTTTTACTTCCCAAACCTAAGTTTAAAATACATTGATTTGTCGTTTATTTTCTGAAGGAACTAAGCTGGAAATCGAAATCCGTCTGTCTGTTTTAGGGGACTTTTCCCGTTTGTTAATCGGACGAATAAAAACTATAGAAAAAAATCGTAAACTTAATTTTAAAAAGTGTGATTATTTTTTTGTATTACAAAACCAATTGTTTATTGTAGCGTCAATGGGTGATTTCGATGGCTGCTCGAGTGTTTTTTTGTGAATTATTTTTTTTTTGACAAATAATCTGCGATGGTACTTAAAATTGCCGAAGTACTTTCATTTTGGTTTATATTAACCCTCTGGTTCTACAAACTTTATTTGCAACATAATTTGTATATGGGCAGTCCATTAGGCCAGCACAGCAGTTTTTATACATTCCTTTCCCCCTTTCAAAATGATTTCCCTTGTTTTTTATTTAATTTTTTCTTGAGCTGCATCCATAACTGAACTTGAACCTTTTAGCTTGAAAACATAAATTAATTTAATCAGAGCTCCGAAGCTTGGAATATGACTAAATTACCTATTACTCTTGAACTACAGAAATTTCGATCTCTCCCCTCTTACAATGTTTTTGCACATACATATTAATTAGTTTGGGCTACCTCGGTGCACCACGCTGCTTGCGCTACTCACAGATCACAAAGTATCAAGTCACAGTTTGGAAAGCGTTAGGTCAAGCAAATTTCACTTTATTTATTTAAAATAGATTGTGAATATTTTTGCGTAAAGCAAACAATATAGTAAAACACCAAACTATGTGACCGCTCATAGCCGACGTACATTTTCAAGGGCTGGCGGCGCTAAATAGACTAGGGGTACTCGAGCACAGGCTTTATACACTTTTCTGACATCAGCTCAAAAATTAAGGTAAATATTAAGAGCACGCAAAAAATTTTCAAAATTGTAATATTTCTTAGGCTGGGTGGCAGTTAAGTTATTTTTTTTTGTATAGCGTTAACATAGGAATCTAGTGCTTGGTAAAGCCTAGTACTCAGATCGACAAAATCTGTTCGTCAGCTATGAGAAAGAACGAGAGGCAAACAGCTTGCGAACTCTTTTTTCACCCGCGGATCGACGAAAAAATACCAGGAAATTACATCCTGTTGCCAACATACTGAAATGAAGTTTGGATGAACGTTCGTCAGGCCCTAGTGAAGTGTGGTTGGCAACGCTATGTAATTTTCTGGTATTTTTTCGTCGATATGAGTACCGAGGTGAAAAAAAGCCAGACTAATGCCCTCTTCCCGTTGAACGGATGGTCCATAAGGTTTTGCCGTTCCGAAAATTCCCAGTTAGTTCCCCATCCAAATTTGACGGACTTTTTTATGCGATAGTTAGGCGATGTTTTTTCGGTGCAACTCTGAGTTCTTTTTCTAGACAGTGAAAATTGAAACATTCACTACGAAAATTTAAAAAAATAATGGCGGGTAACTTTGGGAAAAGAAAGGCGCCAATTCAAAAAATGCCGTTATTACTAGTCATAATTAATTAATTACTGATCCATCCGTGGGGCAGCATTAGGTGTTGCTCCACTCTTCCCTAGGCGCATACCGTTCTCACAACATGGATCAGAACATTAAAAATGAAATAAAATATAAAATTATTATAAACCAAAAAACAAACATTTATACATAAAGAACTTGATTTGTTACAAGTTAGACAATATTAGCCAAAAGCGGTTCATATTTTTTCTGCAGGCTGGCAAAAATCTGCAAGCAGATTAGTTCGATTTGGTTGTTCGCTTAGATCACTTGCAGTCTGTTACCAAGTATCATTTATTAAGCTGTTATGCTCATTTTAAATGTTGTGCAAAATGCAACGGGCTAAAATGATGAGCCACAGCTGTTCAGATCAGCTGTTATTGGATGGTGGATGTGCTCTGTGGGAATCGGAGTTTCACATTTGTCAAAAATCCCAACCGTTTCGAACGGATGGACTCTATGGGAAGAGGGCATAAAATTAAAATATCGTATTTGCGGGAAAGAGTCTTTAAAAGATATTATGAAATGCCTTGGCAACACAAGTCAATTTAAATTTAACAGTTGTTTTTTTTAATTTACTGATAATTATTTGCTAATTTAAAGTTCATAGCTGCACTTTTATTGTGTTTAATCGTACATTCTTGACTTAAAAAAACATGCTCTGACAAGAGGCACCCCAGATAGTATTAATGTTATTTTGTCCTCCATGTATACTCATACCACCCATACTCATGCAATCAACTTTTGCGCGTTCTTTGAGTTTTTCCCTCCATTTCTTATAATGTTCAGTGAGAAGCGCACGCCAAAAGATTAAATTTTTTAATCTTTTCGCTAGGGTTCACCCAAAGTTCATTTCCGCAGACTGGCAACGCTTTGCAATTTTCTCGTATTTTTTCGTCGATCTGAGGACCGAGGTGAAAAAAAAACGTTGACGAAAAGTGAACGCCAGCTGTTTGCCTCTCGCTCTCTCTCATGACTGGCGTTCAGTTTTCGTCGATCTGAGTACTAGGGTTTACCGAGTATCATTTATAGCGCTATTGTGCTCATTTCCAATGTAGTGCAAAATGCAACGTGCTAAAGTGATGAGCCAGCTGTTATCGGATGGTGGAGTTTCACTTTTGTCAAATATCCCAACCGTTTCGATTATCTTGTCCATATAGGCAAACTCCTAAACTCGTGTTACGGACAGCTGTATTTTGTTTAGGGCTTGAAGAATTGTTATAATTGGCCAGCCTTTTTAAATTTATCTTAAAATATTTGTTCTATTGGCAAAAGTCTTAGAGTGAAACCGACCAATAAATTTGGGTATACCCAATAAGGCGCTAAAATCAAAATACGTAGAGGGGTCCAATTTTAAAGTAAGTACCAATATGCACGGTATATATATAAAGCATATTTTCTACAAATTTTATGAAGTTAAGGCGCCCAGTTTTTGAAATAAGCTTTACAGTGGGTGGTGTCAAAAAGGTCGACAAAAAGCACAATAAAAACTACAATTTCACCTATAGTCTTTCAACTCACCTGGAAGACTTTCCCGTCATACACATCTATAGGGATCGACCTTGATTTTTTTACAAGCTAACTATGGCATTGGTATATTATCATGAAATGGTTGGTTCTTTTCAATTAGGGTCACCGTTGCGGAGCGCTACTCTCAATGAATTCTGTATTTTATTGCCCATTTCTTTGAAAGTAACAATCGAAACTTGTTCAGAGATATTTTTGCATCGTGCCACTTTACATTTTACAGATGTACATATGTATACCGGCTTACATCTCAAGTCTTCGAAAAAACTAACCTAAGTCGAGAATTCTATTAGTATTAGTATTAGTATTCCATTTTTAAAGAAACATAGCATATTTTTTACATGCAAGGTACATACTTCGTCGTTGTTAATGACTTGGAATATGTTTGGCTTCGAAGCTTTTTGAAAATACGAGTAGGTACGTGGTCGGTGATCTATTTTGAGAGTGAAGTGTCTACCATAAATATATGGTCTGAAGTGTGTTTTTACCCAATGAATTGCTGAAAGATACTGCTCTGTTGTACTTTTGTCACTTTCACCTTTTGTAAACGATCTTGATGCGTACGCGTTTGAAGTTGGAGTCCACTCGTGTTTTGAGTTAAAACTGCTCCATACGCTTGCTTACTAGCATCTGTTATTATGCAAAATTCTTTGCTGAAATCTGGGTATTGTCACAAAGTTGGTTTTATGAGAGCCGCTTTGAAATGTTCTAATGCATGCTGGCAACCAGCTGTCCATTCAATCTTTACATCCTTTTTCATAAACTAGTTATGTGACGAGAATAGTCGGAAACATTTTTTATAAAACGTCTATAATAATATAATTCAACGAACGCTGTCTGCGTCATGTGGGACTGAAGAGTTTTTTATGACGTCGTATTTTTGATGACGGGTAAGATTCTTTTATCAGTGCTTTTATGTCCCAGAAAAACATAAATCGTCTTTGACTTTCAAAGTGAACGGTGGTGTTTTTTTTCTGCGCTTCGAATTTTGTATTTTTGTTTCGTTTATTCCCATCGGTGTAAGACCCAAAACAATTTTCATTTTCTTCCGGTTATTCAAACATTCATTTAAACTCCGTTCGCTTCGTGAGTGCACTTGTAATAATACTAATAAATTGTTTTAGTTTTCGTAATTCTTATCTGTGTTTTCTTTTCTTATATACCCGCCGTTTCTCTCTTGTGCATGCACTTTAACTAATTAAAAAAGTCCAGACTTTTTAGGAAATATAAAAATACCGGTTCTCAATCTGTTTTTATACCCTTGCAGAGGGTATTATAATTTTGGACCAAAAGTGTGCAACGCAGTAAAGGAGACATCTCCGACCCCTTAAAGTATATATATTCTTGATCAGGATCACCTCCTGAGTTGATATAAGCATGTCCGTCTGTCAGTACGTCTGTCTGTTTCTACGCAAACTAGTCTCTCAGTTTTAAAGATATCGAGCTGAAACTTTGCACGGAACGGCCGGGATCGGCCGACTATATCCTATTGCTGCCATATACCTGAACGATTGGAAATGCCATAACTTTGGTGTTTGTTAAGTTAGAAAGTTGGGATTTCCTATGGGTTTTATATTAGGCCAATCAATCCGACCTACCAAATTTCATAAGGATCGGCCGACTATATCCTATAGCTGCCATATAACTGAACGATTGGAAATGCCATAACTTTGGTGTTTTTAAAGTTAGGAAGTTGAGATTTTTTATGAGTGTTAAGAATGCATCATATGAATCATTTTGGTGAATATAATTTACAGAATATTCTGCAAGGGTATTTCAACTTCGGCTAAGCCCGAAGTTAGCTTTCCTTTCTTGTTACTAGATATTTAAGTGCTCGGTCAAGATTTACCGTGCTTAATGCTCGGTGTTATAATAGTTACTTAAACCGTTGTAAGGTCCAGTTCTCTCTGGACCCGAAACACCAAACGTAAATCTTATTCTTTTCCTTCCTCGCTGTCGTTCGAAAACATGACGACAACCACAGATCAGGCAATAGCCGATTTATTTGCCCAATTTTTTCAAACGACTTACTCTACTTTAGATTATTCATCACAGCCTTATTCTTACACCATGTCCAAGTCAAACCTCATATTCTGTCCCACTTTAACAGAAAGCTCTCTTCTTTTGGATCTTCTTCGTATTAAGCCTGTTTATTCGCCAGGGCCCGATATTCCTGGGTGCGTGCTTAGGTATTGCGCTAATGCCCTGTGCAAACCTCTTCACAAGTTGTTTACCTTATCTCTAGAAACTTCCCAATTCCCAAATATTTGGAAGGAATCATTTGTTATTCCTCTTTTCAAAAAAGGTAACAAGATAGAAGCCAGTAACTACAGAGGTATTTCTAAGTTGTCAGCTATTCCTAAGCTTTTTGAAAAAATCATTACTCCTCATTTGCAGCACCTTTGTAGATCAATCATTTCTCCGTGTCACAAACCTTCTAGAGCTCACTAAAGCATTTGACTCTGTAAATCACTTACTTCTTATTCAAAAACTTGACCTGTTAGGTTTTCCAGTTGATCTGCTTAAATGGATTTCAAGTTATCTGAATGGAAGGTCACAAAGGGTCCTTTTTAAAAATTCAATTTCTGAAATTCTCCGTGTTACCTCCGGTGTCCCACAAGGGAGCCACCTGGGTCCGTTACTTTTTACATTATTTATTTATAATTATAAGTCATTCTCGCGTACTTATGTACGCAGATGATGTTAAGTTGTGCCTACAGTATAAGGACATTTCCTGCCATTTAGACTTGCAATCCGATCTAGATAATTTTCAAAACTGGTGCCGAGATAATTTACTAAATTTAAACGCATCCAAATGCAAGCTGATGACTTTTTATCGGGTCAATCCGATATACGCGACTTACACATTAAGTGGCAGCTCTTCGGATAGAATAACTCTTGTAAATGATCTTGGCGTTCTCTTGGACCCTAAACTAAAATTTTCAAACCACATTTCGTCCATGGTTAATAAAGCCAGCGGAGTGCTTGAATAAAAAATGAGCAGTTTTCACGATATAACTTCAGGTTGTATTGCATACATTTCTCAAAAAAAAAACAGTTTTTAAGCATAAAGGAATGCTTGAGAAGTATCAAGTCCAGAGAATGCTATAGTCATCATTATCTGAACAGAATTTTGAACTATTTTTAATCCGAATGGTTATCGCGTGAACGATACGAACCATTGCTCTTTAAAAATTACGTTATATATATGACACTTATTATAGTTCGATTTGATGATGCTCCACCTAGTCGATCTAATGCCGTCTTCCCATAGAGATCCATCCACCATCCTTTGAACGGATGGTCCATAAGGTTTTGCCGTTCCGAAAATTCCCAGTAAAATGTTATAAATGCTAGGCAGCGGGAATTTATTAGATAATACCCTCTTCCCATAGAGCCCATCCGTTTGAAACGGTTGGGATTTTTGACATATGTAAATCTCCGATTCCCACAGAGCACATCCACCATCCGATAACAGCTGATCTGAACAGCTGTGGCTAATTAGGTGCGTGCAGCAGTTGATTGAAGAAGCTATGAGAACCCAGTACAGCGTTTGCAATGTCCCATCAAATTGAAAATAATTCCGGAAGCAGAAACAAGTAGAGCAGTGGCTCCAGAAGGGCATCGTTACCAAATCTTTATCATACTTTGCAAGCCGAGTCGTCGTTGTCAAGAAAAAGGATCGATCACTCAGAGTTTGCTATCCCATTGTCGGGAAGGTTTTTGAACAACTTCAAGCAGTAAAGTTCTTTACATTATTGTATTTGGAAAATGGATTCTTTCACGTTTCCATCGAGAAAAGTAATCGAGCTTATACTGCATTCGTTACGCGGTAAGTGCTCTTCGAGTTTACTAGAGCTCCATTTGGTTTTTGAAACTCTCCAGCTGCTTTCATACGATTTGTAAATCACATTTTCCAAGACCTAATACATCATGCAGCTTTTAATGGACGACATTATTGTGTACGCAGTCTCAGAAGAGGAATGTTTGCAGAAGACTCAGCAGGTTTTAGAAACATCAGCCAAATACAAACTGAAAATTAAGTGAAAGAAGTGCAGTTTCCTTCAGCAGCGAATATAATTATTGTGTTATTTTGTCGAAAAGGGTAGAATTTTGCCGCGAATGGAAAAAACTTATGCATTCAGTCGCTCCCGTATGCCCAAGAACACACTGATGCTTCAAAGGAAGGTTACGCAGCCATTTTGTTGCAGAGTTCCGAGGGAAAGTTACATCCTATTTACTTCTGGAGCAAGAAGACTTCGGCAGCAGAATCCAAGCAGCACAGTTTCATCTTAAAAGTTAATGCAATTTTAAAGAAATTTCGCCATTATCTTGGAAATTGTTTTAAGCTGGTCACAGATTGTATTACGTTTAAACAAACTACTAACATCAAAATGTACCAAGAGAAGTTGCACATGAAACACATACTGCCAACTACCGGGGCTGTCCCGTCTACAAAGAACTCAAGAGCCGCCTAAATCAGAGACGCAGAAAACCATTCGCCGCTCAACACTCTGCCCAACCAAACATCTTCACCCCATCAACAACCACTCCTGGCGTCTCCTTTGCCAACGCTCTCCGCTACCCTGGAATCTCACAAACATCTACCGCCCATCCTGCAGCATTGCGTCCACAGCCACCTATACCAAACCTAATGATTTTCCGCTCTTAAGCCAAAATGGCCAAACCTTGAAGAGCTTACATCGGACCATTCGCCAGTTCTCCTCAGTCTATCTGAACAGCCGCAGCTTCTGGAACGCCCCCAACATCTAACATCAAACAAAACAAACTGGCTGAAGTACAAAAAATATGTAAGTGCACACATCGAACTTGATCCTGAAATTTCCTCTGAATCTGACATTGACAAGTCGCTTAAACACCTCACGGACGTAATGTCCTCTGCCGCCAAACATTCTACGCCAGAACCCTCAGCCACAAACCCGCTAAGAACTGGACGCTTAAGTATCCAGATCGATTCTCTCCTACTTGAAAAACGTAGAAAAAAAAAATTGTCAAAGGCCCTCTCTACCGAAAAGAACCAGGCCCAACGGGCCTTCATTGCGAAACTATCCCCGACGGGTAATAAATTCCCACTACGGAGAGCTCACCCAAACATGCAACCACCAATAGATCTCGATTGGCCAATTCGATCACAAACAGGTGCCTGAGCTAACACCTTTGCCCATCACTTGGAAAACGTCTTCAAGCCTCACCCGCCATCCAACCAATTCACTCTACCGACTGGCTCACCAGCGTCGCCGTCCTCCCCAGTTACCCTTGAAACCAGCACAATACTTAAGGCCATTAAAGAACACATAAACCCAAAAAACTCTGAATCTGATATTGATAAGTCGCTTAAACACCTCACGGACGTAATGTCCTCTGCCGCCAAACATTCTACGCCAGAACCCTCAGCCACAAACCCGCTAAGAACTGGACACTTAAGTATCCAGATCGATTCTCTCCTACTTGAAAAACGTAGAAAAAAAATTGTCAAAGGCCCTCTCTACCGAAAAGAACCAGGCCCAACGGGCCTACATTGCGAAACTATCCCCGACGGGTAATAAATTCCCACTATGGAGAGCTCACCCAAACATGCAACCACCAATAGATCCCGATTGGCCAATTCGATCACAAACAGGTGCCTGAGCTAACACCTTTGCCCATCACTTGGAAAACGTCTTCAAGCCTCACCCGCCATCCAACCAATTCACTCTACCGACTGGCTCACCAGCGTCGCCGTCCTCCCCAGTTACCCTTGAAACCAGCACAATACTTAAGGCCATTAAAGAACACATAAACCCAAAAAAAGCTCCTGGTCACGACATTATTTCTCCAAAAATGATAATTGAATTACCTGCATGCGCAGTCAGATGCATCGCATTTATATTTAACTCAATATTGAAATGGGGCTACTTTCCTGACCAAAGATCCCGAAGCCAGAAAAAGACAAATCCCAGCCTTCCTCGTACCGGCCCATCAGTCTGCTCCCATGTCTATCAAAGCTATTTGAAAAACTGCTTCTTGTTCATCTAGTAACACATCTTCAAAACAACAAAACGATCCCTCTGCACCAATTCGGATTTGAGAAAAGCATGGAACTATCGAACAGGTAAACCGCTTAACATCTGAAATTCGACGGCTTTCGAACAATTTCGAGCAATATTGCAGTGCCTTATTTTTGAACGTATCACAAGCATTTGATCGCGTCTGAATCGACGGTCTGGTATACAAAATCAAAACCCTCCTACCGGAAAACACCCACAAGTTGCTTGGGTCATACTTCAGAAACAGAGTTTTCACCGTGAGATGTAAAACCTGTACTTCAACCATCCGTAACATCGAAGCTGGAGTACCCCAAGGAAGTGTGCTTGGACCACTCTTGTACATCCTTTACACGGCAGACATTCCAACAAGCCGCCAGACCCTCATCTCAACCTTCGCTGACGACACTGCCATTATCAGCCGCTCGAAATGCACAAAAATAGCAACAGCCCATTTTAAAGAACACCTGGTAGCTGTAGAAAAAAGCTGTCAACGAGCAAAAGTGTAAGCACATTACATTGCCCACCACTGGCGCTAAACAACAAGCCGGTTCCAGAAGCAGACGAAGTCACCTATCTCGGCATACACTTAGACAGGAGGCTTACCTGGAGAAAGCATATAAAAGCAAAGAAAACCCATTTAAAACTAAAGGCCAGCAGCCTTCACTGGCTCATGAACTACCGCTCTCCCCTTCCACTCGAATATAAAGTACTACTGTATAACTTAAAGCCGATCTGGACCTACGGTTCCGAGCTCTGGGGAAAAGCAAGCAGCAGCAATATATAAATTATTCAAAGAGTACAATCAAAGACCCTACGAACAATAACTGGAGCCCCCTGGTACATCCGCAACGCAAACATTCAGAGAGACCTGGATATAAATCCCGTAAAAGAAGAAATTGTTTCCAGAAAAATTAAATATGAAGCCAGACTATCAAATCACCCAAACCTGCTAGCCAGACAACTCAACCGGCTAAGCTCTCATTACCCTCAATAACATAAATTAACGTAACATAGATTAAGATTTAAAAACTTATTGTTAGTGCCTTAAGTAATAGAGAAGATCCAGTAAATAAGAATAAAGTAAGAGGTATTTCTAAGTTGTCAGCTATTCCTAAGCTTTTTGAAAAAATCATTACTCCTCATTTGCAGCACCTTTGTAGATCAATCATTTCTCCGTGTCACAAACCTTCTAGAGCTCACTAAAGCATTTGACTCTGTAAATCACTTACTTCTTATTCAAAAACTTGACCTGTTAGGTTTTCCAGTTGATCTGCTTAAATGGATTTCAAGTTATCTGAATGGCAGGTCACAAAGGGTCCTTTTTAAAAATTCAATTTCTGAAATTCTCCGTGTTACCTCCGGTGTCCCACAAGGGAGCCACCTGGGTCCGTTACTTTTTACATTATTTATTTATAATTATAAGTCATTCTCGCGTACTTATGTACGCAGATGATGTTAAGTTGTGCCTACAGTATAAGGACATTTCCTGCCATTTAGACTTGCAATCCGATCTAGATAATTTTCAAAACTGGTGCCGAGATAATTTACTAAATTTAAACGCATCCAAGTGCAAGCTGATGACTTTTTATCGGGCCAATCCGATATACGCGACTTACACATTAAGTGGCAGCTCTTCGGATAGAATAACTCTTGTAAATGATCTTGGCGTTCTCTTGGACCCTAAACTAAAATTTTCAAACCACATTTCGTCCATGGTTAAGAAAGCCAGCGGAGTGCTTGAATTTGGGCGGGTAAGTGGAAAAAAAGTTATTTTATGCATAAAAAATGAGCACTTTTCACGATATAACTTCAGGTTGTATTGCATACAATTCTCAAAAAAAATCAGTTTTTAAGCATAAAGGAATGCTTGAGAAGTATCAAGTCCAGAGAATGCTATATTCATCATTATCTGAACAGAATTTTGAACTATTTTTAATCCGAATGGTTATCGCGTGAACGATACGAACCATTGCTCTTTAAAAATTACGTTATATATATGACACTTATTATAGTTCGATTTGATGATGCTCCACCTAGTCGATCTAATGCCGTCTTCCCATAGAAATCCATCCACCATCCTTTGAACGGATGGTCCATAAGGTTTTGCCGTTCCGAAAATTCCCAGTAAAATGTTATAAATGCTAGGCAGCGGGAATTTATTAGCTAATACCCTCTTCCCATAGAGCCCATCCGTTTGAAACGTTTGGGATTTTTGACATATGTAAATCTCCGATTCCCACAGAGCACATCCACCATCCGATAACAGCTGATCTGAACAGCTGTGGCTAAGAAGCTATGAGAACCCAATACAGCGTTTGCAATGTCCCATCAAATTGAAAATAATTCCGGAAGCAGAAACAAGTAGAGCAGTGGCTCCAGAAGGGCATCGTTACCAAATCTTTATCATACTTTGCAAGCAAAAGGATCGATCACTCAGAGTTTGCTATCCCATTGTCGGGAAGGTTTTTGAACAACTTCAAGCAGTAAAGTTCTTTACATTATTGTATTTGGAAAATGGATTCTTTCACGTTTCCATCGAGTAATCGAGCTTATACTGCATTCGTTACGCGGTAAGTGCTCTTCGAGTTTACTAGAGCTCCATTTGGTTTTTGAAACTCTCCAGCTGCTTTCATACGATTTGTAAATCACATTTTCCAAGACCTAATACATCATTCAGCTTTTAATGGACGACATTATTGTGTACGCAGTCTCAGAAGAGGAATGTTTGCAGAAGACTCAGCAGGTTTTAGAAACATCAGCCAAATACAAACTGAAAATTAAGTGAAAGAAGTGCAGTTTCCTTCAGCAGCGAATATAATTATTGTGTTATTTTGTCGAAAAGGGTAGAATTTTGCCGCGAATGGAAAAAACTTATGCATTCAGTCGCTCCCGTATGCCCAAGAACACACTGATGCTTCAAAGGAAGGTTACGCAGCCATTTTGTTGCAGAGTTCCGAGGGAAAGTTACATCCTATTTACTTCTGGAGCAAGAAGACTTCGGCAGCAGAATCCAAGCAGCACAGTTTCATCTTAAAAGTTAATGCAATTTTAAAGAAATTTCGCCATTATCTTGGAAATTGTTTTAAGCTGGTCACAGATTGTATTACGTTTAAACAAACTACTAACATCAAAATGTACCAAGAGAAGTTGCACATGAAACACATACTGCCAACTACCGGGGCTGTCCCGTCTACAAAGAACTCAAGAGCCGCCTAAATCAGAGACGCAGAAAACCATTCGCCGCTCAACACTCTGCCCAACCAAACATCTTCACCCCATCAACAACCACTCCTGGCGTCTCCTTTGCCAACGCTCTCCGCTACCCTGGAATCTCACAAACATCTACCGCCCATCCTGCAGCATTGCGTCCACAGCCACCTATACCAAACCTAATGATTTTCCGCTCTTAAGCCAAAATGGCCAAACCTTGAAGAGCTTACATCGGACCATTCGCCAGTTCTCCTCAGTCTATCTGAACAGCCGCAGCTTCTGGAACGCCCCCAACATCTAACATCAAACAAAACAAACTGGCTGAAGTACAAAAAATATGTAAGTGCACACATCGAACTTGATCCTGAAATTTCCTCTGAATCTGACATTGATAAGTCGCTTAAACACCTCACGGACGTAATGTCCTCTGCCGCCAAACATTCTACGCCAGAACCCTCAGCCACAAGCCCGCTAAGAACTGGACGCTTAAGTATCCAGATCGATTCTCTCCTACTTGAAAAACGTAGAAAAAAAAAATTGTCAAAGGCCCTCTCTACCGAAAAGAACCAGGCCCAACGGGCCTACATTGCGAAACTATCCCCGACGGGTAATAAATTCCCACTATGGAGAGCTCACCCAAACATGCAACCACCAATAGATCCCGATTGGCCAATTCGATCACAAACAGGTGCCTGAGCTAACACCTTTGCCCATCACTTGGAAAACGTCTTCAAGCCTCACCCGCCATCCAACCAATTCACTCTACCGACTGGCTCACCAGCGTCGCCGTCCTCCCCAGTTTCCCTTGAAACCAGCACAATCCATTAAAGAACACATAAACTCAAAAAACTCTGAATCTGACATTGATAAGTCGCTTAAACACCTCACGGACGTAATGTCCTCTGCCGCCAAACATTCTACGCCAGAACCCTAAGCCTCAAACCCGCTAAGAACTGGACGCTTAAGTATCCAGATCGATTCTCTCCTACTTGAAAAACGTAGAAAAAAAATTGTCAAAGGCCCTCTCTACCGAAAAGAACCAGGCCCAACGGGCCTACATTGCGAAACTATCCCCGACGGGTAATAAATTCCCACTATGGAGAGCTCACCCAAACATGCAACCACCAATAGATCCCGATTGGCCAATTCGATCACAAACAGGTGCCTGAGCTAACACCTTTGCCCATCACTTGGAAAACGTCTTCAAGCCTCACCCGCCATCCAACCAATTCACTCTACCGACTGGCTCACCAGCGTCGCCGTCCTCCCCAGTTACCCTTGAAACCAGCACAATACTTAAGGCCATTAAAGAACACATAAACCCAAAAAAAGCTCCTGGTCACGACATTATTTCTCCAAAAATGATAATTGAATTACCTGCATGCGCAGTCAGATGCATCGCATTTATATTTAACTCAATATTGAAATGGGGCTACTTTCCTGACCAATGATCCCGAAGCCAGAAAAAGACAAATCCCAGCCTTCCTCGTACCGGCCCATCAGTCTGCTCCCATGTCTATCAAAGCTATTTGAAAAACTGCTTCTTGTTCATCTAGTAACACATCTTCAAAACAACAAAACGATCCCTCTGCACCAATTCGGATTTAGGGAAAAGCATGGAACTATCGAACAGGTAAACCGCTTAACATCTGAAATTCGACGGCTTTCGAACAATTTCGAGCAATATTGCAGTGCCTTATTTTTGAACGTATCACAAGCATTTGATCGCGTGTGAATCGACGGTCTGGTATACAAAATCAAAACCCTCCTACCGGAAAACACCCACAAGTTGCTTGGGTCATACTTCAGAAACAGAGTTTTCACCGTGAGATGTAAAACCTGTACTTCGACCATCCGTAACATCGAAGCTGGTGTACCCCAAGGAAGTGTGCTTGGACCACTCTTGTACATCCTTTACACGGCAGACATTCCAACAAGCCGCCAGACCCTCATCTCAACCTTCGCTGACGACACTGCCATTATCAGCCGCTCGAAATGCACAAAAATAGCAACAGCCCATTTTAAAAGAAAAAAGCTGTCAACGAGCAAAAGTGTAAGCACATTACATTGCCCACCACTGGCGCTAAACAACAAGCCGGTTCCACAAGCAGACGAAGTCACCTATCTCGGCATACACTTAGACAGGAGGCTTACCTGGAGAAAGCATATAAAAGCAAAGAAAACCCATTTAAAACTAAAGGCCAGCAGCCTTCACTGGCTCATGAACTACCGCTCTCCCCTTCCACTCGAATATAAAGTACTACTGTATAACTTAAAGCCGATCTGGACCTACGGTTCCGAGCTCTGGGGAAACGCAAGCAGCAGCAATATATAAATTATTCAAAGAGTACAATCATTTTCGTCTTTGACTTTCAAAGTGAACGGTCGTGTTTTTTTTCTGCGCTTCGAATTTTGTATTTTGTTTTCGTTTATTCCCATCGGTGGGTTTTATAAAAACAATATTAAATTTTCTTTCGGTTATTTAAACATAAATTTAAACTCCGTTCGCTTCGCGAGTGCACTTTGTATTGATACTAATAAATTGTGTTCGCTCAAAATTGAAATTTGAAAAATAATGAAAAAATAAAAACTTGAAGTTTAGTGTAAGTTAGTTTAGGGCGAAGGCGGGAGCACAATAAAGTTTTCTCTCGCTCTCGGCGAAGTCGCCCCGTCTTCGCCAACCTTCGTTAAGCTAGGCTCTAAGTACTTTGTCGAAAAATATATAAGGATTCGTTGAAATTGATTTGAGCCGTCGACACCTTTTTTCTTTTTCGTTTTCGTTTTCGCAGATTAATAATTTTAGCCACCGCCAAGTTTTTCGGTTTTGATAATTAGAAAACTCTCTAATCTTCATGGCGCCCCGGGTGGACGTTAAAGTTATTAATTTATTTGGAAACTAGTGACAGTGACACATAAACCAAAAATATAAAGTGCAAGTGCAAGTGGAGTTCAAAGCACTCAATTACATACACACATAGTGTTTTGTTGCCCGCGGCGTGTCGGTGTAGACAAAAAATACACAGCAGCTCCTGCTTAAAATATCGTGCCGGTCGCCACAAAAGAACTGCTGCCAGAGGGATGCCCTGCGACTGCTCAATGTGCAAAAGGAAAGTGGCAGCTGGACTGAAAGACCCTAAAGCAGAACCTGAGGTATTTGTGCAACAAATTGAAAGCTTGAGTTTATAAGAAAAACAATTTAATTGTTTATTGTCTTGTGCTGAAAAATTGCACCTCGCTTTCAATTCTTGGCACAGACGTATCGATATAGTAGAGCTAGTTGTGCATGCATTTATTTATAATAAATAAAAATAATAAAAATAAAAAATTATATTAAAATTTATTATATACACATACATATACACATACACATTATAACCTATTTGAACCTCCGTTGGACGCAACATTTACATAATTGTGTTATATTATTGCAATCACTGTCGCCCCCAATTTATATATTGAAACTCGAAAATTAATAGTTGGTAAAATTATCCCAGCCGCTATATATAACCAATACATAAGTCCTCATATACAAGCAGCTGCAGCGGTTAACTTTTTCGTTTTCCTTTTTCGCTTCGCTTGTCTGCCGTTAGCATCGTTGTAATTGTTGTCGGATTTTTGGTTTGGCGCGCTGAAGATCAAAGTGACGCGCTACCCTGCATTCGGACGGGTATACTGATTTTTGCCGTCATTTGCAACCACTGTTAATTTTGATACCTCGTGGCTCGATATTCAATTTAATATTTTTTCGTTTTCGTTGTGGATAATTATTAAAATAATTTTTTCGAACAAATTTAATAATTAAATTAAATTGTTATTTACTCTTAGTATTTTGTTTCGAAAATTTATTTAACATTTTGTCGTCATTCTAATTGAACAATTATCCTCTTTTAAAACTTATTTATTTTATTAATTATTATTTTTGGATAAATAATTTATTTATATATATATATTTATTTATTTCGTGGTTTATATAAAATAAAATAAAAAATAAATTAAAATGAGTCCAGATAAGCCAAATTCTCTTGAACTTCTTGCGGATCTTAAAAATAAGCTCAAAAAACCAGTGATGAGCATCCGCCGATTAAATGATCGAATAGAAGCCGGCCAGATTCCGATCCAAGAAGTAGAACTAACTTGTCGGCTAGAGATGTTAAATGCTTCTATTATTAAGGCAACTCAAATACAAGAACAGATCGAAGATTTAGATGATGGCGATGAGTTCGGAGAAGAGTTGGAAGAGCTTTCAATAATAACCAAGGCAAAAATAATGTCGCTTATCTCAGCCTTGAAGACGGCAAGCGAAACCAAAATAATTGGATCAGCTTCTGTAGCCCCAACTCGAGCTCGACTTCCGAATTTGGCATTGCCGAAATTCAGCGGCAAATATTCGGAGTTTAAGAATTTCATTAGCCTTTTCGAAACTCTTGTTCATCAAGACGACAGCATTCCCGTCATAGAAAAATTCAATCACTTAATTTCTTGTCTTTCTGGTGAAGCTTTGGGAACTATTAAGGCCTACCAAGTCACCGAGAGCAATTATGAAAAGGCTATGATCAGCCTGAAAAAAGTGTATGATAACGAATGTTTAATTTTTATGAATAATATTTCAACATTGTTTAGTCTTCCAAAAATAACGCAACAGTCAGCTTCGTCTTTAAGAAATATTATCGACACCGTATCATCTATATACGGTTCTTTGTTATCGATAGGAGACGACACCAAGATTTCAAATGCAATGTTGATCTATCTTGTTTTGAACAGAGTAGACCCAGTGACCAAACAAAAATGGGAAGAACAATTAGATTATGAAAGGTTACCGCTTTGGTCCGATTTTGAAAAAATGTTAAACCGCCGATACCAGCATTTATCCGCTGAAGAATCGACGAAACCAAAGCAAGATAAAGTTATGTCGAGCAAGCCACATAATCGCAGCTCATTTTCTTGTTCTTCGTCCAACAGTAAATCCCAGCAAAGTTGTAGCTATTGCAATGCAGGAGACCATATCCTAGCGAACTGTGGTCCGTTTGGTCGCCTTTCGGTAATGCAAAGGTTTGACTTTGTAAAATCTGCTTCCTTATGCATCAATTGTATGCGAAAGGGTCACACTGTTTCAAAATGCAAATTTAATAAATGTCGAGTTTGTGGCCGCTCGCATCACGTTTTACTGCATAGATATACAGTGTCCGAAAATAGTTTAGCGTTGCCACCACCCCAAGAGATTCTTTCTCCCTCTTTAAATCAAGATCAGCCTTCCACGTCACATGTTATGCATGCGACATCATTGGACAGAGTGATTTTAGCCACGTCGATCGTAAGTGTAAGAACTAAAAACGGTGAATATATTTGGGCCCGAGCTCTTCTTGACTCTGGGTCCCAAACGAATTTTATAACAGAGGACCTTGCTCACCGCTTACAGATCCGTAAAGAGGAGTCGTGTATAAACTTACTTGGTATTGGCGAGTCCAATTCTCAAGTTAAGAAAAAGGTACACACAATGGTGAAGTCGCGTATAAATGGTAGTGAGTTCTCCTTCGATTTTTGGATTTTGAAATCAATATCAGGATATCATCCTGACCAGTCGGTCAATATCAATGACTGGAAAATTCCAAAGAACCTACCACTAGCAGACCCCTATTTCTACAAGCCACAAAGAATAGATATGTTAATAGGAGCAGAATCATTTTTCGAATTATTAGCTGTTGGACAAATAAGACAAGGTCCTGACTTTCCAACTCTGTAGAAAACCCTCTTCGGCTGGGTTGTATCGGGTAGATATAAGGCATCTTCCCCTACAGAAGTTGTGAAAAGTTTCAGTTGTAGTGAAGAGATTTTAGTGTCTATTGACAGCACACTACAGAAGTTTTGGTCACTGGAAGAAATGCCATCTCTAAAGAAAATTCTGTCACCTGAGCAAAAGTTATGTGAAGAACACTACCGGAAGACTACTCAGGTTTTGCCATCAGGTCGGTTTGAAGTAAGACTGCCGTTTAAATCGGATCCAAATGAGTTAGGCAACTCTTTTGAAGTTGCAAAACGGCGGTTTTTGTCGCTTGAAAGAAGGCTGTCTCGAGACCCTGAGATGAAGGAAATGTACCTAGAATTCATGGAGGAGTACCTTTCCTTAGGTCATATGTCTCTTACAGATAAACTTCCTTCTACTCCACATTTTGTTATCCCACATCAATGTGTTCTGAGACCCCAAAGTACGTCAACCAAGTTACGTGTCGTTTTCGATGCGTCTTGTAAATCGTCAACTCAGAAGTCTCTAAATGACATTTTGATGGTTGGGCCGACAATCCAAGATGAGTTGTACTCAACGTTATTGCGCTTCCGGATGCATAGGTTTGCCATGACCGCCGATGTAAAGAAAATGTATCGCCAAGTGATGGTGAATGAAGCAGATAGGCAGTTTCAACTTATAGTGTGGAGAAGAGACCCCTCTGAGTCCTTGAGATTATACAAGCTCAACACCGTAACATATGGTACTGGACCAGCCCCGTTTTTGGCTATTCGGTGTTTAAAAAGGTTAAGTGAGTCTGCCAAAGTTTCTTTTCCTAGAGCTGCTAAGGTTATTGGATCCGACTTTTATGTCGATGATATGTTGACTGGTGCTGCATGCGTAGAGGAGTTAAAGACTATTAAGTCTGAAGTATCTCAGGTTCTTCAAACTGCAGGTTTTGAATTGACAAAGTGGTTTTCAAACTCACCTGACGTTACCGCATCTGAGAGCACAGTTAAATCCATACCCATCTCGGACTCAGAGTCAACTAAGGCGTTAGGAATATCGTGGTTGCCTAACGAAGATGCCTTCAAATTTCAAATTGACACTGCTGTCATGGGTCTCCGAGCGACAAAACGGAACATACTATCGGTGACATCGAAGCTGTTTGACCCCCTCGGCTTATTAAGTCCTATTGTAATTAAAGGAAAGATCCTATTGCAGGAACTTTGGCTTAATAAGTTAGATTGGGATGAGTCGATTCCTATTCATTTGGAAACAGCTTGGAATATGATAAAAATTACATTGTCTAAATTAGAGGAAATATCTATTCCCCGGTTTGTGCATACCGATCCGATGTCACCGGTCCAATTACATGGCTTTGCTGACGCATCTTTAAGAGCTTATGGAGCTTGCG
The DNA here is from genome assembly GCA_018153305.1 of Drosophila kurseongensis. Classification (NCBI taxonomy): domain Eukaryota; kingdom Metazoa; phylum Arthropoda; class Insecta; order Diptera; family Drosophilidae; genus Drosophila; species Drosophila kurseongensis. The sequence continues at coordinate 4,441,365 of JAECXX010000120.1, forward strand.
TCTACATTCGTAGCAAAACTGCAGAAGGTTATAAAATATCGCTGTTGACTTCAAAGTCTAAAGTAGCGCCGCTCAAGACTAAAACACTCCCAAGGCTTGAGTTATGTGCCGCTCACCTTCTCGCAGATCTCTGCCACAGAATAAAGCCCCTATTAAAGGTACCTATCGAACGGATTGTTTATTGGTCGGATTCTGAAGTTACGCTTCATTGGATCCGGTCTCATCCATCTTCATTATCCACATTCGTATCGAATAGAGTAGCGGAGATTCAAGAGTGGTCAGGTGAAGCTACGTGGCGGCATGTTCCAACGAAACAAAACCCAGCAGATATTGTATCAAGAGGTTGTGATGTCGACGAAATTATACAGTCAATATGGTTTACTGGACCTGCGTTTTTAAAAGAGGAAGATGCAAACTGGCCCCAGAATGCACACTTTGAACTAGATGAAGAAGTCCTACTACAAGAATCGAGGAAGACTGCGGTCGGACTGACCGCTGCTGTAAGAAATTTGGATTTGGTAGATGTCATCGAGGGATTTTCGTCACACCTTAAACTGCTTCGGGTATTCGTTTATATGTTCCGCTTCATAAGAAAATGCAAAGACAAAAGTATGGTATTTGAAAAAACTTTGTCGCCGACTGAATATAATGAAGCTTTTCTAAAAATTGTCGAGATATTACAGAAGCACGAGTATTATGAAGAAAGAGAAAAAGTTCGTAAAGGATCCAGAGTTGGCCCAAGTCTTCAGCGATTGAATCCATTCATCCATGAAGACAAGGGGACTTGGTGTCACTTTTCTTTGTTGCGAGTTGGGGGGCGACTAGCTAATGCTCCTATATCATACGATGCCAAGTTTCCATTGTTGTTGACAAAACGTTCCCAATTTGTGCAGAGCTATGTTCGGCATCTTCACCATTCCAATTTTCATGTTGGTCCACGAGCCCTTGTGAGTCTCCTTCGACAGCGTATTTGGATCGTAAACGCTCAGGAGGTCTGCAGTCAGATAGTTCGATCATGCATACGCTGCTTTAAGTGTAAGCCTCGACTAATGACACAAATTATGGGAAATTTACCCGCAGATCGTCTCCGTGCTCTCCGCCCATTTGCTATATGTGGCGTCGATTTTTGTGGCCCTGTCTATACGACATTGAAAATTCGTGGTAGGCCTCCGTATAAGTCCTACATTGCGCTCTTCGTTTGTTTTGCGTCCAAAGCGGTTCATCTAGAAGTTGTTTCAGATTTAACCACAGATTCCTTTTTATTGGCTTTTCAAAGGTTCGTTGGGCGCCGAGGATGTCCCCAAGTCGTCCATTGCGACAACGGGACGAACTTCGTCGGAGCGAGTCGCCACTTCCGGGCCCTTCGAGAGAGGATAGAGGACGAAGCCGACGCGATACGCGAATTCGCATCAAAAAGCGGATGCGAATTTGTCTTCACACCACCGCGGGCTCCGCACATGGGCGGACTATGGGAGGCAGGTGTCAAAACTGCCAAGAACCTACTCCTACGGGCGGTGGGCAGCGCGCTCCTTAGCGCAGAAGAGCTGGGGACAGTCCTCGTGGGAATCGAGGCGGTGATGAACTCCCGGCCGCTCGGAGCTATCAGCAGCGACCCAAGCGACGGAGAGGCGCTGACACCCGGGCACCTACTGACAGGCGGGCCGCTACTCGCCACACCAGCACTCCGGACCCCGGACCAGGAGGGTCTCAACTGCTTGCGGCGATGGCGGCTTGTCTCGTCAGTCAGGCAAATGTTCTGGCGGCGATGGTCCCGGGAATATGTCCTGGGCCTCCAAATACGGGGCAAGTGGCACCAGCAGCAGCCCAACATCAGCGAGGGAGATCTCGTCCTCGTGGCCGAGGACAACCTGCCGCCCCAACAATGGCTCCTCGGCAGAATAGTCGCCAGGCACGCAGGGGAGGACGGCATGGTCAGGGTCGTCGACGTGCGAACTAGTGGAGGAGGCCTTTTTCGGCGGGCCATTCATAAGTTGGCGCCGCTTCCATTGTGTTGAAGCCCGATGGGTGTTCAACGGGGCCGGTGTTCGCTCAAAATTGAAATTTGAAAAATAATGAAAAAATAAAAACTTGAAGTTTAGTGTAAGTTAGTTTAGGGCGAAGGCGGGAGCACAATAAAGTTTTCTCTCGCTCTCGGCGAAGTCGCCCCGTCTTCGCCAACCTTCGTTAAGCTAGGCTCTAAGTACTTTGTCGAAAAATATATAAGGATTCGTTGAAATTGATTTGAGCCGTCGACACCTTTTTTCTTTTTCGTTTTCGTTTTCGCAGATTAATAATTTTAGCCACCGCCAAGTTTTTCGGTTTTGATAATTAGAAAACTCTCTAATTCTTCAAATAAATTGTTTTAGTTTTTCGTAATTCCTATCTGTGTTTTCTATCCTATTTATATCCACGCTGTTTCTCTTTTGTGCATGCACTTTAACTTATTTACGCTCCCGCTCTCTTGCTCTCTTTGCTTTTGAAAGTTCTAAGCGTGCAGTTTCTGCGCTCTTGCGGTACTTATAACTGCTCGCTTATAAATTTCAATTTCGCTTTCTTGGTACAGTGGTAAATAAATAAAATGAATAATAAAAATTTAGTCTGCTTCTGCAAAAAATGCAGCCTCGTAATCAGGGCTGACCAATCTAATATGACTTGCTGGCTGTGTGAAAATATGGTGCACACCAAGTGCGCCGGTTTTACTGGCCGGACAAGTGATGACCTTTCAAAGGGGCCCAATTTGCAGTTTTGTTGTGACGCTTGTGTCGAGGTTGCGAACGAGATGAAATCGTTCATGCGCCAAACTAAAGGCGGCCTGATGGGACTGATTAGCTGTTTCGGAGTGGCTAGAGATAGTTTTCGCCGAGCTGATGATCTCCTATCTGCGCTGGACTCGCAGTTTAATAGTCGTAAGCTATTAGAAGAGTCCCCTAAGCGCAAAAAGGCCGCTGGTGGTAAGGAGCAAAAGGGGAACACCCCGCAACCGAAATCAAAAGAACAACAGAGCATTCCGGCGGATCAGCAGCTGACTTCAGCAAACCCTCAAATGTTGCTAAGATCAGCAGCTAAAAAAGATTCGGTATCCGAACAATCCGTTACAGAATGCATGCAACCAGGGACTTCTAAGAATTCCGATTTGTCCGTAGTGGTTTCACAATTAGTGGATCCACCTATCTCTCAGAATATAGTATCACCACCACAAGGTTTACTGAGTCCGGACAACCGGCTCAAGTTGGTTTTGCAGAAACAATGTCTGCTACACCAAAATCCCTTTTAGTGGTTCCACTAAAGAAACAAATTTTCGTTTCTCGGCTTTCCCCTGATCAAACATCTTCTGATGTATTGTCTTATATACAAGACAAAACTAAAGCCGATTGTAATAGTGTAAAGGTGGAAAAGTTTAAGTTTTCTTATGCTAGAGACATTTCATCTTTCAAGATAACTGTCCCTAACGAGCTTTTTGAAGCCATATGCTCGGGCGACTTTTGGCCGGATAATATGGTTGTAAGAGAGTTCGAGGCTAAGATAAAGAAGAAGGGGCCCGTAGGAGTAAAACTTCCTAGTCGAGGCCAAACCAGTGTACCAATTTCAAAAAACTAACTTCTAACCTCCTTCTTTCCTATCAGAATGCAAGAGGTTTGCGTAGCAAACTCACTAAATTGTATTCTGATAGCCTTTCCTTTGCATCTCATATTATTGTGTTCACAGAAACCTGGTTAAAGCCGGAGATCTTTAGCTCCGAAGTTTTTCCAGGTAAGTACACAATATATAGGTATGACCGTCCCTCTAGACGGGGAGGTGGAGTCTTAATTGGAGTTGATTCAAACTTCCCGTCTGAGGAAGTATTTTTTGATGAATTCAATACCATTGAATTTATTTGTGTAAAGTTATCGCTTCCTGGTAACTTTATATACATAACTTGCTCTTATATTCCGCCGTTGTCTGAACTTCCTGATTATTTAAATCACCTATCCGTTATTAAGTCCGTTGCAAATAAGCTTTCCGATAGGGATCAGTTGATAGTTCTAGGTGATTTTAATATACCTGGAGTTACTTGGTCCACTGAGGATGGATCGAATGTCTTACTACCTATAGCACAACATGATTTTATTGATGGCCTGCTTGACATATCTCTATCTCAAGTAAACCATGTTCGAAATTCATTAGGTCGCCTACTTGATTTGTGTTTTGTATCGAATCCTGAAGGTGTGTTTCTGTCCAGAGTAGCACCACTCACGCAACCTGAAGATCCATATCACCCAACAATCGAACTTTCATTTGATACGGGTAGAGTTATAGAAGAAAAATCAGAAAAATCCAAACGAATACATTGTTTTCGCAAGGCAGACTTTCTGAGACTTATGCAATAATATGTCCGATGCAGTTAATGTTTTTTATACTGCAATAAACTCATTTTTTAATTCCTGTGTTCCGTGGTACTATCCGTCAACTTCCAATAAATCACCTTGGTTTAGCAAAGAGTTGACACACTTAAGAAATGTAAAGTCCAGACTTTTTAGGAAATATAAAAATACCGGTTCTCAATCTGTTTTTACTAGATATCTAAGTGCTCGGTCAAGATTTACCGTGCTTAATGCTCAGTGTTATAATAGTTACTTAAACCGTTGTAAGGTCCAGTTCTCTCAGGACCCGAAACAGTTTTATAATTTTGTTAACACCAAGCGTAAATCTAATTCTTTTCCTTCCTCGCTGTCGTTCGAAAACATGACGGGAACCACAGATCAGGCAATAGCCGATTTATTTGCCCAATTTTTTCAAACGACTTACTCTACTTTGGATTATTCATCTCAGCCTTATTCTTACACCATGCCCAAGTCAAACCTCATATTCTGTCCCACTTTAACAGAAAGCTCTCTTCTTTTGGATCTTCTTCGTATTAAGCCTGTTTATTCGCCAGGGCCCGATGGTATTCCTGGGTGCGTGCTTAGGTATTGCGCTAAGGCCCTGTGCAAACCTCTTCACAAGTTGTTTACCTTATCTCTAGAAACGTCCCAATTCCCAAATATTTGGAAGGAATCATTTGTTATTCCTCTTTTCAAAAAAGGTAACAAGTTAGAAGCCAGTAACTACAGAGGTATTTCTAAGTTGTCAGCTATTCCTAAGCTTTTTGAAAAATTATTACTCCTCATTTGCAGCACTTTTGCAGATCAATTATTTCTCCGTGTCAACACGGATTTATTAAACGTAGATCCACAATTACAAACCTTCTAGAGCTCACTACATTTGTGATAAAAGGCTTCAATAGTAGTTTTCAAACAGATGTCATTTACACTGACTTTAGTAAAGCATTTGACTCTGTAAATCACTTACTTCTTATTCATAAACTTGACCTTTTAGGTTTTCCAGTTGATCTGCTTAAATGGATTTCAAGTTATCTAAATGGCAGGTCACAAAGGGTCCTTTTTAAAAATTCAATTTCTGAAATTCTCCGTGTTACCTCCGGTGTCCCACAAGGGAGCCATCTGGGTCCGTTACTTTTTACATTATTTATTAACGATCTTCCCTCAACTATAAGTCATTCTCGCGTACTTATGTACGCAGATGATGTTAAGTTGTGCCTGCAGTATAAGGACATTTCCTGCCATTTAGACTTGCAATCCGATCTAGATAATTTTCAAAACTGGTGCCGAGATAATTTACCAAATTTAAACGGCTCCAAGTGCAAGCTGATGACTTTTTATCGGGCCAATCCGATATACGCGACTTACACGTTAAGTGGCAGCTCTTTGGATAGAATAACTCTTGTAAACGATCTTGGCGTTCTCTTGGACCCTAAACTAAAATTTTCTAATCACATTTCGTCCATGGTTAATAAAGCCAGAGGAGTGCTTGGATTTATTAAAAGGTGGTCAAAAGAATTCGATGATCCTTATTTGACTAAAACTTTATTTATTTCGCTAGTCCGTCCGATTCTGGAGTATGGGTCTCCCGTCTGGAGTCCACAATACGGAATACATATTGGTCGTATTGAATCTGTACAAAAAAACTTCCTTCTTTTTTGCTTTACGGCGCCTAAACTGGGATGCAAATCTTATCTTACCTTCTTATTCTAGTAGACTTCTTTTGATTAATTTACCATCCCTAGCCAACCGTAGAACGATGCTTGGTACTATCTTTATTTATAACCTTATACATGGTGATATTGACTGCCCCGACTTGTTAAGTCGGCTAAACTTTTCTGTGCCAAGTAGATTAACTAGAAATTATATTCCCCTAATTTTAAATCATTGTAGATCTAACTATGCCTTGCATGAGCCTTTCAGAGTATTATGTTCTGACTATAATAGACTTTTTCCTGTAATATCAAATCTTGACTCTCTGCCGCTCCTAAAACGATTAATACTTGCTTCATTGGCACAAGATTGATCTAACTATTACTTTTTTCCCCGGACCTTTACCTTTATTTTCCTATCTCGCGTCTATCTTATCGCGAATCGTGCCGTACGATACACGGCTGCGCCCCTTGGTCGGTTGGGCGGGTAAGTGGGCCGTGGGACTCCGCGCGAAAAAAAAAAAAAAAAAAAAAAAAAGACCCTACGAACAATAACTGGAGCCCCCTGGTACATCCGCAACGCAAACATTCAGAGAGACCTGGATATAAATCCCGTAAAAGAAGAAATTGTTTCCAGAAAAATTAAATATGAAGCCAGACTATCAAATCACCCAAACCTGCTAGCCAGACAACTCAACCGGCTAAGCTCTCATTACCCTCAATAACATAAATTAACGTAACATAGATTAAGATTTGAAAACTTATTGTTAGTGTCTTAAGTAATAGAGAAGATCCAGTAAATAAGAATAAAGTATAAAAAAAAAAACATGAAACACCGCGCAGCAAGCAGTATCAAACACGTGGAAGACATCGGGACACGAAGATGTAATCAGCAAGCTTGTTAAATTGGTAGACGTATTCGGTTCTCCAAAGCCAATTATAAGTGATAGAGGTTCAGTGTTCACTTCCAATGCTTTCGCGGACTTTGTGAAGACAAATAGGATCGACCACGGATGGGTTACGACAGGTGTTGCAAGAGGGAACCGGTCGATTGTATCCATTCAACGAAAATATCTTTAGATGAGGCGAGTAAGTGGTACAAATACGTCCCACAAGTACAGAGGGCTCTGAATTCACAAGTGCTTTCGACAATAAAGTCGTAACCGTTCGAGTTGTTGTTCGGAACAAAAATGTTCACCAAAGCTGAGGATCGACTCCTAGAAAACGTCTACGAAGAGATGCATGACACAGCAAAAAAGAACATACAGACAGCTCAGATGACATATAAGCGAAATCACGACAAGAACCGAAATCTCGATTTTAAATACAAAATAGGAGATTCTTTTGCTATTAAGAAAACACAGTTCGTTTCGGGTCGAAAACTGGCATTCCCCTACTTGGCTCCTTACGAAAGCGAAAAGAGTCTTAAAATGACACAGAAAGCAGAGAGAGAGATAGGATGGTAGCGTGAGAGAGAGAAAAGATGCAGCAGTCGTGAAATAAGTCGGCACAGTTGTCCTCGACTTGATACAATATCATTTTTCAATCATTGTTAAATACTGGTATAATGCTAGAGCTGTCTAAATGAAAGACGTCCACATTTGTTGAGTTATAACTGATTTAATTTTGTTTAAGTTCTAGTTTATAAAGGTTACATGAGATTCTTAAAACTACTTATCTACCGATGCGTTGCGGGGGTAATGTTGTGACCCGAGCGTGTGATCACTCTGCGATAAGCGGCTTCCCGGACCGCACTTATCTCTAAATATATGATACAACCCCTCACAGGAGGTCCAGTACTTATCAAGTGGTCAAAGGGCATAGATATTTTGGTTTTCAGATATTTTTAAATTTCGGTAAACAATGTGATCTTAAAAACAATGTCATGTTCAGGTGTGAATATTCTGCAAAGGGCCAGGAAGAATTATGGCTTGCATGCGCCTTGATACATTAATTCGTCTTATCATTTATACAATTAAAATTAACATGATAATAAGCTATGATAAAGACCGCGTGGCCTGAAATATGATGAAAATTAAGCCCTTTTATTTCATAATGATTTTCTTTTATTTTTTTTACTTCATTCCTTAATTTATTTATTTCTTTATTATAGTTAATGACAGGTAATGTTAATGGATTCCAAAAAATTCTTGAAATTTTATTTATGCTACTCACATAAGAAACTGCTATTGGCTCATAATTTTCTGATTTAATACTGTGATGGGCTATTAATATTTTGTCATCTGTTCCAGTCAACCAGTTCTTGTGGAAAATTATTGCATTGTATCTTAGCTTTTGTTATTTCGGAAACCTTGAATAGCCAACAATTAGAATGACTATTTGGCTTAAAGGGAGTGATCTCGCACAAACATAGTAACTTTCTTTTTTTATAAACACAATTAGAATGACTATTTGGTTTAAGGGGAGTGGTCTTGCAAACATAGTAACTTTCTTTCAAAACCTGTGTTATATTATCTATTATCGTATTCATGCTCCTAAAATTTGAGTTTACTTCATCCGTTGTTGTTTTAAGGATATTCAATGTCCACTCTACAACAGATGTTAGCTTTTTACTAAATCTGACGTATTTTCCTGATTCTCTAAGAGTTTTTTCTTGTTGCGCTCTAAGTTTTCCCGATCTTCAGAGTACATTATACTATCTGGGGTCATAAAAAGTTAAGTGTTATTAAGGACAGTATTACATTGATCTTTAAGTCCATGAAGTTTACCAAACACTTCTCTCATTTTTTCATTTAAAATCTTTCCCCTTTTTATCATATCAAAATATTGACATACTAACAATAGGAATAACATTATTGCCATTACCCCAAGTTTATGAATTCTAGGGCTATATCGAGTCCCCTTGTCTGTCTTAAAAGACGAGGTGATTTACTTTCTTCGGCTTCAATTCCAGTTAAAGGGCAAACCTATGGGTTTTATATTAGGCCAATCAATCCGACCTACCAAATTTCATAAGGATCGGCCGACTATATCCTATAGCTGCCATATAACTGAACGATTGGAAATGCCATAATTTTGGTGTTTTTAAAGTTAGGAAGTTGAGATTTTTTATGAGTGTTAAGAATGCATCATATGAATAATTTTGGTGAATATAATTTACAGAATATTCTGCAAGGGTAAGCCCGAAGTTAGCTTTCCTTTCTTGTTACTAGATATTTAAGTGCTCGGTCAAGATTTACCGTGCTTAATGCTCGGTGTTATAATAGTTACTTAACCGTTGTAAGGTCCAGTTCTCTCAGGACCCGAAACACCAAACGTAAATCTTATTCTTTTCCTTCCTCGCTGTCGTTCGAAAACATGACGACAACCACAGATCAGGCAATAGCCGATTTATTTGCCCAATTTTTTCAAACGACTTACTCTACTTTAGATTATTCATCACAGCCTTATTCTTACACCATGTCCAAGTCAAACCTCATATTCTGTCCCACTTTAACAGAAAGCTCTCTTCTTTTGGATCTTCTTCGTATTAAGCCTGTTTATTCGCCAGGGCCCGATATTCCTGGGTGCGTGCTTAGGTATTGCGCTAATGCCCTGTGCAAACCTCTTCACAAGTTTTTTACCTGATCTCTAGAAACTTCCCAATTCCCAAATATTTGGAAGGAATCATTTGTTATTCCTCTTTTCAAAAAAGGCAACAAGATAGAAGCCAGTAACTACAGAGGTATTTCTAAGTTGTCAGCTATTCCTAAGCTTTTTGAAAAAATCATTACTCCTCATTTGCAGCACCTTTGTAGATCAATCATTTCTCCGTGTCACAAACCTTCTAGAGCCCACTAAAGCATTTGACTCTGTAAATCACTTACTTCTTATTCAAAAACTTGACCTGTTAGGTTTTCCAGTTGATCTGCTTAAATGGATTTCAAGTTATCTGAATGGAAGGTCACAAAGGGTCCTTTTTAAAAATTCAATTTCTGAAATTCTCCGTGTTACCTCCGGTGTCCCACAAGGGAGCCACCTGGGTCCGTTACTTTTTACATTATTTATTTATAATTATAAGTCATTCTCGCGTACTTATGTACGCAGATGATGTTAAGTTGTGCCCACAGTATAAGGACATTTCCTGCCATTTAGACTTGCAATCCGATCTAGATAATTTTCAAAACTGGTGCCGACATAATTTACTAAATTTAAACGCATCCAAGTGCAAGCTGATGACTTTTTATCGGGTCAATCCGATATACGCGACTTACACATTAAGTGGCAGCTCTTCGGATAGAATAACTCTTGTAAATGATCTTGGCGTTCTCTTGGACCCTAAACTAAAATTTTCAAACCACATTTCGCGTATGGTTAATAAAGCCAGCGGAGTGCTTGAATTTGGGCGGGTAAGTGGAAAAAAGTTATTTTATGCATAAAAAATGAGCACTTTTCAGGATATAACTTCAGGTTGTATTGCATACATTTCTCAAAAAAAATCAGTTTTTAAGCATAAAGGAATGCTTGAGAAGTATCAAGTCCAGAGAATGCTATAGTCATCATTATCTGAACAGAATTTTGAACTATTTTTAATCCGAATGGTTATCGCGTGAACGATACGAACCATTGCTCTTTAAAAATTACGTTATATATATGACACTTATTATAGTTCGATTTGATGATGCTCCACCTAGTCGATCTAATGCCGTCTTCCCATAGAGATCCATCCACCCTCCTTTGAACGGATGGTCCATAAGGTTTTGCCGTTCCGAAAATTACCAGTAAAATGTTATAAATGCTAGGCAGCGGTAATTTATTAGATAATACCCTCTTCCCATAGAGCCCATCCGTTTGAAACGTTTGGGATTTTTGACATATGTAAATCTCCCATTACCACAGAGCACATCCACCATCCGATAACAGCTGATCTGAACAGCTGTGGCTAATTAGGTGCGTGCAGCAGTTGATTGAAGAAGCTATGAGAACCCAATACAGCGTTTGCAATGTCCCATCAAATTGAAAATAATTCCGGAAGCAGAAACAAGTAGAGCAGTGGCTCCAGAAGGGCATCGTTACCAAATCTTTATCATACTTTGCAAGCAAAAGGATCGATCACTCAGAGTTTGCTATCCCATTGTCGGGAAGGTTTTTGAACAACTTCAAGCAGTAAAGTTCTTTACATTATTGTATTTGGAAAATGGATTCTTTCACGTTTCCATCGAGTAATCGAGCTTATACTGCATTCGTTACGCGGTAAGTGCTCTTCGAGTTTACTAGAGCTCCATTTGGTTTTTGAAACTCTCCAGCTGCTTTCATACGATTTGTAAATCACATTTTCCAAGACCTAATACATCATGCAGCTTTTAATGGACGACATTATTGTGTACGCAGTCTCAGAAGAGGAATGTTTGCAGAAGACTCAGCAGGTTTTAGAAACATCAGCCAAATACAAACTGAAAATTAAGTGAAAGAAGTGCAGTTTCCTTCAGCAGCGAATATAATTATTGTGTTATTTTGTCGAAAAGGGTAGAATTTTGCCGCGAATGGAAAAAACTTATGCATTCAGTCGCTCCCGTATGCCCAAGAACACACTGATGCTTCAAAGGAAGGTTACGCAGCCATTTTGTTGCAGAGTTCCGAGGGAAAGTTACATCCTATTTACTTCTGGAGCAAGAAGACTTCGGCAGCAGAATCCAAGCAGCACAGTTTCATCTTAAAAGTTAATGCAATTTTAAAGAAATTTCGCCATTATCTTGGAAATTGTTTTAAGCTGGTCACAGATTGTATTACGTTTAAACAAACTACTAACATCAAAATGTACCAAGAGAAGTTGCACATGAAACACATACTGCCAACTACCGGGGCTGTCCCGTCTACAAAGAACTCAAGAGCCGCCTAAATCAGAGACGCAGAAAACCATTCGCCGCTCAACACTCTGCCCAACCAAACATCTTCACCCCATCAACAACCACTCCTGGCGTCTCCTTTGCCAACGCTCTCCGCTACCCTGGAATCTCACAAACATCTACCGCCCATCCTGCAGCATTGCGTCCACAGCCACCTATACCAAACCTAATGATTTTCCGCTCTTAAGCCAAAATGGCCAAACCTTGAAGAGCTTACATCGGACCATTCGCCAGTTCTCCTCAGTCTATCTGAACAGCCGCAGCTTCTGGAACGCCCCCAACATCTAACATCAAACAAAACAAACTGGCTGAAGTACAAAAAATATGTAAGTGCACACATCGAACTTGATCCTGAAATTTCCTCTGAATCTGACATTGATAAGTCGCTTAAACACCTCACGGACGTAATGTCCTCTGCCGCCAAACATTCTACGCCAGAACCCTCAGCCACAAACCCGCTAAGAACTGGACGCTTAAGTATCCAGATCGATTCTCTCCTACTTGAAAAACGTAGACTTCGCAGAGACTGGCAGACTCATCGGTCCCCAGCTACTAAAAAAAGACTTAATGAAGCATTTTGAAAATTGTCAAAGGCCCTCTCTACCGAAAAGAACCAGGCCCAACGGGCCTACATTGCGAAACTATCCCCGACGGGTAATAAATTCCCACTATGGAGAGCTCACCCAAACATGCAACCACCAATAGATCCCGATTGGCCAATTCGATCACAAACAGGTGCCTGAGCTAACACCTTTGCCCATCACTTGGAAAACGTCTTCAAGCCTCACCCGCCATCCAACCAATTCACTCTACCGACTGGCTCACCAGCGTCGCCGTCCTCCCCAGTTACCCTTGAAACCAGCACAATACTTAAGGCCATTAAAGAACACATAAACCCAAAAAAAGCTCCTGGTCACGACATTATTTCTCCAAAAATGATAATTGAATTACCTGCATGCGCAGTCAGATGCATCGCATTTATATTTAACTCAATATTGAAATGGGGCTACTTTCCTGACCAATGATCCCGAAGCCAGAAAAAGACAAATCCCAGCCTTCCTCGTACCGGCCCATCAGTCTGCTCCCATGTCTATCAAAGCTATTTGAAAAACTGCTTCTTGTTCATCTAGTAACACATCTTCAAAACAACAAAACGATCCCTCTGCACCAATTCGGATTTAGGGAAAAGCATGGAACTATCGAACAGGTAAACCGCTTAACATCTGAAATTCGACGGCTTTCGAACAATGTCGAGCAATATTGCAGTGCCTTATTTTTGAACGTATCACAAGCATTTGATCGCGTCTGAATCGACGGTCTGGTATACAAAATCAAAACCCTCCTACCGGAAAACACCCACAAGTTGCTTGGGTCATACTTCAGAAACAGAGTTTTCACCGTGAGATGTAAAACCTGTACTTCAACCATCCGTTACATCGAAGCTGGAGTACCCCAAGGAAGAGTGCTTGGACCACTCTTGTACATCCTTTACACGGCAGACATTCCAACAAGCCGCCAGACCCTCATCTCAACCTTCGCTGACGACACTGCCATTATCAGCCGCTCGAAATGCACAAAAATAGCAACAGCCCAAAATGGCTCGCAGACTGGCGTATCAAAGTCAACGAGCAAAAGTGTAAGCACATTACATTGCCCACCACTGGCGCTAAACAACAAGCCGGTTCCACAAGCAGACGAAGTCACCTATCTCGGCATACACTTAGACAGGAGGCTTACCTGGAGAAAGCATATAAAAGCAAAGAAAACCCATTTAAAACTAAAGGCCAGCAGCCTTTACTGGCTCATGAACTACCGTTCTCCCCTTCCACTCGAATATAAAGTACTACTGTATAACTTAAAGCCGATCTGGACCTACGGTTCCGAGCTCTGGGGAAACGCAAGCAGCAGCAATATATAAATTATTCAAAGAGTACAATCAAAGACCCTACGAACAATAACTGGAGCCCCCTGGTACATCCGCAACGCAAACATTCAGAGAGACCTGGATATAAATCCCGTAAAAGAAGAAATTGTTTCCAGAAAAATTAAATATGAAGCCAGACTATCAAATCACCCAAACCTGCTAGCCAGACAACTCAACCGGCTAAGCTCTTATTACCCTCAATAACATAAATTAACGTAACATAGATTAAGATTTGAAAACTTATTGTTAGTGTCTTAAGTAATAGAGAAGATCCAGTAAATAAGAATAAAGTATAAAAAAAAAAAACATGAAACACCGCGCAGCAAGCAGTATCAAACACGTGGAAGACATCGGGACACGAAGAGGTAATCAGCAAGCTTGTTAAATTGGTAGACGTATTCGGTTCTCCAAAGCCAATTATAAGTGATAGAGGTTCAGTGTTCACTTCCAATGCTTTCGCGGACTTTGTGAAGACAAATAGGATCGACCACGGATGGGTTACGACAGGTGTTGCAAGAGGGAACCGGTCGATTGTATCCATTCAACGAAAATATCTTTAGATGAGGCGAGTAAGTGGTACAAATACGTCCCACAAGTACAGAGGGCTCTGAATTCACAAGTGCTTTCGACAATAAAGTCGTAACCGTTCGAGTTGTTGTTCGGAACAAAAATGTTCACCAAAGCTGAGGATCGACTCCTAGAAAACGTCTACGAAGAGATGCATGACACAGCAAAAAAGAACATACAGACAGCTCAGATGACATATAAGCGAAATCACGACAAGAACCGAAATCTCGATTTTAAATACAAAATAGGAGATTCTTTTGCTATTAAGAAAACACAGTTCGTTTCGGGTCGAAAACTGGCATTCCCCTACTTGGCTCCTTACGAAAGCGAAAAGAGTCTTAAAATGACACAGAAAGCAGAGAGAGAGATAGGATGGTAGCGTGAGAGAGAGAAAAGATGCAGCAGTCGTGAAATAAGTCGGCACAGTTGTCCTCGACTTGATACAATATCATTTTTCAATCATTGTTAAATACTGGTATAATGCTAGAGCTGTCTAAATGAAAGACGTCCACATTTGTTGAGTTATAACTGATTTAATTTTGTTTAAGTTCTAGTTTATAAAGGTTACATGAGATTCTTAAAACTACTTATCTACCGATGCGTTGCGGGGGTAATGTTGTGACCCGAGCGTGTGATCACTCTGCGATAAGCGGCTTCCCGGACCGCACTTATCTCTAAATATATGATACAACCCCTCACAGGAGGTCCAGTACTTATCAAGTGCTGAAAGGGCATAGATATTTTGGTTTTCAGATATTTTTAAATTTCGGTAAACAATGTGATCTTAAAAACAATGTCATGTTCAGGTGTGAATATTCTGCAAAGGGCCAGGAAGAATTATGGCTTGCATGCGCCTTGATACGTTACTTCGTCTTATCATTTATACAATTAAAATTAACATGATAATAAGCTATGATAAAGACCGCGTGGCCTGAAATATGATGAAAATTAAGCCCTTTTATTTTATAATGATTTTCTTTTATTTTTTTTACTTCATTCCTTAATTTATTTATTTCTTTATTATAGTTAATGACAGGTAATGTTAATGGATTCCAAAAAATTCTTGAAATTTTATTTATGCTACTCACATAAGAAACTGCTATTGGCTCATAATTTTCTGATTTAATACTGTGATGGGCTATTAATATTTTGTCATCTGTTCCAGTCAACCAGTTCTTGTGGAAAATTATTGCATTGTATCTTAGCTTTTGTTATTTCGGAAACCTTGAATAGCCAACAATTAGAATGACTATTTGGCTTAAAGGGAGTGATCTCGCACAAACATAGTTACTCTCTTTTTTCATAAACACAATTAGAATGACTATTTGGTTTAAGGGGAGTGGTCTTGCAAACATAGTAACTTTCTTTCAAAACCTATGTTATATTATCTATTATCGTATTCATGCTCCTAAAATTTGAGTTTACTTCATCCGTTGTTGTTTTAAAGATATTCAATGTCCACTCTACAACAGATGTTAGCTTTTTTACTAAATCTGACGTATTTTCCTGATTCTCTAAGAGTTTTTTCTTGTTGCGCTCTAAGTTTTCCCGATCTTCAGAGTACATTATACTATCTGGGGTCATAAAAAGTTAAGTGTTATTAAGGACAGTATTACATTGATCTTCAAGTCCATGAAGTTTACCACACACTTCTCTCATTTTTTCATTTAAAATCTTTCCCCTTTTTATCATATCAAAATATTGACATACTAACAATAGGAATAACATTATTGCCATTACCCCAAGTTTATGGATTCTAGGGCTATATCGAGTCCCCTTGTCTGTCTTAAAAGACGAGGTGATTTACTTTCTTCGGCTTCAATTCCAGTTAAAGGGCAAACTTTCGTAATCGGTCTTAAAATTGAACGATCTTGAAGTCTTATTTTCACAACTCTGACTCGGTCGTCTTTTCTTTTCTTCTACTTTTACCAAGCGTCATCTACCGGGGTGACAATATTCAGCTTTTAATAATACAATTTGACCTTTGTTAATATTTTGCAAACCTGGGTTCCATTTATTTCTGTGTTGCAGAGTGTTTAAATAGTGATTTACAAATTTTCGTTTAATTTTTTGAATCAATTTCCATCTATCAAAATTTTCAAGTTTTTCCTCTGAAATTGTTTCCATAGTGGAAAATGTCCTGGTGTTAAGACTTCTAAATCGTCAATGTTATTATTAGCTGTATACAAAGGTCTAGAATTTGGCATAATAGAGTTGCCATCTCTTTATAACTTAGATTATTTTCCCCTGTTTAGGTCAGTGGCCCACTGCACCGCCGCTGCTTACTGAGCTCCCCGAGCTTTCGCTCTAGCCCATAAGGATAAGGATATCCTTCCGCCATTCTACCAGCAGTTCCGGTGATTTTTCCGCAAAAAATATAAGTACGAGCCTTTTCAGTCTCCCTTTATCTGCCGCTCTTCAGCAGTGGTTCGAACATTGAATATCGTTCACACTGCTGCAAGTTAAATTTTTTCGTGTCAACTCCACGTCCGAGTTTTCCCGACACAACGGCAGTCAAAAATTTATAATCCTTCAATTACAACAAATTTTCTATCCGTATCCGCTTTGTGTGCGTCCTTGCCGTTTTTTTTTTCGTTCCCCGATGTACACCAACTTGCCAACGTTCAAGGCGTATGTGCATCCAGACACACACGCGCCTGCCAACTTGTGCACATAGTTCAGTGCAATTCTGCCTCCAAGAAAAAAGAAATACGACAAAAATTGTATTGTGGACAATAAAAAGGCATAACTAATATCAGCCACTCGGTGTGAACTCATTTCGGAGGTTTCCTGTTCGCTGAACAGTCCGCAGCTGTCGCGATATTTTTTTTGTGTCTTGTGTTTTTTCTCTCCACATAATTTTCTCTGTTCCGTCACTTCAAATACAGTCCACTCCTCGATCCTCTACTGTACCGATACACTTACACATTCACAGATATATCCATAAATACATGCATGCCATATCTACATAAATATATTTTTTCATCACAACTACAGTCCACTTATCGGGTTTCCAAATTTATCGGTATGACAAAGAGCAGCATCCAACACATACGCTCACACATACATATTGTGCATGCTACACACATTTATATATTTTCTGCCTCCACATACAGGAACTAACCTACGCACAGTCAATACCAAGCCAAAAACCATTAAAAATAAAATAAAATAAATTCAAATCCACAAGAATGCGACCGCGATTGTTTTTGTTCCGAATTGCCGCATTAACCGCCGCAGAGGCCGTGTTGTTATTGTTGCTGTTTTTTTCCTTCTCTCTCACGTATGCACTGCGCTGCCGACGGTATAACCCAGTGAACATTTCTCCCGAACCAAAGCCAAGGTATTAATTCCACCGTACCGGCTCCGTTCGAAAATAAATACTTTTAATTATAATTAGTATTTAATTATAAATATTTTTAATTTATAATTATAAATATTATTTAAATAGTTATGGCCAATGGATAGTAATTCATTAATTTATTTTTTTATTGCGGGTTTCTTGATTTTTTTGAGATTGTAAATATTTCCCAACCCCCAAAAAAAATATAATCAAAATTAAATTATTTGGCAAACAAAAACAAAGGTAATAATTAAAACAAACAAAATAAAACAAGAGTGAACAAAGGGAGTAACAATATAAATAAAGACATTTTCATCGATTTCCAAATATTTGTTTCGATTCTTCTTGTTTTTACGGCACTGTGCCTCTACTCCGCACAAATTTACTGTGTTGCTGTGGGGTTTTTTTTTCATCTCTGGTTGTGTTAAAGAATTTTGTTTACTGTTATAATTTTTCTTCTAAGCTAAGTCTAAATGAATTCAACACTTGTTTCCTTTATCATTTAATGTTTAATTTGAAACGATTACTTTGTTATCGATCACATGCGATAGGCACGAAAGGTTGCCACTTTTGTACTTTTGGCCGGCACGATCGGTACGTAGTCTCCACATAAATATTATTTTGTTTTCTAATTTAAGCCTCAAAAAACAGATCAAAAAACGCACGCCGCACGCACTCCGCACGCACGCACTGCAATTGTCAAGCGAAAAATAATTTGCGCTCTTATTTTGTCCTGATCGGCCACAAAAGTCAACAGGTTGCGTTTTAAGCTCTGTTTTTATACTAAAGAAATTCCACCGTTCGTTCATTTGCAGCGACGACCAACTCGTTGGCGATTAAGATCGCACCGAGAGCTTAACTGTGAATATCCTCACGTTCCGAACGAAACGCCCCTTGCTCAGGTCGGTCGACAAGAGCTGATCCGCAGAGTTCGAGTCCGAGAATGCCCACGGGAGACGACAAGAAACCGCGGTCGATCCCATCTATCCGATTGGACAGGTCCCAATCCGCGTCTCCGCGGACGTCTCAATTAACGCCAAAGCTGCCATTGCCATTCCAAGGGCAATAAGCGACGAGTCCGTCGAGACTATCCCCGATCCCCCGTCAAGGTTTTCTCGGTCGGTGTCCAAGATGGCTCAAACTGCCCTCAAAAAGTGTATTGCCACAACAACGGTTTGTTGTTTGCCACCAGTGGACACCAAAGTTTTCGCTGGTGATTACCTGCTTTGGCCCACTTTCAGAGATCTTTTTACCGCGATATACATCCACAACTCGCGTCTTACACCAGTCGAGAAGTTGTTCCACCTATTGTCCAAAACAAGTGGCGATGCGCACGCCATTTTATGGCTCAAATTTGAATTTTTAATGAAATTGTAAAAAAAACTTGAAGTTTAGTGTAAGTTAGTTTAGGGCGAAGGCGGGAGCACAATAAAGTTCTCTCTCGGTCTCGGCGAAGTCGCCCCGTCTTCGCCAACCTTCGTTAAGCTAGGTTCTAAGTACTTTGTCGAAATATAGAATAGACATTCGTTGAAATTGAATTGAGCCGTCGACACCTTTTTCTTTCGTTTACGTTTGTTTTTTCGCAAATTAATAATTTTAGCCACCGCAGTTTTTCGGTTTGAATAAATTAGAAAGCTCTCTGATTATTCATGGCGCCCCCGGGTGGACGTTATTTTCGTGGCAACTTAAGTGACAGTGACTCATAAAAAATAAAGTGCAAATGCAAGTGCAGGTCAAAGCCCGCGGCGTGTCGGTGTGGGTAGGAAAAATACACAGCAACTCCTGCTTAAAGTCTCGTGCCGGTCGCTGCAATTTTATGTCCAGGTTTTCCACAAAAGTGACACTTCACTTGCCACGGCGATCTCTGCTTCTTCTGGTCTGGGCCACTGACGTGGTCTGGTGTTTGGGAATCACTGCGCTTGCCAAAGGCATAGGCACGCAGGTGTTGCTCCTGTTCGTTTCGTGTTGTTATGTTTGTTGTAAATAGCAAACGTTGCAGCCGTTTGTCCAATTGCGCAGCGTGAGCCAGCACTACCGAAACCGCAATCTCTTCATTGCTCATCTTCTTCCACTTTGCTAGCAGCGGCGTTACTTGTCTGCTAGCATATACAGACAAACACTCGCTTAGCTTTGGGACACTGCTGAACATGTTTAGCAAAATGGCGGCCGGAGTCTTAACACCTTCGGAACGTTAAATGAACCACTTTATTCTAGTGTAGCAGATTTGCGACAGCCACTGAGATGCTCCTCCGTCCAGAGAGTTACTTAGTGCCATAACAAGGGCGATGATGATATCGACGGTTTTGCACCAAGCAGCAGCGTCAGCATTCGCAGCGTCTAGGGCAGAACTTTGGTAGCGTCATTTTGTTGCTGGGTTGCGTTGCCATTTTTTCTGTCTGCATGGATTTAATTAGATCCAGCAAATTTTTGTTTCCTTCTCGAACTGACTGACTTGCAAGCCCTTCCGCGCTCTCATTCTCCTTCTTCTCCTTCGTCCTATTCTTTGCTACAACTGTACTAAGAGTAGAACAACTACAGGCGCCATGCACTTCTGAATCAAGTTCAAATGATGCAATGAAACATATCTTTTAATACAAAACATATAAAACTGCTTGATTAAATTTAAAAATATTTCAATAAAGTTTAATATATTTGAATATACTATTAGATATCTAAAATAAAACATATAAAACCGCTTGATTAAATATGAAAATATTTAAACAAAAGCAAAAAGAAGTATATTTAAATTGAATATTATTAATTTTAAAATGGAAATATTCAATTTAATTTTTATTGAAATATATTAAACTTATTTAAAACTTAAACTTTGATTTAATGACTTAAAATATTTAAAGTCATTACGAATAACATCATATATAATATTATCAACCCGCAGTTAATTATTTTCATATTTAATCAAGCAGTTTTATATGTTTTGTTTTAATTATTTAATAGTATTTGTAATATATTGACTTTTTAAATTATTTAATCAATTTAATAGAGTATTTAACATATTAACTATTTCAATAATTTAGTATATTTAATAAATAAAATGGTTAATATACAAATACATATACAACTATTTATTATTTATATTTACAGGGTAGGTTGAATTTTCAAAATTTAGCTACCTTAAATATAATACAAGTACATTTTATGTAAGTTATCCATTTTTAGTATTTCGTATGAAAATAAAATTTGGTTTAATGAAAGGCACAAGCCTTTTTAATTTGATTCGAAAAGCGAGCGCTTATGTTTGGAAAGAAAAGCGCTCAAACCTACTTTGTTTCCCCTTTGGGTTTTTCTTTTTCTAAATAAATAAATAAAAAAAATAATTAATATACAAATACTTATATATATTTACCACATATTTTTTAATCCATATATTTAAAATACAATAAATATTCATCCTGTTCATTCGCAAAATTTCTGAGGCTCCTAATCGTTATCACGTCGCACGCTGAATACCCTAATGACAATTATTCCAATGTGAAGTCATGTGTGTAATAAATAATGTATCTTTATATACGTAAATATATTTGGTTATTACTAAAAAATATACTACATTCGTATAATTACACAGGCCAACAAAATTTTAGAAAATCCCGGACCCACTTTTTCGCGCTGAATCCAAATTTTTAGTTTTTTAAATACGATTATTCGTTCCTGACAAATGACCATTTAAAGAATGTCACTTTAATATTTTTATTGTACCCCTTAACGCCCAAACCAAGTTAGTTATTAACAGAAACTTTAAATGGTCATATCTCAGGAACGAATAATCGTATTTAAAAAACTAAAAAAGGAATTTTAAAGGTTAGGATGTGCACTTTGAGGTAAAATTGGTGCTAATGTTAAATTTATTATCAAATATATCCAGTTGAAGGGCCAGCACAAAAAATTCGTGTGCAAAAGAATCGTATGGCGTTATGCATCTTAGAGATTAAGCCTTTAAATGATATTACCAAATACCTTTTCAAGACAAGTCTGCCGCTGTACAAAGATATTAAAAAACAATACAATTTAAATTTAACAGTTGTTTTTTTTAATTTACTGATAATTATTTGTTAATTTAAAGTTCATAGCTGCACTTTTATTGTGTTTTTTCGTACATCTGGACCTAAAAAACATTTTGCTCTGACAAGAGGCACCCCAGATAGTATTAATGTTATTTTGTCCTCACATGTAAACACCTGCAATCGACTTTTGTGAGTTTTTTGAGTTTTTCCCTCCATTTCTTATAATGTTCAGTGAGAAGCGCACGCCAAAAGATTAAATTTTTTAATCTTTTCGCTAGGGTTCACCCAAAGTTAATTTCCGCAGACTGGCAACGCTATGGAATTTTTTGATATTTTTTTCGTCGATCAGGAGACCGACGTGAAAAAAAGGCCCGACGAAAAGTGAACGCCAGCTGTTTGCCTCTCGCTCCCTCTCATGACTGGCGTTCGGTTTTCGTCGATCTGGATACTAGGCTATAACTTAATATTTATTATACTTCACGATACCTCTCTGAAAACTATTGTAATAAGGAACAACAATTGTGTTGCGCTGAGGCTTGTTGTGGACATTTAGATCGGCTGAGAATCGCGGTGTCGTCGGCAAACGTAGACATAGTCAGTTGTCTGCTCGTAGGGATATCAGAAGTGTAGAGTAGGTATAAAGTTGGCCCGAGAACGCTGCCTTGAGGAACTCCAGCTTCGATGTTATTTTCAGCTGACATGGAAGTATTGCATCTCACAACAAATATCCTGTTGTAAAGATATGACTTCAAGAGTTTATGCGTGTTATTAGGGAATATTATTTTGATTTTATGCATTAGGACGTCAAGCCATACTCTGTCGAATGGTTGAGAGACGTCCAAAAATACCGCAGTGCAGTATTCCCTATTTTCAAATGCCCTTCGGATTTCTGATGTTATGCGGTTCACCTGTTCGATAGTTCCATGTTATTCGCGAAAGCCGAATTGATGTTCTGGGATACTATTATGTCTTCTGATGTATGGTATGATATGGGTTAGAAGGCATTTTTCGGAGAGTTTTTGTAGACACGAAAGTAAACTTATTGGTCTGTATGAGGGGGTGAGCGTGTGGTCTTTTCCAGGATATGGTATCATTATGATGATTGACTTTTTGCACCTCTTTGGGAAGCAGCCCAGTCTTGTCATCGCGTTGAACAGCTGGCATATGGTACCAACAGCGCATAGTGGGAGTTCATTAAGGAGTTATTAGATCGCAGCCTGGAGATTTTCTCGGTTGTAGCTGCTCTTTTATAGTTTTTATGACTTCGCATGGTCGAAATACAATTGGTTCGGCAATAGGGAAGTCGTCTTCCGTTTGCGATCTTATATTACGCTCGTTTGTTGCTGGATTTGGCGGGTGGGCAGCGAATATGTCGGCTCTGTCTTTTTCGCTTCTGGCCCAGCAACCTGTAGGGGTCCATATTGGCGTAACCGTTAGCTGTTGGGGTCTGTCTTCTTCTTGTCGTAGTGCATTGGTGAGTCGACGTGAAGCTTCCTTTAACTGTTGTTTTGCAGATGGCGATCGAAGTAATTGCCATTTGCGCCGGGAACGACTCTTTGCCAGAATTAGCTGCTCTATTTCTGCATTCGTGTGGTTTGTGTTATGTGCTATGTTTTGCCTTCGTGGTGTTGCGATTCGATCCGCTGAAGCCAAAACTGACTCCAGTATGCTTACTGTTCTGTTGATGTCATATTTGCCGGTTAGCTGTGGTGTAAGTTCAATGTGCGAACTTACGTATTTTTTGAATTTGAGCCAGATTGTGCTGTTAGAGGTTAACATGACGGGGTTGTCATTACTATCTGGCAGTTGGTTTAGGCTAAAGAGTACAGGCTAGTGGTCTGATGATAGATCCGAGCGAGAACTGGCGCTAATCAGATTTCGTGGGATGTTTTTTGTAACTGCGAAGTCAATCAAGTCTGGCATTTTTTTGCGGTCACTTGGCCAGTGTGTAGGTGAACCAGGGGATGCGCAGTCAAGTTTATTGCTAGGTCTTATAATTGCGTAATACAGTTGTCTACCTTTTGGCGTCACGAGGCGAGATTTCCAGTGCGTATGCTTGGCGTTATAGTATCCTGCTGCTATAAAGAAGTTGCCTAGTGAGACGAAGTAGTCGATAAATTGGGCTTCGGATATCGTTAATCGAGGAGGACAGTATACCGCTGCTAGAGCTAGATTGTGGCAACCCAACTGTATATTGATAGATGTGGCTTGCAGGTAGTTAGTGGCAAACGTGTTGTGGAAGTGGTGCTGATGCGGTTTTTAATAAGGATTCCAGTGCCTCCATGGGCCTTACCATCAGGATGATTAGTATTGTAAAACATATACCCTCGGATTTGGAAATTATATTTGTTGGTAAGGTGGGTTTCTGCAAGTAACATTACGTCGATTTCATTGTCATTTATAAATTGTGCCAGCTCAAATTTGTGACGTGAAACGCCGTTGGCATTCCACAGTGCAATGCGCAGGGGAGCCATTGATTATTTTGATAAGGTGTTTTGGAGCATATAAATCAAAATATTTTGATTTGTCAACATACTTTGCATGATCGTTCGCATAAAAAAAATGAATTCATCCATACTTTGTTGCAATCTGAGTATTATCGTTTCCATTTTCTTTTCTGTGTGCTCTGCAGGTTGGTAAGAGACTGTAGGTGGTGATTGGACATTGTAGGCAGGGCTCGCATGATCCGATTTCAAAACGCTTGCAAAGCTTACGTTTTTAGTTATAGTGGAACTGCCGAGTGAAGACCGGGATGCTGACGAAAGGACAACTCCAGGTGTGGATTTGGAGGGTATCGATAGTATGTGGTGAGATCGTGCTGTTGACACTCTTTGGTTGATCCGACTTTTTAACTCCTTATATACTGGGCAGCCTCTGTAGTTTGCTGTGTGGAGTCGGCTTCGCTTTCTTTTTTTTCCGTATCCGTGACTGTAGAAGGGATTTCGTCAGACGTGGCAGCCAAAATTTCAAATCTATTTGCTGTATTAGAGTTTTGCACAGTTCCTTGGCTTGAGAAAGCCCGATTGATTTTTGCGATGTTACCCATTTTCGTGTCCTGTGGACTTAGTTTTCTTTTAATGCTGCGCTCGAACTTCGTTTGGGTTCAACGCCTTATTTGTTTGATCTTTTTTTTATGTTTTTATACCCTTGCAGAGGGTATTATAATTTTGGTCAAAAGTGCGCAACGCAGTTAAGGAGACATCTCCGACCCTATAAAGTATATATATTCTTGATCAGGATCGCGTCCTGAGTTGATATAAGCATGTCTGTCTGTCCGTCTGTCTGTCCGTCTGTCTGTCTGTCCGTCTGTCTGTCCGTCTACGCGAACTAGTCTCTCAGTTTTAAAGATATCGAATTGAAATTTTGCACACATCCTTCTTTCCTTTGCACGCAGTATATAAGCACGCAGTAACGGTCGGGATCGGCCGACTATATCCTATAGCCGCCATATAACTGATTGATCAGAAATGCCATTAGTTTGGGGTTTGTAAAGTTAGGAACTTGGGATTTTCTTTGGGTTTTATTTTTGGCCAATAAATCCGACCCACCAAATTTCATAAGGATCGGCTGACTATATCCTATAGCTGCCATATAATTGAACGATTGGAATGCCATAACTTTGGTGTTTTTAAAAATAGGAAGTTTGGATTTTTTATGAGTATTAAGAATGCATCATATGAATAATTTTGGAGAAAATAATTTACAAAATATTCTGCAAGAGTATATCAATATCAAGTTTAGTTGTATTTGTATTTTAGTATTAGAAGCACTAATTAAAAAACACAAACTAATAGTAAATTGCGTCTTTTCGCCGTTTATTTTTATAATGTATCGGGTTTTTTTCTAACGATTGTCTTCAGGAGCACAAGAGAACTAAATACACGTCTGAACTCGCCGACGTTTAACGTTAATTAGAGGGTTTTAAGTTGAGATATATTGGCGATCCGCCGCCAGGAGCGAGTTTGGCGGCGAATCCCTCATCCGCTTTTGATAAGGGATGTTGTCGCAGCCATACTTGACTCCCGAGCGTTGGTCTCCATTCACGCCTTTGAAGATTCCTTTAAGATGTGACGCCTTGTCGTCAGAACCAGTATAAACGACCGCCGATCCACTCGCCCGAGTATGCGTTCCCGAAACGCTTTCTGTACTACGGCAGCGCTGGCTTTCCGGAGTGGGATCAACTCTACCCATTTGGAGAACATGTCATGGAAAACAAGAAGCATCGAGTTCCCTTGTTTCGATCGGGGCAGTGGATCTACAAAGTCATCAGCTCGGTAACCCATGTTCCTATAGAGCTGACCGTTCTCTAGCATATAGTCAGCGAACTTCTCAGGCTCGTCGTGTACCTTGTCTTTCATCTTGCCAATCCATTCGCAGTGGTCCTCGAGCTCGATAACGCCTTGAAGTACCTTACAGGGATGTCGCGAAAGCGTATCGGCCACGACGTTCAGCTTCCCTCGTCGGTAGCGCACGTCGAATTGAAAATGTTGCAATTCCAAAGCCCAGCGCGCTATTCGGCCGGAAGGACTCTCAAAAGAATTCAACCATTTGAGAGCCATGTGGTCGGAAACGACTTCGCAGGTAACACCGCATCTTCCTGATGGCCCAGATGATGGCCAGACACTCTTTTTCTGTCGTCGTGTAGTTATGCTCCGCAGAAATTAGTCGGCGGCTGGCGTACGCGATGACCTTCTCTTGGCCCTCGATGTCCTGAGATAACACCGCTCCCAAGCCGACGTCACTCGCGTCAGTCTGCAAAACAAACTTCTGGTCGAAATCCGGACAACCCAACACCAGGGCGTTAGTCAGGCATCTTCTAATTTCTTCCAAGGCGGTTTGCTGTTCCGGTCCCCAGGTCCACTTCCGGCCTTTCTTTAGTAGCGCGGTCATTGGTTGCACGATGGTCGCGAAGCTTGGGACATGTACCTCACAGGGATGTCGCGAAAGCGTATCGGCCACGACGTTCAGCTTCCCTCGTCGGTAGCGCACGTCGAATTGGAAATGTTGCAATTCCAAAGCCCAGCGCGCTATTCGGCCGGAAGGACTCTCAATAGAATTCAACCATTTGAGAGCCAAGTGGTCGGAAACGACTTAGCAGGTAACACCGCATCTTCCTGATGGCCCAGATGATGGCCAGACACTCTTTCTGTCGTCGTGTAACTATGCTCCGCAGAAGTTAGTCGGCGGCTAGCGTACGCCATGACCTTCTCTTGGCCCTCGATGTCCTGAGATAACACCGCTCCCAAGCCGACGTCAATCGCGTCAGTCTGCAAAACAAACTTCTGGTCGAAATCCGTACAACCCAACACCGGGGCGGTAGTCAGGCATCTTCTAATCTCTTCCAAGGCGGTTTGCTGTTCCGGTCCCCAGGTCCACTTCCGGCCTTTCTTTAGTAGCGCGGTCATTGGTTGCACGATGGTCGCGAAGCTTGGGACGAATTTCCGATACCATGAGTTCCTTCAGGTTGGTGGGGGTCTTCTTCCCATTGATCGCAGACACCTTCTCGGGATCGGTCTGTATCGCTTCGCTGATGAAGCCTTGTTGCCCCGGATGATCTTTTTGGTCTTCTACCGCACCTTCATTTAGCCTGTTATTTGGAAGTTGTATTTGCTTGTGAGGTTCCTCTCTATCAGTAGCATAATGTCAATGTGATTTTCATTCAGGAACTGTGTTATTTCCAGTTTGTTTGAGTTTTAGCGAGGAGGGCAAATCTGTTGTATTTGGATCTCCCGGGTAATTCGTTGTCTTTTTGGGCACGGGTTATTTTTGGCTTATTACTCACCGCGGTGTTCTGCGGGCTAAGCTTACGCTTAATTTGGATGTAGCGATCCATGCCGGTCTGTATGGCCGGGCCCGCTTGTTGAATATTGTTTTGGTTTTGTTTTTTGTCATATTTATTTTTACGTTATATTTGTTGGTTTTGCTGCCGTTGCAGTATCGATCGAAAGCTTGAGATACATCGAGGAATATTCCGCTGAAATATTCCTGATGCTCGAAGGCTGTGCGTGTTTCTGATGTTTTTCTGTTAACTTGTTCGATTTTTCCATGGCTTTGAGGAAGCCAAATTGATGTGCTGGGATAACATTATGTGCTTCCCAGATATGTGTGTTAGTATGCATTTTTCGAACAACTTAGATTTTTGGTGTTATTAGGTCACCGCCCAAAGCCTTTTTCGGTTTCAGATTCCCGATGACTTTCGCGATTTACTTTGGCTGAAACAATGTTGGTAAGATTAAAGTTTCCGATTCAATTTGTGGTAGGAGAAATGTACCAGTGTCAGGGTTCGGCTGGAAAACGCTTTGGAGATGTGAAGCAAAAGTTTCGGCTCTATCTTCGTCGCTGCGGGCCAGCTACCTGATGAGTTTCTTATCGGAGTGACAGTTTCGATTTTAGAGCTCAGATTTGGATGAGCCCTCCACAGAGGACGTTTTGTTCTGGTTAGCGAAAATTTTCCGATGTAGTTGTGCATTTTCAACATCTTTCTTCAGGAATCGGTTTAGTGTGCGAGTTGCTTCCTTCAGACGTAGTTTTGAAGATGGCGATCTATTGGTTTGCCAAGCACTTCGCTGACGACTCTTTTCCAGTACAAACTAATCCAATTGGAGATTAGTTTTGAAATAGTTGGTATGCACGTCCTTCAATTGTGGTGTTGAAAAAGTGGCTGCTGCCACGAGTACATCTTCAAGAGCATCGGTGGAGCAGTCGATGTCCGCTTCGATGTTGAGCTGCGGGGTTAGTTCGATGTGGGAACTTACATACTTTTTACATATTAACCAGTATGTCCTGTGCGATGTCAGTCTCTGCGGGTTATCTGTGGATTCTAGGCTTTGAAGAAGAGTTATTAGCACTGGCGAATGGTCTGATGAAAGGTCCGAAAGCGTTTTGGCGCTTATTATGTTGCGTGGAATGTTTTTTTCACCGACTCCTTAAATTCGGTTTAACCACGACCTAGCATCGTTGGATCTCTGGGTTGTAGCCTCAGCCTTGTAGACTTTGTGTCGTCTCGACTAGGGTTTCGATTTTACTTATTCCGCGTTCACGCACTCGCTTTGATGCTCGCACTCGTACTGTTCCTGAGGTGGTCTTGCGCAATCCTTTTATAGGCACTGGAGGTGTTGTTATTTCCCTAGCCGAGTTCGGGTCCAAGGTCCACTGCAGTATCGTTCATTCACGGTGCGTCGTCTTTGTGCGGGTACGAAGTCAGCCAGTTTACCGTTCGACCTTGTTGCTCTTGCCGTATGAGTGTCCAAGGTCCGTATATTTATTGTTTGACCTGAGTGCCTTTCACTTATCCGGTATTCTCGCCTCCTTCGCTGTTGCTTAGACGCTCTCCTGGATCGGGATTTTTGGGGAGTTTAAGACTCCTCACATTTCTCCTTACAGCCTTACAGTTAGGTACAATTTCCACTTTAAAGAGAGGTTGCGGTTGTTTGTTTTGATTACGTATATTTGAAACGGTTTTTACGTTAAAACCTTTATCTTTTAGTGCCTGTTCGACTTCAGTCAATTTTCTAAAGCTTTCTTTCCCCTTTCAAGGGGATTACGTGGAAGCTATCTTTACCAATCAGATCAATTAACACGGTTGTTGGAGTTTTTCTCTCCAATATAAAGCGGAGTCGGCTTCGCTTTCTTTTTTTTCCGTATCTGTGACTGTAGAAGGGATTTCGTCAGACGTGGCAGCCAAAATTTCAAATCTATTTGCTGTATTAGAGTTTTGCACAGTTCCTTGGCTTGAGGAAGCCCGATTGATTTTTGCGATGTTACCCATTTTCGTGTCCTGTGGACTTAGTTTTCTTTTAATGCTGCGCTCGAACTTCGTTTGGGTTCAACGCCTTATTTGTTTGATCTTTTTTTTATGTTTTTATACCCTTGCAGAGGGTATTATAATTTTGGTCAAAAGTGTGCAACGCAGTTAAGGAGACATCTCCGACCCTATAAAGTATATATATTCTTGATCAGGATCGCGTCCTGAGTTGATATAAGCATGCCTGTCTGTCCGTCTGTCTGTCCGTCTGTCTGTCCGTCTGTCTGTCTGTCTGTCCGTCTGTCTGTCCGTCTACGCGAACTAGTCTCTCAGTTTTAAAGATATCGAATTGAAATTTTGCACACATCCTTCTTTCCTTTGCACGCAGTATATAAGCACGCAGTAACGGTCGGGATCGGCCGACTATATCCTATAGCCGCCATATAACTGATTGATCAGAAATGCCATTAGTTTGGGGTTTGTAAAGTTGGGGATTTTCTTTGGGTTTTATTTTTGGCCAATTAATCCGACCCACCAAATTTCATAAGGATCGGCTGACTATATCCTATAGCTGAACGATTGGAATGCCATAACTTTGGTGTTTTTAAAAATAGGAAGTTTGGATTTTTTATGAGTATTAAGAATGCATCATATGAATAATTTTGGAGAAAATAATTTACAAAATATTCTGCAAGAGTATATCAATATCAAGTTTAGTTGTATTTGTATTTTAGTATTAGAAGCACTAATTAAAAAACACAAACTAATAGTAAATTGCGTCTTTTCGCCGTTTATTTTTATAATGTATCGGGTTTTTTTCTAACGATTGTCTTCAGGAGCACAAGAGAACTAAATACACGTCTGAACTCGCCGACGTTTAACGTTAATTAGAGGGTTGAGTTGAGATATATTGGCGATCCGCCGCCAGGAGCGAGTTTGGCGGCGAATCCCTCATCCGCTTTTGATAAGGGATGTTGTCGCAGCCATACTTGACTCCCGAGCGTTGGTCTCCATTCACGCCTTTGAAGATTCCTTTAAGATGTGACGCCTTGTCGTCAGAACCAGTATAAACGACCGCCGATCCACTCGCCCGAGTATGCGTTCCCGAAACGCTTTCTGTACTACGGCAGCGCTGGCTTTCCGGAGTGGGATCAACTCTACCCATTTGGAGAACATGTCATGGAAAACAAGAAGCATCGAGTTCCCTTGTTTCGATCGGGGCAGTGGACCTACAAAGTCATCAGCTCGGTAACCCATGTTCCTATAGAGCTGACCGTTCTCTAGCATATAGTCAGCGAACTTCTCAGGCTCGTCGTGTACCTTGTCTTTCATCTTGCCAATCCATTCGCAGTGGTCCTCGAGCTCGATAACGCCTTGAAGTACCTTACAGGGATGTCGCGAAAGCGTATCGGCCACGACGTTCAGCTTCCCTCGTCGGTAGCGCACGTCGAATTGAAAATGTTGCAATTCCAAAGCCCAGCGCGCTATTCGGCCGGAAGGACTCTCAAAAGAATTCAACCATTTGAGAGCCATGTGGTCGGAAACGACTTCGCAGGTAACACCGCATCTTCCTGATGGCCCAGATGATGGCCAGACACTCTTTTTCTGTCGTCGTGTAGTTATGCTCCGCAGAAATTAGTCGGCGGCTGGCGTACGCGATGACCTTCTCTTGGCCCTCGATGTCCTGAGATAACACCGCTCCCAAGCCGACGTCACTCGCGTCAGTCTGCAAAACAAACTTCTGGTCGAAATCCGGACAACCCAACACCAGGGCGTTAGTCAGGCATCTTCTAATTTCTTCCAAGGCGGTTTGCTGTTCCGGTCCCCAGGTCCACTTCCGGCCTTTCTTTAGTAGCGCGGTCATTGGTTGCACGATGGTCGCGAAGCTTGGGACATGTACCTCACAGGGATGTCGCGAAAGCGTATCGGCCACGACGTTCAGCTTCCCTCGTCGGTAGCGCACGTCGAATTGGAAATGTTGCAATTCCAAAGCCCAGCGCGCTATTCGGCCGGAAGGACTCTCAATAGAATTCAACCATTTGAGAGCCAAGTGGTCGGAAACGACTTAGCAGGTAACACCGCATCTTCCTGATGGCCCAGATGATGGCCAGACACTCTTTCTGTCGTCGTGTAACTATGCTCCGCAGAAGTTAGTCGGCGGCTAGCGTACGCCATGACCTTCTCTTGGCCCTCGATGTCCTGAGATAACACCGCTCCCAAGCCGACGTCAATCGCGTCAGTCTGCAAAACAAACTTCTGGTCGAAATCCGTACAACCCAACACCGGGGCGGTAGTCAGGCATCTTCTAATCTCTTCCAAGGCGGTTTGCTGTTCCGGTCCCCAGGTCCACTTCCGGCCTTTCTTTAGTAGCGCGGTCATTGGTTGCACGATGGTCGCGAAGCTTGGGACGAATTTCCGATACCATGAGTTCCTTCAGGTTGGTGGGGGTCTTCTTCCCATTGATCGCAGACACCTTCTCGGGATCGGTCTGTATCGCTTCGCTGATGAAGCCTTGTTGCCCCGGATGATCTTTGCGGTCTTCTACCGCACCTTCATTTAGCCTGTTATTTGGAAGTTGTATTTGCTTGTGAGGTTCCTTTCTATCAGTAGCATAATGTCAATGTGATTTTCATTCAGGAACTGTGTTATTTCCAGTTTGTTTGAGTTTTAGCGAGGAGGGCAAATCTGTTGTATTTGGATCTCCCGGGTAATTCGTTGTCTTTTTGGGCACGGGTTATTTTTGGCTTATTACTCACCGCGGTGTTCTGCGGGCTAAGCTTACGCTTAATTTGGATGTAGCGATCCATGCCGGTCTGTATGGCCGGGCCCGCTTGTTGAATATTGTTTTGGTTTTGTTTTTTGTCATATTTATTTTTACGTTATATTTGTTGGTTTTGCTGCCGTTGCAGTCTCGATCGAAAGCTTGAGATACATCGAGGAATATTCCGCTGAAATATTCCTGATGCTCGAAGGCTGTGCGTGTTTCTGATGTTTTTCTGTTAACTTGTTCGATTTTTCCATGGCTTTGAGGAAGCCAAATTGATGTGCTGGGATAACATTATGTGCTTCCCAGATATGTGTGTTAGTATGCATTTTTCGAACAACTTAGATTTTTGGTGTTATTAGGTCACCGCCCAAAGCCTTTTTCGGTTTCAGATTCCCGATGACTTTCGCGATTTACTTTGGCTGAAACAATGTTGGTAAGATTAAAGTTTCCGATTCAATTTGTGGTAGGAGAAATGTACCAGTGTCAGGGTTCGGCTGGAAAACGCTTTGGAGATGTGAAGCAAAAGTTTCGGCTCTATCTTCGTCGCTGCGGGCCAGCTACCTGATGAGTTTCTTATCGGAGTGACTGTTTCGATTTTAGAGCTCAGATTTGGATGAGCCCTCCACAGAGGACGTTTTGTTCTGGTTAGCGAAAATTTTCCGATGTAGTTGTGCATTTTCAACATCTTTCTTCAGGAATCGGTTTAGTGTGCGAGTTGCTTCCTTCAGACGTAGTTTTGAAGATGGCGATCTATTGGTTTGCCAAGCACTTCGCTGACGACTCTTTTCCAGTACAAACTAATCCAATTGGAGATTAGTTTTGAAATAGTTGGTATGCACGTCCTTCAATTGTGGTGTTGAAAAAGTGGCTGCTGCCACGAGTACATCTTCAAGAGCATCGGTGGAGCAGTCGATGTCCGCTTCGATGTTGAGCTGCGGGGTTAGTTCGATGTGGGAACTTACATACTTTTTACATATTAACCAGTATGTCCTGTGCGATGTCAGTCTCTGCGGGTTATCTGTGGATTCTAGGCTTTGAAGAAGAGTTATTAGCACTGGCGAATGGTCTGACGAAAGGTCCGAAAGCGTTTTGGCGCTTATTATGTTGCGTGGAATGTTTTTTTCACCGACTCCTTAAATTCGGTTTAACCACGACCTAGCATCGTTGGATCTCAGGGTTGTAGCCTCAGCCTTGTAGACTTTGTGTCGTCTCGACTAGGGTTTCGATTTTACTTATTCCGCGTTCACGCACTCGCTTTGATGCTCGCACTCGTACTGTTCCTGAGCTGCGCTTGCGCAATCCTTTTATAGGCACTGGAGGTGTTGTTATTTCCCTAGCCGAGTTCGGGTCCAAGGTCCACTGCAGTATCGTTCATTCACGGTGCGTCGTCTTTGTGCGGGTACGAAGTCAGCCAGTTTACCGTTCGACCTTGTTGCTCTTGCCGTATGAGTGTCCAAGGTCCGTATATTTATTGTTTGACCTGAGTGCCTTTCACTTATCCGGTATTCTCGCCTCCTTCGCTGTTGCTTAGACGCTCTCCTGGATCGGGATTTTTGGGGAGTTTAAGACTCCTCACATTTCTCCCTTCCTTTGGAAGTGGTTTTTTTCCCCGCCCTTGATGTGTAGACTATTCAAATTCCCCGCCTGATTTGTTTACCAGTTTCACAAAAGACTTTCCCCAGACTATTTTCCCAAAAGACTTTTCTCATACAGCTCCTTGAAAGACTTGAACTTTCCCACGGCTGTTTCCCCAAAAGACTTTTCCCATACAGCTCCTTGAAAGACTCTTTCCCCAGACTGTTTCCCTGTTCCCCAGACAGTGCCCCGCGCCTCAGACAGTTCCCTGCGTGAAATTCGAATTTTTCCGCCCAGACATTTCTCCAAATCGAAAATCACCATTTCGTTTCCCTTAGTCCGGCAACTCTCACGAATCTCAACACGATCGCGTTCATCGATTGTGTGTTAAAGCGTTGCCATCGTCGTTGCCTCTTTGTTGTCTTAAGTCAGTTTTGCCATATGTATGATCGAACATGAAAATATCTTATTTTGTCAACCCATCGATCGCAACTATCGATCGACCGCTTGTCCAGGCGCCCTCGTCCATATTTCCCATGTCCGGTAACCCAGGATTTAAAAACATAAACATCAATAAATGTTTCAAATCTGTTGGGATCCTGTAGCGCCATCCACTAGGACCAGCTTCGCCCATCGGCTGCTCCGGGACCTCTTTCTCTGCCGGTTGTCCTCGGGCGACACCTTCGGCGGCCATCCTCCTGGGCCACCTCCTCCCAGCGGCCGTTGTACGCCGAGGGCTGGCGTAGCAGTAATGGCCACGCTGGCGGGTACCGTGGCTCCGGGCAGGATGACTGCCGTGCCAACTTATGTGGTGGTGCGGTCTCCTGGACCGCTCCAGTCCCTCCGGATCGTGGCTACCCGGCGTGGTCCTGCTGCTGCGACAATGACGACGACGGCGGTCACGGTGGCGGTGGCGGTGGTTGCTGCCCGTGTTGGCGATAGCGGCGGCGACGGCAGCGAAGGCGACGGCGACGGCGAAAATGCCGGCGGTGGAGGCGTTGGTGTTGCTGCTCCCGGCGGCGGTAGCGGAGGCGACTGTGGCGGCGGAGGTGGCGGTGGCGGTGGCTGTGGTGGTAGCACCCAATGCTGCTGCTGCGGTGCCGGCTGCTCCCACAGCATGGCCTCTTCTGCCTCGGCCTGATCCAGCCGCTTTTTCCACTCCTTGAACGCGGCGGCCGCCCATGCCACTACTTGCTGCGCGAACACCAGACTCTTCCTCGGACAGCAGCTCCACGTCGGAGATCCGGCCGGACGCCGGACTCTTCCTTGGACAGCAGCTCCACGTCGGAGATCCGACCCTCGTCCTCCGTCTCTTGGGATGGTGACGGGGATCGCGAAACCAAGGGGTACGCCAGCAACTGAAGTACGGAACCGGAGTTCCGCCTCCATCTCGCCGCTGGCTGTTGTCTGGTGCCGCTACCCCTCACCTCTTCCCGTTGTGGCTGGCTGCTTGCGTACATGTCTTGATTTAAATAGACTGGTCTCGTGCCGCTCGCGCGAGTTACCATACCGGTACCATCGACTACGCCACCGCCTAAACCTCCCCGTGCTACCCTCTTTGAACTGAACAGCGACCGGCAGCTAGCCGTTCGTTGTCCCACATAAGAAATGCAACATCAGCACAAGGCAGGATGTTGCTAAACGACACCCACTCAGCAGAGCTCTAGAAAATACTTTGTTAGCATTTACTTACACACACATACATAATTGTAAAACACATAAAATTCTTTGGCGGAGGTTTGATTTGAATCTCAAGCCACAATAAAATTATTCCGTTTGGAACAACCAAAGCGAACACATCAACTGTTAATTTAAATCTTATCTGAATATTGGATGACTAACACCAGCACTAACAATTACCTACTATAACTGGCGCAGCCGGACCTATCAGCCGGAAGAAGAAAAGGACACACCATACCCGGAGAACTGAGAAGGACCGAAAGGATGAAAACGATTATTTTTATAATTTATATGCAACAGTAAGTTAAAATAGTGATGTGATGGAAGTGAGGTGTGTGGTGTAAATAAAAACAAGAAAGGGTGCACATACATAATAACGATAAAATTGAAAGGCATAAAATGAAACAACAACAAAGAAAATTAGCAAGAATAAATTTAATTAAATAATGTGTTGACTGTAAATCTCGTTGCAACGCAACCTGGCGACCTGCAACGTCATCGAACCATATAGTTCGACGGAGTGAGTTGCGGGTATGAAGTTCGAAGGTTCGATGTTGGACGCGAACATCAAATATGCAGCTTGGAGAAAGAAACCCAGGTCGCTGGTTGGATACTCTGCCTGTCAATAAATGAAAAAAAACAAATAATAATAATAAAATATCTATTGCAAGTGACTGTCCGCTCGTGGCTAGAATAAATGCATCGCGCAGGAATTCCAGTTAGCTTCAGCACGGTGCAAAAAGAAAGTGTGGAAACAAAAAAAAATTTTATTAGTTGTTGCCATTAGTACCACTGCATCGCGCAAGGGTAACCGATGGACAACATCACAGAAAAAGTAAACAGACAAGGAAATCCCATAGACCACTGCATCGCGCAAGGGTATTTGGTGAATATCAAAGTTAACTAAAAGAGGGAATAAATCATAACACATACAAGAAGAAATTGTTGCCATATCGGAAACCACTGCATCGCGCAAGGGTGACGGTTAAGCAATAATAACAAAAAAAAAAATATATATATATAAACAAGAATATATATATGTGTTACAAAAAAAAAAAAAAAAAAAAATATAAGGGAACC
The DNA here is from genome assembly GCA_018153305.1 of Drosophila kurseongensis. Taxonomy (NCBI): domain Eukaryota; kingdom Metazoa; phylum Arthropoda; class Insecta; order Diptera; family Drosophilidae; genus Drosophila; species Drosophila kurseongensis. The sequence goes on from JAECXX010000120.1 coordinate 4,477,920, forward strand.
CGATACCACTGCATCGCGCAAGGGTATAGCAGGGTATGTAAAGAAAAGTAACAAAAAACACATACACAACACTTCCAACACAATACATTCTCAAAAAAAAAAAAAAAAAAAAATTTTTATAAAACAAATTGAGCAAATGATAATAACAAAATTTTACAGATAAAAGACACCGACACACACCTCACTTCTAAGGAAAAGGAATTATTAAAGACACATCAGGAAAAAGCTAAGGAAATACATAATACTATATATACATACGTATACATATACAATATACACATAAAATATATAATAAGAGTAAACAAAGAGAATTGTAAATGTCAAAAATCAGCAAAGTTAAAGAGTCACTTAGGCCTCTGACTAGAAGTAAAGTTATCAAAAAGGCTACCAGTTTGCCAACGATAGTGGAACAATTAAATTTTGAGCCCTCAACTTCTAGAGCAGTACAGAACAGGGAAGCTGATACAATGACGCATCAGGAAAATTTAGGAATGCAACAGGCAACGTTTGAGATGTTAGGCACGGTAAAAATTTCCGATGTGATCCGGTCAATGCATGTTTACATGGGAGAAAAGGAAAGGTTAAACGAGTTTATGTTAAACGCTGAAGAGATCCTTTTAATGATTAGAGGAATGGATCAAACACCTATGGGACTAATGATCCTTAGGCAAATAAGGAATAAAATCCAAGGAAAAGCTGATGACATTTTAGTAAAATCAAATTGTGGATTAAATTGGGATGAAATTAAGAGAATTTTGATAGCCCATTTTGCAGATAAGAGGTCAGAACCCGATTTACTGAGGGAATTAAACCAGTTGGAAAATAAAAGACTAACAGTAGAATTATTTTACTCGGAGGTATCTGATGTGCATAAGGCATTGTGTAATGTGATAGACAGGACAGATACAAACCCCATCGCAATTCAGGCAAAGAAGAAATTATATGAGGAAACGTGTCTGGAGGCGTTTGTAACAGGTCTAAAAGGCAATTTAGGTAGTGCCGTCAGGGGAAGAGTTCCCAAGTCGCTTTTGGAAGCATACGAGATAGCGATTAAAGAGAGAGACATTTATTACCGGTCTAAAGAGGTACCCAGGAACAATAATTTCAGTACTGCAGGGGGATATAACAGGCAGAACTTTGGTTATAATAGAAACAGAGGGTACAATAATAACTTTAACAGAGATAATGGAGGATATAGGCAACAAGGAGGAAATAATAGGAACCTCAGGTGGAATAGGGAAGAAAACAGGAATAGAGGACATGACGATCAGTCGACCTCTAATTCTTCAGGGTATAATAGAAGGGCAATTATGCCAAAACAAGAAATTGCAGAATATTCATCAACTGGACCTAGAAGTGCCAAACGATGGCAGTCAGGGCAATTAAATACAGTAGAAAGAGAAGAGGAGCAAGAGTTGAATAACATTGATGACGAAGGAAATTTTCGTCAAAATGCCTCCAAAAACAAACAGCGTATATAAGGAAGGATACCCATCAGGCGACATTACCATACGTGGTAGTTAAAGGAAAGAACGAAAAAGAACTCAAATTATTGATAGACTCGGGAGCTACGAATTCATATTTAAATCCGGCAATAGTTAGTAAAGATCAACAGCAAAAATTGGAAGAAAACCTTGTTATTAAAACACCAATAGGAAGCCATAAAATAAACAGTTACGTAAAAGATATTGAGCTGCAGGAAATCGCAAAAGGGGAATCGTTTGATTTCTTTTTATTTCATTTTCATTCCTGGTTTGATGGATTATTGGGAATGGACATATTAATTAAATTAGGTGCAAGTTTAGATTTAGAAAATCTCGTATTAAGAACTAAGACAGGGACAGTTAAAGTCCATTTGAAGCCCAATAGGGCCACTGACATACATTTCCTGGAGGAGGCGACTAAAACAATTGTCACCTTACCAGTTTCAATAAACAATGGTTCATTTTTGATGCAAACAACACTAGTGGAAGAAGGGTTAGAAATAACTGGCGGAATTTATTATGCAAGGAAGGGACAGGCCGACCTGGAAGTTGTTAATTTTACAGGAAAAGAAAAGAAATTATACCTGGAAAAGCCTTTGGCTGTCACTGCATATGATTCCAAAGATTATGTAGAAATCGAAATGCTAAGACCATTTAAACAGGAGTATGTAAGCAGGGAAATGAACACAATGGAATTAGCTGGGGGTGATGCAAGGCATGCAAAATTGGATATGTCGCATCTAAATACAGAAGAGGCGGCAAGCCTTAAAAAACTGTATTCGGAATTTCCAAGTATTTTTCACACAAAGGGAAATCAATTGACATTTACCAATGCGGTAACTCACTCAATTCCAACAACGGATGATATTCCTATCTATAAAAAGCCATACAGATATGGATTTAAACAAAGGGAAGAAATGAAGAATCAGATACAGGAGTTGTTAAAACAGGAAGTTATTAGGCACAGTCACTCACCTTGGAGTGCACCAGTTTGGCTAGTACCAAAGAAGATGGACCTATCAGGAAAACAAAAGTGGAGATTGGTGGTCGATTTTAGGAAGTTGAATGAAAAGACAGTGAAGGATAGGTATCCGATGCCAGTAATTGGCGAAGTACTTGATAAACTGGGAAAGGCCATGTATTTCTCGGTATTAGATTTGGCTAGCGGATACCATCAGATTGAGATGGAAAAACAGGACATTCCAAAAACAGCATTTACAACAGATAACGGGCACTTTGAATATGTAAGGATGCCATTTGGACTGACAAATGCTCCGGCGACGTTTCAAAGAGTGATGAATAACCTGATGGGAGAGTTGGTAGGCAAGATTTGTCTGGTCTACATGGATGATATAATTGTGTATTCCCCGTCCTTACAAAGTCACATGCAAGACTTGAGGACAGTTTTTAAAAGAATAAGTGGAGCAAATTTTAAACTTCAAACAGATAAGTCAGAATTTTTAAAGAAGGAGATAGAGTATTTAGGGCATGTAGTGACACAAGAAGGAGTCAGACCAAACCCAAAGAAGATTGAGGCCATAAAGCTTTTTCCCTTGCCCAAAACACCAAAGGAAATAAAGTCATTTCTTGGACTCATTGGGTATTACAGGAAATTCATTAAAGATTTTGCAAAAATAACCAAACCATTAACTAAGAGACTAAAAGGGAAACAACAAATAATCATAGATGAGGAATATACAAAAACCTTTGAATATTGCAAGACGTTATTATGCAATGATCCATTGTTGAGATATCCAGATTTTTCTAAACCTTTTATTTTGACCACAGATGCTAGCAATTTTGCTATTGGTGCGGTGTTATCTCAAGGAGCAATGGGAAGCGATCGCCCAATCGCATTTGCGAGCAGAACGTTAAATGAGGCTGAAGTAAATTATTCCACAGTAGAGAAGGAAATGCTTGCCATAGTTTGGGGTATAAAACACTTCAGACCGTACTTGTTCGGTCACAAATTCACAATAGTCACAGATCACCGCCCACTAACTTGGCTAATGGGATTTAAAGAACCCAATTCTAAGTTGGTGAGGTGGAAGCTGCAACTATTGGAATACGATTACGAGGTGACCTACAAAAAGGGCTCACAAAACGTCGTGGCAGACGCATTGAGCAGAATCGAACTACAAGTTCACAACAGTGAACTGGAGTCAACTCAGGCCACTTGTGCGGGTCATACAGGTGAACTGGAATTAAGTAGCATTCATGTGGCAGAAAAGCCACTGAATGACTTTAATATCCAGTTAATATTTGAGGTTGGGCCGACACCAGGCAGAACAGTGGTGACACCTTTTAGGAACAAGATAAGAAGAACGATAACAGAAAAGGAGTTCACAAAAGAGGAAATTGCAAAAATTCTTAGGGAAGTGCTTAAACCATACAGGATGTGTGCGATATACACGTCAGATGAAGTCTTTAAAAAGGTAGAAGAAGCGTTTCAGAATTATTTTTGCAAGAGCAAACTGTATAAAGCAGTACGATGTCTTACCTTCATGCGGGAAATAACAGATATTAGTGAACAAAGAAAAGAAATAGAAAGGTATCATACCTCAGGTAATCATAGGGGAATAGATGAAACGTTTTGGAAGATGAGACGTGACATTTATTTTCCATTTATGAAAAACCGAGTAACACAGGTCATTAATGCGTGTGAAACTTGCCAGACATTGAAATATGATCGGCAACCGCAAAAGGTGGTATTTCAAAATACGGAAACCCCGTGCAAGCCACTTGACATCGTTCATACGGACTTATACACAATCAACAAAAACTACGTAATAACAATAATAGACAAGTTTTCAAGATTTGCCGTGGGGTACACCATACCGGCAAGAGATAGTTTAAATATTGTTAAATCAATGAAGAAGTTCATAAGTCAGTACGGTGTTCCTAAAAAGATCATATGTGACCAAGGCGCAGAGTATGCCTCGGCATTATTCAGGGATTTCTGTAGGCAGTACGGAATTGAATTGCAAGAACACACGTTTTTGAACGGGAAATCAATTTTGATACGGAGCATGAGTACTTAAGGAAGTTAAATGCTTATCAGGAGGGAATGTATAAGGAGGTTAAGGACAAGTTGGAAAAACAAAAACAGGAAAGGACGCAAAAACTCAATGAGGGAAGAAAAGAACCCATGGAGTTGGAAAAAGGGGATGTAGTTCATAGGAAGGAGAATAGAAGAAATAAGCTAACACCTAGGTTTACGGAGCACACAGTAGATGAGGATAATGGGGTTACATTCGTTACAAAAAGGAAACAAAAGATACATAAATCCAAAATTAAAAAAAGAATTAAACAAAATAAAAACTAATCAATCACGGTTACAGGTGCATATTGGTCCATGGACAGACAATGGACGTGCAAACACTAAAACGAGAAGAAGCGATTGTAAAAATGGAACTGGGAAAAGCAAGAGTAATGGTCGGAGCGAAGACGTTCGACCATATAATAAACTTTAAAGACTACGAAGGTAATATTGCACAGATTGAAAACGCGTTGTTAGACATAGAGAATGTTAGATTCTCAGGTGAGGCAGTCCAGGTGGTTAAGGAAAAATTGTACCAGGTGAAGGAGAAGCTAGAAATACTTAGACCAAGAAGTAGGGTCAAAAGAGGAATTTTTAATGGGTTAGGAAGCATGATAAAAATAGTTTCGGGAAATATGGACGCGTATGATGAGGAGAAAATAGGAAATAGATTAAAAGAATTAAGAAACGAAACAAGGTTTCTTACACAAGAAGCGGACGAGCAAAGAACCTTTTATCAGGAAACCTTGAGTAGGTTTACGAAAATTACTAAGCACATAAATAAGGAGCAGGAAGATATAAATTTGTTTATAAAAAATTATAAGAATAACGTATTTAAGGAACTAACACAAGAGCACAATGAAATACATATGCTCCAGCATTTGAATAGGATAAGTTACAGTATTGATTTGTTAGCAGTGCACTTGAACAATATTGCGGAGAGCATATTATTAGCAAAACTTCGCATTGTGCCTAAATTCATTTTAGCAGAGACAGAATTAGATAGAATTATACGGTTTGTCGAGAGTCAAGGGCTCAAAATTGTTTCAAATGAACAGGTATATGAACTAATAAATATACAGGCACAAATAAATGAAACAGACATAATATTTAGGGTAAGAGCTCCAATTTTTGAGCCAAATGTCTATCAATTATATCATGTTATACCAATTCCAATTAATGGGACACATTTATTAGTAATACCAAATTATGTAGCAATTAATAAGTATAAAATAAGCTTTTTAACAACCAATGTTCAAAAGTTCATGAAACTTTTATTTGCGAGAGTGAAGAGTTGGGTGTTGAGATAAAAGGAAAGGAGTGCTTGAGGAAGATTTTAACGAACAAACCACCAATATGCGATTCAGTAAACCTAGAGGGGAGAGAAATGGTTTTGGCACCTGAGGATGGACACATATTCATTTTCAACGCCTTGAACTTACCTGTAAACAACACGTGTGGAGAAGATATTACAGTATCGGGGGCAGTAGCAATCAAATATGCAAACTGTTCGATCGAAATAAATGGCATAAAGTATGATGGCCAAGTTATGGAACATAAAGAGGACCATATAGTACTTACCACTGCAATAAGTAAACAGATACTTATAAATAACACCAAGCAGGAGTTAAACCTAGAAGTGTTACATCTCGAAGATATGAGAAACCTCAAAAAAGTAGTGTACATAGGAAAAGTACAGGAAACACATTTTTCTGTAATATACGGTATGTTGGTGCTTCTAACGATAACAGTACTGGTAATATGGAGAATTAGAAAAACAAAAACAATCTTCACCCCCAATGCTTCTCTGCACAATGTCGCTCTGGATATACCACAGATGTGGCCATCGCTCCATTCTAGGGGGGGAGGAGTTACCATACCGGTACCATCGACTACGCCACCGCCTAAACCTCCCCGTGCTACCCTCTTTGAACTGAACAGCGACCGGCAGCTAGCCGTTCGTTGTCCCACATAAGAAATGCAACATCAGCACAAGGCAGGATGTTGCTAAACGACACCCACTCAGCAGAGCTCTAGAAAATACTTTGTTAGCATTTACTTACACACACATACATAATTGTAAAACACATAAAATTCTTTGGCGGAGGTTTGATTTGAATCTCAAGCCACAATAAAATTATTCCGTTTGGAACAACCAAAGCGAACACATCAACTGTTAATTTAAATCTTATCTGAATATTGGATGACTAACACCAGCACTAACAATTACCTACTATAACTCGCGCAACCTCGGTTTGCTTGCCACCTTGGTTCCGATGTCTGCGGCGGCCTTTGGACTCACTCTTGCTACGGGACTCCGACGGGTGCGTTACCCGGTAAAAGGTATCCACAGCCTCCCTCTGCCGCTCTCGCGCTCCAAAGTTATGGGTGTGTGCGTTCGATACCGTGTATCGTCCTCTCCCTCTCTTCAGATCAGGTATTGTGTGCCCCCGCTATGTTTACCTTCGCATCCCGAGTCTGGCCACCAATATTTTGCGGCTCTTATTAGGTAATATGGGCGGTTCTTTCCTTGCCTGTATTCACATGCCGCACTTTACTTATTACCGGCAAGCCAAAATTTATTATTTTGAATGGCCCTTCGTACTTAGGTGACAATTTCGCCGCGAATCCTTTTGCCGCCTTGGACAGATGGTGTTCTTTGGCCCAAACTGTGTCCCCGATATTCGGTTTCCATGGGCGTCTTCGGAGATTGTATTGGCGTTCCTGATCCTGCGCTGTCTTTTCAATATTCCGCCTCACCAGCTCGAAGATTTCCTTCAGCTTCTGTGCGTTTTCGGACGGAGTTTGTGTCGGTTGTTTCTTCGTCGTACAGTGCGTTTGGTAACCAGGGCTCCCTTTCTTGGCTGACGAAATTTCATTGGGTGTTACGTCGGGCTCGATTCCTTTTAGTACAACTTGCAAGCCCTTGCTGCTTTTTAGTTAGTAGCTACAACTAATGCATTCGACCTATTTTATGAGTTTTAAAAAGGGATTTTCGCAAGCAATGGGTTTCGCCAAGGTGTAGTTTATTTGTTCTCTATCCCACATGTCGGTCAACAAAAAAGACCTGCACTTTTTCTATACCTAAAAAACCGGACCTGTATACGCACATATAGATAGATATATAAAAATAGAAACTGTCTTGATGGGAGAGGGAGAGAAAGGAAGAGAAAGTCTCTCTTAGAAATATTGGAGTATTTAAACTAATTTTAATTGACCGAAAATAAAATTCTATATTTGAAGAGTTTAACTTAATAAAAATTATTTGATATATGTTAATTAAATTAAATATATGTTAATAATTTGCGTGCCCTACATTTTAATTAAAAGGTTTTAAAATAATATATTAAGTTAAGTCAATTTATCCACATAAGCATGAATAGAAAATTTTTAAATGTTCTGTAAATGTTATACAAAAATTCTGTGCTGTTATTTAAATGTTTTTAAACTGTTCGGACATACTTGTGGTTCAAAAAGGCTATTTTACCGCACCCGATTCCTACATTATTTTACGTGTTTTTTCGCAAGAGGACGAGAATGAGAGGGATACAATATGCAATCACACTTTTTAAATGTATTTTGCTCCAATCTTAGTCAAGACGCCACCCAAAAATAATGACTCTTAGATGACGCTTTACAAGCTCAGGCGCATACGGAGATATAGATGTCGCTTTGGCCATTTGGCGAGTCGCATACATGTTATCCACCACATGAATATTCTATGCTTATGAGTTTCATAAACAATTTTTCAATCGTAGCAACCGCTGAAAACTCCCAGCTTCGCTAGCAAAATCTCCCCTTACTTAAACCGGCCACATTCGGGCTATTGTAAACAAATGACCTCTTCCAACCTTAGCAATCCCTGAAAATTTTAGCTTGGTTTACAGAATCTATCCTCACTCAATCCGAGCCCTGTGAGAACCACATCCGGGCTACTGTAAACAAATGACCCCAGACATAAACAAAGCTTCCAAATTTTCCACTTACGGTCCGATGTAGTCCGAGCCAGTTGCTAACCAAATTTTTTTTAAATAATCGATTTCATTTCATTTCATTTCATGCTAATTGTCCTACTTTGCCTAATCTCTTTTAATCTTTTTTGAGCAAGATTCTTTTCAGCCGAGGTTTCATGATTGATAACTAATCAAACCAAGGGCAGTTCTTTTTTGAAGACGACACGATCGTTCGCGAAGATTTCGGTACACATTTTTATCAGCTTTTATTTTTTAAGTGAATTATTTTTATTCATTATTTACCTTATTATTATTTATTGTTTTCCTTTTTATCAACTTTTATTTTTAAGTTGATTATTTTTATTTATTATTTTCCACTTAAGGAAATCTTAATTCTCTAAAAAGCAAAAACACAACTCAATTAATAAAAAAAAAATCAAAAAAAAAAATATAAATTAAAATATATATAAATAAACCAACACTCAAAAAAACCCCAAAAGAAGGAAGGAAGGGCTGCGGGCATTCCCTCCCCACGGAGCTACACTAAAAAAGTTTATTCACTGACAGGAAGCTGTAGGGCAATCCCTCGCCACTAAGCTACACCGGAAAAGTTGTTATCTCTAACCTCAGGAGGGAACAACAACCAACCACGACCAGCGAATCGAAACCTGACGACTGGGAAGATCAACAGGAAGCAGCAAATCGTGAGGAATTGAAAATTAATTATTTTTTTTACATATATAATTATATCATAAAAAGTTAGCCGTTAGTTGATAATCCTAAATACGTATTGAACTTCTGTGAATCGAAAAACAATCTGGAAAAATTATTAAATAACTTTGGAAATTTAAATTTGAATATGGCAACCGGTGGGACAGTTCAAAATTTTACCAGCAGTATGGGAGCGGCGCACGACGCCCTAACTAACCATGGTACCGTATTAAATTTCAAGGCCATACTTTCGAGACAGGATTTTATCTACAATAATAGAACCCCAATCCACGTTCTCGAGTCAGAATTAAGCATTCTGAGACAGGGTAAAATGACAATTACGGACTTCTATAACGAGGTAAACAAGAAAATGACAATGCTTATCAACAAAATCATAATGACCTATGGAAAAGAAAGCGAAATTACCAGGGAGACTACAAGAACAATAAGAGGCAACGCCTTAAGACTTTTCATTTCTGGACTGAATGGTTCAAACTCCGAAACTCTATTCTCTCTATAAACCCACCAGACTTAACGAACTCTTTAGCGAAGGTCCAAGAACTAGAGTCGAACAACTTCCGAGCTCAGTTTGCAAATAAATACTATGGATTTCAGCATGAAACCAAAAAACAGGGAAATTATCTGATATTCAACCAGGTACAGCCAAAGCAAAACTTCAACTTAAAACCGGGAAATAATTGGTTTCAAAATAGAAATTATGATCAAAACAATTTCCAAAGAAAACAAGCAGGAGAACGAAACATAGAACCAAAGGACGTTGATCCATCAAATCAAATTAAGCTCTTTAAAAATTGACAGGGACATAATGAAAGACAGGGGAATTACAATTATTATAATTCCAACAAAAACTACAACCGACAGTATTCAAGCCGTCCGAACTATTACCAACAAAATAGTAACAAGCCAAAACAAACACATCCGCCATTAAAACGCGAACCAACTAACACTATAAATCAGCCCCAAAATAAGACCATGCGGATTAACAACATCAAACATCGATTAACAACAGTGACGACGATAGACAGGAAATCAAAGCAAAAATTAAAAATATTAATTGACACAGGAGCAACATCCTGCTATATAAAAAAGGGGATATATTCAAACAAAAATGAACTCCCGAAATACAAAAGAGTCTCCACTGTAAATGGTTACTCAATAATAAAACATTACCACGTAATAACAATTTTTAATACAAAACTAATATTTTAAGAAATTGAAGGTTTAGACGCCGATTTGTTAGTAGGATTTAACCTACTCAAAAAAATAGGTGCCGTAATCGACACAAATATAGGCGCCACGAAATATCACGGAAATAAAGAAAAATTAGTGTTTCATAATAAAGTGAGCGGAGATAAAGCATCTCCCACCGAGTAAAAAATTAATCTTCCCTTAAGTGAATTTATTATAAATAAATACTCCAATTAATAAGCATTAAACAAAACTTATTCACTCTACGCCGAAAAAGTAATTGCAGCTCGAAAGCCGATCGTTCCGACGTTGATGTATCCGTCAATAGTGAATTAAATAATATCCAGTTGGAATTTTGAAAGCAAGTAGAAAGAATGAAAGAAAGTATAATAAATCAAAGCGAAACAAAACATTCTACGATCGATATCCAAATTCCATTTCGAACGGATATAAAAGGAGAAATCACTACACTCCATGACAGACGAGTTTACAGCAAACAGAATCCCTACGCTCTGTCACTCTTTGTTAATAGGGAAATAAGCCGAATCCTTTCGGTACAAATAATAAGACCAAGTAGAAGCCCGAACAACTCACCCGTCTTAGTGGTCCCGAAAAAGGGACAAACTGAACACGGAAGCCCTAAGTTAAGATTAGTAGTTGACTATAAAAAACATAACGAGAATACCGTTCCAGATAGATAAGTATTCGACAATACCAGACACATAATCCAGTACGATACACCCGAGAATTTAGTAACAATTATTAGAGAATAAATTCAAACAAACAAAACCGTGGAACTTCATTGTACCCTTGAAGATCTTTACGCAATTCAAAAACCTCTTAAGGAAAATTTCGTTAACAAGTTTTTGTTTACAAGAACTTTCGTTCTAGACATAGAAAAAAATGAAGACAAAGCAAGCATTATTGAGGAAACTCATTGCCGTGCCCATAGAGGACTAGATGAAAACTTTAAACAAATAACGAGACTTTACTAGTGCCCGAAATTATTATTAAAACGTAAAGAATATATTAAGAAGTGTGCAATTTGCAACGATAACAAATACTGTAGACACCCTGCAGAAATTCCTATTGGGGAAGCCCCTTTACCATCAAAGGAGGGATAAAATCTACACATAGACATTTTTTACGCTGATAAAAAAATATTTATACCCGTTACTCGTAGAGTAAAAGGGTATATTGTATTCGTGCAAAAGTATGTAACAGGTAGAAGGAAGCGTTTCCGACCCTATAAAGTATATATATTCTTGTTCAGGATCACTAGCCGAGTCGATCTAGCCATGTCCGTCTGTCCGTCTGTCCGTCTGTCTGTCTGTCTGTCTGTCCGTATGAACGCTGAGATCTCCGGAAACTATAAAAGCTAGAAGATTGGCATTTTGCATGTAGATTCTAGGAGTTCCTACGCAGCGCAAGTTTATTTCAAAAGGGTGCCACGCCCCCTTTAACGCCCACAATCGCTTATAAACGATTTTAAAAATTTAAATATTTCGGAAAAGTAAAAATGCAGTTTTATTGTGTTTATCAATACCTATCGAAATGTAGAAGAAATTTTTCAAATCGGACCATTCGTTAAAAAGTTATGCGTGATCAAAGTTTCTATCTCCATCTCCCTCGCACTCCCTTTACCTGAGTAACGGGTATCTGATAGTCTGGGCACCCGACTATAGCGTTCTCTCTTGTTTTAACCTGCATTGACGCATACTCCAAATTGTTAGTAGTAAAAGAACTTAAAAATAAATTAAATATTAAAAACAAGGACTTAGAAATTTTACAACAATACCCACTGGCCAAAACACTTATGACTGACAACGAGCCAAGTTTCACTTCGGCACAATTTAGGGCATTTATAAATAGATGCGGACTTACAACACATTACGCTGACCCTAGACATAGTTCTTCGAACGGAAAAAACGAAAGAGCACATTCCACACTAATAGAAATTGCTAGATGTATTAAAGACGAATTTAATCTTACTGACCACTCAGAAATAATTATTAGATCGGCCCAAAGGTATAACCAAAGCATTCATTCTGTAACAAATAAAAAACCAATAGACATTCTTTACGATAAAATAAAGCATGGAAAAGTCTCTAAAATACTTAAGGTAGCGCAATCAATAATGCTTAAATCACATAGCCAAAACCAAAAATCAAAAGAATATCATGTAGGACAAGTAATATATCAAAAAAAGTATGGGGAACGAAAAATATTAAAACGAAGATGCAAAAAACAGGTAGTTAAAGAAAACAAACTAACACAGTTGTTTAGGTCAGTGGCCCACTGCATTGGCGCTGGTCACTGAGCTCTCCGAGCTTTCGCTCTCGCCCCTCTTGCGCTCCCTCGCTCGCCTCTCGCAACGTCCGCGCTCCAGAGTGCGAACTTCGGGCTTCGCATCCGAACTCCTCGGACGGCCGCTGCCGATCTCCCGCTCTCGCTTCAACGGAGTCAAGCGGGCGGGAGCGCGGTTTTAGTTTTAAGTTTTAATTAGTCTCTTGTATGCAGTTGAACAAAGTACATTGAAATTACTACGACGCCCCCGACTTCTTCATTTTTTTCGTCTTCCTTTGCGTTTGCGCCGTGGGAATTATTTCTGCCAGCCCAATTTTGTTTGTGGGAGGATCGCCCCCTACAAACATTTTGGTCCATTCGAACCGGATAAGGATATCCGTCTGCCATTCGACCAGCAGCTCCTGTGATTTCTTCCGCAAAAAAGATAAGTACGAGCATCTTCCGACTCCCTCTCGCTGCCGGTCTTTAGCAGTGGTTCGAACATTAAATTTCGTTCACACTGCGGTAAGATTTTTTTTCGTGTCAACTCCACGTCCGAGTTTTCCCGACACAACGGCAGTCGAGAAATTTTGTGTGCGTCGCCATACTCCTTGCCGTTTTCCTTTCGTTCCCCGTTGTACATCAACTTGCCAACGGTCAAGGCATACATATGTGCATCCAGACATACACATACACGCGCGTGACAACTTGTGTACATAGTGCAGTGCAATTCTGCCTCCAAGAAAATACGACAAAAAGTGAAATTGTGTGGTGGAAAATAAAAAGGCATAACTAATATCAGCCACTCGGTGTGAAGTAATTTCGGGAGTTTCCCTGTTCGCCGTACAATCCGCCGCTGTCGAGATATTTTTTTGCCTGGTGTTTTTTTTTCTCTCCACATAATTTTATCTGTTCCGTCACTTCAAATACAGTCCACTCTTCGACGCTCTACTGTACCGATATACACTTACACATAAACGCATGCCTGCCCATACCTACATAGAACTATTTTCTGCCTCCACATACAGGAACATACACATATCCATAATCGCATGCATGCCCATATCTACATAAATATATTTTCTGCCACCACATACAGGAACATAAAATAAAATAAATTCAAATCCACACGGGTGCGACCGTGATTGTTTTTTCTCCAAATTGCCGCAACTAACCGCACCAACGGCTGTGTTATTATTGTTGCTGATTCTTTTCATCTGTTCCGTCATTTCAAATACAGTCCACTCTTCGACGCTCTACTGTACCGATACACACTTACACAAAAACGCATGCATGCCCATATATACATAGAATTATTTTCTGCCTCCACATACAGGAACATACACATATCCATAAACGCATGCATGCCCATATCTACATAAATATATTTTCTGCCTCCACATTCAGGAACATATAATAAAATAAATTCAAATCCACACGGGTGCGACCGTGATTGTTTTTTCTTCAAATTGCCGCATTAACCACCGCAGCGGCCGTGTTGTTATTGTTGCTGTTTTTTTCTTCTCTCTCTCTATCGCGCCCTCACGCATGCACTGCTCTGCCGACCGGCATAACCCAGTGAACGCTTCTCCCGAACCAAAGCCAAGGTTTTTTAATTCCACCATTCCGGCTCCGAGAAAAAAAAAAATAAGTATTTATAATTATAATTATTATTTAATTATACAAATTATTAATTCATAATTATAATTACTATTTAATTATAAATATTATTTAATTATTTCCGGCAAAGTAATTAATTTATTTAATGGATTAATTAATTTATTTTTTATTGCGGTTTTCCGGATTTTTTTTTTGCAACCAAAGATATTTTCCAAACCCAAAAAAAAAAATAAATAAAAACCTTAATACAATAAAATTATTTGGCAACACTAACTAAGGGAAAAATTAGAATAAAAAAAAAAAAAACAGAAGTCAACAAAGGGAGTAACAAGATATACAAATATATAAACAATCAATACAGTTTCATCGATTTCCAAATATTTTCTTCCGATTCTTCTCGTTGTTTATGGCACTGTGCTTTCTACTCCGCACAAATTAACAGTGTGACCGTTCTCTGTGGCTTTCTTTTCTTTTGCGTGCGTTCATTGGCAGCGACGACCAACTCGTTGGCGACTCAGATCGCGCCGAGAGCTTAACGGTGAATATCCTCACGTTCTGAACGAGACGCCCCTTGCTTAGGACAGTCGACAAGAGCTGATCCGCAAAGTTCGAGTCCAAGAATGCCCACGGGAGACGACAAGAAACCGAGGTCGATCCCATCTATCCGTTTGGACAGGTCCCAATTCGAGTCTAAGAATGCCCACGGGAGACGACAAGAAACCGAGGTCGATCCCATCTATCCGTTTGGACAGGTCCCAATCCGCGTCTCCGCGGCCGTCTCAATTAACACCAAAGGCGGCCATTGCCATTCCAAGGGCAAAAAGCGACGAGTCCGTCGAGACTATCTCCGGTCCCCCGTCAAGGCTTTCTCGGTCGGTGTCCAAGATGGCTCAAACTGCGATAGACATCGCCCTCAAAAAGTTTATTGCCACAACAGACCGGGTTAGCCAATTTCAAGCGGATATTCATACTCCGAGCGCCGCTGAACCAGAACGACTTTCCCCTGGGATGTGCCAAGTCCATCGGGACCAAATCCGGGCCTTGTGGGAAAAGGTGGAGAAGAGCTATGAAAGTTGCTCCGATCTTCTTTCCGCGTCCACCGACAGTACGGCCACCTCGACAGTGCTTGAATCCAAGTACAGTTACTGCTACTCCGTATATTCGAGATGTTTGGTCCAACTTCAGGACATAATAGACAAGGCCGCCTCCCAGCCCATTCAGGCTGCTGTCAGTGTTCCAACACCGCCGTCTACGGGCTGTCGTTTGCCACCAGTCGACACCGAAGTTTTCGCTGGTGATTACCTGCGTTGGCCCACCTTCAGAGATCTTTTTACCGCGATATACATACACAACTCGCGTCTTACACCGGTAGAGAAGTAGTTCCACCTATTGTCCAAAACAAGTGGCGATGCGCACGCCATTGTTTCCAAAGCCCCGCTGACCAACGAAGGGTTTATCTCAGCGTGGCGAAGCCTCACCGACCGCTTCGAAAATCGGCGGTTATTAGTCAATAGCCAGCTAAAAATCCTCTTCAACATTCAGGCAGTACCCCAAGAGTCCGGAACCGCTCTGAAGGAGCTGCAAAGGACAATCCAAAGTTGCCTGACAGCCTTAGAGATGTCCTCTATTCAAGTCGAGACTTGGGATTGTCTCCTGGTTTACATGGTTTCTTTAAAACTTCCCAAAATCACGCTTTCGATGTGGGAGCAATCCATTCACAATAGGCTGAGATTCCAACATGGAATGAGTTAGACTCGTTCTTGACAGAGCGTCATCGCACTCTGGAGGCTATCGATGACATCAGGCCTAGCAGTTCGGGTCAGGTTCCGCCAAGGTCGACACCTGCGAGCGCCCCAGCGCGTAGGCTTAATTCTTACGAGGCCAGAGTGACTCCAGCCCCAAAAGGGTGCGATTTCTGCTCCAGAGAGAATCATCCTGTTCGCTTATGTCCGCGCTTCCTTGAGATGGATGTAAATGGTCGCTCCGACTACATTAAGAAAAAGCAGCTTTGCCTGAACTGTTTTGCACGAGGGCACTTGCAACGGGATTGCACTAGTGCCCATAGCTGCTTCACGTGCCACAGCCGTCATCACACCCTCCTGCACCGCGGTAATCCATTCGCGGCCGCTCCAAGTCCGTCTGCGCCATCCAGGTCTCGACCCGCGCCTACTACAAGAGGCACGAGCCCCACAGAGGATCATTCTGATGTGCAAGTGTGCTTCGCTTCCGGCTCAAGAGCCGTCTTACTGGGCACAGCCCTCATTAACATTGGCCATTTAGGGTGCAATTTCCAGGCGCGTGCCCTAATCGACTCTGGTTCCGAGGCAACCTTTATTACGGAGAGACTTTTCAACCTCGTCAAACTTCCCTTCAAGACTATCCAGGCCCAAGTCTCTGGTCTTAATCAAACCATTGCCGCCCAGTCCACGAAACTCTGTAATTTTTCTATTCGATCGCCTTCCAGACCCGGGCTGCATTTAGAAACTTCAGCTTACGTTCTTCCGCAGCTGGCCGGGAATCTGCCTTCGTATCCAGTCCCTCGAGATCTTCTTAAGGGAATTCCTGACATCCCCCTTGCAGATCCCAAGTTCTTCGAGAGCTCCCAAATCGATGTCTTGATAGGAGCCGATATTCTTCCGTCCATCCTCCTCGGCAACGCCAGGGCTAACATTTGCGGTTCACTTCTCGGCCAGGAAACCATTTTTGGAAGGGTGTTGACAGGCCCCATATCTCCAGCGGCCCCCCACAATTTGTCCGCCTTCTCCACTCGAGTTACCTGCGGACTCGACGACTCGTTGGATCATCTCCTTACCAAATTCTGGGAGGTGGAGGAAGTGCCCACACAGATAGTCCCCGAGTCTGATTCCGTCTGCGAACACAATTTTGTCCAGACTACAAGAAGGGACAATCGTGGCAAATACGTTGTGATGCTCCCCTTGCGCGATCCCGAGCATAATGGTTCCGAGCTCGCATCTTCACGATCCTTTGCTCTGGCTCAATTTCTGCGTAACGAGCAGCGCCTAAAAAGAGATCCTCCCCTGAAGGCCCGGTATGACTCTGTAATCCAAGAATACCTCGACTTAGGTCACATGGCCGAGGTCCCTTTGACGAGCAGTTCCGCCACGTACTACCTTCCACATCACGCCGTTCTTAAGCCCGAGAGCACAACCACTAAAGTGCGGGTGGTTTTCAACGCCTCTAGCCCTTCCGCAAACGGGACCAGTCTGAATGACATACTTTACGCGGGCCCGGTCTTACAATCCGACCTCACGATTCAAATCCTGAAGTGGCGATACTTTAGGTTCGTTTTCAACGCCGACATCGAGAAGATGTATCGGCAAATTTGGGTAGACCCCCAGCATACTCCTTTGCAGCGCATTCTATTCCGCAATTCCGATGGGGAAATCCGCGACTACAAGTTGAAAACAGTCACCTTCGGGGTCAATTGTGCCCCGTTCCTAGCGATCCGTGTCCTGCAACAGCTCGCCGACGACGAAGAGTCGAGGTATCCGCAGGCGAGTCGGATTATCCGACAGTTCATGTACGTCGACGACGTACTCGCGGGGGCAGACTCCAAAACCGAAGCGCAAGCGGCTAACCGCGAGCTCCAGGAAGCCCTGGATTCAGCAGGATTCCCCCTTAGAAAATGGACATCCAATAGCAAGGCGATTTTGGCCAACATCCAGAGTGACCATCTCCTTCGCGCGGACTTCCTTGAAATCGACGCAGAGAGCACGGCTAAAACTCTCGGAGTGCGGTGGAAGGCGACGTCTGACGAGTTTTTCTTCATTCCGCCCGAATTGACCTTGTCTTCAACGTTCACAAAGCGTCAAGTCCTATCCCAAATCGCCAAACTATTTGATCCAGCGGGTTGGCTCGCCCCCTTCATAGTCCGGGCAAAGATGTTCATGCAGGACATTTGGCTCCAAAATCTAGGATGGGACGAGGCCCTCCCTCGAGATTTTTGCCAAAGATGGGTTGACTTCCTGGAAAATTACTCCGCTCTTGATCAGATCCACATTCCCCGATGGGTCGCTTTCCGACCACATTTGAAAATTGAGCATCATGGGTTCTGCGACGCCTCGCAGAAGGCGTACGGCGCAGCCCTCTACGTCCGAGTTGAGGCTGGGTCCGCGGTAATGGTGAACTTGCTCACGGCAAAGACACGGGTGGCCCCAGTAAAAACGGTGTCGCTCCCGCGGCTCGAGTTGTGCGGAGCCTTGTTATTGTCCGAAATGGCCAACGCCGTTCTTCCGAAGATGCTCGGGCAGGCGTCCGCCCTGCACTGTTGGACGGACTCTACGATTGTTCTCGCCTGGTTGCATAAGCCAGCGTGCCAATGGACAACGTTCGTGGCAAATCGTGTGACCAAGATTACCCAGCTTACCGAGGTGGAGAAATGGGCACACGTCCGCTCCGAGCATAACCCGGCAGATCTCGCTAGCCGGGGGTGGCGCTTCAAGACCTTGCGGACAGCCAGCTGTGGTGGCATGGTCCTGCCTGGCTGCAGTGGCCTCGCTGCGAGTGGCCCACTCAAGGCTATGAACCCCCTGTGACTGAACTCGAGAAGCGAGCAGTCAAGGTCCATGTTGCGAAGGCCCCCTGAAGACATTCTGGAGCGTTTTTCCACACTCGACAAGGCGTTGCGAGTCCTCGCTTACGCTCATCGGTTCATCCAGCGTTCGCGAAAACTCATGTCCCCGTTTGAGGATTTTTTGACAGCTCCTGGAATTGCGTCGGCCGAGCGGCTCCTGATTTCCGTCACGCTACGCAGGCACTTTGCCCTTGAGATGGGCTGCTTAAGCCAGAAACGGCCAGTGCCAGCATCCAGCCTGGTCCAAAACCTGAACCCGTTCATTGATTCCCAAGGGCTCATGAGAGCATGCGGCCAAATCACGGCTTCCGAACTTCTCCAGTATGATGAACGAACAAATCGCCAAACTATTTGATCCAGCGGGTTGGCTCGCCCCCTTCATAGTCCGGGCAAAGATGTTCATGCAGGACATTTGGCTCCAAAATCTAGGATGGGACGAAGCCCTCCCTCGAGATTTTTGCCAAAGATGGGTTGACTTCCTGGAAAATTACTCCGCTCTTGATCAGATCCACATTCCCCGATGGGTCGCTTTCCGACCACATTTGAAAATTGAGCATCATGGGTTCTGCGACGCCTCGCAGAAGGCGTACGGCGCAGCCCTCTACGTCCGAGTTGAGGCTGGGTCCGCGGTAATGGTGAACTTGCTCACGGCAAAGACACGGGTGGCCCCAGTAAAAACGGTGTCGCTCCCGCGGCTCGAGTTGTGCGGAGCCTTGTTATTGTCCGAAATGGCCAACGCCGTTCTTCCGAAGATGCTCGGGCAGGCGTCCGCCCTGCACTGTTGGACGGACTCTACGATTGTTCTCGCCTGGTTGCATAAGCCAGCGTGCCAATGGACAACGTTCGTGGCAAATCGTGTGACCAAGATTACCCAGCTTACCGAGGTGGAGAAATGGGCACACGTCCGCTCCGAGCATAACCCGGCAGATCTCGCTAGACGGGGGGTGGCGCTTCAAGACCTTGCGGACAGCCAGCTGTGGTGGCATGGTCCTGCCTGGCTGCAGTGGCCTCGCTGCGAGTGGCCCACTCAAGGCTATGAACCCCCTGTGACTGAACTCGAGAAGCAAGCAGTCAAGGTCCATGTTGCGAAGGCCCCCCCTGAAGACATTCTGGAGCGTTTTTCCACACTCGACAAGGCGTTGCGAGTCCTCGCTTACGCTCATCGGTTCATCCAGCGTTCGCGAAAACTCATGTCCCCGTTTGAGGATTTTTTGACAGCTCCTGGAATTGCGTCGGCCGAGCGGCTCCTGATTTCCGTCACGCTACGCAGGCACTTTGCCCTTGAGATGGGCTGCTTAAGCCAGAAACGGCCAGTGCCAGCATCCAGCCTGGTCCAAAACCTGAACCCGTTCATTGATTCCCAAGGGCTCATGAGAGCATGCGGCCGAGTCACGGCTTCCGAACTTCTCCAGTATGATGAACGGCATCCTGTCATCCTTCCATACGACTGCCATCTGTCTCGACTCCTCGTCCATTTTACGCATCGGATAACGCTGCACGGTGGCAATCAGCTTATGATCCGTCTGATCCGTTCCAAGTTCTGGATCCCGAGGGTGAGGAATTTGGTCAAGTCCGTCATATATTCATGCAAGGTCTGCATCATCCACAAAAAAAGGTTGCAAACGCAACTGATGGGAGACTTACCCAAAGAACGAACGTCCTTCTCGCGCCCTTTCACATATACCGGTGTGGACTATGCCGGTCCCTTTGACATCAAAAACTACACGGGACGAGCCTGTCTCATTACGAAAGGGTATGTGCTGGTGTTCGTGTGCTTCGCCACTAAGGCCATCCATTTAGAACCTACTTCCGACCTTACGACTGAGAAGTTTCTCGCCGCCTTCGCCCGTTTCGTGTCCCGAAGAGGATGCCCCCGTCAAGTTCAGTCGGACAATGGCAAGACCTTTGTGGGTGCGGCTGCCTTACTCTCCCGCGAGTTTCTCCAAGCTCTCAAGGAAGCTGTGACAGGTGCCTATAGTCACCAGCAGCTGCTCTGGCAATTCATTCCTCCGGGAGCACCCCACATGGGAGGCTTGTGGGAAGCAGGTGTTAAGAGCTTCAAGACCCTGTTCTACAAGTCTACGGCGACGCGAAAATACACATTCGAAGAGCTGTCCACGCTTCTAGCTAGGATCGAAGCATGCCTGAATTCGCGTCCGCTCGCGCCGATGTCCGAAGACCCCACTGACCTGTTGGCACTTACGCCTGGGCACTTTCTTGTTGGAGGGCCCCTCCTCGCCATGGTCGAACCCGAGATAAAGGGGGACACCACATCTATTATAAACCGCTGGCAGCATCTGAAGGCTCTTCATCAACTATTTCGTCTGCGATGGAAAGAGGAGTACCTCAAGGAACTCCATAAGCGGAATAAGTGGCGAACCCCTACAAGAAATCTCCGTGCCGGGGACATGGTGGTAGTCAAGGAAGACAACCTTCCGTCCAATGAGTCGCGATTAGGCAGAATCGCCGCGGTGTTTCCAGGAGCCGATGGCCATGTTCGTGTGGTCGACATCCGCACTGCACGGGGACTCATTAAGCGTCCCATAGCGAAGGTCGTCCTTCTTCCAATGGAAGAGTCCGTCTGCCCGCAATAACCAGTCGACCCTTCACTCCGGTGGTTCAATTCATCACTTCGATTCGTAGCGTCAATTAATAGTTCCAACCCGTAGTTCCAATTCACAGTTCTTATCACTACTGATCCAAATTTTTTATTTTGTCCTATTCCGCCAATCAGATCTCACACGATGTCTCCACGTCCGCACAGCGCCATCGCATTGGAGCACACACGAACTCGAGGTATGCAATCCTACCGTTGCCGAGTCTGTAGCGGGATCCATCCACTTCGGAGTGTCGTCGGTTCCTCCGTCTGAGTGCCGAGAAGAGGCTCCGGGCTGTCCTTGCCAACCGGTACTGCCACCGCTGTTTGGCCCACGAGCACTCCGACGGAGCGTGTCGGCGAGGTGATCGCTGCAAAACTTGCGGCCAGGATCACCACACTCTGCTTCATCTCTCGGAACCACCGATGGCATCACGGCAGTCCCGCCCGGCAGCACGCCGGTCGCAGAGATCCGCTGCCACTCCGCAACACTCCTCAGCCGCTCCTCGGCCCTCGTCCGCCACTCCACGGCATTCCTCAGCCGCTCCTCGGCACTCGTCCGCCACCCCACGGCACTCATCTGACACTCCGCGGCAATTTTCTGCTACTCGGGGTGCCACGCAGCTTGCGGTCACCGCTCCGTCCTTAACGTCCCTCCTACAGCGGCACAGCGTCAACCTCCTACCGACGGCTTTGGTGCGTTTAGAGACCGGGAGTCGAGTCTTCGACACTGCGGCGCTCATCGACCCGTGTACGCCTATGAGCTGTATCGACGCTTCGCTAGCGTCGAGTTTCCGCTTGCCGACCACCAACGTGGGAGGCGAACAGATTTGTTCGGCAACCGTGGGGTCCAAAATCGACAGCGCTGTCCGGCTCGACGCAATTTTTAAAATAGAGCCTCACGTGCGCATCCGCACTCCAATCCGGGAGCTGAGCGACGCGGTAAGGACCCACTTCCGGGACATTACGCTGGCTGATGAGCGGTTTTATCTCCCCGCAACGATCTCCATCATCCTGGGCGCGGATATGTATCCGAGTGTGATGCGGCGGGGCTTCCTGAAAATTCAGGATGGATTGCCAGTGGCCCAGAGCACCGTGTTTGGGTGGGTCGTGTCCGGAGCCTGTCACCAGCCGTGAGAAGAGCAACCAGGCTATGTTGCAACCCGAGTAGTTGCAAGGGGGGGCGGAATGTTTAGGTCAGTGGCCCACTGCATTGGCGCTGGTCACTGAGCTCTCCGAGCTTTCGCTCTCGCCCCTCTTGCGCTCCCTCGCTCGCCTCTCGCAACGTCCGCGCTCCAGAGTGCGAACTTCGGGTTTCGCATCCGAACTCCTCGGACGGCCGCTGCCGATCTCCCGCTCTCGCTTGAACGGAGTAAAGCGGGCGCGAGCGCGGTTTTAGTTTTAAGTTTTAATTAGTCTCTTGTATGCAGCTGAACAAAATACATTGAAATTACCACGACGACCCCGACTTCTTCATTTTTTTCGTCTTCCTTTGCGTTTGCGCCGTGGGAATTATTTCTGCCAGCCCAATTTTGTTTGTGGAAGGATCGCCCCCTACAAACAACAGTAATAATAAATAATAGAAATAGAATTATCCACAAAGATTATATAAAGTATTATCAGATAATGAGTACTATAATATATATAGTTTTGATAATCGCATCAACTGATTCCGAGATAATCGACTATTCCAACCACGACTTTTTCATCTACAAAGACAACAAAGACATCCTGACTTATGATTCATACGCATAACTTTTTCATTTCACTAATATAAGCTTTTACAAAGAAATTATTAAGGAAGAATCAGAAAGCTTAGAAGAATTCAGAAATGATCAGTTCCACTGGGAGTTGGCTTACAACCTAAAAACCATAGACTTAACTTTATCACAATTAACTCCATCAAGACATAAAAGAAGCATTAACGAGTTAGGCACCATTTTAAAATGGATAGCTGGAACCCCGGACCATGATGATTTTACAACAATTCAAGAAAAAATAAACAATTTAATTGAAAATAATAATAAGCAACAGATAATAAATTCCAAATTGTTTGACTATGTTAAGAAATGATCTACCACATTAAATTCAGTTTTCACCCATCAAGAAATACCTTTAAGAAAACACCGCTTACGCCTAATTACTTTTGATTTTCAAAAATCGACATTTTTAGCACAAAAATATTAAACCATGGCGATATTTAAGAAATTTATAAACATGAGGAAAACCTGTCATGATCACAGATCTAATGGATATTTCCGAATTTAAAATTGCACAAATAAGTTTTAAGCAACCAAAAAAAAACTTAAACAAAATGCAACAACACGTTTTAAGAAATATATTTATTTTAAGAAGGAATTATTCAACAATTATTGTACTCTAAATAAAAACCATCATGTTTTACCCGTTTTTAAATGGGGAAAAATCCTACTGCATTAAAATAAAAAAAAAATAAACAAATAGATGTTATAGAAAACGGTGCAGTGCTGATAAACGGAAATAATATTGTAAACACTACCGTAATAAACAATATACATATCTTATACAAACATAGAAAATAAGATGGTCGAATTTATTACAGCCCACAATTACATTAATTTTGAAATATCCGAATATATATTATCCAATAATTCGGAACTATCCTTTGACAATATCCAAATCCACAATATCCACAGATTTAGCAGCCCAACTAAACGCCATCTCACCAATGTCAATTGAATCTGGACGCTTTAATTTAGAGTGTTATCCAGCCCATGAATATTCTCAGCTTATGAGTTTCATAAACAATTTTTCAATCGTAGCAACCGCTGAAAATTCTAGTCTTGCTAGCAAAATCTTCCCTCACTCAAACCGGCCACATTCGGGCTATTGTAAACAAATGACCTTTTCCAATCTTAGCAACCGCTGAAAATTCTAGCTTCGTTAACAGAATCTCCCCTCACTCAAACCGAGCCCTGTGAGAACCACATCCGGACTACTAAAAACAAATGACCCCAGACATAAACAAAGCTTCCAAATTTTCCAGTTAGGGTCCAATCTAGTCCGAGCCAGTTGCTAACCAAATTTTTGTCAAATAATCGATTTATTGAGTTTCAATTACCTCTCAATTATTTCATCAGCCAATTGTCCTACTCTCTTAACTTTGCCTTATCTCTTTTAATCTCTTTTGAGCAAGATTCTCTTAAGCCGAGGTTTTATGATTAATAACTTATCAAACCAAGGGCAGTTCTTCTTTGGAGACGACTCGATCGGTCGCGAAAATCTAAGTGACATGTGAAAGTGAATTTAAGAAAATAAAAGGTGAACATCATAATAAAATAAAAAATTATTGTTTTAAAAATCAATTAACTAATAAATTTAATTTACATACATACTTTTTATATTTTAACCAGTTGGTTCCGTGAAGTCTCTGGGCTTTGAAGAAGAGTTATTAGCACTGGCGAATGGTCTGATCAACGAGTCGTAATCCCCAGTGCGTATGTTTGGCATTATAGTCTCCAGCTGCTATGAAGCGATCTCCAAGTAAGTTGTAAATATCCATGAATTGTCTTTGACAAATTGTAAATCGAGGCGGGCAGTAGACTGCGGCTATGAAAAAGTGTCCGTTGCCTGACTGCACTCTGGTAGACGCCCCTGCAAGTAATTAGGTGCAAATCTTTGTTGATGCGTTCCTGTTTAGGATGCCGGTTGCGCCGAGGTCTTTACCGTCCGGATGATCTGTGCGGTAGAAGGTGTAGCCTCTTATTTGAAAGTTTTATTTGCTTGTGAGGTGCGTCTCTATTAGTACCACAATGTCAATATGATTTTTATTTAGGAACTGTGTTATTTCAAGTTTGGCCGGAAAACGCCATTGGCGTTCCGCATGGTTATTCATAGATTTGCCATCAATTATTTTTACTGCTTAGCTGCAAGGAACTCTAACACCATCTTCTGGATTTGAACCAGTGTTTGCATGGTCGTTTTCTTTAAGGATATAAATTCCATCATACTTTGTTGCATAGTAAGCATCATTGTTTCCAGTGTGCTTTGTGACTGTCCTAATACCTATTGAACGTTTCCTAGGTTAGACTGGAGTGGGTTTTCTGTTCCTGTTCGAATTGCATCCGCATATGAGAATCCCTTCTGGGTATTTAGCTGACCAAATGAGTAAGTGTACACGTTTTGCGTATTTTGATGGCGCGTTGTTGTCACTCGTTGCATGAGGTTTTTCAACTCCTTGTAGACCACACAGCCCCTGTAGTTTGCCGTGTGAAATTCTCCGAAGTTTCCACATTTCTTCTTTTGTGGGTCTTCCTGGTTGGCGGGACAGTTAGCGGAATTGTGAAAGTCTCCACAAACTACACAGACTGATCGTTTGTACATTGCACAGGGCCGTTCCTTTTATGTGTTTTTTAGTACAACTTGCAAACTCTTGCTGCTTTTTATTTGGAACGTGTATAAATACCGTCAGGTATTTGGACAAAGCTCGGAAATTTGGTCTGAAGAATGGTTTCGTGAATATTCCCTTAAGTGATCGGATCAACATGCAAATTTTCGGCCCCGACCAGCGCAACAATTTTTTTCCCTAATGTGAATTGGTGGGGGCTTTGGTTTCGGGTCGGGCCGGCTTGTTGAATATTGTTCTGGTTTTGTTTTGTTGTCATATTTTTGTTGACGTTTATTTGGCGCTGCAGTCGACGACCTCGCAGCCGATTCCGCAATAAGAGCTGTTTCTGTGGATGTTGTTGGTCGATATTGGGCTGCAATATTTCCGATGCTATTTCTAATGTTATTCTGTTTACTTTGACGGAAGCCAAATTGATGTGCCGGGATACCATTATGTGCTTCCCAGATATGGAATTATCCGAGTTATGAGGTAATTTTTTGAACAATCTAGATTGTTGGTGTTATCAGGACACCACCCAAAGCCTTTTCGGTTTCAGATTCCCGAGGACTTTCGCGATCTACTTTGTTGGTAAGGATATAGTTACAGATTCGATTCCCATTTCCAGGCTGACCCCAGCCAGTCTATGGACCGAGGCGCGCGGTGTTTCCTGGTAGTGGCATATCAGCGATGCGACGCTGGTGTCGGTGACCACTGATGTTTCTTCGGTGGTCTTGTCACACTCCATTAACGCGCCATACCACACCTTGCTGAAGTGGGACAACCGGCTTATCATATTTAAAGATATGAAGAGCAGTTGCGACTTGGATGATCGCAATACTTTAGTATTTAATCTTAGTATAGTATTTTATAGTTTTGTTAATTCTTATTACTTAATTAATTATTTTGTTGTGTATCTTTTTATATTTTTTTTGTATTCAATCTTAGTGTGGTATTTTATATGTTTTTTAATTGTTATTACTTAATTAATTTGTTTTATGTATACCTTCTTTGTTTAAAAGGATTTGTGAAACGTTTTCAGCGAAGTCGTCTTTAACTTTTTATATGAGACTTATGGAAGAATTTTTCTTCATTTAGTTTTGACCGTGACTCTACCATTATATTCTACCTTCTCTGGTTTGATTCGATGTTTATCTTTTTTTTTATTGGAGACATAGAGAGTGTCCCTCTCTTTATATTGTAACGTCTTATTTCTGTTTTTATTGAGCCTATCAGTTGATATTTTCTGTTAATGCAGGAGTAACCCTATTATGTCTTCCTGCGTCTGCTCTTTAAAGTTGGTCAGTCCCTGATAATTTATTCTGGAAGTTCCATTGAGGAAGATGTCGACTGGTTTGCGGTTCGTCACCGAATGGATAGAGTTTTATATCTTTCTACGCAATAAAAACCAACTCGGTTACTTTCAGGTTACGGTTATCGTTTTTTAGACACCGGTATATTTCAAGAAAGGTTGAGTGGAATCTTTCAACCTATCCGTTCACTTCACTCTTCTGAGAGGGTGTGTAATAAACGGTTATTCCGAGTGATTGTATGTAGTTGAGCACTGTGAGGCAGAGTGGACCCCTTTCATTGTCTGAGACTATTGTTTCTGGTGCTGTGAAATAATGCAATGCTTCGGTCATCCTCTCGCGGAGAGACTGCCAACTTTGAATCTATCGGGAAAAGTTTGGCAAATTTTGAGAATTTATCGATGCAACTCAGGAATTTGAGATTCTCGATCGTAAAAGGGTCAATGTGCAGGATTTCGCATGGGTAGTTAGGAATAGGGGTTAGTTTAAATTCCGGTTTGGAAGGGTATTTAAACATTTTACAGTCCCGGCAAGAAGAGACCATATACCTAATGCGGCTGGCCATTCTGGGGAAATAACATTTTTCCAAATCTGTAACTTCATCTCTTTATTTAAATATATCATAAAAAGTTAGCCGTTAGTTGATAGTTGAACTTCTGTGAATCGAAAAACAATCTGAAAAAATTATTAAATAACTTTGGAAATTTAAATTTGAATATGGCAACCGGTGGGACAGTTCAAAATTTTACCAGCAGTATGGGAGCGGCGCACGACGCCCTAACTAACCATGGTACCGTATTAAATTTCAAGGCCATACTTTCGAGACAGGATTTTATCTACAATGATAGAACCCCAATCCACGTTCTCGAGTCAGAATTAAGCATTCTGAGACAAGGTAAAATGACAATTACGGACTTCTATAACGAGGTAAACAAGAAAATGACAATGCTTATCAACAAAATCATAATGACCTATGGAAAAGAAAGCGAAATTACCAGGGAGACTACAAGAACAATAAGAGGCAACGCCTTAAGACTTTTCATTTCTGGACTGAATGGTTCAAACTCCGAAACTCTATTCTCTCTATAAACCCACCAGACTTAACGAACTCTTTAGCGAAGGTCCAAGAACTAGAGTCGAACAACTTCCGAGCTCAGTTTGCAAATAAATACTATGGATTTAAGCATGAACCCAAAAACAGGGAAATTATCTGATATTCAACCAGGTACAGCCAAAGCAAAACTTCAACTTAAAAACGGGAAATAATTGGTATCAAAATAGAAATTATGATCAAAACAATTTCCAAAGAAAACAAGCAGGAGAACGAAACATAGAACCAAAGGACGTAGATCCATCAAATCAAATTAAGCTCTTTAAAAAT
Organism: Drosophila kurseongensis; assembly: GCA_018153305.1. Lineage (NCBI taxonomy): Eukaryota > Metazoa > Arthropoda > Insecta > Diptera > Drosophilidae > Drosophila > Drosophila kurseongensis. The sequence continues at coordinate 4,506,467 of JAECXX010000120.1, forward strand.
TGACAGGGACATAATGAAAGACAGGGGAATTACAATTATTATATTTCCAACAAAAACTACAACCGACAGTATTCAAGCCGTCCGAACTATTACCAACAAAATAGTAACAAGCCAAAACAAACACATCCGCCATTAAAACGCGAACCAACTAACACTATAAATCAGCCCCAAAATAAGACCATGCGGATTAACAACATCAAACATCGATTAACAACAGTGACGACGATAGACAGGAAATCAAAGCAAAAATTAAAAATATTAATTGACACAGGAGCAACATCCTGCTATATAAAAAAGGGGATATATTCAAGCAAAAATGAACTCCCCATATACAAAAGAGTCTCCACTGTAAATGGTTACTCAATAATAAAACATTACCACGTAATAACAATTTTTAATACAAAACAAATATTTTAAGAAATTGAAGGTTTAGACGCCGATTTGTTAGTAGGATTTAACCTACTCAAAAAAATAGGTGCCGTAATCGACACAAATATAGGCGTCACGAAATATCACGGAAATAAAGAAAAATTAGTGTTTCATAATAAAGTGAGCGGAGATAAAGCATCTCCCACCGAGTAAAAAATTAATCTTCCCTTAAGTGAATTTATTATAAATAAATACTCCAATTAATTAGCATTAAACAAAACTTATTCACTCTACGCCGAAAAAGTAATTGCAGCTCGAAAGCCGAGCGTTCCGACGTTGATGTATCCGTCAATAGTGAATTAAATAATATCCAGTTGGAATTTTGAAAGCAAGTAGAAAGAATGAAAGAAAGTATAATAAATCAAAGCGAAACAAAACATTCTACGATCGATATCCAAATTCCATTTCGAACGGATATAAAAGGAGAAATCACTACACTCCATGACAGACGAGTTTACAGCAAACAGAATCCCTACAAATCCTTTCGGGACAAATAATAAGACCAAGTAGAAGCCCAAACAACTCACCCGTCTTAGTGGTCCCGAAAAAGGGACAAACTGAACACGGAAGCCCTAAGTTAAGATTAGTAGTTGACTATAAAAAACATAACGAGAATACCGTTCCAGATAGATAAGTATTCGACAATACCAGACACATAATCCAGTACGATACACCCGAGAATTTAGTAACAATTATTAGAGAATATATTCAACCAAACATAACCGTGGAACTTCATTGTACCCTTGAAGATCTTTACGCAATTCAAAAACCTCTTAAGGAAAATTTCGTTAACAAGTTTTTGTTTACAAGAACTTTCGTTCTAGACATAGAAAAAAATGAAGACAAAGCAATCATTATTGAGGAAACTCATTGCCGTGCCCATAGAGGACTAGATGAAAACTTTAAACAAATAACGAGACTTTACTAGTGCCCGAAATTAATTTTAAAACGTAAAGAATATATTAAGACTGTGCAATTTGCAACGATAACAAATACTGTAGACACCCTGCAGAAATTCCTATTGGGGAAGCCCATTTACCATCAAAGGAGGGATAAAATCTACACATAGACATTTTTTACGCTGATAAAAAAATATTTTTAACCTGCATTGACGCATACTCCAAATTGTTAGTAGTAAAAGAACTTAAGAATAAATTAAATATTAAAAACAAGGTCTTAGAAATTTTACAACAATACCCACTGGCTAAAACACTTATGACTGACAACGAGCCAAGTTTCACTTCGGCACAATTTAGGGCATTTATAAATAGATGCGGACTTACAACACATTACGCTGACCCTAGACATAGTTCTTCGAACGGACAAAACAAAAGAGCACATTCCACACTAATAGAAATTGCTAGATGTATTAAAGACGAATTTAATCTTACTAACATAAATAATAATTATTAGATTATTATTATTATTAACCAAAGCCAAAACCAAAAATCAAAAGAATATCATGTAGGACAAGTAATATATCAAAAAAAGTATGGGGAACGAAATATATTAAAACGAAGATACAAAAAACAGGTAGTTAAAGAAAACAAACTAACACAGTAATAACAAGAGAGAACGCTATAGTCGAGTGCCTCGACTATTAGATACCCGTTACTCAGCTAAACAACTTAATATAAATATGCGCTATTGTATTGCGCCATCTACCCCAAGACATTGGTACCACGGGCCATGAAAGGCGGAATTGTAGGCGCTAGCCAGGCTTAAGCGTTTAATGGGTTTTTGGGCGTTAGAGTGGGCGTGGCAAACTTTTATTAGGCCAATCGATAGGTATTGACGAGACAAATACATATCAATGTGTGGCTTGTGGGCGTCAGAGGGGGCGTGGCACCATTTTGAAACAAACTTGCGCTGCGTAGGAACTCCTAAAATCTACATGCAAAATGCCAATCTTCTAGCTTTTATAGTTTTCGAGATCTCAGCGTTCATACGGACGGACAGACAGACGGACAGACGGACAGACGGACGGACGGACAGACGGACAGACGGACATGGCTAGATCGACTCGGCTAGTGATCCTGAACAAGAATATATATACTTTATAGGGTCGGAAACGCTTCCTTCTACCTGTTACATACTTTTGCACGAATACAATATACCCTTTTACTCTACGAGTAACGGGTATAATAAATAATAGAAATATAATTATCCACAAAGATTATATAAAGTATTATCAGATAATGAGTACTATAATATATATAGTTTTGAAAATCGCATCAACTGATTCCGAGATAATCGACTATTCCAACCACGACTTTTTCATCTACAAAGACAACAAGGACATCCTGACTTATGATTTATACGCATAACTTTTTCATATCACTAATATAGGCTTTTACAAAGAAATTATTAAGGAAGAAGTTAAGAAATTATCTACCACATTAAATTCAGTTTTCACCCATCAAGAAATACCTTTAAGAAAACACCGCTTACGCCTAATTACTTTTGATTTTCAAAAATCGACATTTTTAACACAAAAATATTAAACCATGGCGATATTTAAGAAATTTATAAACATGAGGAAAAACCTGTCATGATCACAGATCTAATGGATATTTCCGAATTTAAAATTGCACAAATAAGTTTTAAGCAACCAAAAAAAAACTTAAACAAAATGCAACAACACGTTTTAAGAAATATATAGTAACATACCCACACCCACATATCTACCACATAAAGTAACATACACACACCCACATATCTACCACATAAACATATTACATTACGCATTTGTCACACCCAAAATCATCGGCTCCCAAGAGTCGCCAATTAATATAAACATCCTCTTGAGTTATAAACAAATGAAAGAACCCCAAATTGTCGGCTCCCACGACTGACCAATTTATGTAAACATCCTCTTGCATTATAAACAAATGTCCCCAAACTCCAAAAAAGCTTTTATCCCCCAATACTGTAAAATTGCAGACGCAGCTCAAACCTAGATCGCTCTCTTGCTCAGTGCTCTCATTTTGGACACTCTCAATTTATCAATAAAGTTCTTTCTCCCAATCGAAGGTTTGATAAGCGCCAGCTTAGTTTTTAAGTTCGAGTTTTAAGTTGAATCTTGTAAGGAGTAGACCTATCTCTCCCAGTTCGCGTTTACACTATCTTGATAAATAAAAATTATATTTTTTTCAAAGTGTTAAATCCCGAATTTGTTATTGGCGCAGCCGGTAGGATATAACTTTTTATACGGTTATATCCTTAAAGAACCCAAACGTCGTTCGTCCCAGTGCAATTATAAACCAGCTATCGCAGTGTCGGTTTGTGTCGCTAATATACGAACGGAAACCTCAATTTTGCAACACGCTATCGAAGCTCAGGTTGCGAGGTTTTTTAAAACATAAATCTTGACCCGTGTGACTGTCAAGTAACTAAAACAAATTTTTTTTTGCAAAAACCCGTTTAAAGCTAGTGCCTTTGTTCGTAACACAAGGGTTACTAAAAAATAAAACACCTTAGTTCTCCCCCACCAGTGGTAAGAGACAAGGTATAACAATTTTAAATCAAATTCATAATACAAAACTTTTAAAATTGTGAAAAATTTATAAAACTAAATAAAAAACCAAAAATGGCAGAACCAGTGCTATTATTGTCAGAAAACCATCTAAATCAAGCCCTGAACCAAATCAGGCAAGTGCCGCATTTTGGAGGCAACACGCTCGAACTCAGCCCGTTCATCAGGAGGATAGACTTCATCCTGGAGTTGTACCCCACAACATGTATACGCCAGTCAAGCGTATTCTTCAGTGCGATTGAAATGCAGCTTCACGGAGATGCCCAGAGGATATCTCAACTGTCAACAGCCAGATGCTGGAGGGATTTAAGGAACGCCCTCATCAACGAATATAAAACCCAGACGCCCTGCGAAGAACTACTAAGACGTCTGTATAACACCCCCTTTCCTGGGTGTATACGTAAGTTCGTTGAGGACATTGAGTCCAAATCTTTTGTAATATTAAATAAATTAGCCTTAGAAAATAACGCTTCAAATACAATTTTATACACAAATGCTCTTAATAATACAGTTAAAGATGTTATTATGAAAAAATTGCCAGACAGACTTTTTATGACATTGGCTAGGTATGATATTACTAATGCTAATAAACTAAAATGTGTAGCACAACAAGAAGGTTGTTATGAAACATTTTATTCAGATCGAACAAAGAATTCACAAAGTCAAAACCAAGATAAGAGAAATTATCAACCCCAACAAAATACTAAAAAACAACAAAATTATAATTCCCAAAACCAATACAGACAGCAGAATAATATTTCCCCAAATCAATATAAGCAACAGGCTAGTACATCTCAAGGCCAACATAAGCCTAATTATAATAAAAATAACAGCGAAACCTTTTATGAAAACCACCCATTATATCAAGCAACAAAACAAGAATTCCAACAAAAATTAAATTATAATCAGGCTAGGAATCCTATAAATTATCAATCACAACAAAATGGGGCTAATGCTCCTAATCGACCAATAAAAAGAAATCGCGAAAGTACGAGTGGCCATATGAAAATGGATACCGAAAATTTTCATCAACAAGCCTCGGACACCGAACAGGAAATAGAAACCCTTACATACGAATCATCATGAATAACCAAGAGTTCCGATGTGTTGTAGACACAGGCTCTTCTATTAATTTAATTAAAGAAAATTACTTTAATTTTCCAACCAAAAATACACCCCTTAAAGTTCATACCATAAATGGTAATATTCAGTTAAATACATCCGTGTCCTACCATGCAAGTAAGCTTTGTCCGACCAAACAAACATTTTGGGTCCATAATTTTTCCGATAGATATGATATGCTCATAGGAAGAGAATATCTCGAAGCTTGTAACGCAATTATTAATTATAAATCAAAAACAGTTAATTTAAACGGTTATCAATTCGGAATGAGATTTAATTATAACGATATCGAATATAAACAAGGAGAAGCAGAAATTGATTGCTGCGATCCCCCATTTTCAACAGATACACCTTTTAATTTTGCAATAAATAACGATTTGCAAGAAGCCAATAAGTTTAGATTAGAACACCTTAATGACGAGGAAAAAGATAATCTTAAGAAAATTTTATATGAATTTAGCGACATACAGTACAAAGAAAGTGACAATTTGACTTTCACTAGTACTATCAAGCATGTCATTCATACAAAAAATGAGCAACCGGTTTACAAAAAACCATACAAATATCCTCAAGCTTACGACCAAGAAGTCGATTCGCAAATGAGAGATATGATAAAACAAGGAATAATTCGAAAGTCAAATTCCCCTTATTGCTCACCCATTTGGATAGTACCAAAGAAAGGTGATGCATCTGGAACAAAAAAGTTCCGTATCGTAATTGACTATCGTAATTTAAATGAAATTACGGTAGATGACAAATACCCTATCCCGGTCATGGATGAAATATTGGACAAACTTGGTAGATGCCAATATTTTACCACTATTGACCTTGCAAAAGGTTTTCACCAAATACAAATGGATGAAAATTCTATTCCAAAGACAGCTTTTTCCACCAAAAATGGCCATTATGAATATACTCGAATGCCCTTTGGATTGAAAAATGCCCCTGCTACCTTTCAAAGGTGCATGAACAATCTCTTAGAAGATTTGATCTACAAGGATTGTTTGGTCTACATGGACGATATTATCGTGTACTCCACTTCATTGGAGGAACACGTATTATCTTTGCGAAAGGTATTTGAAAAATTACGAGAAGCTAATCTCAAGCTTCAACTCGACAAATGCGAGTTTATGAAAAAGGAAACAGAATTCCTTGGACATATTATAACAACAACTGGTATAAAACCAAATCCTCTCAAAATAGAGGCAATACAAAATTTCCCTATACCCAAATCCCCAAAACAAATAAAATCCTTTTTAGGTCTTTGTGGATTTTATAGGAAATTTATCCCAAACTTTGCTAAAATAGCAAAACCAATGACAGCAAAGCTTAAAAAAGGCGTAACTTTAAATATAAAAGATAATGATTATGTACAAGCGTTTGAAAAACTTAAACTTTTAATAATGTCCGATCCAATACTTATATACCCAAATTTCGAAAAACCTTTTTCATTAACAACAGATGCAAGTAATATTGCTATAGGAGCAGTATTATCGCAAAATCATAAACCAATCTGTTATGCCAGCAGAACTCTTAATGAACACGAAATTAATTATTCGGCAATAGAAAAGAACTTTTAGCTATTGTCTGGGCCACCAAATATTTCAGGTCCTATCTTTTTGGCAGAAAATTTCTGATCCTAAGTGATCACAGGCCTCTAGTATGGCTCAATAATATTAAAGAACCTAATATGAAATTACAACGCTGGAAAATCAAACTAAATGAGTTTGATTATGAAATAAAATATTTGCCCGGTAAAGAAAACCATGTGGCAGACGCCTTATCTAGAATAAGAATAGAGGAAGCCTATTTAGGAGAGACTTCCAGTAATTCAAATACAATAACAACAGTAGCTACAGTGCATAGTGCACCAGAAGATAACCAAAACCACATTTCAATAACAGAAAGACCACTGAATTATTATAACAGACAATTAGAATTTATAAGAGGAGACTTAAATGAAGTCGAAGTAATAAATTATTTTCATAAAACAAAAATCATAATAACATATAAAGAGATGACAATAGAATACGCAAAACAATTAATAATTGAATACTTTTCTAATAAGAAAAGCGTAATATACTTTCCAATTGAAATAGACTTTTTAATTTTTCAAAAGGCATACGTTGAAATTATTTCCCCAGATAACTTAACTAAAACAATGAAAACTAATAGTAAATTAATAGATATTAACACTTACGCAGAATTCAAAGAAATTATTATTAAAACACACAGAGAACTATTACATCCAGGAATAGAAAAACAAACAGCACTTTTTAAAGAAAAATATTATTTTCCCGATCACCAAAAATTAATTCAAAATTTTATTAATGAATGCGAAGTATGCAACATCGCAAAAACAGAACACAGAAATACTAAATTAGAATTCGAAATTACCCCAGAAATTTTTAATCCAAGAGAAAAATATGTCATTGATTTTTATATGATAGATAATAAACAATTTTTATCTTGTATAGACATTTATTCAAAATTTGCCACCTTAATAGAAGTCAACAGTCGAGACTGGTTAGAAGCAAAAAGAGCATTAACTAAAGTTTTTAATGAAATGGGTAAACCAAACCAAATTAAAGCAGACAAAGATTCAGCTTTCATGTGTGCAGCATTGCAACTTTGGTTAAAATCGGAAGATGTTGTTATTGATATAACAACAAGCAAAAATGGAATTTCTGACGTTGAGAGATTTCATAAAACAGTAAATGAAAAGTTAAGAATCATAAACAGTGAAACAGACATAGAAAATAAGCTAACAAAATTTGAAACTATTCTTTATGTCTATAATCATAAAACAAAACATAACACGACAGGCAGAACTCCTGCAGATATTTTTATTTTCGCTGGAACTCCAAAATATAATACACAGTCAAATAAAATCAATAAAATAGATAAACTAAATGAATCACGAAATAAATTTGAATTTGATACTAGATATCGACAAGCTCCTCTAGTAAAATCAAAAACCACTAATCCGTTTAAAAAGACAGGAAAAATCACAAAATTAGATGATAATCATTACGAAGAAGTTAACAGAGGAGAGAAAAATAATACATTATAAGTCTAAATATAAGAAAACAAAGAAAATTAACGAAAATAAATACGATAATTCCAGATGCACGCCAAATGAAAACCAAACCTAACTTGTTGATCAACATTATCAACATCTTATTAATTTTAATACATTTTACAAACCAATACTAATCAAATATTGATAATTTCTCATATCCCAAAAGACATTATAAAAACTTCAATATTCAAAATTTTGCCTTACCCAAATGAATTTAATGACATATTAACAGAACCTTTAGAAGACAAATATTATTTTCAAAATAATCAAATATTTTCATTTAACACAAAAGAAAGAGTTACAAATAAATGCATTATAGGAATATTAAACCAAGCCAATGCCGAATGTAAATACACAAAAATGTATAAAAAAAAAAATATGAAACAAATTATATAGAGCCAAATTTTATAATTACTTGGAACTTACCGAAAACTATTTATGTTAACAATAATGTAACAATGATAGAACCACTGTCAATAATTGAAGCAAAAGATATAATAAGAATACATACAAGAAAAAAATAACACATTTCAAATTATAATACTTACTATTTTATTTGTAATAATTATAATTTTAATTATTTACTTCATCTATAGATTTAAGAGTATTCCGAGAAACATTGTAATTAAATAAAAAAAATCAAAACAAAAACAATACCAAGAACCCAGAAAATATAACAGAATTAAACAATATTGCACCAAATGAAAATACCCTACAATTAAACGAAAATCCTACACAAACTAATATACCCACTCACATATACCCTAATATATCCGCCTGAGGACAGGCTTTTTTCTAATGGATGGGGAAGTAACATACCCACACCCACATATCTACCACATAAACATATTTACATTACGCATTTGTCACACCCAAAATCATCGGCTCCCAAGAGTCGCCAATTAATATAAACATCCTCTTGAGTTATAAACAAATGAAAGAACCCCAAATTGTCGGCTCCCACGACTGACCAATTTATGTAAACATCCTCTTGCATTATAAACAAATGTCCCCAAACTCCAAAAAAGCTTTTATCCCCCAATACTGTAAAATTGCAGACGCAGCTCAAACCTAGATCGCTCTCTTGCTCAGTGCTCTCATTTTGGACACTCTCAATTTATCAATAAAGTTCTTTCTCCCAATCGAAGGTTTGATAAGCGCCAGCTTAGTTTTTAAGTTCGAGTTTTAAGTTGAATCTTGTAAGGAGTAGACCTATCTCTCCCAGTTCGCGTTTACACTATCTTGATAAATAAAAATTATATTTTTTTCAAAGTGTTAAATCCCGAATTTGTTATTATATATATTTTAAGAAGGAATTATTCAACAATTATTGTACTCTAAATAAAAACCATCATGTTTTACCCGTTTTTAAATGGGGAAAAATCCTACTGCATTAAAATAAAAAAAAAATAAACAAATAGATGTTATAGAAAACGGTGCAGTGCTGATAAACGGAAATAATATTGTAAACACTACCGTAATAAACAATATACATATCTTATACAAACATAGAAAATAAGATGGTCGAATTTATTACAGCCCACAATTACATTAATTTTGAAATAATTCAATAATTCGGAACTATCCTTTGACAATATCCAAATCCACAATATCCACAGATTTAGCAGCCCAACTAAACGCCATATCACCAACGTCATTTGAATCGGGACGCTTTAATTTAGAAGGGGGAGTGGTTTCCAACCCATGAATATTCTCAGCTTATGAGTTTCATAAACAATTTTTCAATCGTAGCAACCGCTGAAAACTCTAAGCTTCGCTAGCAAAATCTCCCCTCACTCAAACCGGCCACATTCGGGCTATTGTAAACAAATAACCTTTTCCAATCTTAGCAACCGCTGAAAATTCTAGCTTCGTTAACAGAATCTCCCCTCACTCAAACCGAGCCCTGTGAGAACCACATCCGGACTACTGTAAACAAATGACCCCAGACATAAACAAAGCTTCCAAATTTTCCAGTTAGGGTCCAATCTAGTCCGAGCCAGTTGCTAACCAAATTTTTGTCAAATAATCGATTTATTGAGTTTCAATTACCTCTCAATTATTTCATCAGCCAATTGTCCTACTCTCTTAACTTTGCCTTATCTCTTTTAATCTCTTTTGAGCAAGATTCTCTTAAGCCGAGGTTTTATGATTAATAACTTATCAAACCAAGGGCAGTTCTTCTTTGGAGACGACACGATCGGTCGCGAAAATCTAAGTGACATGTGAAAGTGAATTTAAGAAAATAAAAGGTGAACATCATAATAAAATAAAAAATAATTGTTTTAAAAATCAATTAACTAATAAATTTAATTTACATACATACTTTTTATATTTTAACCAGTTGGTTCTGTGAAGTCTCTGGGCTTTGAAGAAGAGTTATTAGCACTGGCGAATGGTCTGATCAAAAACCCGAGAGCGCTTTGGCGCTTATTATGTGCGTGGAATATTTTTTTCACCGCAAATTCTATTAGGTCTGGGACAGTTTTACAATTTCATTATATAATTTCCTTCCTTTGGGAGTCACGAGTCGTAATCCCCAGTGCGTATGTTTGGCATTATAGTCTCCAGCTGCTATGAAGCGATCTCCAAGTAAGTTGTAAATATCCATGAATTGTCTTTGACAAATTGTAAATCGAGGCGGGCAGTAGACTGCGGCTATGAAAAAGTGTCCGTTGCCTGACTGCACTCTGGTAGACGCCCCTGCAAGTAATTAGGTGCAAATCTTTGTTGATGCGTTCCTGTTTAGGATGCCGGTTGCGCCGAGGTCTTTACCGTCCGGATGATCTGTGCGGTAGAAGGTGTAGCCTCTTATTTGAAAGTTTTATTTGCTTGTGAGGTGCGTCTCTATTAGTACCACAATGTCAATATGATTTTTATTTAGGAACTGTGTTATTTCAAGTTTGGCCGGAAAACGCCATTGGCGTTCCGCATGGTTATTCATAGATTTGCCATCAATTATTTTTACTGCTTAGCTGCAAGGAACTCTAACACCATCTTCTGGATTTGAACCAGTGTTTGCATGGTCGTTTTCTTGAAGGATATAAATTCCATCATACTTTGTTGCATAGTAAGCATCATTGTTTCCAGTGTGCTTTGTGACTGTCCTAATACCTATTGAACGTTTCCTAGGTTAGACTGGAGTGGGTTTTCTGTTCCTGTTCGAATTGCATCCGCATATGAGAATCCCTTCTGGGTATTTAGCTGACCAAATGAGTAAGTGTACACGTTTTGCGTATTTTGATGGCGCGTTGTTGTCACTCGTTGCATGAGGTTTTTCAACTCCTTGTAGACCACACAGCCCCTGTAGTTTGCCGTGTGAAATTCTCCGAAGTTTCCACATTTCTTCTTTTGTGGGTCTTCCTGGTTGGCAGGACAGTTAGCGGAATTGTGAAAGTCTCCACAAACTACACAGACTGATCGAAGTGCGCAGTATGTCCTGGTGTGTCCATACACCTGACAGTTTGTACATTGCACAGGGCCGTTCCTTTTATGTGTTTTTTAGTACAACTTGCAAACTCTTGCTGCTTTTTATTTGGAACGTGTATAAATACCGTCAGGTATTTGGACAAAGCTCGGAAATGTTCTTCGGATTTGGTCTGAAGAATGGTTTCGTGAATATTCCCTTAAGTGATCGGATCAACATGCAAATTTTCGGCCCCGACCAGCGCAACAATTTTTTTCCCTAATGTGAATTGGTGGGGGCTTTGGTTTCGGGTCGGGCCGGCTTGTTGAATATTGTTCTGGTTTTGTTTTGTTGTCATATTTTTGTTGACGTTTATTTGGCGCTGCAGTCGACGACCTCGCAGCCGATTCCGCAATAAGAGCCGTTTCTGTGGATGTTGTTGGTCGATATTGGGCTGCAATATTTCCGATGCTATTTCTAATGTTATTCTGTTTACTTTGACGGAAGCCAAATTGATGTGCCGGGATACCATTATGTGCTTCCCAGATATGGAATTATCCGAGTTATGAGGTAATTTTTTGAACAATTTAGATTTTTGGTGTTATCAGGACACCACCCAAAGCCTTTTTCGGTTTCAGATTCCCGAGGACTTTCGCGATCTACTTTGTTGGTAAGGATATAGTTACAGATTCGATTCCCATTTCCAGGCTGACCCCAGCCAGTCTATGGACCGAGGCGCGCGGTGTGCCGACGACATTCTTGTAATGCCATCGGTAGCTATTTCCTGGTAGTGGCATATCAGCGATGCGACGCTGGTGTCGGTGACCACTGATGTTTCTTCGGTGGTCTTGTCACACTCCATTAACGCGCCATACCACACCTTGCTGAAGTGGGACAACCGGCTTATCATATTTAAAGATATGAAGAGCAGTTGCGACTTGGATGATCGCAATACTTTAGTATTTAATCTTAGTGTAGTATTTTATAGTTTTGTTAATTCTTATTACTTAATTAATTATTTTGTTGTGTATCTTTTTATATTTTTTTGTATTCAATCTTAGTGTGGTATTTTATATGTTTTTTAATTGTTATTACTTAATTAATTTGTTTTATGTATACCTTCTTTGTTTAAAAGGATTTGTGAAACGTTTTCAGCGAAGTCGTCTTTAACTTTTTATATGAGACTTATGGAAGAATTTTTCTTCATTTAGTTTTGACCGTGACTCTACCATTATATTCTACCTTCTCTGGTTTGATTCGATGTTTATCTTTTTTTTTTATTGGAGACATAGAGAGTGTCCCTCTCTTTATATTGTAACGTCTTATTTCTGTTTTTATTGAGCCTATCAGTTGATATTTTCTGTTAATGCAGGAGTAACCCTATTATGTCTTCCTGCGTCTGCTCTTTAAAGTTGGTCAGTCCCTGATAATTTATTCTGGAAGTTCCATTGAGGAAGATGTCGACTGGTTTGCGGTTCGTCACCGAATGGAGAGAGGGTCAATGTGGAGGATTTCGCATGGGTAGTTAGGAATAGGGGTTAGTTTCAATTCTGGTTTGGAAGGGTATTTAAACATTTTACAGTCCCGGCAAGAAGAGACCATATACCTAATGCGGCTGGCCATTCTGGGGAAATAACATTTTTCCAAGATCTGTAACTTCATCTCTTTTGGATTTCTGTGGGCCCTAGGTATGCTTCGTATTTATTATTCTACTCGTCTTCACTTCGCCCGCTACATCGGCTACCAACCTTTGCGGAATGCGATGCTTGAAGTATGGACCGGTCAGTTGATGCGTTATTTTGATCTCCCTTCCAGCGGGTTTCGACAAAGGCTTTCATGCTTTGGCTATCTGGGGGCTAATGAAGTTGTTATTCGCGCTGTGACTATTTAAAACTGTAGCTTAGCTCCATCTTTCACGCCATACTCTATGTATGGAACGCTAGAGAGGCGTCGGCCATAAAATTTGCTGCGCCTCCATGTGAGGTTGGTGACCAGCCTGACTGTCTGGTAAGGCTTCATTGATTTTTCCTCTTGCAGGCTCAAACACAAGGATGGGACAGCATTTAATTGATACAATCTTTGAGATTTACGAAAAGGGTAAAGGTGCGAGGGCTGCGTTTAACGCTCGAATTATTGTTACTCTGGTCTGAGCGATAGGAGTGGCCAGACTGGTGGGGCTCCATTTTGATCGCTCAGGGATTTGAATATCTTTGCGGGGACTGAGAATTCCTGAATACGTCTTTATACTGGTATTGGTTATTATAAGAAAAGTAGTTAGATTGGGGCCAAGAGTACTTCTGACGGTAAGGCTGAGAGGATGAAAACTTATTAAAGTAAGTGACATGATTCATTGAGGCCAGATTCTGCAACTCTAAACAGATTGCGTAGGCTTCTGGCAAATTTGGGCCGCGAATTACAAGTAGCTTAGATAGGTCACCGCTCAGACCTTTGATGAAAACATCCAAGGCTATGTCCCTATAAGTTTCGAACAACGCACTAAGAATTTCCGGGCTTTGGTTACCGTTTTTAAGGCAGCGTATTATCAGTGCAAAATGAGCATTTATTCCTGAGTAAAAGGCTTCCGGAGTCTTCGTCCCCGAGTCATTTGCTCCATCTGGTATTCTAGTGTGCGCAGATCTCGCTTATCGGCGTAAAGGAGCAATAGGACGCGTTTTATCTCGGGCCAATCGTCTTCTGCCACGTTGTATGACAGAAGGGTTGTCTCGGCGTTACCCCTAATTTTCTGCCTAATGCTAACGACTATGGAACGATAGAGAGGTCTTTCTTTGAATATCTCGTAGTCTTTCAGAATGGCTTCTGCTCTATCCATACAAGAGTCATAGCCATCAGCTTCGCCCTGAAAACCTGCAGTTCGTTCACACAATCTTGCAATCTCTTTGAATTCATATTTCGTGCGGGCGGTAGTCAAAGGCTTCGGTTGGGGAGCAACCTCGTTAACTTTTTCCCGAGCCTCCTCTAGGCTCACCACCTTGTCACTAACCTTTTATACCCTTGCAGAGGGTATTATAATTTCAGTCAAAAGTTTGCAACGCAGTGAAGGAGACATTTCCGACCCTATAAAGTATATATATTCTTGATCAGCATCACCAGGAGAGTCGATCTAGCCATGTCCGTCTGTCCGTCTGTCCGTCCGTCCGTTTCTACGCAAACTAGTCCCTCAGTTTTAAAGCTATCTGCTTAAAAATTTCCCAAAAGTTGTCTTTCTATTGCAGGTAGTATATAAGTCGGAACGAGACGGATCGGGCGACTATATCATATAGCTGCCATATGAACGATCGGAAAAGCCATAACTTTGGTGTTTTTAAAGTTAGGAAGTTGGGATTTTCTATGGGTTTTATATTTGGCCAATCAATCCGACCTACCAAATTTCATAAAGATCAGCCGGCTATATCCTATAGCTGCCATATAACTGATTGATCGGAAATGCCATAACTTTGGTGTTTGTAAAGTTAGAAAGTTGGGATTTTCTATGGGTTTTATATTTGTCCAATCAATCTGACCTACCAAATTTCATAAGGATCGGCCGACTATATCTTATAGCTGCCATATAACTGAACGATTGGAAAAGCCATTACTTTGGTGTTTATACCCGTTACTCGTAGAGTAAAAGGGTATATTGTATTCGTGCAAAAGTATGTAACAGGTAGAAGGAAGCGTTTCCGACCCTATAAAGTATATATATTCTTGTTCAGGATCACTAGCCGAGCCGATCTAGCCATGTCCGTCTGTCCGTCTGTCCGTCTTTCCGTCTGTCTGTCTGTCTGTCTGTCCGTATGAACGCTGAGATCTCGGAAACTATAAAAGCTAGAAGATTGGCATTTTGCATGCAGATTCTAGGAGTTCCTACGCAGCGCAAGTTTGTTTCAAAAAGGTGCCACGCCCCCTTAAACGCCCACAATCGCTTGTATACGATTTTAAAAATTTAAATATTTCGGAAAAGTAAAAATGCAGTTTTATTGTGTTTATCAATACCTATCGAAATGTAGAAGAACTTTTTCAAATCGGACCATTCGTTAAAAAGTTATGCGTGATCAAAGTTTCTATCTCAATCTCCCTCGCACTCCCTTTACCTGAGTAACGGGTATCTGATAGTCGGGGCACCCGACTATAGCGTTCTCTCTTGTTAAAGTTAGGAAGTAGGGATTTTTTATGAGTATTAAGAATGCATCATATGAATAATTTTGGAGAATATAATTTACAGAGTATTCTGCAAGGGTATATCAACTTCGGCTCCGCCTGAAGTTAGCTTTCCTTTCTTGTTTCACATCTTTTTTGCCATCTGGCCAAGCAATAAGGCCAGAGTAGCCCCAAATTTAGTTAGAGCTGCAGAGCGACGGTTACGTTTTTGGTAATTATTAAATTCTACTCTAATTTCGTTGAGAACGCCTCACTTACCCATGCTTCGTATAATTATACCCTTGCAGAGGGTATTATAATTTTGGTCAAAAGTGTGCAACGCAGTGAAGGAGACATCTCCGACCCTATAAAGTATATATATTCTTGATCAGGATCACCTCCTGAGTTGATATAAGCATGTCCGACTTTCCGTCTGTCCGTCTGTCTGTTTCTACGCAAACTAGTCTCTCAGTTTTAAAGATATCGAATTGAAACTTTGCACACACCCTTCGTTCCTTTGCACGCAGTATATAAGTCGGAACGGCCGGGATCGGCCGACTATATCCTCTAGCCGCCATATAACTGATTGATCGGAAATGCCATAACTTTGGTGTTAAGTTAGGAAGTTGGAATTTCCTATGGGTTTTATATTTGTCCAATCAATCCGACCTACCAAATTTCATATGGATCGGCCGACCACATCCTATAGCTGACATATAACTGATTGATCGGAAATACCATAACTTTGGTGTTTGTAAAGTTAGGAAGTTGGGATTTTCTATGGGTTTTATATTTTATTTTTTTATACCCTTGCAGAGGGTATTATAATTTTGGTCAAAAGTGTGCAACGCAGTGAAGGAGACATCTCCGACCCTATAAAGTATATATATTCTTGATCAGGATCACCTCCTGAGTTGATATAAGCATGTCCGTCTGTCCGTCTGTCTGTCCGTCTGTCTGTTTCTACGCGAACTAGTCTCTCAGTTTTAAAGATATCGAATTTAAACTTTGCACACACCCTTCTTTCCTTTGCACGCAGTATATAAGTCGGAACGGCCGGGATCGGTCGACTATATCCTATAGCTGCCATATAACTGATTGATCGGAAATGCCATTACTTTGGTGTTTGTTAAGTTAGGAAGTTGGGATCGGCCGACTATATCCTATAGTCTTCATATAACTGATTGATCGGAAATGCCATAACTTTGGTGTTTGTAAAGTTATGAAGTTGGGATTTTATATGGGTTTTATATTTGGCCAATCAATCTGACCTACTAAATTTCATATAGCCGCCATATAACTGATTGATCGGAAATGCCATAACTTTGGTGTTTGTAAAGTTAGGAAGTTGGGATTTTATATGTGTTTTATATTTGGCCAATCAATCTGACCTCCAAAATTTCATAAGGATCAGCCGACAATATCCTATATAACTGTCATGTAACTGAACGATTGGAAATGCCATAACTTTGGTGATTTTGAAGTTAGGAAGCTGCCATATAACTGATTGATCGGAAATGCCATTACTTTGGTGTTTGTTAAGTTAGGAAGTTGGGATCGGCCGACTATATCCTATAGTCATCATATAACTGATTGATCGGAAATGCCATAACTTTGGTGTTTGTAAAGTTATGAAGTTGGGATTTTATATGGGTTTTATATTTGGCCAATCAATCTGACCTACTAAATTTCATATAGCCGCCATATAACTGATTGATCGGAAATGCCATAACTTTGGTGTTTGTAAAGTTAGGAAGTTGGGATTTTCTATGTGTTTTATATTTGGCCAATCAATCTGACCTCCAAAATTTCATAAGGATCAGCCGGCTATATCCTATAGCTGCCATATAACTGATTGATCGGAAATGCCATAACTTTGGTGTTTGTAAAGTTAGAAAGTTGGGATTTTCTATGGGTTTTATATTTGTCCAATCAATCTGACCTACCAAATTTCATAAGGATCGGCCGACTATATCTTATAGCTGCCATATAACTGAACGATTGGAAAAGCCATAACTTTGGTGATTTTGAAGTTAGGAAGTTGGGATTTTCTATGTGTTTTATATTTGGCCAATCAATCTGACCTCCAAAATTTCATAAGGATGTCATGTAACTGAACGATTGGAAATGCCTTAACCCTCTACTGCATGAGCATAGAAATAATAAAGGAAACAATTTTTTGAATGTAATTATGTGTTTATTTAGGCCAAAATAATATATATTTGTACTTTTTTTTTTTTTTTTTGGGGGGCATAGTTTGGGGTGGGGGAAATGGCGCCATATATGGCTTTGTATGCATTCAGCTGATTCCATAGTTTGCCATATATGGCTCTGTATGCATGTGAAAGTTGGTGAAACAGTTTCTTTTGTCGTTGTAGCATAGAAATACATTGCATTTCTCACAAAAGGTATATGAGCGGAAAGAACAATCGTTTTTGCAGAGTTGCCTTTGCTTTTTCCAGGTGGGAAAATGCCCAATATGGTCCTCCCGAACAGAATTCAATGGAATTTCCTGGTGCTTTCGTCTTTTGCTGGTAGTAGGAGTACCTTCCCTACTTGTACACGGGGATGAAGTTGGAGTTATCGCATTAGAAACGGATCATCGATTTCGTTCGCGTATTGCAAACTACCGTAAAATAATTGTGCATTCATTTCTAAAAGAAAACAAGTGCAATTGTTAAGCTAATATGCTAATAATGCATATGTACATAGAATATAAACATGCACGTGTTTTTGCATATAGAGCCATTTATGGCGTCCACAGTTTTTTGGATAGAATAGTATATGTGATGCTCACCTATAGTCAAATTCTATTTTTTATGAACGAAAACTTTATATTCTCTTAGAAAAAAAATACTTTTCAGTGATAAAACTGATTTTTAGTGTAGTAATTTTAATTTTAATTTCACCACAATTGACTTTCGTTCGTCTGCTTGAGACGCGAGCACAAAACTGATTGAAACTTGAGATAAGGCAACACAAAGAAGTTCTGAGTATAGACATCTAACAGAAAATAGTTGAACGAGAATAAGTGATAACAAACGGTTTAGTATATGTACCGTTTTATTGCAAAAAAAACAAGAGAGAACGCTATAGTCGGGTGCCCAGACTATCAGATACCCGTTACTCAGGTAAAGGGAGTGCGAGGGAGATTGAGATAGAAACTTTGATCACGCATAACTTTTTAACGAATGGTCCGATTTGAAAAAGTTCTTCTACATTTCGATAGGTATTGATAAACACAATAAAACTGCATTTTTACTTTTCCGAAATATTTAAATTTTTAAAATCGTATATAAGCGATTGTGGGCGTTAAAGGGGGCGTGGCACCTTTTTGAAAAAAAATTGCGCTGCGTAGGAACTCCTAGAATCTGCATGCAAAATGCCAATCTTCTAGCTTTTATAGTTTCCGAGATCTCAGCGTTCATACGGACAGACAGACAGACAGACAGACGGAAAGACGGACAGACGGACAGACGGACATGGCTAGATCGACTCGGCTAGTGATCCTGAACAAGAATATATATACTTTATAGGGTCGGAAACGCTTCCTTCTACCTGTTACATACTTTTGCACGAATACAATATACCCTTTTACTCTACGAGTAACGGGTATAATTATTGAAAGTGAGAAGCCATATATGGCTTTGTATGCGGTAGAGGGTTAACTTTGGTGTTTTTGAAGTTGGGATTTTTTATGAGTATTAAAATGCATCATATGAATAATTTTGGAGAATATAATTTACAGAATATTCTGCAAGGGTATATCAACTTCGGCTCCGCCCGAAGTTAGCTTTCCTTTCTTGTTAATTAATCTGACCTACCAAATTTCAAAAGGATCGGCCGACTATATCCTATAGCTGTCATATAACTGAACGATTGGAAATGCCATAACTTTGGTGTTTTTAAAGTTAGGAAGTTTGTATTTTTTATGAGTGTTAAGAATGCATCATATGAATAATTTTGGAGAATATAATTTACAGAATATTCTGCAAGGGTATTTCAACTTCGGCTCCGCCCGAAGTTAGCTTTCCTTTCTTGTTTTATTTGTGCTTCTTTTGTATTATATTCGTGTATTGAGAACGTGATTGCCAGGTCACTTACAACGTGCGTGATGCAGGTACAATTATTTCATGGGACAGGCGGGAATTGAACTTTTGCGCGTGTTAATTTTTTTTTTTTTGTTTCGTGAGTTTTTTGCAATTTATTTTTATAAATTTTTTTCTTTTTTTTTTCTTTGTTAATGCTTGTATTTTTTTCCAATTTCTTTCGATTTTTTTTTCATATCCGGCGTTAGGCACGGTGGGCCGTATCATTTCGTTTTGGTTTATCACCTACTAAGGTACGGTTGCCACACAATCCACTAGGCGGCCTTTCTGTGCTGGTAACCCTGAGCGTATCTAGTGAATTACCAACACCACTTTCACGTTATCTTTTATTATATTATAAATAGGGGCCACTTGTAAACAAGTTACCGCAGCGGTTATCAAAAAATATTTTTTTATATTTGCAACACCTTAATTCACTTCTTTTGTTTCACGAAAACCTGTTGCGCTCGTGAATAGGCCGAGGAGGTAAGATCACAGCAGCTGGTCGGTCAGAACATATTTTATAATTATATTTTTATCAATCATTTTTTATCTCGTTTATTATCTTTATTTGGAATCGACTGCGACTTTTCTTACACACGCGACGCACACAATTTTCACTTCCCTCCTTAAATTATCCTAGGGATCCTCGTCGCTTAATGGAGAGGTCCCTGCTCGGGCGCCAGTTAAGTAATTTCCAAGGACACATGTCCTTGTCAGTTGTCCTTCCAAGTTGGTAATTTATTTCTTTCCAAGTAATTCAGAAGTCTAGAGTGTTCATCGTTTACGTTATAAGATTTTTATTCAAATTTATTTAACAATATTTAGTATATGCCGGTTCGCCAGTCCAGTTAGCTCTGCCCTCTCATGACCAGCTCCATTACCGCCAGAAGTATTTCAGACATTTCAGTTCTCATCGTGCTCCATTGACTACGTTTTTCACCTTCTAATCGGATACCGTAGGGTATTTGTAATCGTTTTACCCTCTAAGTTAAGTCTAGAATCTCGTATTGCATTTCTCTCTCTTCCGTGCTGTCCTTGTTCTGACCTTTGCAGTTTTTCTGTGCTACGGCCAAAGTTACTTGCAAACCTATAGATCTCGTGGTTAGCCTCTACTTTTTCGGCTAATGCTAGAGTGGATCGAAGATCGGAAGGTCTTCCGAAAAAAAAGAACGTCGCTGAGCGATTTTCTGGTTTCCGAAACAAATAATCGTAACGCATCTGCTCTGTATTTTTCGACTACCCAAAGGGTAGTCTGCAAAACTTATATTTCCCATTTCCTACTGAGGAAGCCGTTTCTCCCCGTCGTTTTCAGTGAGTCGTATCTGCTGAAAACCAAACTTTAAATCAAATGTGTCCGTGGCCGGACACTCAGTGAACCACTCAGGGAATGTGCGCGCTATCATATTTGAAAAAACTACTACGCCTAGATACCGCTCACCTGCAAGACATTTACTAGTGGCCATTTGCATGAAATATTACTTGTTAGAAATAATGTTATGATTAAATTTGGCGGAGAAATTTACGCAATCAAAAACTTCTTCTTCTTCTATCTGCACGCGATGGGGATGTCGCGTTGCTTCCTATTTACCTACGTGGACTAAGGGATCATCATTATCAACGACAAGTCAGCAAAGGTTCGGGTTTACAACGGGACAATTTTTACAAAAGACGTTAGCTCCAAGAGGTTTGTCGTCGTAGATCTTGCCTTATAAATCCATGTTGACATGGAGATCTACAAAGATGTTGCAAGTGGGGTGTAATAACGTTTTCGAAAAGTTTTGGGATGGAGGATAATTTGGATATGCTTCTGTAATTACTTGTATTCGATTTATTTCCTTTATTATGAAGGGGAATAACAAATGACTCCTTCCAAATAAGTGGGAAATGAGAAGTTTTCAAAGACAAGGTAAACAATTTGTGCAGAGGTCTACACAGAGTTTCAGCACAGTATTTAAGCAAGCAGCCTGCAAGCGGTGAATAGACTGGAACTTTATGGAGATCCAAGAGAAGGGAGCTTTTGCTTAACCTCGGACAAAAAATTACGTTTGACTTGGATATGGCCTTTGAATAAGACGGATTTGGACGGGATGAAACAGAATATGTTGTCTGAAAAAACTGGGCAAATAGATCGGCAATTGCCTGATCAGTATTTGCCGTAGAATTTTTAAATGATAGCAATCCAGGGTAACAGGCTGATTTACGCTTAGTGTAAACAAAATTATAAAACTGTTTTGGAACTTGTCAAAACTGGACCCTACAACGAGTCAGATAACTTTTATAACACCGGGCGTTAAGCACGGTCAAATTTGACCGAGCTCTTAGGTATCGAGAGAAGGCACATTGTGAACCGTACATTTTAAATTTATTGAAATGTCTGAACTTAACAATTTTTAAGTGTGACAACTCCTTATTAAACCATAGAGACTTATTTGAAATTGACGGATAGTATAACGGAACACACAAATAAATTAGAAGGGTGAATGCCAAATTAGGGTCGGCAAATTGGCATAAGTCTTAAAGGGGGGATAGTTAACTGTAGTCAGCCAAATCAAGTTCGATGACCAGATTTTATGCGAAACATAATATCGGACGAATTGCTAACACTGCAAAAGGGCCGTATGCTCGTGCACAGACAGAAAACACAGCATATATGTATGCGTGCCCACTGTGAGCCTTTTGTTAGCATTGAGTTCAAGAATTGTATGCAGTTTGATTTTATATTTCGTCAAATGAAGAAAAACAAGAGAGAACGCTATAGTCGGGTGCCCCGACTATCAGATACCCGTTACTCAGGTAAAGGGAGTGCGAGGGAGATGGAGATAGAAACTTTGATCACGTATAACTTTTTAACGAATGGTCCGATTTGAAAAATTTCTTCTACATTTCGATAGGTATTGATAAACACAATAAAACTGCATTTTTACTTTTCCGAAATATTTAAATTTTTAAAATCGTATACAAGCGATTGTGGGCGTTAAAGGGGGCGTGGCACCTTTTTGAAACAAACTTGCGCTGCGTAGGAACTCCTAGAATCTGCATGCAAAATGCCAATCTTGTAGCTTTTATAGTTTCCGAGATCTCAGCGTTCATACGGACGGACAGACGGACAGACGGACAGACAGACAGACGGACAGACGGACATGGCTAGATCGACTCGGCTAGTGATCCTGAACAAGAATATATATACTTTATAGGGTCGGAAACGCTTCCTTCTACCTGTTACATACTTTTGCACGAATACAATATACCCTTTTACTCTACGAGTAACGGGTATAACTAGGTCTCTAATTTTAGATCCGTCTTGAACCAATAACACTTATCTACTCTCCCTACGTAGGCTCTAGGATAGTAGTTAAAAGGGGCAAAGGGGATTAAGAAGAACAACACTGCCAGCCCGCAGCTTTACCCCCTTCGTCGGCTAATCGTTGGCACCCTTTCCTCGGGCTACAACTAAAGCAGCAGCGCGGCTGCCAGTAGCCGCTCCCCGACTCCATGTTTGGCTCAGAAACTCCAATTCACAATCTCTGATCTGAACTCCTATTTCATTCAGGAGAACATCTTTAATCTAATTTATTCACATTTGTTATGGAATTTCCCTTGGGGACGGCACCGACTGGCCAGATGCTCAGCACTATTATTTGATAGAAATTGACGTATCACATACTATGTGAAACTTGGCATGAAAGGTAAATAAACATAAAAAATGGTAAACATTGGATTAACTCGCACTCATCCAACCTATGGTGCCCCAGTGGATTCAGAGTAAATCGGCAAATTCAGCTACGCCTACGTTGACAACGTCATCATCTTTTCTGAAGATGAAAACTTTAGCTAATAATACGAAAAAAGCCATATTTTTGTGATTTTTTTCCTGACGACACAGTTAAAATGTATTTACTCAACGAATGGTACGTTAAAGTCCGAAGAATGTCTTATCAAATTTTTACAAAGAAATATTCAAAAATATGGCAATGGAAGCATTGTCCGGACGTGTCTAGAAAAAAGTTGAATTGCGGTGCCTCTCATAAGTCGGTGCTGGATTATCTGAAATCCAACTTCATTCGTTAGATAATAGTTTGCCCCAGGTAACGCTGTCGAGTTTTTTTTTAAATTCCAATTTTTTAATTTTTTTGAGGACTTTGAAGTGAAAAACCCAATTTTTTTGTGAAAGAAAGGCAGCTAACCGAATCCCGAGATCCAAAGACCCACTGCACCTAGTCCAGCAAGAGCACGCAGATAACGGAGCCAGGACATCGCGCCGTGAGCAGGACATCGAGGACACAAGAAACGACGAGCAGTCATCGCAGGCCCAGCAACAAGCAAACCACGACCAAACGTATTCAGTCTACGGCTAAGAGGCGATTGCGGAAGCGTTCGTCTTGAACCTAGCGTCCGGCCACAGGGCCTGCATTGTCGGTATTCCGGCGTATGCCTGAACCGTCAGGTAGAAACTGTGTAGGCGTCTGGTGTGACCGGCCGGGACAGATCCAGGGACAGGAGGCTGTGGCTGCGAAAGGCGTATGCTTTGAGAGCCCAGTGCCTGGACCCTGCCTAGACCCTCACAGCCCCGAGGCCAAAGACAACGGAGGCGTTCCGGACCAGCGAGAAACGAGGCAGCGGAGAGCGACGGTAGAGCAACCACGACTCACCGGAGAAGTCGTTGAGATACCAGCTTGTCACCATTAGTCCCGGGCCGAGGGCCAAGTCGGCGAATAAAGATAGTAAATACCTCCTAACATTCTGTGCGTTCTCACTAGACAATCGGGCGCTCACGTTTATATAAATTTGGTGGGACGAACAACACACATCTTCTGAGCTAGCCGCACGATACTCGTAGCTAGCAGACCGTAAAAATCAGTTCGTTACATCTGGCGCCCAAAACGTGATTGTCCAGTCGGTGAGAATCAGCATCTAAACAGTCGAAATATACTCTTTATTTTAAATACTAACATTCTAACATTCAAATATATCTACGTATATAAAGATACATAATTTATTTCATACATGACTTCACCTTGGAATAATTGTCATTAGGGTATTCAGCGTACGACATGTGAACGAATTTTAGGAGCCTCAGAAATTTTGCGATTGACAGGATGAATTTAAATATTTATTGTATTTTAAATATATGGATTTTAAAATATGTGGTATTTTTATATTATACGTATTATAATAACATTTTATAAAATTATTATCATAATATAAATTAAATTTATATAAGTATTTGTATATTAACTTGTTTAATTATATGGAAAAAAGAGAAACCCAAAGGGGAAACAAAAAAGGTTTACGCGCTTTTCTTTCCAAAAAAGCTTCAAATCAAATTTAACAAGAGAGAACGCTATAGTCGGGTGCCCAGACTATCAGATACCCGTTACTCAGGTAAAGGGAGTGCGAGGGAGATGGAGATAGAAACTTTGATCACGCATAACTTTTTAACGAATGGTCCGATTTGAAAAATTTCTTCTACATTTCGATAGGTATTGATAAACACAATAAAACTGCATTTTTACTTTTCCGAAATATTTAAATTTTTAAAATCGTATATAAGCGATTGTGGGCGTTAAAGGGGGCGTGGCACCCTTTTGAAATAAACTTGCGCTGCGTAGGAACTCCTAGAATCTGCATGCAAAATGCCAATCTTCTAGCTTTTATAGTTTCCGAGATCTCAGCGTTCATACGGACGGACAGACGGACAGACGGACAGACGGACATGGCTAGATCGACTCGGCTAGTGATCCTGAACAAGATATATATACTTTATAGGGTCGGAAACGCTTCCTTCTACCTGTTACATACTTTTGCACGAATACAATATACCCTTTTACTCTACGAGTAACGGGTATAAAAGGCACAAAATCATTAAGCCATATTTTATTTTCATTCGAAATACTAAAAATGGATAACTCATATAGAATGTACTTGTATTATATTTAAATATACTCCTAAGGTAGCTAAATTTTGAAAATATTGGATTTATTGTAAAAATATTTGTATATGTATTTTTTTTTTTTGTAATATATGCTTTTATTTATTGAATCTTCTCTATATGAGACTAACAATAAGTATTTCAAGACTTAAGAATATGACTTAACTTACAGTCATGTAGACTGAATTTAGACTAACGGGCCCTAATATTTATTGCTGGGCTGGTAGATCGTTACGATGCAGACGAGTTCTGTTTGAAACCCGTCTTAGGTTCCTTGCGAGATTATTTGGGTGCAGTGTAAGCTTGTTATGGTAGGCCGCTTTCTGCTTTGCTATTTCATCTTTGACCGGTGGTATGCCCAGATCCCTGTGGATGTTTTCGTTCCGAACATACCATGGTGCCCCAGTGATTGTTCGCAGGATTTTTGATTGAGAGCGCTGTATGATGTCAATGTTGCTGTTGCTCGCGTTCCCCCAGAGCTGGGAGCCGTAGGTCCAAATGGGCTTAAGTGTGGAGTTGTAGAGAAGAACTTTAAAGTCCAGACACACGGGGTGATCGAGAATTTATAATCCAGCGTAGGCTGCTAGCTTTAAGTCTGAGATGTACTTTTTGCATTCAATGTGCTTCCGCCAGGTTAGGCGTCTGTCGAGGTGGACGCCGAGATATGTTACATCGCTGGCTTGGGGAATCTGCGTACTATTTAGAGTTAGCGGGGGCACGATTGTCTGTTAAGGGTAAACGTTATATGTTTACACTTTTGTTCATTAATTTTGATTCGCCAGTCTGATAGCCACTTCTCAACTACCACCAAATGATCAGCCAGTTGAGCTGTTGCTCTAGTTGGGCATCTCGAGCGGCTCAGGATTGCGGTGTCGTCAGCAAATGTGGACGTAGTCAGCCTCTCGTTCGTAGGGATGTCTGCTGTGTATAGGACAAACAGGGTAGGGCCCAGTGCGCTACATTGTGGGACTCCGGCTTCAATGTTATACTCGCTGGATGTCGTTGTATTGCATCTAACCTCAAAGACTCTGTGGTAGAGGTACGACTTAAGTAACTTATGAGTGTTTTCTGGCAGTAATGTTATGATTTTATGCATAAGGCCTTCAAGCCACACTCGGTCGAATGCCTGAGAGACGTCGAGGAATATCGCACTACAATATTCCCGATGTTCGAAGGCTGTACGAATTTCTGAAGTTATCCGGTTGACTTGCTCGATGGTTCCGTGGCTTTCACGAACCCTGAATTGATGTGCCGGGATTAAGTTTTGTTCTCTTAAATATGGTGTAATGCGCGTGAGCAGGCATTTTTCCAGTAATTTGGACAGGCACGATAGTAAGCTTATTGGCCTGTACGATGAGGGAATTGTGTGGTCTTTCCCAGGCTTCGGTATCATTATAACCACGGACTTTTTCCATTTTTTGGGGTAGTATCCAAGTTTTG
The DNA here is from genome assembly GCA_018153305.1 of Drosophila kurseongensis. Taxonomy (NCBI): domain Eukaryota; kingdom Metazoa; phylum Arthropoda; class Insecta; order Diptera; family Drosophilidae; genus Drosophila; species Drosophila kurseongensis. The sequence goes on from JAECXX010000120.1 coordinate 4,533,638, forward strand.
TGATCCCGTTAAATAGCTTGCATATAACATCCACTGCGCAGTTTGGAAGTTCAATTATCATTTTTGGGGTTATTAGGTCGCCCCCTGGAGCCTTTTTCGGTTTTATTTGCTTCCTAATGACGTTAGCAATTTCAGGTGCTTGAAACAAAATCGGGTTGATTGCAATTTCAGAGCTAAGCGCCGGTAGTTGAAAAGAGTTTGTGGCGGCGTTCGGCTGAAATACATTTCGTAGGTGTAAAGCAAATGTTTCGGCTCTGTCTTCGTCACTTCGGGCCCAAGTACCCGAGGAGTTTCTAATCGGAGTGACTGATTCTATCGGAGAGCTTAAATTTGGGTGAGCTCTCCACAAAGGATGCTTTGTACTGGTCGGCGACAGTTTCTCGATGTACCGGCGCTGCGCAAGCTCCTCTTCTTGCTTGAGTGTTTTGGTGAGTCTGCGGGTGGCATCATTATAGAGTTGCTTCGAATGGGGCGATCTGCAGGATTGCCAAGCGCGCCGTAGACGTCGTTTTTCCCGAACCAGTTGTTCGATTTGCAGATTAGTTTTGTATTGGTTGCTGCGCACGATTGTCTCTTCTGGTCTTGAGATTTTGGCTGCTGCCACGAGTACTGACTCCAGGGCATCAGCACAGAAGTCGATGTCGTTCTCTATGTTTAACTGTGGTGTTAGTTCAATGTGGGAACTTACGTACTTTTTGTACTTTAGCCAGTTAGTTCTAGTCGAGGTCAGCCTGAAGGGGTGCTCGATAACTTTCGGGCTTTGAAGGAGAGTTATTAAAACTGGCGAGTGGTCAGATGATAAGTCCGATAGCGATTTGGCGCTTACTAGATTTCTTGGGATGTTCTTGGTCACAGCGAAGTCAATTAAGTCCGGGAGTTTTCTGGGGTCAGCTGGCCAATATGTGGGGCTGCCAGGGGAGACATAGTCGAGATTGTTGCTCAAATTTATGATTGTTTTATACAGTTGTCTTCCTTTGGGCGTCACGAGTCTTGATCCCCAGAGCGTGTGCTTGGCGTTGTATTATGTATTGTATTATGTATGTATTTTTATATTAACTATTTTATTTATTAAATATACTAAATAATTAAAATAGTTAAAATATTAAAAATTCTATTAAATTGATTAAATAATTTAAATAGTGTGTAATTTAATTTAAATGTGTTTTCCCCCAATAAGCCTACTCTTTGCCTAATTAATGGGAAAATTATTAATTAAAATTGAAAGTTTCCCCGCTAAATTCTTCTTTTCCGCACTTGCTACTCTCTTTCCTCTCTCTCTATCTACTGCGATCTCCCGCTCTTATGTTTCCTAACGCCGCGTGGCAAAACACTGTAAAAAAACAATTTGAATGGTATATTTTTACTACACTATCACAAACCTGGCCAAATAGATTTTCGCCAAAAAAACGCCTTTTGCGTATTCTGGCAGCAATAACTGTAAAGAGCACTTAAATTCAATAATAGATCGACTTTTTGCTTAGTTTCTTTGTCTTCTAAACAAAGCTAGAGCTTTGGTGAAACCATCAAATAAATCGTTAAAGCTTAAGGAAAAACTGCCATTTTTCGACGTTTGAAAAGATTTTTGGGAAAATTTTAATTTTTGAACGTGTGTTAAAAATAGTAAAAAGCCTTAAATCTAAGCGGTCAAATTTTTTTAAAACATTTATAATCTCTTAAACTTTTTTTTTTAGCGAAAACACGGATTCGATTGGTTAAACGGTTTAGCGTCCAGAATATTTGAAAAGAAAATTGACCTTTCTTCCAATTGGAAGCGGTTGGGGCCACTTGGGGAGCCCCAATAAATCTTAGCAAATCAGCATATTGATATTGTTGTGACGCTGCGCACACAAAAAGCATGATATTAATGAATAACAAGAGAGAACGCTATAGTCGAGTGCCTCGACTATTAGATACCCGTTACTCAGCTAAACAACTTAATATAAATATGCCTTCTTGTATGTTTTTCGCCGCTCGAATTAGCTCCCGATTTTTATGTTAAAATCGGTACCCAGGGAACACCACGTGGAGGCCGTTGATTTGCAACGGTGTCTTTCAAACCAAAATAAAATTTGGGGACCTACGAGTCGACTTGAGTTGCCAAACTTTATTCAAGTTTGGAATCTCCATGTTCCCCAAAATTTTGTTTATCCGTAACATACGGAAGGCATACTTATGTACTTATACTACTAATACTTATTTGACCTTACTAAATCATTTTATTTTTTGGTTTTTGAGTTTTTTTTTTATAAAAAAAAATTTAGTTTAATTTAAGTATATATGTACATACTATAAACAAATTTTGCATGCAACTATTTAATTTTTTTGGGGTTTTTTGTTTTATTTAATTTACTATAAAATTTAATTTAGTTACTATAAAAAAATGTAGCATGCAACTATTTAATTTTTTTTTTTTTTTGATTTTTTGCTTAATTTAAATATATATACATACTATAAAAAAAATTGTGCATGCAACTATTTAATTTTTTTGGGTTTTTTTTTTAATTTAAATATATACATACTATAAATATAATATATACAATTTTCCCTACCTATTCAGCCTCCCTAACGCTAACTAATATACCACTGTGGTAGCTATATGTAGTCTCAAATGTGCGCGCAGTGGCCCTATTATCGAAAATATTTGAAAACGCCCAATCAATATGCGTATTGCAATTGGTTGTCGACGAGTCCAAATCTAGCAACGAACTAAACCCTTTTACATCTGATAGAAAATCGAAAACTCTCCTACAGCAGCCAGAGATGGAGTGAAGGCATAAATTGAAATCTCCTAACACTAAACTATTACTATTTAAAAATGTGTGCCGCTGAAATAACTCCTTAAACTCTGTTTCAAACTTTAACAACGGATAGGTCGGACTTTTATAAATAACTACAATCCCTAAAGACCGGTACCTAAAGATGGCAAACTCGAACACTGGAGAGGCTAAATTTGAGGAATTAGCCAAAAAGCGACCACTTGAACAAAGACTGACATTCTCAAAGAGTTCGTTTCGAACGAATCCGAGAATGCTCCGTTAGCTACTGACTGGCAATCTAGTCGCACTGCTGTGGTGAAGCCAGGAATGTCGTATGCTTCATTTGAGTATGTGGAAGCCTCAACGAAGCACAGAATGGAAGACATAAGCATTAGCTGATCGGAACACACATCGCTAATGTGGCAGTGCAAGCTTTCCGTATTATGGAAAAAGACATGAAGGTTCGGACTATTGAGTAAACAATCGAAATGGGTACTCAGTAACTTAGCGGAACGCAGTTCTCGGAGCTCTTCCTCGGAAGGCGATCCCTGGGCGGATCTTGGGGGGACGAAAGGTCCAATAATATAGAGACCTGCTGCACTTGTGGCTCTGCTACAGGCTACGTACAGCGCAGCTCTCTGCATGCTAGGACTAGTGTGAACCACCACTTTGCTGTACGTAGCGCCTTGACTTTTGTGAATAGTTATTGCTTCTGCAGGTACCACTGGAAACTGCTTTCGGTCAATGGTTGTGGCCTGGTTAGAATTAATCTGAAAGCTTTTTATGATCTTAACTACTGGGGTCCATGAAGCCTCTTGGCGATGACTGCACTTTGATCGTGCAGCTACTCCTATACTGTCATCTAAAAATTGTATCCAAAGAATGTTTGGAGAGTTGGACGTGTTGAAACCTATCTCCCTAAGGACACCAGTGGCTCCGTTTACGAGATCATCTGATGTGTCTACATTGACTGTCATCATGTATTTAGCAGTGGTTTTTAAAATGAGCGAGGTACACAAACCTTGTGTCTCAGATGTTTTTAATGCCCTAGCTTGTTCCAGACATCTGTTCCCCTGCTCTGAGCTAATATGTGCAGATTTTACAGAGTCAATGGCTTCCGAAATAAACTGATCAGTGGGAATCGAGTTGAGCTTCTCCCTATTGTATCGGTCTGTGTCCTGATTGCTTGAAAAAAGGTGAATGGCGTCATTTGGAATCTGACTTTCTACGGAAGTGCGGCCTCTAAGTAGGACAATATCTTCAGACGACATTTGGCCGGACGCCATGTTGTTGAGTGCTATTGCAAACGGCTGGTCATCTCGCTGTCGCATTATCTCTGTGAGCTCGAAAAACCTAAAAGGACTCCAGAGGTGGGATCCAAATATAGCGCTGTATGGATCATGCGACGGCGGTATGGATCCAACGATCACAAATTGGCCGCAATTGCCTAAGATCGCCGAACACGATGACCGAAATGCCTCCGAAGGGAGTATCAACGTTGGAGAAAATTTGCTTAAGGCGAGAGTCCAGATGGGAAAACATGGTTGCGCCGACCATAGAAATTTCGTCTATTATAAGAACTTTAAGATCAATAAATCTTGAACGCAGGGTATTTAACAGATCAGGGCTTAAACTCCTAAATGCAGACCCAGCCTGATTTACAGGGAGAGAGAACATGGAATGGAGAGTGGAGCCTCCGATTCCAAAAGCAGCTTTGCCTGTGGGAGCACACAACAGTATTTTAACAGAAGTTGGGTCGCATCCTACTCTACCATTATACTCCTTGGAAAGGGACTGGAATAAGGTGGATATAAGTCTACTCTTGCCGACACCTGCTCCGCCTCCTACGAACTCATGGAAACTAGCATTGTGCAAGACATGCGTAAGGAAAGTTTTTTGCTTTAAATTAAGAGACCTAACTAAGGTGGCTAAATTTTCAGGGGAAATAATTGGCGGGAGCTTTATTATGCGGATATTGCTATCCGGATCTACTTCCTGAACACGGTCGTCTAAGTTTAAAACATTGATTTGAGAAGATATTTCTGGAAAAGCTAAGGCCCTAAACTCCTCATTAACTGCGGCCTCCACATCTACATTTTCCTCGCTACTTTCCTCAGCCTCCATGGCCCTTCTGAGCGCGTCTTCTAAGCTGTCTATGGCATTATACCTATCAAAGTTGGCTTTAATAGCCTCTTCGTGCTCATGATAAAACTCCTCACAATTTCTCTGAAACAATTCTACCTGTTCATCTCTCCATGGAGAATATAGCATAGTAGTTGGGCCTATCAGAATTAATATTAAAGGGGCTATACCTAATGATACTCGGCTGGTTTCTTTTCCTAATAAATCCACTACCATCGCGAAGTGCGAAAAAAAACTGTTCCTAAGACCTCATTTTCTTCTTCAGCCTCATTGTTACTATTTTCCCCTTGGCGAGCTCTATCACGGGTTTTAGAATACTCGTAATTTGCAGCAAAATCGGCTAAACACAGGCCGTCATGGGAATCTGGTCTTTGTTCGTATCTGTCCAGCAAACCTTTCTGAAAGATGTCAGTGGAATCCTGAGGCATATTTTGCAGGACGCTTGTAGGTCTAAGCATACGAACTCGTTGTTTTGGGGGGAAGGTGTTTATGAACACGCATTTATTGCTTGTTTCTGACAACGCCAATCCCATACAACAATATACGGCCTCCTGAGCAGAGATCTCAGTTCCCGAAATAAACTTGTGACCGAGATACTGTAGCTTTTGACGAATGCTTGAGTTGCCTCTTCGAATGTCATTAGCTGCTTCGCGCATTAACTTCGAAATACCCCTTTGGGACTTGTTAATGTAATTAATTATGTAGCTACAGCACGCAAAAGGGTCCAAAATTAACTGAATATCCATATTTGCCCTTTGCATTGAAAGAATGTGTTTATTATAGGCGTTAACTTGAATTTCTGCAAATGTTCTCTTCAGAAAAATCTGTGTTTTTTTCAAACTAGACCTAATAGCATATATATAGTCCTCGTAACTGAGGCTCACCTCATCGTGAGAAAGAAAATTTTCGAATATGCTAAGATGGCTAATCAAATCCTCGGATTGATCGCGAAGTAAAAGACTGCGAATTTTCTGATAGTTTTCGTGATGAAGAGACAAATTGGGAGTTTCTTCGGGAAGTGGCTTCAATATTTCCGTGCGGGGCATTGGGGGGTATGGAATACCGAATCGACAAACGGATTCGCGCACATTTTTAAGGCACGAATGCCCGTGCTTATGCTTTTGGTATTCAATGTACTGAGCCAAATCTGTGTTTGTAACATCCACAGTTACAAACTGATCAATGAAGGCTACTACACTAGCAATAGATTCTTCACTGTTGAAATCCACTTCCGGGGCGTCTTTCAGCCAAAACATGACGTGAATGTGAGGGGAACCTCTCTGTTGAAACTCAACTCGCCAATAATAGGTAGTAACAAAGTTACTTCCAAAGACTCCCCCCGGCTTCTTCATGAGCTTTAGAACTTCCCTATACCTATAATCGAAATACCTAGCACACGTCACTGGGTCAGTTCTAATCAGCCGCGCCTTTTCTCTAAACTGTAAGTTCAAAGCTTCCTCCTCACTAATGTCAATCTTATCTACATTGCGCTTGAGCAGTACTAGCAGCTCTGGCCACCTAGTTTCTGCGGCCGACAGAGTTATGAAGAAAGTTGGCAAACCAAATTGGCGAATCATAGCCATGACTTTCTTCTTCTCATCTTCCCAGTGAGCAGGAGACGTGCGAATGTCCTTAAGAATTCGATATCCGTCATCATGGGAAATTAAGTTTCCCATGAAAGCTTCATCGAGTACGTTGGCGGCAGTTATCGCGCTAGAAGCGCTCCGCTTACGTAGGCAAGTTGAAATATTGTTTCGAATTTTCAACAATTCCAACTTCTTATAATTGAAGAACAACTTGTCAGTTCTACAACCTCTTCTATCTACGTTCCTAAGCTCTGATCTAACTATGGTTGTATAACTTTCCGAAGATGGTCTCTTGACGCCAGCATAAATGCTTGGGAACGCCAATTCTTCGGAGTCGACATCGAGAATCACGTCGAGAGGCTTTTGGCCCTCACCTGGAGCCATTGTAATTCTCGGAATTCCTACATTGTGTGCCTGGTTATTCTCAAGCAGAGTTTCCTGTCCTCCAGGATTTAGCTCTTCGGCTTCTTCATTCTCTTCGGAATTTCCCGCCTCCAAGTTTACATCCTCCTGCTGGATGGCTAGTTGTCCCCCTACAAAGGCTAAGTCCGCTTGAGAAGCTACGAATGGAACAGTTTCGGATGTGAAATCAGAGATCCACTGCTCGTTCACTGACACATTGTGCTTTCTGTAAAGCTCTGTACTAACTAAGTACCTGATGGCGTCAGCAATTTTGGCAGGCCTAATGGTCTCTGCCATGAAATCATGTCCGTACTCCATTCTTCGCTTGAGGTGGAGCTGTACAACCTCTGCCTCGTGGAAAGCTCGTGGAAGGGACGTCACGATGTTGCTAACCGGAATGGGGACATTTACAACAGCTCCTTTTATTGCACTCTGACGCTCATGACCTATCGACTTAATTATCATAAATGGAAGGCGAGGTGAAATCAGTCGCTCCTCCAAGGGAGTAAGCCCCCTTAAGGAATGAGGAATTTCTGGGAAGTCTAAGCCGTTGGAAATGGCACCTTTGGGCTTTCTTCCGGCTTTTATATTGCCGTGGCATGTGCCACAGAACTTAAAGGATTCCCCAGTGAAAGCAAGCTGGCTTGCATTCTGGTAAATCTCTTCCTTAAACTCGCAATTTTCTTCCAAATAGGCTCTAGAAAGCTTACGTATTTGCTTGGGAAACCACAATCCCTTGCAGCAGAAGCAAATCTGATCGGGGCCAAGTTTTACTAAACTATTGAATTTGGCTATGTGAGCATCCAATCCAATAGGTATATTTCTAGGAGTCCTATTTCCCTGGGATAAATCAAGTCGAATCTCCTGACTTCGGTTTGCGTTCCGAAGGTTTTCTGCATCCCTATTGCCGCTGAGGCTTCTATACTGACTAACTCTGACTAATATTTCGAATGGCATCGATAGTTGCTTGTCGAGCAGCTATACGAGCACTTCGTCGAGCCAGTGTATTTATCGCCTGCTCGACGGCCCTACGTTCCCTAAAACTCCTAGCCGTAGCTCTCCTAAACCTATCCTGCGCTCTTTGCAATAAGCGATCCTGAGTTGATCTTGCCTGCGCTCGTTGCAGGGTATTTGCTTCTTGCTCACCCGCACGATACGTAGCATCCAACCGCCTCAGAGAACGCCGCCGAGCATCGGCTGCTTGTTCACCCGCACGGAAATCAGGATCCAAGCGCCTTTCCGAACGGTCAGCAGTATTTCGGACCTGCTCTGTAGTTCGGACTTCTCTAACTTGTCGCCTTACAGCGCGACGCCGAGTATCGGCTGCCTGCTCACTCGCACGGAAAGCGGGATCCAAGCGCCTTAACCGATGGTCAGCGGTATTACCAACTTGCTCGATAGCTCGGACTTCTCTTAATTGTCGCCTTATAGCGCGACGCCGAGCATCGGCTGCTTGTTCACCCGCACGGAAATCAGGATCCAAGCGCCTTTCCGAACGGTCAGCAGTATTTCGGACCTGCTCTGTAGTTCGGACTTCTCTAACTTGTCGCATTATAGCGCGACGTCGAGCATCGGCTGATTGTTCACCCGCACAGAAATCAGGATCCAAGCGCCTTTCCGAACGGTCAGCAGTATTTCGGACCTGCTCTGTAGTTCGGACTTCTCTAACTTGTCGCCTTACAGCGCGACGCCGAGTATCGGCTGCCTGCTGACTCGCACGGAAAGCGGGATCCAAGCGCCTTAACCGATGGTCAGCGGTATTAACAACCTGCTCTGTAGCTCTTTCATCGGTGTTTCTTCGCCTAATTAAGCGACTCCGAGTGTCGGCTGCTTGCTCTCCGGCACGAAGAACGGGATCCAAGCGAATATTCCTACGTCTTGCAGTATCTGCTCCCTGCTCACCCGCACGAGTGTGCGGATTCAAGCGTCTTGACCTACGAGACTCTGTATTTACACCCTGCTCTGAATTCCTGGCTACTGCATTTTCCCTTCTCCTACGCTGAGATTCAGAATTTTCTACCCTCTCCATCTCTGCATAATCTGGATTTTCCCTATTGGCCCTATTTCTCAACAATTGATTCCTAGCCCGCTGAGATGCAGTGGGTCTATTTAAACGAGGCATTTTTGAAAATCTTAAATTTATTTGACTACTACGATTATTAATAGAAATATAAGAATAAGGCTTTAAAAAGCTAAATTCTTATATTTATATAACATAAATTTTATAATATAATATAGTTAATATAAATTATATAAATAATAGAAATATAAGTGTAAGTCTTAAAAAAGACTTAATTACGTTAATAATTTGCACAAGTTAAATATATGAATAATAATAATCTAAGAGCAAGTCCTGAAAAAGACTTAATCTTATACTATTATTAACAAATCTACGTTAAAAGGGGCAGAGCGGCAAAAAATGAATTACGTTAAAATTTTGCAAATGTGAAAAATATGAATAATAATAATTTAAGAGTAAGTCTTGAAAAAGACTTAATCTTGTATTATTATTAACAAATGTACGTTAAAAGGGGCAGAGCGGCAAAAAATAAATTACGTTAAAAATTTGCAAGTGTGAAAAATATAAATAATAATAATTTAAGAGTAAGTCTTGAAAAAGACTTAATCTTATATTATTATTAACAAAATCTACGTTAAAAGGGGTACTTAGCAGCGAGCGCAGCAACCAGCCCAGCAGCAAACAACGGCAGCGACGTCGGCAGCAAATCGGCAGAGGCAGCAACAACTCGCGACCGCGTAACAATTTGTTTACAAAATTTACGTTAGTTTTAAGCACAGAAAAATGAGTTTAATGAGTTTACAAAAATACAAGTAAAAATGGATAGTTTACGTTAAGGGAGATTTGTTTTAAGTTAGGCAAAACTGAGAAAAATCGCAATCGCAGACGAGAAGAGAGAACACATACGATGGTTAGTCGTAGACTAAAGCGAGAGCAGAATAGTTTGCAGCTCTGCAAAGTTCATAACCGCCAATTTACTTGCACGGATTCCCGCCCTTTTTGCTAACAGCGAACCGTGCCTTCTAGAACTTTGCATTCTGCCTAGCACATCTTCCGTCTCTCTCTAGCGCAGGTGAATGCACTTGTGAGAAACAAATAGGAGCAAAAAGAGACAAAATGCGCGCCCCATTTCAAATGATTTAGATTTTGCATTAACATAATGTGAATTATGCCCTCTTCCCACAGAGCTCCATCCACCATCCACCATCCGTTGAACGGATGGTCCATAAGGTTTTGCCGTTCCGAAAATTCCCAGTTAATTCCCCATCCGAATTTGACGGAGTTTTTTATGCGATAGTTAGGCGATGTTTTTTTGGTGCAACTCTGAGTTCTTCTTCTTGACAGTGGAAATTGGAACATTCACTACGAAAATGTAAACAATAATGACAGGGAACTTTTGAAAATGGAAGGTGCCGAAGCAACAAATGAGCAACAAATTATTTTTATAATTGTAATAATTCATTGTTTTTCATTTCACAGTCGATAATACGCGTACCGCCGGTGGCAAGTTGAGGTGGACGGTGCAGATGGAGCTCCTGCTAATTGATATTTGGCAGGAGAACATTGATCAGTTGCGGGGAGCCAGAAAAAATGTCCATGTATACATGGAGATGGCCCAGTCCCTTATGGAAGCCGGATTTGATGTGTCATACAAGGATGTCCGGACCAAAATCGAAAATATGACAAAGAAGTACAAGTAATTTATATGCGAGCAACAATGTATGGCAATCCATTCCCCGGTTTTATTCTTTCCAGGCAGGAAAAAAATAAAATCGGGCCAAGCGGTGGGGCTCCTTCCGTTTGGCAGCACTATGATGTCCTCCACTCCTTCCTAGGGGCATTCCGCATCCACAACACCGAGCAAAGCACTGTGGATAACGAGAGTATGTATTCAGACTTATATTTGTGGTTTACAATTAACTAATATGTATTTATTGCAGGTCCCAAAGAATACTTTGTGGAGGTCTTGGATGACTACGTCGACGACATGGAACCCGATGACATCTGCAGTACAAGCCAAGCCTCAGGCAGCACTGCCCCTCCTGCAAAGCGGCCGAAGGTTGACCACAAAGACGAGCTTTTGCAGATAGCTAAACAAAGGCTGGAGGACCAGCTGAGGCAGACTGAAATCCTGGCGAGAATGGCAGAGAGCCAAGCTCAATTCCAGACTGATTTATTAGACCTGTTAAGAAAATCAAAAAATTAAAAAATTAAAAAAATTTAGGATAAATAGCAATGAAAATCAAATGAAAATAAAATAAATAAAAAAACAAACAAATTGATATTTAATGAACTTTATTCGGAGCCATTCAAATAATATTGGGCAATAGCTGATCTTATTTTTTCGGCAGGCGGGCTAAAATCTGCAGACATATTAGTCCGATTTGGTTGCTCCCTTAGGTCACTTGCAGTCTGTTGCCAAGCATCATTTATAGCGCTGTTGTGCTCATTTAAAATATTGTGCAAAATGCAACAGGCTAAAATGACTGCATTGTTATTTTTGTAATGGCTGTCAAGACCTTTTCCAATAAACCGAAACCTTGCCTTTAAATGGCCAAATGCATTTTCTACAACTCGCCTAGCTTTGGACAAATTGTAGTTAAAATATTGCATGTCCTCGGATGCTGTTGTTGAAAATGGGTACGGCTTCATCAGTGTTTTTGAAAATCGGAAAGCAGAGTCCCCAATAAGCAGCACAGGAACTTGTACGCCACAAATTTCCCTTGATTTTTCCTGAAGGAACGGAGAAGAGGCAAGTTTTCTTGCCAGGCTAGACTTTTGGAAAATAGCCGAGTCGTGGCAGCGCCCAGCAGAGCCAATATTCACATAGGTGAATCTGTATCTGTAATAAATTTAAAATACAATGCGATTATAAGATTGTTGAGTTCTTAGAAGAGGATAACTTACCTGTAATCCACGAGAGCGAATAGTACTATTGAGTACCAGCCTTTGTAATTGTGGTGATCGACTGCTTCTGCTGCTAACGGCTTTATTTCGATATGACAACCATCTAAAAATTATATATTGCTATAACCGTGATTTGATTTGATAAAATTATGTCTTACCAATTGCTACTAAACACTGAGGAAATCCAATTGCTTCGAACCCTTTGACGCATTCGTCCACTTTTTCAGGAGTTAAGTAGTCGGGTGACATGAACTCGTCGGCAAACTCTAAAATGAGTGCCCCGCAAAATTCGTGAAGAATTTTGCACACAGTGTTTTGTGCGACTCCAAACAGCCTTCCGATGGAACGATATTCCGCGGATGATCCCAAGGTGTATAAGGCTATAGCAATCCTCTTTTCAAGAGGAATTGCTTTTCGCCAGTTTGTGTTCTTCTTCCGCAAAACACCTAGTCGGTCCACCAAAAACGAAAAGGTCCTCTTCTCCATTCGAAAGCTTTCCTTGAAGAACATTTCGTTGTTTTCCTGCACATCCTTCTCCCAAAATGTCCCGTAACGCTTCTGTTTAATATAAAACGCATAGTTTAATAGTATTTTTAATAGAAAATGTATAGCACTTACTAGCATCCACACGCTTCGAGGCATTTGCTCCTTTCCAGAAAAAATCCTTTCTAAATCCTCCAATTCCTCCTCATGCTTCTCCCCTGAATTGATTGTCAAAAATTGCTCAATCAGCTTGAGGTTTTGCTGTTGTACAGCTGCCGAAATGATTGGTAGGTTGTTTATATTAATGCCGCAGAATAAACTTCAACAATGGTCGCTTGTTTTTTGTTTAGGCACAGCTGTTCAGATCAGCTGTTATCGGATGGTGGATGGTGGATGTGCTCTGTCGGAATCGGTGTTTCACATTTGTCAAAAATCCCAACCGTTTCGAACGGATGGACTCTATGGGAAGAGGGCATTAGAGTAACCACAGGAAAAAAGGACAAAAAGTTCAAATTATCAATTTTGAATTCGCCGATCTCTTAGTGCTGCGGCTTTACAGCACGAGCATCAGCACCAGCGCTGCTTTAGCGCAGGCAGCTGTTGTCCTGCACCAGCATACACACATTCGCCATTGTTTGACTCAGACCTCCAATTTGGCTAACTTGATTTGATTTGCATAGTTCTTGGGATATATGTAGTTCGGTATTGACAAATGAAAACCATCGCAATTTCCTTTAATAGAAATCTTTATCGAGAATTAACGTTGACTCTGTTGAGCACCTTGGCCAACTGTTCCAAAGTCATCCGTTAGATGGCGCCATGAAAGGCGGAAATGTAGGCGCTAGCCAGGCTTAAGCGTTTAATGGGTTTTTGGGCGTTAGAGTGGGCGTGGCAAACTTTTATTAGGCCAATCGATAGGTATTGACGAAACAAATATATATCAATTAAAATTTTCATAATAGCATCAAAACTGTGGCCACAGCTTGTGGCTTGTGGGCGTCAGAGGGGGCGTGGCACCATTTTGAAACAAACTTGGGCTGCGTAGGAACTCCTAAAATCTACATGCAAAATCCCAATCTTCTAGCTTTTATAGTTTCCGAGATCCCAGCGTTCATACGGACAGACAGACGGACAGACGGACAGACGGACATGGCTAGATCGACTCGGCTAGTGATCCTGAATAAGAATATATATACTTTATAGGGTCGGAAACGCTGTTACATACTTTTGCACGAATACAATATACCCTTTTACTCTACGAGTAACGGGTATAAAAAGAATAAAAAGTAAACGAAAAGAAACATTTAATTTAAAATTCAAACTAAGAACGCGCGCGCGCCATCGATCGCGCGTGCAGGGGCACACTAGACCGAGAGAGATGGTCACACTTAGACCGGCAAATCCCACAGGCGACGGGCACACTAGATCTCGCCGAGCCCTAAGGGTGCAGAGGAAACTCTCCAGTGGTGGTAAGCAGCGAAGTCACTTTTGGTGGACTAGATCATTCGATCCAAGTCCACTCATACATTGTAGTTAGCTCCCGTAGTACTTCCTCCTCCTGGAGGTATCCCTAGGAGACGTCTGATTTCAGGATCACACCTCCTTACGGCACGGTTCACCGGCTGATCTCTCGCTCTCTTGTGGCTGACCTCAGGGTCCCCAAGCACTTCTCTCTCTCTCTTGTGGCTGACCTCAGGGTCCCCAAGCACTTCTCTCTCTCTCTTGTGGCTGACCTCAGGGTCCCCAAGCACTTCTCTCTCTTGTGGTTGACTTCAGGGTCCCCAAGCAACACGTTCTCTCTCTTGTGGCTGACTTCAGGGTCCCCAAGCAACAAACCTTCTCTCTCTTGTGGCTGACTTCAGGGTCCCCAAGCAAAACATTCTCTCTCTCTTGTGGCTGACTTCAGGGTCCCCAAGCAACATTCTCTCTCTTGCGGTCGACTTTCGGGTCCCCAAGCACTAAATAGCTCTCTCTCGCTCGTGGCTGACTTCAGGGTCCCCAAGCACCCCATTCTCATTTCAGGCAACCCATCCCTTGCTGGTCCTCTCGAGCAGCTGGACGGCTCCCGATACCAGGTATTCGAAGTGGACGAAGGAAGCGAAGGCAGCAAGAGCGGCACCCCGCCAAATCAGAGAATTCGTATGTTGTTAATCAAATGTCAAGATACTTACTGAAATAAAACCTAGTTATAATCAATTACTAAGTAATTCCCCACGACTTCTACTCTGGGCTGGGTCGGAACTCTCTTTCAGCAACCACGCCTGACACAAACAAATTCTTGTGACAAACCCTGGCCATCCCTGAGCCACCCGACAGCGACGAACCGTCACATTGTTAACCAGTGGTTTTGGCTGTGCGTTGATTCCTAGTTTTCTTAGTGATAGGTTTATATATATAGATATATATAGAGATGAATGAATTCCCTTGGTTGATCAAATACGTGTGTGTATTTCTGTGTGGGCTTTTGCATATGTATATTTCATTCTTTTGAGTGTATTTGTTTTTGAACATATTCAAGAAATTACTATTTGGTATTGGGTTTGCGAAAATATAGTTATACCAACTTTAATTATTTTTTGTAATGGTATTTCGAAGAAAAAAATGCCAATCATAAAGCAGAGTCAGGGGTGGAAAAGAGATGGAGATATATATAGGCAAGCGTATGCTGGATAAGACGGTTACTTTTTAATCGGGTATTAAAAATAGTAAAAAGTTAAAAATTGAAGCCGTTTATTTGTTAAACATTTTAACTTTTAACTATTTTTTAGCGAAAGCACGGTATCGATTTCATTTTCAAATTGAATGAGTTTGGGGCACTTTGGTGGGGGGTGGGTAACCAATAACTATAAACTAAAGTCTACAGAAATTAAAAGCCGGGTTGCAAGCTGTGGTTTTCGGTAAAAGCGCGGACCGGCCGGGCGATGTAATTCGTGCGGTTTACAAAAGAGAATAAACTGAAGCCTAGTTGAGCGCCGCGCTTCAAAGCGCAGCGGAGAGATTCCGGGAGCGGGAAAGCGGGAGAGCCTGGAATCGCAAGCGTCCAGAGCGGGCGAGTAGGCATTCGCAATTTAAAGAGAGGGGAGAGCGGCGTAAACATTCCGCCCCCCTTGCAATCGCTAGCGTTGCAAAAGCAGACCCACTCCTGTCGTCTAGGCTTGACTGCAGGCGCCGGACAGGATCCACCAGAATGCCGTCCTCTGGGCCACTGGGAGTCCCTCGTCGACCAAATGGAAGCCAGGTCGGATGACCTTGGCGTAGACATCCGCACCAAGGACTACGGAGATGGTTGCGGGCAAGTAGAACCGCTCGTCGGCCAACGGGAGGTCTCCGTATCTGCCGACCACGGTGTCCGAGAGCTCTTGGATGGGGGTGCGGATGCGAACGTTCGGCTCCACTTTTAAGACGACCTCTAACTTGAAGTCGTTGTCGCGCTTTGACCGAATTGTTGCCGTGCAGATCTTCTCGTCGCCGACGGTAGTAGTCGGCAAGCGGAACGCGGACGCCATCGATGCGTCAATGCAGCTCGTCGGCGTACACGGGTCGATGAGGGCGTCCGTGTCGAAGGTCTTCGGCCCGGTCACCAAAGTAACCATGGCCGTCGGCAGAACGTTCACGCTGTGCCGTTGGAGGATGGACGCAAGTGAAGGAGCCGGTGCCGAGGAGGCTGAGCGCGGCGGAGAGGCAAGCGCTCTGCGAGTTGGCGGATCTTGCCGGCGCGAGCGCTGCTGAGAAGCGGCGGATGCCGAGCTCCTTGCCGGGGCCAGCGCTTGGCGAGCTGGCGGATTATGCCGGCGCGAACGCTGCTGAGTAGCCGACGGCAGGGGGCGCTCGTGCATATGGAGGAGCTTGTGGTGCTTCCCGTTGCATGTTTTGCATTTGTCGCCACTGCGACAACTCCCATCGGAGTGCTCGTGGGCGAGACAATTTGAGCAGTACTTATTGATGAGCACTGCCCGAAGCCGCTTCTCTGCGCTCAGCTTTAGGAACCTCTGGCACTTCCGAAGCGGATGGATTCCACGGCAGACTCGGCATCGGTAGGAATGTAAACCTCGAGTACGTCTGCTCTCCAATGCCTGAGCGCTGCGTGGACGAGGAACCATGATGTGATCTGGTAGTGAGTAATGGATAAACAAAAAATGGAGATGATTTGACACTGCTTAGATGGCGAGGATGGTTGTGGAATTATGTGGAGGATGTCGGTTGAGGAAGACGGTTGGAGTGTTCTCCTGGCAGAAGAACCACCTTGGTCACGGGACGCTTGATAATCCTGCGTGCCGTGAAAATGCTGACGACACGGACATTGCCGTCAGCCCCCGGAAAGACAGAGTCGATTCTGCCAAGGCGCCACTCATTCGAGGGCAGATTGTCCTCCTTGACGAGTACCATGTCGCCAACGCGGAGATTTGCGGTCGGGGACTGCCACTTGTTACGCTTGTGGAGCTCTTTGAGATACTCCTCTTTCCATCGAGCTTGGAATTGTTGATGGAGCGCCTTTAAGTGTTGCCACCGATGCACAATGGACTTGGATTCCCCTTTTAATTCGGGTTCCACTATGGACAGAAGAGGTCCGCCGACTAGAAAATGCCCTGGTGTCAACGCTAAGAGATAAGTGGGATCTTCAGACATAGGAGATAGCGGTCTGGAATTTAGACAGGCTTCAATTTTGATTTTGAAGCTTTTGACACCCGCTTCCCACAGGCCTCCCATATGGGGTGCCCCAGGAGGAATGAATTGCCAGTTGAGCTGCTGATGACTATACGCATCAGCCACAGACTCTTTTACGGCTTGTAGAAAATCTCGGGAGAGCAGGGTGGCAGCGCCGACAAAGGTTTTCCCATTGTCGGACTGCACTTGACGGGGACAACCTCTTCTGGATACGAACCGAGCGAAAGCGGCGAGAAATTTCTCGGTCGTCAAATCGGATGTAGGCTCTAGATGGATGGCCTTTGTAGAGAAACACACGAAAACCAACACATACCCTTTTGTGATTAGGCAAGCTCTACCTGTGTAATTTTTTATGTCGAAAGGGCCAGCGTAGTCCATCCCTGTGTACGTGAATGGCCGGGAAGAAGAAACTCGCTCTTTCGGAAAACTTCCCATCATCTGAACTTGCAATCGCTTCTTATGGATAACGCAGACCTTGCAGGAGTTAATAACGGCCTTTACCAAATTCT
Organism: Drosophila kurseongensis; assembly: GCA_018153305.1. Lineage (NCBI taxonomy): Eukaryota > Metazoa > Arthropoda > Insecta > Diptera > Drosophilidae > Drosophila > Drosophila kurseongensis. The sequence continues at coordinate 4,551,108 of JAECXX010000120.1, forward strand.
TTATTTTCGGAACCCAGTATCTTGACCGGGGGAGACGTACGACTAACTGGTTACCTCCGTGCAACGTTATGAGATGGGTAAAGTTTACCAGTAGTCGAGAGAGTGCACATTCGTAAGGGAGGATTATAGGATGTCGTTCATCATATCGCAAATTTTCGGAGGCCGTTATACGGCCGCACGCCCTTATAGGCCCTTTCTTATCAAGAAAGGGGTATAAGGAGATGATGGAACTTGTCGCGGACACAGGACGCTTTTGACTCAAGCAGCGATATTCATTAGTAAAAACTCTGCGCTGAGTGCTAATGACCATGAGCCGTTCAGCGGCGACAGGTTCTTGGGCTTCTAGATGGACTTCCGGAATCGGCGACTGTTTCTTACATCGCTGGACAAAACGGTGGACATACGCAAGGACCCGTAAAGCTCTATTTAACTTGGAAAAGCGATCAAGGATGTCTTCTGTCGGAATGGACGCAACATGGGCCTTGACAGGACGCCTTTCCACTTAGGTCACCTGTAAGTCGGTGCTTTGGGCAGGCCACTGATCTCGTAGCTTTTGCAACCAAGTGGGCCCACGCCACCAAAGGGAGTTGTCGACCAGTTCTTGTAGGGGCACGCCCCGACTGGCCAAGTCAGCTGGATTGTGTTCGGATTGAACATGCGACCAATTGGCTGCCTCTGTGGACTGAGTGATCTTTGTTACCCGATTGGCAACGAACGTTGTCCACTGGCATGCTGGTTTGGCTAGCCATGCAAGCACAATCGTGGAATCGGTCCAACAATGGAGTTTCGAGGCCAGCATCGGCATATGGGGAAGGATGGATTCGGCCACCTCAGATAGCAATAGAGCTCCACACAGCTCTAGTCTAGGAAGCGACACAGTTTTTACTGGCGCCACGCGCGTCTTGGCCGTGAGAAGATGCACTAGCGTCGTGTGCCCCATCTCGACCCGCACATAGATCGCAGCACCGTACGCCTTTTGAGAGGCGTCACAGAATCCGTGATGTTCCACTCGGAACTCTGGGCGGAAGGAAACCCATCTGGGAATTCGGACTTGATCTAGGACTGAGTAGCTTTGAAGGAAATCACGCCACTTTTGGCACAGTTCAATTGGAAGTTCATCAACCCACCCTAGATCATGCAGCCAGATCTCCAGCATGAAAATCTTGGCACAGACCACGAAAGGAGCGAGCCAGCCTGCTGGATCAAACAGCTTCGCATTTTGGGAGAGAACATGTCGTTTTGTGAGTGTAGCTTCGGTGGATAGGTCGGGGGGGGGCGAAGAAAAACTCATCGGATGTTGCTCTCCAACGGACTCCGAGAGTTTTCGCCGTGCTTTCCGTATCTATTTCGAGGAAATCGGCATTTAAAAGATGATCGGTTTCGATATGAGCCAGAACTTCTTTGTGGTTGGAGGTCCATTTCCTCAATGGAAAGCCAGCCGAATCGAGGGCACTCTGCAACTCGCGAATGGTGAGGTGAGCCTCTTCTGCAGAGTCAGCTCCCGAAAGGACATCATCGACATACATGCAACCACGAATAACTTTACTCGCCCTCGGATGGGTTAGTTGCACGTCGGTCGCCAGCTGTTGCAGGACCCGAATTGCCAGGAACAGTGCACAATTGACCCCAAACGTAACAGTTTTTAGCTCAAAATCTCGAATGTATCCTTCTCTATCGCGGAATAAGATACGTTGGAACGCTGTCTGCTTCGGATCTACCCAGATCTGCCGGTACACTTTCTCGATATCAGCACTATACACAAATCGGAAATATCGCCACTTCAGGATCTGGATGGTTAGATCGGACTGTAGGACCGGGCCAGCATGAAGGATATCATTTAAGCTGACCCCATTGTCTGAAGGGCTGGTGGCGTTGAATACCACTCGAAGTTTGGTGGTCGTACTCTCCGGTTTTAACACTGCGTGATGTGGCAGGTAGTAGCACGCTGAATCGTGGGTGGGAAGGACTTCTCTCATGTGATTGAGGTCGAGATATTCTTGAATAACTGAGTCGTACTTGGATTTTAACGTACTGTCCCTTTTTAGATGCTGCTCGTTTCTTAAGAATTGAGCCAGCGCCTGGGATCTGGAATGTCCTAGGGAGCAATTAATGTTCTCAGGATCCTGAAAAGAAAGACTCACGACATATCTGCCGGTCTCGTCTTTTGTGGTGGTCCGAAGGAAATTGTCCTCACAAATCACGTCGGATTCTTTTGCCACCTTTACTGGCAGATCCTCCACCTCCCAGAATTTGGTGAGGAGTTTATCGAGAGACGCTTCATACGTGTGTGGAAAAGGATGATATTTGATCATGCCTCGGAGCGGGTACTGGTCCTGTTAGAATCCAGCCGAAAATGGTGTCTTGACCGAGAAGCGAGCCACAGATGTTCGCTCGGGTACCGCTTAGTAGAATGGATGGAAGTATATCTGCCCCGGTTAGAAGATCTATTTGTGCGCTCTCATAAAACTTTGGATCCGCTAGCGGAAGTTCTGGAAGATCTCGCAGGAAATGTTGCGGAAGCGGACATGAAGGAAGATTTCCGACTATTTGTGGAAGCACGTAGGCAGTAGTGTTTAACTGCAAACTAGGCCGGTCGGAGAACGGATCGTGAATTGACAGATCTTATTGGTCTCAGCGGAGACCGTTTGATTAAGTCCTGAGACCTGTGCTTGGATAACCTGGAACGGCAGTTTAATCAGGTTGAAAAGGCGCTCAGTGATGAAAATCGGCTCATATCAGGAGTCTATTAAGGCTCGCGCTTGGAAATTGGAACCTCGATGGCATATATTAATTATAGCGGTGCCTAGGAGGACTGACGTAGTGCCTGCCACAAAATAATTCTGAAGCGTCGACTGCGTGCCACTGGCAGCCGATGGACCGAGAGTATTTGGTCTGGATCTGGGCGTTGGCGTTGAATTGAATTGGCGCGCGCTGGGGATGGGCTGCCTCGGTGTAGGAGGGTGTGATGGCGGCCGCGGCACGTGAAGCAGTTATGTGCGTGTGATGTGTCCGCGCAAAGCAGTTTAAACACAGCTGTTTTCTTTTTATATATGCGATGCGTTGGTCGACCCTCATCTGGAGAAATTTGGCGCATGTGCGTACAGGATGGTTCTCTCTATTACAGAGATCGCACCCTCTAGGTTGCCTAGGGTCTACCCTTGTCTCATATGAATTTATTCTTCGAGACGCCGAGTTTGAAGTGGATGAGTCTGACTAGAATCTGATGGTCGAACATCATCTATGGCTTCTAGTGTCCTGTGACGCTCCGTTAGGAAAACGTTCAGCTCGTGCCACGTAGGAATCTCGGCTTTGTTATGAAGGGACTGCTCCCATAGGGAAAGCGTTAGCTTTGGGAGTTTGGACGAACACATATACACCAAGAGGCAATCCCAAGTTTCGACCTGAATACCGGACATTTCTAATGCAGTAAGGCAACTCTGGATGGTACTTTGAAGTTCTTTCAAAGCTGACCCAGACTCCTGTGTGACGGACGGTACATTGAAGAGTATCTTTAATTGACTGTTTACTAACAATCGCTTGTTTTCGAAACGCTCAGTGAGGTTATCCCACGCTGATCGAAAGCCATCATTAGTAAGGGGTGAATTTGAAACTATATTGTGAGCGTCGCCACTCGTTTTAGCATTAAGGTGGAATAATTTTTCGACTGGAGTGAGTCTGGGATTGTTGATATAAATTGCCGTGAATAGATCCCTAAAGGTTGGCCAACGAAGATAATCGCCGGTAAAAACCTCGGTATCGCACGACGGAAGCCGGCAGCCTGACGGAATGTATGTCTGAGAAGGATCAGCTGGCGTTAGGGAAGGTTGCGGAAGTTGCGGAGTTTGCGCTATCATATCTGCTATCTGGGCGCTGCACCTTTCGTACGCGCTGTAGCAATAACCGTACTTAGCCTTGAGGACTCAAGCTGTCAGTTGCACCTTCTCCGGCTGCTACAAGGCACGCGGTACATGCATCGTACTCTTTTTTGATGCGGACCCATACCTCTCGGATTTCGTCTCGGTGAATATTGAGGACGGATAACGAAGGAGTCCAATTCTTGTACATCAATATGCACACGAAAAGGAATTGAAAAATAGGCAATATGGCCGCACGTTAAAAGAGAACGAAGAAATAAAAGACGGAATTGGAATTGTAATTTACTAACTGCCGTCGTCGGACAAATCGTACAGAAAGTCAAACGAATTATGTTTTTCGGATGGCTGACTGTCGACCGGCAGTTAATAAAAAAAAAGAATAATATGGCACTTATCTGGCTCGAATGGACCAAAAAATTAATAGCTGGGGCGTCGGGGGTGTTCGTCGATTGGAGGCAGCTTCGTCGGGCGTTGCGGCTGTTGCAGGTAGCCGGGTGGCAAGCTGTGGAAGAGATTGTGAAAAACACTCGACGATCGCGGTGCGCAAGAGAAAAGAAAAACTCGATGTGGTTTTCGGTAAAAGCGCGGACAGGCCGGGCGATGTAATTCGTGCGGTTTACAAAAGATAATAAACTTAAGCCTAGTTGAGCGCCGCGCTTCAAAGCGCAGCGGAGAGATTCCGGGAGCGGGAAAGCGGGAGAGCCTGGAATCGCAAGCGTCCAGTGCGGGAGAGTGGGAGAGCCTGGAATCGCGAGCATCCAGTGCGGGCGAGTAGGCATTCGCAATTTAAAGAGAGGGGAGAGCGGCGTAAACAGAATGTAATAAAAATGCATATTGAAATTGTTAACCAGTGGTTTTGGCTGTGCGTTGATTCCTAGTTTTCTTAGTGATAGCTTAATATAAATAGATATATATAGATATGAATGAATTCCCTTGGTTGATCGAATACGTGTGTGTATTTCTATGTGGGCTTTTGCATATGTATATTTTATTCTTTTGAGTGTATTTGTTTTTGAACATATTCAAGAAATTACTATTTGATATTGGGTTTGCGAAAATATAGTTTTACCAACTTTAATAATTTTTTGTTGGTATTTCGAAGAAAAAAATGACAATCATAAAGCAGAGTCTGGGGGTGGAAAAGAGATGGAGATATATATATGCAAGCGTATGCTGGATAAGACGGCTACTTTTTAATCGGGTATTAAAAATAGTAAAAAGTTAAAAATTGAAGCCGTCATATTTTTTAAACATTTATTATGCTTTTAACTATTTTGTATCGAAAACACGGTATCGATTGGTTAAACGGATTAGCGTACAGGATTTAATTTTCTAATTGAATGAATTTGGGGCACTTTGGTGGGGTGTTGGTCACCAATAACTATAAACTAAAGTCTACAGAAATTAAAACCGTATTAAAGCTCATTTTATATTTTTAAGGAAGCGCAGGGAAATGCAATGCAGAGGGAGAGGGAGGGAGACGGAATCATTTGTTGACAATTTGTATGAAAATGCAGAGAGAGATAACAATATGCAGGCAGAAAACGTATGATGCTTATAAAGACACCTAAATTCGATAATAGATCGACTTTTTGGTTAGTTTCTTTGTTTAAGCCTAGTATCCAGATCGACGAAAACCGTACGCCAGTCATGAGAGAGAGCGAGAGGCAAACAGCTGGCGTTCACTTTTCGTCGGGCCTTTTTTTCACGTCGGTCCCCTGATCGACGAAAAAAATACCAGAAAATTCCATAGCGTTGCCAGTCTGCGGAAATGAACTTTGGGTGAACCCTGGCGAAAAGATTAAAAAATTTAATCTTTTGGCGTGCGCTTCTCACTGAACATTATAAGAAATGGAGGGAAAAACTCAAAAAACTCACAAAAGTCGATTGCAGGTTGTAACGACCCTGTTTTGGGAGGCGGTATAGCTCGCCGTGGTCAGGGTTCGTGACAGATATTTATATTTATTCCTCTATAGATCGGTTTAGCTCCCTTTCCCCAATAATGACACAGATGGGTAAAACTAGAGACGTGTATTTCAAAGTAATCGTATAATCGTGTAGTGGTGTGTAGATGCGTCGGGACTGCTTGTTCTGTCGATTCGGCGCTTCGGAAAAGCCGAGATGAACTGCTTGCTGTCGTGATCCGGTGTGCGAGTGTCGGCGCTGCGAATGGGCCGAATGAGGAACTGCTTGCTGCGAGTGTCGGCACCGCGGATGGGCCGAGTGATGCACTGCTTGCTGCTGTGATCCGGTGTACGAGTGTCGGCGCTGTGAATGGGCCGAATGAAGAACTGCTTGCTGTGAGTGTCTGCGCCGCGGATGGGCCGAGTGGTGAACTGCTTGCTGTGAGTGTCGGCACTACGGGTGGGCCGAGTGATGCACTGCTTGCTGGTGTTTACTCGAAGATCATCGGAACGCAAGTGACTCATCTGGGGTCTTGCCTCTGCTTATATAGGCCCCGTTGAGTGTGCCCAGAGTGGTCGATGAAGATAATCCCGATCTCGATAACTCGTTATCGGGTCACGAAATATAGCGATGGTAGTCGACTATCGGTATATTAGTGTGACCGATTTAATGTTTTTGGGCGCGCGTTTTAAAAGTGCGCGATTTTGGCGTGTGCTTTGAATGTGGTGTAGCGTAGGGAGAATTAAAGATCATTGTGTGTTGTTTTTGGAATGTTCTTTTATTATTTGTGACGCTGGGTCGTCACACCCCCCCCCGCTTAGGACGTTGGTGTCTCCCCGGTGTTTTTTTGGATGTGTCCACTTCTCCCGATCCGGATTCGGGTCGTGAGGTTGTCCGAGACCACCAGTCTAGACCTTCTGTTTCCTTTGCGCCAGGTTGCCTTTATGTGTGTGACCGCTTCTTCCACCCTTTTCATGTGATTGTCGTATCCCCGCGGTTTTGGTTCCCAGTTCTCTTCACTTTCTTCTGATGTTTTGAACCGCTTTGTTCGGGGATGGTCGAGTGAAGAGAGCCGCCGCGGGGTTACCCATTTTGTTTGTGGTCGTTGGAAATCAGCCAGCTTGTTCCTTTTTGTTCCTGTTGTTGTCCTGGGCGTGAGGGGTCGTGCTTCGTTGTCCGTTGTTTGCCGTGTCGTTTCCTTGGTTGTTGTTGTTGGCATCGGTTGCCGTTTTGTTGCCGTGGTCGTTTTCCTGGTTGTTGGTGTTGTTACCGTTTGCCGTTTTGTTGCCGTGGTCGTTTTCCTGGTTGTTGGTGTTGTTACCGTTTGCCGTGTTGTTGCCGTGGTCGTTTCCCTGGTTGTTGGTGTCGCCATCGTTTGCCGTCGTAAAAGTATCCCCAGCTTCGTATCACTCCCATTGTGGCCACTTTATCGGTCTTTCTGGGCTCGGGTGCGGGTTTTCCGTTGCTTGTCTCTTGTTTGTCTGGTATCTGTAACAAGTTCTGGTTTTTCTCCATTCCGTCGGGTGCTGGTGATGGGGCTCTCGCGTGCTTCTGTGCTAGGTCTTGGAGACGTTTGGTGGTTTCTTCGCTGTGTGCACCGCTCTTGATTAACTCCGACATTTGTTTCCGCATGTCCTCGCACCGCGTTTCTGGCTTGATGTCGAATTCCCTCAGATAGATTTCCAGTTGGGCCTTGTTGCAATTGCTGATCCAGCTTCGAGTCAGCTTGTCTTCCATGTTGCTGTGTTGCTGTGTTGAGGAAGAGGGTAAACGATCTTTGTTGGTATTTTGAGGTTTCTATCTGTTTGTTTTTAATCTGTTCGGGCGCCACTGTAACGACCCTGTTTTGGGAGGCGGTATAGCTCGCCGTGGTCAGGGTTCGTGACAGATATTTATATTTATTCCTCTATAGATCGGTTTACCTCCCTTTCCCCAATAATGACACATATGGGTAAAACTAGAGACGTGTATTTCAAAGTAATCGTATAATCGTGTAGTGGTGTGTAGATGCGTCGGGACTGCTTGTTCTGTCGATTCGGCGCTTCGGAAAAGCCGAGATGAACTGCTTGCTGTCGTGATCCGGTGTGCGAGTGTCGGCGCTACGAATGGACCGAGTGAAGAACTGCTTGCTGCGAGTGTCGGCGCCGTGGACGGGCCGATTGTTGAACTGCTTGTTGTGGGTGTCGGCGCTGCGGCTGGGCCGAGTGATGCACTGCTTGATGTGGGTGTCGGTGCCGCGGGTGGGTCGATTGTTGAACTGCTTGCTCTGAATATCTGTGCCGTAGCTCGGCCGAGCGATGAACTGCTTGCTCTCAGTTCCGGTGCCGTTGATGGGTCGAGTGATGAACTGCTTGCCCTCAGTGTCGGTGCCGTAGATGGGCCGAGTGATCGCTTTGTCGTGCGTACGTCGGGTCAAAGTGTTCTGGGTCGTTGGGAGAGATCTACTTGGTTTCTAGTGGGATTCGGGAATGTAGGGCATCGTTAGTTTCGGTCTGCCGGGCATCGCTAAGTTCGAACTGCCGTTTCTACATCCGTTTCGTTTCCGGGTCGGGAGCCGGAAACGTGACTTCTGGGGGAACTCACTGAGGTGGGCCTGTATTACGAAAACCGGGCCGCCTCAGTGATCACGACTGGGTCTGGGCTGATTTCTAGGAAACCACACCGGGACGCCAGCGATCCTGTCCAGGTCGTAGAACCGATTTATAAACCGCGTTCTTACGGATCCACTACTACTACCAAGACTATCTACCAGAACACTTACCTTGTTGCTGATGTTTCCTCGAAGATCGTCGGAACGCAAGTGACTCATCTGGGGTCTTGCCTCTGCTTATATAGGCCCCGTTGAGTGTGCCCAGAGTGGTCGATGACGATAATCCCGATCTCGATAACTCGTTATCGGGTCACGAAATATAGCGATGGTAGTCGACTATCGGTATATTAGTGTGACCGATTTAATGTTTTTGGGCGCGCGTTTTAAAAGTGCGCGATTTTGGCGTGTGCTTTGAATGTGGTGTAGCGTAGGGAGAATTAAAGATCATTGTGTGTTGTTTTTGGAATGTTCTTTTATTATTTGTGACGCGGGTCGTCACAAGGTGTTTACATGTGAGGACAAAATAACATTAATACTATCTGGGGTGCCTCTTGTCAGAGCAAAATGTTTTTTAGGTCCAGAATGTACGAAAAAACACAATAAAAGTGCAGCTATGAACTTTAAATTAGCAAATAATTATCAGTAAATTAAAAAAACAACTGTTAAATTTAAATTGTATTGTTTTTTAATTTCTTTATACACCGGCAGACTTGTCTTGCCAAGGTATTTGATAATATCTTTTAAAAGCTCTTTCCCGCAAATACGATATTTGAATTTTAACTTGTGACGGTTCGTCGCTGTCGGGTGGCTCAGGGATGGCCAGGGTTTGTCACAAGAATTTGTTTGTGTCAGGCGTGGTTGCTGAAAGAGAGTTCCGACCCAGCCCAGAGTAGAAGTCGTGGGAAATTACTTAGTAATTGATTAAGACTAGGTTTTATTTCAGTAAATATCTTGACATTTGATTAACAACTAACGAGTTCTCCGATTTGACGGGGTGCCGCCCTTGCTGCCTTTGCTTCCTTCGTCCACTTAGAATACCTGGTATCGGGAGCCGTTCCGCTGTTCGAGAGGACCAGCACGGGATGTGTTGCCTGATATGAGAATGGGGTGCTTGGGGACCCTGAAGTCAGCCACAAGAGAGAGAGAGTTACTTGGGGACCCTGAAGTCAGCCACAAGAGAGAGAGAGAGTTACTTGGGGACCCTGAAGTCAGCCACAAGAGAGAGAGAGAGTTACTTGGGGACCCTGAAGTCAGCCACAAGAGAGAGAGTTACTTGGGGACCCTGAAGTCAGCCACAAGAGAGAGAGAGAGTTACTTGGGGACCCTGAAGTCAGCCACAAGAGAGAGAGAGTTACTTGGGGACCCTGAAGTCAGCCACAAGAGAGAGAGAGAGTTACTTGGGGACCCTGAAGTCAGCCACAAGAGAGAGAGAGTTACTTGGGGACCCTGAAGTCAGCCACAAGAGAGAGAGAGAGTTACTTGGGGACCCTGAAGTCAGCCACAAGAGAGAGAGAGATCAGCCGGTGAACCGTGCCGTAAGGAGGTGTGATCCTAAAACCAGACGTCTCCGAGGGATACCTCCAGGAGGAGGGACTACTACTAAGCTAAGGAGCTAACTACTATGTATAAGCGGACTTGGATCGAATGATCCAGTCCACCAAAAAGTGACTTCGCTGCTTACCACCTCTGGGGAGTTGATCCTTAGACGGTTGGCTGCTAAGTGATCTTCTATGGCCCGTGGTCCGTCTTATATAGGGCTCGGCGAGATCTAGTGTGACCGTCGTCTGTGGGATTTGCCGGGCTAAGTGTGACCATCTCTCTTGGTCTAGTGTGCCCCTACATGCGCGATCGTTGGCGCGCGCGCGTTCTTGGTTTGAATTTGAGTTAAAGGCTCCTTTCATTTAATTTCTCTAGTCTTTCTTTTATTTATAACTTGGTTTTGTGCGCGCAGCGTCACAAACTGCTTGTCAACAAACCCAGCTGATTGACTGTACGACCGTAGCACGCTTAAATCTGATGAACTCTCAAAATTTTGGTCACACTGGAAAGATTAAAGTTTTTACGCTAGCGTAATCGTTTGTCGATCTGGATACTAGGCTTAATCGACGAAAACCGTACGCCAGTCATGAGAGAGAGCGAGAGGCAAACAGCTGACGTTCACTTTTCGTGAATCTTTTTTTTGATTTAGGTCTCCAGTTCGACGAAAAAAATACCAGAAAATTGCATCGCGTTGCCAACCACCTGAAATGAACCCTAGCGAAAAGAATAAAAAATTTAATCTTTTGGCGTGCGCTTCTCATTGAACATTTTAAAAAATCAAGGAAAAAATCAACAAAACCGCAAAAGTTGATTGCAGGAGTTTACATGGGAGGACAAAATAACATTAATACTATCTGGGGTGCCTCTTGTCAGAGCAAAACACAATAAAAGTGCAGCTATGAACTTTAAACTAGCAAATAATTATCAGTAAATAAAAAAAACAACTGTTCAATTTAAATTGTATTGTTTTTTAATTTCTTCGTACAGCGGAAGACTTGTCTTGCCAAGGTAGTTGATAATATATTTTAAAGACTCTTTCCCGCAAATACGATATTTGAATTTTAACTGCATGTCAACAAGCCCAGCTGATTGACAGTACGCTTAAGTCTGATGAACTCCCGAAATTTTGGTCACACTGGAAAGATTAAAGTTTTTACGCTAGCGTAATCGTTTGTCGATCAGGATACTAGGCTTTAGAAGATAGCTAGAGCTTTGGTGAAACCATCAAATGAATCGTTAAAGCTTAGGGAAAAACTTAACCGAAGGAATTTTTGATACTCAGTTTAGAAGTTCCATTTTTCGACGTTTGAAGACATTTTTGGCTAAATTGTAATTTTAGTACGGGTGTTAAAAATAGTAAAAAGCCTTAAATCTAAGCGGTCAAATTTTTTAAACATTCATAATGTCTTAAACTATTTTTGGGCGAAAACACGGATTCGATTGGTTAAACGGTTTAGCGTCCAGAGTTTTTGAAAGAAAAATTTTTTCCAATTGGAAGCGATTGGGGCCACTTGGGGAGCCCCAATAAATCTTAGCAAATCAGTTTAAAGTTATTAGAATGTAATAAAAATGCGTAATTATATTGTTAACCAGTGGTTTTGGTTGTACGTTGAGTCCCAGTTTTCTTACTGATAGCTTTATATATAGAGATGAACTGGGTGGCAGAATATAATGAACTTACATACAAATTAAATTTATTTGTAGATTGATTTTTAAAAAAATTAATTTATTATTTTATTATGATGTTCACCTTTTATTTTCTTAAATTCACTTTTACAAGTCACTTATCATATATTTAGATTTTAACTTAGATTTTCGCGACCGATCGAGTCGTCTCCAAAAAAGAACTGCCCTTGGTGTGATAAAATATTAATCATGAAACCTCGGCTTAAGATAATCTTGCTCAGAAGAGATTAAAAGAGATTAGGCAAAGTTAAGAGAGTTGCACAATTGGCTGATGAAATAATTGAGAGGTAATTGAAACTCAATAAATCGATTATTTGACAAAAATTTGGTTAGCAACTGGCTCGAACTAGATTGGACCCTAAGTGGAAAATTTGGAAGCTTTGTTTATGTCTGGGGTCATTTGTTTACAGTAGTCCGGATGTGGTTCTCACAGGGCTCGGTTTGAGTGAGGGGAGATTCTGTTAACGAAGCTAGAATTTTCAGCGGTTGCTAAGATTGGAAAAGGTTATTTGTTTACAATAGCCCGAATGTGGCCGGTTTGAGTAAGGGGAGATTTTGCTAGCGAAGCTTAGAGTTTTCAGCGGTTGCTACGATTGAAAAATTGTTTATGAAACTCATAAGCTGAGAATATTCATGGGTTGGAAACCACTCCCCCTTCTAAATTAAAGCGTCCCGATTCAAATGACGTTGGTGATATGGCGTTTAGTTGGGCTGCTAAATCTGTGGATATTGTGGATTTGGATATTGTCAAAGGATAGTTCCGAATTATTGGATAATATATATTCGGATATTTCAAAATTAATGTAATTGTGGGCTGTAATAAATTCGACCATCTTATTTTCTATGTTTGTATAAGATATGTATATTGTTTATTACGGTAGTGTTTACAATATTATTTCCGTTTATCAGCACTGCACCGTTTTCTATAACATCTATTTGTTTATTTTTCTTTTATTTTAATGCAGTAGGATTTTTCCCCATTTAAAAACGGGTAAAACATGATGGTTTTTATTTAGAGTACAATAATTGTTGAATAATTCCTTCTTAAAATATATATATTTCTTAAAACGTGTTGTTGCATTTTGTTTAAGTTTTTTTTTTGGTTGCTTAAAACTTATTTGTGCAATTTTAAATTCGGAAATATCCATTAGATCTGTGATCAAGACAGGTTTTTCCCCATGTTTATAAATTTCTTGTATATCGTCATGGTTTAATATTTTTGTGTTAAAAATGTCGATTTTTGCTATAATTAGGCGTAAGCGGTGTTTTCTTAAAGGTATTTCCTTGATGGGTGAAAACTGAATTTAATGTGGTAGATAATTTCTTAACTTCGTCAAACAATTTGGAATTTATTATCTGTTGCTTATTATTATTTTCAATTAAATTGTTTATTTTTTCTTGAATTGTTGTAAAATCATCATGGTCCGGGGTTCCAGCTATCCATTTTAAAATGGTGCCTAACTCGTTAATGCTTCTTTTATGTCTTGATGGAGTTAATTGTGATAAAGTTAAGTCTATGGTTTTTAGGTTGTAAGCCAACTCCCAGTGGAACTGATCATTTCTGAATTCTTCTAAGCTTTCTGATTCTTCCCTAATAATTTCTTTGTAAAAGCTTATATTAGTGATATGAAAAAGTTATGCGTATGAATCATAAGTCAGGATGTCCTTGTTGTCTTTGTAGATGAAAAAGTTGTGGTTTGAATAGTCGATTATCTCAGAATTAGTTGATTCGAGTATCAAAACTATATATATTATGGTATTCATTATCTGTAAGTTAAAAATATTTTAATATTTAATCTTTTCTTTGACTACCTGTTTTTTGTATCTTGTTTTTAATTTATTTCGATCCCCGTACTTTTTTTTTTTTTCATATATTACTTGTCCTTAAGTATTTCAGGGACTTTTTAATGTTTTATTTTATTGTATAGAATGTCTATTGGTTTTTCATTTGTTACAGAATGAATGCTTTGGTTATACCTTTGGGCAGATCTAATAATTATTTCTGAGTTGTCAGTAAGATTAAAATCGTCTTTAATATATCTAGCAATTTCTGTCAGTGTGGAATGTGCTCTCTCAATTTGTCCGTTCGAAGAACTATGTCTAGGGTCAGCATAATGTATTGTAAGTCCGCATCTATTTATAAATGCTCTAAATTGTGCCGAAGTGAAACTTGGCTCGTTGTCCGTCATAAGTGTTTTGGCCAGTGGGTATTGTTGTAATATTTCTAAGACCTTGTTTTCAATAAATTTAAAATGTGCGGTTCACAATCTGCCTTCTGTCGGTACCTAAGGGCTCGGTCAAATTTTATCGTGCTTAACGCCCAATTTTAACGGTCCAATTTTCACAAGATCCCAAACAGTTTTATAATTTTGTTAACACTAAGAGTAAATCAGCCTGTTACCCTGCATCGCTATCATTCGAAAACTCTTCGGCAAACTCTGATCAGGCAATTGCCGATCTATTTGCCCAGTTTTTCCAGACAACTTATTCTGTTTCATCCCGTCCAAATCCGTCTTATTCAAATGCCATACCCAAGTCGAACTTGATTTTTTGTCCGAGGTTAAGCGAAAGCTCTCTTCTTTTGGATCTCCATAAAGTTAAGACAGTCTATTCACCGGGTCCGGACGGAGTTCCCGGCTGCGTGCTTAAATACTGTACTGAAACTCTGTGTAGACCTCTGTACAAATTGTTTACCTTGTCTTTAAAAACATCTCATTTCCCACTTATTTGGAAGGAGTCATTTGTCATTCCCCTTCATAAGAAAGGAAATAAATGCAATACAAGTAATTACAGAGGCATATCCAAATTATCCGCATCCCAAAGCTTTTCGAAAACACTATTACACCCCATTTGCAACATCTTTGTAGATCGATTATATCTCCATGTCAACATGGATTTATAAGGCGAAGATATACGACGACAAACCTCTTGGAGCTAACGTCTTTTGTAATAAATGGCTTTAAAAAGAACATGCAGACTGACGTAGTTTACACTGATTTTAGTAAAGCGTTTGATTCAAAATCACTCGCTTCTTGTATTAAAGCTAGACTTATTAGGGTTTCCATGTGATCTTCTAACATGGATCTCAAGTTATCTGAGTTTAAAAACTCGATCTCTGATTTGATCCGAGTTACTTCAGGCGTCCCACAAGGAAGCCACCTTGGCCCACTTCTTTTTACTTTATTTATAAACGATCTCCCTCTAGTCTTGACAAAGTCGCGTGTCCTTATGTACGCAGATGACGTTAAGTTATGCCTGCAATTTAACGAAATTTCTAGCAGTTCAGACTTACAATCTGACCTAAATGCTTTTCAAACATGGTGTTGTGAAACCACAATATGCAACGTATACCCTGGGTAGTTGCACGTTGTCTAGAATTACGCATGTTGATAACCTTGGCGTCCTCCTTGACCCAAAACTTAAGTTTTGTGACCATATTACCTCTATGGTGAATAAAGCCAGGGGAGTTCTTGGATTTATTAAAAGGTGGTCAAAGGAATTCGATGATCCCTATGTTACAAAGACTCTGTTCATTTCACTAGTCCGTCCAATCCTGGAGTACTGTTCAGCAGTTTGGAGTCCTCAGTATGGTGTACATATAGACCGGATAGAGTCTGTGCAAAAGAACTTTTTATTATTTGCTCTACGGGGCCTTAACTGGAATGCAAGCCTTATTTTACCATCCTACTCTAGTAGACTTCTCCTAATTAATCTACCATCCTTAGTAAACCGTAGAACGATGCTTGGCACAACTTTTATCTATAAACTTATTCACGGGGATGTGGAGAGTCCCGAGTTACTGGGTCGCATAAGCTTCTCCGTGCCTAATAGAATTACCAGGAACTATGTTCCTCTTACATTAAATATTTGTAGATCTAACTTTGATATGCATGAACCGTTTAGAGTACTGTGTAACGACTATAATAGACTATACCATATTATTTCTACTACCGACTCTTTGCCAAGCCTAAAAGCATCAATTTTATCTTACTTAGCACAAAATTAGTATTAGTATTAGTCTCGTACGTATTTCTAATCTTAGTCTGTCCGCTTCTACATTGCGCTTTTTAACTTCTCGCGATCTCGTTTTTACGCCTATTAGGCTTCGCGCGCGTAACAAATATTTAATTTATTCTCAATTTCTTTTACTACTAAAAATTTGGAGTATGCGTCAATGCAGGTTAAAAATATTTTTTTATCAGCGTAAAAAAAAGTATAAGTGTAGATTTTCTACCTCCATTGATGGTATAGGGGCTTCCCCGATAGGAATTTCTGCAGGGTGTCTACAGTATTTATTTTCTTTGCAAGTTGTACAGTTCTTAATATATTCTTTAAGTTTAAAAAATAATTTCGGGCAGTAGTAAAGTCTCGTTATTTGTTTATAGTTTTCGTCCAGTCCTCTATGGGCACGGCAATGAATTTCTCGATAATGATTGCTTTGACTTCATCTTTTTCTATGTCTAAAACGAATGTTCTTGTAAACAAAAACTTGTTTACGAAATTTTCCTTAAGAGGTTTTTGAATTGCGTAAAGATCTTCAAGGGTACAGTGAAGTCCAACGGTTATGTTTTGTTTAATATATTCCCTAAGAATTGATACTAAATTCTCGGGTGTATCGTACTGGATTATGTGTCTGACATTTTCGAATACTTTCAATGACTCATGAATGTTGACTCTGCCCGTTGTAATCAGTAGTTGAATTTTAAACTGATTCAAAGGTTTATTTTGTTTCCTCGATTATATTCTCGAAACTGCTTTCTGCTGAGTGAATGGTATTTTGTTCTGAATCTGCTGATCCTGAATTGTCTGATTTTCATCTGAGAGGTGGTTAATTTGGATTCTTGACAATGCAATAGCGACTACATTAGTAGTTCCTGGTTTGTAAATAATTTTAGAACAGTAACTTTCAATAAATGAGTACCACCGCTTCATTTCTATGTTAGGGTTTTGGTCAGAGACCGTGAAGGATAATGACTGGTGGTCAGTTTGGATTTCTATTCCAACTACCCCGTAGAGATAATTTCGAAGGTTTTTTAATCCCCAGACTATGGCTAATAATTCCTTCTTGTTTGTTGAGTAAACTTGGTCTGTTTTTGATAAAGTTTTTAAAATAAAAGTTATTGGTTTGCCTTCCTGTGAAAGGACTGCGCCAATAGCAAAATCTGAAGCGTCTGTAGTCAATGTAAATTTCTTGTTATAATCTGGTTGAGTTAGTTCTATTTGTGCTACTAGATTTTGTTTAAGCTCGTTAAAAGCTTTTACATCAGGTTCATCCAGCTGTATGAAAATTTTTTTAGACATTGTTTTGGATATTTTACCATTGTTCCCTCCTAAATATTTGGTAAGAGGATTCGCTATTAGTGCGTTGTTCTTTACAAACTTTCTATAATAACCTGTTAGTCCAAGGAAGCTTCTGAGTTCTTTAATATTTTTAGGTTGCGGATATTTAAGTATTGTTGAAATTTTTTCGGGGTCTGTTTTAATAATATTATAGGATACTACGTACCCTAAGAAACAAGTTTCTTTTATAAATAATTTTGATTTTTCTAAAGAAACTTTCATGTTTGCTTTGAATAAAATGTTTATTATTTTCAGCGACTTGTTCCCTTAATATGTCGTCCATAGCTCTCTGAAAAATTCGAGGAGCATTCGTTAGACCAAATGGCATTCTTAAAAATTCGTACTTTCCATTATTTATGGAAAACGAAGTTTTTTCAATGTCGGAGTCTTTCATCAAGATTTGTTGAAAATACTTTTGCCTTTCCTAAATTTGCTAAGATCACTGATGGATCCTGCATCGGATATCTATCTGGAATGGTATTCTCGTTAAGTTTTTTATAGTCAATACTTCCGTCTTCATTTTGTCCCTTTTTCGGGACAACTAAGACGGGTGAGTTGTATGGGCTTCTACTTGGCCTTATAATTTGTTCCGATATCATTTGGCTTATTTCCCTATTAACAAAATCTGAGACTGACAGAGCGTAGGGATACTGTTTGCTGTAAACTGGTCTGTCATGAATTGTAGTGATTTCTCCTCTTATATCCGGATTGGATATCGATCGTAGAATGTTTTGTTTCGATTTGATTTATTATATTTTCTTTCATTTTTTCCACTTGGTTTTAATATTTAATTCACTATTGACGGATTCATCAACGTCGGAACTTTCAATAATATTTGAGCAATTTTTGCTTAATTTATTGTTGACAGATAATTCAACGTCGGAACGCTCGGTTTTCGAGCTGCAATTACTTTTTTCGACGTAGAGTGAATTGGTTTTATTAAATGCTAATTCATTGAAGTATTTTTTTATAATGAATTAGGGGAAGATTAATTTTTTCCTCGGTGGGGGATGCTTTATCTCCGCTCACTTTATTATGAAAAACTCATTTTTCTTCCTTTCCGTGATATTTCATGACGCCTATATTTGTGTCGATTACGGCACTTATTTTTTTGAGTAGGTTAAATCCTACTAACAAATCGGCGTCTAATCCTTCAATTTCGTAGAATATTTGTTTTGTATTAAAAATTGTTACTACGTGGTAATGTTTTATTATTGAGTAACCATTTACAGTGGAGACTCTTTTGTATATGGGGAGTTCACTTTTGTTTGAATATATCCCCTTTTTTATAAAGCACGAAGTTGCTCCTGTGTCAATTAATATTTTTAATTTTTGGTTTGATTGTCTGTCTATCCTCGTTAAGTAGGGTAACCCTACTTTTGCTCCTGGTCTAAAAAATGATTCTCTTCGATGTTGTTATTTCGCATGGTTTTATTTTGGGGCTGATTTATAGTGTTAGTTGGTTCGCGTTGTAGTGGTGGATGTGGTTGTTTTGGCTCGTTACTATTTTGTTGGTAATAGTTCGGACGGCTTGAATACTCTCGGTCGTAGTTTTTTTGTAATTAAAATTATTGTAATTCCCCTGTCTTTCATTATGTCCCTGCCAAGTTTTGAAGGGTTTAATTTGATTTGAGGGATCGACTTCCATTGGTTCTATGTTTCGTTCTCCGGCTTGTTTTTGGTGAAAATTGTTTTGATCATAATTTCTATTTTGATACCAATTATTTCCCGTTTTTAAGTTGAAGTTTTGCTTTGGGCTGCACCTTGTTGAATCTTTGATAATTTCCCTGTTTCTTGGTTTCATGCTAAATCCATAGTATTTATTTGCGAACTGAGCTCGGAAGTTGTTCGACTCTAGTTCTTGGACCTTCGCTAACGCGTTCGGTAAGTCTGGTGGGTTTAGAGAGAATAGAGTTTCAGAGATTGAACCCATCAGTCTAGAAATGAAAACTCATAAGGCGTTGGCTCTTCTTGTTCTTGTACTCTCCCTGGTAATTTCGCTTTCTTTTCCATAGGTCATTATGGTTTTGTTGATAAGCATTGTCATTTTCTTGTTTACGTCGTTATAGAAGTCTGTAATTGTAATTTTGCCCTGTCTCAGAATGCTGAATTCTGACTCGAGAACGTGGATTGGTCTTCTATCATTGTAGATAAAATCCTGTCTCGAAAGTATGGCCTTGAAATTTAATACGGTACCATGGTTGGTTAAGGCGTCGTGAGCCGCTCCCATGATTTTGTTCCGTAAAATGGTTAGGGCAATAAAATACTGTTCACTGTTAATTTTGTATGGGCTCATGTTGTTTCTGCGGCCTCCCTCCATCCGAAATACTGGGATTGCTCTCCATAAAATTTTGGCAAAGCTTTTACTACTTCTAAGGATGTATCGCATCTGACTGTGGGGTCAATTATTTGAAGTTTATAATCTTCCACCACATTTGCATTTGAATTTAATTTGTTACTAAGCTCATTAATTTTTTCAATTAAACCTGTTAACTGTAAATTTACCACTCTGTTAATTAATTCCATTAATAGATTTGATCCCAGACCACTGCTGGTAAGATTTTGAACTATCCCACCGGTTGCCATATTCAAATTTAAATTTTAAAGTTTTTTAATAACTTTTCCAGATTGTTTTTCGATTCACAGAGGTTCAATAAGTATTTAAGATTATCAACTAACGGCTAGCTTTATATGATAAATTTGTATATGAAAAAAAAATTATTAATTTTCAATTCCTCACGATTTGCTGCTTCCTGTTGATCTTTCTAGTCGTCAGATTTATTTATTCGCTGGTCGCGGTTAATTGTTGTTTCCTTTTGAGGTAAAAACACTTTTCCGGTGTAGCTTAGTGGCGAGGGATTGCCCTCCAGCGCTTCCTTCCTGTCAGTGAATAAATTGTTCCAGTGTAGTTCCGTGGCGAGGGAATGCCCTCAACCCTTACTTCTTTTGGGATTTTTTTGAGTGTTGGTTGATTTTTATTTACATATATTTTTAATTTATGTTTTTTTATTACTTGTGTTGTTTTTTTTTTGATTTGAGTTCTTTATTTTTTTATTGTGTTCTTGCTTTTTGGTGAATTAATATTTCGGTACACCTTTTTATAAAATTTTTATTTTTTTTTTAAATGGATTATTTTTTTATTTTCCACTTAAATGTTTTCACGATCACTATCATTTTGGGTTTGTGTCGTTTGTGGATGGTTTGATTTTTCCACAAAATATTCGAGTTATTTGACCGCGCGAGTTCTCCCTTTTTTTTTTTTTAACTTGTTTTTATTCAAAAAAATTAAGAACTTTTATAGACGCGGCCCCACGTTGGGCGCCAATTAAATTTATTAGTTGATTGAATTTTAAAAAAAATTAATTTTTTATTTTATTATGATAATCACCTTTTATTTTCTTAAATTCACTTTCACAAGTCACTTATCATATATTTAGATTTTAACTTAGATTTTCGCGACCGATCGAGTCGTCTCCAAAAAACAACTGCCCTTGGTTTGATAAAATATTAGTCATGAAACCTCGGCTTAAGAGAATCTTGCTCAGAAGAGATTAAAAGAGATTAGACAATTGGCTGATGAAATAATTGAGAAGTAATTGAAACTCAATAAATTGATTATTTGACAAGAATTTGGTTAGCAACTGGCTCGGACTAGATCGGACCCTAAGTGGAAAATTTGGGAACTTTGTTTATGACTGGAGTCATTTGTTTACAGTAGGCCGGATGTGGTTCTCACAGGGCTCGGTTTGAGTGAGGGGAAATTCTGTTAATGAAGCTAGAATTTCCAGCGGTTGCTGAGATTGGAAAGGGTCATTTGTTTACAATAGCCCGAATGTGGCCGGTTTGAGCGAGGGAAGATTTTGCTGGCGAAGCTTAGATTTTTCAGCGGTTGCTAAGATTGAAAAATTGTTTATGAAACTCGTAAGCTAAGAATATTCATGGGTTGAATAACATACATACAATACAAATAAATAATTTAGGTAAATATTAAGTTTTCTAAATAAATGAATGAATTCCCTTGGTTGATCGAATACGTGTGTGTATTTCTGTGTGGGCTTTTGCATATGTATATTTCATTCCTTTGAGTGTATTTGTTTTTGAACATATTCAAGAAATTACTATTTGGTATTAGGTTTGCGAAAATATAGTTATACCAACTTTGATTATTTTTTGCAATAGTATTTCGAAGAAAAAAATGACAATCATTTCCGCATATTTTTCTCCGAAAATATTGCAACATTGTCAAGCACTAGTTATCTGAGTGGTTTGACTCATAGAGTCCTCTTTAAAAACTCGATCTCTGATTTGATCCGAGTTACTTCAGGCGTCCCACAAGGAAGCCACCTTGGCCCACTTCTTTTTACTTTATTTATAGTCTTGACAAAGTCGCGTGTCCTTATGTACGCAGATGACGTTAAGTTATGCCTGCAATATAACGAAATTTCTAGCAGTTCAGACTTTCAATTTAAATAGCGCTAAGTGCAAAGTAATGACATTTTTTCGGGTGAACCCACAATATGCAACGTATACGCTGGGTGGTTGCACGTTGTCTAGAATTACGCATGTTGATGACCTTGGCGTCCTCCTTGACCCAAAACTTAAGTTTTGTGACCATATTACTTCTATGGTGAATAAAGCCAGGGGAGTACTTGGATTTATTAAAAGGTGGTAAAAGGAATTCGATGATCCCTACGTTACAAAGACTCTGTTCATTTCACTAGTCCGTCCAATCCTGGAGTACTGTTCAGCAGTTTGGAGTCCTCAGTATGGTGTACATATAGTCCGGATAGAGTCTGTGCAAAAGAACTTTTTATTATTTGCTCTACGGGGCCTTAACTGGAATGCAAGCCTTATTTTACCATCCTACTCTAGTAGACTTCTCCTAGTTAATCTACCATCCGTATTAAACCGTAGAACCGTGCCTAATAGAATTACCAGGAACTTTGTTTCTCTTACTTTAAATATTTGTAGATCTAACTATGATACGCATTAACCGTTTAGAGTACTGTGTAACGACTATAATAGACTATACCATATTATTTCTACTACCGAATCTTTGCCAAGCCTTAAAACATTAATTTTATCTTACTTAGCACAAAGTTAGAATTAGTATTAGTCTCGTACGTATTTCTAATCTTAGTCTGTCCGCTTCTACATTGTCCTTTTTAACTTCTCGCGATCTCGTTTTTACGCCTTTAGGCTCCGCGCGTAACAAGCACTGCTTAGTGTCGTAAGGGCCACAAGGAAGCCACCTTGGCCCACTTCTTTTAACTTAATTTATAAACGATTTCCCTCTAATCTTGACAAGGTCGCGTGTCCTTATGTACGCAGATGACGTTCAGTTATGCCTGCAATATAACGAAATTTCCAGCAGTTCAGACTTACAATCGGACATAAATGCTTTTCAAACATGGTGTTGTGAAAATCTTTTGGATTTAAATAGCGATAAGTGCAAAGTAATGACATTTTTTCGGGTGAACCCACAATATGCAACGTATACGCTGGGGGGTGCACGTTGTCTAGAATTACGCATGTTAATGACTTTGGCGTCCTCCTTGACCCAAAACTTAAGTTTTGTGACCATATATTTGTTGCGTCTTCACAGAGAACGGTCGTGTTTTTGTTTTGGGCTCCAAATTTTCATTTTTCTTATTGAAACCACCGGGGTTTACTTAAATCTCTTTAACGTTTCTACACCTTTAAGTGTTTTCTAATACTTTCCGTTCGCTCCGCAAGTGCATCGTGATTAACTTGTGTTTAGTAAACAAAAAGTCTTTATCATAATTTAATTCGGTGCTGGTTTGTTTTTATTGTTTTCTATTGCCCCTCTTTTCAATCTTTCTCTTCGTCGTTGAGCGCTGTTGGAACGGCACGCACTCCAACGGTAATATCTCTCAGAGGTGTTTTATACCGGAGTTAATCGGTTATCCCGCTTTCTCTCTCTTTTCGTTTCTATCTCGTTTCGTAGTGCCTAACATCAAAGTTATTCGGTGTTTCGCTCCCAGTCTGTCGCTCTGTTTTGATCTCTCATTAAAAAGTTCTTGAGCGCTTTCGATTTTTTTTTTTGTCCGCTATAGTGCACAGTGGTCCGTGGTCAGCGAAAATGGCTTTCTGTTCATTAAAAAATTGCAAGAAAGTTATCTCGGCTGGACAGCAAAGTATTCTCCTTACATGTGATAAAATTTATCACGCAAAGTGTCTTGGCTATTCTGGCCTGGTTCGTGATGCCATCGATAAGAGGAGTGGCCTACGCTACTACTGCGATGAATGCATTGTATACGAGAACCAGGCAATAACTATTAGGCGGCCCACAAAAAGCAGTGTTACGGAATTAATCCGGAACTGCCGTAAAAATACGGACCTGCTCGTGGCGCTTGAATCGCAGCTCACTAGTCGCATGCTAGCAGAGCCCGATTCCCCAAAGCGCAAAAAAGTCGCGGTCGGTGGGCATTCTATGGCAGGTGCCGTGCAACCTGCTGCCCGCAATTCGATTCCAGCTCAGCTGCCAATTTTAGGCGCCACTCAAATGGTACTAAGATCGGGGGCAAAAAGTGATTCGGTATCCGAAGTTGCTGGAATCGATGGGGCTCCGCTAGATATTTCCGCTCTGTCCGATCAAAATAAAGTAGTGGCCCCAACACCTCATGTAGACTTAACGTCCGGATTACCGGCCGATACTGGTAGTACAGATACAAATTCTGTAGTACCAAAAAGGGTTGCATGTGTTGTACCAAAAACGGTTACTTGTGTTTGGGTGCCCCAGCTAAAACATGTATTTGTTTCACGGCTCGCCCCAGACCTCTCATCACTGGATATTACGGCTTATATCCGTAACAATATCCAAGTTGATGATTTGAAGGTCGAACAATTTAAATTTTCGTATGCTAGGAAAGTATCATCATTTAAGATTGGTATTCCTTGTGCTCTTTTTGCATCTGTGTGTTCCACCAGTTTCTGGCCTGAGGGCATATTTGTAAAAGAGTACGAAGCTAAGAGAAAAAAGAATAGTTCAGGGTAAATAGAAAATAACATTAAAGAACCATCCCCAGCGCCCTCCACATCCTCTTCTTTCTCAAAAAATTAGCCTCCTCTTTTCTTCTTTGCTATCAGAATACAAGAGGCTTACTTAGTAAGCTGACTAAATTGTATTCGGATAGTTTTTCTTTCCCATATAATATTATGGTATGTACAGAGACCTGGTTAAGGCCGGATATTCTTAGCTCCGAAATTCTCCCGGGTAAGTACACAATTTAT
Organism: Drosophila kurseongensis; assembly: GCA_018153305.1. Classification (NCBI taxonomy): domain Eukaryota; kingdom Metazoa; phylum Arthropoda; class Insecta; order Diptera; family Drosophilidae; genus Drosophila; species Drosophila kurseongensis. The sequence goes on from JAECXX010000120.1 coordinate 4,575,297, forward strand.
AGGCTTGATCGTCAGTCCAGACGGGGAGGTGGAGTCCTGATTGCTGTCGACTCCACCTTTTCGTCTGAATTACTAACTTTCGAAGAATTTTATGACATCGAATTCCTAGGTATAAAATTATCGTTTCCCGGTAGTTTTGTATATATTACTTGTTCATATATCCCACCATCACCTGAGTTCCCTATTTACGCAAATCACCTTTCCGTTATTCAGTCCATTTCCAAAAAACTGTCAGATCGAGATCAGTTAATAGTATTGGGTGATTTTAATATACCTAGTGCGACATGGTCCCCTGACGAAAACTCTAACATTTTACTTCCTTTAGCGCAGCATGACTTTATTGACGGCTTGCTTGACATTGCGCTATCCCAAGTGAACCATGTTAAGAGCTCTTTAGGACGTTTACTGGACTTGTGTTTTGTTTCAAATTCAGAAGGCGTTTGCCTATCAAGAACGTCACCACTTACACAACCGGAAGATCCTTATCATCCAACTTTAGAGCTGACTGTAGACGCAAGAACAGAGCTGAATAAAAAATCCGAAAAGTCGGTTAAACGAATCCGCTGCTTTCGTAAGGCAAACTTTCATCTTTTAAATACTTTTATATCCGGCTATGACTGGTCCGAATTTTATTCATGCACTAACATGGCTGAGACCGTTAATATCTTTTATAATGCATTGAACTCCTTCTTTTATCTGTGTGTTATGTTATGCTATCCGTCAAATTCAAATAAACCTCCATGGTTTAATAAGAAAAAACCACACCTAAAAAATATTAAGTCCAGACTTTTCAATAAATTTAAAATGTGCGGTTCACAATCTGCCTTCTCTCGGTACCTAAGGGCTCGGTCAAATTTTATCATGCTTAACGCCCGGTGTTATAAAAGCTATTTGACTCGTTGTAGGGTCCAATTTTCACAATATCCAAAACAGTTTTATTATTTTGTTAACACTAAGAGTAAGTCAGCCTGTTACCCTGCATCGCAATCATTGGAAAACTCTACGGCAAACTCTGATCAGGCAATTGCCGATCTATTTGCCCAGTTTTTCCAGACAACTTATTCTGTTTCATCCCGTCCAAATCCGTCTTATTCAAATGCCATACCCAAGTCGAACTTGATTTTTTGTCCGAGGTTAAGCGAAAGCTCCCTTCTTTTGGATCTCCATAAAGTTAAGCCAGTCTATGCTGCGTGCTTAAATACTGTGCTGAAACTCTGTGTAGACCTCTGTACAAATTGTTTACCTTGTCTTTAAAAACATCTTATTTCCCACTTATTTGGAAGGAGTCATTTGTCATTTCCCTTCATAAGTAAGGAAATAAATGCAACACAAGTAATTACAGAGGCATATCAAAATTATCCGCATCCCAAAGCTTTTCGAAAACACTATTACACCCCATTTGCAACATCTTTGTAGATCGATTATATCTCCATGTCAACATGGATTTATAAGGCGACAAACCTCTTGGAGCTAACGTCTTTTGTAATAAATGGCTTTAGAAATAACATGCAGACTGACGTAGTTTACACTGATTTTAGTAAAGCGTTTGATTCTGTAAATCACTCGCTTCTTGTATTAAAGCTAGACTTATAAGGGTTTCCATGTGATCTTCTAGCATGGATCTCAAGTTATCTGAGTGGTAGGACTCAAAGAGTCCTCTTTAAAAACTCGATCTCTGATTTGATCCGAGTTACTTCAGGCGTCCCACAAGGAAGCCACCTTGGCCCACTTCTTTTTACTTTATTTATAAACGATCTCCCTCTAGTCTTGACAAAGTCGCGTGTCCTTATGTACGCAGATGACGTTAAGTTATGCCTGCAATATAACGAAATTTCTAGCAGTTCAGACTTTCAATTTAAATAGCGCTAAGTGCAATGTAATAACATTTTTTCGGGTGAACCCACAATATGCAACGTATACGCTTGGTGGTTGCACGTTGTCTAGAATTATACATGTTGATGACCTTGGCGTCCTCCTTGACCCAAAACTTAAGTTTTGTGACCATATTACTTCTATGGTGAATAAAGCCAGGGGAGTACTTGGATTTATTAAAAGGTGGTCAAAGGAATTCGATGATCCCTACGTTACAAAGACTCTTTTCATTTCACTAGTCCGTCCAATCCTGGAGTACTGTTCAGCAGTTTGGAGTTCTCAGTATGGTGTACATATAGACCGGATAGAGTCTGTGCAAAAGAACTTTTTATTATTTGCTCTACGAGGCCTTAACTGGAATGCAAGCCTTATTTTACCATCCTACTCTAGTAGACTTCTCCTAATTAATCTACCATCCGTATTAAACCGTAGAACCGTGCCTAATAGAATTACCAGGAACTTTGTTCCTCTTACTTTAAATATTTGTAGATCTAACTATGATACGCATGAACCGTTTAGAGTACTGTGTAACGACTATAATAGACTATACCATATTATTTCTAATTAATTTTTCATTAATTTTATCTTACTTAGCACAAAATTAGTATTAGTATTAGTCTCGTACGTACTTCCAATCATAGTTTGTCCGCTTCTACATTGTCCTTTTGAACTTCTCGCGATCTCGTTTTTACGCCGTTAGGCTCCGCGCGTAACAAGCACTGCTTAGTGTCGTAAGGGCCACAAGGAAGCCACCTTGGCCCACTTCTTTTAACTTAATTTATAAACGATTTCCCTCTAATCTTGACAAGGTCGCGTGTCCTTATGTACGCAGATGACGTTCAGTTATGCCTGCAATATAACGAAATTTCCAGCAGTTCAGACTTACAATCGGACATAAATGCTTTTCAAACATGGTGTTGTGAAAATCTTTTGGATTTAAATAGCGATAAGTGCAAAGTAATGACATATTTTCGGGTGAACCCACAATATGCAACGTATACGCTGGGGGGTGCACGTTGTCTAGAATTATGCATGTTGATGACTTTCGCGTCCTCCTTGACCCAAAACTTAAGTTTTGTGACCATATATTTGTTGCGTCTTCACAGAGAACGGTCGTGTTTTTGTTTTGCGCTCCAAATTTTCATTTTTATACCCTTGCAGAGGATATTATAATTTCAGTCAAAAGTTTGCAACGCAGTGAAGGAGACCTTTCCGACCCTATAAAGTATATATATTCTTGATCAGCATCACCAGGAGAGTCGATCTAGCCATGTCCGTCTGTCCGTCCGTCTGTCCGTCTGTCCGTCCGTCTGTCCGTCCGTCTGTCCGTCCGTCCGTCCGTTTCTACGCAAACTAGTCCCTCAGTTTTAAAGCTATCTGCTTAAAACTTTCCCAAAAGTTGTCTTTCTATTGCAGGTAGTATATAAGTCGGAACGAGCCGGATCGGGCGACTATATCATATAGCTGCCATATAACTGAACGATCGGAAAAGCCGTAACGTTGGTGTTTTTAAAGTTAGGAAGTTGGGATTTTCTATGAGTTTTATTTTTGGCCAATTAATCCGACCTACCGAATTTCATAACGATCGGCCGACTATATCCTATAGCTGCAATATAACTGATTGATCGGAAATGCCATAACTTTGGTGGTTGTAAAGTTAGGAAGTTGGGATTTTCTATGGGTTTTATATTTGGCCAATCAATCTGACGTACCAAATTTCATAACGATCGGCCGACTATATCCTATAGCTGCAATATAACTGATTGATCGGAAATGCCATAACTTTGGTGGTTGTAAAGTTAGGAAGTTGGGATTTTCTATGGGTTTTATATTTGGCCAATCAATCTGACCTACCAAATTTCATAAGGATCGGCCGACTATATCCTATAGCCGCCATATTACTGATTGATCGGAAATGCAATAACTTTGGTGTTTGATAAGTTAGGAAGTTGGGATTTTTTATGAGTGTTAAGAATGCATCATATGAATAATTTTGGAGAATATAATTTACAGAATATTCTGCAAAGGTATTTCAACTTCGGCTCCGCCCGAAGTTAGCTTTCCTTTCTTGTTCTTATTGAAACCACCGGGGTTTACTTAAATCTCTTTAACGTTTCTATACCTTTAAGTGTTTTCTAACAACTTTCGCTTCGCAAGTGCATCGTGATTAACTTGTGTCACTAACCATACAACATATAGACTGGTCATTTCATACAAGCAATATGGACACTCAAAATCTTTGCGGGAGGCCCCACAGCTGTTTGCGGCAGGCCCCGGACACTTCGTGTGCCTTCGGGTTTTTGCTCTCATTCTTATTCTCATTTTGACGCTCGCGCGCTCATTACTCGAGTTCGGTCGTTCAGTCGCAGAGACGCGCATTTTGAAGAGGTTGCGCCTGCGCTTGAATTGGTCTTTATATGTATGCGTGTTCATGCATTCTCATACAGGGATGCATGTGTGCTTTTTTCAATTCGATGCGGCAAGAATATTTTGTCTTTTGCTACTTTTCAGACTTGGTACCCTAGCAATAAGGGCGTATTCACTATTGGGTTAATGATAAAAATAAGAATATTATATGTTATAGTATAATTTTTAATATTTCCGCATATATTTCATTTTGGCTTACTAATTCAAATCAGGGGTAGCAGAAAAATGTTTTGCATATATGTATGTATTCCAATTAATATAAATCAATCTAATGAGATAGGAACAGGGCACATCGCAGTCGGTGTCTGCGCTTACTGGTTGAGAAAACTTCAAACCAAATCAGCTTTGGTTGTTGTTCTGCGAGCGGATGGTGCCTGCATACCCTACCGACGACTGCATTTTTGGGCGGACAGAAACAAGGACGGCTGTTTGTCTTTTGTTTTGTTTACATTTTTTAGGACACTTGTTTTGGATTTTTATGTTTAATGAGCTTTGGTTGATTTTTTTTTTTGATTCGCAGGGTAATTTTTATATTTTTATGTACATATGTATGCTTATTCTTGAAAGTCGCCGCTCGGATTAGTTACCGATAAATATACATACATACATACGTATAATAATTGTATAATTTTAATATTGGAAAATAACAAATTGTTTAATCACTATAAATTACAGACAAAAATTTCGAAGTGATTTTCTGAAATTTGTATTTCAATTTTAAATCAAGAAGTAAGTTTTTAATGATTTTTAATATATTTAAATTTCAATCGAAAACTAAAACAATATAAAAGTTTATTTATCCAATTTTTGGTAGGATAGCATTATAAAATGGATAATTTTCGTATGCTATGTTTTATTCGAGCGGCGAAAACCCTTGTTTCTGTCCGCCCAAAAATGCAGTCGTCGGTAGGGTATGCAGGCACCATCCGCTCGCAGAACAACAACCAAAGCTGATTTGGTTTGAAGTTTTCTCAACCAGTAAGCGCAGACACCGACTGCGATGTGCCCTGTTCCTATCTCATTAGATTGATTTATATTAATTGGAATACATACATATATGCAAAACATTTTTCTGCTACCCCTGATTTGAATTAGTAAGCCAAAATGAAATATATGCGGAAATATTAAAAATTATACTATAACATATAATATTCTTATTTTTATCATTAACCCAATAGTGAATACGCCCTTATTGCTAGGGTACCAAGTCTGAAAAGTAGCAAAAGACAAAATATTCTTGCCGCATCGAATTGAAAAAAACGCACACATGCATCCCTGTATGAGAATGCATGAACACGCATACATATAAAGACCAATTCAAGCGCAGGCGCAACCTTCTTCAAAATGCGCGTCTCTGCGACTGAACGACCGAACTCGAGTAATGAGCGCGCGAGCGTCAAAATGAGAATAAGAATGAGAGCTAAAAAAACCCGAAGGCACACGAAGTGTCCGGGGCCTGCCCGCAAAGATTTTTGAGTGTCCATATTGCTTGTATGAAATGACCAGTCTATATGTTGTATGGTTAGTGCTTGTGTTTAGTAAACAAAAAGTCTTTATCATAATTTAATTCGGTGCTGGTTTGTTTTTATTGTTTTCTATTGCCCCTCTTTTCAATCTTTCTCTTCGTCGTTGAGCGCTGTTGGAACGGCACGCACTCCAACGGTAATATCTCTCAGAGGTGTTTTATACCGGAGTTAATCGGTTATCCCGCTTTCTCTCTCTTTTCGTTTCTATCTCGTTTCGTGGTGCCTAACATCAAAGTTATTCGGTGTTTCGCTCCCGGTCTGTCGCTCTGTTTTGATCTCTCTCATTCTTGAGCGCTTTCGATTTTTTTTTTGTCCGCTATAGTGCACAGTGGTCCGTGGTCAGCGAAAGTGACTTTCTGTTCATTAAAAAATTGCAAGAAAGTTATCTCGGCTGGACAGCAAAGTATTCCCTGCCATACATGTGATTAAATTTATCACGCAAAGTGTCTTGGCTATTCTGGCCTGGTTCGTGATGCCATCGATAAGAGGAGTGGCCTACGCTACTACTGCGATGAATGCATTGTATACGAGAACCAGGCAATAACTATTAGGCGGCCCACAAAAAGCAGTGTTACGGAATTAATCCGGAACTGGCGCTTGAATCGCAGCTCACTAGTCGCATGCTAGCTAAGCCCGATTCCCCAAAGCGCAAAAAAGTCGCGGTCGATTCGATTCCAGCTCAGCTGCCAATTTTAGGCGCCACTCAAATGGTACTAAGATCGGGGGCAAAAAGTGATTCGGTATCCGAAGTTGCTGGAATCGATGGGGCTCCGCTAGATATTTCCGCTCTGTCCGATCAAAATAAAGTAGTGGCCCCAACACCTCATGTAGACTTAACGTCCGGATTACCGGCCGATACTGGTAGTACAGATACAAATTCTGTAGTACCAAAAAGGGTTGCATGTGTTGTACCAAAAACGGTTACTTGTGTTTGGGTGCCCCAGCTAAAACATGTATTTGTTTCACGGCTCGCCCCAGACCTCTCATCACTGGATATTACGGCTTATATCCGTAACAAAATCCAAGTTGATGATTTGAAGGTCGAACAATTTAAATTTTCGTATGCTAGGAAAGTATTATCATTTAAGATTGGTATTCCTTGTGCTCTTTTTGCATCTGTGTGTTCCACCAGTTTCTGGCCTGAGGGCATATTTGTAAAAGAGTACGAAGCTAAGAGAAAAAAGAATAGTTCAGGGTAAATAGAAAATAACATTAAAGAACCATCCCCAGCGCCCTCCACATCCTCTTCTGTCTCAAAAAATTAGCCTCCTCTTTTCTTCTTTGCTATCAGAATACAAGAGGCTTACTTAGTAAGCTGACTAAATTGTATTCGGATAGTTTTTCTTTCCCATATAATATTATGGTATGTACAGAGACCTGGTTAAGGCCGGATATTCTTAGCTCCGAAATTCTCCCGGGTAAGTACACAATTTATAGGCTTGATCGTCAGTCCAGACGGGGAGGTGGAGTCCTGATTGCTGTCGACTCCACCTTTTCGTCTGAATTACTAACTTTCGAAGAATTTTATGACATCGAATTCCTAGGTATAAAATTATCGTTTCCCGGTAGTTTTGTATATATTACTTGTTCATATATCCCACCATCACCTGAGTTCCCTATTTACGCAAATCACCTTTCCGTTATTCAGTCCATTTCCAAAAAACTGTCAGATCGAGATCAGTTAATAGTATTGGGTGATTTTAATATACCTAGTGCGACATGGTCCCCTGACGAAAACTCTAACATTTTACTTCCTTTAGCGCAGCATGACTTTATTGACGGCTTGCTTGACATTGCGCTATCCCAAGTGAACCATGTTAAGAGCTCTTTAGGACGTTTACTGTTTTGTTTCAAATTCAGAAGGCGTTTGCCTATCAAGAACGTCACCACTTACACAACCGGAAGATCCTTATCATCCAACTTTAGAGCTGACTGTAGACGCAAGAACAGAGCTGAATAAAAAATCCGAAAAGTCGGTTAAACGAATCCGCTGCTTTCGTAAGGCAAACTTTCATCTTTTAAATACTTTTATATCCGGCTATGACTGGTCCGAATTTTATTCATGCACTAACATGGCTGAGACCGTTAATATCTTTTATAATGCATTGAACTCCTTCTTTTATCTGTGTGTTATGTTATGCTATCCGTCAAATTCAAATAAACCTCCATGGTTTAATAAGAAAAAACCACACCTAAAAAATATTAAGTCCAGACTTTTCAATAAATTTAAAATGTGCGGTTCACAATCTGCCTTCTCTCGGTACCTAAGGGCTCGGTCAAATTTTATCATGCTTAACGCCCGGTGTTATAAAAGCTATTTGACTCGTTGTAGGGTCCAATTTTCACAATATCCAAAACAGTTTTATTATTTTGTTAACACTAAGAGTAAGTCAGCCTGTTACCCTGCATCGCAATCATTCGAAAACTCTACGGCAAACTCTGATCAGGCAATTGCCGATCTATTTGCCCAGTTTTTCCAGACAACTTATTCTGTTTCATCCCGTCCAAATCCGTCTTATTCAAATGCCATACCCAAGTCGAACTTGATTTTTTGTCCGAGGTTAAGCGAAAGCTCCCTTCTTTTGGATCTCCATAAAGTTAAGCCAGTCTATGCTGCGTGCTTAAATACTGTGCTGAAACTCTGTGTAGACCTCTGTACAAATTGTTTACCTTGTCTTTAAAAACATCTTATTTCCCACTTATTTGGAAGGAGTCATTTGTCATTTCCCTTCATAAGTAAGGAAATAAATGCAACACAAGTAATTACAGAGGCATATCAAAATTATCCGCATCCCAAAGCTTTTCGAAAACACTATTACACCCCATTTGCAACATCTTTGTAGATCGATTATATCTCCATGTCAACATGGATTTATAAGGCGACAAACCTCTTGGAGCTAACGTCTTTTGTAATAAATGGCTTTAGAAATAACATGCAGACTGACGTAGTTTACACTGATTTTAGTAAAGCGTTTGATTCTGTAAATCACTCGCTTCTTGTATTAAAGCTAGACTTATTAGGGTTTCCATGTGATCTTCTAGCATGGATCTCAAGTTATCTGAGTGGTAGGACTCAAAGAGTCCTCTTTAAAAACTCGATCTCTGATTTGATCCGAGTTACTTCAGGCGTCCCACAAGGAAGCCACCTTGGCCCACTTCTTTTTACTTTATTTATAAACGATCTCCCTCTAGTCTTGACAAAGTCGCGTGTCCTTATGTACGCAGATGACGTTAAGTTATGCCTGCAATATAACGAAATTTCTAGCAGTTCAGACTTTCAATTTAAATAGCGCTAAGTGCAAAGTAATAACATTTTTTCGGGTGAACCCACAATATGCAACGTATACGCTTGGTGGTTGCACGTTGTCTAAAATTACGCACCTTGGCGTCCTCCTTGACCCAAAACTTAAGTTTTGTGACCATATTACTTCTATGGTGAATAAAGCCAGGGGAGTAGTTGGATTTATTAAAAGGTGGTCAAAGGAATTCGATGATCCCTACTTTACAAAGACTCTGTTCATTTCACTAGTCCGTCCAATCCTGGAGTACTGTTCAGCAGTTTGGAGTTCTCAGTATAGTGTACATATAGACCGGATAGAGTCTGAGCAAAAAAACTTTTTATTATTTGCTCTACGGGGCCTTAACTGGAATGCAAGCCTTATTTTACCATCCTACTCTAGTAGACTTCTCCTAATTAATCTACCATCCGTATTAAACCGTATTAAACCGTATGCCTAATAGAATTACCAGGAACTTTGTTCCTCTTACTTTAAATATTTGTAGATCTAACTATGATACGCATGAACCGTTTAGAGTACTGTGTAACGACTATAATAGACTATACCATATTATTTCTACTACCGACTCTTTGCCAAGCCTAAAACATTCATTTTATCTTACTTTATCTTACACAAAATTAGTATTAGTATTAGTGTCGTACGTATTTCTAACTTAGTCTGTCCGCTTCTATATTGTCCTTTTTCATTTCTCGCGATCTCGTTTATACGCCTATTGGGCTCCGCGCGTAACAAGCACTGCTTGGTGTCGTAAGGGCCACTTGTTTGGCTGATCATAGTGCATCAACGTCCGAAAAAGATATTTTACCATTGTCCCCTCCTTAATATTTGGTAAGAGGTTTCGCTATTAGTGCGTAGTTCTTTACAAACTTTCTAAAATAACCTGTTAATCCAAGGAAGCTTCTAAATTCTTTAATATTTTTAGGTTGCGGATATTTAAGAATTGTTGAAATTTTTTAGGGGTCTGTTTTAATAATATGATAGGATACTACGTACCCTAAGAAACTAGTTTCTTTCATGAAGAATTTGGATTTTTCTAGAGAAACTTTCATGTTTGCTTTAAATAAAATGTTTATTATTTTCAGCAAGTCTTGCTAATGCTGTTGGATTGAATCGGAGAGTATAATTATATCGTCCCGACTTGTTCCCTTAATATGGCGTCCATAGCTCTCTGAAAAATTCGAGGAGCATTCGTTAGACCAAATGGCATTCTTAAAAATTCGTACTTGCCATTATTTATGGAAAACGACGTTTTTTCAATGTCGGAGTCTTTCATCAAGATTTGAAAAAACTTTTGCCTTTCCTAAATTTGTTAAGATCACTGATGGATCCTGCATCGGATATCTATCTGGAATGGTCTTCATTTTGTCCCTTTTTCGGGACCACTAAGACGGGTGAGTTGTATGGGCTTCTACTTGGCCTTATAATTTGTTCCGATATCATTTGGCTTATTTCCCTATTAACAAAATCTGAGACTGACAGAGCGTAGGGATACTGTTTGCTGTAAACTGGTCTGTCATGAATTGTAGTGATTTCTCCTCTTATATCCGGATTGGATATCGATCGTAGAATGTTTTGTTTCGATTTGATTTATTATATTCTCTTTCATTTTTTCCACTTGGTTTTAATATTTAATTCACTATTGACGGATTCATTAACGTCGGAACTTTCAGTAATATTTGAGCAATTTTTGCTTAATTTATTGTTGACAGATAATTCAACGTCGGAACGCTCGGTTTTCGAGCTGCAATTACTTTTTTCGACGTAGAGTGAATTGGTTTTATTTAATGCTAATTCATTGAAGTATTTTTATACCCTTGCAGAGGGTATTATAATTTTGGTCAGAAGTTTGTAACGCAGTGAAGGAGACGTTTCCGACCCTATAAAGTATATATATTCTTGATCAGGATCAATAGGGGAGTCGATATAGCCATGTCCGTCTGTCCGTCTGTCCGTCTGTTTCAATACCGTTTGCGAGCTCAGCTTAAAAGATAGCGATCTGAAACTTTCACCCTCGTCCTAAAACATGTGTACGCAGATCAAGTTTGAAAATCGCCCCGATCGGACGTCTATATCCTATAGCTACCATAGGAACAATCGGATATATCTTGCAAGAATTGATGATATTTCGCGCAGTGTAAGAGCTATTGACATGAATCTTTTCAAATCGTAATTTTTTATGCATACCTTTATTAGGATAAAAGCGCGTGCCGATCGGACGTCTATATCCTATAGCTCCCATAGGAACAATCGGGTATATCTTACAAGAATTGATGATATTTTGCGCAGTGTAAAAGCTATTGTCATAAATCTTTCCAAATCGTATTTTTTTATGCATACCTTGATCAGGGTAAAAGCGCGTGCCGATCGGACGTCCTATATCCCATAGGAACAATAGGGTAAAATCGGTCCAAATTTGATGTTTTTCAGCATATTTCGCGCAGTGTAAAAGCTATTGCCATACATTTTTTCAAATCGAATTTTTTTATGCATTCCTTCATCAAGGTAAAAGCGCGTGCTGATCGGACGTGTATATCCTATAGCTCCCATAGGAACAATAGGGTGAAATCGGTCAAAATTCGATGTTTTTTTTATTAAGAAGACTTCGGGTTTATTATTTTACACATTTGTTATTCGTTTCGCTACTTTTTTAATTTAAGCAATTGCGGATAAGTCTGCAAGGGTATTAAAACTTCGGCTTGCCGGCTTGCCGGCTTCCGTCCTCGTTTTATAATGAATTAGGGGAAGATTAATTTTTTCCTCGGTGGGGGATGCTTTATCTCCGCTCACTTTATTATGAAAAACTCATTTTTCTTCCTTTCCGTGATATTTCATGACGCCTATATTTGTGTCGATTACGGCACTTATTTTTTTGAGTAGGTTAAATCCTACTAACAAATCGGCGTCTAATCCTTCAATTTCGTAGAATATTTGTTTTGTATTAAAAATTGTTACTACGTGGTAATGTTTTATTATTGAGTAACCATTTACAGTGGAGACTCTTTTGTATATGGGGAGTTCACTTTTGTTTGAATATATCCCCTTTTTTATAAAGCACGAAGTTGCTCCTGTGTCAATTAATATTTTTAATTTTTGGTTTGATTGTCTGTCTATCCTCGTTAAGTAGGGTAACCCTACTTTTGCTCCTGGTCTAAAAAATTATTCTCTTCGATGTTGTTATTTCGCATGGTTTTATTTTGGGGCTGATTTATAGTGTTAGTTGGTTCGCGTTGTAGTGGTGGATGTGGTTGTTTTGGCTCGTTACTATTTTGTTGGTAATAGTTCGGACGGCTTGAATACTCTCGGTCGTAGTTTTTTTGTAATTAAAATTATTGTAATTCCCCTGTCTTTCATTATGTCCCTGCCAAGTTTTGAAGGGTTTAATTTGATTTGAGGGATCGACTTCCATTGGTTCTATATTTCGTTCTCCGGCTTGTTTTTGGTGAAAATTGTTTTGATAATAATTTCTATTTTGATACCAATTATTTCCCGTTTTTAAGTTGAAGTTTTGCTTTGGGCTGCACCTGGTTGAATCTTTGATAATTTCCCTGTTTCTTGGTTTCATGCTAAATCCATAGTATTTATTTGCGAACTGAGCTCGGAAGTTGTTCGACTCTAGTTCTTGGACCTTCGCTAAAGCGTTCGGTAAGTCTGGTGGGTTTAGAGAGAATAGAGTTTCAGAGATTGAACCCATCAGTCTAGAAATGAAAACTCATAAGGCGTTGGCTCTTCTTGTTCTTGTACTCTCCCTGGTAATTTCGCTTTCTTTTCCATAGGTCATTATGGTTTTGTTGATAAGCATTGTCATTTTCTTGTTTACCTCGTTATAGAAGTCTGTAATTGTAATTTTGCCCTGTCTCAGAATGCTGAATTCTGACTCAAGAACGTGGATTGGTCTTCTATCATTGTAGATAAAATCCTGTCTCGAAAGTATGGCCTTGAAATTTAATACGGTACCATGGTTGGTTAAGGCGTCGTGAGCCGCTCCCATGATTTTGTTCCGTAAAATGGTTAGGGCAATAAAATACTGTTCACTGTTAATTTTGTATAGGCTCATGTTGTTTCTGCGGCCTCCCTCCATCCGAAATACTGGGATTGCTCTCCATAAAATTTTGGCAAAGCTTTTACTACTTCTAAGGATGTATCGCATCTGACTGTGGGGTCAATTATTTGAAGTTTATAATCTTCCACCACATTTGCATTCGAGTTTAATTTGTTACTAAGCTCATTAATTTTTTCAATTAAACCTGTTAACTGTAAATTTACCACTCTGTTAATTAATTCCATTGTTAGATTTGATCCCAGACCACTGCTGGTAAGATTTTGAACTATCCCACCGGTTGCCATATTCAAATTTAAATTTTAAAGTTTTTTAATAACTTTTCCAGATGGTTTTTCGATTCACAGAGGTTCAATAAGTATTTAAGATTATCAACTAACGGCTAGCTTTATATGATAAATTTGTATATGAAAAAAAATTATTAATTTTCAATTCCTCACGATTTGCTGCTTCCTGTTGATCTTTCTAGTCGTCAGATTTATTTATTCGCTGGTCGTGGTTAATTGTTGTTTCCTTTTGAGGTAAAAACACTTTTCCGGTGTAGCTTAGTGGCGAGGGATTGCCCTCCAGCCCTTCCTTCCTGTCAGTGAATAAATTGTTCCAGTGTAGTTCCGTGGCGAGGGAATGCCCTCAACCCTTACTTCTTTTGGGATTTTTTTTGAGTGTTGGTTGATTTTTATTTACACATATTTATACCCGTTACTCGCAGAGTAAAAGGGTATATTGTATTCGTGCAAAAGTATGTAACAGGTAGAAGGAAGCGTTTCCGACCCTATAAAGTATATATATTCTTGTTCAGGATCACTAGCCGAGTCGATCTAGCCATGTCCGTCTGTCCGTCTGTCCGTCCGTCCGTCTGTCCGTCTGTCCGTCTGTCTGTCTGTCCGTATGAACGCTGAGATCTCGGAAACTATAAAAGCTAGATTGGCATTTTGCATGTAGATTCTAGGAGTTCCTACGCAGCGCAAGTTTATTTCAAAAGGGTGCCACGCCCCCTTTAACGCCCACAATCGCTTATATACGATTTTAAAAATTTAAATATTTCGGAAAAGTAAAAATGCAGTTTTATTGTGTTTATCAATACCTATCAAAATGTAGAAGAAATTTTTCAAATCGGACCATTCGTTAAAAAGTTATGCGTGATCAAAGTTTCTATCTCCATCTCCCTCGCACTCCCTTTACCTGAGTAACGGGTATCTGATAGTCGGGGCACCCGACTATAGCGTTCTCTCTTGTTTTAATTTATGTTTTTTTATTACTTGTGTTGTTTTTTTTTTTGTTTTGAGTTCTTTATTTTTTTATTGTGTTCTTGCTTTTTTGTGAATTAATATTTCGGTACACCTTTTTATCAAATTTTTATTTTTTTTTTAAATGGATTATTTTTATTTTCCACTTAAATGTTTTCACGATCATTTTGGGTTTGTGTCGTTTGTGGATGGTTTGATTTTTCCACAAAATATTCGAGTTATTTGACCGCGCGAGTTCCGTTTTTTTTTTTTTTTAAACTTGTTTTCATTCAAAAAAATTAAGAACTTTTATAGACGCGGCCCCACATTGGGCGCCAATTAAATTTATTAGTTGATTGAATTTTAAAAAAAATTAATTTTTTATTTTATTATGATAATCACCTTTTATTTTCTTAAATTCACTTTCACAAGTCACTTATCATATATTTAGATTTTAACTTAGATTTTCGCGACCGATCGAGTCGTCTCCAAAAAAGAACTGCCCTTGGTTTGATAAAATATTAGTCATGAAACCTCGGCTTAAGAGAATCTTGCTCAGAAGAGATTAAAAGAGATTAGACAATTGGCTGATGAAATAATTGAGAAGTAATTGAAACTCAATAAATTGATTATTTGACAAAAATTTGGTTAGCAACTGGCTCGGACTAGATCGGACCCTAAGTGGAAAATTTGGGAGCTTTGTTTATGACTGGAGTCATTTGTTTACAGTAGGCCGGATGTGGTTCTCACAGGGCTCGGTTTGAGTGAGGGGAAATTCTGTTAATGAAGCTAGAATTTCCAGCGGTTGCTGAGATTGGAAAGGGTCATTTGTTTACAATAGCCCGAATGTGGCCGGTTTGAGCGAGGGAAGATTTTGCTAGCGAAGCTTAGATTTTTCAGCGGTTGCTAAGATTGAAAAATTGTTTATGAAACTCGTAAGCTAAGAATATTCATGGGTTGAATAACATACATACAATACAAATAAATAATTTAGGTAAATATTAAGTTTTCTAAATAAATGAATGAATTCCCTTGGTTGAACGAATACGTGTGTGTATTTCTGTGTGGGCTTTTGCATATGTATATTTCATTCCTTTGAGTGTATTTGTTTTTGAACATATTCAAGAAATTACTATTTGGTATTGGGTTTGCGAAAATATAGTTATACAAACTTTGATTATTTTTTGCAATAGTATTTCGAAGAAAAAAATGACAATCATAAAGCAGAGTCAGGGGGTGGAAAAGAGATGGAGATATATATAAGTTAACAACAGCAATATTTCCGCATATTTTTTTCCGAAAATATTGCAACATTGTCAAGCACAAAGTTGCAGCCCAAGTTCAATAACATAAAGTTCAATAACATAAACACGAGCATCCGGTCAGCCGCAACTAAGTACGGAATACGAATTCTGCAGACCCTGCAGATTCTGCTACCCAGCAACACGAGCATCCGGTCAGCCGCAACTAAGTACGGAATACGAATTCTGCAGACCCTGCAGATTCTGCAACCAAGCCATTTTGTCAACGCTACCAACGCCGCTGCCAGCGCCTCTGCCGCCGAAGCCAACGTCGCTGCCCCAACCCACAGCTTTAAATAGGGATCGCTATGTAGAGTAGGGCTAGTTCCGATTTGTATCTCGAATAAAGAAGACATCTTAATCCAATTTTTGAAGTTTTAATTATTTGGAAATTAACTGGCGCCCGAACAGGGACCAGCGCGAGTAAATCCGATTAGGTTCGATCAGTGCTAATAAATTCGTGCAACTCCGTTGACTTTAAAGTGCGGAAAATTATTAAGTCCAACTCCGCTGGCCCACTCAGGTCAGAATCAGAGGAACTCCTTCATAATAAAATTGAAGCTGAGGACGACAACCGTTCGGCAAAATAATTGCTGATCCATCGGTGGACTACAAGTACTGTCAGACAAGCCCGCAGGACATTCTCTATTCGTGTGCGTTGCAGGATCCTCAGTAGGCAACACACAGGAAGACATCCGGACCACCAGGAGAAGTAGCCACATCAAAGTTAAGTTAAGTGAAAATAGTGATTAAGTGAAACAAATAAAAAACCAAACTAAATCAAAAATCTAAATTAAAAATTTTTGCAATCAATTACAAATTGTTTAGGCCAGTGGCCCACTGCTCTCCGAGCTTTCGCTCTCGCCCCTCTTGCGCTCCCTCGCTCGCCTCTCGCAACGTCCGCGCTCCAGAGTGCGAACTTCGGGCTTCGCATCCGAACTCCTCGGACGGCCGCTGCCGATCTCCCGCTCTCGCTTCAACGGAGTCAAGCGGGCGGGAGCGCGGTTTTAGTTTTAAGTTTTAATTAGTCTCGCATATACAGCGGAATAAAGCACACACCTGAATAATCCCACGACGCCCCCGACTTCATCATTTTTTTTCGACTTCCTCTGCGTTTGCGCCGTGGGAACTATTTCTACCAGCCAATCCCTTTTTGTGGAAGGATCGCCCCCCTACAACATTTGGTCTATTCGAGCCGGATCAGGATATCCTTCTGCTATTCGACTGTGATTTTTCCGCAAAAAAGATAAGTACGAGCATTTTCCGACTCCCTCTCGCTGCCGGTCTTTAGCAGTGGTTCGAACATTGAATTTCGTTCACACTGCAGTAAGATCAATTTTTTTCGTGTCAACTCCACGTCCGAGTTTTCCCGACACAACGGCAGTCGAGAAATTTAACATTCCTTCAATTCCAAAAAAGTTTCTATCCGTCTCCGCTTTGTGTGCGTCGCCATACTCCTTGCCGTTTTCCTTTTCGTTCCCCGTTGTACATCAACTTGCCAACGGTCAAGGCATACATATGTGCATCCAGACATACACATACACGCGCGTGACAACTTGTGTACATAGTGCAGTGCAATTCTGCCTCCAAGAAAATACGACAAAAAGTGAAATTGTGTGGTGGAAAATAAAAAGGCATAACTAAATATCAGCCACTCGGTGTGAAGTAATTTCGGGAGTTTCCCTGTTCGCCGTACAATCCGCCGCTGTCGAGATATTTTTTTTGTCTTGTGTTTTTTTTCTCCACATAATTTCATCAGTTCCGTCACTTCAAATACAGTCCACTCTTCGACGCTCTACTGTACCGATATACACTTACACATAAACGCATGCATGCCCATATCTACATACATACATAGAACTATTTTCTGCCTCCACATACAGGAACATACACATATCCATAAACGCATGCATGCCCATATCTACATACATAAATATATTTTCTGCCTCCACATACAGGAACATAAAATAAAATAAATTCAAATCCACACGGGTGCGACCGTGATTGTTTTTTCTCCAAATTGCCGCAATTAACCGCGCCAACGGCTGTGTTATTATTGTTGCTGATTTTTTTGCCCCTTCTCTCTCTCTCCCGCGCCCTCACGCATGCACTGCGCTGCCGACGGCATAACCCAGTGAACATTTCTCCCGTAACAAAGCCAAGGTTTTTTTAATTCCACCGTTCCGGCTCCGCTCAAAACAGTATTTATAATTATAAATATTATTTAATTATAAAAATAATTAATTCATAACTATAATTACTATTGAATTATAAATATTATTTAATTATTTCCGGCAAAGTAATTTATTTATTTAATGGATTAATTAATTTATTTTTATTGAGTTTTTCCGGATTTTTTGTTGCGATCAAAGATATTTTCCAACCCCAAAAAAAAAATAAATAAATAAATAACTAAATACAATAAAATCATTTGGCAACAATAACTAAGGTAAAAATTAAAATAAACAAAATAAAACAGAAGTCAACAGATATACAAATATATAAACAATCAATACAGTTTCATCGATTTCCAAATATTTTCTTCCGATTCTTCTCGTTGTTTATGGCACTGTGTTTTCTACTCCGCACAAATTAACAGTGTGACCGTACTCTGTGGCTTTCTTTTCTTTTGCGTGCGTTCATTTGCAGGGACGACCAACTCGTTGGCGACTCAGACCGCGCCGAGAGCTTAACGGTGAAGATCCTTACGTTCTGAACGAAAAGCCCCTTGCTCAGGTCAGTCGACAAGAGCTGATCCGCAAGTTCGAGTCCGAGAATGCCCACGGGAGACGACAAGAAACCGAGGTCGATCCCATCTATCCGTTTGGACAGGTCCCAATCCGCGTCTCCGCGGCCGTCTCAATTAACACCAAAGGCTGCCATTGCCATTCCAAGGGCAAAAAGCGACGAGTCCGTCGAGACTATCTCCGGTCCCCCGTCAAGGCTTTCTCGGTCGGTGTCCAAGATGGCTCAAACCGCGATAGACATCGCCCTCAAAAGGTTTATTGCCACAACAGACCGGGTTAGCCAATTTCAAGCGGATATTCATACTCCGAGCGCCGCTGAACCAGAACGACTTTCCCCTGGCATGTGCCAAGTCCATCGGGACCAAATCCGGGCCTTGTGGGAAAAGGTGGAGAAGAGTTATGAAAGTTGCTCCGATCTTCTTTCCGCGTCCACCGACAGTACGGCCACCTCGACAGTGCTTGAATCCAAGTACAGTTACTGCTACTCCGTATATTCGAGATGTTTGGTCCAGCTTCAGGACATAATAGACAAGGCCGCCTCCCAGTCCATTCAGGCTGCTGTCAGTGTTCCAACACCGCCGTCTACGGGCTGTCGTTTGCCACCAGTCGACACCGAAGTTTTCGCTGGTGATTACCTGCGTTGGCCCACCTTCAGAGATCTTTTTTCCGCGATATACATCCACAACTCGCGTCTTACACCGGTAGAGAAGTTGTTCCACCTACTGTCCAAAACAAGTGGCGATGCGCACGCCATTGTTTCTAAAGCCCCGCTGACCAACGAAGGGTTTATCTCCGCGTGGCGAACCCTCACCGACCGCTTCGAAAATCGGCGGTTATTAGTCAATAGCCAGTTGAAAATCCTCTTCAACATTCAGGCAGTACCCCAGGAGTCCGGAGCCGCTCTGAAAGAGCTGCAAGGCACAATCCAAAGTTGCCTGACAGCCTTAGAGATGTCCTCTATTCAAGTCGAGACTTGGGATTGTCTCCTGGTGTACATGGTTTCTTTAAAGCTTCCCAAAATCACGCTGTCGTTGTGGGAGCAATCCATTCACAACAAGGCTGAGATTCCAACGTGGAATGAGTTAGACTTGTTCTTGACAGAGCGTCATCGCACTCTGGAGGCTATCGATGACATCAGGCCTAGCAGTTCAGGTCAGTTTCCGCCAAGGTCGACACCTGCGAGCGCCCCAGCGCGTAGGCTTAATTCCTACGAGGCCAGAGTGACTCCAGCCCCAAGAGGGTGCGATCTCTGCTCCAGAGAGAATCATCCTGTTCGCTTATGCCCGCGCTTCCTTGAGATGGATGTAAATGGTCGCTCCGACTACATTAAGAAAAAGCAGCTTTGCCTGAACTGTTTTGCACGAGGGCACCTGCAACGGGATTGCACTAGCGCCCATAGCTGCTTCACGTGCCACAGCCGTCATCACACCCTCCTGCACCGCGGTAATCCATTCGCGGTCGCTCCAAGTCCGTCTGCGCCATCCAGGTCTCGACCCGCTCCTACTACAAGAGGCACGAGCCCCACAGAGGATCACTCTGATGTGCAAGTGTGCTTCGCTTCCGGCTCAAGAGCCGTCTTACTGGGCACAGCCCTCATTAACATTTGCCATTTAGGGTGCAATTTCCAGGCGCGAGCCCTAATCGATTCTGGTTCCGAGGCAACCTTTATTACGGAGAGACTTTTCAACCTCGTCAAACTTCCCTTCAAGACTATCCAGGCCCAAGTCTCTGGTCTTAATCAAACCATTGCCGCCCAGTCCACGAAACTCTGTAATTTTTCTATTCGATCGCCTTCCAGACCCGGGCTGCATTTAGAAACTTCAGCTTACGTTCTTCCGCAGCTGGCCGGGAATCTGCCTTCGTATCCAGTCCCTCGAGATCTTCTTAAGGGAATTCCTGACATCCCCCTTGCAGATCCCAAGTTCTTCGAGAGCTCCCAAATCGATGTCTTGATAGGAGCCGACATTCTTCCGTCCATCCTCCTCGGCAACGCCAGGGCTAACATTTGCGGTTCACTTCTCGGCCAGGAAACCATTTTTGGATGGGTGTTGACAGGTCCCATATCTCCAGCGGCCCCCGCAATTTGTCCAGCTTCTCCACTCGAGTTACCTGCGGACTCGACGACTCGTTGGATCATCTCCTTACCAAATTCTGGGAGGTGGAGGAAGTGCCCACACAGATAGTCCCCGAGTCCGATTCCGTCTGCGAACACAATTTTGTCCAGACTACAAGAAGGGACAATCGAGGCAAATACGTTGTGATGCTCCCCTTGCGCGATCCCGAGCATAATGGTTCCGAGCTCGCATCTTCACGATCCTTTGCTCTGGCTCAATTTCTGCGTAACGAGCAGCGCCTAAAAAGAGATCCGCCCCTGAAAGCCCGGTATGACTCCGTAATCCAAGAATACCTCGACTTAGGTCACATGGCCGAGGTCCCTTTGACGAGCAGTTCCGCCACGTACTACCTTCCACATCACGCCGTTCTTAAACCCGAGAGCACAACCACTAAAGTGCGGGTGGTTTTCAACGCCTCTAGCCCTTCCGCTAACGGGACCAGTCTGAATGACATACTTTACGCGGGCCCGGTCTTACAATCCGACCTCACGATTCAAATCTTGAAGTGGCGATACTTTAGGTTCGTCTTCAACGCCGACATCGAGAAGATGTATCGGCAAATTTGGGTAGACCCCCAGCATACTCCCTTGCAGCGTATTCTATTCCGCAACTCCAATGGGGAAATCCGCGACTACGAGTTGAAGACAGTCACCTTCGGGGTCAATTGTGCCCCGTTCCTAGCGATCCGTGTCCTGCAACAGCTCGCCGACGACGAAGAGTCGAGGTATCCGCAGGCGAGTCGGATTATCCGACAGTTCATGTACGTCGACGACGTACTCGCGGGGCAGACTCCAAACCCGAAGCGCAAGCGGCTATCCGCGAGCTCCAGGGGGCCCTGGATTCAGCAGGATTCCCCCTTAGAAAATGGACATCCAATAGCAAGGCGATTTTGGCCAACATCCAGAGTGACCATCTCCTTCGCGCGGACTTCCTTGAAATCGACGCAGAGAGCACGGCTAAAACTCTCGGAGTGCGGTGGAAGGCGACGTCTGACGAGTTTTTCTTCATTCCGCCCGAACTGACCCTGGGTTCAACGTTCACAAAGCGTCAAGTCCTATCCCAAATCGCCAAACTATTTGATCCAGCGGGTTGGCTCGCCCCCTTCATAGTCCGGGCAAAGATGTTCATGCAGGACATTTGGCTCCAAAATCTAGGATGGGACGATGCCCTCCCTCGAGATTTTTGCCAAAGATGGGTTGACTTCCTGGAAAATTATTCCGCTCTTGATCAGATCCACATTCCCCGATGGGTCGCCTTCCGACCACATTTGAAAATTGAGCATCATGGGTTCTGCGACGCCTCGCAGAAGGCGTACGGTGCAGCCATCTACGTCCGAGTTGAGGCTGGGTCCGCGGTAATGGTGAACTTGCTCACGGCAAAGACGCGGGTGGCCCCAGTAAAAACGGTGTCGCTCCCGCGGCTCGAGTTGTGCGGAGCCTTGTTATTGTCAGAAATGGCCAACGCCGTTCTTCCGAAGATGCCCGGGCAGGCGTCCGCCCTGCACTGTTGGACGGACTCTACGATTGTTCTCGCCTGGTTGCATAAGCCAGCGTGCCACTGGACAACGTTCGTGGCAAATCGTGTGACCAAGATCACCCAGCTCACCGAGGTGGAAAAATGGGCACACGTTCGCTCCGAGCATAACCCGGCAGATCTCGCTAGCCGGGGGGTGGCGCTTCAAGACCTTGCGGACAGCCAGCTGTGGTGGCATGGTCCTGCCTGGCTGCAGTGGCTTCGCTGCGAGTGGCCCACTCAAGGCTATGAACCCCCTGTGACTGAACTCGAGAAGCGAGCAGTCAAGGTCCATGTTGCGAAGGTACCCCCTGAAGACATTCTGGAGCGTTTTTCCACACTCGACAAGGCGTTGCGAGTCCTCGCTTACGCTCATCGGTTCATCCAGCGTTCGCGAAAGCTCATGTCCCCGTTTGAGGATCCCTTGACAGCTCCTGAAATTGCGTCGGCCGAGCGGCTCCTGATTTCCGTCACGCAACGCAGGCAGTTTGCCCTTGAGATTGGCTGCTTAAGCCAAAAACGGCCAGTGCCAGCATCCAGCCTTGTCCAAAACCTGAACCCGTTCATTGATTCCCAAGGGCTCATGAGAGCATGCGGCCGAGTCACGGCCTCCGAACTTCTCCAGTATGATGAACGGCACCCTGTCATCCTTCCATACGACTGCCATCTGTCTCGACTCCTCGTCCATTTCACGCATCGCATAACGCTGCTCGGTGGCAATCAGCTAATGATCCGTCTGATCCGTTCCAAGTTCTGGATCCCGAGGGTGAGGAATTTGGTCAAGTCCGTCATATATTCATGCAAGGTCTGCATCATCCACAAAAAGAGGTTGCAAACGCAATTGATGGGAGACTTACCCAAAGAACGAACGTCCTTCTCGCGCCCTTTCACATATACCGGTGTGGACTATGCCGGTCCCTTCGACATCAAAAACTACACGGGACGAGCCTGTCTCATTACGAAAGGGTATGTGCTGGTGTTCGTGTGCTTCGCCACTAAGGCCATCCATTTAGAGCCTACTTCCGACCTCACGACTGAGAAGTTTCTCGCCGCCTTCGCCCGTTTCGTGTCCCGCAGAGGATGCCCCCGTCAAGTTCAGTCGGACAATGGGAAGATGGCAATTCATTCCTCCGGGAGCACCCCACATGGGAGGCTTGTGGGAAGCAGGTGTTAAGAGCTTCAAGACCCTGTTCTACAAGTCCACGGCGACGCGGAAATATACGTTCGAAGAGCTGTCCACGCTTCTAGCTAGGATCGAAGCATGCCTGAATTCGCGCCCGCTCGCGCCAATGTCCGAAGACCCCACTGACCTGCTGGCACTTACGCCTGGGCACTTTCTTGTTGGAGGGCCCCTCCTCGCCATGGTCGAACCCGAGATAAAGGGGGACACCACATCTATTATAAACCGCTGGCAGCACCTGAAGGCTCTGCATCAACAATTTCGTCTGCGATGGAAGGAGGAGTACCTCAAGGAACTCCATAAGCGGAATAAGTGGCGAAATCTCCGTGCCGGGGACATGGTGGTAGTCAAGGAAGACAACCTTCCGTCCAATGAGTGGCGATTAGGCAGAATTGACGCGGTGTTTCCGGGAGCCGATGGCCATGTTCGTGTGGTCGACATCCGCACTGCACGGGGAGTCATTAAGCGTCCCATAGCGAAGGTCGTCCTTCTTCCAACGGAAGAGTCCGCCGGCCCGCAATAACCAGTCGACCCTTCACTCCGGTAGTTCAATTCATCACTTCGATTCGTAGCGTCAATTAATAGTTCCAACCCGTAGTTCCAATTCACAGTTCTTATCACTACTGATCCAAATTTTTCATTTTGTCCTATTCCGCCAATCAGATCTCACACGATGTCTCCACGTCCGCGCAGCTCATCGCATTGGAGCTCAGACGAACTCGAGGTATGCAATCCTACCGTTGCCGAGTCTGTAGCGGGATCCATCCACTTCGGAAGTGTCGTCGGTTCCTCCGTCTGAGTGCCGAGAAGAGGCTCCGGGCTGTCCTTGCCAACCGGTACTGCCACCGCTGCTTGGCCCACGAGCACTCCGACGGAGCGTGTCGGCGAGGTGATCGCTGCAAAACTTGCGGCCAGGATCACCACACTCTCCTTCATCTCTCGGAACCACCGATGGCATCACGGCAGTCCCGCCCGGCAGCACGCCGGTCGCAGAGATCCGCTGCCACTCCGCAACACTCCTCAGCCGCTCCTCGGCCCTCGTCCGCCACTCCACGGCATTCTACAGCCACTCCTCGGCCCTCGTCCGCCACTCCACGGCATTCCTCAGCCGCTCCTCGGCACTCGTCCGCCACTCCACGGCACTCATCTGACACTCCGCGGCAATTTTCTGCTACTCGTCGGGGTGCCACGCAGCTTGCGGTCACAGCTCCGTCCCTAACGTCCCTTCTACAGCGGCACAGCATCAACCTCCTACCGACGGCTTTGGTGCGTTTAGAGACCGGGAGTCGGGTCTTCGACACTGCGGCGCTTATTGACCCGTGCACGCCTATGAGCTGCATCGACGCTTCGCTAGCGTCGAGTTTCCGCTTGCCGACCACCAACGTGGGAGGCGAACAGATCTGTTCGGCAACCGTGGGGTCAAGAATCGACAGCGCTGTCCGGCTAGATGCAATTTTCAAAATAGAGCCTCACGTGCGCATCCGCACTCCAATCCGGGAGCTGAGCGACGCTGTAAGGACCCACTTCCGGGACATTACGCTGGCTGATGAGCGGTTCTATCTCCCCGCGACAATCTCCATCATCCTGGGCGCGGATATGTATCCGAACGTGATGCGGCCGGGATTCCTGAAACTTCAAGATGGACTGCCAGTAGCCCAGAGCACCGTGTTTGGGTGGGTCGTGTCCGGAGCCTGCCACCAGCCGTGAAAAGAGCAACCAGGCTATGTTGCAACCCGAGTAGTTGCAAGGGGGGCGGAATGTTTAGGCCAGTGGCCCACTGCTCTCCGAGCTTTCGCTCTCGCCCCTCTTGCGCTCCCTCGCTCGCCTCTCGCAACGTCCGCGCTCCAGAGTGCGAACTTCGGGCTTCGCATCCGAACTCCTCGGACGGCCGCTGCCGATCTCCCGCTCTCGCTTCAACGGAGTCAAGCGGGCGGGAGCGCGGTTTTAGTTTTAAGTTTTAATTAGTCTCGCATATACAGCGGAATAAAGCACACACCTGAATAATCCCACGACGCCCCCGACTTCATCATTTTTTTCGACTTCCTCTGCGTTTGCGCCGTGGGAACTATTTCTACCAGCCAATCCCTTTTTGTGGAAGGATCGCCCCCCTACAACACAAATCAATAAAAGACGAAAAGTTTAAATTAAAATTTGAATCTAAAAATTATCAAACTCGAATTATTAAATTAAAATTAAATTTAAAAATTGAAATACAAATAAAATCAAACATAAATAAAATTGCACAAAATTAAAATTAAATAATATTGCACCAAATTAAAATTAAAAAAAAAAACATTCAAATTTTAAACTACAATTTAAGAAATTATATTAAGAATTTGAAAAAATTTTTCCTCCAACAATTTTACCTTTACCATTTAATTTCACATTAATATTATTATATTTGAAATGAAAACTACTTTAATGCGTAAGACACACCCATGAATATTCCCCTTCTTTAAAAAAAAAAACAAATGGCCAATCAGCGAAATCTCATAAGACCCCCCATTATCAATATTGAACAACAACGGCCAGCAGGACCAAATAATCCAGAAGGACCCAACGCAGTTTTAGAACAGCAAGTAAATCCAAACCAAATTCATTTAGTTCAGCAACTTCAGAGACTAGAAATTCAACAACAACAACACAGGAATAACATGGCAGCAGGAGAATTACAGGCAGCCGTCAGGCAAATACTTGCAGAGCAATTACCAGTTTTATTAAGACAAGCACAAAATCCAGGGATTGATTTCGCATGTGCCCCAAATCAAGAAATTTGTCTAGAAAATAGAGGTAATCTCGAAGGTCTAGACAGGGTACCAGACATAGTAAAAAGTCTGCGAGAATTTTCAGGAAATCCAGCGGAATTTAGTTCTTGGAAAAAAGGAGTCGATAGAGTGCTAAAAACATATGAAAACACTGTAGGAACGGCCAAATATTTTGGTATTTTACACACTATTCGTAACAAAATGACGGGAAATGCAGACACTGCATTGGAATCCTACAACATTCCATTAAATTGGAATGCTATCTCGAAATGTCTAACCCTCCATTACGCAGATAAACGGGATATAGGAACCCTTGAGTACCAAATGACGACGATTAGCCAGGGCACTAATCAGACTGTAGAAGAGTTCCATCAGGCGGTCTACAAACATCTGTCCCTGATACTTAATAAAATTGGCTGTGTGGAATTAGGACCTGAAGCAGAACAACTGATGACCAAAATGTATAGGGACAAAGCCTTAGACACTTTTGTACGCGGACTTCGTGGCGACTTATCTCGCCTACTTGGTATGAAAGAACCTGCTGACCTTCCGGCAGCATGGCACCTATGCTTAAAGCTTGAGAATCAGGCATTCCGCGCTAACCACGCTACCAACAGAGGGCAACAATCGTCCTTCAAGAATGCACCTTCACTGTTCGTGCCACAAATGCAACCAGCTGTACCAATTTGGCCACAATGGTCAATCCCTACAGGGAACGCCCAGTTCCAGACTCCCTTTGCACAACCCAACTCAAATAGACAACATTATAATCTACACCGACAACCATTCAATGGCAACCAGAACTTACAAGTGGCACCATATGTAACGGCCCGGCCTTCAGGAAGCCAACCACCCCCTCGACCTTTGGCCGCAAAGCCACAACCACGACCTGAACCAATGGACATAGACAAGACTCTACAAACCAAACAGATAAATTATATGAATAAACCAGGACGCTTTGACACTGGCAAAAGACCACCAAATCCAATTAACGAGACAGCAAAAAAATCTAGGAACTTTAATATTCAATCAGCTACGGGTACTTCCACGGAAGTAAAAGAAGAATCACCATCACTCGAAGATTACGACCAAACTCTAAAAACTCAAGAGGAAACACCGACCGAATACCATGAAACTCTTTCCGATTATTGTGACACAATAGAGCAGGCAGACCAGGAATACCCATATGACTACACATACCTTAATTTTTTAGAATAACCAACTCCTCATTACCATATTTTGAAAGTAAATTGAGGAGTGGAGAAACACTAAAAATTCTTATTGATACAAATAAAAATTACATCCTACCTAAATTCATAAAAAGTCCAGTAAAAAACATATCCTCATTCGATGCCATATCGGTTGGCGGAAAAATCAAAGTCACACACCATAAAATAGCAAACCTATTTGACGACACCGATACGAAAATCAAATTCTTTTTGTTACCAACATTAAATACATTTGATGCCATATTGGGAAATGACAGTTTAAAGAGTTAGGAGCAATAATCGATACCAACAATAAAACCATGTCATTAAAATCCGGCAGAGTCATAGCTATAAAAGAAGAAAAAATAAAAACAGTCAACCTAATTATTCCTCGGACAGACCATCTTAAAAAAACACAAAAAATAGAACTAAACCAACTCCTCCGAAAATACCCAAACCTCTTTGCTGAACCCGACGAAAAACTGACCTACACCACAAATGTGAAAGCTGAAATTCAAGCACTGACACTCCAGTTTACTCAAAATTTTACCAATATCCTATGGCACTTAAAGACGAAATAGACCGACAGATAGAAGAACTTTTAGAAAACAATATAATACGACCCTCAAGATCACCTTACAACTCACCAGTCTGGATAGTTCCAAAAAAACCAGATAGTTCCAACATAAAAAAATACAAAATGGTAATAGACTACAGAAAATTAAATAGTGTAACAATAGCAGACAGATACCCCATACCAGATATTAATGGAGTTTTAGCACAATTAGGAAATAATAAGATGTTTTCTGTGTTAGATCTCAAGAGCGGGTTCCATCAAATTCCTTTAAAGGAAAGTGATGTGGAAAAAACTGCCTTTTCCGTAAACAACGGAAAATATGAGTTAACAAGACTTCCATTTGGGCTAAAAAACGCGCCATCCATATTTCTAAGAGCATTACACCACATTCTTAGGGAACACATAGGTAAAATCTGTTACATTTATATCGACGATATAATTGTATTTAGTCCGGGCGCTGAAACCCATTCCAAAAACTTAGAAAAAATATTTGGGACCTTAAATAATGCCAATATCAAATGCCAACTAGACAAGTGCGAGTTCTATAAAAATAAAGTTGAATTCTTAGGTTTTGTAATATCAGATAAAGGAATAGAGACAAATCCCAAAAAGGTAGAAGCGATCGCCAACTACCCTTGTCCCAAAACTGTAAAAGAATTAAGAGCATTCCTTGGACTGTCTGGATATTATAGGAGATTTATTATGGGATAAAGAATAAAGTAGAAGACGTAATAAACGAAAGTGACCAAGAAGAAATCATATTAGAAACCCATAACAGAGCCCACAGAAGAAAATAAAATTCAGCTTGCAGAAAAATATTACTTTCCTAAAATGAAACAAAAAGTAACAAATTTAGTTAAACAATGCAAAGTGTGTAAAGAAGGAAAATACGATAGACACCTACCTAACCCAGAAATTACAGAAACTCCAATTCCTGAATAACCAGGACATGTAATTCACATTGACATTTTTTCCACAGAAAGAAAATTAGTTTTGACCGCAATAGACAAATTTTCAAAATTAGCACAGGCAAAAATGATCAAATCTAAATCAACAGAAGACATTAAAAAACAGCTACACGATATTCTATTTTACTACGGTGTACCGAAATACGTTGTAATGGATAATGAAAAATCTTTTAACTCAGCATCCATTAATTTTATGATGAAAGATCAATTAAATGTTACAATTTTTAGAGCCCCACCTTATAAAAGTTCAGTTAACGGTTAGATAGAATGGTTTCATTCCACTCTTTCTGAAATAATGCGATGCATTAAGACAAAACAAATTTACAATACTTTTGAAGAACTATTAAATAGAGCCGTTTATGAATATAATTACACAATCCACTCCGTTACAAAAAAACGACCGTTAGAAATATTTTTTGGAAGAAACGTTACTACTGATCCAGAACAATATGAAAAAAGCAGACGCGATAATATAGAAAACCTCAAACAAAAACAAAAAATTGACCTCGAAAACCACAATAAAAAAAGAAAAGAAATAAAAACTTATTTACCAGGGCAAGAAATTTTTGTTAAACAAAATACAAGATTAGGATCAAAACTATCTCCACGCTTTAAAAAAGAAATTGTCAAAAAAATAGAAATACAACCGTAGTTACTGAAGCGGGAAGGATTGTTCACAAAAGTGAAAGGAGATTAGGTCCGACTCTCCGTAGGGAAATTTTTTGTCCATCTTTTTCCGAAATTAAAAAAAAAAAAACCCATTACCCATAACTCTAAAGATGTTGTCCGCTTGGGGTTATCAGTCCGTAATGGAAATTTTTTTTATTACAGGATGCTGTTCCTAACAATATTATTACCATTGGTAACCTCAATTTCGAACATGTTAGCAAACACTATTCAGAATGACAATCGTTTTAGTAATGAAATTGCATCAAATTTACAAAATCAAGTTAGACTAATAAAAGAAGAAATAGGAAACATTAATTACAATGGGCCAAAATTACCGTAATAAATATTATTAAATGATTTCGAGTTAATTGAAATAAACAAGATATTCCAAAGAAATAATATCTCCTCCTTTTCCGTTGAATAAATGTTAGAATTTGTAGATGTGTCTGTCTTACAAAATAAAACAACTATTATTTACATGATCAAAATTCCCGAACTTGAACCATGCAACTACGAAAATCTTGTAATTAAACCTGTTATTAAGAACCAATCAGTAGTACATTTAGATATTAACGAAATGTTTGTATCAAACAATAAAATATTAGCCTTACCCAAAAATTGTAAAGCATCCAACCTCATAAAAATTTGTAAGCAAGAAAACACAATAAACCTAAGAGAATCGAAATGTATTTCTAAATTAGTTCAGGGAAAGGAATCGCTGTGTGACTATAGTAACTCGGACCACATAGAGCCAATAGAGGAACTAGACCATGGCGTAATACTTCTCAACGACTTTGACGGAAATGTAATAGCAGACAACACTACTCGCAACCTAAAAGGCACCTTCATAATTCATTTTTTCAACGATACCATAAATATAAACGGAAAGAACTACACAAATAAGGAAAAAACAATAACAAGATCTGAAATACCACGAATCCAGATAACACCAATAGAAGCCGAGCGTCTACAAATTCTGTCCTTAGAAGCCTTAAAAGCCCTACACATAAAAAATAAGAGACTCCTACAAATATTAGAAAGCGATACGACCCTTAACCGAATCACACTTTATCTTGTGTCATTGTTCTTGTTTTAATCACATTTAGAACCTGTTTCCAAAGAAAAGAAAAAGTAATTTTACAAGTTCAGGAAACACTTCCAAAAGTTCTAAATAACAAGACCAACACCATATCAACCACTAAAACAATAATACCTGAATTCAATAACATTCCATATTTCTAACTCCTCTTGAGGACAAGAAGGATTTTGAGGAGGGAGAGTTAACAACAGCAATATTTCCGCATATTTTTCTCCGAAAATATTGCAACATTGTCAAGCACAAAGTTGCAGCCCAAGTTCAATAACATAAAGTTCAATAACATAAAGTTCAATAACATAAAGTTCTATAACATAAACACGAGCATCCGGTCAGCCGCAACTAAGTACGGAATACGAATTCTGCAGACCCTGCAGATTCAGCAACCCAGCAACACGAGCATCCGGTCAGCCGCAACTAAGTACGGAATACGAATTCTGCAGACCCTGCAGATTCTGCAACCAAGCAATTTTGTCAACGCTACCAACGCCGCTGCCAGCGCCTCTGCCGCCGAAGCCAACGTCGCTGCCCCAACCCACAGCTTTAAATAGGGATCGCTATGTAGAGTAGGGCTAGTTCCGATTTGTATCTCGAATAAATAAGACATCTTAATCCAATTTTTGAAGTTTTAATTATTTGGAAATTAACTTATATGCAAGCGTATGCTGGATAAGACGGCTACTTTTTAATCGGGTATTAAAAATAGTAAAAAGTTAAAAATCTAAGCCGTCATATTTTTTGAACATTTATATGCCTTTAACTATTTTTTAGCGAAAACACGGTATCGATTGGTTTAACAGTTTAGCGTACAGGATTTCATTTTCTAATTGAATGAGTTTGGGGCACTTCGGTGGGGGGTGGGTCACCAATAACTATAAACTAAAGTCAACAGAAATAAAAACCGTATTAAAGCTAATTTTATATTTTTAAGGAAGCGCAGGAAAAGCAAGGCAGAGGGAGAGGGAGGGAGACGGAATAATTTGTTGACAATTTGTATGAAAATGCCGAGATAGATACCAATATGCAGGCAGAAAACGTATGATGCTGGAGACACTTAAATTCGACAATAGATAGACTTTTTGCTTAGTTTCTTTGTTTCGAAGATAGCTAGAGCTTTGGTGAAACCATCAAATGAATCGTTAAAGCTTAAGGAAACACTTTACCGAAGGAATTTTTGATACTCAGTTTATAAGTGCTAAAGTGCTAAATTGTAATTTTGGGACGGGTGTTAAAAATAGTAAGGAGCCTTAAATCTAAGCGGTCAAATTTTTTGTAAACATTTATAATGTCTTAAACTATTTTTGGGCCAAAACACTGATTCGATTGTTTAAACGGTTTAGCGTCCAGAATTTTTGAAAGGAACCAGTGGTTTTGGCTGTGCGTTGATTCCTAGTTTTCTTAGTGATAGCTTTATATATATATATTGTAACATACCCACAACCAAATAAAAGAACCCCAAATTGTCGGCTCCCACGACTGACCAATCAATGTAAGCATCCTCTTGCGTTATAAACAAATGTCCCCAAACTCCAAAAAGCTTTTATCCCCCAATACTGTAAAATTGCAGACGCAGCTTAAACCTAGATCGCTCTCATGCTCAGTGCTCTCTTTTTGGACACTCTCAATTTATCAATAAAGTTCTTTCTCCCAATCGAAGGTTTGATAAGCGCCAGCTTAGTTTTTAGGTTTGAGTTTTAAGTTGAATCTTGTAAGGAGCAGACCTATCTCTCCCAGTTCGCGTTTACACTATTTTGATAAATAAAAATTCTATTTTTTTTCAAAGTGCTATCCCGAATTTGTTATTGGCGCAGCCGGTAGGATATAACTTTTCATACGGTTTTATCCTTAAAGAACCCAAAACATCGTTCGTCCCAGTGCAATTCTAAACCAGCTATGGCAGTGTCGGCTTGTGTCGCTAATGTACGAACGAAAACCTCAATTTTTGCATTACGCTATCGAAGCTCAGGTTGCGAGGATTTTAACAAAAAATAAATCTTGACCCGTGTGACTGTCAAGTAACTAAAAAAAATAAAAATTTGAAAAAACCCGTTTATTGTAAAAGTTAGTGCATTTGTTCGTAACACAAGTTACTACAAAATAAAACACCTTAGTTCTCCCCCTCCAGTGGTAAGAGACAAGGTATAACAATTTTAAATAAAATTCATAATACAAAACTTTTAAATTTGTGAAAAAAAAAAAAAATTTTAAGTCTAAACAAAAACCAAAAAAAAAAAATGGCAGAGCCAGTGATATTATTGTCAGAAAACCATATAAATCAAGCCCTGAACCAAATCAGGCAAGTGCCACAATTTGGAGGCAACACGCTCGAACTCAGCCCGTTCATCAGGAGGATAGATTTTATCCTGGAGTTGTACCCCACAACATGTATACGCCAGGCGAGCGTATTCTTCAGTGCGATTGAAATGCAGCTTCACGGAGATGCCCAGGGGATATCTCAACTATCAACAGCCAGATGCTGGAGGGACTTAAGGAACGCCCTCATCAACGAATATAAAAACCCAGACGCCCTGCGAAGAACTGCTAAGAAGTCTGTATTACACCCCCTTTCCTGGGTGTATACCTAAGTTCGTTGAGGACATTGAGTCCAAATCTTTTGTAATATTAAATAAATTAGCCTTAGAAAATAACGCTTCAAATACAATTTTATACACAAATGCTCTTAATAATACAGTTAAAGATGTTATTATGAAAAAATTGCCAGACAGACTTTTTATGACATTGGCTAGGTATGATATTACTAATGCTAATAAACTAAAATGTGGAGCACAACAAGAAGGTTGTTATGAAACATTTTATTCAGATCGAACAAAAAATTCACAAAGTCAAAACCAAGATAAGAGAAATTATCAACCCCAACAAAATACTAATAAACAACAAAACTATAATTCCCAAAACCAATACAGACAGCAGAATAATATTTCCCCAAATCAATATAAGCAACAGGCTAGTACATCTCAAGGCCAACATAAGCCTAATTATAATAAAAATAACAGCAAAACTTTTTATGAAAACCACTCATTATATCAAGCAACAAAACAAGAATTCCAACAAAAATAAAATTATAATCAGGTTAGGAATCCTATAAATTATCAATCACAGCAAAATGGGGCTAATGCTCCTAATCGACCAATAAAAAGAAATCGCGAAAGTACGAGTGGCCATA
The DNA here is from genome assembly GCA_018153305.1 of Drosophila kurseongensis. NCBI lineage: Eukaryota > Metazoa > Arthropoda > Insecta > Diptera > Drosophilidae > Drosophila > Drosophila kurseongensis. The sequence continues at coordinate 4,609,025 of JAECXX010000120.1, forward strand.
TGAAAATGGATACAGAAAATTTTCACCAACAAGCCTCGGACACCGAATAGGAAATAGAAACCCTTACATACGAATCATCATAAATAACCAAGAGTTCCGATGTGTTGTAGACACAGGCTTTTCTATTAATTTAATTAAAGAAAATTACTTTCATTTCCCAACCAAAAATACACCTCTTAAAGTTCATACAATAAAGTAATATATACAGTTAAATAAATCCGTGTCCTACCATGCAAGTAAGCTTTGTCCGACCAAACAAACATTTTGGGTCCATAATTTTTCCGATATATATGATATGCTCATAGGAAGAGAATATCTCGAAGCTTGTAACGCAATTATTAATTATAAATCAAAAACAGTTAATTTAAACGGTTATCAATTCGGAATGAGATTTAATTATAACGATTCCGAATATAAACAAGGAGAAGAAGAAATTGATTGCTGCGATCCCCCATTTTCAACAGATACACCTTTTAATTTTGCAATAAATAACGACTTGCAAGAAACCAATAAGTTTAGATTAGAACACCTTAATGACGAGGAAAAAATAATCTTAAGAAAATTTTATATGAATTTAGCGACATACAGTTCAAAGAAAGTGACAATTTAACTTTCACTAGTACTATCATACAAAAAATGAGCAAACGGTTTACAAAAACCACACAAATATCCTCAAGCTTACGACCAAGAAGTCGATTCGCAAATGAGAGATATGATAAAACAGGGAATAATTCGAAAGTCAAATTTCCCTTATTGCTCACCCATTTGGATAGTACCTAAGACCCTATCCCGGTCATGGATGAAATATTGGACAAACTTGGTAGATGCCAATATTTTACCACTATTGACCTTGCAAAAGGTTTTCACCAAATACAAATGGACGAAAATTCTATTCCAATTTTTTCCACCAAAAATGGCCATTATGAATATACTCGAATGCCCTTTGGATTGAAAAATAGAAGATTTGATCTACAAGGATTGTTTGGTCTACATGGACGATATTATCGTGTACTCCACTTCATTGGAGGAACATGTATTATCTTTGCGAAAGGTATTTAAAAAATTACGAGAAGCTAATCTCAAGCTTCAACTCGACAAATGCGAGTTTATGAAAAAAGAAACAGAATTCCTTGGACATATTGTAACAACAACTGGTATTAAACCAAATCCTCTCAAAATAGAGGCAATACAAAATTTCCCTATACCCAAATCAACAAAACAAATAAAATCCTTTTTAGGTCTTTGTGGATTTTATAGGAAATTTATCCAAAACTTTGCTAAAATAGCAAAACCAATGACAGCAAGCTTAAAAAAGGCGTAACTTTCAATATAAAAGATAATGATTATGTACAAGCGTTTGAAAAACTTAAGCTTTTAATAATGTCCGATCCAATACTTATATACCCAAATTTCGAAAAACCATTCTCATTAACAACAGATGCAAGTAATATTGCTATAGGAGCAGTATTATCGCAAAATCATAAACCAATCTGTTATGCTAGCAGAACTCTTAATGAACACGAAATTAATTATTCGGCAATAGAAAAAGAACTTTTAGCTATTGTTTGGGCCACCAAATATTTGAGGTCCTATCTTTTTGGCAGAAAATTTCTGATCCTAAGTGATCACAGGCCTTTAGTATGGCTCAATAATATTAAAGAACCTAATATGAAATTACAACGCTGGAAAATCAAACTAAATGAGTTTGATTATGAAATAAAATATTTGCCCGGTAAAGAAAACCATGTGGCAGACGCCCTATCTAGAATAAGAATAGAGGAAGCCTATTTAGGAGAGACTTCCAGTAATTCAAATACAATTACAACAGTAGCTACAGTGCATAGTGCACCAGAAGATAACCAAAACCACATTTCAATAACAGAAAGACCACTGAATTATTATAACAGACAACTAGAATTTATAAGAGGAGACTCAAATGAAGTCGAAGTAATAAATTATTTTCATAAAACAAAAAATTATAGTCTATATATATAAAACTGTTCATTGAAAACTAAGAATCAACGCACAGCATAAACTAATTAAATGACCCTATTAAATTTTTTTACCATTCAATTCTTATAACACTAAACTGATTTGCTAAGATTTATTTTGGCCACAAACATACCCCCATTTTCTTCCAGTGGCAAAAAACCCCCAATTTCTATAAAAATCTGGACGCTAAACGCGTTAATCAATCGATGCGATTTTTGGCCAAAATTTAGTCCTCTACATAATGAAGATTCTATTTAATTTAATATTGGATATTTTAATGTTTACTATTTTTTATCGATTTTTGAAAATCTAAGAATCTTCCTCATTTTTTCCTAACGGCAAAAAAACACTGATCTAAGTCAATTAGCAATATGAAAATTTATCGAGGGAATCCTGATACTTTGAGGATTCATATGGTGGTTTTACTGAAGCTCTAGGTCAATTCTAAAAAAAGTTAAATTAGCCTAAAGTAGGAATAATAATTCCAACAAATTATACACAAGCATTGAACACCGAATGCATTCTCTCGCACTGTCTCTCTCTCTCTCTCTCTGACTCTGTGTAGTACAATAATTGTGCGGCGGCTGATCTTGTTTTTTATTTTAAAACTTAAAATTAAAAACTTAAAACTAAATTAAACTTAACAATAAATTAACAATAAATTAAAATTAAATTATACCAGCAACACACACGAATAAACCCCGTCAAAGCGTTCAAGCCGCTGGGCTTTGGGAAAAAGGCAGGGGGGCAGTCATCTCTATATAGAAAGCTATCAGTAAGAAAACTGGGAATCAACGCACAGCCAAAACCACTGGTTAACAATATTAATATGCATTTGTATTACATTCTAATAACTTTAAACTGATTTGCTAAGATTTATTGGGGCTCCCCAAATGGCCCCAATCGCTTCCAATTGGAAAAAGGTCAATTTTCTTTTCCAAAATTCTGGACACTAAACCGTTTAACAAATCGAATCCGTGTTTTCGCCCAAAAATAGTTTAAGACATTATAAATGTTTTATAAATTTGACCGCTTAGATTTGAGGCTTTTTACTATTTTTAACACCCGTTCTAAAATTACAATTTAGCCAAAAATATCTTCAAACGTCGAAAAATGGCACTTCTAAATTGAGTATCATAAATTCCTTCGGTAATAATTTTCCTTAAGCTTTAACGATTCATTTGATGGTTTCACCAGAGTTCTAGCTATCTTCTAAACAAAGAAACTAAGCAAAAAGTCGATCTATTATCTCCATAAGCATCATACATTTTCTGCCTCTCTCTCTGCATTTTCATACAAATTGTCAACAAATGATTCGGTCTCCCTTACTCTCCCTCTGCCTTGCATTTCCTTAAAAATATAAAATGAGCTTTAATAAGGTTTTTATTTCTGTAGTCTTGAGTTTATAGTTATTGGTGACCCACACCCCACCAAAGTGCCAAAAACTCATTCAATTAGAAAATGAAATCCTGTACGCTAAGCCGTTAAACCAATCGATAGCGTGTTTTCGCTAAAAAATAGTTAAAAGCATAATAAATGTTTAAAAAATATGACGGCTTCAATTTTTAACTTTTTACTATTTTTAATACCCGATTAAAAAATAGCCGTCTTATCCAGCATACGCTTGCATATATATATCTCCATCTCTTTTCCACCCCCTGACTCTGGTTTATGATTGTCATTTTTTTCTTCGAAATACCATTACAAAAAATAATTAAAGTTGGTATAACTATATTTTCGCAAACCCAATACCAAATAGTAATTTCTTGAATATGTTCAAAAACAAATACACTCAAAAGAATGAAATATACATATGCAAAAGCCCACACAGAAATACACACACGTATTCGATCAACCAAGGGAATTCATTCATCTCTATATATAAAGCTATCAGTAAGAAAACTGGGAATCAACGCACAGCCAAAACCACTGGTTAACAATATTAATATGCATTTTTATTACATTCAAATAACTTTAAACTGATTTGCTAAGATTTATTGGGGCTCCCCAAGTGGCCCCAATCGCTTCCAATTGGAAAAAAGGTCAATTTTCCTTTCAAAAATTCTGAACGCTAAACCGTTTAACCAATCGAATCCGTGTTTTCGCCCAAAAATAGTTTAAGACATTATAAATGTTTAAAAAATTTGACCGCTTAGATTTAAGGCTTTTTACTATTCTTAACACCCGTTCTAAAATTACAATTTAGCCAAAAATATCTTCAAACGTTGAAAAATGACACTTCTAAACTGAGAATCAAAAATTCCTTCGGTAAAGTTTTTTCTTAAGCTTTAACGATTCATTTGATGGTTTCACCAAAGCTCTAGCTATCTTCTAAACAAAGAAACTAAGCAAAAAGTCGATCTATTATTTAAGTGTCTCCATAAGCACCATACGTTTTCTGCCTGCATATTGCTATCTTTCTCTGCAGTTTCATACAAATTGTCAAAAAATGATTCCGTCTCCCTTCCTCTCCCACCGCGTTGCATTTCCCAGCGCTTCCCTAAAAATATAAAATGAGCTTTAATACGGTTTTAATTTCTGTAGACTTTAGTTTATAGTTATTGGTGACCCACCAAAGTGCAAATCTCAATCAATTAGAAAATGAAATCCTCGCTAAAAAATATTTAAAAGCATAAGAAATGTTTAAAAAATATGACGGCTTCAATTTTTAACTTTGTAATTTTTTAATACCCGATTAAAAAGTAGCCGTCTTATCTAGCATACGCTTGCATATATATCTCCATCTCTTTTCCACCCCCTGACTCTGGTTTATGATTGTCATTTTTTTCTTCGAAATACCATTACAAACAAGAAAGGAAAGCTAACTTCGAGCGGAGCCGAAGTTGAAATACCCTTGCAGAATATTCTGTAAATTATATTCTCCAAAATTATTCATATGATGCATTCTTAACACTCAAAAAAAATCCCAACTTCCTAACTTAACAAACACCAAAGTTATTGCATTTCCGATCAATCAGTTATATGGCGGCTATAGGATATAGTCGGCCGATCCTTATGAAATTTGGTAGGTCAGATTGATTGGCCAAATATAAAACCCATAGAAAATCACAACTTCCTAACTTAACAAACACCAAAGTTATGGCATTTCCAATCAATCAGTTATATGGCGGCTATAGGATATAGTCGTCCGATCCATATGAAATTCGGTAGGTCGGATTTATTGGCCAAAAATAAAACTCATAGAAAATCCCAACTTCCTAACTTTAAAAACACCAACGTTATGGCTTTTCCGATCGTTCAGTTATATGGCAGCTATATGATATAGTCGCCCGATCCGGCTCGTTCCGACATTACCTGCAATAGAAAGACAACTTTTGGGAAAGTTTTAAGCAGATAGCTTTAAAACTGAGGGACTAGTTTGCGTAGAAACGGACGGACAGACGGACATGGCTAGATCGACTCTCCTGGTGATGCTGATCAAGAATATATATACTTTATAGGGTCGGAAATGTCTCCTTCACTTGTATATATATATATCTCCATCTCTTTTCCACCCCCTGACTCTGGTTTATGATTGTCATTTTTTTCTTCGAAATACCATTACAACAAATAATTAAAGTTGGTATAACTATATTTTCGCAAACCCAATACCAAATAGTAATTTCTTGAATATGTTCAAAAACAAATACACTCAAAAGAATGAAATATACATATGCAAAAGCCCACACAGAAATACACACACGTATTCGATCAACCAAGGGAATTCATTCATTTATTTATAAAACTTAATATTTACCTAAATGATTTATTTGTTATGTATTCTGCCACCCAGTTCATTTATGTATTTATTAAACTCAATATTTCCCTAAATTATTGATTTCTTATGTACATATGTATGTATGTGCATCTTTTCTTTTATCCGGTCTGTAATCCGATAAGTAAATATACATAAATATTAGGGGCAAGAAACGAGGAATATTTTATTTAGCAAAATAAAGATTAGCAAGCAAATACTTGGAAATACATATGTATATACGTGTGTACATTTGGGTGTACATATGTATGTACATATTTAATGCTTAACTTAATATTTCTTATTTTAATTTAGTCGGTTTATTAGTCATGCGGCAGGGGGAATATAACCAATTCTATCAGTGACTATTCATAAAATTAGTTAAACAAAAAAAAATAAATACAAAATTGTTTGGCGCCGTTCAGGACTCCGTTTTCTAATGCACACATTCATATATTTGTATGTGTGTATGGCAAAAGCTAAACGTATTGCGGTCCTTCTGTTTCCCCGCAATTTACGCTCTCCGTGATGAGAGATGAGAGACATTTTTTCGCTCTTCTCTCTCCGTTCTGATTCGTCTGCGCTTCGGTCTTGCTTTGATTTCATTTCTTGATCAGTTCTTAAGTTGAGCCCGACACGAAAAGATGTCCCAGAAGGAAATGTGGCAATTTTTGCCGCAGCAGCAGGGCTATCAAATAGGGCTCCAACAGCAACAGCCCATGGTCCAGCAGCAACAACCCATGCTCCAACAGCAACAGCCCATGCTCCAACAGCAACAGCCAATGCTCCAGCAGCAACAACCGCAGCTCCAACAGCATCAGTTTCAGCAGCCGCAGTTCCAGTTGGTGCAGCCGATGCAGTCGCAGGCGAATTTGATGTGGGGCTATGCGCAGCCGCATCCCCAGGTCCAGCCCCAGGTCCAGCCCCAGGTCCAGGAAAACCTCTCGACGCAGGCGCAGCCAAAACAATTTAAGCTTTTAGGGCCAATAAAAAAGACCAAGAACTCAGGTTCCAGCTGGCAAACCCAGCAGCTTTAAAATTAAGTTTTTAATTAAAAAAAAAATTTGTTTAAAGCTAGGCAGGATAATCACGAATTGTATACCCGTCTTAGCCGACTGGAATCGGCATTTTATGGCACCAAATAAAAACCAAAAATTTAAAAATTAAAACTGTGTCTGCTTTTTTATTTCATTCTTATTTCAGCAAAAAACAAGAAAGGAAAGCTAACTTCGGGCGGAGCCGAAGTTGAAATACCCTTGCAGAATATTCTGTAAATTATATTCTCCAAAATTATTCATATGATGCATTTTTAACACTCATAAAAAATCCCAACTTCCTAACTTTACAAACACCAAAGTTATGGCATTTCCGATCAATCAGTAATATGGCGGCTATAGGATATAGTCGGCCGATCCTTATGAAATTTGGTAGGTCATATTGATTGGCCAAATATAAAACCCATAAAAAATCCCAACTTCCTAACTTAACAAACACCAAAGTTATGGCATTTCCGATCAATCAGTTATATGGCAGCTATAAGATATAGTCAGCCGATCCTTATGAAACTTGGTAGGTCGGATTGATTGGCCAAATATAAAACCCATATAAAATCCCAACTTCTTAACTTAACAAACACCAAAGTTATGGCATTTCCGATCAATCAGTTATATGGCAGCTATAGGATATAGTTGTCCGATCCCGGCCGTTCCGACTTATATACTGCGTGCAAAGGAAAGAAGGGTGTGTGCAAAGTTTCAATTCGATAGCTTTAAAACTGAGAGACTAGTTTGCGTAGAAACAGACAGACGGACAGACGGACAGACAGACGGACAGACGGACAGACGGACATGGCTATATCAACTCAGGAGGTGATCCTGATCAAGAATATATATACTTTATAGGGTCGGAGATGTCTCCTTCACTGCGTTGCACACTTTTGACCAAAATTATAATACCCTCTGCAAGGGTATAATAATAACTAAAAACTTTTTGTTGTTTTTTCAGTGCTGTCCTGTTTCATGTATTCATAGAAGTGTGGGTCAGATCTTTAACATGCATTAATATACATTTTCTTTTATATTTCAGCAAAAAAGCGAAAGCAAGGGTAAAGATCTTGCGTTACATTTTTTCCAGTGCGCCTTTATGGACCTAAAAATTATAACAATTTAAATGGTTTTGGAATGTTTTTTTTTGAGTGCTCGTTACAGTTATTGCTGCCAGAATACACAAAAGAGGTTTTTGGGCGAAAATCTATTTGGCCGGTTTTTGATAGTGTAGTAAAAATATACCATTCAAATTGTTTTTTGCGGTGTTTATATTTACACAGTTTTGCCACGCGCTGTTAGGAAACATAAGAGCGGGAGATCGCAGTAGATAGAGAGAGAGGAAAGAGTGTAGTAAGTGCGCAAAAGAAGAAGTGAACGGGGAAACTTTCAATTTGGTCAGGTCAAAGTCGTATCAAGAAAATTTGCCGCGAGTTGTGTTTTTATATGATCCTCTCTTTGCCAATTAATAGGAAAATTTCTTTGCATAACCGTGTATTTTGGTGTATAACCGTATGTGAGCAATAATATTATTATTTTAGTTCGCCTTTCTCGGAATTTTAATTTTTTCTATTGAATGTGCAAATTTGTTGATATCTCTGATGTTAACTTAAAAATTTGGTTGTTATGCCAGTTAGTTTCGTTTTTTACTATTCTTAATTCATAAGTCATAAATGATTTACATTTCAATGAATGTTTGGTTATTTTTTAATTATGTGCAGTTGTGATTTTTGTATATCTATATTTGCGTTTTTGTAGTTTTTAATCTTATTATTCGATATAAACATTGCATCAATTGCACTATTTAAAAAATATTGTCTTAATAAGAGCTTCCTGTATGGAGCCAGAAATAATGCAAACTTTGATAAATCCTCAGTTAATTATCCATACTAGATTAAATTTTCTAAACACTTGCTAAATTGCATGAATAGATCGTAGTTTAGTTTAATTTCTGTATTATTCGATTTTGATTATGAACAACTTGCAATATTAACAAAATATTGCCTAAATATTTAAAAGCCTTCTGTGTTCTTTTAGAGACAGAAATACCGCAAATTTGGAATATTCCAGATGTGTTTAAATATTATAAAAATTGGCTGAATTGCATGACTAGATCGTAGTTTAGTTTAATCTCTGTATTATTCGATTTTGATATTGAATAACTTGCAATATTAACAATATATTGCCTAAATATTTAAAAGCCTTCTGTGTTCTTTTAGAGACAGAAATACGGCAAATTTGGAATATTCCAGATGTGTTTAAATATTATAAAACTTGGCTAAAATGCTGATTAGATCGTAGTTTAGTATGATCTCCGTATTACTTGATTTTGATATTTAATAACTTGCAATATTTAGAGACAGAAATAAGGCTAATTTGGAATATTCCAGATGTGATTAAATATTATAAAAATTGGCTGAATTGCTGATTGATGATTAGATCGTAGTTTAGTTTGATCTCCGTATTATTATACCCTTGCAGAGGGTATTATAATTTTGGTCAAAAGTGTGCAACGCAGTGAAGGAGACATCTCCGACCCTATAAAGTATATATATTCTTGATCAGGATCACCTCCTGAGTTGATATAGCCATGTCCGTCTGTCCGTCTGTCCGTCCGTCTGTCTGTTTCTACGCGAACTAGTCTCAAAGTTTTAAGGATATCGAATTGAAACTTTGCACACAGCCTTCGATCCTTTGCACGCAGTATATAAGTCGGAACGGCCAGGATCGGACAACTATATCCTATAGCTGCTATATAACTGATTGATCGGAAATGCCATAACTTTAGTGTTTGTTAAGTTAGGAAGTTGGGATTTCCTATGGGTATTTTATTTGGCCAGTCAATCCGACCTACCAAATTTCATAAGGATCGGCCGACTATATCCTATAGCTGCCATATAACTGATTGATCGGTAATGCCATAACTTTGGGATTTGTAAAGTTAGGAAGTTGGGATTTTTATGGGTTTTATATTTGGCCAATCAATCTGACCTACCAAATTTCATAAGGATCGGCTGACTATATCCTATAGCTGCTATATAACTGATTGATCGGTAATGCCATAACTTTGGGATTTGTAAAGTTAGGAAGTTGGGATTTTCTATGGGTTTTATATTTGGCCAATCAATCTGATCCTATAGCCGCCACTTAACTGAACGATTGGAAATGCCATAACTGTGGTGTTTTTAAAGTTAGAAAGTTGGGATTTTTTATGAGTGTTAAGAATGCATCATATGAATAATTTTGGAGAATATAATTCGGAATATTCTGCAAGGGTATTTCAACTTCGGCTCCGCCCGAAGTTAGCTTTCCTTTCTTGTTTTATTTTGATATTGAATAACTTGCAATATTTACAAAATATTGCCTAAATATTTAAAAGCCTTCTGTGTTCTTTTAGAGACAGAAATAAGGCAAATTTGGAATATTCCAGATGTGTTTAAATATTATAAAAATTGCTGAGTTGCATGATAAGATCATAGAATTAGTTTGATCGCATTATTATTTGAATTGGATATTCAATAACTTGCAATATTTAAAAAGTATTGTCCAAAAATTTAAAAGCCTTCTGAATTCTTTTAGAGACAGAAATAAGGCAAATTTTGTAATTCTCAATAATTAAAGCTCCTTTCTTTTACTCAATGTGGATGCAGACATGAATATTGAGCTGTTAAACATAGATAGTGCATTGGTGCCCCACTCAGTAGCGCCTATAACAGAAGATGGAGCTTGCCTGTTTAGGGCTATTTCGTATCTTTTACATGAAAATGGAGAGACTTTTTTGATATTATTCGTCAGGCGATTGTTGGATATGTTGTTCGCCGATGGAATAATTTTTGTATATATACTTGCAATTCCATGGGTACCCCTTAAGACAATTGTGGTGCATACGAAACTGAAATGCGGCAACCTTATACGTTTGGCTCATTGGCCGAGTTGAAAGCTTCATGTGAATTGTATCCTGTTTTTGTTGAAGTTTTTCAAAATGGTATTTGTATAGCAAAAATTGGAAACGAAGGCAGTACTTTAAAAAGGCTTCGTTTTAGTGGTGATTTTTCTAATGGTCATTTCGATGTTTACATACACTCATACCAAAATTAACCCTAACAAGAAAGGAAAGCTAACTTCGGGCGGAGCCGAAGTTGATATACCCTTGCCGAATATTCTATAAATTATTATCTCCAAAATTATTCATATGATGAATTCTTTATACTCATAAAAAGTCCCAACTTCCTAACTTTAAAAACACCAAAGCTATGGCATTTCCGATCAATCAGTTATATGGCGGCTATAGGATATAGTCGTCCGATCCTTATGAAATTTGGTAGGTCGGATTGATTAGCCACAATAAAACCCATAGAAAATCCCAACTTTAAAAACACCAAAGTTATGGCTTTTCCGATCGTTCAGTTATATGGCAGCTATATGATATAGTTGCCCGATCCGGCTCGTTCCGACTTATATACTACCTGCAATAAAAAGACAACTGTTGGGAAAGTTTCAAGCAGATAGCTTTAAAACTAAGGGACTAGTTTGCGTAGAAACGGACGGACGAACGGACAGACGGACGGACAGACGGACATGGCTAGATCGACTCTCCTGGTGATGCTGATCAAGAATATATATACTTTATAGGGTCGGAAATGTCTCCTTCACTGCGTTGCAAACTTTTGACTGAAATTATAATACCCTCTGCAAGGGTATAAAAACAAGAAATTCGCCTTATTTTTGACTTCAAAGGCATCGCACCTTAAATTGTACCTTAATTGCACCTTAAGGCAAAGAGCCCTAAAAACAAGAAAAACTTTTCTAAAAAATAGAAAAATATTTCTTAATGTTTGTAGGGGGCGATCCTTCCACAAAAAAAATTTGGCTGGCAGAAATAATTCCCACGGCGCAAACGCAAAGGAAGACGAAAAAAATGAAGTCGGGGGCCTCGTGGTAATTTCAATGTATTTTGTTCAGCTGCATACAAGAGACTAAAGAACTTAAAACTAAAACCGCGCTCCCGCCCGCTTTACTCCGTTGAAGCGGGAGCGGGAAATCGGGAGCGGCCGTCCGAGGAGTTCAGATGCGAAACCCGAAGTTCGCACTCTGGAGCGCGGGCGTTGCGAGAGGAGAGCGAGGGAGCGCAAGAGGGGCGAGAGCGAAAGCTCGGAGAGCTCAGTGACCAGCGCCGATGCAGTGGGCCACTGACCTAAACACTTAAAAGTAGGGCATCTAACCATAAATTTTAAGGTATTTTTTCTAAAAATTAGAAAAAATGTGGCTACAATCATCATGATGTAATTTTTCATTCAGGATTTATGGACCTATGTATATTTATGTGTGTGTATACATATGTACATATATGATTTAAGCACTTTACTTTTCATTCAGAAAAGTCACAAAGCTTGTATTAGTATTGCACTAATGAATTGCCAATATCGATTTCAACTGTAATTCTGTGGGGAAGAGAGAGAAAATTGTGTACAATTATGATTTATTTCAGTTCTTACAAGCAAATTCCGATAAGTATCTTTATCCGAAAAAACTTATAATTTTATTCGTCCGTCGGTGGGATTCGAACCCAGGTCTCCCGCGCGTGAGTTCAAAGACATTGAATGGAGCCACGGTCACGCGCGAAGAACGCACGGCAAACCAAAGACTCTAAAATGGGGCGTTTGCGAAGAAAATTAGTTTAAAAAGTTTTTAGAACTCGTTAAGTCGCAACTGTGAAAGTATAAAATAAAAAATATTTAAAATAAATTTTCTAAGATGATATGACAAAAAATATTTTAATTACTTTTCCATAAAGGGTAAAACCTTTAGTCGTTCTAAGCATTACTTCTCATCTGTGTTTATAACACAAGTAAAAACAAGAAAGGAAGCAAACTTCGGCATGCCGAAGTTTATATACCCTTGCAGTTATAATAATTATTCAGTGTATTTATTTGGTCAGAAAGAAAATGACAGCCATCAAATCGCGTAAATATATAGTAAATTAACCTATTTAATTTTATCGGATTGTTGCTAGTTTCAGTGATATTTATTTCGAAATTCACGTACTCAGCCCCCACACCACGACAAGGTCTCAATCCAGGAGGGGGAAACTATATTTGCTTAAATAATAAAGATAAATACAATTAGAATATATATTATATCTATTTATTTTATTTATTTACAATTGAGCGCTTATTATATAATAATTATATTTCTTTACAAACTATAACTGAGGAAAATTCCATCATGATGACTATATGGTGTTTCATATATGAGGGCGAGGGTTTCCGGAATTCGAGCATCAGTGAATATCCAATCAATCTGCGTAAGGTCTTTTGTTGTTGGAGAGCTGTTTGTTCCAAAAAGGTTATACGCATTTAAAATTGCCTCCAGAGAATCAGTTCTTAAGGATCTGCAAATATTAAAATCTCCTAATATTACCACTTTATTATTATCTATTCTGCGCACTTTTTCGACGTCAGCTTTAATTTCATTTCGAAATCTTGTAATAGGAAATCTAGGACTCCTATATACAATTAAAAGTGACGTGTCAAGAAATTTAAATGCAATTGATTGATAGGTGCTCATCGGGCTTATTGATTTAGTTGTTTCGAACAAAAATACAACATTATGCGAAATACTCTGCTTAGCATAGATGAGTATTCCGTTCTTCCCAATACCATTCAAACGATTGCTATCTATTCTCCTTATAATGTCAAAATCCCTTATATTATACTCCTCATGTGGAAGAGTCCAGGTTTCAACAAAACATAAAAAGTTTGCGGAACAAATAATTTTGTCGTTGGCAATATCTTCGTGATGAGCACGAAGAGACTCAACATTGTGGTAATACAATGAGATGGCATCATTTCTATTGACCAAGAATTCGTATTGCGTAGTCAAAACCTTTTCCCCTCTTAAACATTGAAGTTCTTCTTGGACATTTGTTGCTCCAAATCTAGTTGGAGGAACAAAGTCTCCTAAAAGGAAAAGACCCGATGGGCATGTTGCCCTGCTGCATCCTACGTAAAGCGAAGCTCGCTTAAGGGGGTCTTCTAGTCTAGAAATTTGAGAAAATCGAAAAATTTTTTTTTTCATAATTCGATAGTTTTTATATTCACAAATATCTCCCTAAAAGGATTTTTCAAAACTCTAATTATTTTCAAAGTAATAGCCGTTTTAGTGACGTGGCAACTATACCGGTTGAGCGAACGACTGGAACTTTAAACGCGTTTTTCTCAAAACTACTTTTTTTGATGCGGTCGCCACTCTAACTCAAGTTCTAATCAGTCGATTTACTTGAAATTTGGCATGAATATTCTTTAAATATATCGCTATCGCATGAACCAACAAAAAATAAAAATTTTAAATTTATAATATTTTTAAAAATTCGACAAAGTGGAAAAATTAGTGAAAAAAATCGACTTTTTTCTTTGAGTAGCCGCCATTTCATGAAAAAAATAGATTTTTTTTTTTTTGGTGGTTCATGCCATAGCGACATTCGTACTCATTAAGAATCTATCATTGTTTTATTTTTGAGACAACGACAAGCATAGATATCATGGCGACGCGGACACGGCCTTTTTTTTTCCCCCTCTTCTTCAAGAAGGAATAACTCAATGAAAACTAATTTTTTTTTTTTGAAATTTATTTTATGTACTCGTTTAAGTTTAATAAATAAATGATAAAAAAACGGATAGAAAAAATATCTATTGCTTTTTTGTATTAATTGTTAGAAAAAGGTCGAAATTCGAGCCTCTAGACTAGAAGACCCCCTTAATGCCTCTTTTAAGATGCACTGCGACTTTGCTGTAGGTTGCTCCTTGGCTTTTGTGGATGGTAATAGCCTCAGCAGGAACAACTGGGAATTGCTTACGATCAATTGAAGAATGTCCTGAATTTCCGCACTGAAAAACTCGGGCTGTTTTCTGAATGGGAGTCCAACCGGGATTATCATTCCTTCGAACTTTTGATCTGAAAACTTTATCCACAGTCCTGTAACTATATGGGAGCCGTTAACCATGCAATGGTCAATTTGCATTAATTGGCCAGTTGCACCATTTACTAGTCCGTCATTTGTGTCTATATTGACGGTAACCATATACTTTGCCGTTGTTTTTAGCTGAAGAATATATGCTAAGCCCTGGGTTTCTGAGGTTTTCATATTTTGGGCCATTCTTAACGTTCTGACTCTATTGCTTTCTGACATATTTGCTGATTTAACAGTATCTATGGCAGTTGAAAAAAACTCTTCAGTCTGAATTTGGGCAAGCTTAAAGGTATTATAATGGGCAACCTCATCATTAGAGCAGAACAAATGAATAGCGTCATCAGCAACCTCGGTGGGTGAAACAACTCTTTGCCTAAGAAGCTCTACATCTGCGTCTGTCATATTGGCCTCGGACATATTATTTAATGCCAAAGCAAACGCGTGATCGTCCCGTTGTCTCATTATTTCTGTTAACTCAAAAAACTTAAAATTATTCCAAAGGTTAGCTCCGGCAAGAATGTTATAGGGGTTATTACTATTTTCTAGGAATATCCACCGATCCCCAACTGGGCTAAGCTGCTTCAGATCTCCAAACACTGTTATTGATTTTCCACCAAAAATTAGATCTTGAGTTCTAAAAATTTGTCGAAGTCTTTGATCTAAATACCCAAGCATTTTCGATCCGACCATGGAAATTTCATCTATAATAATTAATTGGATGTCAATTACCTTACAATGAATAGTGTTTAAAGAATCATTACTTAAGGGTCTTAACGGACCCGAAGATTGATTAACAGGGAGGGAGAAAACAGAATGAAGCGTAAGTCCTCCAATCCCAAAAGCAGCTTTTCCAGTAGGAGCACTGTTGAGCGCAGCGGCAAACCACTCCAACTAAATAGAGAGTCAGAATCACTCATTTCTAAGCGGCTCCTCTTATCTCTCTATTAATTGGACTAGTCAGTCTGAGCACGCCTCTCAACGCCTACGGTCCGTCGCCAGCGCATACATTTGTTGTTGATAGCAAGCTGCGGTGTTCGCAAAGCCCGTAGCCCTTGCATACATACTAATAGAAACGTTAATAAACTGAAATATTGAATTTATCTCGCCTTGTGATTTGTTTTTAAAATAGCTGACAAAAAGGCTTGTTAGCTCAACATTTGGAGGCCCCGGCGAGATTCGTAAATTCAAGTCTGTGGAAATTCGTTTGTGCAAAAGAAACAGTGCACAAAGAAGACAAAAAACAACTGTTACATTAGGCTGGTTCCGTTTTAAGCTGGTCCTAATAAATTTTCTGCCTCGCCAACTGGTGACTGTACTTTCTTGCCGTTACAAAAACAAAGACTTCTGACAATTGTAACTGTAAACTCCCGAGTTGTGCAGTGCGTTTCGGTTTGCTTTATACAAATACATACGCACAGATGAGAAGGCAGCACAGTGGCGGACCATAATATTATGACGGCTGAAACTAAAGTGCGGTTCTTGAAGTGCAAGGCCGAATCGGTGTACAATAGCTTAAAGCGCATGGATATTTCGCTAGCTAAAGACGCGATTTTCCTGTTTGGGCTAGAACTTCTTGAGCATACTCAAGCCTCCTTCAGGGTTGCCCACAATGCGCTGGAGGAGCTAGACTATTCGGAAATCGGCAGTGAGCTTAGCGACAATTTTGAAATGCTCATGGTATCGGTCAAGTCACGGCTAAGACGGCAACTTGACAACTGTCAGCTTCGAATGCCAACATCTTCCACTATGCACCTTGATCCCAACCTGGATCAGTCAACTGTCATGGTTGATCGAGGGCATAGGACTCGCCTGCCCGAAGTAAAGCTGCCTACATTCTCTAGTGGATACACCGAATACTCTGATTTCCTCTCCATGTTCACCTCGGTGATAGATAAGGACCCCTACTTGGCTGACATAGAAAAGCTTCAACATTTGCGGTCATGCTTAGCTGGAGCTGCGCTGGAGTCGGTTCGATCATTAGAAATATCTGGTGCCAATTATCGTGTGGCACTAGAAATCCTAAATAAACGTTTTAATAATAAACGTCTTGTTTTCCAGGCACACATCAATGAAATTCTTGGGCTCAAGAGGCTCGAGTCTGCGTCTGCTGTGGCATTGCGGGATTTTTAGGACAAAATTATTGGGCATATGCGAGCGCTTCAGGCCTTCGGAGATTTAAAACAAATCTCAGGCTGCATGGTTGTATACATGATAGTGCAAAAATTGGATGCAGCAACCCAAGCCAACTGGGAGGAAAGTTTGTCAACGGATATGATTCCAAGCGAGGAGGATTTGCTCTCGTACCTTGAAGGGCGATGTCAGAAACTGGAGAGCGTTCAGCATGCCTTGGCTTCCAACATGGCCCATGACCATTCAGCTCCAAGGCCTGCCAGAAGGACGTTACTTGGTGCCCAGGTCAGCCAGAGTAGCTGCGTTTTTTGTGATACTCCTGGTCATGGAATATACTCCTGTAGCTCTTTCGCCGGTCTGTCTCCTAGCCTACGGCAAAGAGAAATAAAAAGACTTTCCTTGTGCTTCAATTGCCTAAAGAAGGGGCACCACACTCGAACGTGCAACTCCGGCCATTGCCGAACATGCGGTGGAAAACACCACACGCTGCTCCATCTACGCCCTGATGATTCACCACCCTCGCAGCCATCTGCCTCGCTTGCGGCCCAAGGATTTCATTCTGATGTTGTGCTCTTGGCCACCGCTATAGTTCTTGTAAAGAACAGAGCTGGTTCCCCGGTACCTTGCCGAGTCCTATTGGATGCTGGATCTCAACTACACCTAATTACATCTCGCTTCGCCCAGGAGTTGCAGTTAAGGAAATCTCGGTCAGCAGCAACGGTAACTGGTTGTTACAGCTGTTTCTTCAGAAGGATCTACAGTCAGCATCTCCCTGCAGTCGCGTTCTTCTGAATACTCTGTGGCTCTAACGGCGCTGGTCGTGCCAACGATTACGGACAGTCAGCCTAGTTACATCATTGATATCGCTGATTGGAATATGCCATCTAACATACAGTTGGCTGACCCTACATTCAACTGTCCCCAGCGCGTTGACCTGCTCCTTGGTGCCGGCCTATTTTATGACCTGTTATGCGTGGGCCAAATTAAGCTGGTTCATGGATTGCCTCTACTGCAGAAGACTCGCCTTGGCTGGATCGTGACTGGTGGTGGAGATAGACTTCGCGGCAATACATCTCTTTTAGCATCTCAAGGCTTGGAAAATGGAGCTACACTACATAATGTTCGCTTGGAGGATCTGGTTAGGCGATTTTGGGATGTCGAAAATTTGGACAGCGGAGTCATAATGGCCAGCAAGGAAGAGCTGGAGTGTGAGGATCATTTTATCAAAAACTTCTATCGTCTTCCCTCTGGCGCTTACTCTGTTCGCCTGCCGTTGAAGCACCATGCTAAAGCCCTTGGCGATTCCTACACACAGGCACACCGAAGATTTCTTAATCTTGAACGCAAACTGCAAAGGAACCCCCATTTAAAGCGTCAATATGTGGCTTTTATTAAGGAATACTTGGAGCTAAACCACATGTCCAGAGTCAGCCCCGAGGCTGTGGGTCTTTGCAAGTATTTCCCGCCGCACCATTGTGTTCTAAAGGATGATAGCACAACAACCAAGCTTCGCGTTGTTTTCGATGGATCGGCGTTAGCCTCATCCGGGTCGTCTCTTAATGATGTCCTTATGGCTGGGCCCGTTATACAGCCAAGGCTGTTTAACATTTTGATAAAATTTCGTACTTATCAGGTGGCCCTGACTGGAGACATTTGCAAGATGTATCGGTGCGTAAGGGTGAGTGAACCCGATAACTACTTGCAATGCATTTTATAGCGAGACGAACCGGACAAAGAGCTCGAAGTTTACAAACTGGATACAGTGACCCACGGAACCAAGCCTGCCTCATTCCTTTCTGTTCGTGCAATGCACCAGCTGGCCATTGATGAGAGGGATTCCTTCCCTGCTGGCTCAGTTGCTCTGCAACAAGATTTCTATGTCGATGATTTCATCTCCGGTGGAAGCTCTGTTGCTGAGGCTATTGAGAAAATGCGACAGACCACTGAGATACTTGCTCGAGGTGACTTCAAGTTACAAGATGTGTCAGATGATGACAAGGAGAAGTATTTGAAGTTCGACGATGGCAGCGATATAACCAAAACTCTTGGTCTTGCATGGGATCCGGCAACAGACGAGCTGCTGTTCTCTTTATCGTCTCTAGATCCCGGCTCCAAGGCCTGCCGACGATCTGTTCTGGCCACCGTTGCTCGTTTCTATGACCCGCTAGGCCTTCTTGGTCCAGTAATCACAAAGGCCAAGGTGTTTCTTCAACAACTCTGCAAGGATAAATTGGATTGGGATGAAAGTTTGCCCTTAGATCGTAACACCTGCTGGATTGAAATGTGCATCAGTTTTCAGAGCGTCCAACGCATATCATTCCCAAGATTTTTGCTTCTTTCAGAAACTGATGTTGAAATTCATGGTTTCTGCGATGCCAGCGAGGAAGCTTACGGAGCTTGCATATATGTGCTGTCTAGGGGCACTTCTCCAGCCAGCAGCCATCTCTTATGTTCCAAATCCCGAGTAGCGCCTCTCAAAACGATATCTGTACCTAAGCTGGAGTTATGTGCTGCTACTAGCCAAGTTGATGAATGAAGTTATGAAAATGGGTATGTTCAATGGTCCTTTTCACTGCTGGTGTGATTCCTCAGTGGCGCTATCCTGGATCGGTAATGAGCCTTTCAAATTCAACGTCTTCGTGGCAAACCGAGTGACTTCCATACAGGAATTGACTACTAATATGAAATGGCATCATATTCCGACTACGCTGAATCCTGCCGACATTTTGTCCAGGGGGTCTACTCCGGATTTACTGGCGCTTTCTGAGATCTGGTTTCATGGCCCACCATTTTTACTTGGTGGTCGCAAGGATTGGCCTACGCGTCTGCATTATGGCGATCCGAGCCTTGAGTTACGTAAACAGGTGCTGATGGTCAAGTCGCCTCACGTTGATGTTACCCTTAGATCCAAGTATGGCAACTCGTTCCCTTCCATGCAGCGCGTGTTCGCGTACATTTACAAATTTTCTCACCGCTTGTGGCATCGTGGTCTCGAAATATCTGATGTGCAACGTGGGACATATATGCTCTGGCGAGGCGTCCAATTGGCTCATTTATGGGAGGATATAAAGGAGCTTCGGTCAAATAGCATTGTTAAGAAATCAAGTTCTATTGCTTCGCTCTTGCCCTTCATAGATGCATGTGGCCTCCTTCGAGTTGGTGGACGCCTCGAAAATTCAACACTTGCGTATGAAGCTCGCCATCCTATAATAGTGCCACGTCGTCACCCACTCACCTTAGCGCTCATCATGCACTTCCATAAGATGAACCTGCATGCAGGACCGCGCGCTCTGTTGGCAAGCATCCGACTACAATACTGGCCTATTGGAGGACTGCGAACGGTCTCAAATGTACTGAAAGGCTGTGTGGAGTGCTTCCGGGCCAGGCCCAAATTTCTGGAACCAATCATGGCTAATCTTCCGAAGGAACGTTTGGAGTGCGTGCGGGCCTTTGCTGTTTCTGGCGTCGACTATTGTGGACCTTTCCTTTACAAATCAGAAGTTCGCACCAGGTCTCCCATCAAGTGCTACGTATGCGTGTTCATCTGCTTTACAAGCAAGGCTGTGCACTTAGAGCTTGTCAAGGATCTAACAACTGCGTCGTTTTTAAGTGCTTTGAAAAGATTCATTTCTACACGTGGGAAGCCTAGTCAAATTTGGTCGGAGAATGCTACCAACTTTGTAGGAGCAAAAAATGAGTTGGCGGATTTGAAGCGGCTACTGCTTAGCGATTCTCACATGCAGTCTGTTCATCAAGCTTGCTTGGCTGAGGGAATCGACTGGCAATTTATTCCGCCTCGCTCACCACACTTTGGCGGATTGTGGGAGGCAGCAGTCAAGACGGCCAAACACCATTTCTACCGCTCTGTTGGCCGCCAAACGCTTAGTTTTGATGAGCTTCGCACTTTGGTTTGTCAGATTGCGTCAATCATTAATTCTCGCCCATTGCTATCCATTTCAGAGAATCCAGATGATCTTGATGTTTTGACTCCTGCCTACCTACTTTTTGGTGGCCCTTCTACCACTATCATTGAGCCCGATCTAACCAAGCTTAACTATAACCGCTTGGATGGCTGGTCCCGATGGCAGAAGGAGTATCTTACCCTTCTGCAACAACGCACCAAATGGCGGTCTCCTGAACGAATGCTGAAGGTCAACGACGTAGTTTTGATAAAGGATGAAAATCTACCTCCCATGCGGTGGCCCTTAGCTAGGGTGACCGCACTTATTCCTGGACGAGATGGTGTTTGCCGAGTTGCTGATCTGAAAACGTCCACGTGTGACATCAGGAGAGCTGTCAATAAGTTGTGCCTGCTGCCCACCAATGACGAAGTTGAAAGACAGGCTTCCAACGGGGGGAGTATGTTGAGCGCAGCGGCAAACCACTCCAACTAAATAGAGAGTCAGAATCACTCATTTCTAAGCGGCTCCTCTTATCTCTCTATTAATTGGACTAGTCCGTCGCCAGCGCATACATTTGTTGTTGATAGCAAGCTGCGGTGTTCGCAAAGCCCGTAGCCCTTGCATACATACATATAGAAACGTTAATAAACTGAAATATTGAATTTATCTCGCCTTGTGATTTGTTTTTAAAATAGCTGACAAAAAGGCTTGTTAGCTCAACAAGTAAAACCTTTGCAGAATCAGTTGCCCCAGGAAGCTTATTCGCCCGCCACGTTATAGACTGATATATTGTTGAAATCAGCCTACTTTTTCCGACTCCAGCACCTCCACCAACATATTCATAAAAAATGTTCTTTGCTGCAACATTATGCATTACATGGGCGTAATACTGGCGTTGCTTAAAGTTAAGCGACCTAGTAAGGGAGCAAAGTGTGTCCTTAGATACCAAAGGAGGAAGTCTAATAAGTTGAAGTTCTCCGTCCTCTGGGTTATTTTCAATGTCATCTTGGAGTACATTTACGTTTTGCCCAACGTTTGGTACTGCCAAGGCTCTAAACTCTTCATCTAGGTATTGGGAGGCAAGCCCCTGAGCAAGAGGTCTTTTTGGTTCTCTATCAAAATTTTGCAATTCTTGAAGAACCCTCTCCAATTCCATATCATCAAACACATCATATTGCTCTTTGTTGGCCTTGATTATTTCAAAATTATTTCTGAATGTACTCTCATTGTCATTTGAAATATGTTCCGATTCCTCACTCCTCCACGGGAAGAAAAGCATTACATGCTCTCTAAAATAATCAGATGGGGAAGAGTTTAAGCTAAAGCGAACCCATCTAAGAATTAAGGCATGCTTACGCCTTTTCACACTACCAGTCCCATCTAGAAGTGCGAAACATTGTTCAGCAATGGCGTTTTTCTCATCTGGTTCCAAGTCGATCGGTTCATCATAATCTTCGTTGGACCTTTCTGTTCGAGAGTTTGACTTGCCGAATTTGTACCAAGCCGCAAATTCTGCAAGACATATTGACTCTAATTGTTCATGCCTTTGTACATGCCGATCAAGTAAGTTTTTCTCAAAGATATCAGTGGAGTTTTCAGGAAGCTGTTCTATTTCCCTATTAGATCGCACTATCCGCACTCTTTTATCTGGATGGCAAGTGTTAACAAAAATATTTCCTTCGCTAGCCTCTGACATGTGTAATCCTAAAATGTTGTAGGCTGCTTCTTGGGCAGAAATCTCTGTAGCGTTAATGAACTTGCTCCCGAGATGCTGCAGTTTTCTTTTAACTGAAATATTTCCGTGACTTATTTCAGTCATTGCTTCGCGAAGGAGTTGCGACACTCCACGGTTGGATTTGTTAATGTAGTTAACTATATAACAACAACACGCGTACGCATCCAGGATAAATTGAATATCGATGTTTGCCCTATGTAAGCCCAAAATATTTTTGTTCTAAGCATTTAACAACCTGTCGGAAAATTTGCGACGAAGAAATATCTGAGGTTTTCTTAGGCTGGAGCGAATGGCAAACTTATATTCTTCAAATGTAGTTTCAAGGTGGGTCAGGAAAAGGTTAAAATTATTAAAAGTGCCTGCTTCTTCATCGGAACTAGACTTTAAAAGCTCTTTAATTTTTTTAAACAATTCTTTAGAATGTTCAACATTGTTTTCGTTTTCTTCTAATGGATATAAAACCAATGTTTCAGGCATTGGAGGGTATGGCATATTGAAGCGGCAGAATTCCTGGCCACGCAGCTCTCTTAAACTTGAAGAGCTGTGCTTATGGCGCTGATATTGAATGAATTCTTGCAATACAGGATCTTCTCCGCTAGTAGTAATAAACCGATCAACAAAACGTATAACTTGATCGGAATTCTCTGCTCCGTCCAGCCTTGGAGCTTCAAAAAGCCAGTACATGCCATGAGAGTGTGGCGATCCCCTGTGCTGAAACTCGATCCTCCAATAATAGTGGACTAGGGTATATTCGCCAAATGTCTCGGAACTTTTGAAAACTTTCAGCAATTGTCGGAGCCTGTAGTCAAAGTAACGGGAGCATGTTACTGGATCAGATCGGATTAAGCGAGCTTTTTTGGTACTCGAAAGAGCTGCCGCTTCGTCCTCATTTATATTTTTGCCATCCACCAAAAGAGAAATAATAACTAACAGCTCATTCCATCTAGATTCAGCAGCGGAAAGAGTTATGAAAAATGTAGGCAACCCAAATTGTCTTATCATGGCTATAACTTTTTTTTTCAGCCTCCCAATGAGCTGGGGCGGACCGTAGACCTTTCAGAATATGATACCCGTCGTCATGCTGTACAAGTCTGTCAACAAATGATTCATTTCTTATATTTGCAGCAGTTACCGCACCTGACTTTTTTCGTAGGGCGATGGAAATTGTGTTTTGAATTCGCTGCGTCTCATAAAACTTGTACATATAAAGGACTTTAGGTACCACTGCACAACGACGGTCGTAGAAACGAATCTGTGATCTAGCTTTCTTTGCATAGGTCACATTGGCCTTAAATATTTCACCGCAAGATATAGTTGGGAACGAAAGTTCTTCCGCATCTTCATCTAGGGTTAGGTTTGTTGGACGGCGGCCCTCCCCAGGGGCCAAAGCAATACGTTCAAGCTCAGTATTGTTATTTTCTAATAAAGTTTCATGACCGCCTGGACTTAGCTCATCTTCTTGTTGATCGATTTGTTGAGAATAAAGCTGTTGTCGCAATAGTTGTTCAACTTCTTCTCGATCAGATTCATCTGCGATAAAAGGTAATTCTTCCCTATCGCCAACTTGGTTAAGCCAATCATTATCAAATATGATATTGTGTTTTCTGTACAGTTCAGTGTTAACTAAATACCGTACAGCTTCAAGGACCCGAGCTGGTCGAATAGTTTCTGTCATAAAATTATGGGAGTATTCCAGTTTCCTTTTAAGGTGTGTGGAATTAAACGATCGGGGAAGCGCACTTACAGTGTCTGGGACAGAAATAGGAACATTTACCACCACTCCTCTTATTCCGCATTGCCTTTCATATCCTAGGGAGATAATGCGCATAAACGGAATTCGAGGAGAAATAAGGCGCTCTTCCAGACACGTTAAGTTTTTAAGGCACTCCGGAATTTCTGGAAAGTCTAAGCCATTGGAAAGACAAAGAGATGGTTGTCTGCCTTTAGAAACAGCTTGACGGCATGTACTGCAGAATATATATATACCGGACGGACTCGGAAATTTCCTACTTAAATAAAATGAGTTGCCTACGTTCATATTGGGGAACTTAGAGGATATAAGAAATTGATTCAAACTACTTACCTGGAATGGAAACCATGTTCCTCCACAGCATGTACATATTTTTGTTGCTCCGTCCTTAATGTTTCGAAGATTTTGTTCCCGCGCAGTGTTTCGGCTCCTCCGGCGCTGTAATTCCCGTTGATCCTCCCTTTCATCTGCGGAAAGTTCAGCTCTAGCAGCAATATTTCGCTGCGACTGCCTTGAAGATTCCGCCTGACGATTTTGGGTACTGCTCCTATATGTGATTAATCTTTCCGCGGCCATTTCCTGAATTTGTTGCTCTCGAAGTCTCCGCTGTAGGCGTGTCTCCCGGCTACGCAATGTGTTATAGTGCTGCTGATACGCACGAGTTATTGGGTTATTCCTAACGATCCTGTGAGCATCAGCGTCCCTTACGCGCTCTGGTCTGCGATTTTCTTCATCGGCCCTCCGGGTAGCGCGATTAGCAGTATTTTGCGACTGCTGTCGTCGGCGCTCCTCGTAGTTTGCCCTGGCAAGAGCGTGCGCTATAGCGTCCTGTTCTCGCTCTGGCCTGCGATTTTCTTCATCCGCCCTCCAGGTAGCGCGATTAGCAGTATTTTGCGACTGCTGTCGTCGGCGCTCCTCGGAGTTTGCCCTGGCGGTCCTGCTGTCGTCGACGTTCCTCGGAGTTAGCTCTGGCCTGAGCGTGAGCTATAGCGTCTTGTTCCCGCTCTGGCCTGCGATTTTCTTCATCGGCCCTCCAGGTAGCGCGATTAGCAGAATTTTGCGACTGCTGTCGTCGGCGCTCCTCGGAGTTAGCCCTGGCAAGAGCGTGCGCTGCAGGGCTCAGTGCGCGTTCCCTAGCTCGAACTCGATCACTACGCCTTCTGACAAGGCGTGCTGCCGTATTTCGCGTGCGTGCTTCCTCAGCTAGTTCCAAATTACTTGCGCGGGTCTCGGCAATATGCAAGGCATTCCGGGTCCTTATCTGCGGTGCATTTTGACTATATTGGGCCCGGCTGCGCCTTAGTGCGGCTTGGCGGCGTTGTTCCTGAGATAAAGAAGATACGCGTGGCATTTTCTTTATTTTGCTGTTTAAAAAATCGTATAAATAAAAATATAAAGGGGCTATACGTGTTTGTTATTAAAAAATTTTAAATTCAGGGAATTTTGAAATTGTGTCTAATACTATGATAAATTTATGTACGCTTCAATATTAAGCCCCGTATTTGGTTTACGGTTGATACATACATAATTTTATAATTTTCTGATAGATAGACAAAATACTGCAATTGTTATTATTAAATTGTGGAAAAATATAATGTGTATTAAAACAGCAAAGGGAGACAGAAAATAAGGACAGTTTTAACAAATTAACGGAAACTTACCAATTGTAGGAGATTCATCACTTTACGCACTTTTTAATTTAATTTTTCACTTTTGAATAACAAAAAGTACACAATACAAGTAATATTGGCTTACACAGAAACAGGTTGTTATACGGCGACTGTTATTTACAGACTAACCCATGGATTAGGCATACGTGTCAATATAAAGGCTGGTACCTGTTGACAACACAAAGGTCAACCCCTTTTCTCTCGAGGAATCCCGTAGTGCAGAAAGGTGCAGGTAACTACTTTGATTATGCAATTAAAGAATTGTGTACGTGTACATTAGTGAATCAGTTACCTGACCTTTTGACCTGTATGATGTAAATCAAGAGTTGGAAAAGTTTAGGTAGACTGGGTTGCAATATGAAATCAAACTATCGGGTTGTATATACCTGCCCTTGATTCATAAATGTAAAAGTTAAGGGTTTCTACGATAGGTTGTTTAAATTAAGGTGACTTTCTGTAGGGGCGTTACTTAATATTCAGTAACCTTTGCATAAGCCTTATTATCTGTATTATTCATAACCTGCATAGTGTTCGTCAATATTAGTAAAAGTTTTAGTATGTAGGGTTTCAAATAAATATAAAATAAAACAAGAGAGAACGCTATAGTCGGGTGCCTCGACTATCAGATACCCGTTACTCAGGTAAAGGGAGTGCGAGGGAGATGGATCGATAGGTATTGATAAACACAATAAAACTGCATTTTTACTTTTCCGAAATATTTAAATTTTTAAAATCGTATATAAGCGATTGTATTGATTCTAGCTTTTGTAGTTTCCGAGATCTCAGCGTTCATACGGACAGACAGACGGACAGACGGACATGGCTAGATCGACTCGGCTAGTGATCCTGAACAAGAATATATATACTTTATAGGGTCGGAAACGCTTCCTTCTACCTGTTACATACTTTTTGCACGAATACAATATACCCTTTTACTCTACGAGGAACGGGTATAACTATCAGAGAAACCCTTAACCAGTCGTGGGGGTATCAAACTTTAATATGAAAAAGACCTTTGTAAAATAGATGGCAGATGTTTTGTATATTTAAAATACAAAAATAACTTAATCTGCAATCTGGGAATCTGTTGAAAGGAAAAGATTATGTCAGTATGCCAATCTTATTTGCGAGATCTATATGATTTGTATACAATCTTAAAACATATGATTTTTCCAAAAATTGTCAGTAAATGTTTCAAAACGCTTAAGTTGTGTTGATTTGCCTGTTATTCAGTGATCATTCTAAGGCATCTATATGATATGGTCTTAAAATTTTTATAAAAAAATTAAAACTATTATTCTGAGATTGCTAAAATTTACTATACCTTGGAGTATATGAAAATATTTAAGGAAACGACAAAGTTATAGTTAAGAACTGACGGAAGTGGCTAATTCGAATTGCCTGATATAACAATGAAGCTAGGTCGATTTTACTCTCAAGTTTACGGTCATTTCTATGAAAGCTATATGATATTATTGTCCGATTTCAATAAAAACAAGAAAGGAAAGCTAACTTCGGACGGAGCCGAAGAATATTCTGTAAATTATATTCTTTAAAATTATTCATATGATGTATTCTTAATACTCATAAAAAGTCCCAACTTCCTAACTTTAAAAACACCAAAGTTATGGCATTTCCAAACAATCAGTTATATGGCGGCTATAGGATATAGTCGTCCGATCCTTATGAAATTCGGTAGGTCGGATTAATTGGCCAAAAATAAAACTCATAGAAAATCCCAACTTCCTAACTTTACAAACACGAAAGTTATGGCATTTCCGATCAATCAGTTATATGGCAGCTATAGGATATAGTCGGCCGATCCGGCCGTTCCGACTTATATCTGCGTAAAAGGATCGAAGGCTGTGTAGTAAAGTTTCAATTCGATATCTTTAAAACTGAGAGACTAGTTCGCGTAAAAACAGACAGACGGACAGACAGTCGGACAGACAGACGGACAGACAGACGGACAGACGGACATGGCTATATCAACTCAGGAGGTGATCCTGATCAAGAATATATATACTTCACTGCGTTGCACACTTTTGACCAAAATTATAATACCCTCTGCAAGGGTATAAAAATAACCAAACATTCATTGAAATGTAAATCATTTATGACTTATGAATTAAGAATAGTAAAAAACGAAACTAACTGGCATAACTAACCAAATTTTTAAGTTAACATCAGAGATATCAACAAATTTGCACATTCAATAGAAAAAATTAAAATTCCGAGAAAGGCGAACTAAAATAATAATATTATTGCTCACATACGGTTATACACCAAAATACACGGTTATGCAAAGAAATTTTCCTATTAATTGGCAAAGAGAGGATCATATAAAAACACAACTCGCGTCAAATTTTCTTGATACGACTCTGACCAAATTGAAAGTTTCCCCGTTCACTTCTTCTTTTGCGCACTTTTACACTCTTTCCTCCCTCTCTATCTACCGCGATCTCCCGCTCTTATGTTTCCTAACAGCGCGTGACAAAACAGTGTAAATATAAACACCGCAAAACACAATTTGAATGGTATATTTTTACTACACTATCAAAAACCGGCCAAATAGATTTTCCCAAAAAACCTCTTTTGCGTATTCTGGCAGCAATAACTGTAAATGCACTCAAAAAAAACATTCCAAAACCATTTAAATTGTTATAATTTTTAGGTCCATAAAGGAGCACTGGAAAAAATGTAACCCAAGATCTTTACCCTTGCTTTCGCTTTTTTGCTGAAATATAAAAGAAAATGCATATTAATGCATGTTAAAGAACTGACCCACACTGCTATGAATACATGAAACACGACAGCACTGAAAAAACAAAAAAAAGTTTTTAGTTATTATTTTTTGCTGAAATAAGAATGAAATAAAAAAGCAGACACAGTTTTAATTTTTAAATTTTTGGTTTTTATTTGGTGCCATAAAATGCCGATTCCAGTCGGCTAAGACGGGTATACAATTCGTGATTATCCTGCCTAGCTTTAAACAAAATTTTTTTTTTAATTCAAAACTTCATTTTAAAGCTGCTGGGTTTGCCAGCTGGAACCTGAGTTCTTGGGCTTTTTTATTGGCCCTAAAAGCTTAAATTGTTTTGGCTGTGACTGCGTCGAGAGGTTTTCCTGGACCTGGGGCTGGACCTGGGGATGCGGCTGCGTATAGCCCCACATCAAATTCGGCTGCGACTGCATCGGCTGCACCAACTGGAACTGCGGCTGCTGAAACTGATGCTGTTGGAGCTGCGGCTGTTGCTGCTGGAGCATTGGCTGTTGCTGTTGGAGCATGGGCTGTTGCTGTTGGAGCATGGGTTGTTGCTGCTGGACCATGGGCTGTTGCTGTTGGAGCCCTATTTGATAGCCCTGCTGCTGCGGCAAAAATTGCCACATTTCCTTCTGGGACATCTTTTCGTGTCGGGCTCAACTTAAGAACTGATCAAGAAATGAAATCAAAGCAAGACCGAAGCGCAGACGAATCAGAACGGAGAGAGAAGAGCGAAAAAATGTCTCTCATCTCTCATCACGGAGAGCGTAAATTGCGGGGAAACAGAAGGACCGCAATACGTTTTAGCTTTAGCCATACACACATACAAATATATGTATGTGTGCATTTTAAAACGGAGTCCTGAACGGCGCCAAACAATTTTGTATTTATTTTTTTTTGTTTAACTAATTTTATGAATAGTCACTGATAGAATTGGTTATATTCCCCCTGCCGCATGACTAATAAACCGACTATGTTACTGGATCAGATCGGATTAAGCGAGCTTTTTCGGTACTCGAAAGAGCTGCCGCTTCGTCCTCATTTATATTTTTGCCATCCACCAAAAGAGAAATAATAACTAACAGCTCATTCCATCTAGATTCAGCAGCGGAAAGAGTTATGAAAAATGTAGGCAACCCAAATTGTCTTATCATGGCTATAACTTTTTTTTCAGCCTCCCAATGAGCTGGGGCGGACCGTAGACCTTTCAGAATATGATACCCGTCGTCATGCTGTACAAGTCTGTCAACAAATGATTCATTTCTTATATTTGCAGCAGTTACCGCACCTGACTTTTTTCGTAGGGCGATGGAAATTGTGTTTTGAATTCGCTGCGTCTCATAAAACTTGTACATATAAAAAACTGCACAACGACGGTCGTAGAAACGAATCTGTGATCTAGCTTTCTTTGCATAGGTCACATTGGCCTTAAATATTTCACCGCAAGATATAGTTGGGAACGAAAGTTCTTCCGCATCTTCATCTAGGGTTAGGTTTGTTGGACGGCGGCCCTCCCCAGGGGCCAAAGCAATACGTTCAAGCTCAGTATTGTTATTTTCTAATAAAGTTTCATGACCGCCTGGACTTAGCTCATCTTCTTGTTGATCGATTTGTTGAGAATAAAGCTGTTGTCGCAATAGTTGTTCAACTTCTTCTCGATCAGATTCATCTGCGATAAAAGGTAATTCTTCCCTATCGCCAACTTGGTTAAGCCAATCATTATCAAATATGATATTGTGTTTTCTGTACAGTTCAGTGTTAACTAAATACCGTACAGCTTCAAGGACCCGAGCTGGTCGAATAGTTTCTGTCATAAAATTATGGGAGTATTCCAGTTTCCTTTTAAGGTGTGTGGAATTAAACGATCGGGGAAGCGCACTTACAGTGTCTGGGACAGAAATAGGAACATTTACCACCACTCCTCTTATTCCGCATTGCCTTTCATATCCTAGGGAGATAATGCGCATAAACGGAATTCGAGGCACTCCGGAATTTCTGGAAAGTCTAAGCCATTGGAAAGACAAAGAGATGGTTGTCTGCCTTTAGAAACAGCTTGACGGCATGTACTGCAGAATAGATATATACCGGACGGACTCGGAAATTTCCTACTTAAATAAAATGAGTTGCCTACGTTCATATTGGGGAACTTAGAGGATATAAGAAATTGATTCAAACTACTTACCTGGAATGGAAACCATGTTCCTCCACAGCATGTACATATTTTTGTTGCTCCGTCCTTAATGTTTCGAAGATATTGTTCCCGCGCAGTGTTTCGGCTCCTCCGGCGCTGTAATTCCCGTTGATCCTCCCTTTCATCTGCGGAAAGTTCAGCTCTAGCAGCAATATTTCGCTGCGACTGCCTTGAAGATTCCGCCTGACGATTTTGGGTACTGCTCCTATATGTGATTAATCTTTCCGCGGCCATTTCCTGAATTTGTTGCTCTCGAAGTCTCCGCTGTAGGCGTGTCTCCGGCTACGCAATGTGTTATAGTGCTGCTGATGCGCACGAGTTATTGGGTTATTCCTAACGATCCTGTGAGCATCAGCGTCCCTTACGCGCTCTGGTCTGCGATTTTCTTCATCGGCCCTCCGGGTAGCGCGATTAGCAGTATTTTGCGACTGCTGTCGTCGGCGCTCCTCGTAGTTTGCCCTGGCAAGAGCGTGCGCTATAGCGTCCTGTTCTCGCTCTGGCCTGCGATTTTCTTCATCCGCCCTCCAGGTAGCGCGATTAGCAGTATTTTGCGACTGCTGTCGTCGGCGCTCCTCGGAGTTTGCCCTGGCTAACGCGTCCGCTGCAGTGTTTCGGTCCTGCTGTTGTCGACGTTCCTCGGAGTTAGCTCTGGCCTGAGCGTGAGCTATAGCGTCTTGTTCCCGCTCTGGCCTGCGATTTTCTTCATCGGCCCTCCAGGTAGCGCGATTAGCAGAATTTTGCGACTGCTGTCGTCGGAGCTCCTCGGAGTTAGCCCTGGCAAGAGCGTGCGCTGCAGGGCTCAGTGCGCGTTCCCTAGCTCGAACTCGATCACTACGCCTTCTGACAAGGCGTGCTGCCGTATTTCGCGTGCGTGCTTCCTCAGCTAGTTCCAAATTACTTGCGCGGGTCTCGGCAATATGCAAGGCATTCCGGGTCCTTATCTGCGGTGCATTTTGACTATATTGGGCCCGGCTGCGCCTTAGTGCGGCTTGGCGGCGTTGTTCCTGAGATAAAGAAGATACGCGTGGCATTTTCTTTATTTTGCTGTTTAAAAAATCGTATAAATAAAAATATAAAGGGGCTATACGTGTTTGTTATTAAAAAATTTTAAATTCAGGGAATTTTGAAATTGTGTCTAATACTATGATAAATTTATGTACGCTTCAATATTAAGCCCCGTATTTGGTTTACGGTTGATACATACATAATTTTATAATTTTCTGATAGATAGACAAAATACTGCAATTGTTATTATTAAATTGTGGAAAAATATAATGTGTATTAAAACAGCAAAGGGAGACAGAAAATAAGGACAGTTTTAACAAATTAACGGAAACTTACCAATTGTAGGAGATATCACTTTACGCACTTTTTAATTTAATTTTTCACTTTTGAATAACAAAAAGTACACAATACAAGTAATATTGGCTTACACAGAAACAGGTTGTTATACGGCGACTGTTATTTACAGACTAACCCATGGATTAGGCATACGTGTCAATATAAAGGCTGGTACCTGTTGACAACACAAAGGTCAACCCCTTTTCTCACGAGGAATCCCGTAGTGCAGAAAGGTGCAGGTAACTACTTTGATTATGCAATTAAAGAATTGTGTACGTGTACATTAGTGAATCAGTTACCTGACCTTTTGACCTGTATGATGTAAATCAAGAATTGGAAAAGTTTAGGTAGACTGGGTTGCAATATTAAATCAAACTATCGGGTTGTATATACCTGCCCTTGATTCATAAATGTAAAAGTTAAGGGTTTCTACGATAGGTTGTTTAAATTAAGGTGACTTTCTGTAGGGGCGTTACTTAATATTCAGTAACCTTTGCATAAGCCTTATTATCTGTATTATTCATAACCTGCATAGTGTTCGTCAATATTAGTAAAAGTTTTAGTATGTAGGGTTTCAAATAAATATAAAATAAAACAAGAGAGAACGCTATAGTCGGGTGCCTCGACTATCAGATACCCGTTACTCAGGTAAAGGGAGTGCGAGGGAGATGGATCGATAGGTATTGATAAACACAATAAAACTGCATTTTTACTTTTCCGAAATATTTAAATTTTTAAAATCGTATATAAGCGATTGTATTGATTCTAGCTTTTGTAGTTTCCGAGATCTCAGCGTTCATACGGACAGACAGACGGACAGACGGACATGGCTAGATCGACTCGGCTAGTGATCCTGAACAAGAATATATATACTTTATAGGGTCGGAAACGCTTCCTTCTACCTGTTACATACTTTTGCACGAATACAATATACCCTTTTACTCTACGAGTAACGGGTATAACTATCAGAGAAACCCTTAACCAGTCGTGGGGGTATCAAACTTTAATATAAAAAAAGACCTTTGTAAAATAGATGACAGATGTTTTGTATATTTAAAATAAAAAAATAACTGAATCTGCAATCTGGGAATCTGTTGAAAGGAAAAGATTATGTCAGTATGCCAATCTTATTTGCGAGATCTATATGATTTGTATACAATCTTAAAACATATGATTTTTCCAAAAATGTCAGTAAATGTTTCAAAACGCTTAAATTGTGTTGATTTGCCTGTTATTTAGTGATCATTCTAAGGCATCTATATGATATAGTCTTAAAATTTTTATAAAATTAAAACTATTATTCTGAGATTGCTAAAATGTACTATACCTTGGAGTATATGGAAATATTTAAGGAAACGACAAAGTTATAGTTAAGAACTGACGGAAGTGGCTAATTCGAATCGCCTGATATAACAATGAAGCTAGGTCGATTTTACTCTCAAGTTTTCGGTCATTTTCTATGAAAGCTATATGAAATTATTGTCCGATTTCAATAAAAACAAGAAAGGAAAGCTAACTTCGGACGGAGCCGAAGAATATTCTGAAATTATATTCTTCAAAATTATTCATAT
Organism: Drosophila kurseongensis; assembly: GCA_018153305.1. Taxonomy (NCBI): domain Eukaryota; kingdom Metazoa; phylum Arthropoda; class Insecta; order Diptera; family Drosophilidae; genus Drosophila; species Drosophila kurseongensis. The sequence continues at coordinate 4,642,837 of JAECXX010000120.1, forward strand.
GATGTATTCTTAATACTCATAAAAAGTCCCAACTTTCTAACTTTAAAAACACCAAAGTTATGGCATTTCCAAACAATCAGTTATATGGCGGCTATAGGATATAGTCGTCCGATCCTTATGAAATTCGGTAGGTCGGATTAATTGGCCAAAAATAAAACTCATAGAAAATCCCAACTTCCTAACTTTACAAACACGAAAGTTATGGCATTTCCGATCAATCAGTTATATGGCAGCTATAGGATATAGTCGGCCGATCCCGGCCGTTCCGACTTATATACTGCGTAAAAGGATCGAAGGCTGTGTGTAAAGTTTCAATTCGATATCTTTAAAACTGAGAGACTAGTTCGCGTAAAAACAGACAGACGGACAGACAGTCGGACAGACAGACGGACAGACAGACGGACAGACGGACATGGCTATATCAACTCAGGAGGTGATCCTGATCAAGAATATATATACTTCACTGCGTTGCACACTTTTGACCAAAATTATAATACCCTCTGCAAGGGTATAAAAATAACCAAACATTCATTGAAATGTAAATCATTTATGACTTATGAATTAAGAATAGTAAAAAACGAAACTAACTGGCATAACTAACCAAATTTTTAAGTTAACATCAGAGATATCAACAAATTTGCACATTCAATAGAAAAAATTAAAATTCCGAGAAAGGCGAACTAAAATAATAATATTATTGCTCACATACGGTTATACACCAAAATACACGGTTATGCAAAGAAATTTTCCTATTAATTGGCAAAGAGAGGATCATATAAAAACACAACTCGCGTCAAATTTTCTTGATACGACTCTGACCAAATTGAAAGTTTCCCCGTTCACTTCTTCTTTTGCGCACTTGCTACACTCTTTCCTCTCTCTCTATCTACTGCGATCTCCCGCTCTTATGTTTCCTAACAGCGCGTGACAAAACAGTGTAAATATAAACACCGCAAAACACAATTTGAATGGTATATTTTTACTACACTATCAAAAACCGGCCAAATAGATTTTCGCCCAAAAAACCTCTTTTGCGTATTCTGGCAGCAATAACTGTAAATGCACTCAAAAAAAACATTCCAAAACCATTTAAATTGTTATAATTTTTAGGTCCATAAAGGAGCACTGAAAAAAATGTAACCCAAGATCTTTACCCTTGCTTTCGCTTTTTTGCTGAAATATAAAAGAAAATGCATATTAATGCATGTTAAAGAACTGACCCACACTGCTATGAATACATGAAACACGACAGCACTGAAAAAACAACAAAAAGTTTTTAGTTATTATTTTTTGCTGAAATAAGAATGAAATAAAAAAGCAGACACAGTTTTAATTTTTAAATTTTTGGTTTTTATTTGGTGCCATAAAATGCCGATTCCAGTCGGCTAAGACGGGTATACAATTCGTGATTATCCTGCCTAGCTTTAAACAAATTTTTTTTTTAATTCAAAACTTCATTTTAAAGCTGCTGGGTTTGCCAGCTGGAACCTGAGTTCTTGGGCTTTTTTATTGGCCCTAAAAGCTTAAATTGTTTTGGCTGTGACTGCGTCGAGAGGTTTTCCTGGACCTGGGGCTGGACCTGGGGATGCGGCTGCGTATAGCCCCACATCAAATTCGGCTGCGACTGCATCGGCTGCACCAACTGGAACTGCGGCTGCTGAAACTGATGCTGTTGGAGCTGCGGCTGTTGCTGCTGGAGCATTGGCTGTTGCTGTTGGAGCATGGGCTGTTGCTGTTGGAGCATGGGTTGTTGCTGCTGGACCATGGGCTGTTGCTGTTGGAGCCCTATTTGATAGCCCTGCTGCTGCGGCAAAAATTGCCACATTTCCTTCTGGGACATCTTTTCGTGTCGGGCTCAACTTAAGAACTGATCAAGAAATGAAATCAAAGCAAGACCGAAGCGCAGACGAATCAGAACGGAGAGAGAAGAGCGAAAAAATGTCTCTCATCTCTCATCACGGAGAGCGTAAATTGCGGGGAAACAGAAGGACCGCAATACGTTTTAGCTTTAGCCATACACACATACAAATATATGTATGTGTGCATTTTAAAACGGAGTCCTGAACGGCGCCAAACAATTTTGTATTTATTTTTTTTTGTTTAACTAATTTTATGAATAGTCACTGATAGAATTGGTTATATTCCCCCTGCCGCATGACTAATAAACCGACTAAATTAAAATAAGAAATATTAAGTTTAGGCAGGAAATTGTTAGTTATACGTTATATTTTTTAATACCTTAAAATACTTAAATTTGTACATATATGTATGTACTATTGTGCAAATACTCCTTTCCCTGCCACAACACCATTAAAAAATAAAACGCAACTTCCTCATTTGCATTAAATATGTACATACATATGTACACCCAAATGTACACACGTATATACATATGTATTTCCAAGTATTTGCTTGCTAATCTTTATTTTGCTAAATAAAATATTCCTCGTTTCTTGCCCCTAATATTTATGTATATTTACTTATCGGATTACAGACAGGATAGAAGAAAAGATGCACATATGTACATAAGAAATCAATAATTTAGGGAAATATTGAGTTTAATAAATACATAAATTAACTGGGTGGCAGAATACATAACAAATAAATCATTTAGGTAAATATTAAGTTTTATAAATAAACTAGCAAGGTGACCGCAGCTTTGCTTGCGGTGGATAATTTTGAATGTAGATATGTCTGCTTTATTTTGCGGATAGCTCTCCACATCTGTATATTCCTTATTCGCATTTATCTTAAAGCTGGAGTTCTTATTTAAAAGTAATAGAGTATTAACTATATAATTTAATGTAATTGAGGTTTTCTTTCTTTACACTTTCAGTTTTTAACTGAAACTAAAATGAATCCCCATTTCCACACCACCCGGAGGTTGGGGATACGGCGCGTTTTTATTTAAGGTGGTTTCCTCAAATAGGCCTAGTCCACAATTAAAACATTTTTAATATATTCTTATTTTAAAACCTCTCTGTAAACAACATTCTTTGTTTGACCATCATGAGACAGGATCATAAGGCCTTTTGCCGAGCTGACTCTTGAACAGACCACATAAAATTGGCCGTGGGAGAAACACTCGTCCCTAAGGTCTAATCCAGCTACTTTCAAAGTCTGTCCTTGTGATTTATTTATTGTTATCGCGAAACAAACCTTTACAGGAAACTGTAGGCGTTTAAATTCAAAAGGTAAGTTTGATGACGTTAAGGGAATTCTTAGTATGAATACTGTCTCTCCCTTGGCGCAGCCAGTAAAAATAACGGCTTCAATAACAAATTTGTGAAGAGTTTTCACTTGCAATCTTGTTCCATTCCATAATTTTGGGGGTTTTAAGTTTCTTAACAAGAGAGAACGCTATAGTCGGGTGTCCCGACTATCAGATACCCGTTACTCAGGTAAAGGGAGTGCAGGGGAGATGGAGATAGAAACTTTGATCACGCATAACTTTTTAACGAATGGTCCGATTTGAAAAATTTCTTCTACATTTCGATAGGTATTGATAAACACAATAAAACTGCATTTTTACTTTTCCGAAAAATCGTATATATGCGATTGTGGGCGTCAGAGGGGGCGTGGCACCATTTTGAAACAAACTTGCGCTGCGTAGGCACTCCTAAAATCTACATGCAAAACGCCAATCTTCTAGCTTTTATAGTTTCCGAGATCTCAGCGTTCATACGGACAGACAGACGGACAGACAGACGGACAGACGGACAGACGGACAGACGGACATGGCTAGATCGACTCGGCTAGTGATCCTGAACAAGAATATATATACTTTATAGGGTCGGAAACGCTTCCTTCTACCTGTTACATACTTTTGCACGAATACAATATACCCTTTTACTCTACGAGTAACGGGTATAATAACATAATTGGTGTTCCGACCTTAAGCGAAAGAATATGCAATGGGAGTCCAGCTGGATTCTGCTTGTTAAGAAATTCTACAGGACCATGTACAGCATTTTCTGGCTCAGTAACAGAGTCTATTGATTTGTATGTTACTTCCTCTCCATTAAATGATTTTATTAGCTGATCATTAATTGAAGCAGCAGATCGATCGATCAAGAGCTTCAAATCCACCTTTATGAGCCATAGTACAATCAGCCCAAACAATGAGTTTACAATGTTTAAGGGCGAATGCCATATTATTGCCAGGAGCATCCAAAAAATACATTCCTCCGTTTCCAACGTCAATGCTGTCTAAGATTGTTTTATAACAGTTTTTTTGTTCAAGAGTAAGGGAATTTTCCTCGTTTCTTACTTGAGCTTCATTGCATTCAAAATTTATTTCTCGCAAGTAATCAATGTAATGGCTGGCATAATGCTGCTTCTTCCAATGTGCAGTCCCAGTGCTTATCATCTTCTAGTAAGCCTAAAGCTTTGCAAACCAATTGGAATGTTTTATACAAAACACCATTTACAGTTTTTAAAAAAGAGAATGATGTTGGACCCCGAACTTCATGAAGTAAAAGTCTTAAATAATAACATTCACTATTTGTTGGATGTATTGTATACACACGCCCCAAAGTATTATCCTTTTTAACACCAGAAAACTCTGGTACATCTAACCCCTTTTTTCTTCTTTGGAATTTTTTATTAGCCCAAATGTAATAGGATAGCACTTCAACATAAAGAAGTGTTTTTGCAAAGTGTCAATTTTGCAAAGATCGAAGAACGCTGTAAGCGTAGTTTTTGCCGGATTAGTTAGTTGATTAGCTAATTGATTGGGTTTATTTGGGTCAAAGTATATCCGCTGACCATTTTCCAAATGAACACTTAAATGAAAAATAGGGGGATATCTTTCATGTATTGGAAGCGATAAAATCCTCCATACTGCCTCTCAGCTACTTATATATCGACCACTTTGGTACACATGGACCTCATCTTTAAGACTCTCGACTGCAACTGTTGCTTGGTCACTGCCCTTGTTAACATATTTACTTCATTTTGAAGCTGCTGGGTCTGCCAGGTGGAACCTGAGTTCTTGGGCTTTTTTATTGGCCCTAAAAGCTTAGGAAGTTGGGATTTTCTATGGGTTTTATATTTGACCAATCAATCCGACCTACCAAATTTCATAAGGATCGGCCGACTGTACCACCACGAGGTTTTAAAGGATGTGTCAGATGATGACAAGGAGAAGTATTTGAAGTTCGACGATGGCAGCGATATAACCAAAACTCTTGGTCTTGCATGGGATCCGGCAACAGACGAACTGCTGTTCTCTTTATCGTCTCTAGATCCCGGCTCCAAGGCCTGCCGACGATCTGTTCTGGCCACCGTTGCTCGTTTCTATGACCCGCTAGGCCTTCTTGGTCCAGTAATCACAAAGGCCAAGGTGTTTCTTCAACAACTCTGCAAGGATAAATTGGATTGGGATGAAAGTTTGCCCTTAGATCGTAACACCTGCTGGATTGAAATGTGCATCAGTTTTCAGAGCGTCCAACGCATATCATTCCCAAGATTTTTGCTTCTTTCAGAAACTGATGTTGAAATTCATGGTTTCTGCGATGCCAGCGAGGAAGCTTACGGAGCTTGCATATATGTGCTGTCTAGGGGCACTTCTCCAGCCAGCAGCCATCTCTTATGTTCCAAATCCCGAGTAGCGCCTCTCAAAACGATATCTGTACCTAAGCTGGAGTTATGTGCTGCTACTAGCCAAGTTGATGAATGAAGTTATGAAAATGGGTATGTTCAATGGTCCTTTTCACTGCTGGTGTGATTCCTCAGTGGCGCTATCCTGGATCGGTAATGAGCCTTTCAAATTCAACGTCTTCTTGGCAAACCGAGTGACTTCCATACAGGAATTGACTACTAATATGAAATGGCATCATATTCCGACTACGCTGAATCCTGCCGACATTTTGTCCAGGGGGTCTACTCCGGATTTACTGGCGCTTTCTGAGCTCTGGTTTCATGGCCCACCATTTTTACTTGGTGGTCGCAAGGATTGGCCTACGCGTCTGCATTATGGCGATCCGAGCCTTGAGTTACGTAAAAAGGTGCTGATGGTCAAGTCGCCTCACGTTGATGTTACCCTTAGATCCAAGTATGGCAACTCGTTCCCTTCCATGCAGCGCGTGTTCGCGTACATCTACAAATTTTCTCACCGCTTGTGGCATCGTGGTCTCGAAATATCTGATGTGCAACGTGGGACATATATGCTCTGGCGAGGCGTCCAATTGGTTCATTTATGGGAGGATATAAAGGAGCTTCGGTCAAATAGCATTGTTAAGAAATCAAGTTCTATTGCTTCGCTCTTGCCCTTCATAGATGCATGTGGCCTCCTTCGAGTTGGTGGACGCCTCGAAAATTCAATACTTGCGTATGAGGCTCGCCATCCTATAATAGTGCCACGTCGTCACCCACTCACCTTAGCGCTCATCATGCACTTCCATAAGATGAACCTGCATGCAGGACCGCGCGCTCTGTTGGCAAGCATCCGACTACAATACTGGCCTATTGGAGGACTGCGAACGGTCTTAAATGTACTGAAAGGCTGTGTGGAGTGCTTCCGGGCCAGGCCCAAATTTCTGGAACCAATCATGGCTAATCTTCCGAAGGAACGTTTGGAGTGCGTGCGGGCCTTTGCTGTTTCTGGCGTCGACTATTGTGGACCTTTCCTTTACAAATCATTGTTCGCACCAGGTCTCCCATCAAGTGCTACGTATGCTTGTTCATCTGCTTTACAAGCAAGGCTGTGCACTTAGAGCTTGTCAAGGATCTAACAACTGCGTCGTTTTTAAGTGCTTTGAAAAGATTCATTTCTACACGTGGAAAGCCTAGTCAAATTTGGTCGGACAATGCTACCAACTTTGTAGGAGCAAAAAATGAGTTGGCGGATTTGAAGCGGCTACTGCTTAGCGATTCTCATATGCAGTCTGTTCATCAAGCTTGCTTGGCTGAGGGAATCGACTGGCAATTTATTCCGCCTCGCTCACCACACTTTGGCGGATTGTGGGAGGCAGCAGTCAAGACGGCCAAACACCATTTCTACCGCTCTGTTGGCCGCCAAACGCTTAGTTTTGATGAGCTTCGCACTTTGGTTTGTCAGATTGCGTCAATCATTAATTCTCGCCCATTGCTATCCATTTCAGAGAATCCAGATGATCTTGATGTTTTGACTCCTGCCTACCTACTTTTTGGTGGCCCTTCTACCACTATCATTGAGCCCGATCTAACCAAGCTTAACTATAACCGCTTGGATGGCTGGTCCCGATGGCAGAAGGAGTATCTTACCCTTCTGCAACAACGCACCAAATGGCGGTCTCCTGAACGAATGCTGAAGGTCAACGACGTAGTTTTGATAAAGGATGAAAATCTTCCTCCCATGCGGTGGCCCTTAGCTAGGGTGGTGTTTGCCGAGTTGCTGATCTGAAAACGTCCACGTGTGACATCAGGAGAGCTGTCAATAAGTTGTGCCTGCTGCCCACCAATGACGAAGTTGAAAGACAGGCTTCCAACGGGGGGAGTATGTTGAGCGCAGCGGCAAACCACTCCAACTAAATAGAGAGTCAGAATCACTCATTTCTAAGCGGCTCCTCTTATCTCTCTATTAATTGGACTAGTCAGTCTGAGCACGCCTCTCAACGCCTACGGTCCGTCGCCAGCGCATACATTTGTTGTTGATAGCAAGCTGCGGTGTTTGCAAAGCCCGTAGCCCTTGCATACATACATATAGAAACGTTAATAAACTGAAATATTGAATTTATCTCGCCTTGTGATTTGTTTTTAAAATAGCTGACAAAAAGGCTTGTTAGCTCAACAAGTAAAACCTTTGCAGAATCAGTTGCCCCAGGAAGCTTATTCGCCCGCCACGTTATAGACTGATATATTGTTGAAATCAGCCTACTTTTTCCGACTCCAGCACCTCCACTAACATATTCATAAAAAATGTTCTTTGCTGCAACATTATGCATTACATGGGCGTAATACTGGCGTTGCTTAAAGTTAAGCGACCTAGTAAGGGAGCAAAGTGTGTCCTTAGATACCAAAGGAGGAAGTCTAATAAGTTGAAGTTCTCCGTCCTCTGGGTTATTTTCAATGTCATCTTGGAGTACATTTACGTTTTGCCCAACGTTTGGTACTGCCAAGGCTCTAAACTCTTCATCTAGGTATTGGGAGGCAAGCCCCTGAGCAAGAGGTCTTTTTGGTTCTCTATCAAAATTTTGCAATTCTTGAAGAACCCTCTCCAATTCCATATCATCAAACACATCATATTGCTCTTTGTTGGCCTTGATTATTTCAAAATTATTTCTGAATGTACTCTCATTGTCATTTGAAATATGTTCCGATTCCTCACTCCTCCACGGGAAGAAAAGCATTACATGCTCTCTAAAATAATCAGATGGGGAAGAGTTTAAGCTAAAGCAAACCCATCTAAGAATTAAGGCATGCTTACGCCTTTTCACACTACCAGTCCCATCTAGAAGTGCGAAACATTGTTCAGCAATGGCGTTTTTCTCATCTGGTTCCAAGTCGATCGGTTCATCATAATCTTCGTTGGACCTTTCTGTTCGAGAGTTTGACTTGCCGAATTTGTACCAAGCCGCAAATTCTGCAAGACATATTGACTCTAATTGTCCATGCCTTTGTACATGCCGATCAAGTAAGTTTTTCTCAAAGATATCAGTGGAGTTTTCAGGAAGCTGCTCTATTTCCCTATTAGATCGCACTATCCGCACTCTTTTATCTGGATGGCAAGTGTTAACAAAAATATTTCATTCGCTAGCCTCTGGCATGTGTAATCCTAAAATGTTGTAGGCTGCTTCTTGGGCAGAAATCTCTGTAGCGTTAATGAACTTGCTCCCGAGATGCTGCAGTTTTCTTTTAACTGAAATATTTCCGTGACTTATTTCAGTCATTGCTTCGCGAAGGAGTTGCGACACTCCACGGTTGGATTTGTTAATGTAGTTAACTATATAACAACAACACGCGTACGCATCCAGGATAAATTGAATATCGATGTTTGCCCTATGTAAGCCCAAAATATTTTTGTTGTAAGCATTTAACAACCTGTCGGAAAATTTGCGACGAAGAAATATCTGAGGTTTTTTTAGGCTGTATATTCTTCAAATGTAGTTTCAAGGTGGGTCAGGAAAAGGTTAAAATTATTAAAAGTGCCTGCTTCTTCATCGGAACTAGACTTTAAAAGCTCTTTAATTTTTTTAAACAATTCTTTAGAATGTTCAACATTGTTTTCGTTTTCTTCTAATGGATATAAAACCAATGTTTCAGGCATTGGAGGGTATGGCATATTGAAGCGGCAGAATTCCTGGCCACGCAGCTCTCTTAAACTTGAAGAGCTGTGCTTATGGCGCTGGTATTGAATGAATTCTTGCAATACAGGATCTTCTCCGCTAGTAGTAATAAACCGATCAACAAAACGTATAACTTGATCGGAATTCTCTGCTCCGTCCAGCCTTGGAGCTTCAAAAAGCCAGTACATGCCATGAGAGTGTGGCGATCCCCTGTGCTGAAACTCGATCCTCCAATAATAGTGGACTAGGGTATATTCGCCAAATGTCTCGGAACTTTTGAAAACTTTCAGCAATTGTCGGAGCCTGTAGTCAAAGTAACGGGAGCATGTTACTGGGTCAGATCGGATTAAGCGAGCTTTTTCGGTACTCGAAAGAGCTGCCGCTTCGTCCTCGTTTATATTTTTGCCATCCACCAAAAGAGAAATAATAACTAACAGCTCATTCCATCTAGATTCAGCAGCGGAAAGAGTTATGAAAAATGTAGGCAACCCAAATTGTCTTATCATGGCTATAACTTTTTTTTTCAGCCTCCCAATGAGCTGGGGCGGACCGTAGACCTTTCAGAATATGATACCCGTCGTCATGCTGTACAAGTCTGTCAACAAATGATTCATTCCTTATATTTGCAGCAGTTACCGCACCTGACTTTTTTCGTAGGGCGATGGAAATTGTGTTTTGAATTCGCTGCGTCTCATAAAACTTGTACATATAAAGGACTTTAGGTACCACTGCACAACGACGGTCGTAGAAACGAATCTGTGATCTAGCTTTCTTTGCATAGGTCACATTGGCCTTAAATATTTCACCGCAAGATATAGTTGGGAACGAAAGTTCTTCCGCATCTTCATCTAGGGTTAGGTTTGTTGGACGGCGGCCCTCCCCAGGGGCCAAAGCAATACGTTCAAGCTCAGTATTGTTATTTTCTAATAAAGTTTCATGACCGCCTGGATTTAGCTCATCTTCTTGTTGATCGATTTGTTGAGAATAAAGCTGTTGTCGCAATAGTTGTTCAACTTCTTCTCGATCAGATTCATCTGCGATAAAAGGTAATTCTTCCCTATCGCCAACTTGGTTAAGCCAATCATTATCAAATATGATATTGTGTTTTCTGTACAGTTCAGTGTTAACTAAATACCGTACAGCTTCAAGGACCCGAGCTGGTCGAATAGTTTCTGTCATAAAATTATGGGAGTATTCCAGTTTCCTTTTAAGGTGTGTGGAATTAAACGATCGGGGAAGCGCACTTACAGTGTCTGGGACAGAAATAGGAACATTTACCACCACTCCTCTTATTCCGCATTGCCTTTCATATCCTAGGGAGATAATGCGCATAAACGGAATTCGAGGAGAAATAAGGCGCTCTTCCAGACACGTTAAGTTTTTAAGGCACTCCGGAATTTCTGGAAAGTCTAAGCCATTGGAAAGACAAAGAGATGGTTGTCTGCCTTTAGAAACAGCTTGACGGCATGTACTGCAGAATAGATATATACCGGACGGACTCGGAAATTTCCTACTTAAATAAAATGAGTTGCCTACGTTCATATTGGGGAACTTAGAGGATATAAGAAATTGATTCAAACTACTTACCTGGAATGGAAACCATGTTCCTCCACAGCATGTACATATTTTTGTTGCTCCGTCCTTAATGTTTCGAAGATATTGTTCCCGCGCAGTGTTTCGGCTCCTCCGGCGCTGTAATTCCCGTTGATCCTCCCTTTCATCTGCGGAAAGTTCAGCTCTAGCAGCAATATTTCGCTGCGACTGCCTTGAAGATTCCGCCTGACGATTTTGGGTACTGCTCCTATATGTGATTAATCTTTCCGCGGCCATTTCCTGAATTTGTTGCTCTCGAAGTCTCCGCTGTAGGCGTGTCTCCCGGCTACGCAATGTGTTATAGTGCTGCTGATGCGCACGAGTTATTGGGTTATTCCTAACGATCCTGTGAGCATCAGCGTCCCTTACGCGCTCTGGTCTGCGATTTTCTTCATCGGCCCTCCGGGTAGCGCGATTAGCAGTATTTTGCGACTGCTGTCGTCGGCGCTCCTCGTAGTTTGCCCTGGCAAGAGCGTGCGCTATAGCGTCCTGTTCTCGCTCTGGCCTGCGATTTTCTTCATCCGCCCTCCAGGTAGCGCGATTAGCAGTATTTTGCGACTGCTGTCGTCGGCGCTCCTCGGAGTTTGCCCTGGCGGTCCTGCTGTCGTCGACGTTCCTCGGAGTTAGCTCTGGCCTGAGCGTGAGCTATAGCGTCTTGTTCCCGCTCTGGCCTGCGATTTTCTTCATCGGCCCTCCAGGTAGCGCGATTAGCAGAATTTTGCGACTGCTGTCGTCGGCGCTCCTCGGAGTTAGCCCTGGCAAGAGCGTGCGCTGCAGGGCTCAGTGCGCGTTCCCTAGCTCGAACTCGATCACTACGCCTTCTGACAAGGCGTGCTGCCGTATTTCGCGTGCGTGCTTCCTCAGCTAGTTCCAAATTACTTGCGCGGGTCTCGGCAATATGCAAGGCATTCCGGGTCCTTATCTGCGGTGCATTTTGACTATATTGGGCCCGGCTGCGCCTTAGTGCGGCTTGGCGGCGTTGTTCCTGAGATAAAGAAGATACGCGTGGCATTTTCTTTATTTTGCTGTTTAAAAAATCGTATAAATAAAAATATAAAGGGGTTATACGTGTTTGTTATTAAAAATTTTAAATTCAGGGAATTTTGAAATTGTGTCTAATACTATGATAAATTTATGTACGCTTCAATATTAAGCCCCGTATTTGGTTTACGGTTGATACATACATAATTTTATAATTTTCTGATAGATAGACAAAATACTGCAATTGTTATTATTAAATTGTGGAAAAATATAATGTGTATTAAAACAGCAAAGGGAGACAGAAAATAAGGACAGTTTTAACAAATTAACGGAAACTTACCAATTGTAGGAGATATCACTTTACTTTTATTTAATTTTTAACTTTTGAATAACAAAAAGTACACAATACAAGTAATATTGGCTTACACAGAAACAGGTTGTTATACGGCGACTGTTATTTACAGACTAACCCATGGATTAGGCATACGTGTCAATATAAAGGCTGGTACCTGTTGACAACACAAAGGTCAACCCCTTTTCTCACGAGGAATCCCGTAGTGCAGAAAGGTGCAGGTAACTACTTTGATTATGCAATTAAAGAATTGTGTACGTGTACATTAGTGAATCAGTTACCTGACCTTTTGACCTGTATGATGTAAATCAAGAATTGGAAAAGTTTAGGTAGACTGGGTTGCAATATGAAATCAAACTATCGGGTTGTATATACCTGCCCTTGATTCATAAATGTAAAAGTTAAGGGTTTCTACGATAGGTTGTTTAAATTAAGGTGACTTTCTGTAGGGGCGTTACTTAATATTCAGTAACCTTTGCATAAGCCTTATTATCTGTATTATTCATAACCTGCATAGTGTTCGTCAATATTAGTAAAAGTTTTAGTATGTAGGGTTTCAAATAAATATAAAATAAAACAAGAAAGAACGCTATAGTCGGGTGCCTCGACTATCAGATACCCGTTACTCAGGTAAAGGGAGTGCGAGGGAGATGGATCTATAGGTATTGATAAACACAATAAAACTGCATTTTTACTTTTCCGAAATATTTAAATTTTTAAAATCGTATATAAGCGATTGTGGGCGTCAGAGGGGGCGTGTCACCATTTGCGCTGCGTAGGAACTCCTAAAATCTACATGCAAAACGCCAATCTTTTAGCTTTTGTAGTTTCCGAGATCTCAGCGTTCATACGGACAGACAGACGGACAGATGGACAGACAGACGGACATGGCTAGATCGACTCGGCTAGTGATCCTGAACAAGAATATATATACTTTATAGGGTCGGAAACGCTTCCTTCTACCTGTTACATACTTTTGCACGAATACAATATACCCTTTTACTCTACGAGTAACGGGTATAACTATCAGAGAAACCCTTAACCAGTCGTGGGGGTATCAAACTTTAATATAAAAAGACCTTTGTAAAATAGATGACAGATGTTTTGTATATTTAAAATAAAAAAATAACTGAATCTGCAATCTGGGAATCTGTTGAAAGGAAAAGATTATGTCAGTATGCCAATCTTATTTGCGAGATCTATATGATTTGTATACAATCTTAAAACATATGATTTTTCCAAAAATTGTCAGTAAATGTTTCAAAACGCTTAAGTTGTGTTGATTTGCCTGTTATTTAGTGATCATTCTAAGGCATCTATATGATATGGTCTTAAAATTTTTATAAAAAAATTAAAACTATTATTCTGAGATTGCTAAAATGTACTATACCTTGGAGTATATGGAAATATTTAAGGAAACGACAAAGTTATAGTTAAGAACTGACGGAAGTGGCTAATTCGAATCGCCTGATATAACAATGAAGCTAGGTCGATTTTACTCTCAAGTTTTCGGTCATTTCTATGAAAGCTATATGAAATTATTGTCCGATTTCAATAAAAACAAGAAAGGAAAGCTAACTTCGGACGGAGCCGAAGAACATTCTGAAATTATATTCTTCAAAATTATTCATATGATGTATTCTTAATACTCATAAAAAGTCCCAACTTCCTAACTTTAAAAACACCAAAGTTATGGCATTTCCGATCAATCAGTTATATGGCAGCTATAGGATATAGTCGGCCGATCCCGGCCGTTCCGACTTATATACTGCGTAAAAGGATCGAAGGCTGTGTGTAATTGTCATCTCTCATCACGGAGAGCGTAAATTGCGGGGAAACAGAAGGACCGCAATACGTTTTAGCTTTAGCCATACACACATACAAATATATGTATGTGTGCATTAGAAAACGGAGTCCTGAACGGCGCCAAACAATTTTGTATTTATTTTTTTTTGTTTAACTAATTTTATGAATAGTCACTGATAGAATTGGTTATATTCCCCCTGCCGCATGACTAATAAACCGACTAAATTAAAATAAGAAATATTAAGTTTAGGCAGGAAATTGTTAGTTATGCGTTATATTTTTTAATACCTTAAAATACTTAAATTTGTACATATATGTATGTACTATTGTGCAAATACTCCTTTCCCTGCCACAACACCATTAAAAAATAAAACGCAACTTCCTCATTTGCATTAAATATGTACATACATATGTACACCCAAATGTACACACGTATATACATATGTATTTCCAAGTATTTGCTTGCTAATCTTTATTTTGCTAAATAAAATATTCCTCGTTTCTTGCCCCTAATATTTATGTATATTTACTTATCGGATTACAGACCGGATAGAAGAAAAGATGCACATATGTACATAAGAAATCAATAATTTAGGGAAATATTGAGTTTAATAAATACATAAATTAACTGGGTGGCAGAATACATAACAAATAAATCATTTAGGTAAATATTAAGTTTTATAAATAAACTAGCAAGGTGACCGCAGCTTTGCTTGCGGTGGATAATTTTGAATGTAGATATGTCTGCTTTATTTTGCGGATAGCTCTCCACATCTGTATATTCCTTATTCGCATTTATCTTAAAGCTGGAGTTCTTATTTAAAAGTAATAGAGTATTAACTATATAATTTAATGTAATTGAGGTTTTCTTTCTTTACACTTTCAGTTTTTAACTGAAACTAAAATGAATCCCCATTTCCACACCACCCGGAGGTAGGGGATACGGCGCGTTTTTATTTAAGGTGGTTTCCTCAAATAGGCCTAGTCCACAATTAAAACATTTTTAATATATTCTTATTTTAAAACCTCTCTGTAAACAACATTCTTTGTTTGACCATCATGAGACAGGATCATAAGGCCTTTTGCCGAGCTGACTCTTGAACAGACCACATAAAATTGGCCGTGGGAGAAACACTCGTCCCTAAGGTCTAATCCAGCTACTTTCAAAGTCTGTCCTTGTGATTTATTTATTGTTATCGCAAAACAAACCTTTACAGGAAACTGTAGGCGTTTAAATTCAAAAGGTAAGTTTGATGACGTTAAGGGAATTCTTAGTATGAATACTGTCTCTCCCTTGGCGCAGCCAGTAAAAATAACGGCTTCAATAACAAATTTGTAAAGAGTTTTCACTTGCAATCTTGTTCCATTCCATAATTTTGGGGGTTTTAAGTTTCTTAATAACATAATTGGTGTTCCGACCTTAAGCGAAAGAATATGCAATGGGAGTCCAGCTGGATTCTGCTTGTTAAGAAATTCTACAGGACAATGTACAGCATTTTCTGGCTCAGTAACAGAGTCTATTGATTTGTATGTTACTTCCTCTCCATTAAATGATTTTATTAGCTGATCATTAATTGAAGCAGCAGATCGATCGATCAAGAGCTTCAAATCCACCTTTATGAGCCATAGTACATTCATCCCAAACAATGAGTTTACAATGTTTAAGGGCGAATGCCATATTAGACTGTTTGGAAATGTTACAATAAGGTGTTTCTATATTTATTAAATCAAAAGCTAATGTAATTTTTTTATCTTTTCTAATTTTTGCCAATAGCAAATTTAAAAGAAACGTTTTTCCAGTGCCACCAGGAGCATCCAAAAAATACATTCCTCCGTTTCCAACGTCAATGCTGTCTAAGATTGTTTTATAACAGTTTTTTTGTTCAAAAGTAAGGGAATTTTCCTCGTTTCTTACTTGAGCTTCATTGCATTCAAAATTTATTTCTCGCAAGTAATCAATGTAATGGCTGGCATAATGCTGCTTCTTCCAATGTGCAGTCCCAGTGCTTATCATCTTCTAGTAAGCCTAAAGCTTTGCAAGCCAATTGGAATGTTTTATACAAAACACCATTTACAGTTTTTAAAAAAGAGAATGATGTTGGACCCCGAACTTCATGAAGTAAAAGTCTTAAATAATAACATTCACTATTTTTTGGATGTATTGTATACACACGCCCCAAAGTATTATCCTTTTTAACACCAGAAAACTCTGGTACATCTAACCCCTTGTTTCTTCTTTGGAATTTTTTATTAGCCCAAATGTAATAGGATAGCACTTCAACATAAAGAAGTGTTTTTGCAAAGTGTCAATTTTGCAAAGATCGAAGAACGCTGTAAGCGTAGTTTTTGCCGGATTAGTTAGTTGATTAGCTAATTGATTGGGTTTATTTGGGTCAAAGTATATCCGCTGACCATTTTCCAAATGAACACTTAAATGAAAAATAGGGGGATATCTTTCATGTATTGGAAGCGATAAAATCCTCCATACTGCCTCTCAGCTACTTATATATCGACCACTTTGGTACACATGGACCTCATCTTTAAGACTCTCGACTGCAACTGTTGCTTGGTCACTGCCCTTGTTAACATATTTACTTCATTTTGAAGCTGTTGGGTCTGCCAGGTGGAACCTGAGTTCTTGGGCTTCTTTATTGGCCCTAAAAGCTTAGGAAGTTGGGATTTTCTATGGGTTTTATATTTGACCAATCAATCCGACCTACCAAATTTCATAAGGATCGGCCGACTGTACCCTTTAGCTGCCATATAACTGAACGATTGGAAATGCCATAACTTTGGTGTTTTTAAAGTTAGGAAGTTGGGATTTTTTATGAGTATTAAGAATGCATCATATGAATAATTTTGGAGAATATAATTTACAGACTATTCTGCAAGGGTATATCAACTTCGGCTCCGCCCGAAGTTAGCTTTCCTTTCTTGTTTAATTATGTGCAGTTGTGATTTTTGTATATCTATATATGCGTTTTTGAAGTTTTTAATCTTATTATTCGATATAAACATTGCATAAATTGCACTATTTAAAAAATATTGTCTTAATAAGAGCTTCCTGTATGGAGCCAGAAATAATGCAAACTTTGATAAATCCTCAGTTAATTATCCATACTAGATTAAATTTTCTAAACACTTGCTAAGCTGCATGACTAGATCGTTTAGTTTAATCTCTGTATTATTCGATTTTGATTTTGAACAACTTGCAATATTAACAAAATATTGCCTAAATATTTAAAAGCCTTCTGTGTTCTTTTAGAGACAGAAATAAGGCAAATTTGGAATATTCCAGATGTGTTTAAATATTATAAAAATTTGCTGAGTTGCATGATAAGATCATAGAATTAGTTTGATCGCATTATTATTTGAATTGGATATTCAATAACTTGCAATATTTAAAAAGTATTGTCCAACAATTTAAAAGCCTTCTGAATTCTTTTAGAGACAGAAATAAGGCAAATTTTGTAATTCTCAATAATTAAAGCTCCTTTCTTTTACTCAATATGGATGCAGATATGAATATTGAGCTGTTAAACATAGATAGTGCATTGGTGCCCCACTCAGTAGTGCCTATAACAGGAGATGGAGCTTGCCTGTTTAGGGCTATTTCGTATCTTTTACATGAAAATGGAGACTTTTTTGATATTATTCGTCAGGCGATTGTTGGATATGTTGTTTTTTTGTATATATACTTGCAATTCCATGGGTACCCCTTATGACAATCGTGCTGCATACGAAACTGAAATGCGGCAACCTTATACGTTTGGCTCATTGGCCGAGTTGAAAGCTTCATGTGAATTGTATCCTGTTTTTGTTGATGTTTTTCAAAATGGTATTTTTATAGCAAAAATTGGAAACGAAGGCAGTACTTTAAAAAGGCTTCGTTTTAGTGGTGATTTTTCTAATGGTCATTTCGATGTTTACATACCTTCAGAAAATTCGCCTTATTCATTATCATTCTCTGAATATAATCCACGTACTGAACAAAACAACCGGAAAAGGTGAAAACGATTTTCCAATTTGACCAGAGCGAAGCAGTTAAAGTTGGGAAAAGAAAAATTTAACTTAGTTAACCAAACAGATGCTGTTAAACAAAGTCGGAATAGTAAGAAATCATGTTCAAAATGGGTAACAGAAAACTCTGCATTTAAATACGATTACAATACGAAAATTATGCTAATTTATATTCAAGGGTGTATAAAGGTCGATCTGATTTTAATACATTGTCCTCCACCTCTCAGCTCATTTTATGGGGAGAGAGACAGAGTAAGAGAGGGAGATGGAAATTTTTCTGCGTTGCCTACGATCGGGGACTGAGAGTTTCGGCTCTGCCTGCGTCGCACTCGGCTCTGCCGACTTTGCCTTTGGCTCTGCCGGCGTCGCAGTCCGCTGCTGATTAAACAGTGATGAATTTTTGTAGTGATGAATTTCGGAACTGCAGGGTATGTATGTACATACATATGTATATATGTATGAATGGGAGGAATGTGGGAAACCGAGATTATTATTACATACAATTTTTTGAATATATGTACATATGTACAGCTTAAATATAGCTTATGTTAAGTATTTTCCACATTTTTATCGACATGGGTAAAAGTATCATATTAGCCCTCCTTCTGCTATTAAAACGCATGGCAGCAAGTAGGTCTTCTTGCTCTTTTTTATTGGATACTAATGGAGTTCTTGTTTCCGCATCGTTTAGCACACTTTCAACAATTTCTAAATGAAAAAAGGTAAATTGAAAGTTTTTAACCTTTGCATTTAAAAAAAATTTTGTAATTGCTATGTTTTGTATACTATTCGATACATAAGTAAACGCATTAATCAGGAATTAACAAAAAAGATGCCACCTTTCAGAAAAAAATTATATACAATTTTTTAAATATAGCTTTAACTTAAGAATTTTCAACATGTTTTCATCGAAATGGGGATAGAATATCATATTAACATAAATTTAAACTTTCCACATTTATAGTCATTGCATTACACGCACTTTTATCAGAAGTCCCCATAATCAATGATAAATTGTTAGAAATATGTAACTATTTGGCAACGCCGTCTGTCAGCCGGTTGCGATAGTTGCCTGCGAGCAACTCCATGTATATATCAATATAAATCTAATAAGTCTCTCTCGCCTGTAATTTCACAACGAACGGATGCGTTCCTCCTCTTTTGTTCTTTTTAATAAAGCACTCACATATCCAATAGGTTATGGGCCCAGAGTGACTTTACACTGCGAAGGGAATAAAAAGAGTTGCTGGTGATCGTGTTTGGTAATCGTGGTAAAAAGTGAACTTGTCCCTGCGAGGAAAGCTCTGGACTTCAGGCTAAGTTAGTGGCTTCGCGATTAAACACGGAAAAATGAATCCAAGTATGAATTTCATAGGAAGACTCGATGATGAAAATTACAGCGCATGGGCTGTGCAAATGAAAAGAGTTTTAATATACACAGTGAAGAAGTCAAGGCTGCATTTGATACAAAAGATGAGAAAGCTCTTGCGAGCATAATGTTACATATAAAACCGTCTCAAATAAATCATGTAAAATATTGTGTTAGTGCAGCGGAAGCATGGGACAGGCTTCTAGGAATACATAGGCCAACAGGACCGGCGCGGCGTGTATTTCTGCTTAGGCAATTGCTTCGAATGAAAATGGCAGAAGAAAACAACATTGGATCGCATATAAGCAAATTTTCTGATACTCTGGAGAAACGGGGCCCTGGGAGGCCAAAACTTGTTCGTTCTGGGCGGCGTGGGAGACCTCGAAAGGATTACCAAACTGTCAATGTCATAACCAAAAGTGATGTTGAGGTTCCAGCAAGTTTCAAAGATGCACTAAGTTCCAGACATGCAGAGGACTGGAAGAATTCTATGCAACAAGAAATTGATAGTCTAAAAGAGAGGAAGACTTGGACACTTGTCGAACTGCCTGAGGGAGAGAAGGCCATTGGATGCAAGTGGGTCTACGCGGTCAAACGAGATAAACATGGCAATGTGGAACGTTTGAAGTCACGGCTTGTTGCGAAGGGCTGTGGACAAAAATATGGTATCAACTACTCTGAGACGTTTTCCCCGGTGGCCAGATATTCATCAATAAGGCTGATGATTGCGATGGCGGTCGAACATGGTATGTATATGCACCAACTTGATGTTTCTTCTGCTTACCTCAACAGTGAACTCCATGACGTGGTGTACATGAGGCAACCTGGGGGGTTTACTGACGAAAAACATCCAGGAAAGGTTCTGAAGCTGCACAAATCGCTTTACGGCTTAAAACAAAGTGGCCGAGAGTGGAACAGCAACCTGGGCGAGACCATTCTGAAGTTAGGGTTCTCAGCATGTCCGAGCGAACCCTGCATCTACAAACGGGGTCAAGGTTACCACATGAGTTTTTTCGTAGTCTACGTAGATGACTTCATAGTAGCGAGCAACTCGAAAGCTGAGCTGGATGAGATCAAGTACCTCATTTCAAAAAGGTACGATGTTGTAGATGGCGGTATCATGAAACATTTCCTAAAAAATGGAAATTGATCGAGATGGCGAAGTTGGCAGTGTTCGAGTGGGCCATAAGCAGTATATAGAGGCCTTATTGGAAGACTACGGGATGCAGAACAGTAAGGCATCCATTCTACCCCTCGAAGCTGGTTACCAGGTTCGATGCAGCAAGAAGGAGTGTTTAAAAGCAAATCAGGTTGAATACCAGTCCCTGATAGGCTTATGTATTTGGCTATAACGACAAGGCCAGATATACTCCACTCCGTGGCGAAGCTTGCTCAACGGAACTCCGATCCACACCAAGAGCACATGGTGTGTGCCAAGCGAATTTTAAGGTACCTGCAGGGTACGAAGACGTTCCAGTTAAATTATCAGCAAACTAGACAGGCTGTCTATTGTTATGTTGACGCCGACTGGGCTGGAGACGACAGCGACAGGAAATCCTTCACCGGCTGGACATTTTTGGTGGCAGGAGCAGCGATCAGCTGGGAGTCTAAGAAGCAACCCGTGGTAGCTCTCAGCACAACAGAAGCAGAGTACATTGCACTTTCTTCAGCTGCAAAGGAGGCAGTGTATATTCGTAAACTTTGGAGTGAGATAGGTCTTGGTGAAGTACAGCCGATTATAATACACAGCGATAATCAAAGCGCGCAGTATCTTGTAAAGAATCATGTATATCACGCGCGCAGCAAACATATAGATATTAAGTATCATCATGTAAGAGATATGATTAAAGAAAAGATTATAGATTTAAAATATGTATCAACAGAAAACATGATGGCAGATGTGTTAACAAAGAATCTAAGTAAGATTAAGCACATGAAATGTATTAATATGATGGGTTTGCTGTAAATAATGTATTTTAATTATCCTGTAAAATGACAAACAGCGTTGAGAAGGAGTGTTAAAAATATGTAACTATTTGGCAACGCCGTCTGTCAGCCGATTGCGATAGTTGCCTGCGAGCAACTCCATGTATATGTCGATATAAATCTAATAAGTCTCTCTCGCCTGTAATTTCACAACGAACGGCTGCGTTGCTCCTCTTTTGTTCTTTTTAATAAAGCACTCACATATCCAATAATATTTTTTTTCTTTAAATGACACTTTGTTGGAAATTATGTAACCAATTCAACAAGGTATACCATTCCAACATTCGACCACTATTTCCCAGGGTTTTGATTAACAAACTGAAAAATCGCGGTGATTTTCCCCGGACTTGGGCCTTGTCCTAAGGGTGCGGGTCATTTTTTTTTTTTTTAATTTTTTAATGATATTTTTTTTCTGTATCTGACACTTTGTTGAAAATTTAGTAACGAATCAAACGTGGTATCACATCCAAATGCCACATTGTTGGAAATGTTGTAACGAATTCAACGAGGTATGCCATTCAAACATTCGACCACAATTTCCAAGGGTTTTGAGTAAAAAACCGAAAAAGGGTTTTGATAATAAAACCGATAAATCGAGGTGATTTTCTCCGCATTTGGGCCTTGTCATAAGGGTAATGGTTTTTTTTCGAAAAATTGTTCAAATGATATTTTTTTCTGTAAATGCCACTTTGTTGGAAATGTTGTAATGATTTCAACGAGGTGTACCATTCCAACATTCGACCACTATTTACCAGTGTTTTTATTAAAAAAGCGGAAAAATCTAAGTGATTTTCTTCGGATTTTGGAGTAGTCATCAAAGTGGGGGTCATGATTCGTTTTCAAAAAATGTTTTCAATTGGTACTTTATTTTTGTAAATACCACTTTGTTGGAAATGTTGTAACGAATTCAACGAGGTATGTCATTCCAACATTCGACCACAATTTCCAAGGGTTTTGATTATAAAACCGAAAAATCGAGGTGTTTTTCTTCGGATTTAGGCCTTGTCCCAAGGGTGGGGGTCACGATTTTTTTCCAACAAAATGTTTTTATATGATATTTTTTTCTGTTAATTACAGTTTGTTAGAAATTTAGTCACGAATTTAACGTGGTATGCCATGCCAACATTCGACCACTATTTCCCGGGGTTTTGATTAAAACACCGAAAAATCGGTGTGATTTTCTCCGGATTTGGGCCTCGTACTAAGGGTGGGGGTCATGTTTTTAAAAAAAAAATTTTAAATGGAATTTTTTTTCTGTAACTGACACTTTGTTAAAAATTTACTAGCGAATCCAACGTGGTATGCCATTCCAACATTTGACCACTATTTGCAAGGGTTTTGATTAAAAAAACCGATAAATCGAGGTGATTTTCTCCGCATTTGGGCCTTGTCATAAGTGTGGCTGTTTCCGAATTAGACAAGGAGTGGACTGTAAATAATCTTTTATTTGGTAGCAAAATCCTCCAAAGTTTTGCTGCTGCCGGTCTTTTCCAATTGCTATTTTTCTGTGTCTTAGTGCGGGCCTGTTAGTGGCGATACGTGATAAACTTAACGATATTTACATTGTCACTATCGATACATCAATGCGATATGTAAGGGCTGTTCCCTTTTTTCTTAGCGGGAGTTAACGAAGAATAATTAAACATAATACTTAATCAACTAATAAGAATAAAAATGGCAGGGGGGCCTGAACGACGCGTTCAGTTAAGAGGGAGAATGGCGATCTTAGTGATAGGGCGCTTGTAGACTCCATTGGCCGTCTTGACAGTCACTACTCGGACCTTAGAATCCTGTCCTGGGTGTTCTTCTTGGATGCGCCCAAGTATCCATTTCGAGGGCGGAAGATTAGGCTCCTTGAGAACAACAAGGGTGCCTATTTCGATGTTCGCCGTCTCTTTGTTCCACTTGCCACGTGCCTGTAGAGAAGTGAGGTATTCAGTGTGCCATCGCTTCTAGAATCCTTGAACCATGGCCTGAAGCTGATTCCATCGCTGCAGTCTATTCATCTGAGAGTCCTAAAACGAGGGTTCAGGCACCGCAGTGTACGTCTGTCCTACCAAAAAATGGGCTGGAGTTAATGGATCGAGGCTGTGATCGCTGATCGGAGTAAGTGGCCGTGAGTTCAGGTGGTCTTCGATTTGGGCAAGAACGGTTGACAGTTCTTCAAAAGTGAGTGCGGCTCCTCCTACGACTCGGCGCAGATGCAGCTTGATTGACCGGACGCCCGACTCCCACAATCCGCCAAAGTGTGGTGCGGACGGGGGTATGAAGTGCCAGTTTATGCCTTCGGATGACAGAAAACCGGCCAATTTTTCATCCTTAGCTCGCTCTTGGGCAAGTTTGCGCATTTCGTCCAATTCCCGTCGGGCTCCATGGAAAGTGGTTCCATTGTCGGAATACAAATCGGATGGTGTTTTGCGACGGGCACAAAAACGTTTGAACGCAGCAATAAATGCCTGCGTTGTGAGATCGCTTACGAGTTCTATGTGCATAGCTTTTGTGGCCAGGCACACAAATATGGCAAACCAGGCTTTGCCTATGCGGGGAGTACGACCTTTGGTTTCCTTGATTGAGATGGGTCCCGCGTAGTCCAGACCAGTGTGCCGGAAACAAGGATTTTGTTGTACGCGTGGAAGGGGTAAATCCGCCAGGATTTGCTGACTTGTGACACGCCGAGTCATAAAGCAGCATCATACAGCGAAAGACTTCCTTCCGTATTAAGTTCCGGGCTCCCATTATCCAGTATTGCTGGCGAACTTGATGAAACGTGGCGTCTACTCCAGGGTGCAAATAAGCTTTGTGAACATAGCGCACAATCAGCAAGACCAGCGGTGATTCCTTGGCGACGATGATCGGATGTTTTGCGTTGAATGATAACTCCGATCGGTCAATACGTCCTCCGATGCGCGTAGTCCGGAAGCATCCAAAAACGGCGTTAGCTTTAGCAATTTTGATTTTCTGGGCAGTTTTTGATCTTTCCCGACTGCGTCGTATTCTTGTGGGAAAGCCGTAAGTTGCATGTGCTTCAATAGCCTCTCTCGGGCGTATTGCAAGGTTTAGCTGTTAGATATCCGCTGTGAGGTTCAATCTGGAATGGTAAGCTATTAGTATGATTGGCTATCCCTTTGGGGCGTATGCGTTGGATAAATCGAAAAACATAGCAGACAACGCGCAGTAGTTTCCAAGAAGAAAGTTTATGAATTAAACTGTCGATAATATCCGGATGTGAATCCGCTTTTAGAGTAAAGTTTAGTTCCTTGGATCTTTCTTCGCAAAGTACAGCTGGGTGCAGCTGCATGTTTTGTTTTTTGGTGGCTGTCGGCCAACGTGACTCCGACTCCACTAACCAGCTTGGAGCCTTCCACCATAGATCGTGGTCAAGCAGTGTTGATGGAAGCAGCCCTCGGGAGGCGCAATCAACCGGGTTGTCTTCCGAGCGTACATGATTCCAGCAGCTTCTGGGAAACTCTGTTAAGATTTCGGCGGTTCTGTTACACACGAACGTGTTCCATCGTCGAGGTGGAGCGGACAGCCAGTGGAGAACGATTTCAGAATCCGTCCAACAAAAGGTAGCGGTAATTGAAATCGACAAAGACGACTTTATAAGAGTTAACAATTTACTTAGTAAATGAGCAGCGGTGAGTTCCAATCTCGGTATAGAAATTGTTTTTATTGGAGCTACCCGAGTCTTGCCAGCGATTAGTGTGATCCAGGTTCCGGAGTCCGTTGTTACCCGACTGTATACAACGGCTCCGACTGCTTGTGAAGAGGCGTCCGCGAATCCGTGCAGCTCAATTGATTCCGAAGGTCTGGCAATGTATCGAGGGATTCGACACTGAGACAATGTTGGCAGCTCGCTCGCTAAGATTCTCCACCTCCTCGTAATGTGATCATTCAAAGGCTCATCCCAGCTTATAGAGCAAAGCCAACACTCCTGAAATAATATTTTCAGCAAAACTGTAGATGGGGAAATCTTCGAAAGTTCTGATAGTACTGTCCGCTTGGTAGGCATGTGGTTGGAAACTATCGATCGAGGCTGTGTACAAAATAGGTCCGTCTCTGGGTTCCAAAGCAGCCCCAATATTTCGACATTTTTTGACTGCTTTGTGGATGGCTGGTAAGCGCAGTCCTCCGGGGGAATAGAATCCATTAGAGTTTTACAATTGGAACTCCATTTGCGTAGATTATCTTCATCTTCCATAAAGGCAGAATATTGCCCTTTTAATTCCGGATTCCGTCGGAATTTTGTTTCCAAAGATGCGAATCGATTTAACGACTGCTGTAGAGAAGGGTCGCTCAGAGCCGGCACTTCCTTCTTGAACGGGTATTCCACAATATATACGCCGTCCTCATCCCGTTTGTAAGTGCTGACAAACTGTTGTTCCACGGGATCACAAGCGACAATAGTTGCTTGACTAGGTTGGATTGTATCCATCTCCATGAATCATCTCACCATCTCTTCCAAATCGATTTGAGCATGATGAGCTTGCGCTGGCTTTGGGGATTCATCACACAAGGGTCCCGAACCTACAATTACCCAACCAAAAATTGTGTTAAGTGCGAATGTATTAGGTTTACTTATCAATTATCGTTGGCCTGTGTAGAAACTCCAAAGTTGATCCGATCCGATTATGACATCGATATCTCCCGGTGTGGCGAAGGTGGGATCGGCCAAAGCTAGTCCTTGTAGAGCTTCCCAATTACTGATGTGTCATTATTCTGCTGGCACTGACGTGGTTAAGGAACTCATAATCAGCACCTTTATCTGCTGGACATCCGTCGAGACTCGGGATTGCAATTGTATTTGTGCACACCCTCGAGTTACGCCAGCGGCTTGTGTAGAAAGCCCAATCACCGAAATACGTGCGTGAGTACGAGGTGCGCCGATGCGTTGAATGAAAGCCTCTGTGGCCAAAGTAATAGTTGATCCCGAATCCAGCAGCATTCGGCAAAACGTCTGGCGTCCACAATTGTCCACCACCTGAGCAAGTATGGTAGGCATTAGGGTCTGCGAACGAGCAATAAATGCAGTCTCTACCGAAAAATTCGAAATCCCAGTTGTCGATGCTTCGGTTGTTGTAGAGCTGCTCTCCGGTGCAGTAGTTGGGTGGGGTTCACGTTCCCCTTGCGAATATTGATTTACCAAAGTGTGGTGTGATCCTTTGCAGAGTCGACATCTGAATTTCGAAGTGCACTGCCTGGCAACATGTTTGGGGCTTAGGCAGTTAAAGCACAATTTGTTTTGCTTTACAACTGATCGGCGATCGAGTATGCCCAACCATAAAAATTGAGTGCACGTCATAATTGAATGCGGCTGTGTGCAGAGAACACAAGCCCTTCCTGACGAGTTCGAGGCATCGCTGGCGACGTGTACGCTGGCGATGCGTTTCCCATATGTTTTGGGAGTAGTCTGACACGATTCCAGAGCGTCGCATCTGGAGAACAAGAAATCCAAAAATGTATCTATCTTCACTTCAACATTCGACCACTATTTCCATGGGTTTTGATTAAAAACCCGAAAAATAGAGGTGATTTTATCAGGATTTGGGCTTTGTTGTGAAGGTGGTGGTCATGGTTTTTTTTCGAAAAAATTTCGAAAATTATATTTTTTTCTTTAAATGCTTCTTTGTTCGAAATTATGTAACCAATTCAACAAGGTATACCATTCCAACATTCGACCACTTTTTCCAAGGGTTTTTATTAAAAAAGCCGAAAAATCGAGGTGATTTTCTTCGGATTTTGGCGTTGTCATTAGGGTGGGGGTCATGATTTTTTTCGAAAAATGATTTCAATTGATATTTTATTTCTGTAAATTCTACTTTGTTGGAAATTTTGTAACGAATTCAATGAGGTAAGCCATTCTAACATTCGACCAAGGGTTTTACATTTTAAAATACCTAAAAGACGAGGTGATTTTCTCCGGATTTGGGACTTGTCCTAAGGGTGGACGTCATGTTTTTTTTCAAAAAAAATTTTTTAAATTACGTTTTTTTTCTGTAACTGACACTTTTTTTGAAACTTTGTAAGGAATTCAACGTGGTATGCCATTCTAACATTCGACCACTATTTCCATGGGTTTTGATTAAAAACCCGAAAAATAGAGGTGATTTTATCCGGATTTTAGCTTTGTCATAAAGGTGGGAGTCATCGTTTTTCTTCAAAAAAATTTCTCAATTGATATTTTTTTCTGTAAATGCCACTTTGTTGGAAACTTTGTAACGAATTCAACGAGGTATGCCATTCCAACATTCGACCACCATATCCCAGGGTTTTGATTAAAAAACCGAAAAATCGAGGTGATTTTATCCGGACTTTGTCTTTGTCATAAGGGAGGTCATGGTTTTTTTGAAAAAAATTTGTAAATGTTATTTTTTTGCTGTAAGTGCCACTTTGTTGGAAACTTTGTAACGAATTCAACGAGGTATGCCATTCCAACTTTCGACCTCTATTTCCTAGGGTTTTTTTGTTATTTATTTTTAGACTTTGGTTGTTTATTTTGAATCTTCTCTTACGAGACTAACAAAAAAAGTCAAAATCTTAAAGTACTACATTATTCTAACAGTTTGTTAAACTGTATTTATGTTAGACGGTCCTAATAATTGTTGCTGGATGGTACGGTGGTTACGACGAAGGCTACATACAAACGTTAATGCTCTAGCAAGGTGGTTTGGGTGGGTTGGCAGCTTTGTGTAGTAATTTTCCATTTGTTGCGCTATTACATCTCGGACGGGGAGTATATTCAAGTCTCTCTGAATATTACCACTCGGAAAGTACCACGGTGACCCGGTGATAGTTCTCAGGATCTTTGAATGGGCTCTCTGCACGATTTCTACGTTGCTGGCGCTCCCCCACAACTGGGAACCATAAGTCCAGATTGGTTTCAAAACGGAGTTATAGAGAAGGAGCTTGTAGTCCAGACTGAGGGGGGAGCGGGAGTTTATAAGCCAGTGCAGACTGTTTGCCTTCAGCCTTAGGTGAGTTCGTTTAGCTTCAATATGCGTGCGCCAGGTAAGCCGTCTGTCGAGATGTACGCCAAGATACGTTACTTCGTCTGACTGAGGAAGAACGGTGTTGTTTAGTGTAAGGTTTGGGCAATTTCGTCTATTTAAGGTAAAGGTTACGTGTTTACATTTTTGTTCGTTTACTTTTATACGCCAGTCTGAGAGCCAGTTCTGTACTGCATCTAGATGGGTCGCAAGTTGCGCTCAGGCTTGTTCTGGACATTTAGATCGCCTGAGGAACGCGGTGTCGTCGGCAAACGTAGACGTAGTCAGGTGTCTGCTCGTAGGGATATCAGAAGTGTAAAGTAGGTATAAAGGAAGTATAAACTGTTGCTTTGCAGATGGCGATCGAAGTAATTGCCATTCGCGCAGGGAACGACGCTTTGCCAGAACTAGCTGCTCTTTTTCTGCATTCGTGTGCTTTGTGTTATGTTCTATGTTTTGCCTTAATGTCTTCTTCGCCGGTTAGCTGTGGTGTAAATTCGATGTGCGAACTAACGTATTTTTTGAATTTGAGCCAGTTTGTGCTGTTAGAGGTTAGCATGACGGGGTTGTCATTACTATCTGGCTGTTGGTTTAAGCTAAAGAGTACAGGCGAGTGGTCTGATGATAGATTCGAGAGAGAACTGGCGCTAATCAGATTTCGTGGGAAATCAGATTTTCCAGGGGAAAAGCAGTCAAGTTTATTGCTAGGTTTTATAATTGCGTAATACAGTTGTCTACCTTTCGGCGTCACGAGGCGAGATCCACAGTGCGTATGCTTGGCGTTATAGTCTCCTGCTGCTATAAAGTAGTTGCCTAGTGAGTTGAAATAATCGATAAATTGGGCTTCTGATATCGTGAATCGAGGAGGACAGTATACCGCCGCTAGAGCTAGATTGTGGCAACCCAACTGTATATTGTTAGATGTGGCTTGCAGGTAGTTAGTGGCAAACGTGTTGTGGAAGTGGTGCTTGATGCGGTTTTTAATAAGGATTCCAGTGCCTCCATGGCACTATGGGGAATTTGCCCGATTTTTTGGAATAAATGTATTTTTTAAAAGTATGCCGATTTTCTTCTTTTTTATTTTAATATATTAAGAGAACATCAAGCTGTTTGGTAACATACCGCAAATGTTAACTTAAAAGTCTAGTATTTAAATACCAACTGTTAAAGTCAGCTGTTGCAACCGCACGTGGTTTGTTTACATTTTGCTTAACTTTGAAGCTCACTTTCAAATCATTATCTCCTCAACAAAATGACGTAAGACAGTCAAATTTGAAATGATTACCAGGTATTCTCCAGGTATGTTCTTTGTGAAAATATGTTGCTTAATATGTGCGTCCAATTCTTACAATTTGTAAATGTAGTAGGTGATGTTTTCGTTTAGGTTTTGGAAAGAAAGTTCAACTATCAATAGAGTTTTTAAAAAATTTTTAACTTTGTTCAGTGAGAGTCTATTGTACTATTTGAATTATAAATGTTATAAATATATAAAAGACAAGATATTTATTTAGTGGCCATTAGCTACGGCCAAATTGGTTCTTTATTCTCTTATGTTCAAAATTCGAATGACTTACAATAATCTATTCGCGGCTGCGCTGCCTGCAAACATTGGCAGCGGCCGTCATGTATTTATCATCTTATATATGCTCACATATGTATTTGGCTGATAGTAGCGGGAGCGCGAGAGGAGTTGCATATGCATTCATTGTATGTGTCTGCAAGCCATGGGAATTTGCTGACACTTGCGCTTCCCATAAGTTGGCTGCTCGAGTTTTGTGTATTTGTTTAAATGCACTGTAACACAATGCTGGTATCGGTACAGTGGGTACTCGCTACAATGATACATGCATACTACATCTCCCTCCTTTTGAGAAATAACGTAATGTAATGAAGTTATTTCCTAAATAATATTTTTTTTTTTTTAATTGTAATAAAGTGAAATTTTTCATAGTTATTAAAATTATAATCTAGAACTTATACAATATATTTGAAAATTTAAAGATTATAGATATTGTTCTGTATGATAAAAGAAATATAGAAAATTGGAAAATTTTATATTATTCAAAACGAGAATTTTGTTTTAATCAGAAATTATAGTATTTTTTTTTTTTTTTTTTTTTTTTTATTATTGCTTATTTATTTATGGTATTTATTCTATGTATGGCCATACTGAAAAATTTTATAAGAGTGATTATGAAATAAAAATTTTTAGCCTATCTTTATGAACTGTCTGTTCTTTGTTTTTAATATTTAAAATTCTTATATTATCATTATCTCCTATACCAATTACTGTATATGGTCCCGTATATTTGTATTCTAATTTGTGACCTGTTTCATTCTTTAATAAGACACGATCTCCTATTTTTAGTTCAAAATCTAAACATTTTTTATCATAATGACATTTTTGTTTTTTTTTATTTGATTCTAATATTAATCTGGCTCTTTTGAAAGCTTGTTCTAATCTAAACTTTGTTTCTTTTGCATAATCATCTATATTATATATAGGTTCTATTCTATCTACGCTATTAAAATGTTTTGGTAAATTCGAAGTTCTACCAAACACTAACTCATATGGACAGTAATCATGTGCCATAGAAGGTGTCGTGTTAAAACAAAAAACAAAGTATTTTAACCATACATCCCAATCTGTCTTATCAGTTGAGATGTACGTACGTATAAATTCATTAAAGGTTCTGTGGCTTCGTTCCACAGTTCCGACAGTCTGATGATGGTGTGCTGTCGATGTTATATGTTTGATATTTAGGTTTTTGCAAAGATGTTCAATTAAAGAATTTTTGTATTCTGTTCCCATGTCCGTAATGAACGTCTTCATTGGACCGTACTTTAGAATAAATTCTTCGAATATAGCCTTTGCTACTGTTTTTGCATTTTTATTTGGTACTGGTATAGCAACAAGATATTTTGACAGATCACATATTAAAGTGACTGCATATTCATTTCCTTGGTCTGATTTCGGTAGTGGACCGATCGTATCCACAATTACCTTATCGAATACCATTTCTGGGGTTTCTGTAATTGTTAAAGGAGTTTTGGTATGTCTTGTTGTTTTTGACATTTGGCATTTTGGACATTTACGTATGTACTGGGTTATGTCTTTACTCATCCCTTTCCAATAGTAGTGTCTTCTGACCTTGGCCAAGGTTTTTGTTATACCTGAGTGTCCTCCTTGAATAGGATCATCATGTAGTGTAGACAATATTGCTTCTTTTTCATTATTAGTTATTATTAGGGTCACCGGGTTGAGTAGCGCTACTCTTAATGATTTTAATATTTTGTTGCATTTTTATACCCGTTATGAGAGTAAAGGGTATTTATGAATGTGGAATAATCTGACCCTTAAATATATATTTTGTAGGATCACGCCGATGCGGCCGTCTTGTCCTATGAAGCTGACCAACTATAAAACTGAAGATTGGTTTAATGCAGATTCTGGGGTTTATAGAAGTTTATTTCAAAAGGGTTGATTTTTCGTTTAATTGTATCTTTTTTTTGAATTTAATTAATTTTCTCCTTTTTTTTTTTTAAATGTATCTATTGAAATATTTTCAAAGATATTATCCCATGGTGCCACTTTAAGTTGGGTAATTTTTTGTTTACCAGCCTGCAGTTCAAGCCTTTGGAAAAACTGACCTAAATCAAGAGTTCCATTAGTATACAAATCTCCAACATCATATCTTGCTGTAATTTTTTTTCCATGTTTGAAAAAACATAAATTATTATTCACATGCAAGGTCACTACTTTACGTACTTCGTCATTGTTAATGACTTCATATACGTTGGGCTTAGAAGCTTTTATTTGAGATTGCCTAGGCAATTTTACTTTATCTTTTCCTGCGCAGGAATTTTGTCTACTTTTTTGTCTTGTAGTGACTTGTAATATATTTGCCGTAATATTTTTAAGATCTTTAATTGTTATTCTAGAGAGGGCGTCTGCCACGAAGTTATCTTTTCCCTTTAGATACTCGACTGTGAAATCATATTCCTCCAATTCGAGCCGCATGCGTGTGAGTTTTGAACTAGGATTGACCATTGAAAATAAGTATGTTAGTGGTCTATGATCTGTTTTAACTGTAAAATGTTTGCCATAAATATATGGTCGAAAATGTGTAATTGCCCAATGAATTGCCGCTAGTTCCTGTTCTGTAGTGCTTTTATTGCTTTCAGCTTTTGTAAATGAACGTGATGCGTATGCTATTGGGAGTTGGAGTCCGTTATTGTTTTGAGTTAATACCGCTCCACATGCTTGTTTACTTGCATCCGTTATTATACAAAATTCTTTAAGGAAATCAGGATATTGTAATAAAGTAGGTTCTATAAGTTTATCTTTTAAATATTGGAATGAGTTTTGGCATTCGGAAGACCATATAAATGGAACATTCTTTTTACATAATCTAGTTATGTGCCGTGAATAGTCGGCGAAGTTTTGAATGAAACGTCTATAATAATTGCAAAATGCTATAAATCGTCTAGCGCTATCTGCATCATGTGGGACTGGATAGTTTTTTATTACATCATATTTCTTGTCGTCCGGTAAGATGCCTTTGTCTGTGCATTTATGACCAAGGAAGGTCACTTCATGCATAAAAAATGAACATTTTTGTGGATGTAGTTTTAAATTGTACTTTCTGCATATTTCAAAGATGTCTTTTAAGTTTTTTAACATATGATTTTCAGAACATCCAATGACTATTAAATCATCCATATAAAGGAATGCTTGAGAAGCTTCAAGTCCAGAAAATGCAATAGTCATCATTCTCTGAAATGAATTTGGGGCTATTTTCAAACCGAAAGGTAATCGCGTGAAACGATATGAGCCATTGCTCGTTGAAAACGACGTTATGTTTCTTGAATTTTCTTCTAGTTCAATTTGATGGAATCCTGACATTAAATCAAGGCACGAGAAATACTTTGCTCTACCTAGTTGGTCCAAAATGTCATCAATTCTTGGAAGTGGAAATTTATCAGATAGAAGTTTTTTGTTGATTTGGCGATAGTCGACTACTAGTCTCCATTTCTTTTCGTTCGAACCCTGAAGTGTTTTCTTTGGGACAAGTAGAAGTGGACTGTTGTATTCTGATACAGATGGTTCGACTATATTGTGTTTAATTAATTTTCCTACTTGTTTTTGAATTTCCTCAACTTGGCTGTGCGGGCTTCGATAATTTTTAATATAAATTGGTTCATCGTCCTTCAATCTCAATTTTTGCTTGTAAAAATTATTTGTTGTTATTGATTCGGTTTCAAGACCGAATACGTCAGTATATTTCCCACATAGTTCGGTTAATTGTTGATTGAATTGAACGGGAAAATTTTTTTTTAGTTCTTCTAAGATGTTTTGTTCTCTATTACTTGAAGTGTTCTGAATTACATTATAATCGGAAATTGGTTCACATTTTAAATTACTTATGCTAATCAATTGATCAGTGCTGGTTGTGTTGAGTAATCGGACAAATGAATTCTCTTTTGATGTTATGGTATTGGCAATGTAAATACCAGGTTGAATCTCCTGATTTGGTATTAATATAGTATCGGTATCTGACATTATTTCGATTTTTCGCACTACTTGAGATCTGGCTGGTAAGAGAATTGTATTATTACCAGAAGTATATGTTATTGGAATATAAATGTGAACGTCTATATTATTTGGTCTTATTATAAACCAATCCTCTGTAGGGTTAAGATCTATTTGGCAGTTTAATTCTTTTATAAAATCGATTCCTATTATCCCATCACATGGAATCGCAAAATCTTGATTTACTATATGAAAATTATATGGAATTATATATTTGTCTGTTTGGAGTTCTAATGGACAAAGTCCTTTGGATTTTATTATTCCCTCGCCTATTCCTTGGATATTTATTGTATTTTTAATTTGTATATTGTTAAAGATATCAGCATTTTCTTTTAGAAGTGATATATTTGCTCCCGTATCCACAAGGAACGTAAGCTGCTTACCTGTTTCTGAATTAATAAATGGTACGAAGATATTGAGATTGAGGTTGATTGTATAAACCGTTGGTATTTTTAATTTCTCGTATCTAAAGGGGTCTGTGAGTTTCCCGAAACTGGCTGGGTAACGCGGACATTATTGTTTTGTTGTATGTTGCTGAAGTTGCTGCTATTTTGGTTATTGTTGTTTCCTCGATAATTTCCACGACCTCTATTATAGTTATTGGTCTGGTTATCATTGTTTCGAATATAACCATTATTTTGGTTGTAACCGTTATTATATCGGTTGTAGCCGTTATATTGGTAATACCCATTATTGTGGTAGTTACCACGACCATTTCCTCTACCTCTACCACGGTAGTTACCTCTGAAGTGGCTACCTCTATAGGCCTGTCCTTTGTTTGCAAATAGAATTGCGTTGGCATTACCCGTCATTTCAGTACTACATTGTATGTACTTTGTGACAGCCTCATTCATTGATGAGAAGTTGCCGGCCTCAAGGATTGTTTTGAGTCGGCCATGCTCACAATTTTTGATCATTGTGTTTATAGCCTCCTTGGTGCTGAATTTGTCTGCATGTTCAGCGGGTAATCCTTCATCAATATACGAAGCTTCAAGATGCTTTCGTAAGTTTTCAATTTCAGTTGTGAATTTTTCTGCTGTTCTTCCTTTTTGAGTAGTTTTCGACATTTTTGCTCTAACTACATCGGATGTTTCTCCGATAATTGTGTCTTGTAATTTTTTTATAATTCCGTTTATAGTAGATTCATTTTGCACTTTATACAAAGTTGAACCCACAATTTTTGATTTTATGACTTCAACAGCTAACTCTTCAAATGTGCCTTTAGTTAGGTTTACTAATTTCAAAGCAGTGACAAATCTTTGAAGGTTAATTTTTTGTCCGTTGAATTCAGGTATAGCATTTGCTATATCTTTAATATATGCCCGTTGGGCAACAGTATCGTCCGTCATTATTATTATTTGATGTTGTTCGATTTCGCAATCGGAATCAGCTGGTTTCTGATCTGATAATTCAAATTGAAAAAGTACAGCTGGAATTGTAAGATTATTCAAATCTTTCTCCTCTATTTCTGGGCTATCAAATTCAAATTCTTCTATCTGTACCGGGTCGACTTCTGGTGGATCTGATGATTCCAATTCGTCACCAGTTTCTACTTTCAGAGGGGTGTTTAGTATTGTTGGTATTGAAATATTTAAATTATACCTTTCTTTTATAGTTATTAAGTTCGTTCGAAGTCTGGTCAGAAATTTCGATACTTCAGACCAACGATTTTTATCTAGGCGATCTCTTTGTTCATGTATTAGTATACGCGCACTGTTAAAGCGAGTTACTAATATTTCCACATGTTTATTTATAGTGGTTTGTTGTGTTGATCTATTTTGCGTTAAGGATTTATAGGATTTATCGAAATCGCTTTTTAAGTTATTTAGAACCTTATATAATTCACTCCATTCCATTATAATATGGATATGAATTTTTTTTGTAAACTACTGAAATGCTAATTCTGCCTAATATGTCATGATCGCTTCGAATTGTTCTCACATGGATACCCGGGATAGTGCTCAATACCATTGCTTTTTGTTTATTAGAGCAATGTATTAAAGGAGAGAATTCTAAATTATATGTTGTCATATATAAATTTTCTAACTCATAGATAGTAATCGGAGTCGTTGAAACCAGTGTTATTATTTTTTCGCTAAAATTTGGATCCCTCATATAGGTATTAATAACTGCCTCTACGTTTGTCATTGTTTTACTGATCTACCTAAATTTGTGACCACAAAAGAATATATTATTGTTTATTTTTCGATTTAAATTTTGTTATATTTCATTTTATATTTTTTTTTTAGCTGTCAATAATACTTGAAATTATAAAAAGGCAAGTTTTTTTTTTTCGTATATAAATTTTTAAATTTTATCCAGGTCGTTTGCTTGACTCTGGAATCTCTTTTTTAAACATCTATTGTGTAATTTATAGAATTTTAGGAAAACACTTGCTGACATTATAACTACAATTATTATTAATAAAGTTGTTATCGTTTCCAGATCAATTTTTTGAGATTCTACTTTATTAACGACGTTCGCCGTTGAATCGACAACTTTGGTGTCTACTAAACCCATCTTGGGAAAATTTTCCAAAAATCTATATTTTATGCCAAATATGTATGGCGAAATATTATTTTCAAATTCTTTTACTTTAATTATACTGTTATTATTCATGAATAAAAATTAGGGAAATGAAGAAAAATGGTTTAGTGATTTTTCACATGGCAGATTTACAATTTGTCGCTCTATATAATTAAAATATCTGCCATACGATTTTAGTATAAAGCCTAAACAGAGGTTAGTAATTTTCAAGCAGCGCTTTCGCGCATCGGCTTGAGTTAGAAATATTAAATTAATGGCAACTAGGGCATTGGCATAATTGCAGCCTT
Organism: Drosophila kurseongensis; assembly: GCA_018153305.1. Taxonomy (NCBI): domain Eukaryota; kingdom Metazoa; phylum Arthropoda; class Insecta; order Diptera; family Drosophilidae; genus Drosophila; species Drosophila kurseongensis. The sequence continues at coordinate 4,679,623 of JAECXX010000120.1, forward strand.
TGTTGCGTTACTTTGCTCTTCTGCAAAGTTCTCGTTCGATGACGGCTAGATTTTCTTTTTGCGTTTTAATTTCCTCAGGGGTTGTAGCAATTTTTATTAAGTCCTTTATTAATTTCCTTTTTTGAAGAAGTTTGATCCTGTGTCCGCTCCTTTTTGTCTTCTTTGGTGTTTTTTTCTTCTCGTTGCGTGCCCTGTACTCAGCTATTGTGAGGGGGCGAGGTCCATCGTTGGGACACAACTCTAGGGCCTCTTGTAGGCTTGGTGCGTCCCTTTGCTCGACAGGAACAGGTGTCTCCCACGATGGTGCAGAGGGCGGATTACCTTCCGCACTCATATGCCTCCTGCGTTGGTGTAGTCGGCAGTTTGCCTACCACACTTTATTTTCCTGCGTTGGCGTAGAAGGATTTGCCATTCCTTCCACACTTTTTCGGTTCTGCTGCTGGTTTTTGTTGTTTTATTTTTTTTACTTTTTTTTTTTTGTTGTCCGGGCCTTTTGGGCTCAGGCGGCGCCGGTGCTGGTCATCACACAGGCTGATTGTTTTTAGTTTTGTTTTATTTTTTTTTTTGTTTTATTTTTTTTTTGTGTCCAGGCCTTTTGGACTCAGGCGGCGCCGGTGCTGGTCATCGCACAGGCTGATAATAATTTTGTTTTAAAAATTGTCTTTCATTTACAGTTTTTATATATTTTTTTTTTAAATTTCACATCACTTTATCATATTTTCTTTTTTTTTTTATTGTTTTTCGGTTTATTTAAATACAATTTTTATGTTTTTATTCGAAGATTGCACTTATTCACTGTCACGGTCGCCATGTACTATTTGAATTATAAATGTTAATATATTAAAGACAAGATATTTATTTAGTGGCCATTAGCTACGGCCAAATTGGTTCTTTATTCTCTTATGTTCAAAATTCGAATGACTTACAATAATCTATTCGCGGCTGCGCTGCCTGCAAACATTGGCAGCGGCCGTCATGTATTTATCATCTTATATATGCTCACATATGTATTTGGCTGATAGTAGCGGGAGCGCGAGAGGAGTTGCATATGCATTCATTGTATGTGTCTGCAAGCCATGGGAATTTGCTGACACTTGCGCTTCCCATAAGTTGGCTGCTCGAGTTTTGTGTATTTGTTTAAATGCACTTAACAAATGTATCGGTACAGTGGGTACTCGCTACAATGATACATGCATACTACACTATATCCATGTTGTAGAGTCATTAATTGCGAATTCAGAACATATTGTTTTATCGTGTGCGCTTCGTTCGACTTTTTCTTTTATTTTTTTTTTTTTTTAAAAAAAAATTTTTTTAAAAAAAAAAACCCCCCGGGAGGGGGGGGGGATAGGCAAATGGGTCTTCGAGAAAAAGAAGATGCCGTATTCACTTTTGTTAGCAAGCAAGTTGATCCCACAGTCCGAATCTCCAACTTTACAGATGTTTTCCAGAGAGCCATGGATACTTCAGACCGCATAATTTTATCAATGAATTTGAAGAAGAGCGTCCGAAAACATAAGCTGCTTTCTCTTCCACCAGAAGTCATTCAATTGTTATTATGCGAATATGAACCTGGAGACGAGTCTTTAGATGTTGATGATTAAGAAGAAGCAAACGACTATGATTTTTTGTACAACATTATAATTGAAAATGAAGAGCATATAAAGCTACGTTTATTATAAAAAAAATAAAAATTTGGTAGGGGGGGGGGTGTATACTTTCACTTTTCCAACAGGTGTGTATAGGGATGTAGAGCACTATAAAAAAAACCTCACTGAAATATGTTACATAGTTCGCGAGTTATTAATTTATTCCAAAAAATCGGGCAAATTCCCAATAGTGCATGGGCCTTACCATCAGGATGATTAGTATTGTAAAACATATGCCCTCGGATTTGAAAATTGTATTTGTTGGTAAGGTGGGTTTCTGCAAGTAACATTACGTCGATTTCATTGTCATTCATAAATTGTGCTAGCTCAAGTTTGTGCCGTGAAACGCCGTTGGCATTCCACAGTGCAATGCGCAGGGGAGCCATTGATTATTTTGATAATGTTTTTGGAGCATCTGAATTGAAATATTTTGATTTGTCAACATACTTTGCATGGTCGTTCGCATAAAAGAAATGAATTCTTCCATACTTTGTTGCAGTCTGACTATCATCGTTTCCATTTTATTTTCTGTGTGCTATGCATCCGTCAATTTTCTAAAGCTTTCTTCACTTTTGACTTGGACCTTTGATTCATAAATGTGTCCTTTAGTCAACGGGATTACGTGGAAGCTATCTTTACCAATCAGATCGATTATTATATTAACAAGATTGTTGGAGTATTTCTCACAAATATAAAGCGGAGGCGGCTTCGCTTTCTTTTTGTCTGTATCCATGACTGTAGAAGGGATTTCGTCAGACGTGTCAGCCAAAATTTCAAATCTATTTGCTGTAGTAGAGTTTTGCACAGTTCTTTGGCTTAAGGAAGCCCGATTAATTTTTGGGACGTTACCCATTTTCGTGTCCTGAGGACATATTTAAACCCTTGCAGAGGGTATTATAATTTTGGTCAAAAGTGTGCAACGCAGTGAAGGAGACATCTCCGACCCTATAAAGTATAAGCATGTCCGTCTGTCCGTCTGTCCGTCTGTCTGTCCGTCTGTCTGTCCGTCTGTCTGTCCGTCTGTCTGTTTCTACGCGAACTAGTCTCTCAGTTTTAAAGATATCGAATTGAAACTTTCCACACACCCTTCTTTCCTTTGCACGCAGTATAAGTCGGAACGGCCGGGATCGACCCACTATATCCTATAGCTGCCATATAACTGATTGATCGGAAATGCCATAACTTTGGTGTTTGTAAAGTTAGGAAGTTGAGATTTTCTATGGGTTTTATATTTGGCCAATCAATCCGACCTAACAAATTTTATAAGGATCGGCCGACTATATCCCATAGCTGCCATATAACTTAACGATTGGAAATGCCATAACTTTGCTGTTTTTAAAGTTAGGAAGTTGAGATTTTTTATGAGTGTTAAGAACGCATCATATGAATAATTTTGGAGAATATAATTTCAGAATATTCTGCAAGGGTATTTCAACTTCGGCTCCGCCCGAAGTTAGCTTTCCTTTCTTGTTTTCTTTTAATGTTCTGTAATCCGATGTTGTTGTTGTTGTTGTTGTCATTGCATTTACAGTAACGACAGCTAATGTCGTCACTGTGCTGGTAACCGTGGTCAGGCATGTGGGCAGTTGGGGTGAGGGTCATGATTTTTTTTCGAAAACATTTTTCAAACTATATTTTTTTTCTGTAAATGCAACTTTGTTGGAAACTTTGTAACGAATTCAACGAGGTATGCCAGTCCAACATTCGACCACTATTTCCCACGGTTTTGATTAAAAAACCGAAAAATCGAGGTGATTTTCTACCGATTTTGGCATTGTCATACGGGTGGGGGTCATGGTTTTTTTTTTGAATAAATTTTCCATATGATATTTTTTTTCGGTAAATGACACTTTGTTGGAAATTTTGTAACGAATTCAACGAGGTATGCCATTCTAACTTTCGACCACTATTTCCCAGGGTTTTGATAGAGGTGATTTTCTTTGCATTTTGGCGTTGTCAAAGGGGTTGGGGTCATGGTTTTTTTTAAAAAAAATGATATTTTTTCTGTAAATGCAACTTTGTTGGAAACTTTGTAACGAATTCAACGAGGTATGCCAGTCCAACATTCGACCGCTATTTCCAAGGGTTTTGATTAAGAAATCGAAAATCGAGGTGATTTTATCCGGATTTTGGCTTTGTCATAAGTCATCGTTTTTTTTTTTTTAATTTTCCAAATGATATTTTTTTTCTGTAAGTGCCACTTTGTTGGAAATGTTGTAACGAATGCAACGAGGTATGCCATTCCAACTTTCGACCATTATTATTAAAAAACCGAAAAATCGAGGTGATTTTCTCCGGATGTTGGCTTTGTCATAAGGGTGGGAGTCATCGTTTTTTTTTTAATTTTCCAAATGATATTTTTTTTCTGTAAATGCCACTTTGTTGGAAATGTTGTAACGAATGTAACGAGGTATGCCATTCCAACTTTCGACAATTATTATTAAAAAACCGAAAAATCGAGGTGATTTTCTCCGGATGTTGGCTTTGTCAAAAGGGTGGGAGTCATGGTTTTTTTTTTTTTTATTTTCCAAACTATATTTTTTTTCTGTAAATGCCACTTTGTTGGAAATGTTGTAACGAATGCAACGAGGTATGCCATTCCAACTTTCGAGCACTATTTCCCAGGGTTTTGATTAAAAACCGAAAAATCGAGGTGATTTTCTCCGGATTTGGGCCTTGTCCTAAGGGTGTGGGTCATGATTTTTTTCTAACAAATGTTTTCAATGATATTTTGTTTTCTGAAAATGACACTTCGTTTGAAATTTTGTAACGAATTCAACGAGGTATTACATTTTAACTTTCGACCACTATATCCCAGGGTTTTGATTAAAAAACCGAGAAATCGATCTAAATTTATCCGGATTTTGGCTTTGTCATAAGGGTGGGGGTCATGGTTTTTTTTCAAAAAAATGTTTTAAATTATATTTTTTTCTGTAAATTGCACTTTTTTGGAAAAGTTGTAACGAATGCAACGAGGTATGCCATTCCAAGATTCGACCACAATTTCCAAGGGTTTTGATTAAGAAATCGAACAATCGAGGTGATTTTATCCGGATTTTGGCTTTGTCAAAAGGGTGGGGGTTAAAAATCCGCGGAATTTTTCCCGGACAATTTAAACAAAAAAATGGCGACTAGAACTTGCGACCTGGTGGTGATTTTCCACGGCGATAGAAACAAACGCAGCAGTCTTATTCCAATAGCCAAATTTTACAAGGGCCACAAAGTTACAAAAAGCTTATCAGTATAAGAGTTCGCCGCTCAGCTATATGGAAAGCTGAAGCGCAGTCTAAGCTAGGCTTGTATATGTCTTGATTGTTTACATTTTTCTTATCTATAACTTCATGTTTACATTGTGACGCCTCGTTTTTGAAGTTCGAGGCGCACAATTAATCTAAGTTCTACTATATAAATTAAGTTTTGATATTAGATTTAAGTCCACTGGAGGATAAATAAGCTAAGTTCAAAACCCAACACTCTGTCTTATTTATTAGGCAATAGGGCGATAGTTAGCTAGATGGTCACACTAGCTACAAGGTCATCAACTACCAATCAGATAGTCGCCACCACTGTTAACTAACATTTGAACAGTGTTCACACACCCCTATCACATATCGAATGGAACAATCGAAAATCGAATAGAACAATCGGCTTCGTTAGGAGTGATAGAGCACGCGGAGCGAGATCGAAAGTCTCTCTGATCGTGCTAGCGAACAGTCGTGTGCTCCGGGTAAGACTCTCGTCACCGGTAGGTATTCTAAACTGCGTAACGGGCAGTATTAGGGACAGAGAAGACCCGCGATATCTAACCAGAGCTTAATAAATTAACCAAGTTTACTAAATCTAAAGTGAATTTCTCCCGTCTTTGTATTCATTGCCCCGACCCCGCAGTTAGGACCAGTGGAATTCCCTGGCCGTAACCTATAAAATAACCAACCGTAGTTTCGCATTACCAGTGGTTATTCCCTGGTAAATAACTGGCCGTAGTTTCGCATTATCAGTGGTTATTCCCTGATAAATAATAACCGTAGTTCTGCACTGACTGTGGGTATTCCCTGGCCAGTCACTAACTTTATCGCGTACTGCCGGAGGCCATTCCCCGGTCTGGTAACCCAAAGATTTTTTTTGCCGACCAATTTCGGGAGTCATTTCCTTCCACTATAATCCAGCCACAGGTTCCCCTACCTCTTCCTACAAATTTCTTGTAAGGTGCTCTGGCCCCGGCTGAATGAAACCATGGCCTAAGAACTTCGTTACAAGTGGCGCCCGAGCAGGGACCTGTAGGGAAATTCTGGAAGAAAAAAACAACTAACATCTTGTGGAGCACGGAAAACTCAGAAAAAAAAACACCAAGTTCGTGTCTTAAGTCACCGCGAGTAAAACCTCCAAGTGCGTGCCCTAAGTCGTCGTGTCATTTTTTTCAGTCCGTTACGTAACCGGAAGCCCACGTGCATACGCCGCGAAACGAAAAGTACAACGCGAATCGAGTGAAAATATCCGGCAGAACAACCAAAATTTGGAGCCCTTGGTCAGAGGCAGACCAAATCCCCCATCCGACGACATCATCGAACAAGCCAGCGCCAAGGACTCACATGGAGAACCTAATCCCGGTGAGTTTCAAGTAGACTAAGCAACCCTGGGGTGGGCACTAGGTGGATCTATTCCCGCCTGCGCGAGGAACTCCTGGCCTTCGCCGACGAATTCGTGTTCTCGGCCGAAGGAAAAGTCGACGACTTACGATGCAGTTTCGTCAACTGGGCAAAAACTGCCCACGAACCTGCTCCGGTCTGGGAAAGGCTAGCCGCTCTGGAATCGCGGTACGCCTCCCGTGCCCCCAGTCCTACGGGGTAAAACAGCAGGGCGCTGATGATAAAACACAAGTCGGCCAGGTCAGGGATACCGACCTGCAAGCCGCCCTGTCTCCCGCTGCTAGCAACGTCCGTCTTTCCACCCGTACACGCACCCCCAGTCCATCGGGACGTTTCAGTCACTCTGTCTCACTTAGCCCTAGCGTCGTTGTACATCCACCCACGCCGGACGTATCGCACGGGACAAGAACCCAGCGCGAACACCCCTGTATTCCTGAGAGGATTCGCAAGTGGCAAGTGACTTTTATCGAACAGGTGGAGAGTCCTGCCATGTCATACGGCATCGAACTACACCTCATTCCTCGTGCCAAGGCGGAACTTTTAGTCTGTAGGGCCGACAAATGGTTCCAGAATAGTCGCCTGCAAGGAGCCGATTGGGCACAGTTTCGGAAGGAATTTCTGGAATTTTTCCTACCGCCACGGTATATGCAACGCCTGGATGACCGGATCCGGGGACGAGAACAATTAAGGATTTTATGTTAGACCTACGAGTACTCATGCGACACGCCGGTTACACCGAACAACACGAAAACTCCGCCCCGGATCTGCAGATGTATATTCGTCGCCACGAATTTAAGACCATTGGGGACTTGACCCAATTGGCCACTGAACTGGAGACGGTTAAGCAACGCAGTTTGAGCCAAGCGAACCAACGAGAAGCCGAACAAAGGAATCTCAATCTCTCTCAACGGACCGTTGAGCCTAGTCGCCCGACACATTTCGGAAACCAAGGCGCCCGTAACAACCCGAGGGAACCAACGCAGGACGGCCTCGACCGGAGCATCGGGCCAGGACCGATCATAGACACTTGGAACGCCTGCCGTATCTGCGGCGAGTTGGGATATTTCAGCCGCGAGTGTCGGAATAATCGACAATACTTTTGTTGAGATTGTGGACAGCTCGAAATACGCACGGTGGAGTGCTGTCGACGGCCCCAGTCGGGAAACGGGTCGAGTCCCCGCGACACGCGGCATCCTGTGGGGACCAGCACCATTAACAACCTACAGTAACCACACCTCTCAGAGTATTTGAGGGCCGGATAGTGGCCGAAGTGAAGATTTTCGGAAAAAGGAGACTGGCAACCGTAGACACCGGGGCGTCCCGCAGTTTTATTAGTCGAGAATGCGCCATGGCAGTGGGTAAACTAAACCAATTCAGGGAAGTCCTTACGGAAATCATCCTCGCCGATGCGTCTAAAGTCGAAGTTTCCCAGCTGTTGGTGGCGGACATAGCGCTGGACAGCAAGTGCAGGTCCCCCTATTGGTAATGCCGTCCATGCTCGAACCCATCATTGTAGGGTCAGCCTCCTGTCCCTGCATCTGTCCCGGCCGGTCACACCAGACGCCTACACAGTTTTTACCTGACGGTTCAGGCATACGCCGAAATAACGCCAATGCAGTCCCTGTGGCAGGACGCTAGGTTCAAGACGAACGCTTCCGCCCTCGCCTCTTAGCCGTAGACTGAATACGTTTTGGTGTGGTTTGCTTGTTGCGTTTCTTGTGTCGTCGATGTCCTTCTGCGTGCTCTTGCTGGACTAGGGTCTTTGGCTCTCGGGATTCGGTTAGCTACCTTTCTAGGACTCTGGCGGTGAACTACTGTGCTCTCGACGCATACGCCTCTTGAGACACCCGTGGTTCGGACGTGCGTCCTTCTTGGCTAGTTGCACCAGGGCCTGCACAATTTTCGCCTGACGGTTCAGGCATACGCCGGAATTCGTCGAGGCAATTGTTTGCGCACGGCAGCTTGTTCTAGACAACTTCCCTTGTGAGCCCACGGTTCTTTGTCGAAGGACCCTGTTTCTTCGACTCTGCCGGACTCGCCGAGCAATTCGCCAAGCTCAAATCGCGACAAGAATTTGAACAATGCGCCTGGACATAGCAGCGTGATGCCTTAAGGAACTCAGCTACCTGTTTCTCAGCTCGGAGACTTCAACTCCAAGTCCCGAACGTCTTGATGTAACGATCTTGCTCCTTGTTAACTCGGCGCGGCTCTGCTTGCTCCTGATGTTGACTTAACTTGTCTTATTCACTGATCTGCTGCTTATTTACTGATCTTAACGGATTGACTCCATGTGATCGACTGATCCAGCTCCCTGCGCTCGGCCTGCTTATATAGGCCGGCGTATCCCGTTAATTCTCGGCTTCTCCTTTTTCGTCTTTGCGCACGGCACTATAATAGGGTGCAAAGTCCGCCGACTTCTACCGTTATTCCTTCTCTCCAAACTCTCTCCAGCTGTATTCTTCAAACTCTCACTCTCTTCGTTCTCTCCAAACTCTCTCCAGCTGTATTCTTCAAACTCTCTTCTCGTTCTCTCCAAACTCTCTTTTCCCACAGTGCCGTTACAACGCGCTTTCACAGCGTATCCAGCAACTGAAAGGCTTCGGTTTTCCAGATGATCGCTTTAATTTGTGCGGAGTTATTCAACTCCTCACATTCTCCCCTTTCTTCGGGAACGAAATAAGACTTCCTCTGTTCCGGTTCGCTGATGATAGTCCTCCTTTCCTCGACGTCGCTTCTTCTCTTTCAAAACAGTTCCCGCCCCAAGATGTTTCCCCCATAGACTTGATTTTCTTCTCTCCGGCTGTCTTCCTTGTAAATCCTTTAAGGCTTCGAGTCCCCTTCTCCTCCAAATGGTTCCCTCGACGCTCACAGCTCGTTCCTGAGTTCCACAGCGCCGATGCTCCATTCCTTTTCCCGCCCAAGATGTTTCCCCATAGACGTCTCGTGTTCTCCTTCCTGTGCCGACGTTTCCAATATTCTGTGCCCATCGATCGACACTATCATCCAGTGCCAATCGATCGCTTATTGATCGAACCGCCCACATCCCTTTAGATGTGAGACGTGACAAGAAATTTTCAATGGTAAGTTTTTTCCTCTCACTTTTTACTCTCTCTTTTAGCCTTTCGCCCTCCAGTCGCCCTTGGCCGTTGGGCCTCGATGTCGTGAACGGGAAGACCGATGCCGCCTGTACCCTTTTTTTTTTGTTTTTGTGTTATTTATTTGCTTGTATTGTGCGCGTTTGTTATGTTTGCTGTGCCCGTGTTTTCTGTGTTTGGAAATTTTGTAACGAGTTCAACGAGGTATGTCATTCTATCTTTCGACCACTCTATCCCAGGGTTTTGATTAAAAAACCGAGAAATCGAGCTGATTTTATCCGGATTTTGGCTTTGTCATAAGGGTGGTGGTCTTGTTTTTTTTATTAAAAAATTTTTCAAATGATATTTTTTTTCTGTAAATGCCACTTTGTTGGAAATGTAACGAATGCAACGAGGTATGCCATTCCAACATTCGACCACAATTTCCAAGGGTTTTGATTAAGAAACCGAAAAATCGAGGTGATTTGATCCGGATTTTGGCATTGTCGTAAGGGATGGGGTCATGGTTTTTTTTTTTTAATTTTCCAAATGATATTTTTTTTCTGTAAATGCCACTTTGTTGGAAATGTTGTAACGAATGCAACGAGGTATGCCATTCCAACTTTCGACCATTATTATTAAAAAACCGAAAAATCGAGGTGATTTTCTCCGGATGTTGGCTTTGTCAAAAGGGTGGGAGTCATGGTTTTTTTTGTTTTATTTTCCAAACTATATTTTTTTTTCTGTAAATGCCACTTTGTTGGAAATGTTGTAACGAATGCAACGAGGCATGCCATTCCAACTTTCGAGCACTATTTCCCAGGGTTTTGATTAAAAACCGAAAAATCGAGGTGATTTTCTCCGGATTTGGGCCTTGTCCTAAGGGTGTGGGTCATGATTTTTTTCTAACAAATGTTTTCAATGATATTTTGTTTTCTGAAAATGACACTTCGTTTGAAATTTTGTAACGAATTCAACGAGGTATTACATTTTAACTTTCGACCACTATATCCCAGGGTTTTGATTAAAAAACCGAGAAATCGATCTAAATTTATCCGGATTTTGGCTTTGTCATAAGGGTGGGGGTCATGGTTTTTTTTCAAAAAAATGTTTTAAATTATATTTTTTTTCTGTAAATTGCACTTTTTTGGAAAAGTTGTAACGAATGCAACGAGGTATGCCATTCCAAGATTCGACCACAATTTCCAAGGGTTTTGATTAAGAAATCGAACAATCGAGGTGATTTTATCCGGATTTTGGCTTTGTCAAAAGGGTGGGAGTTAAAAATCCGCGGAATTTTTCCCGGACAATTTAAACAAAAAAATGGCGACTAGAACTTGCGACCTGGTGGTGATTTTCCACGGCGATAGAAACAAACGCAGCAGTCTTATTCCAATAGCCAAATTTTACAAGGGCCACAAAGTTACAAAAAAGCTTATCAGTATAAGAGTTCGCCGCTCAGCTATATGGAAAGCTGAAGCGCAGTCTAAGCTAGGCTTGTATATGTCTTGATTGTTTACATTTTTCTTATCTATAACTTCATGTTTACATTGTGACGCCTCGTTTTTGAAGTTCGAGGCGCACAATTAATCTAAGTTCTACTATATAAATTAAGTTTTGATATTAGATTTAAGTCCACTGGAGGATAAATAAGCTAAGTTCAAAACCCAACACTCTGTCTTATTTATTAAGCAATAGGGCGATAGTTAGCTAGATGGTCACACTAGCTACAAGGTCATCAACTACCAATCAGATAGTCGCCACCACTGTTAACTAACATTTGAACAGTGTTCACACACCCCTATCACATATCGAATGGAACAATCGAAAATCGAATAGAACAATCGGCTTCGTTAGGAGTGATAGAGCACGCGGAGCGAGATCGAAAGTCTCTCTGATCGTGCTAGCGAACAGTCGTGTGCTCCGGGTAAGACTCTCGTCACCGGTAGGTATTCTAAACTGCGTAACGGGCAGTATTAGGGACAGAGAAGACCCGCGATATCTAACCAGAGCTTAATAAATTAACCAAGTTTACTAAATCTAAAGTGAATTTCTCCCGTCTTTGTATTCATTGCCCCGACCCCGCAGTTAGGACCAGTGGAATTCCCTGGCCGTAACCTATAAAATAACCAACCGTAGTTTCGCATTACCAGTGGTTATTCTCTGGTAAATAACTGGCCGTAGTTTCGCATTATCAGTGGTTATTCCCTGATAAATAATAACCGTAGTTCTGCACTGACTGTGGGTATTCCCTGGCCAGTCACTAACTTTATCGCGTACTGCCGGAGGCCATTCCCCGGTCTGGTAACCCAAAGATTTTTTTGCCGACCAATTTCGGGAGTCATTTCCTTCCACTATAATCCAGCCACAGGTTCCCCTACCTCTTCCTACAAATTTCTTGTAAGGTGCTCTGGCCCCGGCTGAATGAAACCATGGCCTAAGAACTTCGTTACAAGTGGCGCCCGAGCAGGGACCTGTAGGGAAATTCTGGAAGAAAAAAACAACTAACATCTTGTGGAGCACGGAAAACTCAGAAAAAAAAACACCAAGTTCGTGTCTTAAGTCACCGCGAGTAAAACCTCCAAGTGCGTGCCCTAAGTCGTCGTGTCATTTTTTTCAGTCCGTTACGTAACCGGAAGCCCACGTGCATACGCCGCGAAACGAAAAGTACAACGCGAATCGAGTGAAAATATCCGGCAGAACAACCAAAATTTGGAGCCCTTGGTCAGAGGCAGACCAAATCCCCCATCCGACGACATCATCGAACAAGCCAGCGCCAAGGACTCACATGGAGAACCTAATCCCGGTGAGTTTCAAGTAGACTAAGCAACCCTGGGGTGGGCACTAGGTGGATCTATTCCCGCCTGCGCGAGGAACTCCTGGCCTTCGCCGACGAATTCGGGTTCTCGGCCGAAGGAAAAGTCGACGACTTACGATGCAGTTTCGTCAACTGGGCAAAAACTGCCCACGAACCTGCTCCGGTCTGGGAAAGGCTAGCCGCTCTGGAATCGCGGTACGCCTCCCGTGCCCCCAGTCCTACGGGGGAAAAACAGCAGGGCGCTGATGATAAAACACAAGTAGGCCAGGTCAGGGATACCGACCTGCAAGCCGCCCTGTCTCCCGCTGCTAGCAACGTCCGTCTTTCCACCCGTACACGCACCCCCAGTCCATCGGGACGTTTCAGTCACTCTGTCTCACTTAGCCCTAGCGTCGTTGTACATCCACCCACGCCGGACGTATCGCACGGGACAAGAACCCAGCGCGAACACCCCTGTATTCCTGAGAGGATTCGCAAGTGGCAAGTGACTTTTATCGAACAGGTGGAGAGTCGTGCCATGTCATACGGCATCGAACTACACCTCATTCCTCGTGCCAAGGCGGAACTTTTAGTCGGTAGGGCCGACAAATGGTTCCAGAATAGTCGCCTGCAAGGAGCCGATTGGGCACAGTTTCGGAAGGAATTTCTGGAATTTTTCCTACCGCCACGGTATATGCAACGCCTGGATGACCGGATCCGGGGACGAGAACAATTAAGGATTTTATGTTAGACCTACGAGTACTCATGCGACACGCCGGTTACACCGAACAACACGAAAACTCCGCCCCGGATCTGCAGATGTATATTCGTCGCCACGAATTTAAGACCATTGGGGACTTGACCCAATTGGCCACTGAACTGGAGACGGTTAAGCAACGCAGTTTGAGCCAAGCGAACCAACGAGAAGCCGAACAAAGGTATCTCAATCTCTCTCAACGGACCGTTGAGCCTAGTCGCCCGACACATTTCGGAAACCAAGGCGCCCGTAACAACCCGAGGGAACCAACGCAGGACGGCCTCGACCGGAGCATCGGGCCAGGACCGATCATAGACACTTGGAACGCCTGCCGTATCTGCGGCGAGTTGGGATATTTCAGCCGCGAGTGTCGGAATAATCGACAATACTTTTGTTGAGATTGTGGACAGCTCGAAATACGCACGGTGGAGTGCTGTCGACGGCCCCAGTCGGGAAACGGGTCGAGTCCCCGCGACACGCGGCATCCTGTGGGGACCAGCACCATTAACAACCTACAGTAACCACACCTCTCAGAGTATTGGAGGGCCGGATAGTGGCCGAAGTGAAGATTTTCGGAAAAAGGAGACTGGCAACCGTAGACACCGGGGCGTCCCGCAGTTTTATTAGTCGAGAATGCGCCATGGCAGTGGGTAAACTAAATCAATTCAGGGAAGTCCGTACGGAAATCATCCTCGCCGATTCGTCTAAAGTCGAAGTTTCCCAGCTGTTGGTGGCGGACATAGCGCTGGACAGCAAGTGCAGGTCCCCCTATTGGTAATGCCGTCCATGCTCGAACCCATCATTGTAGGGTCAGCCTCCTGTCCCTGCATCTGTCCCGGCCGGTCACACCAGACGCCTACACAGTTTTTACCTGACGGTTCAGGCATACGCCGAAATAACGCCAATGCAGTCCCTGTGGCAGGACGCTAGGTTCAAGACGAACGCTTCCGCCCTCGCCTCTTAGCCGTAGACTGAATACGTTTTGGTGTGGTTTGCTTGTTGCGTTTCTTGTGTCGTCGATGTCCTTCTGCGTGCTCTTGCTGGACTAGGGTCTTTGGCTCTCGGGATTCGGTTAGCTACCTTTCTAGGACTCTGGCGGTGAACTACTGTGCTCTCGACGCATACGCCTCTTGAGACACCCGTGGTTCGGACGTGCGTCCTTCTTGGCTAGTTGCACCAGGGCCTGCACAATTTTCGCCTGACGGTTCAGGCATACGCCGGAATTCGTCGAGGCAATTGTTTGCGCACGGCAGCTTGTTCTAGACAACTTCCCTTGTGAGCCCACGGTTCTTTGTCGAAGGACCCTGTTTCTTCGACTCTGCCGGACTCGCCGAGCAATTCGCCAAGCTCAAATCACGACAAGAATTTGAACAATGCGCCTGGACATAGCAGCGTGATGCCTTAAGGAACTCAGCTACCTGTTTCTCAGCTCAGAGACTTCAACTCCAAGTCCCGAACGTCTTGATGTAACGATCTTGCTCCTTGTTAACTCGGCGCGGCTCTGCTTGCTCCTGATGTTGACTTGACTTGTCTTATTCACTGATCTGCTGCTTATTTACTGATCTTAACGGATTGACTCCATGTGATCGACTGATCCAGCTCCCTGCGCTCGGCCTGCTTATATAGGCCGGCGTATCCCGTTAATTCTCGGCTTCTCCTTTTTCGTCTTTGCGCACGGCACTATAATAGGGTGCAAAGTCCGCCGACTTCTACCGTTATTCCTTCTCTCCAAACTCTCTCCAGCTGTATTCTTCAAACTCTCACTCTCTTCGTTCTCTCCAAACTCTCTCCAGCTGTATTCTTCAAACTCTCTTCTCGTTCTCTCCAAACTCTCTTTTCCCACAGTGCCGTTACAACGCGCTTTCACAGCGTATCCAGCAACTGAAAGGCTTCGGTTTTCCAGATGATCGCTTTAATTTGTGCGGAGTTATTCAACTCCTCACATTCTCCCCTTTCTTCGGGAACGAAATAAGACTTCCTCTGTTCCGGTTCGCTGATGATAGTCCTCCTTTCCTCGACGTCGCTTCTTCTCTTTCAAAACAGTTCCCGCCCCAAGATGTTTCCCCCATAGACTTGATTTTCTTCTCTCCGGCTGTCTTCCTTGTAAATCCTTTAAGGCTTCGAGTCCCCTTCTCCTCCAAATGGTTCCCTCGACGCTCACAGCTCGTTCCTGAGTTCCACAGCGCCGATGCTCCATTCCTTTTCCCGCCCAAGATGTTTCCCCATAGACGTCTCGTGTTCTCCTTCCTGTGCCGACGTTTCCAATATTCTGTGCCCATCGATCGACACTATCATCCAGTGCCAATCGATCACTTATTGATCGAACCGCCCACATCCCTTTAGATGTGAGACGTGACAAGAAATTTTCAATGGTAAGTTTTTTCCTCTCACTTTTTACTCTCTCTTTTAGCCTTTCGCCCTCCAGTCGCCCTTGGCCGTTGGGCCTCGATGTCGTTAACGGGAAGACCGATGCCGCCTGTACCCTTTTTTTTTGTTTTTGTGTTATTTATTTGCTTGTATTGTGCGCGTTTGTTATGTTTGCTGTGCCCGTGTTTTCTGTGTTTGGAAATTTTGTAACGAGTTCAACGAGGTATGTCATTCTATCTTTCGACCACTCTATCCCAGGGTTTTGATTAAAAAACCGAGAAATCGAGCTGATTTTATCCGGATTTTGGCTTTGTCATAAGGGTGGTGGTCTTGTTTTTTTTATTAAAAAATTTTTCAAATGATATTTTTTTTCTGTAAATGCCACTTTGTTGGAAATGTAACGAATGCAACGAGGTATGCCATTCCAACATTCGACCACAATTTCCAAGGGTTTTGATTAAGAAACCGAAAAATCGAGGTGATTTGATCCGGATTTTGGCATTGTCGTAAGGGATGGGGTCATGGTTTTTTTTTTTAATTTTCCAAATGATATTTTTTTTCTGTAAATGCCACTTTGTTGGAAATGTTGTAACGAATGCAACGAGGTATGCCATTCCAACTTTCGACCATTATTATTAAAAAACCGAAAAATCGAGGTGATTTTCTCCGGATGTTGGCTTTGTCAAAAGGGTGGGAGTCATGGTTTTTTTGTTTTATTTTCCAAACTATATTTTTTTTTCTGTAAATGCCACTTTGTTGGAAATGTTGTAACGAATGCAACGAGGCATGCCATTCCAACTTTCGAGCACTATTTCCCAGGGTTTTGATTAAAAACCGAAAAATCGAGGTGATTTTCTCCGGATTTGGGCCTTGTCCTAAGGGTGTGGGTCATGATTTTTTTCTAACAAATGTTTTCAATGATATTTTGTTTTCTGAAAATGACACTTCGTTTGAAATTTTGTAACGAATTCAACGAGGTATTACATTCTAACTTTCGACCACTATATCCCAGGGTTTTGATTAAAAAACCGAGAAATCGAACTGATTTTATCCGGATTTTGGCTTTGTCATAAGGGTGGGGGTCATGGTTTTTTTCAAAAAAATGTTTTAAATTATATTTTTTTCTGTAAATTGCACTTTTTTGGAAAAGTTGTAACGAATGCAACGAGGTATGCCATTCCAAGATTCGACCACAATTTCCAAGGGTTTTGATTAAGAAATCGAACAATCGAGGTGATTTTATCCGGATTTTGGCTTTGTCAAAAGGGTGGGGGTTAAAAATCCGCGGAATTTTTCCCGGACAATTTAAACAAAAAAATGGCGACTAGAACTTGCGACCTGGTGGTGATTTTCCACGGCGATAGAAACAAACGCAGCAGTCTTATTCCAATAGCCAAATTTTACAAGGGCCACAAAGTTACAAAAAAGCTTATCAGTATAAGAGTTCGCCGCTCAGCTATATGGAAAGCTGAAGCGCAGTCTTAATTTAGGCTTGTATATGTCTTGATTGTTTACATTTTTCTTATCTATAACTTCATGTTTACATTGTGACGCCTCGTTTTTGAAGTTCGAGGCGCACAATTAATCTAAGTTCTACTATATAAATTAAGTTTTGATATTAGATTTAAGTCCACTGGAGGATAAATAAGCTAAGTTCAAAACCCAACACTCTGTCCAAGTTAAGTCACCGCGAGTAAAACCTCCAAGTGCGTGCCCTAAGTCGTCGTGTCATTTTTTTCAGTCCGTTACGTAACCGGAAGCCCACGTGCATACGCCGCGAAACGAAAAGTACAACGCGAATCGAGTGAAAATATCCGGCAGAACAACCAAAATTTGGAGCCCTTGGTCAGAGGCAGACCAAATCCCCCATCCGACGACATCATCGAACAAGCCAGCGCCAAGGACTCACATGGAGAACCTAATCCCGGTGAGTTTCAAGTAGACTAAGCAACCCTGGGGTGGGCACTAGGTGGATCTATTCCCGCCTGCGCGAGGAACTCCTGGCCTTCGCCGACGAATTCGGGTTCTCGGCCGAAGGAAAAGTCGACGACTTACGATGCAGTTTCGTCAACTGGGCAAAAACTGCCCACGAACCTGCTCCGGTCTGGGAAAGGCTAGCCGCTCTGGAATCGCGGTACGCCTCCCGTGCCCCCAGTCCTACGGGGGGAAAAACAGCAGGGCGCTGATGATAAAACACAAGTCGGCCAGGTCAGGGATACCGACCTGCAAGCCGCCCTGTCTCCCGCTGCTAGCAACGTCCGTCTTTCCACCCGTACACGCACCCCCAGTCCATCGGGACGTTTCAGTCACTCTGTCTCACTTAGCCCTAGCGTCGTTGTACATCCACCCACGCCGGACGTATCGCACGGGACAAGAACCCAGCGCGAACACCCCTGTATTCCTGAGAGGATTCGCAAGTGGCAAGTGACTTTTATCGAACAGGTGGAGAGTCGTGCCATGTCATACGGCATCGAACTACACCTCATTCCTCGTGCCAAGGCGGAACTTTTAGTCGGTAGGGCCGACAAATGGTTCCAGAATAGTCGCCTGCAAGGAGCCGATTGGGCACAGTTTCGGAAGGAATTTCTGGAATTTTTCCTACCGCCACGGTATATGCAACGCCTGGATGACCGGATCCGGGGACGAGAACAATTAAGGATTTTATGTTAGACCTACGAGTACTCATGCGACACGCCGGTTACACCGAACAACACGAAAACTCCGCCCCGGATCTGCAGATGTATATTCGTCGCCACGAATTTACGACCATTGGGGACTTGACCCAATTGGCCACTGAACTGGAGACGGTTAAGCAACGCAGTTTGAGCCAAGCGAACCAACGAGAAGCCGAACAAAGGAATCTCAATCTCTCTCAACGGACCGTTGAGCCTAGTCGCCCGACACATTTCGGAAACCAAGGCGCCCGTAACAACCCGAGGGAACCAACGCAGGACGGCCTCGACCGGAGCATCGGGCCAGGACCGATCATAGCAACGCGAAACGCCTGCCGTAACTGCGGCGAGTCGGGATATTTCAGCCGCGAGTGTCGGAATAATCGACAATACTTTTGTTGAGATTGTGGACAGCTCGAAATACGCACGGTGGAGTGCTGTCGACGGCCCCAGTCGGGAAACGGGTCGAGTCTACCTACAGTAACCGCACCTCCCAGAGTATTGGAGGGCCAGATAGTGGCCGAAGTGAAGATTTTCAGACAAAGGAGTATGGAAACCGTAGACACCGGGGCGTCCCGCAGTTTTATTAGTCGAGAATGCGCCATGGCAGTGGGTAAACTAAACCAATTCAGGGAAGTCCGTACGGAAATCATCCTCGCCGATGCGTCTAAAGTCGAAGTTTCCCAGCTGTTGGTGGCGGACATAGCGCTGGACAGCAAGTGCAGGTCCCCCTATTGGTAATGCCGTCCATGCTCGAACCCATCATTGTAGGGTCAGCCTCCTGTCCCTGCATCTGTCCCGGCCGGTCACACCAGACGCCTACACAGTTTTTACCTGACGGTTCAGGCATACGCCGAAATAACGCCAATGCAGTCCCTGTGGCAGGACGCTAGGTTCAAGACGAACGCTTCCGCCCTCGCCTCTTAGCCGTAGACTGAATACGTTTTGGTGTGGTTTGCTTGTTGCGTTTCTTGTGTCGTCGATGTCCTTCTGCGTGCTCTTGCTGGACTAGGGTCTTTGGCTCTCGGGATTCGGTTAGCTACCTTTCTAGGACTCTGGCGGTGAACTACTGTGCTCTCGACGCATACGCCTCTTGAGACACCCGTGGTTCGGACGTGCGTCCTTCTTGGCTAGTTGCACCAGGGCCTGCACAATTTTCGCCTGACGGTTCAGGCATACGCCGGAATTCGTCGAGGCAATTGTTTGCGCACGGCAGCTTGTTCTAGACAACTTCCCTTGTGAGCCCACGGTTCTTTGTCGAAGGACCCTGTTTCTTCGACTCTGCCGGACTCGCCGAGCAATTCGCCAAGCTCAAATCACGACAAGAATTTGAACAATGCGCCTGGACATAGCAGCGTGATGCCTTAAGGAACTCAGCTACCTGTTTCTCAGCTCAGAGACTTCAACTCCAAGTCCCGAACGTCTTGATGTAACGATCTTGCTCCTTGTTAACTCGGCGCGGCTCTGCTTGCTCCTGATGTTGACTTGACTTGTCTTATTCACTGATCTGCTGCTTATTTACTGATCTTAACGGATTGACTCCATGTGATCGACTGATCCAGCTCCCTGCGCTCGGCCTGCTTATATAGGCCGGCGTACCGTTATTCTACCGTTATTCCTTCTCTCCAAACTCTCTCCAGCTGTATTCTTCAAACTCTCACTCTCTTCGTTCTCTCCAAACTCTCTCCAGCTGTATTCTTCAAACTCTCTTCTCGTTCTCTCCAAACTCTCTTTTCCCACAGTGCCGTTACAACGCGCTTTCACAGCGTATCCAGCAACTGAAAGGCTTCGGTTTTCCAGATGATCGCTTTAATTTGTGCGGAGTTTTTCAACTCCTCACATTCTCCCCTTTCTTCGGGAACGAAATAAGACTTCCTCTGTTCCGGTTCGCTGATGATAGTCCTCCTTTCCTCGACGTCGCTTCTTCTCTTTCAAAACAGTTCCCGCCCCAAGATGTTTCCCCCATAGACTTGATTTTCTTCTCTCCGGCTGTCTTCCTTGTAAATCCTTGTAGGCTTCGAGTCCCCTTCTCCTCCAAATGGTTCCCTCGACGCTCACAGCTCGTTCCTGAGTTCCACAGCGCCGATGCTCCATTCCTTTTCCCGCCCAAGATGTTTCCCCATAGACGTCTCGTGTTCTCCTTCCTGTGCCGACGTTTCCAATATTCTGTGCCCATCGATCGACACTATCATCCAGTGCCAATCGATCGCTTATTGATCGAACCGCCCACATCCCTTTAGATGTGAGACGTGACAAGAAATTTTCAATGGTAAGTTTTTTCCTCTCACTTTTTACTCTCTCTTTTAGCCTTTCGCCCTCCAGTCGCCCTTGGCCGTTGGGCCTCGATGTCGTGAACGGGAAGACCGATGCCGCCTGTACCCTTTTTTTTTTTTTTTTTTTTGTGTTATTTATTTGCTTGTATTGTGCGCGTTTGTTATGTTTGCTGTGCCCGTGTTTTCTGTGTTCCCTGTGCCAGGGTTTTCTTTGTTTATATATTTTATGTTTTTATTTTCTTATTTATTATTATTATTTTTTTATAAATCATTCGCATCGCATTGGGACCTTCGGTGCAGCTCTGCTGTGCCGTCTCTCCCCTTTCTTCGGCAGCCAGTAGATTCAGTCTGATATAATCCGTATAGAGTCTACCAACGCTACACGGGGCGTGTAGGCGGATGACTCGGGCATATGCCCGACGCTGAATCCGACTTCCTCGTTGTGTAAGGATGTTTTTACGGCTGGGATGGAGCTCAGTCGAACGAGTGAAAGCCGTCGGGGATTGGCCCGTACCACTGTGTCAGCTCCCGCCGCCTGGGGCGCTGTTTCACGCCCACGCAGAGGAATCGTCTCTAAACATGGACAGAAGTCAGCGCTCCCAGTTCTGGGACAGGCTCCCACTGTTCGGGATGGGTGTGCGTCGGTCGAAACCGAGACGGAAAGCTATGCAAGCGGAAAGAAAACCCGTACTTGCACGCCTTCACGTCTGTGCACGTGGTTGCCACCAAAGTCCAGTTGCGCAGAGGAATCTTCTCGAAAACGCAACCGGCTTGGCTTGGGCCACAGTTTGGCACACGCGGGTCGGGTTTGGGTTACTTTGGGCTTGGGTTACTTGGGGCTTGGGTGCGTCGACCGGAATCGAGACGGAAAGCTATGCAAGCGGAAAGAAACCCGTACTTGCACGCCTTCACGTCTGTGCACGTGGCTGCCACCAAGGTCCAGTTGCGCAGAGGAATCTTCTCGAAAACGCAACCGGCTTGGCTTAGGCCACTGTTTTAGCACACGCGGATCAGGGCTTTGAGGGTCAGGGAAGAAATAAATCCAACTAGGTGTATGTTCGCTGTTCTTATTGTGCGTGTTTTGTTTTATTTTTCTTTGTTATCTTTTTGGGCTTTTCTTCCTCTTTTCTATATGTATATTTTTTCCTAGCCGCACTATTTTCTTTCCCTGTCTCTCCCTATCTCTCTCGCACTCTACTCACTAGGGTCCTTCGTCCTGATCCTTGATGTCCTGCGTGTCCTTGGTGTCCTTGCGTGGTTTTTCTCTGCTTCGATGTTTGGTCTTTAACTTGTGGCGAATGAAAAAGAAGCGGGACTGGCAGTCGCCGGGCTTATATAGCCAGCCGGGCTCTCGCTTCTCAACACTGGAAACGTGCGTAGATCGCCTAATCCGATCGCGTGTAGATCGCCTAACCCGCTGAGTAGAGCGCCTGATCAGCTGAGATCCTAATTAACACACTAAATAACGCCTGTTTGAACTACCGGCTAACGGCCGATTAACACACTAAATAACGCCTGTTTGAACTACTGGCTAACGTCCGAAGTTTTGAACTTAACGGCTCTTTTGGCTTCTTGCCTGCCTCCGTGGCCTATCCTAACTTAGTACTAGTTTTTCTTATTATCTACCAATATGTGTATGTATATGTATATCTTAAATTTACTCGCTGGATGTGGGGCAGCTTTTACGGTGCCTCACAGTTGGGGTTTTTATGCACACTTTCTTTTCCTTAGGTACCCTATTTACGCGGCGTATATGCGGATGACTCGGGCGTATACTCGACGCTGAATCCGACTGCCTTGTTGTATGAGTCCCCTTTTTTTGTTACACCTTATCTACGCGGCGTATCGATGGATGACTTGGACTTATACCCGACGCCGAATCCGTCTGGCTCGTAGTCGCGGTTCCTAGCATCCTTTTCCATTCATGTCCTTGTGTTTTATCCTTGTGATTGTCCTTTCTGCGTGGCGTATGAATGACTCTCGCTTCGGCCTGACGCCTAATCCTGTTGCCTCGCAGTCTGGATCAATCTGAAATCCTTGTCCTAGTCCCCCGATGTGTCCTCCGTCTGCCAACGTGAACCGTCCGCTCTTTCTTTGAATGTGTGTGCCGTAATTTGCAGATCACTGGAGAGACGAAATCCATAACCTGGTAAGGACCATCGTACCTCGGGGCTAGTTTCGCAGCGAATCCCTCGGCTGCTTTGGATAGGTGGTGTTCTTTGGCCCACACAATGCCGACCACCGCTGGTGGGTTGCAGTGTCTGGCTTGGTCCTGGGATGCTTTTTCCATATTTCGCCGTACGATTTCGAAGATTTCTTTTAACTTAGCGGCCTTCTCGTCTGGAGTCTCTGTGTTTCTCCCAGAGCCTAACGTTTCTCTGTCATATAATGCGTTAGGCAAATGGGGTTCCCGGCCATGTGTGAAACGCTGGGGAGTATCCAGTTGATTCAGATATGCTTAAGTTCACTGCTAGCATAATTTCTGGCCAGTTCTCGTCCCAAGTTCTGTGATCCTTTCCTGCTAATTGAGCTATCATCGATTTTACCGTACGGTTAGCCCGTTCTGTTGGGTTTTCCTTGCGGTGTGTAGGGCGCCGTGAATTGCTGCTTTATTCCCATTTCGCTAAGAAATCTTTTGAAGGA